>JAJJWX010002697.1:0-1266576 GCA_023529315.1 Papaver bracteatum
TTTCTCTAGGTCATTCTTTGGGTCCATTATAAATAGTCATCTCTGCTGTCTTCTTTTATTTCTTTACATCTTTCAATTTCTTCTTCCCCAGCCTTTGACTTTTCACCCATCCTTTTCTTCACTTTTGATCTCCCTTAGTTTTCCTCGCCCCTTTCCTTTCTGTTAACTGCTTTTTCAACAATAGCGCCCCGGAAAATTTACTCTGCCCAGCTCACGTCGAAAGGAGATCTGAAGATTTCCCAGTGATTTCAAAAACTAGGTTTAACGCTGTGCAGCGAATTAGATCTACGATTGTGCCTCACATTAACATGACATGACGGATGGAGTTGAATAATCGTTGGATTGAGGTAGAGACATAGTCATCTAACAGGATGATTTCCACTTTGAGTCAATTGAGAGCGGGTTTAACCTGTGTATGTGATGCTTAAATTAATCTCTTTTATGAGATTCCGCTCATATCAATAGAGCCTTCAGTTGAATGGTAATTCCATTCGGATTTGCAGCAGCCCACCGGCGTTCCTCCGGCGATTTATCCCAGGATCCCGGTGTGGCGGAGAGCTTCAACCTACAGGACTACAACCTTGCTTCTTTATCGGAGAATTACTTAAACAAGACTCAAGGTAAGGAGGAAATTTCAAGAATGGGGTGTTACTTATGTTAAGTCTTTGAAGGATTCTACAAGGATTCTCCTTTTGGATGTTAATTTCTTTGGTTCTTGAAGAGGCCCCGAGAGGCCCCTCTGCGTCAACTAACGATGAGGCTGGATGATGTTCACAGCTGTTATGAAGGTCCCTAAATGCAGGGTTATGATGATACCGGGAATGCCTCGGAGGCCCCTCCAAAGTCACGTTCATCCGCTTCCTTGAGCATGGAAGTTCCATTGATCGAAAGCCTAAAATCGCCAAGCTCGCTATCTTTTAAGCTCCTTTCGTTGCAGTGTCTTTTATTTGAATTCTTCCTTACTTTTTTCTGTCAGCGTTTTGCCTGCCTATATATATTTTTTTGTAGTATTCGAATTGCATATAAGGCTTGTTCGAGGATGGATCTCACAGAGATACTTGCCGACTCGGATCTCTGCATCACGGACCGGGTAAGCCGAACTTTCAGCCAATGCTTCTAGTATTCAGATTACTGCTGTCAGGACTCTGACTTTGATTCGGCGGGAGGAAGACCCGATGGAAGCCCCACGTTGTAGACCCTCGTGTTACCGGAAAGCGAGGTCATGTCGGGAGGAGATCTTACGATGCGAGTTTCTGTGCTGCCAGGTACTGGTGTCTATACTGTTTGCCAGTGATAGTGTACTCACTTTTTGTTGCCTTAGACCTTGTTCAACTCTGGATACTACCTTGTGTTACCACGAGGTTCCTCGATCCACACTGCTTCTTGAACCCCGAAAACGCCATAGGGTTTCGAATATTGGGGATCTCACCGTTGTACCTCTCTGCTGAAACAAGCGAGAATTTTCTTACTCCTCACGGCAGGAACATGCAGAGAAGATAAGGAAGTTGCCCGCTCCTCCTCCGAAAGATTTCTCATGCCGCTCCTAGTATCACGTTGGAAGGCGGCCCGGCTAGAACCATCGATGCAGTCCTTCCGGTAGAGAAGACCGGAGAGTTGCCGAGACGAGAAGGTCCGAGCTACACTGTGCATGGACTTGCCGAGAGCGGCTCTTATTTTTAACTCGGGAGGACGCTTCCTCGATCTGCCAACCATGGAATCACAGCAATCTCGTTTGTCTGCTGACGCACTTTCATAGCTCGAATCGAAGCTCTTCATGCGAGGCAGCTCGTTAAAATCTTTTCCTGACGATAGCCTTGCTGCTATTATGGCCCTGGTTAGTGCGTATTGACAATCTTAAAGCATTTGCGTACAAATCGCCCATCTTGCTGAAAATGCTTCAGCAGGAGTTCAGCCGCGTGGCATCATTCGTGGAGATGAAGGTTGCTCGGGAGGATCACGAAGGCACCCCGATGAGCGACCCGGGATCTCGGGGGGTGTCTCGGTAGAGAAGAAAGGCTCTAAAGAAAAAGATGAGAAGATCTCGGAGAACTTATTAAGTTTAATCTTTTTTCTCGGTCTTATTTTATCGTTCTCGTTTTTACTATCTTGTTGTTTCGTCAAGCGATTCCTGTATATATGAATTTTGAAGAAGCCAAGTCCGTAAATGGATGATTACAGCGAACAAGCAAACCTTTTGTCCCAGTTAATTGCTACATATCTGCCGAGATTTTGAGCGAAAAACTTTTGACGTCATATTCTCACGGCTGATCATCGGCCAGGTCCGCTACCCATGAAGAGTGGAATTTTACTTCACTGAGGAGAATGGATGATTGAGGAATGACCGGCCAGTCGATGGTCCTCTCGCACTTACAAAGTAATCTTCAACTCCCCTCATCACATGGGTAAAGCTAGGCGCCTTGAGTGAGGATAAAGAAAAGAAGTAATTAAGAAAGAGAAGATCCATTTGAACTCATAAAGCTCGGAGTGAACTCAACGGAGTTGAAATCGGGATATCAAAAAGTGAAAATGCGAAATCTTGGTTAGGAACGAAAACAATGAATTTAATGCGTGACATGTCTTCTATCTTGGTTAGCTTGGAGAGGCTTAGACAAGAAAACTTCTCCAGCTCCTCTATGAAGAAAACATGCATCTAAGGTGGTAAACTTGTCTTCGGATCCCCAATGATGAGACCATGTCGTGACCCTGGAGAAGTGGAAAATCACCTCAGAGCTTTATGGCTTTCTCGATCGAAATATCAAGACTTGACCATTTTAATCACGCGTCGAAAACCTTAGGTCTACATTGTTTGTGAGAAAGAAGGTAGCTCTGGAAATATTGTTGCTTCATTACTTCAGATTACTCTTATTCTCATTCTATTTGTTATCTTACTGAAAGTCAAGGAGAGTTTGAAGAAAGTTAAATTTTCCAGCTTATCTCGCGAAAGGATGCTTGGTGAGATTATCAAATTGCGGGGAGAGCTTTAACCTTTGAGCGAGTTGTGATAAGATGGAGGAGGACATATGGAAGGTAAGCGAAATGGACTACATGAATTCCCAAAAAGAAGGTGAAATTTGTTCGAATTGCGAATCTCATGGTCTCGGCGTCCCAACATGAACCTACGAGGTTTTCTCCAGAAGATGAACCCTTGTCTTCGCAGAAGCAGAAGCGAAGATCGATGCGATGAAGACATTGAGAAACCCCTGTGAGTGCATCAAAGCCTGACGGAGAGTGCCGATCATGAGCTGGTGCCATCTGGAGATGGTGACAATAATGGGGCTGTGAGTTTGATGGCAATCACGATGAAGATGGAGTTAACAATCCACGATTATTTCTTTGTGACACTTTGGTTCTTTGTCCTTTTAACATTGTTTGATTTGGCGCTCTGAGCTTGAGGGCATGACAATTTTGCATACGTATTTTGCCTTAATATATTAGCTTTTCCTTTCTTTCTGCATTTTCCACTTATATATATATAACTGCATGTTAGTTAATACATTTGCCACCTAGTATTTCGGAATCACTACGAGATACCAAGTATATACTTGATGAAGAAATAATCAAAGAATAACTTTAGGTGTTTCGAGTAATTTTTTACCTTAATAGAAATAAATATAAAAGAATAAAATCATTTGAAGTATATACTTGCCTCTTATTCTTTGGTGGATTTATGTAGCATACCTTGTGCTTTTAGCTCGATGAATCGTTAGTTTTTTATGCGAGTCGATCCTGCATTGTTGTTATCTAAGCTTCTTTGCAGAAGTGTATACCCCTTTATTGTTTTACTCGGTCTCATGTTTTCCTCCCATCTCTATCATCATCATTTCGAGGTCTTATTTTTCCTCCTAGTTAAGGTCTTATTATGCCTCTGCCCCGTTGGTCGGGGATTTTGACGAAGTCTCCGGACACTCTTTACTCTTGCGAAGTAAAGACCCGTCAACCTCTCCTTATCTCGCTCATTGAGTCTTGTTATGCAGCAATATCGAGGATTACCTACTCCATGAGTACCCGTACGTAAATGTAACTTTGGTGGTCACTCGACTCCCTAAAGGAGAAGTGTAGTCCCTTCCTCCGAATACCCCCATGATTTTCGGTAGGCATCGGTTAGCCGTGACCTCGTCCTTTGCCGATATGGCTCACAGTTATAGTCACACCTAGTTGGGGTGGTTTTGGTCTAGGAAAAATTACGAGCTATCTTCTTCTCCTTTGGCTAGTTCTTACACCCCTCACGAAGGTTACCAATTAAGACTCTACATTGGATAGATCTTCGTTGCCCCAGCTAGTGGTTTTATCCGCTTAAGGTTTATCTCGTGTGACGGCGTGTAGGTCTTACATTTTCCCCTTGCACTTTGTGCGAACTAGGTTGCCCACGACAGTCCGGCCTCCCTAAGTAGAGGTTTTATATAGGACTTATTATCGCCCTATTTTTGAGGAATTCGTAGCGGACCTCGTGAATGAGGTCTACTTGTAGCCTCGCATTTTTCATGTTTTTAATTTACACATATATATATTTTTGCACATTTTCCAATGTTGTTCAACAAATAGTTCATTAATTTTGATTGATACATATATGTTGTACCCTTTTTTTATCAAATCTTCACGAGTCTCTGTTGCTCATGGGTAATATTTCTTGATGTAAATTGGATTTCATGGGTGGTCCAATATTGTTGCGACCTTGCCTTCCTTTCTCCATATACAATGTCCCAATTCTTTGTGTCCTTTCTTCCAGGTCATGAGTTCATAAGCTCGATTTCCTATTTTTATTTTCGATGAAAGGTCCTTTGCACGTAGGCTCCGGTTTTCCTAAAGGTCCCTTTTGATATGGTGTTATTTACATGGCGAGGACCAGGCTCACAGGACGAAACTTCTTTCTTCCCTCTTGTTGTATTCCACGGAATCGTCCTATGATAGTTAAATAAATGTGTTGCATAGCCGTCTCCCCATTTTCTCCAAGTCATCTAACTTTGCTAGGATGTCAAAGTTTAAACCCCTTCAAAGCTTCTTTTTTTGTAGTGGGTAACATGATCTCGTTAAGCCGCCTCAACTCTAAACTGCCAAACAAAATGGAGACATTCCCGTTGCTTGGCGCCTCGTAATTCTGTATGACCATAGCACGCCAGACTTCTTAGCACGGATTATGGTGATGTCCAATCAGCTTCTTTTTTAAAGTGCTTGTTATTATACGTCTTGTTAACGTTTACCTCAACTTGCCCATTATACTGCCCGGGTATAAGCGAAATTCGATTTTATAATTGTATCTTGAAAGCACTAAATAGCATCTTCACGTTTCATTTACGAATTGCATCCCATTATCGAGCTTGATTTGAAGTACCGAACCTACATATGATATGTTCAAGTATGAAATCATACATGTCACCATCTCGTGAGTTCTTCCGGGAACGCCTCGACCGTTTTGTAAAATAATCCGTTGCCCGGCTGTCGGTACTTATTTGCAAGCTTCGGTAACAAATGTCCCCGATATCTATTCCCGGCGTATGGAGAAACGGCCACACACTTACACGGAATTTAGGAAACGGGAGTGCATGTATCGATTTCGAATCTTTGACAAGCTTCACACCTTGTTGTTACACCTTTTCGCGTCTTTTATGCATGCTTTCGGCCAAAAAAGTATCCATGCGTCTTGGTTTTATAGGCCAATGATCGGTTCATTTGTGGTTTCCAGCGTCTCAAGTAATATATTTCCTTTATAATTTGCACTCCTTCTTCGTGACAAACATCTCAATAGTGGCCCCAGAATGATCTTGATCTGAGTTCCCTTCTCTTAGTTCATAATTTGTGGATCTACCTTTGATTTTTGTCGCCTCCGAACTGTCTACAGGAAGATCACCCTTATCGAGATATTTGTGAATGGGTGTCCTCCAGGTCATCTTCTTCCACCACATCAGGGTGCACTACCTCTACTATCATCATGGACTTCTTTTCTTCAACTCATTTATTCTTTGAGGGGTGCATTATCCTTTCAATTGGATATATTTTTCGATGTGTCTTATCATTGATCTGTTAAAAAGGCTAAAGGCGTTTTGCGTATGCCTTATTATCTAAACGCATCTCCATATTATATTGGGTATTTTTCTTTGAATATTCTTTCACGGGTTACAAATATCGATTCATCTCCGCATCGTTAAGCTTGATGCCTCCCTTCTATCTTCCATACAGTTGTGAATCATTAGTTATTCTTATTTCTTCAACTTCGTCTGATACTTGACCTCAGGCTGTGGCGCCTCATATTCTGTCTCGTTGTTGGTGGCTTTATATTTCCAGTGAAGCAAAAATCCTTGCTCCTTTTGGAGAAGTAAATACTATTCCCATTCCTCTCTCGGTATTTGTTGGATGATCCATCTAAATATATCCATCTCCTTGGTGATTTTCTTTGATAAATCAGCCAGGATCCGGCGGCTCCTCGTATGTCCAACATTTCTTCCTCCTTTGTATTCTTCTGTTGCAAGATTCAGCTGGAACTTTCTGCAACTATGTGTGACTTCGTTGAAGTTTGTACATAAATATTTTGTCTACGAATTGATCTATTCGGGTGTTCCATCTTCGACTCTTCTGACTCTATTACAAGCTATTCTTTAAAGTTGGCTATAAAGATTCTCGTTAGAACTTTTATCTTGTGAGTCACGAAAATAAGTCTTAATTTTTGATGAATATTTGAACTAGAATCAACCTTTACATCTTTGTATAGTTCTTTTGACATTTAGTGTTTTCAGCGCGTAAAGATAGGTTTTTAAACTCCTTACGTAACATAAACAACTTACAAGGCTTGATGGCATTTGGTGTTAAATTGATACAAATTAGTAGTTCTTAGTTTAGCTCAAGGCTTTTGGAGAATTGACAAATTGATAAGATATTCTTTTATATTTTGCGGAGCTTGTTAGCATTCTTGTGTCCACGAAAATTTTGTTCCCTTCTTAAATATCGAAGAAGTGTTTGCACTATCAAAGATTTAGAAATGAATCTTCCGAGAGCTGTAACTGTCAATTCGGTTTTGCACGTCTTTTATCGTTCTTGGCGATGGCATGTCAATATGAGCTTGAACCTTTGATGGATCTACTTGATCCCTTTCTCGGACACGATGTGTCCGAGAACTTCGCTGACTCACTCAGAATATACACTTACGGGTTTATTTTCATTTTAAACACTCTCATCTGCTCGAAGATTTCTTTCAAGTCTTCAACATGGTCCTCGACTCCTTAGTTTTAACTAGCATGTCATAGACGTAGACCTCCAACTTGTTGTGCACCCATTTTGCAAAAATCTTCTCCACCGTCCATTTGGTAAGTTGTCCCTACGTTTTTAAGTCGACGGCATTCTTGTGTAGCGATACAAGCCTCTAAGGACGAAAAAGGCCGTGTGCTCTTGATCTTCTTCATGAGTGGTATCCGGTTGTACCCACAATAGCTAGTCCATTAAAGTTAACCTCTTGTACCAAATCGCTGACTCCACCATTTGTGGTATATTGGGTAGTGAAACTATCCTTGGAGCTGCAGTATTTAAGTAATGAAATCTATGCATATTCTTATTCAGTAGTCTTTTTGGTACTATCACCATATTAGCTATCCATGTTGGATACTTACAGGTCTTATTATTCAGAGTTTAACATTTCTGCAATTCTTGCTCTATTTTCAGTGATAAGCGATGGCTATTTTACGTTATTCGTTGCCTTATTGGTTTGATTCATGGGTTTAGATCCGATTTGTGGCAACAACTTCAGGATCTATCCCGAGCATCTCGTTCATGCCCCATACAAAGATATCAGTATTCTTTCAACATATCTTATCAACCTTTCCTCTTCATCAGTCCATCAATGTTAGATCTTCACCTTTTTCGTTTCGTCTTATTTGCTCAAGTTTATCTCTTGCGTGAGGTTCTCTGCTACGAAGTTCATGATGATTTCCCAGGAGACCAGGCCCCTTTAGTTCTTCTGGGTTTATGTATCTTGAGTTCATAAAGGACTAGCCACTCTTCTTTGCTTTGACTATATACATTAATTCTTACTCCTCTTTATTATTGCCTCCAATCTTTTGTTCCTTTTGCTTTATCTTCGTCATAGTTGTGCACATCTTTATCGTTGCATTCTCGACCTGTCCGATCTCCTTTATCTCTGTAATGCAGCCACACTTTCAGGAAATCGAATAAACTTGGTGATATGTGGATCTTATTCATTGATCCCATGTATCCACTTGATGTAAATCAAGAGGCGTTGTAAGGATATTCTCATCCACCAACATCATTACCTGGGTTTCAAAGTTCCATATTTTCGATCATCTCCCCTCTTCAGCTTGATGCTGTCAGATTTAAGCCCATAGATATTATAGGTTGACGGTATTTGATCCGAATCTCGGTAACCCATTACTTTAAACGTGGTAAAAGAAAATCTGCGAAATCTGTCCACAAGATCCTATCTATTTCCCATACTTTCTTTTTTTCTGGAACTTTCTCCCACTTAAGTATGATCTCCGAAGTTCAAAGTGATCCATAAAGGATCTGTGAAGTCTCCTCCAGGGGCGTCTCTTCTTGAAGAAATAGTCCTCTCTTCGCTATTCTAATGGTTCTTTCTTGTGATGTTTATGTCAGTTTTATTCAAAATCAAACATGAACCCTTTGTAACATATTATCATGAAAGTTTTGTATATTTTTCGCGAGGTGAATGATGGAGTTACGATTTAAACACATGCTCCTCTGTCGATTTTGATTATGTATACTTTTAATTTGCTTTTGAGTCACCTCTTGGAGGTGGGAAGCGAAGTCGGAGTCACGAATTTTCGAGAAATGCTTGATTTTTCCCTTTTCAATTAAATGATATTATTGGTCGAATGTTTTGCAATCTTCGATCGGTGTCAGAGTGAGAAACAATGATACTTGCAAAAGATGTTTATTTCTCACACTTGACAAGGGCTCCACTAAAAATTTCCCGGGGGTGGAATTTCTTAAGTCAGACAATTGACCTCAATATCTTCTCGACGGTAGTGTTAAGCTCGGAGCAAAAATACATCCCTCTCAGAGCTGGTTTCTTTCTCCCATGTGCCGGCCCCGTTGGTATCTTCGTGAGTTCCTTGGATTATCATCTCGGGAATCCTTATTAGTTAGAGTCTTGAATCAATCTTCACCTCGGATGTTGATCTATCCATTCTTAATTCCCTTTTGAATGTTGCTGACTTCGCGGGTATTGGCAGTGGTTCGCGATCTGCATATTTCATGTGTCTATCCATTTGTTATTAGGCGAATGTGAGAGTTTCCCTCCTTGGATGGATTAGAAATTGCTTAGTGCATCCACTATTCTCCTCGATGCCACGTCATTCCTCCCTGATACTCTCGGTTCACTCATTGATGTTATTATTCACAATTACGAAAAGGCTGTGATGTGCAGAAAGTCGGTTGGTATTAATGCGTTCTGAAGGCAGGATGAAATTTCTCTCATCTACCCTTCCATGAGTTCATACATCTCATTCTCCATCTAGTAATTAAACTTACAAGTTTTCTCTCAGTTTTCTTAGCAAGTTGAACAAAGTTTCTATTCCAAGCCTTAACATGTTGTTGCTTATGTAAGTTGTCGAGAATACTCTCTGCAAATCTTTAAGCAGACGAGATTGAACCTCGGCTAACCTTGCAGAACCATTTTGAGGCTTCCACAGGTTAAGCTAATGCAGGAAATATTGGCACGATCTTGTTTCATACCTACTTCCATTGCATTAATGAAAGATGTGTCTTTATTTGAGTCTTTGCTATGCATTCTGTTAGATCGAATATGTGCTTAGAAGGTGAGCAATGAACACCTTCTGGGATTCTTCCCTCTAGTACTTAGCGAGAATGGTGATTTGTCGACTTCACGATTGCCTCGACCAGCTGTAACCTTCCTCCATCAAGTGGATTATTGAGTAAGGCTTTCATTTCTGTATTTAGTTCATTCTTGTACGATTAACTCGTCCCTTCCTTACTTCACCTTCGTTTTCCCTCATTGCTTAGCTCATCATCACCTTCTCTCCTTTCTTCATCTTGTCCACTTCTCTGCTTCGGTATCTCTCCTCTTCCTCTGCGCACTTCACTGCTTCCTCACTTGCCTTTGTTGTTCTCGTATCTTTGCTCTTCCGAGATCTTTCCTCCCTCAGGATCCTCTCGATTTCTCTTCACGTTTCGTCTTCCTAAGTCTCTTCTCCTCAAAGTTCTTTCTTTCTCGAATCGTCGTCTTTGGTCTTCCTGAGTTGTTTCTTCCGAGGCTCTCCTAAGCAACCTTTCTTCATTGCTTTCCTTCGACGTCTCCTTCTCGTTCTCCTCTTTCTCCTTCCACTTCATTCGATACACTCCCCTCCTTGATTCACGTTTTCTCCCATTTCAGTTTCACCTCGTGCATCTCGAAGCGATTCGTTCTTCATCAAGTTGGTTGTTTTAGCTGTACCAAGATCAGCGTTTTGCCTCATGGTATGGTTCTTTGCTCCATTAGAGCTCTCCCTTTCCTTTCTAAGCGTAGCACCTCTCTGAGCTGCTCCAATGTCATATTTTCTTCGATCGGCGACTTCCCCTCCGTTCTCTTGTAGAGGTTCCTCTTCCACCTCCGTTTCAGCGATTAACGGTATGGATCGATCCTTCCAGATAACGTTCGTCCTCTTCTGTTGGATCTCACCTTGCCTTCCTCTCTGCATCGATGTTTCACCTATTTCCATCCCGCCTCCTCTTCCTGCTAGGCATAAGCTTCTCCTCGATCACGATGAGATCGTGCTCGTTCAGTACTCTTGCCATGGATAACTCTGTTAAACTTTCTTTCTTCGATTTACGGTTTTTGACCAGATCTGGCTTTCTTTCCTTAGATCGGCGAGGTTTGAGATCTACCTTTCTTCTTTTAGCACTATCGAGGTTTCCTTGACCACTATTCTTGAGTTCTGAAAAGTAACAACCCACTTAATAATTTGTGTGATATGATTTCCCAAACAATATCAGTGAGACTAAGATATCGGCCTTGAGATCCTGTTTCTCGAGCGTAAAATGTAACAAAATCCATAGTTACACCGCTCACGAATTAGATAGATATCAAGTCCAGATAAGCTGAATCACAAACAAATCTGCTTCTCTTTTTATTAAGATCCTTAATATCTCAAGTTACAAGTCTCTCGAGAACACTCTAGATGCGGATTGCGCTCTTACAAAAGTTATTCTCTATATATAGGTAATGTTCCGACCCCCTTCTCGAGGCTAAGTCCCCCTTTTATAGTGCGATATTACATAATGGAATACGCTCGATTTATCGGACAGACAGCTTTTATCTACACTCAATAACTTTTATGCTTACTTTTTAGCCTTATAAGGTGGCTCATATGGGGACAGTAGCCACTATTACCAACAATCCGCACTTCAAGTTATTGCCATTGTAGGTCAAACATCCTAGTTAGTAGATGAGGATCAAGATTTGTATTATCACCTACATTAAGCTCTTTAAGTTTAGGGAGATATGGAATCGAACCTTGAAACTCACAATGAGATAAGTCAAGAGTAGAAAGTGAAGTTTAGTTAGCCAGTTGTAATGAGATTGATGAATTGATATAAACATTGTGACCCATTTTGAGAGAGGATAGACGGGAAAGATTGTGAAACTCATGAATTGGGAATACAAGGTATGAATTGTGAAACTCAGATATATTGCAAAAAGAGATATCAAGATCACCTAGTTTCCAAAGATTTGAAATATGTTCCGCAAAATTCCCTTTTGAAGACGTGGCCTCAGCTAGATCAATTCCAGACAACCTTAATACCCGCACATTTTCTAAACCTCTAACCCATTTTATAGATGGTGATCCTAAGCAACCAATAAAAGACTGTCTTCTTGGCAGCAGCACGCAAGATAAATCGAGGTACTCCAGAGACGATAGGTTACTAAATTGTGTTGAAATCGATGCTGAAATTCCGGAAAAGGAGAGATCAAGATGAACTAGTTTGGTTAGATTAGAATGTTGAATCCTACTCATTCACCTACCACTTCTCACCTACCACTTCACCTACCCATTCACCTACCACTTCACCTACCCCTTTACCTACCACTTCACTTACCACTTCACCTACACATTTACCTACCACTTCACCTATCACTTCACCTACCCCTTTGTACTCTATATATAGTCACTTCTCTTTGTAAAAGAATATCATCAAAAATATATCAAATACATTGTATTCTTGTTATCTAAAAAACTCAATCAATGAATCTCTCTATTTTGGTTCAATCTTAATATGGTATCAGAGCAAGGATAAGGATCCTTGTATCTAGTATTGAACCATGGGAGATTCAGATACAGAAAATTCTAAAAACACAAAACCTTCCGACAAAATTATTTTTCAATCCGATGGGTCATCGTTCAAGGCAGGAATTACTTTGGATGAATCAAATTATGATCTGTGGTCTCAAATCATTGATATGCATATTGTTGAGAAGGAGAAGCTCCCCTTTATTTGCGGTACGTCTCCAGTTCCATCTAAAAATGATGATAAGTATGATAAGTGGTACGCAGACAATCAAAAGGTCAAGAGATGGCTATTAATGTCTATGTCACCAGAAATAATGAAACGATATATTCGTTTACCTACTGCTCTTGAGATCTTGGATGCTGTTTCTAAGGCTTTCTATGATGGAGCAAATGAACTACAAATTTATATCTTAAATCAAAGGGATTTCTCTTCCAGGAAAAATGGTAGAGCACTCCCGGTCTATTATGGGGAATTAGTATAAATCTTCAGTGAGCTAGATCACCGTGATAGGGTGATTATGGAAAATGAAAAAGATGTTGAACTATATCTAAAATCAGTTCAACGTATGAGGGTGCATATTTTTCTTGCTGGGTTAGACAGTGAATTTGAACAAATACGTGGGGAAATTATAAGGAAGGATCCCATACCTGAATTAGAACCTTGTTATGCTTTGGTTCGACGTGAATCCGTCCGGCATACTACAATCAACAAAGGAACTGAAGTTGAAACTTCTGCAATGGAAACTCGTTGTCAATACAACATTAAAGATAAATCTGCCACATGCACTCATTGTAATAAACGTGGTCATACCAAAGACAGATGCTTTGAGGTTGTCGGGTATCCAGATTGGTGGGATAAACGCGATCCCAAGAAAAAGAATTTCGCTGCAGCAGCACATGTGGTTAGCAACCTAACCTCCGCTATGGAAACAACCAATGGTAAGGTTTTTAATGTTTCGCAAGTTGTTCCTAATAGCTCATGGATAATTGATTCGGGTTGCACATACCATATGACTTTTGATTCCAGACAGGTTTCTCCTCTTAAAACATCCATACACAACTCCGTTTGCACAGCAGATGGATCTTTGGCTCCAGTAATTGGAGAACAATCATTAAATATTACTGATACATTGAGTCTATATTCCGTTTTAGTCGTTCCCTCTCTATATTATAATATATTATCAGTTTCCCAAATTACTAAAGTCTTACATTGTGTTGTTATCTTTTGGCTTAATTCTTGTTTGTTTAAGGGAATTCGAACACGGCGGACGATTGGATTTGGGGTTAGAAGAGGAAAGCTATACTATCTAGATTTGGCGTCAAAAAGTTCAGAAAGATTATCTAATGCTCTAGTTGTGAATGGTACTCAGGGGGAGAAGGATAAATCACAAATTTGGTTATGGCATAGAAGGTTAGGGCATGCTTCTTTTGGCTACTTAAAAAGGCTATTTCCTAGTTTATTTTCAAAGATTGTTGTTTCTAGTTTTCAATGTGAAGAATGTGAACTAGCTAAAATACATCGTACTTCATTTCCATCAAGTTTAAATAAAAGTCATATTCCATTCATGATTATTCATTCTGATGTTTGGGGGCCATCTAAAGTTAACACTCTTGGTAGCGCCCGATGGTTCATCACCTTTATTGATGATTGCACTAGGATGACATGGGTTTGCTTGATGAAATCAAAAGATGAAGTGAATAATTTATTTTAGAGGTTTCACAAAGTAGTCAACACACAATACAACACAAAGATTCAAGTTCTTCGAAGTGACAACGGAGGAGAATATTTAAGTACTGATTTTCAACATTATTTAAGAGAATGTGGTATTGTTCATCAGACAACTTGTCCTAATACTCCTCAACAGAATGGGGTATCTAAAAGAAAAAACCGTCACTTGCTTGAAGTTGTGCGCGCTTCATTAATATCAGCTCATATGTCGTTAACTTATTGGGGTGAAGCTCTTTCCTTTGCAGCATATGTGATCAACCGTACACCTTCCAGCACTATCATTTTTCAGACATCATTTCAAGCTCTCAGTGAGGAAACAGTTTCACCAACAGTTCCAAACTTGCCTCCACGTATATTTGGTTGTGTAGTTTTTGTGCACTTACACAAGAACCAACGGAGCAAGTTATCTCCCCGAGCTTTAAGATGTGTCTTCGTAGGATATGCTGCAAGTCAGAAAGGATATAGGTGCTACCATCCTCCAACTAAATGAATTTACATCACATTGGATGTTAAGTTTCACGAACACGTGATGTATTACTCGAAGTCTGAACTTCAGGGGGAGTATGAAAAAGAAATTCAGACTCTTGACTATGAAGAAGACATAATCGAAGATGTTGTGATAGAAATTCCAAAAGAACAGAAAGTTAGTGAGGAAGAAATTAATGCGGATGGTGAAATTGAAGCTATAAATGAAGTTGAAGAAGATGGATCAGAAAATAATGCAGATGAAGTTGTAGAAGATAATGCAGATGGATCACCAACCCCAATCCAACCGTTCGCTGAAGATGTTCTTGAACCTGTAAAGAAACAATTGCCACAACGTCGCAATAGAGGTATGCCTAAAACCATTTATGAACCTGATATTTCATCAAAATCTAAATATCCCATGAGTAATTATGTCTCTAATCACCGTCTAACCGAATCAAATAAGTCATTTGTGAATCAGTTATCTACTGTAGTTATTCCTAATAGCTTGCAGGAAGCATTATCTGATCCAAAATGGAGGGAATCTATGATCGAGGAGATGAAATCCTTACAAGAAAATAATACTTGGGACATGGTTGAATGTCCATAAGGAAAGAAAGTCGTGGGATGTCGCTGGGTTTTTACAGTTAAATACAAGTCAAATGGGGAAATTGAACGCTTTAAGGCAAGATTGGTTACAAAAGGGTATAGCCATACTTATGGTGTATATTATAATGAGACATTCGCACATGTAGCTAAAATGAATACAGTGCGAGTCTTGTTGTCTCTTGCTGCAAATTTGGGCTGGCCATTGCAACAGTTTGATGTCAAGAACGCCTTTTTACATGGAGATTTGTCCGAAGAAGTGTATATGAAGCTTCCACCAGGAATGATGGAGTCAGAGTTGCATAACGGAAAAGTTTGCAGGTTAAACAAGTCATTGTATGGTCTGAAACAATCTCCGAGAGCATGGTTTGGAAGATTTACCAAGTCTATGAGAGCATTTGGTTATCGCCAGGCAAATTCAGATCATACTTTATTCTTAAAGAGAAATCGAGGTAAGATTACAGCTCTAATCATATATGTAGATGACATGATAGTTACAGGAGATGATCCATAAGAAAGAAAGGCTCTCCAAAATTATCTATCAAGTGAATTTCAGATGAAAGATCTTGCTTCTTTAAAATACTTCCTTGGAATTGAAGTGTCTCGATCAACAGAAGGAATCTTATTGTCACAAAGAAAATATTCCCTTGATTTGTTGGAGGAAACGGGTATGTCAGCGTGTCAACCTGTAGATACACCAGTAGAGCCAGGTTTGAAATTATGTTCGGATGTCAACCAAGTACCTGTTGATAAAGGAAGATACCAAAGGCTCGTGGGTAGACTAATATACTTGGCACATACAAGACTTGATCTTGCATATGCTTTGAGTATTGTTAGTCAATTCATGCATAATCCTGGAGAAACACATATGAATGCGGTAATGCGAATCCTAAGATACCTGAAGTCTGCTCCGGGAAAAGGGATCTTGTTTAAAAAAGGTAAAGACTTCAAAAGTATGGACGCATAGATGATATTTTAACTAAAGCAGTTCCAAGTAAGGTATTTCTGAAGTTTGTTGGCAAGCTAGGCATGAGCGACATATATGCACCAGCTTGAGGGGGAGTGTTGAATCCTACTCATTCACCTACCACTTCTCACCTACCACTTCACCTACCCATTCACCTACCCCCTTACCTACCACTTCACCTATCACTTCACCTACCCTTTTGTACTCTATATATAGTCACTTCTCTTTGTAAAAGAATATCATCAAAAATATATCAAATACATTGTATTCTTGTTATCTAAAAAACTCAATCAATGAATCTCTCTATTTTGATTCAATCTTAATATAGAAAACTGACTGATATATGTTTCCGATAAATCATTGAAAGCAAGATCAAGATACTCGAGGTAGGTAATATTGAAAAAGGAATTTGATAATTTACCTCCCAATGTAGTATTTGGCCCTGGTTGGTTATATAAAATTTGAGCATCGTAATCATATAGGTAACTTTCTTCGTCAATATTTCTGAGGTCAATGGATATGACATGAAAAGACTCGCTCGAACATCCAATTCCATGCCAATCGCAACAATTCCGATGCTGGAAGCCTTCTTGCCACGAAGCTAAGCGATGAGAAGGGTCTTCCAAAGATATTCAAGGGAGCCGCCCTTTCTTGCTCATGGCATCCATGTGACGCCAACGGGCATTGAATGATGCTGATCAATAATAATAAGAGCAAGAAACCAAGAAGAAGAGGAAATGATGTTATTTGATTGAATGAATTCATGGCTAACTGAAAAAAATATTGACTGAACTGATTGTACGAAGCTTTTGTTTGATGAATGAATATATAGAATTGCAAATGTATAAACTAGTATTTATAGATCTAACTTTAGCATTACAATTATTTGAAACTGGTTGAACTTTCCTTTGTTGACTAGTATGAGAGTGATCTTGACTTGGAAGTTGGAAGTCTAGATTCTTGATCTTACTTTCTTTGCATGTAGGTCTCAACATAAGGACATTTCATTGTATTACATCCACTCGTAGAAGAAAGTTGGAGATAGGTGAGTGACATGTATATATGTGGAAGAGAATCAAGTGATCATCTATGCATTAATAAACGGAGGCGAGTTTGCTCTAACAACGTTAGGGCCATTGGATTGGTGAATCCAATGGTGGTGGTGGTTTTTGATGGAAATTGCATTTTTGTCCTTGGAGTAAAAAACTGCACTTTCAACCACCACCATTGGATCGCTGGATCCAACAGCTCCAGCGCTGCTAGAGAAAACTTTTTTCCTTAATAAACGATTTCCACAGTCAAGCACTGAATATTACAGGTTTTGTATTTGTTCAATCTCGGTCAGTCATTTAGAACCCGTAAATGACTGATTTTGTATTTGTTCAATTTCTTGTTTAACTGATTAGAAATTGATTTGAACTTTCCTTCATTGACTAGTATTATTAGTGTGAGCTTGACTTGGAAATTGAATACCGAACCATTTTTTCTTTGCCTGTAGGTCACAACACAAGGACATTTCATTTAAGGCTAAAATAAGGACTAAATTCCTTCTCTACACTTAAGTGAACTATGATATACAGTTTAGAGGAATATACTTATGGTCTTTATCTTTTAGAGGAATATACTTACGGTCTTTATTAGTTAGCACGGAAAACTGAAACGGGATTTCTAATTCTTGAAAGTCATTGAAGGCAAGATCTAGATACTCCATTTTACCTCGCAGTGCAGTACTTGGTGGATCACTTTCACTGGAACTAAATACATTGATATAATCTTCAATGTTTCGAAGATCGATCGAGACCACATGATAAGACTCGCTTGAACATCCAATTCCCCGCCAATCACTATAGTTTTGATGTTGGACACTATCTTGCCACGAAGACAAGAGATAAGAAGGATCTTTCAAAGAAAACTTAATATTCAAGAGAGCCCGTCTTTCATGTTCATGGAATCCATGTGAGGCCAATGGGCATTGAACGATGCTGATCAATAATAAGAACAAGAAATGAAGCAGAATTGGTAATGATATTATTTGAGTAGTCAAATTGAAAGAATTCATGGCTAACTAAAAAGTAAATCAACTCTAGTACTGATTTTATTTTTTACGAATGAATATATAGAATGCTTTTATTTGCAAATGTTCTTAATTAGTAATTCGGATTTTTAAGGCTGTTTTTCTTTGCCTGAAGGTCAGGGGGTTTCATTGCGATACATCCATTCAGTGAAGAAAATTGGAGATTGGTGATTTGGATGTTTCTGTAGATTGATATTCAAGATACGAATCAAGTGGACATTTGTGAAGAAACCGCCCATATGCAGTTGAGCTATTACTATTGCCGGTAATATGTATACTCGACCTGGGTCAGTAGTCATTTAAAAGCGGGTCTGTTTGGGGTGGGGGTTGTTGGGTCTGTTTCACTCTGTAAATTTCTCGGTGATAAATCTCGGTCAATGGTATCCCTGGAAAATTGAAGGTGATTAACCTAGATTCCACATTTTCACCGAGAAACCAGATATTTTACAAAGCTTCTTGTGCCTTACTCAAGTCTTCTTGTTCCTTACTTAAGTCAATGTAGTCAATCTCGGTATGTACGGCCAAGAACCTCGGTTTAGGTCATGTCCGGGATGAGTGGCTTAATCTCGGTTTAGGTCATGGCCGGGATGCAGCAGAGATGTGGCCGAGACAATGCTTTCTTATCCGTGCCAGACTGGAATCAAGCGCATCCTTAAAGACACCCACTACCTGACTGCAGTCGAGTACATTCCTTGGATGTATTCATATACACCCAAACATTTCACCGTTTACTTTACAAGAAAAACAAACAAACACAAGAGCATAGCTAGCCTTGTCAAGATTCATGTACACTTATATGGAGCTGGTGGACCAAGATTGTAAAAACTTTCTCCAGACTTGAGAATGCACATGGTAAAATATTTCGTCAGACAAATTTAACTAATCTGGCTCTCTTTCACCTGACAGTACAAAGAGGAAACACCAACTTTTGATACCAAAAAAAAAAAAAATGACAAGCTAATATTCTAACTGCAGTTGAATACAAAATCAGTTTATGTATTACAATTGTTTTTTGTGAATACAATCTTGACTGCAACAGAATCAATATTTCTCCAGTACGGAAACCACCATTTATGTTTCTGTAGAAACAAAACAACGAATAAACCCCAAAATCCAAAGGCAAATCCCATGGCAGCAATAGCATACAACAACAACTCCTCATTCGCATCCTCTCGATCATCTTCATCTACTTTACTTGAAGGACTAGTATCACCTGTATGGTCACCGTCGCAATCTTTCTTCAAAGGAAATCCACACAGTAAATCATTCCCGGCGAAAGCAGAGCCATCCAAACTCAGCGTATCAAGGTGGTTTCCTGTTGGAATCTTAACGCTCAAATTATTGTGAGATAAGGTTAAATAGCCAAGAGTATCGATTAATGTCAAAGATTGTGGGATATGTCCAGACAGTCTATTGGAAGTCAAATCCAAAGACTCAAGACTAGACATATTTCCGACGTTCACTGGTATATTGCCCGAGAACAGATTGTGGGACAAATTAAGCATACTAAGTCCTTTAAATAACCCTATCTCTTCAGGAATATTTCCATTAAGAATGTTACATGATAAATCAATTCCTGAAGTATAGGTGTAGTCTTGCATAAATTGTGTCATCGTGCCTTTGATAACGAACTGAAATTGTGCCATACCAGTGTCTCTTGGTGTGTCACTATAGATATCGCTACTTGTTAGCTTCATCAAGTTTCCTATCTCTTTAGGAATGGAATCGGAGAGGTTGTTTGCTGACAAGTCTAGTACTTGAAGTTCGTTCATATGGAAGATGTCTCCAGGAATAGACCCATTAAACTTGTTAGACCTTAGAGAAAGAAACCAAAGACGATCGAGCGAACCAAGACCAGGGGGTATAGTACCTTCAAAGCTGTTATTTCCTAAATCGAGCCCTCTCAAAAATGTCAACTTTACTATGCACTTGGGAAAAGTACCATTCAGATTGTTGTCGCTTAATTTAAGATATGTCAAAGAATCTGCTTGTTTAAGCTCATTTGGAACATTTCCAGTGAGTCTGTTGTTGCCCAAATTTAGATACCCAAGAGAACTGCAATACCCTATACTAGCAGGTATAGTCCCGGATAGTTTGTTGTTGGAGAGATCAATATTTCCCGGTCCATCTGATCCTACAAGTGAGCATATTGAAGAAGGAATTGAACCTGAAAATCCATTGCCATTTAGACGAATATCGGCGACACGAGATAGCATTTCTCCATACTCGAACGAGATTTCACCATTAAGTTTGTTATTTGATAAATCAAGACCATCGATACCCGGAGGTAGATGAGGCATAGGACTACGAAGTCTGTTGTTCGATAAATCTAACTGATTGAGATTTGTTGATCATCTATAGCTACAGTTAATTTATTTGAACTCAGATCAAGCCTAGTAAGATTTAGTCCATTGATCAAAGATATTATCAAAACTTTTCCTCTAAGAGAATTTTTTGAAACTTCAAAGACACTAAGATTTTGTAGCTTTGTGACGCAACTAGGTATGGATCCTACAATCTGATTACTTCGTAAAACAAGTTGTTGAAGAGAGAAAATCTCACAGATTGATTTTGGTACGGGCCCGAAGATATTATTACTAGACAAGTCAAGAAATCTTAAATTTTTTAGATTGGAGATTGAAGAATAGACAAAACTTGTTATGTCGTTCTTTGAGAGGTCTACATACTGTTGGTTCTTTAACTTGCGTTACCTTCTCACCTTCCATTGCTAATGCTTCACCGGGTATCCCCTTTCCTTCTTTCGCTTTGATCATGTATATCTGAAATTCTTCTTCCTTTTTTATTTCTTTAGCTCTTCTCCTGCGATCCTTTCACTTCTTCGCTATTCCTTCATAATTTCTAATATCCGTCTAATTATAATGCCTCACACCCGTATATCTCCTCTAATTTCTCCTATTCCACTTGGAATTGGAAATCTTATGCACTGATGTAATGTGGATGGCACATATTTTATCGCATGGATCCACGGTCTTCCCAATAACATGTTATAAGGAGATTCATTATCAATCACACATAATGCCAATTGTGTTTTTACTTCCCCTAACAATATTCGCATGTAAATTTCTCCTTTTGGCTTCGTTACCGCTTTGTTGAATCCATGCACCGTGTAAGTTGATCCTGTCATCTTCGTATCTTTGTATCCCATCATCTTAAATGTTTGATAAATTTAGATATCCACTCCACTTCCTGTATCTATCAACGTTCTATCAATTACCCAAACATCAGATGTATTCTTTATGACAACATTTTCTTCTCACGTAGCTGTGACAGTAATTACCAACGGATCTGTTCGCGTTAAATTTTCTTCCGGAATTTCATCTGTTGTAAACGTAATCTTCACATTTTCCCATTCTTTTAATGGTAATTCTTCTGCTACAGTTTCCACCTTTTTCCCTTCATGATTTCGCTTGTGAATCCTGCCTTTTATTCATTCTTTTAATGGTAATTCTTCTGCTACAGTTTCCACCTTTTTCCCACCAGCGGCATCAGTTCTTTAGTTATAGAATTACACTGTATTCTCTGACCTCCTCCATGAATTGTTATTATTCTTGATTTTTCCAAAGATTCATTATTGTTTCTTTGTATTATCTCCATGACTTTCAGATCTCAATTTCTCCCAGATTCTATAAATTAACTATCAAGATTTATCATCCAAAAGTTATTTTCTAGCGCCAAATGTAGTTGCAAGAAATCTTACAACACATCCAAAGTAACTAAGACGACTCAAATAATCATAATAAAAATATCATTATTGAATCTCAAGATTAATATGGCTTACAAAGAATTACAAGAGTTTACTTGCTCTCCAAAACTACTTTCTCTCTCCTAGTTTCTTATCTAATACCAACCGAAAGATCTCTCCCATACATGAAAACTCATCTCCTTTATATAGGATTCCTCATAGTGGATGATAGCTAAGAGATCCACTATTTTCGGAATCACTGTGTGTTACATTCGCTCATGTATATTCACTAATTCTCGCATAGGTAATACTTCGCATAGAAAATCACATTTTATCCACGACTCTGTTGAGGTCATCCAGTACGTCATCTTGAATTTTCTATGTGCGATAGTTCGCACATGAGATCATCCATACTTCGGTTATAATTTTTCATGTGCGATATTTTACTCCTACAGAATTTGAAAAGTTTCATTGTTTGGTCTCCTTCACTTGATTGATATCTTGGTTTCGTATAGCCTATGAGAGGTTTTAGTAAGAAAATTGCCATTATTGACTGGGTAATATTGGTGTCCATGGGTTTTATATACTGAAGATCGTGATAAATTAATCAAGTTTGGAACAGATTCAGTAAGGCTGAATCCAAAAACTGTTTGATAATATGCTTGATAGAGCTTTGAAGCAACCGTCGTTTTGAAGCCTGTTGCGTTCAAAGAAAGCACCAAGAGGTAAACCTTCTTCTTCTATTTCCAATCCCATAAATTGAGGGTTCTTATTAGGCCGACCGAGCGAAGCGAGGGAGGATTCTATATATGGTGACTTTGTCTCACATAGGACATGACTTTTTTTCCAATTGACATAAAAAGATTGAATTTGGTAGGGTACCTGAAAAGACCACCGTGCCCTTATATTTAAAAGACATTTCCTATTTTTAATTAAAATCAAGGCAAAGGTCATGGGATCAAATCCCGGCCAACTCCTAATTTTAGTTGTGGGAATTATATAATTGCCCTCAATTTTGATGGGCTACACAACTACCCTTATCATATAATAAAAATACCCCTCTCCATCCAAAGCCCATCAAGAGTCCATTAAGGATTAGACAACATTACAAATATACCCTTACATCCATCCATCAATATCATCTCCTCTTTTATTTCAGTTCTCTCTCTATTTCCATTTTCTCAGAGAAATTTCATCGCCTCCACCGTCATCTACGTCGCCTCCACCACCACTTCCATTACCATTTCAATCGCCTCCACCGTAACCAACATCACCACCTTCGTCATGTCTGTCAGTATCTGCGTTTTGTACCCAATTGCTCTTCTAAGAGAAGGATAAAGATATTTGAGAAAGAGATTTATAGATATTCGATTGTTTGAAATTAAGAATCACCAGCGGCATCAGTTCAAATTGAAATAGAGAAATAGAGAATTAAAATCCGTCGCGAAGATTTTTAATGTCAGATCTGAAAACTTACGCTCTCTCCTCTCTTCCATTTCACCTATCACCACCACCATCAACACCGTTTTCGCTCGGAAAAAGCGAGAGAATGAAATTTTTGTCGGAAATCAGTTGAAGATTCAACTGGGATCGAGAGAAAATCATCATCAACATCATATTCTTCTTCTCTGTTCAAGTTGACGGTTCAGGAGATCGAGAGGTTTCATTTTAGGTTTACGAATTTTGGTAATTTCGATTAGAAGATTTTGAAATCTTTGAATAATTGAATCTTAAAAACTAATCTATTCATTAAATTATGTGTGAAAATCATGTCCATAGCTTGATTTCTTCTTGCTTCTTCTCTCTGAAATTGGTCAGGTTCTCTTGGTCAAAGGTAAATTTCAACTTACTTTTGTTGGGGGGTTAATTTGTGTTTCAATTTCGTTTACATTAGCTGCTTGGGTTTTCAATTTGATTCTCAATTGTGTGCCTGGGTTCTCAGTTTTGAACTATAATGTGTCAATGTAATGAAACGAATTAGAGATGGTGCAGTATGGTGAGTAAATTTGAAGTGGGGTTTAGTCCAACAATCTGTTGTGTTACTAAGCTGAACTTGGGATTGAATGTCTAAATTGGTGCAGTATGGTGAGTAAATTAAAGTTGCATCAATTTTTAAATTGGTGATGGAGATAAAATGGGGATTGCACTGATTATCTTCTTTTTCTTGTTTATGTGTTATTTTCGTCGGCGGTGGTGGTGGTGTTGTAACACTATTGTTGTTTTTGGTGGTGGTAAAGATGGAATGATGAGATTGGAGGTAGAAATTATGGTGTTTCTGGTGATGAAGGTGGTGGAGAATGGGTGTGATTCTGGTGGTTGGGATGGGGTGTTCTGCAAACCAAATGGGTTAGAAAATGGTTACAAAGCTTGGGTTTCTAAACAATGTTTAACAGTTGAAATTGCTACTGTCGCTGCCACCCATGCTCTACAAGGAGCTTCTTTCGGTGTTCTGCAAACCAACTGGGTTAGAAAATGGTTACAAATATTACATTTTCATTCAATTTATTAGTGCATTAAAGGTGTTAAGATCATTTGATTTCTTTCCAAACTTCAGTTAATTGAATGTACAATCCATGACTGATTTCTATTGCAGGATTTTGGTGCAAGAGAGGTGATGGTGGTGGATTTTAGAAAAAAGTATTGGGATATCAAAAATGCATATGTAAGTATTGGTAAAACTGATTTGGGTGCTTCTAATCTATCATTACAGTTTGGTGTGTGTAGATTTGATTCAAATGATGTTGCTTTAACAATTGATTGTATAACTCATTCTTTGGTTTATGATATTTCTTATAATTCAAACTGATACTTGGCGTTTTTATGGTTCTGTTATTTCAAATGGAACATTAATTCAAATAGGTGGTTATAATGATGGTTGAATGTCTTAATCACAGTGTATCAACTTGCATATTGTCGATCTTGTGACTGAATATTTTTTACAAGTTTGGAAGTACTGCTGAAATTGGTGTACCCTGTTTGGAACTACCCGTGGGTTTTGTGAAGACTAGGAAGAGTGCTATACTAGATTTAGCCATTCTTGTGGTGCGTGTCCACCTAATTGCCATCAAATTAACTTTTTAGGTAGGCTTTCAGAGAGTTACTGGGTGGAACATGCAAAACGAGAATGGATGGTGATATATATATGCAAAATCAAAGGGAAAATTTTATGATGGGTTAAGATTGCTACCGGCTTATGTGACTATTTTATATTGTTGAATGTATTAATAAGTTGAGTTTTATTTATTTTGTTTACATTTTCTTTTTATAATGTATTAATGCTTAGTTTTTTGTTTTACAGTATTGTTAAGAAGGGAATTACTGTTGATCATAAATGGATGTTGCTGATCATAAATGGATGGTAGTGGGCGTAGTGTGGGTAGGGGATGCTGGTGGTCAGTGGTGGAGGTGATGTCGATGTCCATGAACTTCAAGTATTGTGTGATAAATTGTCATGGATATAGAGTCATAAATTGTTGTTGTCATGGATATAGAGTTAGTGGATATTGTGTTGTTGCATTTAGCAGTAATTGTGGTGCTTTGTTGTTATTGTTATGGTGGTGGTTGATGTGCTTGTAGCATTGGTGGTGGTGGTAGTGGATGTACATTTTAGTGTTAGGAGTCAACAAAAAATGTTTCTGTATCAACAATAGAAACCGACCTTAATGTTTGGAGTCAACAACAAATGTTTGTGTATCAAAAATAGAAATCGACCTTAGTTTAGGGAGTCAACAACCAAGGTTTGTGTATCAACAACCAATATTTGTGTATCAACAATAGAAATTGACCTTAATTTAGGGAGTCAACAACCAGTGTATCTGTATCAACAATAGAAAAATGGTATCAACAACCAATATTTGTGTATCAACAATAGAAATTGACCTTAGTTTAGGGAGTCAATAACCAGTGTATTTTTATCAACAATAGAAAAATGGTATCAACAACCAAGGTTTGTGTATCAACAATAGAAAAATGGTATCAACAACCAATATTTGTGTATTAACAATAGAAATTGAACTTAGTGTTAGGAGTCAACAACAAATGTTTGTGTATCAACAATTGAAATCGACCTTAGTTTAGGGAGTCAACAACCAAGGTTTGTGTATCAACAATAGAAAAATCGTATCAACAACCAATATTTGTGTATCAACAATAGAAAAATGGTATCAACAACCAATATTTGTGTATTAACAATAGAAATTGACTTTAGTGTTAGGAGTCAACAACAAATGTTTGTGTATCAACAATAGAAATGGACCTTAGTTTAGGGAGTCAACAACCAGTGTATCTGTATCAACAATAGAAAAATGGTATCAACAACCAATATTTGTGTATCAACAATAGAATAATGGTATCAACAACCAAGGTTTGTGTATCAACAATAGAATAATGGTATCAACAACCAAGGTTTGTGTATCAACAATAGAATAATGGTATCAACAACCAAGGTTTGTGTATCAACAATATAAAAATGGTATCAACAACCAAATTTGACAAATATTTTTGAACTTTTGATTTTTTGGGTCAACAAATATTTTCAGTTGTTGACGCCTAATATTAATGGCGGCGGCAACAACGGCGGCAACAACCGTGGTGGTGGTGGTGGCGTAGTGGCGGTGGTGGTGGTGGCGGCAACAACAGTGATGGTGGTGGTGGCGGAGTGGCGGCGGTGGTGGTGGCGGAGTGGCGGCGGCGGTGGTGGCAGAGTGGCGGCGGCGGAGTGGTGGTGGCGGCGACGGAGTGGTGGTGGCGGCGGGGTTGTTGATGGTGGTGAAATGAAATAATAGAAAAATCTATTTTTTAATGGATAAATTTTTTAAATGGAAAATAATATTTTAAATAAGGGTATTAAGGTAATCTATATTTTAATGGATAAGGTATTTAAATGATAGAGGTATTTATGTTGTTGTATAAGGGTATTTGTATTGGGCCTCTATAATAGAGGCATTTAATAAATTTACCCATTTTAGTTTTTTTTTTTTTTTTTTCTATCTTCTCCTTCGATTTTTTTTCCCCAAACATTTCTTGTTTCTTTGTTCACTTTTGTTCTTCTTTGTTCGCCACCATAACCAGCAACACCACCACCGCCACCTGAACCACCACCGTCACCTACACCGGCGGAAACAACACCACCATCACCAGAACCACCACCGTCACCAACACCGGCGGAAACAACACCACCATCACCACAAACAACACATAGTCACCACCTCTACGGATAACACCTCCACCACCACCTCAGTCATCACATTTCTTCACCCACAGCCACCACCTCCGACAAAACCAACAGCACATCGACACTCACCCACAGATCCGCCACCATTTTCTTAAACTTCCATTATAATGCACACATTAGTATTATAATCGTTATGAAAATTGCATTTAATTGATTCAAAATGAAGGTTTACAAGTGATAATTAGATCGAATTCAGAAATGAAGGATGATGAATTTGAATTTTTTGTCAATTGAATCACATATGCATCAAATTAGTTCGATTCAACTCATTTCAGTCAAAAAAAAAATTCCATAAACAAACACCATCAGTACCCAAGTATCCGTAACAAGTTCAAAATTGCATGAATAGTATCTCTGAATCATGTTCATTTGAAGAAATTGAAATCTGAAACAAATGGAGGAAAAAAAGAAATTTTGCTGAGATTTCTGGCCAAACCGGGTTGGTCACGGGAGTGGAAGACGGATAAACGGGTCCGATTAAATCCATCACCGGCACATCAACCCTGACCTCTGGGATGATAGAAGTTATTTCCACACCAACGCCGTTTCAGCCAATTTCAAATCATAAAAGAAGACATATGAGTAAGAAGAAATTGAAGAATAATAAATTTAAAATTGGTGACGGGGTATTTTGATATAGACGGGCACGGAGCTGTGTGTGATCTAGGGGGACAGCAGTCCCCCTAGAATTTCCTAATTCCATAATTAGGCTTTGCATAATTATTATTTTAGGCTTGAAAAATTTAAGTGTTTATAGATTTTCCCCTCATATTTGTGTATATTACATAGAGAGCCTTGAATGTTTTACTATATATTTTAAAAATTACTGATATTAAGTACTTATCATACAAAACTTGGCTTAAATATCAAAATTACGTAGGAAAGAAGTGAAAAATATCAAAATATTAAATCCAACCATAAATCTAAACAACTAACAACTTATTGGATATTTTGGTGACATCATTTGAAGGAAAATACCAAGGCCTAAAAAAAATTTGCGGCCTTCGCCCGCCTACTTTTACGGCAAAACTAATATACCTATATATATTTGTCCCCCCAAACTAAATTCCTAGCTCCGTCCCTGGATATAGATTTGTTACGTTTGAACTTCCATTAATGGAGGTTTCATAGAGTTGAGATCGGAGATAATGTGGTTTATGAGTTTTTCTCTGAAGGGATAGTCTATAGAGAAAAGAGACTAAAACTAATGGAGTGAGAAGGTAGAATAGAAAGCTTTTTTTGATTTTTATTTGTGCACGTGGCAATTTTTCTTGTAATAGACAAATGTTTTGGCGACCTACTTTCGCAAAATGGGTTATATGACCTCCTTTTGTTTGAATGGCGGTGCCCGTACCGAGGATACACAGATAAGTGGGGCACGACTCAAGGATACTCGTGCAAGTGAGGTTGGCGGTCCCGTGCCGATGGTACACAGATAGGCGGGGCACGAGCCGAGGATACTCATGCATTTAAGAGGAGTTGATAGATTGTGAGTAATGTTGATGAACATAAATATAATTAAATCCTTGAAGGTGCACCATATAGTCTTGTTGTACACATTTTGTTTGATTGGTTGACATGTTTTGATATATTTTGAGAAAGGGAATGCATTCTATTGAGTTGTCATCTCACCCCAATTGATATTCCTTGCATATTTATGGAAGTTGGAAGTGGAATTTAGAAATGAGTAGCTTAATGATTGCATTGTTTTCTTATATTGCTTGAAGATTAAATTGGATAAAAAAAAAGGTTTAGTTGAAAATACTTTGAAAAGTGTTTAATGTATTTCATATTCTTCAATTACTGAATAAAAGTTTCAATTATGTTTGGTATAAAAGTAAATTAACAAGAATAAATATATGCATAAGCCTCATTCCGATCCGTAACGCTTTGAGTTCGGATCTCTAGAAGGGTTTGACCTTGATCCGGAAATCGATGTGTTACAAGTTGGTACTAGATATCTAGGCTTTAGATCTTAAATGGGACCGTAAAATAAATTACTGGATATGTTGATGTGATACTAAGCATGCTTGTTTGATTTGATTGGTGTATTGCTAGCGTCATTGTATTAGTTGTAATTGCGATTATGAATTTTCTACTAGAATATTTACTTTTTTAGAATTTCAGATTATACATATGTTCTAAATTTCGGGACGAAATTTCTTTTAAGGGTGGTAGAATGTAATACCCTGTATTTTTAGCTATTGTTTCGGGTTGGGTTATACCCGGATTAGTTAACCTTGTGGCTTATTTGTTTTTCCTTAGCCTTAGCTTAGGTGGGTGGATTGAACTAGAAAGGCTACAAGTTAAGGTGAAAATAGAATAATCAATAATAAATAAAATTAAGGCAAAATGAAAAGATAAAATAATAAATAAAATAGTTAGGTTTTCTATTAATGTAATTGGAAGTAATTTTAGAAGTTGAAAAAGAAAGGATAAGAGAAGAAAAAAAGAGATGGATATAGATATTTTTGGAGAATAAGGATAAAGAAAATTAAGAGTAGTTTGTAGCCATTGAGAGGTAGAATGTGAAACCCTTTCTCTTTTGGTGTTTATTTCGTATGCATTTGTAATGTTAGGTTTCTGCAATTTAATTTAATAAACATATGTCTCTTATTGATGATCATGCTTCTCCTATTGATTTATAACATGATTAGGTATCTATTGTTAAATATTCAGAATTTTCCTACGCAAATGCATCGTTGAATGTTCCTTGTAATTTCGATTGTGATTTCTGAATTTCTAGACAGTTTCGTTTTGCTGTGTTTTTGATGTTCTTAGGTAGCCTGAATGATGTTAAAATGATTTTAATCTTAACAAAAGTTGTAGATAAATGTATTATCTTTCATTGTGGTTTTGTTTGCTTAATTTGAGAATAATATGAATTTATGGTGAATAGTTTGGTACAATGATGTTATCTACCTAGATTTTGTAATGCGTTTGTAAAATCAATATATTTTGATTGGTTCGTTAGTTTCATGTGAATTTTGGATATGTTATACATGATGGTGTCAGGAATGTTCAATAAAAAATTTAGGTAGATCGGACAAAGTTATAATTAAAAGTAGGGTTGTTTAACGTTTGGTACCCATCAAATGTCCAACACCTAGCTTTGGTACCCAATATTTAAAATATTAAGGGTTGGTACCTAGACTTGTTAAGGACTGTCAAGTTAAACCGTTGACTTCACAAATCAAATATTATTTTTAATAAGAAAATTAAAAAAATTAAAACCCAAAAATAGACACTGATCCGACGGTCCTAAAGACTAATCCAACATCAACCTTAGCTTTTATTACCAACCCAGTCTTCGTCAGCGCTAGATTAAATTAGAGATACGGTAGTTAAGGTTGCCGAATAAAATTGGGGATTCAAGTAATTTCTGCTCGATTTGGTTAGTTAGTCTTTTAAGATTTCGTTTGGATCTATACATTATTCCAGTTTACATGATTCAATTTGGTGATTAGCCTCTTTGTCTTCTTCATCACTAAAACAATTCTTCACTGCAACAATGGATTCTCATTAGAAATTCCCCGAGAGTAATTGTTCGAATTATGGTCTGTTGATGGTGATTGGTGGTTTGACTGAAATGGTTGTGTTGCTCATGTAATGAGTTTCTTACGTGATGTTAATATTCTGGAAGTTGTTGATTTGTTTTAGCTGTGGATGCAGTACATTTATGATGCAGTGCAGAGTTTTGATGGAATTATAAGTCGGGTGGTGATGGATTCGAGTTAACAACAAATTTATAAGTTTACACAGGACAAATTGGTTGGATTTTGGGAAAATTGTTCATCAAGTGTTGTGTTGGCCGGAAAATAGGGATTACAAAAACACTTATTTGCTGTTGATTTACTATGCGTGAATTGTTACAACAAATTTTATGATTGCATGGAAGGAAATCATAGGGAATATATTAGAAATCTCCAGAATGTTACATCTCCGCACAACTAGAAATATGCACAGCAGATGCTCAACAAAATGCCTGAAAAAATAGTTTTGTTCCACCAAGTTTGCAATGGGTTTGAGTTAGATTTTATACCGAGAGAAAGCTGCTGCTATTGACAGGGGAACATATGAGCTATTTCTGTTGTGGGTTGAAGGTAGTGGTGAATGGATTTGACTATGAGTCTATAGCGAGTTGAGAAGGCATTGGTGGTGACGTGGGGATGGTTTGAGATGAGAATGACAAGGTTGCTAATAGTTCTGATAGGTGATGTTGCAATGGTTATGTGGGCATTCTGATGAGTGAATGACAAGAATCAAAAGCTGACTGGAAGATTGAGTTAGTAAAGGATTTGGGGTAGCGGTTTGAGACCAAGCAACAAGAGTAAGGAAGGAGATGGTTTTTGTAAAGGGCAAAGCCGTCAAAACCAATTTGATGTTTTAATGAAAATTAGAGTAAATAAAAATAATTTGGTCAAATGGAGTATTTAATGGTAGTTGACGGTCAACGTCTGGTCAAGGTACCAACCCTTAATATTTTAATTATTGGGTACCAAAGCTAGGTGTTGGACATTTGTTGGGTACCAAACGTTAAATATCCCTTAAAAGTAAAATTCCGCAGTTAGTGTGTTTGCTTAAATGGTTGAAAGAATTACATCGTTAGTTGGGTTGTGAACTTATGAGTTGTTGATGAAGTGGTTTGGAATATCAAAATGTATATTGTATGATAAAATTATTTTATAAATAATTGGATATGCTTGTTTGGATGGCGGTGCCCGTACTGAGGATATACGGATAGGTGGGGCATGACCAAAGGATACTCGTGCAACGGTAGTGTGAATTTATAAATGAATGAATATATTTGTTTTCTATGTGTCCCCCGATCATTACATGTTACAAGGGTAGGTTCGTCCTAATCTTAATAGGGACTTGCTACTTAGGAGGGTCAACCCAGTTTATGGATTCTAGATGAACGGTTCTTTGGAGACCACGGTTTTTTTTTTTTTGGACCATTGTTCTATTTTTAGTAAGACATTTAGAAATAAAGTGAAGACACCCCTTATCCAAATATTTATTTAATAACAAAATTACCCTTCCTAATTAAGTTTTTGTAATGATTAGTTAGTGTAATTAAATTCGGTTAATTAGTGTAAGATAAAATAAAAAAAATTAAAATTAAGTTATTGAAAGGGAAGAAGAAGGAGATTATAAGAGTTGGAAAAACATAATTTTTTTTTTGTGAATTCGAACCTTCAAACCACCCAAGCATACTTCAAATATAGTGTTTTGTTGAACGAATTGGCCAAAGTTTCCTGAAAATAAGAAATTTTATAGCTTGAATTGTGTTAAGTCAAACAAGTTCGGCTACAAGATCTGAAGAACAGGTATCCGAACTCATTTGGAAGTGTAGTTTCGGCTACTTTTTCCTAAGACGCAGGTGGCCGAACTCGATTTTAATGGAGGTTTTGATGAGTTCGGCTAACAGGTTCTGGGACAGGTAACCGAACTTTTATTCTAGAGTATACAGAGTAATGTTCGGTTTCTAACATTAATTTTTGACTGAACCGAACTCAATATTAGAGTGAAGTTCGGTTAGGAGAGAAAAAATCTCAAATAAACCGAACTCAACATATGTGTTTGCATAGTAGAGTTCGGTTAGAATTTTTTTTTTTTTTTGCGAACCAACCGAACTCAACATATTGATTTTTAGAGAAGGGTCAGGTTAGCAAATTCTTTTTGCGAACCAGCCGAACTCAACATTTTCCGTTCGAATACAAGTGTTTGGTTAAATTGAAACTCAACTTAGTGGGAAAAATAACAGTTCGGTTACATTGGATTTTTTTTTTTGTAATATTGGTAAAGTTCGGTTATAAACTAGTTTTAGACTTTTTTGCGAACCAACCAAACTCAACATATTGATTTTCAGAGAAGGGTTCGGTTCGGTTAGCAATTCTTTTTTTTGCGAACCAACGGAACTCAGCATTTTTTTTTCGAATACAAGTGTTCGGTTAAAGGAAAAAAAATTCCAATTAACCTAACCAACCGAACACAATATATTGGTTTTCAATGAGGAATTCAGTTAAAACTATTTTTTGCGAACCAATCGAACTCGGAGTTCGGTTACGAAAAATTAAATTCGTGATAACCGAAGTGTTCTTCGTGTTGTTGGTTTCAGAATGTTCGGTTACAAAACTAGTTTTTTTTAAACTATTCCTAACCGAACATGCCACTTTAACTTCCATTTAAACCATATTTTGACGATTTCTACTCAATTTTCTCAATAAAAAAACGAATTAAAAAGATTGATGGGTTTTTCAATCGAACGAGGAACGTCAAGGAAAGAGAGAAGAAGAAGAAAAGAATAATATTTGTTTTTCAAAATTAAAAATTTTCGATTCCCCTCCTGCTTTTGTTTTTGATTTTGATGCGCGGCAGTTTTTGTTTTTTTTCTTTTAGATTAGGTTTGAAGATTATTAAAGTAGAGTTAATGTTAAATAGGATAAGGGGCAAATTGGTAAACTCACGACTTTAGGACACCCCTTATCATGAATCCTATTATTTGGGTTCTAGAGGGGAGAGGTTTTGGGGGCTAAAATGCTATGTGTAGCCAAAAAATAGATAGGGGACTCAAGGGTATATGAAAAAGTCAAAAATACCCTTGCCTAAATTTCACTATTCATTTAAAAAAAAAACCTAAATCAAATCGTCTCCTTCTCCTATCATTTACAAATCATGATGAAGATCATTCAAAAAAAAACTAAATCTATTATCTTCTCCCCAACCTTCTCTTCTCATTCATAAATTGTGATAAAAATGATGATCATGGTTCCATCATGATGAGTATGATGATCATAAAGATAACCCAAAATTATCATCTTATTTTTCTCCTTTTAATTCATAGACCATAATAAATATGGTGATCATCATAAAACGAAAAACTAAGAAAACCCACCATTTATTTTTACTTTTAAATGGTTAAAAAATATGATTCTATGAATTTCGGGTTAAAAAAAAAGTTTCTAAATGTGTTTACGGCTGAGAGTTCTTAGATTACCATCCGAAAGTATATGTTTCGTCTTGGTTTTCCAACCTAAATTAGTTTTCTGGTTTTTTTGTTTTGTTTCCAGAACTAGTTACGGCTGGGAAAACCCAACCGAAATTGTTGTTATGGTTAGGAAAACCCAGCCGAAACTGCTGTTACGGCTGGGAAAACCCAGCCTCAACTGGTTCTAAAAACAAAAATTATCAGAAAAATGATTTCGGCTAGGAGTTCTTTATTTCCCCGCCGTAAATAAAAATACGACTTGGAACACCATCATTTCCCAACCTTTTTTGCATTCTACGTTTGGGTCGAAAAATTATCTCAGCCGAATAAGTGTCTGTTGCGGCTGGGATTTGATGTTTTCCCAGTCGTAATTGGTTCTGGAAACCAAAAATAAAATATCGAAAAAACTTTCGGTTGGAAAACAAAGCCGAAACATGGACTCTCGGTTGGGTCGACAAACTATCCTATCCGTACTCTTGATTCACAGTTGGGAATCTAAGAACTCCCAGCCTTAAATACTTTGAGAAACTGTTGTTTTTTTTTACCTGAAATTCGTCGAATTGGATTTTTTTAACCATTTAAAACACAAATAAATGGTGGGTTTTCTTGATGAACATCATCTTCATCATGATGAAATTATGCTTATCATCTTTTCACAATTTATAAATGAGAATAGAAGGATGGGGAAAAGATAATAGATTTAGTTTTTAAGTTTTTTATGATCATGATGAAATCCTGATCATCATCTTCATCATGATTGTAAATGAGAAGGGGAAGATTAAAGATTTGGAAAAAAACAATTTATGAATAGTGTAATTCGGATAGGGGTATAATAGACATTAGGAATATGATGTGATAAGGGGAACCTCATTTACTATTTCATGACCCTAAATAACCCCAAAAAACCATTGACTTTCATAGCCCCAAAAATAGGATTCCTTATCATTGTAGGATAGGTGGCTTAAAAAATGGTCCCCGAAAGATCCATGGTCCAAAAAAAAAAAAGGTATGAACCATGAGGAAAGTGGAGGACGGTCTAGGCCCAATTCGGGCTCAACCGAAACAACTCCAAACATACGTGTTTCTTTAGTCGTCGGTTCGAATCCCAGCAGACCATTAAAAAAAAAAAAAGTTTTTCTCTTTGATCGTCAAAACCAGACACATTGTTAAAACTCCCTACTCGAAATCTACAGATAAGGATTCACCTCACCAAGTCCTAGATTTCCCTAATATAATAGATGAAGGATTCATTTGTGCTGTATTCTCGTGCTGTTACGTATTTATTTGCTGTGGCTGCGGAGTGCGGATCCATTGTATTCTCTCCATTCCGCAACAACATTTATAGCCATTACTAACTGGATATGATGGGATTTTATTACACACTCTAAGGTTTTGATACTATTTCGATGATTATTTGAGGTGATTTATAGCCAACAATTTACGTTACAATGAAGTCCGGAACAGATTCAATAAGACTTATTAACTGTTTGAAAAAAATGCTTGACCGGGATAAAATTTGCTTACAAAAATTAAAGCAAGCGCACTCTGAAGGCTGCTGCTGCTGCTGTAATACTGCGACCAGTTCCTTGATCCTTCAAATAAATCTTCAAAGAGGTAAACCTTCATCTTTTTTTTTTTTTTTTTTTTTTTTTTTGCATGAGGGTTCTTACTTACAGTTAAATGTTTTCTTGTGTTTCTGGGTTATAATATGATTGAATTTGTTTTAGATATTGACTAGTGAAACTGTTAAACCAATTGTTGTTTGTAACTATTTAGCGAAGTCTAATGTAAGTCGACAAGTGCCAATTTACATCACAACACAGTAATCATAGTAATCTTTTGCATCAATGAAGAAAAAAAAAGACATTCTATTACTATCAATTTCTGTGAATACATCCTATAATTATAACTGCAATGGAATCAACAAATCTCCAATACGAGAACTGCCATTTCTTTTTCCTTAGAAGCATAACTAAGAACAGACCCCAAAATCCAACTGCAAATCCCATGGAAACAATAGCACACAACAAAAGCATCTCCTTGGCATCCTTTTGATCGTGTTTAACTTTACCAGAAGGACTAGTATCACCGGTATCAATATTACCGTTACCCTTGCAATCTTTCTTCAAAGGAAATCCACACAATAAATTATTTCCAGCAAAAACAGAACCATTCACACTTAGCATATCAAAATGATTTCCCAGTGGAATCTTTCCACTAAAATTATTGTGAGATAAGTTTAAAAACCCAATGGAGTAAATTGATATTAAAGATCGCGGGATACGTCCAGACAGTCACAGTCATTATAATCATGCTTGACAGGTATTAAATAATAACAATGTAAAACGAGCGTTACCCTAAAGACTGCTGCTGTAATACCTATTTAAAGAGGTAAACCTTCGTCTTCTATTGCCAACCCCATAGCTTGAAGGTTCTTATATTTTATTTATTTATTTAATTTTTTGTTTTGAAAAAAAAAAAAAAAAAAAAACTTTTGCGAGTTGTCAGGCCGGCAGAATCAGTAGTAAAAGCTTCACTTCTGATATCAACCAAAACCCAATTGTTATTAGGATGTCTGCTAGCAAGGAAATCAGCAGCTTGATTAGTCTCTCTATAGCAGGGAGAGACCTTCCAGGAATCAAACCTCTTCTAGTCTTCTTCAACTCTCTAATTCTTCAAGAAAAAAAGTTAATGATAAAAAGAAGAAGAAAAACTCTAAGAACTCTCATGCATGGCATTGCATGGATTGCAATACTACCGTCCATAGACTTGACTGTGTGATTACTTTTTCTTGGCATCGGATTACCGTCCATTATTCAAGTACAATTATTATTAATAGAGCGGATCAGTTCAAAGAAATACTCTCTCTGTCCCAAACTAATTGAGCTATTTGGTTTTAAATTTTGTCCCATGAGCTATTTCATTAATCAAGGGGATATCTCTAAAACTATCATTTTAATTCATTATTGTTACTGTAAAAAATATATATAATTTGATAGTCATGTTTATAATCATTACGTAAATGTTTTAAAATGTTTTCAACGGTGTAAAGTTTACGAAAAATCGTGGTATAGTTTAAGAGATAAAACATTTCTAAGTTTTACTAGTTATTATCTATAAGGGTATAATTGTAAAAAATACTTAAATATACTCCTCTTTCCTCCTTGCCTTAAGAATCGTGCAAGCTACAACTAGCTCAATTATTTTGGGAAGGAGGGAGTAACACTTGTATAGTGAATAAATTGTGATAATAAGACTGATCGCTGGTTCGTGGCTTGCTATTCTCGATATAAAAACATCGTTGTTTCAACACGGTATTGCTTTAAATCCAGTTTCAATCAAAGGGATTTGGGGCATCCAAGTATGTTTGGATCTACAAGATTATGGGCGAATTACTCCTTTCTTTTAGGAGCATCTCTTATTCAAGAAGATGAAAATCAAATTAAATGGTCGGAATCGATTCCGGATTATACCATCATTTTTCCCTATTACATATACAGAAATTGGATATCGTTGCGGTTAATGGCTCTTTCTCTTCGCGATATACTTGCAATTGATATCTTTATTTGTATTAGGGTATTGATTATCTTGTATTTTGATGTTTTTGTTATTAAGCGATCATATAATCACGATTTTGATATGAATAAATTGAAATTGTTGATTGTCCAAAAAAAAAAAAAAAAAAAAGACTGTTCAAAGATTATTTGAGTTCATTTAGTGTCAACAATTTTCACCCGGGTAAAGTTTGGAACAGATTCGGTAAGACTTAATCCTAAATGTTTTATAAAATTCTAGGCAAGGATTAAATAGCTAATTAAATCCAAAGCAAGTGCCACTTTGAAAGCTGCTTCTCTGGTGTAATACTGGCATCAGTTGTTATTGATTTATGAGATATTTTGTAAAAGGGTCATGTATTTTTGGTCATATTAGGGTCTGGGTCTTAGAAGATTTAGTTGATGCGTTTGGGTCATAGATTAGCGGAAGACCGTTAGAAGCCAGTTACTTGACCATTGACTTTAGTGAAATGGTAAGACTTTTTAAAAAGGGTAACCCTGTTTTTGATTACTATTGGACACCCAATCTCATCTGCTGATCAGCAACAGAAAATATTTTTTTTTCTTTTTTCTTTTTTTGAATATATGGTTGCCCGATTAGTTTATACAATTAGACTTGTCATTACTTCACTTCCAAGCTCATGCAAAGCAGTGTAGTAGAAGTTCCGGATATTCCTTTACCACTCTTCAAGAGTTTTCCTATTGATGTATCAACTTCTAGACTTCTAGTGCGTCTTTTTCTCTGTTGCTCAAGTTTCTAGAATCGGAGGTTTGATTTTTTAGTACCCAGAAGCAATAATCTTATAACCCCACATGTTAGATTTTGGTCCGCTTGATTGAAGCCCGTAATCAAGTTTCTTTCGTTTTGCTGATGAAACTTTGTTTTAAGAGTTCATTTCTTTAGTACAAATTTGGTTAGCTAAGATTGAAGGGGGAGGGAAAGTGATCGTGAATTTTCTTTTCTCATAATCATAATCATATACAGTGATCTATATTATACGAGAAAGATCATGAAAAACTCTTTTGTTTGGGTTTGATATTTAGAAGTCACCATTGACGGTGATTACAAATTTTTCAGTAGTTGAGTTTTTAATTAAGCAAGTGCACAATATCTAACTAGTAGACAATGACAAGTACATGTCGTTCCCACGAGGAGTGTGAAATACTCTACCAACTAATACCAAAAACTAAGTAATCAACAAGATGATGTTTAACGATTTTTCAGATATTCGGAACAAAGGGAAATAATAAATAAATTTAATAATAAACAAAATGGGAACGAGTTATTAGGGTTTTTGGTTTCCACCAATTAACTATGCAAACTCTACTAATCCTTAAAAATATATTCCCTGTTTACCGCCCTGATCTTCATCTTCTTCTCATCTTCATAGTTCATGTATGATAGTGAATGAATGGCGACATAATTATTCACCAAGTAAACAATCGATTTAATCAAAAAAAAAAAAAAAAGTTCTTCACTAAATCAGATTATCTCACCTCCACCACAATTTTATTTTCAGGGCTTAGTATTCAAGATCAGATTATCTCACCAACACAACTAACACATATTCAAGATCAAATCATATTTCCAGTGACCCATTGTTTAAAAAAAAAATCTTCACCCAATCAGATTATCTCACCTTCATTATCAGATTAATTTTTATTTTACTGATTCCTTTCAAACAAATCTCATAACCCATATTTCTTTTTCTAATCATGTCAACAAAACAGACCTAGAAAAAAGATTTATGTTTAATGATCATTGTTCCGAATTTTCAATTCATATGAGTTCACTTTGTTCTTTTCACTGATTTTTTTTTCAGCTGCATCCATAACCAAAATTGAAGGACGATTCCCGGTCCTTGATAAAATCAGTTAAACAAAAATGAATGAATCTTCTGGGTCAAGGACATAATGTCGTTTAACTAGTTTATAAGGGTATTTTGGTAAGAAATTTGATAGTCAAAGTTAGTCTTCGACCCTAACGCAGCAACGGCATGTTTCACGACCCAGACCCTAATATGCCCAAAAACATACGACTCTTTTACAAAATATCTCTTGATTTAAGTACTTATTTACATGACAATACACACTAATCATAATAAACTTTTGCATCAATATAGAAAACATAAATAGTTCATTACAATCATTTTTTGTGAATACATCCTTCTACAATTTTTACTGCAACAAAATTAACGAGTCTCCAATAAGGAAACCACCATTTCTGTTTGTTTATAAGCAAAACAAAAAATAAACCCCAAAATCCGACTGCAAACCCCATGGCAACTATAGCATATAACAAAAACTTCTCTTTTCCATGATCTTGATCGGCTTCATCAACTTCACTTGAAGGATCACCGGTGTCAATATAAGGATCCTCGTCGCAGAAATTCTTGATAGGAAACCCACACAATAAATCATTCCCAGCAAAAGCAGAACCATCTAAACTCAACGTATCAAAGTGATTTCCTCTTGGAATCCTACCACTCAAATTATTATGAGATAAATTTAGAAACCCTAGAGAGTCAAGTGATGTCAAATTTTGAGGGATATGCCCTGATAGTCTATTAGAACTTAAATCCAAAGAGTCTAAAGTAGACATGTTTCCAATACTTGCTGGGATATAATTTGAGAAATGATTGTTCGACAAATTGAGCATCGCTAGTCCTTTTAATGAACCTATCTCATCTGGAATTTTTCCATCAAGATTGTTACACGATAGATCTACTGCTGTTCTTAAGGCATCCAGTGCCTCAAATTGTAAACCGGTGCCTTTGATAACTAATTGATATTGCACGTCCCAAGGCGCAATTGAGGTGACAATAGACCTGCTTCTTGTTAGCTCACTCAAGTTTCCTATTTTTATCGGAATCGGACCTGATAGGTTGTTCATTGACAAGTCTAGTATCTGAAGTTTTTGTAAATGGAGAATCTCTTCAGGAATTGACCCAATGAACTTGTTTGACCTTAAAGAAATGAACACAAGGTCATTGAGTGAACCAAGACCCATAGGTATAATACCTTCGAAGTTGTTGTTTCCCAAGTTGAGAACTCCCAACCCCAAATGTCTTAGGATGGACTCTGGAAACCTACCATCGAGATTATTGTTGTTTAATTGAAGAACTCTCAGCTGAGTTTGTGCAAGCTCATTCGGAACTTTTCCAGTGAGATTGTTGTTGTTCAGTTTTAGAGTATAAAGAATACTGCAGTGCCCTATACTAGAAGGTATAATCCCCGATAGTTTGTTATAAGAGAAGTCAATACTTTCCGGTTTTCCTGCTTCTTGTGAACATAATGAAGAGGGAATTGAACCTGAAAGTTCATTGCCATTTAGATTGATCTCGCTAATCTTAGATAGTCTTTCTCCAGCTTCTAATGAAATTTCTCCATAAAATTTATTATGCGATAAATCAAACTGAAAGACACCCAGAGGTAAAAGATGAGGCAGATGACCACGAAGGTTGTTCTTCGACAAATTTATGGACTCGAGTTTTTTGAGTTTACCGATGCAAGAAGGAATTGTTCCTGTCAATTTATTATTGGAAAAATTCATTTCCTCTAAAAGGGTGAAATTACAAATGGAAGTAGGGATAAATCCTTCCATATTGCATGATTCCAACTGTAAAGACTTAAGTGTAAATTTAGATGGTTGTAGGTGTTGATCGATAATTACGGTTAATTCATTTGAACTGAGGTCTAAGGAAGTTAGGTTTAATTCATTGATCAAAGGTATCAGTGAAACTTTTCCTCTTAATGAATTCTTGTAAACTTCAAAGAAACTAAGATTCCGGAGCTTTGTGATGCAACTTGGTATGGTTCCCGTCATATTATTATAACTTAAATGAAGGTATCGAAGAGGAAAAATCTCACAGATTGATTTTGGTACGGGTCCTTGGAATTTATTAACTGACAAGTCGAGATAGTTTAGCTCTTTTAGATGGGAGATCGAAGAATGGATAGAACCTGTTATCCTGTTTATAGAGAGGTCTAGATGCTGTAACCGAGAAAGATGGTAGATTGAAGAAGGTAAAGATCCTTGAATTGAACATTGTTTGGCATAAAGAGAGACTAATTGTGGTGCATTTGAAATTGAACTTGGAATAACTGATCCAGTTGCATTAGTGTATGATATATCAAGTTTTTTCAGTCTAGGCCAAGGATGTTCAAACATCCTACTTAGATCTGTGTGAATATGACGATTATCACCCACATGGAGCTCTTTAAGTTGAGGAAGATAAGGAATTGGACCTTGAAGATTACACCAAGATAAGTCTAGAATAGAAAGTGAGGTTAAATTACCCATTTGTAATTGGATTGAGGAAAATTTGATACCATAATTGCCTTTCATTTTGAGAGTGGATAGACGGGAAAGATTGTGAAACTGATGTAGTGGGAATACCCAGTTTGATATACTGCAATCAGAGATGTCAACATCCCTAAGATTAGAAAGTTTAGAAATATCTTCTGCAAAATTCCCTTTTAAAGAGGTGGCCTCAAAGAGATCAATTCCACTCAACCTTAACACCTGCAGATTTGCTAAACCTCTAACCCATTTTGTAGATGAGGATTCTAAGCAAAAGGAGGTAAATAGACGACTGTTTGGCACATAACATGACAGGTCGAGGTACACTAAAGATGATATGTTGGTGAAATGTGTTGAAATTGATGCTGAAAAGTTTGTGTACGAGAGATCAAGATGGGTGAGTTTAGTTAGCTCAGAAAACCGAAACAGAATTTCAGGTTCCTGACTATGAAAATCATTGAAGCTAAGATCAAGATAATTCAGATGATTAATATTGAAAAGGGAATCACATAATTTACCTGTTAGTGAGGTACTTGGGGGATCAAAGTCACCACTAGGATCGTAGGTATCTATCATATAATTTTCAAGCTCCGTGTTTTGAAGATCGATGGAGACCACATGAAGAGACTCGTCTGAACATCTGATTCCATGCCAATCACAGCAATTCCGATGTTGCAAGCTTTCTTTCCACGATGACAATCGATTAGATGGGTCATCCAAGGATGACTTAAAGTTCAAGAGTGCCGTTCTTTCCTCTTCATGGCATCCATGAGCGGGGCATAAAATGAAACTGATCGATAAAAATAATAGGAAATGAAGAAGAAGATAAGATGATGTCATTTGAGTTGTTTTATTGAATAATGAAATATGGCTCCCTCAATATAAATTAATTCTATTGATTATATGAAGCTTTTGTTTGATGAATAAATTTGCAGAATGGCTCAAGTAAAGCAGGCTATTTAATAGCCTTGAGATTAATTAGCATTATAATAACTCTAAGAACGCCAACTTATTTAATTGTTTTGAAAATATTGATCTGAACTTTTCTTCATTGACTAGTATTATTGACTTTGAAATTGAATTCTCCAACTTCTTCTTCTTTGCCTTGTAGGTCTCATACAAGGACATTTCATTGCACTGTGTCCACTTATAGAAGGAGTTTGGCTATTGAGATCGATGTTTGTGGAGTGATATTCGAGATAAGAATCAGGTGAACATCAATGGAGAAACGACTTACGCAGTCAACAAATGAAAAATTACAGGAAGTGTCCATAAAAGTGTTTGTTGAAAATTCGTCTGTGAATGTACTCAACTATATGGATTCGATTACCTTGCAGATGGGTAAACTCCCATGCTAGTTGGAGAAGCTGGATAAACAAATACATATGGTAACAAAATGGTATGATAAATGCCTCCCATTGAGATGGTGAAAACTGGTGCATTTGGATATGAAGGTATGTGAGTTAATTCTTGAATCCAACATATTTTGTTGATATTCTTACATTTGCTAAGGATAAATTCCTATAGTGAAGAAAATTTGGTAACAAACCAAAGTAGGGATAAAGTATTTGTTACCATATGATTTGTAAGTATTTGTTGATATTCTTACATTTACAAACCGAAGTATGGATAATTTTTCGTTGTAATTCTGGAAGGATTTATCACTACTTTGATTTGGATGTTTCTGTAGATTGATATTCAAGATACGAATCAAGTGGACATTTGTGAAGAAACCGCCCATATGCATTTGAGAAATTAAAATTGAACTCTTGAAACAACCAAATAGGAAATCCTTTTAAATCATAAATAAATGAATTCAAAAGGTTAATTCTTACTCTCTTTAAAAATTATATATAATTTTTGTTCGGTAGAAAGTCCTTTTTTGAAAGCAAACCATCCAGAAGAATTATTCAAAAAGCAAAAAAAAAACAATATCCTGGATGGTTTGGGGCTTGGGCATATTATTTAGGCCCTACGATTACAAGACAAAAAAAAATATTTATTAGAAAGTAAAATGAATCACCTCTTACCCAATTTTACTAAATGGCTAAATTACCACTGATTAATTAGAGTAAATTGCAGTACATATTGTGCAAATCAGCAATGTCGGTCAATCTATCATAGGAAGCAGCTTTGCAAATCAACAATGACAGTCAATCTATCATAGGAAGCAGCACAAGAAGCAGCACAAGCAGCATCACCAACTGCAGCAACACTGTCTACAAGGACTACATGAACTTATTTCAATACCTGGTATCACCACTATGAGCAACGAACCTAAATTTGTGTGCTTTGGGCTGGTGGACTATCCACTATTTCTACTGACAACAACTTTATTTCTGTTTGTTTTTCTTTTGCTTTTGTTTATCTGTTAGATTTTAGTGAATTTAGTGTATTAGATTCTCTAGTCCTTGTCGTTGTAATATCTTAAGTCGTAATCCAGCTAGAGTCTGTATTTTCGTGTGTTTCTTAGTCGCAGTTTTAGTAGTCTTAGTATTAGCTTGAGCACTTCTAGGGGGACAGATCAGAATCAATTTTTAGATAGCTTTCAGAAAACCCCTTTATTAGCAATTTAGCATTTTAGTGCTAATCCTTCAAGGGAGGAGATTGGATTCTATCTCAAGAGTCAATCAACTCATTTTGAAGTTATAGATCGAGCCTAAAAACAAAGGATTAAACGGATGTCAGTTGGGCAGCTCACCGCAGCATCAAGATACAAAAGCATGGCTAGCAACTTTAGTCACTTGCGTCGAACACATCTACCACCATCTGAGTTTCTATGGACACTTTTGTGTCCATCAACAGTACATCTTTTTTGTGGAAAGCATTGACCGAAGGCCTTCTGTCCTTCGACACCAACATCCGCCCCCGATGCAACGTAGATATGAACATCGCTATTCTGCTCCAATATCATGTTACTGTAGGTTTATGGCTTCTATCTTTAATTGTAATTGATGAATCTTGGGGTATTATATACCCTCTTGTAACCGTCCCTTAATAGTTTAATAAATTTCATGCTTCAAAAAAAAAAAAAAATTAGAGTTAATTCGGGTAATTAATTAATGTTTAATCTTGTTAACCTAGAAATCAACTAATCTTGATTCATCATCAAAACATGATTTATTTTTATTTTTTGAAAGAACTCAACTCAGAATCGGTTTACGTTCATGTACTTGTAAAACGATTCTAAGATTTGCGTAAGTTCGAAGAAGAGGAATCGGTTTACACGTGCATGAACGTAAACCGATTGTAAAATTCAAAAGTTTTTCTGTGATTTTTTTTTTCTTCGCTATAATCGGTTTATATAAATGCCCACGTAAACCGATTGTAAATATGGGCATTTAATTTCTTCTACTGTTTTGCTCATAACTTCTTCGTCCAATGTCGGAATGACTTTTTTTTTTTTTACGTTCAATTCGTAATTTCAAGCTCTATAATATGCTCTATAATATAAAGATAAAAATTTCAATATTTGTGCAAAAACTCAAACATGGTTAATTAATCAGTTGATGTGTGCAGTAGGAAATCCTTGTAGATCATAAATGAATGCAAAAGGTTAATTCTTACTCTCTTAAAAAAATATATAATTGGTGTTGAACAGAAAGTCCTTTTTTAAAGCAACCAAGCAGAATTTATTCAAAAAGAAAAGACAACTGAAAAACAGAGACACATATTAATATGACAATAATTTGGCAGATAAGAGCTTCTCCAATGGTTGATATGCTTATTTCATATATGTCAACAATGTCTTGACTTTTTCTTCGTAAAAAATTCCGTATATAGATATAAATTCTTAAATATTGGGAACTAAAAAAATTCATCTCCAACACAAATCAATCTTGATCTTTTGTTTATGAAGTGTCATTTAATAATTGGTTAACAAATATTCTATTTTTATTTTATAGCGTATTTCACTAACATAAAAATGACTACGATAGGAAGACATTCACCCTGACAATGTCTTTCCAAAATTAGGGCACGTCACTCCACATTCATTTAAAAAGTTAGGGTTGGAGAAGGGTTTTAGAGAAAATTGATGTGTATTCTATGTGGATTTAGATATTTATCCTCACACACATGCCATTGATAATATACATTGCTGGAATGCATAGTATGACTAAGAAAAGTATGGCAGGATACTTTAAAATAGGAGATCACTTATATGAGTGAGAAGTGTGGCCACTTACGTGATAACTATAAGGCTATGTTAATCTAAAAGCACTCATGAATTCCAAGATTGTTCAGGGCCAAAATGAACACAACCGAGAACCAATGAAGTAAGGAAATAAGCTATGTGATATCTATTGTAACGACTTACATTATATAGTTGACCAGTTCAAGACATCGCGTTCACTGAACAACTAGTAAGTCCGGTAGGTATTCACTAAGGAAGATTCAAATCCAAAAGCTATCTTTCCCGATGTAGTGATGTTCCGCGCACAAACTCTCTAGTGTGTCTGCATTAGAGTATAAGGTTAGAATTAAGCATTTTCTAAATATCTGTATAGGCAATTTTATTCATGTGGGGGATTGTTGGAAATATGGTTTTGGACGGGCCCCCAAATCCATTTCCGAAATGAATAAAAGTCGCGCCTGGTCCCAATCGTTGCGACCATTCAGTTTGGGTTAAGTCTTTTGGTGAACCGTCACCATTAGCAATATAAGAACCCAAATGTTCTTCAAGAAACAGATACATAAAAAGCGAGAAAAACTTCCATTGTCTTACTGAAAAATAAGTTTGCATTTAGAGTCTTAATCCGAGAGTTTGTTGCTGCTTTACGCTCGATTGTTTTGATGTTATTCTAGTGCAAGTTAACATCAATGGTATTGTTGTATCTTGGCTAAGATTACTCCATAAACGTTGTGCACCATTGACGGGAAGTTAAAGCTTTCAGGAAAGAGGATTACCTCGCCTCAATACAAATTCTAGATAAGTCGTTTTGATTCTTACCATCTCTGCCATATTCTCTTATGTTTTTTGTGAATTGTTGATACTTTGGTTAACTGAAATACGAGAAGAAGGATTGCTGCGCACCAGGTATTTGATAAATTGTCTCAACCATTTCTTATGTTATTTTGATAAACTAGTATATGGGTCTTGTTTATTATGGATTGATTTGGTTGTATGCACAGTTATAACCCAGATTTTCCAACAATCTGAAAGCTTTAAGTTTTTATATTTGGGTTATATAGTTTAGCAATTTTGGTGTTGTGCTCTTTCCTTTATCCTTGTTGACACAAATCATAGTAGTGAACAAGAAACTTGAATCACGTAGTCTTCATCATTATAAGTTAATTCCTACTGGGCCTAAATAGTTAGACGTAATTTCAACGTTGTTAGCAATCTCAATTGTTGAAAGTTTGGTTACTGTTTAGGTACATTAATTAGCATTTGAATTGTAATTGCTTTTGTTGTTACTGTATACAAAAGAAATTGTTGCTATGAACATTTTCCATATTCACTAGTGTTGTATACAGACTGGACACTAGAAGATAATTTAGATTCCCAACTGTAAAAATTATTGTTGTTTTATTACTGTATTCGTTGTATTATTTCATCCGGTGTGTATGTATAAGTCAAGAATGGCTACCGTAAACGATGCATCGAGTATGCCATATCTAATTTCTGTTGTGTTGGAAGTTAATATGATAAACAACCCAAACGAGTGGTGGGTTGATACCGGAGCGACTCGACATGTATGTCAAGATCGTTCTATGTTTTCTACTTATGAAACCAGTGATAATGGCGAACAAGTATACATGGGTAATGCTGCAACTTCTATAGTTAAAGGCAAGGGAAACGTGGTGGTCCAGTTTACACCGGGTAAGAAAATTACCTTGACCAAAGTGCTACACGTTCCCGAAATCCGTGGAAACTTGATTTCTGGAAGTCTACTTGTGAAACATGGTTTCAAGATAGAATTTGTTTCGAATAACTTTGTTGTCTCTAAAAACAATGTATTCGTGGAAAAGGGTTACCCTAGTGAAGGACTCTTCAAAGCGAATGTAATGACATTTATGTCGAAAGAAAATAGAGGCACTTCTTCCGTATACATGACAAAATCTAGTTCAATATGGCATGAAATATTAGGTCATGTTAATTACCATTCTCTTAAGAGATTAATGGATATGGAACTGCTACCCAAGTGTGATATAGATTTCACAAAAAGGTGTGAAATTTGTGTCGAGTCTAAATTCGCAAGGCTTCCATATCCTACCATTGAGAGAAATACGGAACCATTGGACTTGATACACTCGGATTTGTGTGACTTAAAAATGGTTCCAAGTAGAGGTGGGAAGAAGTATATTATGACCTTTATCGATGATAGTACAAGGTATTGTCAAATTTACTTGTTGAGAAGTAAAGATGAAGCTCTTGAAAAATTCCAACTTTATAAAAATGAAGTTGAAAACCAACTTAATCGTAAAATTAAGATGGTCAAGAGTGATAGGGGTGGTGAGTATGTGGAACCTCTTAAAGAACTTTGTGAAAAGAGTGGAATCATTCATCAAGTAACACCACCCTATTCTCCACAATCCAATGGAGTTGCGGAACGAAAGAATAGAACTTTGAAAGAGATGACGAATGCTCTTTTGAGAAATTCTGGACCACCCGAGAACTTGTGGGGGGAGGCGATACTTACTGCGAATTACATTCTCAATAAGTTCCCTCACAAGAAGAAGGACAAAACCCCTTATGAGTTATGGAAGGGAAGGCCACCTTCTTACAGGTACGTCAAAGTGTGGGGGTGCTTGGCGAAAGTTGAAGTGACACTTCCTAAAAGGGTTAAAATAGGACCAAAAATAGTGGATTGCATCTTTATAGGTTACGCTGAACATAGTAGTGCCTACAGATTTTTGGTTCAAAATTCTGACATCAAAGACATCCATGTGAATATGGTTTTAGAATCGAGAAATGCAGTTTTCTTCGAAAATATGTTTCCATTTAAACCAGATCATAGTAATCATTTGAAAAGGAAAGCAATTACTGAAAGTGGAAATGATGCTACTTTGAAGTCTCCTACACAACAAGCCGAAAAGGTTGTTGAGGAGCCGCGAAGAAGTAAGAGGGATAAAGTTGCAAGAACCTTTGGTTCTGACTTTGTAACATGTATGTTGGAAGATGAGCCTCGAACATTTGCAGAAGCAATGTCAACTCCAGAAGCACCATGTTGGAAGGAAGCAGTTGATAGTGAAATAGATTCCATCATGCAAAATCACACTCTTGAGATGTGTGATTTACCTCCTGGTTTTAAACCTTTGGGTTGCAAGTGGGTTTTCAAACGAAAACTAAAACCGGATGGAACTATAGATAAGTATAAAGCCAGGCTAGTGGTTAAAGGCTTTAAGCAAAAATAAGGCTTGGATTATTTTGATACTTATTCTCCCGTCACTAGAATAACATCTATACGAATGCTTATAGCAATATCGGCATTGTATAATCTAGAAATACATCAAATGGATGTAAAAACCGCCTTCTTGAATGGGGAGTTAGAGGAAGAAATATACATGGAACAACCGAAAGGATTTGTCGTACCCGGTAACGAAAAGAAAGTGTGTCGATTGGTTAGGTCTCTTTATGGATTAAAGCAGGCACCAAAACAATGGCATGAAAAATTCGACACAACCATATTATCAAATGGGTTTAAATATAATGTGTGTGACAAATGTGTTTACACAAAAGTAACACCCACAGGCATAGTGATAATATGTTTATACGTAGACGACATGTTAATAATGGGTAGCAATCCTGAAATTATTAAGTCTACAAAGAAAATGTTGTCTAAAAATTTTGATATGAAAGATTTAGGATAGGCGGATGTCATTCTTGGAATTAAAATCTCTAGAACTAGAGAAGGGATTAAATTATCTCAAGCACACTACATTGAGAAAATTTTGCAAAAATTTAACAAGGGTGATGAGAAAATGGTAAGAACACCGTTAGATCATAATGTCCATCTTAAAAGGAATTTTGGAAAAGGAGTAAACCAATTGGAATACTCTCGTGTGATTGGAAGTCTTATGTATTTAACGAGTTGTACTAGGCCAAACATAGCATTTGCAGTGAGTAAACTAAGTAGGTTTACAAGTAACCCTAGTGAAACTCATTGGCAAGCCTTAACAAGAGTTTTGAGATACTTGAGACATACGAAGGAGTATGGTTTGCATTATACAAATTATCCAGCGGTTCTTGAAGGATATGTTGATGCAAATTGGATCTCAGATACCGATGATACTAAGACTACTAGTGGCTATGTATTTACTATGGGCGGGGCTGCCATATCTTGGAAATCATCTAAACAAACGTTGATCTCTAGGTCAACTATGGAGGCTGAATTTATTGCTTTAGACAAAGCATCGGAAGAAGCAGAGTGGCTTCAGAATTTCCTTGAAGATATACCAATATGTCCTAAACCCGTTTCGGCAATAAATATACATTGCGATAGTCAAGCGGCTATAGCAAAGGCTCATAGTAAAATGTATAATGGTAAGTCTAGACACATACGTCTTAGACATGAAACCATTAAGCAATTATTCTCTAGTGGAATTATAACAGTGAGTTATATAAGGTCCAGGGATAATATAGCGGATCCACTTACAAAAGGATTATCCAGAGAGAAAGTAATTGTATCATCAAGAAGAATGGGACTATTGCCTACAAATATAGAGTAAGTTACATCGGTAACCCAACTTATCGATTGGAGATCCCAGGGTCTACGTTCAAAAGGGAAAACTAAGTTGTAAAATAATCGCCAGCGACACTGACAGAGATTACTCTCTTTCCCATTTATATGATGAAACAGTGTCACCTGTCAAGTGAGAGGTTGAGAATGCTTCTCTTAATGATTCCTATAGCTTAGTATGACTAAGAAAAGTATGGCAGGATACTTTAAAATAGGAAATCACTTATATGAGTGAGAAGTGTGGCCGCTTCCGTGATAACTATAAGGCTATGTTAATCTAAAAGCACTCATGAATTCCAAGATTGTTCAGGGCCGAAATGAACACAACCGAGAACCAATGAAGTAAGGAAATAAGCTATGTGATATCTATTGTAACGACTTACATTATATAGTTAACCAGTTCAAGACATCGCGTTCACTGAACAACTAGTAAGTCTGGTAGGTATTCACTAAGGAAGATTCAAAGCCAAAAGCTATCTTTCCCGATGTAGTGATGTTCCGCGCACAAACTCTCTAGTGTGTCTGCATTAGAGTATAGGTTTAGAATTAAGCATTTTCTAAATATCTGTATAGGCAATTTTATTCATGTGGGGGATTGTTGGAAATATGGTTTTGGACGGGCCCCCAAATCCATTTCCGAAATGAATAAAAGTCGCACCTGGTCCCAATCGTTGCGACCATTCAGTTTGGGTTAAGTCTTTTGGTGAACCGTCACCATTATCAATATAAGAACCCAAATGTTCTTCAAGAAACAGGTACAAAAAAAGCGAGAAAAACTTCCATTGTCTTACTGAAAAATATATTTGCATTTAGAGTCTTAATCCGAGAGTTTGTTGCTGCTTTACGTTCGATTGTTTTGATGTTATTCTAGTGCAATTTAACATCAATGGTATTGTTGTATCTTGGCTATGCTTACTCCATAAACGTTGTGCACCATTTACGGGAAGTTAAAGCTTTCAGGAAAGAGGATTACCTCGCCTCAATACAAATTCCAGATAATTCGTTTTGATTCTTACCATCTCTGCCATATTCTCTTATGTGTTTTGTGAATTGTTGATACTTTGGTTAACTGAAATACGAGAAGAAGGATTGTTGCGCACCAGGTATTTGATAAATTGTCTCAACCATTTCTTATGTTATTTTGATAAACTAGTATATGGGTCTTGTTTATTATGGATTGATTTGGTTGTATGCACAGTTATAACCCAGATTTTCCAACAAATACATTCTAAGCTCTTTTTATTTGCCTGTAGGTCTCAATCTGGGTTACATGGATGCTTCATTTTCGGAGTCGTGTCGCGTCGGACTCGCAGATCGGACGTGTGGACCCGACACGATGCGTGTTCGACGCACTTCAATGTGCGCGTCCGCGTCGCGTCAGGTTTGGACGCACTGATGACTCGGGTTTAAAGCGCTTTTTTTTCATTTTCATTTAAACTTCTTCTTTTATTTTTACCATCTATTAACTAAACGAAGAAAGACAAACATTGATATCAATCATTTATGTCTTTATTAGGGTTTTGTACTTGGAAATGATATCACGTGTATCCTTGGTTGGGAATTTGTTGTTCTAAGAATGCATTTTGATTGTGCCATGTGTTTAATAGTAATTAATTGTTTGATCTTAGGCGTGTATAGACAAACAATCTCTTCTTTTCTTTTGAAATTTTACAGCCGATCTCAACACAAGGCCATCTCACCATAAACAAGTCATTTGATTTCCTTGCAAATAAAAAAAAAAAAAAAAAACAAGTCATTTCACAGTGTAGTTTATTTTTGTTTGGAAAATGTTTCTTTCAACATCAATACCGGACTCGTTACTGGTCTCATCTGATCCTTCTCACGAAAATCCAAATTAATAAACGTTTCATTGTTTGGTCTCCTTCACTTGACTGATATCTTGGTTTCTTATAGCCTAGGAGACGTTTTAGTAAGCAAATTTCCAATATTGGTGTCCGTGGGTTTTATATACTGAAGATCGAGATAACGAGATTGTTTTTGGTTGATTTATACTCAACAATTCTCTTTTAATCAAGTTTGGGACAGATTCAGTAAGAGCGTCCACAATCATAGACCAAACCAAAGACTAAAACTAAACTAAAAACTAAAAAAAATAGGTTGGTCCGTGGTTGCACACTACCGTGATAGAGCAAAAATTTGGTCAAGCTTACTTTTAATGTGCGCTTGACATTGAGCGGACACATAATGAGCGCCTCAATGGGCTGGAAGATTTAAAGTTCGCCCGGTTTGATATCACGCGAAGATTTAAAGTTCTCCCCACACCAGGCGAAGTATTTAATGTTCGCCACATCAGCCCCATCACCAGGCGAAGGATTTTATGTTCGCCCCATCACCCCCCATCACCAGGCGAAGGATTTTATGTTCCCCCATCACCACGCGAAGGATTTTATGTTCGCCCCACACAGGCGTACTTTGAAATTCCGCCCCACTATATTTAGCTATACTCCAGCTTCTCGACCATTTAGGTAATAAAGAGAATTGCAGTACCCTATACTAGAGGGTATGATCCCGGATAGTTGGTTATACGAGAAATCAATACTTATCGGTTTTCCTGATTCATGTGAACATATTGAAGAGGGAATTGAACCTGAAATTTCATTGTTATTTAGTGTAACTAAGGATGCTTTGGACAGTATTTCTCCAGCTTCTATTGAGATTTCACCATTAATTTTATTGTGTGATAAATCAAAAGTGTCGACAACTTGTGGTAGAAGAGGCAAAGGACCACGAAGTTTGTTGTTAGACAAATCCAAATGATTCAGATTTTTGAGCTTATAGATGCAGGAAGGGATCGCTCATGTGAGGTTATTATAAGACAAATCCAAATACTCCAATCGGGTAAAATTACAAATAAAAGTAGGGATAAATCCTTTTAGATTGCATGATGTCAATCGTAAGCTCTCTGGTCTGAAGTAAGATGGATATAGGTGTTGGTCTAATGAAGTTGGGTATAGTTCATTAATTGAGTTAAAGGAAACATCAAACACACGAAGATTCGGAAGCATGGTGATGCAGATTGGTATGGTTCCTAATATATTGTTATGCTGTAAATCAAGGTGTTGAAGAGAAAAACCTCACAGATAGATTTTGGCATGGGTCCTTGGATTTTATTGCAAGACAAGTCAAGAAAGTTCAGATATTTTAATTTGGAGATTGAAGATGGTAAAGATCCTGAATTGAACACCCTGAGGCAGAAAGAGAGACTAACAACGGTGCATTTGAAATTGAACTCGGTATTGAGGATCCAGTTGCATTAGTTTCTGATATCTCAAGTTTTCGCAGTCTAGGCCAGGGATGTTCAAATATCCTACTTAGATTAGGATTAAGATTGAAATTAAAACTCACGTCAAGCTCTATAAGTTTAGGAAGATAGGGAATTGAACCTTGAAAATCACACCAAAATATGTCAAGAATAGAAAGTGAAGTTAAATTAGCCAATTGTACCGGGATTGAGGAATTGAGATTATAGTTGTGGTTCATTTTGAGAGAGGATAGACGTGAGAGATTGTGAAACTCATGGATTGGAAAAACTGATCCACTTATATGGCAATCAGAGATATCGAGATCCTTAAGATTCCAAAGATATGAAATATGCTCTGCAAAATTCCCTTATGAGGACGTAGGCTCGGATAAATCAATACCAGTCAACCTTAATACCTGGAGATTCGCTAAACCTCTGACCCATTTAGTGGATGATAATTCTAAGCGAAGGGTGGGAAAACTATATTCTCCATCGAACACGCAAGATAAATCGAGGTACTCTAGAGACGTTAGGTTACTAAATTGTGCTGAAATCGACCCTGAAATACTGGAAAGTGAGAGATCAAGATGAGCTAATTCCGTTAGATAAGAAAATTGTGTGATATATGATCCCCGTAAATCATTGAAAGCAAGATCAAGATACTCGAGGTGGGTAATATTTGAAAGGGAAAGAGATATGTTACCTCGCAGTGCAGTATTTGGTATTGGGTTGTTGTTATATGAAAAACTTTGAGCAGCCACGTATGTATCTTTCCAAGTCTATATTCCGGAGGTCAAGGGATATGACATGGAAAGACTCGCTTGAACATCCAATTCCACGCCAAGCACAGCAGTTTTGGTGTGGAATCTATCTTTCCACGAAGCTAAGCGATGAGAAGGATCTTCCAAAAAGACTTGATATTCAAGAGAGCCCTCCTTTCATGCTCATGGCATCCATGTGAGGCCAGCGGGCATAGAGTGATACTGATGAATAATAATAAAAGCAAGAAACCAAGATGAATAAGAAGAAGAGGAAATGATGTTATTTGATTGAATGAATTCATGGCTAACTGAAAAAAATATTAACTGAAATGATTGTACGAAGCTTCTGTTTGATGAATGAATATATAGAATTACAAATGTGATTGAACTTTCCTTGGTTTACTAGTATGAGAGTGCTCGATCTTGACTTGGAAGTTGGAAGTCTAAATACTCGATCTTATTTTCTTTGCATGTAGGTCTCAACATAAGGACATTGCATTGTATTACATCCACTCGTAGAAGAAAGTTGGAGATAGGTGAGTGACATGTATGTGGAAGAGAATCAAGTGATCAATTAGGAAACGATTTCCACAGTCAAGCACCGAATATTACAGGTTTTGTATTTATTCAATCTCGGTCAGTCATTTAGAACCCGTAAAGAGGGGTTTAGTTGAAAATTCAGTTGTGGACGTATTCAACTGCATTTGATTACTACCGTGAATGGAATTGGATGCCCAGTTCAGAGGAGCATAAGGCACGTTTCGTTCCGTCTCAAAACGTTATTTTGGGGACCATGCTTTTTTTGAGGGACCATTGTCTCATTTTGGGTAGGGGTGCCCTTATCTACGATTTTTTGTATTACCTAAACTACCCTTTTAATTATATTTTGGTTTTGATTAGTGAAATCATTATTGAAATGATTAAGAAAAACTGATTAGTGAGATTAGATTAAAAGATGAGTTATTAAAAAAGAAATTGAATTTTGTAGAGAATAAAGTTAGAGAAGAAGAAGGAGAAAACCATGGAAAATAAAAATAAAAATCCAATTCACTAACTTATGTAATTCAAGTGATGAAAGCTCATCAGATTCTTCATCTCCATCATCTCCTAGAGTATTTGTTAATGTTCACAATGATCCAGATATGAATTATTTGTTAGATGGTGAATGTATTCTTCCCTAAACTCAATCTCAAGATGAAAATGATGGATTTTATCAACCACAACCGGAGGAAGAGCATTTGGGTATCCGGTATGCTCCAAACTTAGATAATGTTGGTTGAGTTGCTCCAGATTTTCAAACTAAATGTAAATTTTTTAAGTAGTTCGGTTACGAAAGGTGAAGAACAGCTAACCGAACGTATCTGGAAGTGTAGATCAGTTACTTTAGACAAACACGCAGGTAACCGAACTCTGTATTGATGGAAGTTTGATGGTTTCCAGAGTAATGTTCGGTTGTTTCGCAACAAATGAACTAACCGAACTTTAGGTAAAATAAGTTACAACGTTCGGTTGGTTCGCAATCAATGAACTAACCGAACTTAAGGTAAATTTAAGATTTAACTTAATGTACAAAGTTCGATTGCTTCGCAACTATTAACCAACCGAACTTGACGTAAAACTAAGATTAAACTTAGCATACAAAGTTCAGTTTGTTCGCACACTTCATGTAAAGCCAGTATCTAACCGAACTGTACAAAATATAAGAGTAGCCTAAGTTTAATAGGTTCGGTTATTTCTCAAACTTGATCCCAAGAGCATAACTAACCGAACTTATCAAACCCAAAAAATGAATACTTCCATAGTTTAATTCGGTGACCTAGGTAAAATAAATTGTAACCGAACTACATATACGTTATATATTCGGTTACATGTCATCTTGCTTTGTTCACCGAACCCGGAGTTCGGTTTACACCGTTAAATTATGTGCTTACCGAACTCGTTTGTAATTGCGATTGATGTTGTTCCATTTCTTGTAGATTGAATGCCAACCTATACCAATGGATGATCATCCTTCTCCATTTGGAATGTTGTACGAAGATACATCCCATCACTATGTCAATGATTTGGTATTTGATCAACCTACTGATGCGAAGAATTGGGATAGAGAGCATTCCAAGAGAGTCATGTGCGTATTAGTTTTGAATGGAAAATAAAGCCAAACTCGTCTTGAAATGGTTTGCGAGAGAAGTGGAGATCCGGATGCTAGACACAAGAGGAAGGGGTATGTGTATAAAGGAAAGACGACGAGGAAGAACACAATGTGCTCAAAGAAAATTAAATGTCTGTTCAAGCTAGTTTTTAGTTACTCAAAACTAAGGAAAGGATGGGTTCTATCGATGGATAAGGTGGTAGGTTATCACAACCACCCTCGTCCAGAGGATCTTGAAGGACATGCAATGGCCGCAAGGCTCACTCCTCAAGAAAAGGAGAAAATACCTAAATATAGGAGATTGCGTATTTCACCACTTGGTATGCTTCGCTTATAAAAGGATGATAACAAGGATAACGTATCATCCCCGTCCACCATTTACAATACAATTGAGACAATTAAAAGGAATGAATGGAAGGATAGAAAAGTCATGCAACAATTGTTTTTGTTGGGTCAAGAGAAAAAGGCTACGCGGTTCAAAAGAAGGTAGGTCCGGGTGAAGAAATAACTCATCTCTTCATTGCTTATCCGAAGAGTGTTCAACTGGCTCAATGCTTCCATGAAGTTCTTATAATGGATTGCACTTACAAGACAAACAAATACGAGATGCCATTGTTGAACATTGTTGGTCGTACGTCGACAAAGTCACATTTTACCATTGCTTTTTGTTTTCTAAAGGACGAGCAAGAACCAAGTTATAGGTGGGAACTACAACAATTGAAGGCGATCTACCGAGATGATGATATCCCTGGGTTATAGTGACGGACAATCGAGTATGATGAATGCAATAGAGAGAGTCTTCCCATTGGCACATAATATGCTTTGTACATTTCTTATATGGTGCAATGTGATGAATAGGTGCAAGCCTCAACTTTGTCCACCTAAGAGGAAAGCATTCGAAGATATTAGTAAGCTACCGAAAGATGAACAAGCTGATGCAAAAGAGGCATTCGATGAACAATACACCATAAATCATGCTAAATGGGTTGCTTTCTCCAGGGGAATGGGAGGCTTTGACTTGGTATCTCACCGAAGAAGAGTATAATCTAAATCGTTTCGAATTTATTCAGCATTGGTCTAGCCCCGAATATCCTGATGATATTGTAACGTATGTGGTCGAGCAATGGTTGGAACCACACAAAGAGCGCTTTGTTTATGCTTTTACCAACCACCATAAACACTTTGGGAATCAAGCGAAAAGTTTGGTAGAATCGGCTCACCACCGGTTGAAGAAAAATCTCTTTGGATGTGTTGATAATTTTGTGGTTGTGTTTAAAGCTATGGAGGTTTACTTTAACCGCGAGATTTATAGAATTAAAGAGAAGTTTCAAAAAAGCCGCATCATGAAGTACAAAAAGATTGTAGACAAAGGTGGTAACATCGTGAAAATGGAGGACCTTTGGTTTTTCAAGGGACTCCACTATAATGTTTCACAATGTGCCTTGTCAGTGCTCCATCCTAGACACCTCTACACCAAATTTTCAAGACGCTCATAACTCATGGAGGGATCATACCCATCTCGAACACTTGTTCCAAGAATTGGTAGGCACGTGGTTCGAAAACAATCATCCGGAGTTATTGCCATCTCGCCAAACGGTAGATAAAAGGTTCAAATCCAAAATATACCTATCATTTATGTATTGATTTCAACGATGATGCTTATTTCCCAATTAAGCTTGAACTATACGTTGGCTTGATCCCACTCGGTACGTAGGAAGTCACTTGAGTGATGCAAGCCACTCTAGTTTTGTAAGTTTTACTTTGTTTTATTTTCATGGTTTTTTTGGTTATTGAAAATAGGGAGATTGTTGGATATTTTCAATAATATAGAAAATAAAATGGTTTTTCATTTTTGGTTAGACACTACGATGAGGAGCGTCCGAGCCTAATAGATACAATGGATGTTAGTTGGAGATGCATTCCCATTAGACACTATTGGTGTCTTTTGGAAGTGAAAAGGCATCTCCAATGGGCATGACTTCCCTATAAGTAGTGATGATTTGTTTTCATTCAAACAATGAAAAAAAACATATCTGATTTCTTTTCTCTCTAAGCATCATCAGAAACTTAATACTGTGTGTTCTTGGTTTGGTCAATGGAGTACAACTCTTGAATTCAACAACGTTGTTTGGGATTCATTGTATCCTGAAGGCAATATTTCGCTGACCGGTTGTACTCGCCAATTATTTGGGAATGGTCGAAATAATTCTTTGAAAAGAATCGCAAGGCCTTGAATCTTGTGAAACGACATTCATTTCTTTCTCTGGTTTCTTCATCTCCGTTTTATCCTAAATTTCCAACACTCCACTCACAATCTCCCAAGTTTTCTTTATGGACTTGTGTTTCGTTCACTTTTAGAAACTTTTTATTTTGGTTCTAGGTCTTCATGATATTGCACCCATTGTCACAGACTGATGATGAACATTCTGAAGAAAAGAATAAATTGGGCGCATTTCAACAAACAATAGTCTAATGCAGCGCATAATGGTTCCAACATATTTACTCCACCAAGCAAATGAGTGTATGGTCCATGAAAATGTTATCTGGCTACTCGTCAGTACTATAAATGAGGGAGGAAATGACCAGTGTGACTAATTTCACGCTTTCTTCCCAAAGTGTGACTGATCCCCAATATCTTTCAAAAGTGTGACCGACTTTACCTAATACCCTAGGTACCTTTTATAGCCTGATGTCCACATATTTATAATTGTTGTCCATATTTTATAGCTGATGTCCACATATTTATAGCCTGATGTTCACATATTTTTTGAACAGCGTCCGATGTCTAGACTTCGAAACATGGATGTGTACACTTATCCAACATATGATTACGCCTAGATTCTGGATGTCTATATATAATATCTACACATAGTTAAAAAATGGTGGGGTATCATTTTGTCTATATGTACACATCCATGAAGGGGTATCTACACATCCTCACCCGATGTGTACACATTTGTTGTCAATATGTACACATCTGAGGACAAAATCCGATATTTCCGTAAAAGACTATCGTAAAAGATTAGGGAAATGTGGTGGTCCAGTTTACACCAGGTAATAAAATTACCTTGACCAAAGTGCTACACGTTCCCGAAATCCGTGGAAACTTGATTTCTGGCAGTCTACTTGTGAAACATGGTTTCAAGATAGAATTTTTTTCGAATAATTTTGTTGTCTCTAAAAACAATGTATTCGTGGGAAAGGGTTACCCTAGTGAAGGACTCTTCAAAGCGAGTGCAATGACATTTATGTCGAAAGAAAATAGAGGCACTTCTTAGTATACATGATGAATCTAGTTCAATATGGCATGAAAGATTAGGTCATGTTAATTACCATTCTCTTAAGAGATTAATGGATATGGAACTTCTACCCAAGTGTGATATAGATTTCACAAAAAGGTGTGAAATTTGTGTCGAGTCTAAATTCGCAAGGCTTCCATATCCTACCATTGAGAGAAATACGGAACCATTGGATTTGATACACTCGGATTTGTGTGACTTAAAAATGGTTCCAAGTAGAGGTGGGAAGAAGTATATTATGACCTTTATCGATGATAGTACAAGGTATTGTCAAATTTACTTGTTGAGAAGTAAAGATGAAGCTCTTGAAAAATTCCAACTTTATAAAAATGAAGTTGAAAACCAACTTAATCGTAAAATTAAGATGGTCAAGAGTGATAGGGGTGGTGAGTATGTGGAACCTCTTAAAGAAATTTGTGGAAAGAGTGGAATCATTCATCAATTAACACCACCCTATTCTCCACAATCCAATGGAATTGCGGAACGAAAGAATAGAACTTTGAAAGAGATGACGAATGCTCTTTTGAGAAATTCTGGACCACCCGAGAACTTGTGGGGGCAGGCGATACTTACTGCGAATTAAATTCTCAATAATTTCCCTCACAAGAAGAAGCACAAAACCCCTTATGAGTTATGGAAGGGAAGGCCACCTTCTTACAGGTACGTCAAAGTGTGGGGGTGCTTGGCGAAAGTTGAAGTGACACTTCCTAAAAGGGTTAAAATAGGACCAAAAACAGTGGATTGCATCTTTATAGGTTACGCTGAACATAGTAATGCCTAAATATTTTTGGTTCAAAATTATGACATCAAAGACATCCATGTGAATACGGTTTTAGAATCGAGAAATGCAGTTTTCTTCGAAAATATGTTTCCATTTAAACCAGATCATAGTAATCATTTGAAAAGGAAAGCAATTACTAAAAGTGGAAATGATGCTACTTTGAAGTCGCCTACACAACAAGCCGAAAAGGTTGTTGAGGAGCCGCGAAGAAGTAAGAGGGATAAAGTTGCAAGAACCTTTGGTTCTGACTTTGTAACATGTATGTTGGAAGATGAGCCTCGAACATTTGCAGAAGCAATGTCAACTCCAGAAGCACCATGTTGGAAGGAAGCAGTTGATAGTGAAATAGATTCCATCATGCAAAATCACACTCTTGAGATGTGTGATTTACCTCCTGGTTTTAAACCTTTGGGTTGCAAGTGGGTTTTCAAACGAAAACTAAAACCGGATGGAACTATAGATAAGTATAAAGCCAGGATAGTGGTTAAAGGCTTTAAGCAAAAAGAAGGCTTGGATTATTTTGATACTTATTCTCCCATCACTAGAATAACATCTATACGAATGCTTATAGCAATATCGGCATTGTATAATCTAGAAATACATCAAATGGATGTAAAAACCGCCTTCTTGAATGGGGAGTTAGGGGAAGAAATATACATGGAACAACCGAAAGGATTTGTCGTACCCGGTAACGAAAAGAAAGTATGTCGATTGGTTAGGTCTCTTTATGGATTAAAGCAGGCACCAAAACAATGGAATGAAAAATTCGACACAACCATATTATCAAATGGGTTTAAATATAATGTGTGTGAAAAATGTGTTTACACAAAAGTAACACCCACAGGCATAGTGATAATATGTTTATACGTAGACGAAATGTTAATAATGGGTAGCAATCCTGAAATTATTAAGTCTACAAAGAAAATGTTGTCTAAAAATTTCGATATGAAAGATTTAGGCAAGGCAGATGTCATTCTTGGAATTAAAATCTCTAGAAATATAGAAGGGATTAAATTATCTCAAGCACACTACATTGAGAAAATTTTGCAAAAATTTAACAAGGGTGATGAGAAAATGGTAAGAACACCGTTAGATCATAATGTCCATCTTAAAAGGAATTTTGGAAAAGGAGTAAACCAATTGGAATACTCTCGTGTGATTGGAAGTCTTATGTATTTGACGAGTTGTAGTAGGCCATACATAGCATGTGCAGTGAGTAATATAAGTAGGTTTACAAGTAACCCTAGTGAAACTCATTGGCAAGCCTTAACAAGAGTTTTGAGATACTTGAGACATACGAAGGAGTATGGTTTGCATTATACAAATTATCCAGCGGTTCTTGAAGGATATGTTGATGCAAATTGGATCTCAGATACCGATGATACTAAGACTACTAGTGGCTATGTATTTACTATGGGCGGGGCTGCCATATATTGGAAATCATCCAAACAAACGTTGATCTCTAGGTCAACTATGGAGGCTGAATTTATTGCTTTAGACAAAGCAGGGGAAGAAGCAGAGTAGCTTCAGAATTTCCTTGAAGATATACCAATATGTCCTAAACCCGTTTCGGCAATAAATATACATTGCGATAGTCAAGCGGCTATAGCAAAGGCTCATAGTAAAATGTATAATGGTAAGTCTAGACACATACGTCTTAGACATGAAACCATTAAGCAATTATGCTCTAGTGGAATTATAACAGTGAGTTATATAAGGTCCAGGGATAATATAGCGGATCCACTTACAAAAGGATTATCCAGAGAGCAAGTAATTGCATCATCAAGAAGAATGGGACTATTTCCTACAAATATAGAGTAAGTTACAGCGATAACCCAACTTAGCGATTGGAGATCCCAGGGTCTACGTTCAAAAGGGAAAACTAAGTTGTAAAATACTCGCCAGCGACACTGACAGAGATTACTCTCTTTCCCATTTATATGATGAAACAGTGTCACCTGTCAAGTGAGAGGTTGAGAATGCTTCTCTTAATGATTCATATAGCTTAGTATGACTAAGAAAAGTATGGAAGGATACTTTAAAATAGGAAATCACTTATATGAGTGAGAAGTGTGGCCGCTTCCGTGATAACTATAAGGCTATGTTAATCTAAAAGCACTCATGAATTCCAAGATTGTTCAGGGCCGAAATGAACACAACCGAGAACCAATGAAGTAAGGAAATAAGCTATGTGATATCTATTGTAACGACTTACATTATATAGTTGACCAGTTCAAGACATCGCGTTCACTGAACAACTAGTAAGTCTGGTAGGTATTCACTAAGGAAGATTCAAAGCCAAAAGCTATCTTTCCCGATGTAGTGATGTTCCGCGCACAAACTCTCTAGTGTGTCTGCATTAGAGTATAGGGTTAGAATTAAGCATTTTCTAAATATCTGTATAGGCAATTTTATTCATGTGGGGGATTGTTGGAAATATGGTTTTGGACGGGCCCCCAAATCCATTTCCGAAATGAATAAAAGTCGCACCTGGTCCCAATCGTTGCGACCATTCAGTTTGGGTTAAGTCTTTTGATGAACCGTCACCATTAGCAATATAAGAACCCAAATTTTCTTCAAGAAACAGATACAGAAAAAGCGAGAAAAACTTCCATTGTCTTACTGAAAAATATATTTGCATTTAGAGTCTTAATCCGAGAGTTTGTTGCTGCTTTACGTTCGATTGTTTAGATGTTATTCTAGTGCAAGTTAACATCAATGGTATTGTTGTATCTTTGATATGCTTACTCCATAAACGTTGTGCACCATTTACGGGAAGTTAAAGCTTTCAGGAAAGAGGATTACCTCGCCTCAATACAAATTCCAGATAAGTCATTTTGATTCTTACCATCTCTGCCATATTCTCTTATGTGTTTTGTGAATTGTTGATACTTTGGTTAACTGAAATACGAGAAGAAGGATTGTTGCGCACCAGGTATTTGATAAATTCTCTCAACCATTTCTTATGTTATTTTGATAAACTAGTATATGGGTCTTGTTTATTATGGATTGATTTGGTTGTATGCACAGTTATAACCCAGATTTTCCAACAAATACATGCTAAGCTCTTTTTCTTTGCCTGTAGGTCTCAATCTGGGTTACATGGATGCTTCATTTTCGGAGTCGTGTCTGCGTCAGACTCGCATCGGACACGGGATGCGTGTGGGACGCTGACACGATGCGTGTCCGACGCACCAATGTGCGCGTCCTGCACGCGTCAGGTTTGGACGCACTGATGACTCGGGTTTAAAGCGTTTTTTTTTCATTTTCATTTAAACTTCTTCTTTTATTTTTACCATCTATTAACTAAACGAAGAAAGACAAACATTGATATCAATCATTTATGTCTTTATTAGGGTTTTGTACTTGGAAATGATATCACGTGTATCCTTGGTTGGGAATTTGTTGTTCTAAGAATGCATTTTGATTGTGCCATGTGTTTAATAGTAATTAATTGTTTGATCTTAGGCGTGTATAGACAAACAATCTCTTCTTTTCTTTTGAAATTTTACAGCCGCTCGCCATCTCACCATAAACAAGTCATTTGATTTCCTTGCAAATAAAAAAAAAAAAAAAAACAAGTCATTTCACAGTGTAGTTTATTTTTGTTTGGAAAATGTTTCTTTCAACATCAATACCGGACTCGTTACTGGTCTCATCTGATCCTTCTCACGAAAATCCAAATTAATAAACGTTTCATTGTTTGGTCTCCTTCACTTGACTGATATCTTGGTTTCTTATAGCCTAGGAGACGTTTTAGTAAGCAAATTTCCAATATTGGTGTCCGTGGGTTTTATATACTGAAGATCGAGATAACGAGATTGTTTTTGGTTGATTTATACTCAACAATTCTCTTTTAATCAAGTTTGGGACAGATTCAGTAAGAGCGTCCACAATCATAGACCAAACCAAAGACTAAAACTAAACTAAAAACTAAAAAAAATAGGTTGGTCCGTGGTTGCACACTACCGTGATAGAGCAAAAATTTGGTCAAGCTTACTTTTAATGTGCGCTTGACATTGAGCGGACACATAATGAGCGCCTCAATGGGCTGGAAGATTTAAAGTTCGCCCGGTTTGATATCACGCGAAGATTTAAAGTTCGCCCCACACCAGGAGAAGGATTTTATGTTCGCCCCATCAGCCCCCATCACCAGGCGAAGGATTTTATGTTCGCCCCATCACCCCCCATCACCAGGAGAAGGATTTTATGTTCCCCCATCACCACGCGAAGGATTTTATGTTCGCCCCACACAGGCGTACTTTGAAATTCCGCCCCACTATATTTAGCTATACTCCAGCTTCTCGACCATTTAGGTAATAAAGAGAATTGCAGTACCCTATACTAGAGGGTATGATCCCGGATAGTTGGTTATACGAGAAATCAATACTTATCGGTTTTCCTGATTCATGTGAACATATTGAAGAGGGAATTGAACCTGAAATTTCATTGTTATTTAGTGTAACTAAGGATGCTTTGGACAGTATTTCTCCAGCTTCTATTGAGATTTCACCATTAATTTTATTGTGTGATAAATCAAAAGTGTCGACAACTTGTGGTAGAAGAGGCAAAGGACCACGAAGTTTGTTGTTAGACAAATCCAAATGATTCAGATTTTTGAGCTTATAGATGCAGGAAGGGATCGCTCATGTGAGGTTATTATAAGACAAATCCAAATACTCCAATCGGGTAAAATTACAAATAAAAGTAGGGATAAATCCTTTTAGATTGCATGATGTCAATCGTAAGCTCTCTGGTCTGAAGTAAGATGGATATAGGTGTTGGTCTAATGAAGTTGGGTATAGTTCATTAATTGAGTTAAAGGAAACATCAAACACACGAAGATTCGGAAGCATGGTGATGCAGATTGGTATGGTTCCTAATATATTGTTATGCTGTAAATCAAGGTGTTGAAGAGAAAAAACCTCACAGATAGATTTTGGCATGGGTCCTTGGATTTTATTGCAAGACAAGTCAAGAAAGTTCAGATATTTTAATTTGGAGATTGAAGATGGTAAAGATCCCTGAATTGAACACCCTGAGGCAGAAAGAGAGACTAACAACGGTGCATTTGAAATTGAACTCGGTATTGAGGATCCAGTTGCATTAGTTTCTGATATCTCAAGTTTTCGCAGTCTAGGCCAGGGATGTTCAAATATCCTACTTAGATTAGGATTAAGATTGAAATTAAAACTCACGTCAAGCTCTATAAGTTTAGGAAGATAGGGAATTGAACCTTGAAAATCACACCAAAATATGTCAAGAATAGAAAGTGAAGTTAAATTAGCCAATTGTACCGGGATTGAGGAATTGAGATTATAGTTGTGGTTCATTTTGAGAGAGGATAGACGTGAGAGATTGTGAAACTCATGGATTGGAAAAACTGATCCACTTATATGGCAATCAGAGATATCGAGATCCTTAAGATTCCAAAGATATGAAATATGCTCTGCAAAATTCCCTTATGAGGACGTAGGCTCGGATAAATCAATACCAGTCAACCTTAATACCTGGAGATTCGCTAAACCTCTGACCCATTTAGTGGATGATAATTCTAAGCGAAGGGTGGGAAAACTATATTCTCCATCGAACACGCAAGATAAATCGAGGTACTCTAGAGACGTTAGGTTACTAAATTGTGCTGAAATCGACCCTGAAATACTGGAAAGTGAGAGATCAAGATGAGCTAATTCCGTTAGATAAGAAAATTGTGTGATATATGATCCCCGTAAATCATTGAAAGCAAGATCAAGATACTCGAGGTGGGTAATATTTGAAAGGGAAAGAGATATGTTACCTCGCAGTGCAGTATTTGGTATTGGGTTGTTGTTATATGAAAAACTTTGAGCAGCCACGTATGTATCTTTCCAAGTCTATATTCCGGAGGTCAAGGGATATGACATGGAAAGACTCGCTTGAACATCCAATTCCACGCCAAGCACAGCAGTTTTGGTGTGGAATCTATCTTTCCACGAAGCTAAGCGATGAGAAGGATCTTCCAAAAAAGACTTGATATTCAAGAGAGCCCTCCTTTCATGCTCATGGCATCCATGTGAGGCCAGCGGGCATAGAGTGATACTGATGAATAATAATAAAAGCAAGAAACCAAGATGAATAAGAAGAAGAGGAAATGATGTTATTTGATTGAATGAATTCATGGCTAACTGAAAAAAATATTAACTGAAATGATTGTACGAAGCTTCTGTTTGATGAATGAATATATAGAATTACAAATGTGATTGAACTTTCCTTGGTTTACTAGTATGAGAGTGCTCGATCTTGACTTGGAAGTTGGAAGTCTAAATACTCGATCTTATTTTCTTTGCATGTAGGTCTCAACATAAGGACATTGCATTGTATTACATCCACTCGTAGAAGAAAGTTGGAGATAGGTGAGTGACATGTATGTGGAAGAGAATCAAGTGATCAATTAGGAAACGATTTCCACAGTCAAGCACCGAATATTACAGGTTTTGTATTTATTCAATCTCGGTCAGTCATTTAGAACCCGTAAAGAGGGGTTTAGTTGAAAATTCAGTTGTGGACGTATTCAACTGCATTTGATTACTACCGTGAATGGAATTGGATGCCCAGTTCAGAGGAGCATAAGGCACGTTTCGTTCCGTCTCAAAACGTTATTTTGGGGACCATGCTTTTTTTGAGGGACCATTGTCTCATTTTGGGTAGGGGTGCCCTTATCTACGATTTTTTGTATTACCTAAACTACCCTTTTAATTATATTTTGGTTTTGATTAGTGAAATCATTATTGAAATGATTAAGAAAAAACTGATTAGTGAGATTAGATTAAAAGATGAGTTATTAAAAAAGAAATTGAATTTTGTAGAGAATAAAGTTAGAGAAGAAGAAGGAGAAAACCATGGAAAATAAAAATAAAAATCCAATTCACTAACTTATGTAATTCAAGTGATGAAAGCTCATCAGATTCTTCATCTCCATCATCTCCTAGAGTATTTGTTAATGTTCACAATGATCCAGATATGAATTATTTGTTAGATGGTGAATGTATTCTTCCCTAAACTCAATCTCAAGATGAAAATGATGGATTTTATCAACCACAACCGGAGGAAGAGCATTTGGGTATCCAGGTATGCTCCAAACTTAGATAATGTTGGTTGAGTTGCTCCAGATTTTCAAACTAAATGTAAATTTTTTAAGTAGTTCGGTTACGAAAGGTGAAGAACAGCTAACCGAACGTATCTGGAAGTGTAGATCAGTTACTTTAGACAAACACGCAGGTAACCGAACTCTGTATTGATGGAAGTTTGATGGTTTCCAGAGTAATGTTCGGTTGTTTCGCAACAAATGAACTAACCGAACTTTAGGTAAAATAAGTTACAACGTTCGGTTGGTTCGCAATCAATGAACTAACCGAACTTAAGGTAAATTTAAGATTTAACTTAATGTACAAAGTTCGATTGCTTCGCAACTATTAACCAACCGAACTTGACGTAAAACTAAGATTAAACTTAGCATACAAAGTTCAGTTTGTTCGCACACTTCATGTAAAGCCAGTATCTAACCGAACTGTACAAAATATAAGAGTAGCCTAAGTTTAATAGGTTCGGTTATTTCTCAAACTTGATCCCAAGAGCATAACTAACCGAACTTATCAAACCCAAAAAAATGAATACTTCCATAGTTTAATTCGGTGACCTAGGTAAAATAAATTGTAACCGAACTACATATACGTTATATATTCGGTTACATGTCATCTTGCTTTGTTCACCGAACCCGGAGTTCGGTTTACACCGTTAAATTATGTGCTTACCGAACTCGTTTGTAATTGCGATTGATGTTGTTCCATTTCTTGTAGATTGAATGCCAACCTATACCAATGGATGATCATCCTTCTCCATTTGGAATGTTGTACGAAGATACATCCCATCACTATGTCAATGATTTGGTATTTGATCAACCTACTGATGCGAAGAATTGGGATAGAGAGCATTCCAAGAGAGTCATGTGCGTATTAGTTTTGAATGGAAAATAAAGCCAAACTCGTCTTGAAATGGTTTGCGAGAGAAGTGGAGATCCGGATGCTAGACACAAGAGGAAGGGGTATGTGTATAAAGGAAAGACGACGAGGAAGAACACAATGTGCTCAAAGAAAATTAAATGTCTGTTCAAGCTAGTTTTTAGTTACTCAAAACTAAGGAAAGGATGGGTTCTATCGATGGATAAGGTGGTAGGTTATCACAACCACCCTCATCCAGAGGATCTTGAAGGACATGCAATGGCCGCAAGGCTCACTCCTCAAGAAAAGGAGAAAATACCTAAATATAGGAGATTGCGTATTTCACCACTTGGTATGCTTCACTTATAAAAGGATGATAACAAGGATAACGTATCATCCCCGTCCACCATTTACAATACAATTGAGACAATTAAAAGGAATGAATGGAAGGAGAGAAAGGCTACGCGGTTCAAAAGAAGGTAGGTCCGGGTGAAGAAATAACTCATCTCTTCATTGCTTATCCGAAGAGTGTTCAACTGGCTCAATGCTTCCATGAAGTTCTTATAATGGATTGCACTTACAAGACAAACAAATACGAGATGCCATTGTTGAACATTGTTGGTCGTACGTCGACGAAGTCACATTTTACCATTGCTTTTTGTTTTCTAAAGGACGAGCAAGAACCAAGTTATAGGTGGGAACTACAACAATTGAAGGCGATCTACCGAGATGATGATATCCCCAGGGTTATAGTGACGGACAATCGAGTATGATGAATGCAATAGAGAGAGTCTTCCCATTGGCACATAATATGCTTTGTACATTTCTTATATGGTGCAATGTGATGAATAGGTGCAAGCCTCAACTTTGTCCACCTAAGAGGAAAGCATTCGAAGAGATTAGTAAGCTACCGAAAGATGAACAAGCTGATGCAAAAGAGGCATTCGATGAACAATACACCATAAATCATGCTAAATGGGTTGCTTTCTCCGGGGAATGGGAGGCTTTGACTTGGTATCTCACCGAAGAAGAGTATAATCTAAATCGTTTCGAATTTATTCAGCATTGGTCTAGCCCCGAATATCCTGATGATATTGTAACGTATGTGGTCGAGCAATGGTTGGAACCACACAAAGAGCGCTTTGTTTATGCTTTTACCAACCACCATAAACACTTTGGGAATCAAGCGAAAAGTTTGGTAGAATCGGCTCACCACCGGTTGAAGAAAAATCTCTTTGGATGTGTTGATAATTTTGTGGTTGTGTTTAAAGCTATGGAGGTTTACTTTAACCGCGAGATTTATAGAATTAAAGAGAAGTTTCAAAAAAGCCGCATCATGAAGTACAAAAAGATTGTAGACAAAGGTGGTAACATCGTGAAAATGGAGGACCTTTGGTTTTTCAAGGGACTCCACTATAATGTTTCACAATGTGCCTTGTCAGTGCTCCATCCTAGACACCTCTACACCAAATTTTCAAGACGCTCATAACTCATGGAGGGATCATACCCATCTCGAACACTTGTTCCAGTAATTGGTAGGCCTGTGGTTCGAAAACAATCATCCGGAGTTATTGCCATCTCGCCAAACGGTAGATAAAAGGTTCAAATCCAAAATATACCTATCATTTATGTATTGATTTCAACGATGATGCTTATTTCCCAATTAAGCTTGAACTATACGTTGGCTTGATCCCACTCGGGTACGTAGGAAGTCACTTGAGTGATGCAGCCACTCTAGTTTTGTAAGTTTTACTTTGTTTTATTTTCATGGTTTTTTTGGTTATTGAAAATAGGGGGAGATTGTTGGATATTTTCAATAATATAGAAAATAAAATGGTTTTTCATTTTTGGTTAGACACTACGATGAGGAGCGTCCAGAGCCTAATAGATACAATGGATGTTAGTTGGAGATGCATTCCCATTAGACACTATTGGTGTCTTTTGGAAGTGAAAAGGCATCTCCAATGGGCATGACTTCCCTATAAGTAGTGATGATTTGTTTTCATTCAAACAATGAAAAAAAACATATCTGATTTCTTTTCTCTCTAAGCATCATCAGAAACTTAATACTGTGTGTTCTTGGTTTGGTCAATGGAGTACAACTCTTGAATTCAACAACGTTGTTTGGGATTCATTGTATCCTGAAGGCAATATTTCGCTGACCGGTTGTACTCGCCAATTATTTGGGAATGGTCGAAATAATTGCTGAAAAGAATCGCAAGGCCTTGAATCTTGTGAAACGACATTCATTTCTTTCTCTGGTTTCTTCATCTCCGTTTTATCCTAAATTTCCAACACTCCACTCACAATCTCCCAAGTTTTCTTTATGGACTTGTGTTTCGTTCACTTTTAGAAACTTTTTATTTTGGTTCTAGGTCTTCATGATATTGCACCCATTGTCACAGACTGATGATGAACATTCTGAAGAAAAGAATAAATTGGGCGCATTTCAACAAACAATAGTCTAATGCAGCGCATAATGGTTCCAACATATTTACTCCACCAAGCAAATGAGTGTATGGTCCATGAAAATGTTATCTGGCTACTCGTCAGTACTATAAATGAGGGAGGAAATGACCAGTGTGACTAATTTCACGCTTTCTTCCCAAAGTGTGACTGATCCCCAATATCTTTCAAAAGTGTGACCGACTTTACCTAATACCCTAGGTACCTTTTATAGCCTGATGTCCACATATTTATAATTGTTGTCCATATTTTATAGCTGATGTCCACATATTTATAGCCTGATGTTCACATATTTTTTGAACAGCGTCCGATGTCTAGACTTCGAAACATGGATGTGTACACTTATCCAACATATGATTACGCCTAGATTCTGGATGTCTATATATAATATCTACACATAGTTAAAAAATGGTGGGGTATCATTTTGTCTATATGTACACATCCATGAAGGGGTATCTACACATCCTCACCCGATGTGTACACATTTGTTGTCAATATGTACACATCTGAGGACAAAATCCGATATTTCCGTAAAAGACTATCGTAAAAGATTAGGGAAATGTGGTGGTCCAGTTTACACCAGGTAATAAAATTACCTTGACCAAAGTGCTACACGTTCCCGAAATCCGTGGAAACTTGATTTCTGGGAGTCTACTTGTGAAACATGGTTTCAAGATAGAATTTTTTTCGAATAATTTTGTTGTCTCTAAAAACAATGTATTCGTGGGAAAGGGTTACCCTAGTGAAGGACTCTTCAAAGCGAGTGCAATGACATTTATGTCGAAAGAAAATAGAGGCACTTCTTCCGTATACATGACAGAATCTAGTTCAATATGGCATGAAAGATTAGGTCATGTTAATTACCATTCTCTTAAGAGATTAATGGATATGGAACTGCTACCCAAGTGTGATATAGATTTCACAAAAAGGTGTGAAATTTGTGTCGAGTCTAAATTCGCAAGGCTTCCATATCCTACCATTGAGAGAAATACGGAACCATTGGATTTGATACACTCGGATTTGTGTGACTTAAAAATGGTTCCAAGTAGAGGTGGGAAGAAGTATATTATGACCTTTATCGATGATAGTACAAGGTATTGTCAAATTTACTTGTTGAGAAGTAAAGATGAAGCTCTTGAAAAATTCCAACTTTATAAAAATGAAGTTGAAAACCAACTTAATCGTAAAATTAAGATGGTCAAGAGTGATAGGGGTGGTGAGTATGTGGAACCTCTTAAAGAAATTTGTGGAAAGAGTGGAATCATTCATCAATTAACACCACCCTATTCTCCACAATCCAATGGAATTGCGGAACGAAAGAATAGAACTTTGAAAGAGATGACGAATGCTCTTTTGAGAAATTCTGGACCACCCGAGAACTTGTGGGGGCAGGCGATACTTACTGCGAATTAAATTCTCAATAATTTCCCTCACAAGAAGAAGCACAAAACCCCTTATGAGTTATGGAAAGGAAGGCCACCTTCTTACTGTGTACGTCAAAGTGTGGGGGTGCTTGGCGAAAGTTGAAGTGACACTTCCTAAAAGGGTTAAAATAGGACCAAAAACAAGTGGATTGCATCTTTATAGGTTACGCTGAACATAGTAATGCCTAAATATTTTTGGTTCAAAATTATGACATCAAAGACATCCATGTGAATACGGTTTTAGAATCGAGAAATGCAGTTTTCTTGAAAATATGTTTCCATTTAAACCAGATCATAGTAATCATTTGAAAAGGAAAGCAATTACTGAAAGTGGAAATGATGCTACTTTGAAGTCGCCTACACAACAAGCCGAAAAGGTTGTTGAGGAGCCGCGAAGAAGTAAGAGGGATAAAGTTGCAAGAACCTTTGGTTCTGACTTTGTAACATGTATGTTGGAAGATGAGCCTCGAACATTTGCAGAAGCAATGTCAACTCCAGAAGCACCATGTTGGAAGGAAGCAGTTGATAGTGAAATAGATTCCATCATGCAAAATCACACTCTTGAGATGTGTGATTTACCTCCGGTTTTAAACCTTTGGGTTGCAAGTGGGTTTTCAAACGAAAACTAAAACCGGATGGAACTATAGATAAGTATAAAGCCAGGATAGTGGTTAAAGGCTTTAAGCAAAAAGAAGGCTTGGATTATTTTGATACTTATTCTCCCATCACTAGAATAACATCTATACGAATGCTTATAGCAATATCGGCATTGTATAATCTAGAAATACATCAAATGGATGTAAAAACCGCCTTCTTGAATGGGGAGTTAGGGGAAGAAATATACATGGAACAACCGAAAGGATTTGTCGTACCCGGTAACGAAAAGAAAGTATGTCGATTGGTTAGGTCTCTTTATGGATTAAAGCAGGCACCAAAACAATGGAATGAAAAATTCGACACAACCATATTATCAAATGGGTTTAAATATAATGTGTGTGAAAAATGTGTTTACACAAAAGTAACACCCACAGGCATAGTGATAATATGTTTATACGTAGACGAAATGTTAATAATGGGTAGCAATCCTGAAATTATTAAGTCTACAAAGAAAATGTTGTCTAAAAATTTCGATATGAAAGATTAAGGCAAGGCAGATGTCATTCTTGGAATTAAAATCTCTAGGACTATAGAAGGGATTAAATTATCTCAAGCACACTACATTGAGAAAATTTTGCAAAAATTTAACAAGGGTGATGAGAAAATGGTAAGAACACCGTTAGATCATAATGTCCATCTTAAAAGGAATTTTGGAAAAGGAGTAAACCAATTGGAATACTCTCGTGTGATTGGAAGTCTTATGTATTTGACGAGTTGTAGTAGGCCATACATAGCATGTGCAGTGAGTAATATAAGTAGGTTTACAAGTAACCCTAGTGAAACTCATTGGCAAGCCTTAACAAGAGTTTTGAGATACTTGAGACATACGAAGGAGTATGGTTTGCATTATACAAATTATCCAGCGGTTCTTGAAGGATATGTTGATGCAAATTGGATCTCAGATACCGATGATACTAAGACTACTAGTGGCTATGTATTTACTATGGGCGGGGCTGCCATATATTGGAAATCATCCAAACAAACGTTGATCTCTAGGTCAACTATGGAGGCTGAATTTATTGCTTTAGACAAAGCAGGGGGAGAAGCAGAGTAGCTTCAGAATTTCCTTGAAGATATACCAATATGTCCTAAACCCGTTTCGGCAATAAATATACACTGCGATAGTCAAGCGGCTATAGCAAAGGCTCATAGTAAAATGTATAATGGTAAGTCTAGACACATACGTCTTAGACATGAAACCATTAAGCAATTATGCTCTAGTGGAATTATAACAGTGAGTTATATAAGGTCCAGGGATAATATAGCGGATCCACTTACAAAAGGATTATCCAGAGAGCAAGTAATTGCATCATCAAGAAGAATGGGACTATTTCCTACAAATATAGAGTAAGTTACAGCGATAACCCAACTTAGCGATTGGAGATCCCAGGGTCTACGTTCAAAAGGGAAAACTAAGTTGTAAAATACTCGCCAGCGACACTGAAAGAGATTACTCTCTTTCCCATTTATATGATGAAACAGTGTCACCTGTCAAGTGAGAGGTTGAGAATGCTTCTCTTAATGATTCATATAGCTTAGTATGACTAAGAAAAGTATGGAAGGATACTTTAAAATAGGAAATCACTTATATGAGTGAGAAGTGTGGCCGCTTCCGTGATAACTATAAGGCTATGTTAATCTAAAAGCACTCATGAATTCCAAGATTGTTCAGGGCCGAAATGAACACAACCGAGAACCAATGAAGTAAGGAAATAAGCTATGTGATATCTATTGTAACGACTTACATTATATAGTTGACCAGTTCAAGACATCGCGTTCATTGAACAACTAGTAAGTCCGGTAGGTATTCACTAAGGAAGATTCAAAGCCAAAAGCTATCTTTCCCGATGTAGTGATGTTCCGCGCACAAACTCTCTAGTGTGTCTGCATTAGAGTATAGGGTTAGAATTAAGCATTTTCTAAATATCTGTATAGGCAATTTTATTCATGTGGGGGATTGTTGGAAATATGGTTTTGGACGGGCCCCCAAATCCATTTCCGAAATGAATAAAAGTCGCACCTGGTCCCAATCGTTGCGACCATTCAGTTTGGGTTAAGTCTTTTGATGAACCGTCACCATTAGCAATATAAGAACCCAAATTTTCTTCAAGAAACAGATACAGAAAAAGCGAGAAAAACTTCGATTGTCTTACTGAAAAATATATTTGCATTTAGAGTCTTAATCCGAGAGTTTGTTGCTGCTTTACGTTCGATTGTTTAGATGTTATTCTAGTGCAAGTTAACATCAATGGTATTGTTGTATCTTTGATATGCTTACTCCATAAACGTTGTGCACCATTTACGGGAAGTTAAAGCTTTCAGGAAAGAGGATTACCTCGCCTCAATACAAATTCCAGATAAGTCATTTTGATTCTTACCATCTCTGCCATATTCTCTTATGTGTTTTGTGAATTGTTGATACTTTGGTTAACTGAAATACGAGAAGAAGGATTGTTGCGCACCAGGTATTTGATAAATTCTCTCAACCATTTCTTATGTTATTTTGATAAACTAGTATATGGGTCTTGTTTATTATGGATTGATTTGGTTGTATGCACAGTTATAACCCAGATTTTCCAACAAATACATGCTAAGCTCTTTTTCTTTGCCTGTAGGTCTCAATCTTGGTTACACGGATGCTTCATTTTCGGAGTCGTGTCTGCGTCAGACTCGCATCGGACACGGGATGCGTGTGGGACGCTGACACGATGCGTGTCCGACGCACCAATGTGCGCGTCCTGCACGCGTCAGGTTTGGACGACCGATGACTCGGGTTTAAAGCGTTTTTTTTTCATTTTCATTTAAACTTCTTCTTTTATTTTTACCATCTATTAACTAAACGAAGAAAGACAAACATTGATATCAATCATTTATGTCTTTATTAGGGTTTTGTACTTGGAAATGATATCACGTGTATCCTTGGTTGGGAATTTGTTGTTCTAAGAATGCATTTTGATTGTGCCATGTGTTTAATAGTAATTAATTGTTTGATCTTAGGCGTGTATAGACAAACGATCTCTTCTTTTCTTTTGAAATTTTACAGCCGCTCGCCATCTCACCATAAACAAGTCATTTGATTTCCTTGCAAATAAAAAAAAAAAAAAAAAACAAGTCATTTCACAGTGTAGTTTATTTTTGTTTGGAAAATGTTTCTTTCAACATCAATACCGGACTCGTTACTGGTCTCATCTGATCCTTCTCACGAAAATCCAAATTAATAAACGTTTCATTGTTTGGTCTCCTTCACTTGACTGATATCTTGGTTTCTTATAACCTAAGAGACGTTTTAGTAAGCAAATTTCCAATATTGGTGTCCGTGGGTTTTATATACTGAAGATCGAGATAACGAGATTGTTTTATACTCAACAATTCTCTTTTAATCAAGTTTTGGACAGATTCATTAAGAGCATCCACAATCATAGACCAAACCAAAGACTAAAACTAAACTAAAAACTAAAAAAAATAGGTTTGGTCCGTGATTGCACCCTACCGTGATAGAGCAAAAATTTGGTCAAGCTTACTTTTAATGTGCGCTTGACATTGAGCGGACACATAATGAGCGCCTCAATGGGCTGGAAGATTTAAAGTTCGCTCGGTTTGATATCACGCGAAGATTTAAAGTTCGCCCCACACCAGGCGAAGTATTTAATGTTCGCCACATCAGCCCCCATCACCAGGCGAAGGATTTTATATTCGCCCCATCACCCCACATCACCAGGCGAAGGATTTTATGTTCGCCCCATCACCAGGCGAAGGATTTTATGTTCCCCCATCACCACGCGAAGGATTTTATGTTCGAAATTCCGCCCACTATATTTAGCTATACTCCAGCCTTCTCGACCATTTAGGTAATAAAGAGAATTGCAGTACCCTATACTAGAGGGTATGATCCCGGATAGTTGGTTATACGAGAAATCAATACTTATCGGTTTTCCTGATTCATGTGAACATATTGAAGAGGGAATTGAACCTGAAATTTCATTGTTATTTAGTGTAACTAAGGATGCTTTGGACAGTATTTCTCCAGCTTCTATTGAGATTTCACCATTAATTTTATTGTGTGATAAATCAAAAGTGTCGACAACTTGTGGTAGAAGAGGCAAAGGACCACGAAGTTTGTTGTTAGACAAATCCAAATGATTCAGATTTTTGAGCTTATAGATGCAGGAAGGGATCGCTCATGTGAGGTTATTATAAGACAAATCCAAATACTCCAATCGGGTAAAATTACAAATAAAAGTAGGGATAAATCCTTTTAGATTGCATGATGTCAATCGTAAGCTCTCTGGTCTGAAGTAAGATGGATATAGGTGTTGGTCTAATGAAGTTGGGTATAGTTCATTAATTGAGTTAAAGGAAACATCAAACACACGAAGATTCGGAAGCATGGTGATGCAGATTGGTATGGTTCCTAATATATTGTTATGCTGTAAATCAAGGTGTTGAAGAGAAAAAACCTCACAGATAGATTTTGGCATGGGTCCTTGGATTTTATTGCAAGACAAGTCAAGAAAGTTCAGATATTTTAATTTGGAGATTGAAGATGGTAAAGATCCCTGAATTGAACACCCTGAGGCAGAAAGAGAGACTAACAACGGTGCATTTGAAATTGAACTCGGTATTGAGGATCCAGTTGCATTAGTTTCTGATATCTCAAGTTTTCGCAGTCTAGGCCAGGGATGTTCAAATATCCTACTTAGATTAGGATTAAGATTGAAATTAAAACTCACGTCAAGCTCTATAAGTTTAGGAAGATAGGGAATTGAACCTTGAAAATCACACCAAAATATGTCAAGAATAGAAAGTGAAGTTAAATTAGCCAATTGTACCGGGATTGAGGAATTGAGATTATAGTTGTGGTTCATTTTGAGAGAGGATAGACGTGAGAGATTGTGAAACTCATGGATTGGAAAAACTGATCCACTTATATGGCAATCAGAGATATCGAGATCCTTAAGATTCCAAAGATATGAAATATGCTCTGCAAAATTCCTTATGAGGACGTAGGCTCGGATAAATCAATACCAGTCAACCTTAATACCTGGAGATTCGCTAAACCTCTGACCCATTTAGTGGATGATAATTCTAAGCGAAGGGTGGGAAAACTATATTCTCCATCGAACACGCAAGATAAATCGAGGTACTCTAGAGACGTTAGGTTACTAAATTGTGCTGAAATCGACCCTGAAATACTGGAAAGTGAGAGATCAAGATGAGCTAATTCCGTTAGATAAGAAAATTGTGTGATATATGATCCCCGTAAATCATTGAAAGCAAGATCAAGATACTCGAGGTGGGTAATATTTGAAAGGGAAAGAGATATGTTACCTCGCAGTGCAGTATTTGGTATTGGGTTGTTGTTATATGAAAAACTTTGAGCAGCCACGTATGTATCTTTCCAAGTCTATATTCCGGAGGTCAAGGGATATGACATGGAAAGACTCGCTTGAACATCCAATTCCACGCCAAGCACAGCAGTTTTGGTGTGGAATCTATCTTTCCACGAAGCTAAGCGATGAGAAGGATCTTCCAAAAAAGACTTGATATTCAAGAGAGCCCTCCTTTCATGCTCATGGCATCCATGTGAGGCCAGCGGGCATAGAGTGATACTGATGAATAATAATAAAAGCAAGAAACCAAGATGAATAAGAAGAAGAGGAAATGATGTTATTTGATTGAATGAATTCATGGCTAACTGAAAAAAATATTAACTGAAATGATTGTACGAAGCTTCTGTTTGATGAATGAATATATAGAATTACAAATGTGATTGAACTTTCCTTGGTTTACTAGTATGAGAGTGCTCGATCTTGACTTGGAAGTTGGAAGTCTAAATACTCGATCTTATTTTCTTTGCATGTAGGTCTCAACATAAGGACATTGCATTGTATTACATCCACTCGTAGAAGAAAGTTGGAGATAGGTGAGTGACATGTATGTGGAAGAGAATCAAGTGATCAATTAGGAAACGATTTCCACAGTCAAGCACCGAATATTACAGGTTTTGTATTTATTCAATCTCGGTCAGTCATTTAGAACCCGTAAAGAGGGGTTTAGTTGAAAATTCAGTTGTGGACGTATTCAACTGCATTTGATTACTACCGTGAATGGAATTGGATGCCCAGTTCAGAGGAGCATAAGGCACGTTTCGTTCCGTCTCAAAACGTTATTTTGGGGACCACGCTTTTTTGAGGGACCATTGTCTCATTTTGGGTAGGGGTGCCCTTATCTACGATTTTTGTATTACCTAAACTACCCTTTTAATTATATTTTGGTTTTGATTAGTGAAATCATTATTGAAATGATTAAGAAAAACCGATTAGTGAGATTAGATTAAAAGATGAGTTATTAAAAAAGAAATTGAATTTTGTAGAGAATAAAGTTAGAGAAGAAGAAGGAGAAAACCATGGAAAATAAAAATAAAAATCCAATTCACTAACTTATGTAATTCAAGTGATGAAAGCTCATCAGATTCTTCATCTCCATCATCTCCTAGAGTATTTGTTAATGTTCACAATGATCCAGATATGAATTATTTGTTAGATGGTGAATGTATTCTTCCCTAAACTCAATCTCAAGATGAAAATGATGGATTTTATCAACCACAACCGGAGGAAGAGCATTTGGGTATCCAGGTATGCTCCAAACTTAGATAATGTTGGTTGAGTTGCTCCAGATTTTCAAACTAAATGTAAATTTTTTAAGTAGTTCGGTTATTTAAAGGTGAAGAACAACTAACCGAACGTATTCGGAAGTGTAGATCAGTTACTTTAGACAAACACGCAGTAACCGAACTCGTATTGATGGAAGTTTGATGGTTTCCAGAGTAATGTTCGGTTGTTTCGCAACAAATGAACTAACCGAACTTTAGGTAAAATAAGTTACAACGTTCGGTTGGTTCGCAATCAATGAACTAACCGAACTTAAGGTAAATTTAAGATTTAACTTAATGTACAAAGTTCGATTGCTTCGCAACTATTAACCAACCGAACTTGACGTAAAACTAAGATTAAACTTAGCATACAAAGTTCAGTTTGTTCGCACACTTCATGTAAAGCCGTGATCTAACCGAATCTGTACAAAATATAAGAGTAGCCTAAGTTTAATAGGTTCGGTTATTTCTCAAACTTGATCCCAAGAGCATAACTAACCGAACTTATCAAACCCAAAAAATGAATACTTCCATAGTTTAATTCGGTGACCTAGGTAAAATAAATTGTAACCGAACTACATATACGTTATATATTCGGTTACATGTCATCTTGCTTTGTTCACCGAACCTGAGTTCGGTTTACACCGTTAAATTATGTGCTTACCGAACTCGTTTGTAATTGCGATTGATGTTGTTCCATTTCTTGTAGATTGAATGCCAACCTATACCAATGGATGATCATCCTTCTCCATTTGGAATGTTGTACGAAGATACATCCCATCACTATGTCAATGATTTGGTATTTGATCAACCTACTGATGCGAAGAATTGGGATAGAGAGCATTCCAAGAGAGTCATGTGCGTATTAGTTTTGAATGGAAAATAAAGCCAAACTCGTCTTGAAATGGTTTGCGAGAGAAGTGGAGATCCGGATGCTAGACACAAGAGGAAGGGGTATGTGTATAAAGGAAAGACGACGAGGAAGAACATAGTGTGCTCAAAGAAAATTAAATGTCTGTTCAAGCTAGTTTTTAGTTACTCAAAACTAAGGAAAGGATGGGTTCTATCGATGGATAAGGTGGTAGGTTATCACAACCACCCTCGTCCAGAGGATCTTGAAGGACATGCAATGGCCGCAAGGCTCACTCCTCAAGAAAAGGAGAAAATACCTAAATATAGGAGATTGCGTATTTCACCACTTGGTATGCTTCGCTTATAAAAGGATGATAACAAGGATAACGTATCATCCCCGTCCACCATTTACAATACAATTGAGACAATTAAAAGGAATGAATGGAAGGATAGAAAAGTCATGCAACAATTGTTTTTGTTGGCTGAAGAGAAAGGCTACGCGGTTCAAAAGAAGGTAGGTCCGGGTGAAGAAATAACTCATCTCTTCATTGCTTATCCGAAGAGTGTTCAACTGGCTCAATGCTTCCATGAAGTTCTTATAATGGATTGCACTTACAAGACAAACAAATACGAGATGCCATTGTTGAACATTGTTGGTCGTACGTCGACGAAGTCACATTTTACCATTGCTTTTTGTTTTCTAAAGGACGAGCAAGAACCAAGTTATAGGTGGGAACTACAACAATTGAAGGAGATCTACCGAGATGATGATATCCCCAGGGTTATAGTGACGGACAATCGAGTATGATGAATGCAATAGAGAGAGTCTTCCCATTGGCACATAATATGCTTTGTACATTTCTTATATGGTGCAATGTGATGAATAGGTGCAAGCCTCAACTTTGTCCACCTAAGAGGAAAGCATTCGAAGATATTAGTAAGCTACGAAAAGATGAACAAGCTGATGCAAAAGAGGCATTAGATGAACAATACACCATAAATCATGCTAAATGGGTTGCTTTCTCCGGGTAATGGGAGGCTTTGACTTGGTCTCTCACCGAAGAAGAGTATAATCTAAATCTTGTCGAATTTATTCAGCATTGGTCTAGCCCCGAATATCCTGATGATATTGTAACATATGTGGTCGAGCAATGGTTGGAACCACACAAATAGCACTTTGTTTATGCTTTTACCAACCACCATAAACACTTTGGGAATCAAGCGAAAAGTTTGGTAGAATCGGCTCACCACCTGTTGAAGAAAGATCTCTTTGGAAGTGTTGATAATTTTGTGGTTGTGTTTAACGCTATGGAGGTTTACTTTAACCGCGAGATTGATAGAATTAAAGAGAAGTTTCAAAAAAGCCGCATCATGAAGTACAAAAAGATTGTAGACAAAGGTGGTAACATCGTGAAAATGGAGGACCTTCGATTTTTCAATGGACTCCACTATAATGTTTCACAATGTGCCTTATCAGCGCTCCATCCTAGACACCTTTACACCAAATTTTCAAGACGCTCATAACTCATGGAGGGATCGTACCCATCTCGAACACTTGTTGCAGTAATTGGTAGGCCTGTGGTTCGAAAATAATCATCCGGAGTTATTTCCATCTCTCCAAACAGTAGATAAAAGATATCCGTCTCAGGATAAACCCTCTCGGCAAATGCGAAAACAGTGACAGCATCAAACTATTGGTGTGCATGTTGTATCGCGTACCATAGCACACAATCAAATATGTCCAACCTGACCTCATCACACTCATTCATTATATCCCATTTCTTGTTCTTTTGACGTTTCAAAACACAACATCATTATTATGATCCTACAAATACAGCATCATATCTTATATACTAATATATACCGGAAAATATATGTCAAAATATTAAAAAAATGACAAAGAAATATTCATATATAAGATTCAATACCTTTGTAGCATAAATCTTGGCATCCCATGAGTTTTTATAGCCAATCAATACCTCCCCTCCATCTCTTGGAGTACCATAAGTTGGGTTCTTTGGCGGCAAACAAAAATTATCATCAGGAATGTATGCATATCTAGCACAAGCCTTTTTAGGGATCTTTCTAGGTTTTTTTACTATTTCTACTTGTTCGTCTTCCTCTTCATCCTCTTCCTCCTCTGATTCATCATCTTCATTATCTCCATCTTCTTCATTGTCATCATTGTCATCTCCTTGTTCATCTCCATTTCCTCCTTCTTCGGATGGTTCCTCTTCTCACTAGTGGAAAATGAGATTTTAACCACTTTCTTGGATTTAAGAATACGACTCTCCACAACTGAACTAATTATTAGTGTCGTGATCCCTAGTAGTTTTATTGGTAAAAAAAGTAAAACTTGTCTCTAAAACAGTTGTTTTCCTGAGGGGTATTTTTGTAAAAACGAATTTATGAGAAACAATTGTGAGAGTCTTTAGTTTTTGTAAAACTCAATTATTGGTCATATGAACTGATTCCTGTGAGCCATTGATCTACGGAGATCTTTGCCGTCTATAGCAGCCTATATGAATCCAAAATAGCTTCACCCTAAAATCATAATTCTGAAGCCGCCTCCCTCGTCGTCTTATCAACTCACTCACCTAAACCGAGCTACCACCATCTCCAAGTTTAGTTTTTGATTCTTCTTCAAAGAGATCCATCTTAAATGAAACTCTTGAATCTTTAATTTGTGAAATTTCTCTAAAACTGAATCGGTATGAAAGAATCTAGGGTTCTCTCCATGCGAAGAATATTGCTTGCGGTGAGAAAGTACTGATTACAGAAATAAAAATAAAAATACAGAAATAAAGAGAGAAGCAGCAGTGAGAAGAAGGAGAAACCAATAAAAAAATGGCTCTGAAACTCAATCCTCTAACATTTCAATCTCCACAAAAGCTTCCAACTTTTGGTTTCCCAAATGTCGCCAATGTCAGATCTTCCAAAGTTTTCATGGTTTTCACTCTCCGTACCTCCGCTAAGTAAGCTCCATCTCCTTCTCCGTACATCTTTTGATTTTTGATTTTTTTTTCGTTTTCCTTCTCTGAGATCTCATAGGTTTTATCAATTTAATCTTGTTATAACTTGTGGGGGGTCATTTAATTTTGTAATTTTTCATCGATAATACATATGAATCATGATCTGGATTCACTTCTTCAATGGATTACTGTGGAAAATTTGATTCCTGAAAGTCTTGATTTCACCTCTCCTTAATGATTGTTTGGGTGATGAGTTTTGGGTTTTTGTTTAATTTATACAGGGGGTGGTGGGTGGGAAGATAAATTATCCTTGTTTGTGGTTCTGTTTTCTCTGATTTTTTATTGAATTCATTTGCTATGTAATTTCATGAAAATGCATATGGTGTACGAAGTAATTGAGATGTCTTTTTGATTTTGATTTTTTTTTTCTTTGGGGTTGGATGTTTTTAGCTCAGTTAGGTCTGGTGATTTTTTACAAAATTGGGATTTGTCTGAGTGCTTTTTGTGGTGATTGAGTGTGGGTATTTGAGTTGGTTATGATTCATAGAATTTTTTCTTTGGCTTTCAAGAATTTCTGATGGCTACTTTCCTTTATTTGTGGAAAATTAGGTTTGATTGTTTATTTTTTGATGTTTATGGAAAATAGAAAAGAATTGTAGAACTTAGGTTTAAAATTTCTTCTCTCGTCTGTTTTTGTACATGTAACTGTTAAAAATTGCTAAAATTGGAGAACTGGGACTTAATCGTGCCGACTATTCGTGAATATGCATGTCTAGCTTCATCTTTACCATGATCCAAGGATGAATACAATACAAGTGCCGAAAGTATACCCTTATAAGTCAGTACTGACTACGAGATGTTAGTATTACTAAGCCACTCAACTGCCTTAGTTATGTACAGGTGAGAAAGTATTGCCGAAAGTACACCCTTATAAGTCAGTACTGACTACCAGTTTTGCTGATTAAGAAAGCATTAGAAATATAAATTTTGCTGATTAAGTTCTGAAATGTGTGAAAGTCTAAATTCTTTGAGGAGTATAAGCATTGTTATCAATTAATGTTCTTCACATGCTGGAAGCCTGTTTTGCTCAGTGTCTTTGAATTCTAAATGTTCTCCGAAGGAACTTTTGCAGGTATGGTGGTGATAATGGAAATAAGCCACATGGGATGGTGTTGGCAGTGCAGAATTTGTGCATCTGTTGTTTGTTGCTTCTGAGGTTAGGTGCAACTGGTAGTTTATATGCAAGGGGCAGCAGTGAATGATGGCCTGAGATGCAATTGCAGCTGTATGTGTATGGAGATTGAAGTACTGAGAAGAACATGGTGAGGATGAGTTACCGGTGATCATTGCCATGAAGATGAGAAGGAATAAATGATGTGGTTATGCCTGCAGTTTACAAGGGTAAGGGTTGAGCTGTGTTTGCTATGGTGGTTTTGAGCTCGAGTTTGAAATTGAATTAAGTTCAATTTTGAGCTGAATTTCAGTTGTATAACATGTGATGTTATGGGCCAGGTCTTATAACTTTGTTTTACTTCTTGTCTGTTTTTTTTTTTTTTTTTGAATGCTCTAGATCCAAACTAACTATTATCTTTAGTTTTCCGGCAGTTACGATGAAAGATGAAGCTACTGGTAATGATGATTATCCACTGAAAATCAAATTGGTTACTCTTCATTTCAGCTTGAGCATGTTTAACTTCAAAGTCTGAATACTAAATAGAGATTGTTGGATCCAGTTTCTCAGAAGATATAGGTATAGATGGGGAAGTATTACCTACCAGTTTGAATTCTTTCAGCATATGCAGTAGTAATGTGTGATATTGGACTAAGTTTAGAGATGAAGTTGGCATCTAATTCTGCACTAATGAAAGTCGCAGGGTATCGTGTGCCGTAATATCCCTAATATTGTCATTTGTATGCTTTGGTTTATTTGCGATGTTAGTCCATGTTCTGGGATATAATTTTTTAAACTCTGATGGTTGCACGCAGGCCTACTTTATCACCAATATGGAACCAACGAAGTTTTGGGAGTTTGTCGCAGTTATCCTTGATGGTCTTGGCTATGAGAGGTACACCTTCAAGGATTAGTCTGCTCACATGCAACAGAACTTTCAGTTGTTCGAAAGCCAAGGACCGGATATTTAATACACCTATTTTCTCACTTCAGGTATTTCTTTAAAAGCGTTCTTAACATTCTGTTCCTTGATTATTTTCACATACAGAACTTTCACACATGCATCTGACACTTTCCGAAAAGGAAACAAGAATCTTGACCTGGTAGTCGTTGAGTGTGCTCTTTTGGAGTTGGTCAATAGAGTTGCACAAGATGTGGTTTAGCTGATTAGTCCATTGCTTACTTCAATGTTTTGACTGATGAATGTAGGAGGGCCTGAAGATAACAATTGACTCATACTCACACTTAAGAGCTGATTTAGCAAAGAGAGAAGGACCATCCAAATCTTATTTGTTACTCGGAAGTGGAAAAGGTATGAACCCCTTTATGTTTTCATTTTCTTTTTCCATTTGAAATTGATGTTTGGAGATTTCTCGTTTTTTGTGCATGTCCAGTTATCATACCCTTTGACTGCTGGTGTATCCTTATCTATCTTCAAATCATTAGTATATAGTATCCTCCATAATGACTCCTAGTTTTGTGAGCTACTTGCTGAATCTACACAAAGAAGTGCAAAGAAAAATGACGTGTACCCACTTTCAATAGAATGAATTTATGATGATTCATTAATTTCTGCTACTGCGATTTTGCAGCTGCTGACACACTTTGCAACAACATTTTTATTGTTTTTCCATGGCTTTCTACCTTCAAAATTGTAAGGCCCATGTATACTATATACATCTTCTCTATAGTAACTTTGTGAAATTTACATGTTCATCTTTAGACCTTGTTTTCCGGACCGCCTTTTTAGCGGCCTCTTCGCATATAATGAAGGCGACATACCCCATATTTTTTTCAGCTCTGAAATTTCATTTTTTACAGATTTGGCTATTCAATTGAGAAAATCCCTTCATCGAGTTTCCACTTTTCCGAGGAAAGGTGTCACCGGAATGATCTGTTTGTTGGGTTCATTTGGAACTCAATGGCCAATATTTTACAATCACTTTTCAAGGGGAAGGACTGGACCCTATTTGTTAAGGTATTCCAGCATTTGTGTGTACTTGATATATTTTGAGTTTAATGGTCAAATACTGGTTAAAACCAACAGAAGGTTATGCTGTTGTCGTTGAGATGTAGGTTGCAGGGGTGTAGCTGAAGTTGAGTTACAATAAATAGTGAATTGGAATGAATGCAAATGATAGATGTATGTTTAGGAATGAAATGCGGGTTTGCATCTGCATTTACAAGCAGAGAAGCATTAGCTGGTTGTGCTGCAATGAAGAAAGGGAGGCTGTGATAGAATGGGTTTCTGTTGGTTAGTGGTGACTGAAGGTGCAGTTGAGCTGAATTGCAGGTGTGTGTTGGAATTGTTGCAGCTGCAGGAGTTTGGCTTTGGCAGTGTGGTTTGAGTTACAGACAAGAAACTGGTGGTGCTGAGGGAATGTGTTGTGTGTGCGACTCTGAATTTGGGTGTCGATTAGTCTTGGCTTTGGACAGGGTTTTAGTCGGAAAAGAATAATCCAAAGAGTGATGTTGCTGCCTTGCAATTGCCGATAGTTCACTTGAAATTGGAAGACTGGAGTTATGAGGGGACTATTATTGGTTCGAGTTGTAATCTTGTAATAGGAATATATGAGCTCGCAGATTTTAGATAATTGAAATTGTAAACTGAATTCACTTTTAAAATAAAAAATAAGTTTTAAAGTCACTATTAAATTCTGTTTTGAAGCCATTATTAATTTAATTCTGATTCAGTTTTTGATTCGGTTGAATCAGCTTTGGATTCAGCTGAATCAAATTCAATTTTTTTTTATGAAATATCATAAGAAAAACTACTTTTTCTGTCAGTAATTATTGATCTACTGGTAAAGAAAGTTGTTTTTTCAAAGAATTCAACCTTTGCCAGAAACAATCATTTTGGAAAAAAACGACTTCTAGATTCCAACTGATGGACACAGTCGTTTTTAGTGATATTACTTCTTTTCCTGACAGTGGTATAATTTCCTTTTTCCACTAGTGTCTCCACCTTGATTATGTTCTTGAGTACCCATCTCTTCCACAATCTCTTGATTAACTTGTTGGATAACATTGTCAACATTATCTCTATTGACATCATCTTGGATGACAACACCCGGTGATGAACCACCTCCATGCTTAACATATTTTATTCCACGCTTATTGAAACCTAAGTGTTTTTGGCCTCGAGGAGTGGGAGTTCTAAGTTCTTCCAGTGAAGGTTGGTTTGATTTTGTTCCTCTGCCCCTAAGCAAGAAAACAAAATATATTAGGTTCACCGATAAATGATTGACTAAATCATAATTCTGTTACAGGGTAGAGTTCGGTTGGTACAACTATTTTTCTAAACAACCGAACTCAAAATTATATGAAATTAGGGAAGAGTTCGGTTTGGACTATTTCTTGCGAACAAATCGAACTCAACATGTATGCAATTAGCAATGAGTTAGGTTAGTAGTTGGCTAAACAAAAAATTGCGAACCAATCGAACAGAATTCATAAATTTCGGTTAAATGAGAATTCAACATAGTGGGAAAATAAGAGCAGTTCGGTTACATAGGTTTTTTTTTTCTTTGTAATGTTTTGAGTTCGGTTGCGAAATAGTTTTAAAACATTGTGCGAACTAACCGAAAATATTTGACAAAGTTCGGTTAACTGAGAACTCAAAATAGTGAATAAATTAGGAGAGTTCGGTTGCAAAGTGAAATTATTTTTATTTGGTAAAATGGGAAGAGTTCGGTTAGGAGATGCTTTTCGAAAAATAAGCGAAATAACCGAACTGAATAGTTCGGTTACATAGTGTTCAATCCTATTCAACCGAACTGCTCTTCGTGTTCTTCCTTTCAGGAAGTTCGGTTACCAAACCAAGGTTTTTGTGTTACGACTCCTAACCGAACCAAGCACTATTACTTACATTCAAACCCTATTTTGATGATGTCTTTTCAATTAAACGAGCCAAAATCAAATTAAAACTAATGGGTTTGGTTAAAAATAACTGCGGATCTTTCCCATGACCACTTCGGGTTGAATCTCCAATTCACCTTCCGGTTCCACTTCTTTGTGAATCTCCAATGAACTTTTCTGATTTGCTAGATGTCCTAATGGGGGACCTTTTCCTGCGACTCGGTTAGTTTTCTTTCGAAGCACCATTCTTCTACTCGATTGATTAATCGACGATGAAAATTTTATGAATCGATGAAAACGATGTTGAAATGTAGAGGAAGAGGAGAACAGGAGAACAAACTGTTCTTCTTTTTGTTTTTGGGTGCAGCTAGGTTAGAAATCTTATATGTATTAGATTAAGTTAATTACGGTTATTAGGTTAGGGTTAATTGCAATTAGGATAAAGGGCAAATTAGTAATCTAACAGTTTTTAGGACAGCCCTTAACAATATTAAGGTCAGGTGCCTAAAATACCATGGTTCCCCAAAAAAAAGCATGGTCCCCAAAATAACGTTCCTGTCTCAGAGGACATATGAACGGCCCATGCCCACTTCTGGCTCAACCAAATATTTTTCACTTTTTCCTATACGTAACCGTCTTCCTAGTACTTTGCTGTCTAATTGAGCAGCACATGCAACAGAGAAGAATGTATAGCCGTATAGGCGGTCAATGTTCTCTACCGCTACTGAGTACAGAGTAACAGGGTCTTAATAGTGGCACCCTGTGATTCTAACCTGAGTAACGGTTTTATCCATGGAGTTGGTAATCTTGCAGTATTGTCTAGGAAATGTCCACGTTTGAAACGTCTGGAATGCAACATCATCTGACACAAATTAGACACTAATTAACAACGGGAATATATCTGAACAACGTAACTCTAAGACACCCAACACAGCTATTTGACGTAATTGTCAAATTATTTCATCTTTATATACTCTGGAATAGATTTAATAACACCGAAGACTTAATCCTAACTGTTTGATAAAATCTTGACAGGGATTACATAAGTTAATGACACCAAAGAAAAGCGTTGTCACTCTGAGGGCTGCTGCTGTGATACTGGGACAAGCTAGCTATTTTCCTTCAAAGAAAGCTTCAAGAGGTAAACCTTCATCTTTTATTTGTTGGTTATTTCAAGAGGTATTACTGCTTTAGGAAATGATATTGAAAACTGTGAATACTATGTTAGTTTGAACTGTTTAGACAAGGCTATTGTTAGTCAAGAACCTTATTTACACCACAATTATACTAAATTGTGTAATGCTAAGTCTAGTATCTAAAGTTTTTATGAATTGATTATATCTTCCGGAATGGAGCCATTGAATCTGTTTGACCATAGAGAAATAATATTGAGGTACTCGAGTGAACTAAGACCAGTGGGTATAATACCTTCAAGGTTGTTATTTCCTAAATTGAGAACTGTCATATACAAAAGTTCTGGAATGAACCTAGGAAACGTACCAGTGAGATTGTTGTCATTTAATGAAATGTATTCCAGGGAGTACCCTACACTGAGGTTGTTGCCGAGATTTAGATATACAAGGAAACCGCAGTCACCTATTGTAGAAGGTATAATCCCAGATACTTTGTTGTTGGAGAGGTTGATGTATTCCGTTTTACTGTATGGCATTCCAGGTTCTTGCGAACATAATGAAGCAGGAATTGAACCTGAAAGATCATTGTAAGCTAGACTAACGGTGGAAGAAATAACGAGTCTTTTTCCGTTTTCTGTTGAGATTTCACCATCAAGTTTATTTTGTGATAAATCAAGAAGATATTCAACACCTTGAGGTAGAAGAGGTAGTAGACCGTGAAGTCTGTTTTTAGACAAATCTAAGACCTTGAGTTTTTTGAGATTTTCGATGCATGAAGGGATTGCTCCTGTGAATTTATTTTCTGGCAAATCCATTCTCTCCAAATGGGTAAAATTACAAAAGGAAGTAGGTCCGATTAATTGAGTTTCTGAAAACATTAAAGACACTAAGATTTCTGAGCTTTGTGATACAACTTGGTATGGTTCGTGTTAAATTGTTTGAACCTAAATGAAGGTGTTGAAGAGAGGTAAAACATTGCAGATTTATTTTGGTATGGGTCCTTGGATGTTATTGGAAGACAAATCGAAATAGTTCAGGTATTTCAGATTGGAGATTGGAGATTGAAGAAGGTAAAGATCCTTGAATTAAACATTGTTCAGCCCAAAGAGAGACTAATGATGGTGCATTTGAAATTAAACTCAGAATTGATCCAGTTGCATTAGTTTGGGATAATCTCAAGTTTCTGCAATTTAGGCCAACTCTATTCAAACATCCTAGTTAGATTAGGACGCAGATTTCTATTAACAGGCACATTAAGCACTTTAAGTTGAGGAAGGTAGGGAATGAAACCTTGCAGATTGCATCCGTATATCTCAAGAATTGAATGCGAAGTTAAATTAGTCAGTTGTAATGGGATCGAGGATTTGAAATTGTTGTTGTGGTTCATTTTTAGAGAGGATAGACGAGGAAAGATTGTGAAACTTTTGAATTGGGAAAGGCGGACCATGTATATTGCAACTAGAGATATCGAGATCTGTAAGATTAGAAAGATATGAAATATGTTCTGCAAAATTCAGTTTTGAAGAAGTGGCTTGCAGTAGATTTATACCACTTAACCTAGTATCTGGAGATTTACTAACTCTGTCATCCATTTTGTAGATGATGATTCTAAGAAGGAGGAAGTAACTAAAATATCTCCGTCCGTGCTATACAGAATGCAAGATAAATCGAGGTACTCCAGAAACCATAGATTCTTGGAAGTCATTGAAGGCAACATCAAGATACCTCGCAGTGGGTGGATCAAGGTTACCAATGTTACCGACATTTTTTCTATAATCTTCAAGCTCGGTGTTTCGAAGATTGATTGAGATCACATGAAGAGACTTGTCTGAACATCTAATTCCATGACAATCACAGCAGCTTCGATGTTGCGCGCTTTATTGCCAAGAAGACAATCGATTGGATGGATCATCTAAATATGAGTTAAAGTTTAGCAGATCCCTTCTTTCCTCTTCATGACATGCACGAGAGAATAATGGGCAGAGAGATATGCTCATCAATAAAGAGAGCAAGAAATGAAAATGAATTGGAATTTCTGAGTAGTCTTAATGAAGCTTTTGTTTAATGAATGAATATGCAGTATAGGTTGAGTACAGATATAAATTTAAAGAGGTTTAAAATTGATTTCAATTTTTCTTGAACATTTCAACAAACACAATAGACTAAAGAATATGCAGGATTTTGTCAAAAGAAGAATCCATCCTGGTCTGGCAATCAAAAAGCTCACAATGGCAAATTGAATGCAAAAATCATTCAATATTCTTACCACTTATTCTGTGCAACTTGTGGAAAGAATCGAATAAGAAAATGTGAAGGGAAACATGCGAGTTTTCAGTGTCATACTAGCAAATCATTGCTAGCATGGACTTATTCTGTCATCATTTACAAATGCATCAAGTCTCGTTCTCTCACAACGAGAGGAGACGAAAAAACCCCATTAAAAATCATGGTCAGTGTCAGGAATAATACACAATTTTATTCTTCGGTTTCTCTTTTTTTCGTTTTTGTTATTCTTGTTTTTTCTTGAGTATGTACAAAAATGATCACACTTTACTATTCCGGTTTACAAATCGATCCAACTGTTACAAATTTTTAACAAAATGGTCACTAGACATGTAACGGCGGAGTTATGTCACGTGTTAGGCGTCTGTCGGGCAGTAAAGTTACCTAAATACCCCTAATCCGTGGCATTTGCACGTGTGGGATCGTGGTGCAAATCTTGTTAAAATCTGGTTCGTTGGATCGAAACAAAAGAAATTGTTAACCGGACGTGCTACCATTCCCACCTCATTTCTTGCCTGTTTGATAGCTTCTTCTCTGAAGAAATGGAGAAGATGATGGCGATCCCATGAAACAGTTACGGATCGATTTGTTTCTTCACATCCTTGTTCAATATCATTTCCTCTTTATCTCAATCTACTAGAGTTCTGAAGCGAAATACGAGTTCAGGGAGTTGTGAAGCGTCAGTTATCGAACTGTGAAGATAATCAGTGTTAATTCGTCATCAAGATGTTTACAAACATCACCAGGTAAATACCCTTCCTCGTTATACTTCTTTTGTAGATTATCAACTCGAGTCAGAAACCCTAATTTTCTGTATTTTGATTTTTTACTGATAAACCCTAAATTTCTGAAATTGGGGATTTCGTGTTGTTTTTATAAAAATTTTGTTAGGGTTTGTCTTCATTGTTAGTTCAATTTTGTGCAGGAAGTATGTGAAGTACCCAACTAGGAATTTTAGGGTAGAATGGTTTTGGACAAACAAAGTTCAGTATTTTGATAATGTGGATGTTAATTCTGGTGGGTTGAAAGCATTTTGTGATAAAGTTTATGCTTCTTTTAAGTTAGCACCAATTAAGAAGGTTGAGGTGATTTGGATTGGTAATGATAAACCAGAATATATGGTTAATGATTCACATTGGTATGAGATGTGGGATAACGCTGTTACTGAGGAAGGGTATGTAAATTTATGGTGTAGTGTTAGTGATAGGATTGTGCCTCCTGGTGATGGATGTGCTGAAACTTCTGGTATATCAAACAATAGAGACTCAACACCATCCAAGGTTATAAGCAGTTCAAGAACATGCATTAACTATGCGTCTTCACCAGTCAGACTTGATCCAGAGATGTTTGCCACACCTAAGAAGAAGATAACATGCATTACATCAACACATCAGGTCAGAAGGAGTCCAAGGATAATTAAGAGATCTATTGATGCAGTTACTGGAGGTTCTAGCAGTAGCAAGAGGTTATTTGAGAATGTGGATGAGTATGTGAATATTGATGATGATTACTATGAGAATTTTGTTTTAAGTGTTGAGACACTACAAGATGAAAGGGAGTATGAGAACATTCAACTACCTAATGATGCTGAAGATGTTTGTCATCCCAATGATGATCCTAGTAGTCCAGTTTCTGATACTGATGAAATGGGCCTTGGTGTATAATGTGACTTTGTCAACAATTACTTTAAGGACCACAAATAGGTTGACTCTGTACATCCAAAGCAGTTTATGGAAGCAGTCAATGAAGAACAAGCAAGTGTTGTGGATCAGGAAGGTGAGCATGAGGATCCTAAAGGAAAAGAAATTATTCCTTATGATGCTGAGGGTAATGAGGAGTACACTAGTGGTGAGGAAAGTTCAAACTATGAAGGTAATTGTGTAGCTTATTTGGTTTTGTATTGGTATTTTTAGTTTTAATCATGGCATTAGTCTAATTTTCTTCCATATTAAAGAACTGACAAACCAAGTCATTATGTGTATGTAGGTGTAACAGAAGTACAAGGACCCAATGACTGTGGTAATGAGCCAACTCATCAAAAACCTCATCCCTGGTATAACCAATTTGAGCAAATACATGGTCCAGATATTGATGCAGATGGCAATGGAGATTTGTTTCCTGATGCAGATGGGAATACATTACTCATGGTTGATGTTGACACAATGTTTGTGGGAATGGAGTTTATGGACAAAGATGACTTCTAGAAGCACCTAAGGGGTTATGCCATTAAGAAGAGATTCCAGTATAAGTTGAAGCCCAATGACAATGACTGGATTAAAGTAATATGCAGGTTCAACAAATATCAACACTGCAAGTTCTTTATCTGGGCAAGTGTTACCAGGGGTGAACCAACTTTTACTGTGAGGAGGTTCAACTTAAAGCATATATGTAGCACTCAACTGAAGACCAGGAATAGAGAAGCTAATGTAAAATTTGTTGCTGAGTATTTGTATGACAAGATAAAGAGAGGAGATGCAATGCCACTGCCATATGCACTAAAAGATCAATTTTTTACTACTCACAACACCAATGTTCCATATCATGTTGCTTGGAGAGCAAGAACTATGACTTTAGAAATACTGAATGGGAGCTATGATGAATCATATAAGTTGATTCCAGCCTTTTGTGACATGGTAAAAGCAACTAATCCTGGATCTATTGCAAATTACTCTTTTGGAAGGTGAGTTTCAAGCTAAACAACTAATCTTTCTTTGCTTATGTATTATGTATAACAACATAAAATACTAGGCTAACTTATGTCTTATGATTATTTTGTTTCAATGAGGACAAATATTTTGAGTCCATGATGATTGCATTTGCAGCACCAATTCAAGGATGGAACATTAATTGGGTTTGATGCCTGCCACTTGACTGGAAAACATGATGGATGTTTAATGGCTGCTACTGGCTTAGATGGACAAAATGGCATTGTGACTCTAGCTATAAAGGTGGTCAGAAATGAATGTGGGGAGAATTGGCACTTATTCATGAAAGAGCTGAAGCCACTAATTGAAGACCATCCTCTTGGGAAGATAACCTTTATCTCAGACAGACAAAAAGTTCTCCAAGAGTCATTGGATGAGGTTTTCCCAGAACATTTCAAAAGATACTGCCTTCGGTAAGTCTTACAAAATTTGATTATTTAAAGAAAATCTTTTTACTCTTCTTTAAATTCTATTTAGGGTTCAAGAACTAGTTTATGAAAGAAATGCTCTATTTTTCAACCAGTCATATGTTCAAGAACTTGAAGACAAACTTTAAGGGATCAAAGCTGCACTACCTTGTATACAATGCTGCAAAATGCTACAAGGAGAGACACTGGAAGGTAATCTCTCTTCCTAATTCACAGTTGTCAGCCAAAATGCTACTGGAAGATGCACTACCTTCTTAATAATGGATTTTCATTTAATTAATCTTTTTATGGTGTGTGTAGGACAATATGGATAATCTGATCAAGTTGTCACCAGCTGCTGCAGCTTACATGATGAAGGAAAAACCAGAACAATGGTCTAGGGCTTTCTTTGACCCATCTGCATGTTGTGAGCATTTAAACAACAATTTCTCAGAGTCCTTTAACAACTTGGTTAAACCTATGAGAGACAAGCCAATTTGTACCCTTGGAATGATGTATGGCCAGCTAGTTATGGGTACTATGTACAAAAGAATAAATGTGAGTACATTGGGAAGATGGTAAGTTGGTGCCAACTACTCAAGACTTAATTGATGAGATGCAAAAATGTTGTGGAGCATTCAGGGTTAATGGAGCTATTATTGATAAGTTATATGAAGTGACTTCAAAGACCAATGTTATATTTCATGTTGATGTGGTTGAGAAAACTTGTTCCTGTCTTCAATGGCAACTTAGAGGATTTGTATGTCAACATGCAGTGTGTGTGCTCATGGACATGAGAATCAATTGGGAAGAGTGAGATTTATAAACCACTACACTTATTTTTGCACTAGTTTAATGCATCTGTTTTAGTTGTTCTGCATTTATTTTTGGGTTGTTAGTTGTAATGGTTACCTATTTATCACTTATTATTGCTGTGGTTATTTATGCAGTTATTACAGCAAGTACTATCATGTGAAATCTTACAAGGCTATTTATGCACCTGCGATGGGGTTACTGATTGGAAGAGAAGAGTGGGTTGAGGTATGATGTGCTTCTATTTTAACTTTTCACATTTTGTCCTTTTTTCCTTTGTCCTTTAATGTCTTTTAAAGTCATTTAACATTATTGTTGTAGAGAATCTTCTGCTTTTTGGGAAAACAATAGTTTAAGTTTAGGGTTTTCATTTTGTTTATATATACTTTATAGATGCTTATTCTTATCATTATATTCCTTCTCATTTCATTTTGCAGCCATTGGTAGAAATCAACCCACCCATAGATATGAGGAAACCAGGGAGGCCTTGCAAGAAAGGGAAGAGATCACATGATGAACCTCACAGTCAGAAGGTGGTAAGAACTTGTAAGAGGTGCAAAATGCCTGGTCACAATAGGAGGACTTGTGCTAGTGCTCCAGTTGGATCCAATCCAAAAACAAAAAGACAGAGAACTATGGTGGAAGGAGGAACTCACAAGATTACTTACCCAGATCCTGCAGAGCTTAGTACCAGTAGAAGGGAAAGTAAGAGGGGACGAGGTGGGAGATGTTATGGTGCATCATCTTCTCATCCTACCACTGCATCATCTTCTCAGCCTTGCACTGGATCATATTCTCAGCCTACATCTGCTTCATATACTCAGCCTACGTCTGCATCATATGGATCTAAAGGTGGCAGGGGTTCAAGAGGTGGGAGTGGTTCTAGGGGAGGTAGGTCTGGTGGTAGATCTGTGCAACAGACATTGAGCCAAACCATCAGTGGTGTTGTTAGGTTGTCTCAGACTCTCTCTCAGACCTTCAAAATCCCTAAACCAAAGAAGGCGACCTTCTCTGCTACTCAATGAAGACTAGTTACTGGTAGTTAGAATGGATGTTGTGTTGTAGTTCAGTTTCTTGTTAGAATGGATGTTTATGGTGCTTCTCACAATGGATTTCACTGCATCTGTTTGCAGTTAACTTAACTTAAGAAGACTTATATTAAGTAATTATTAAGTGGTAATATATGTAATTAACTTAAACTCATGTCTTTATTGATTGTCTCTGATTACATTTTACACATTTAGATTGCCTATTTTCTTGCATTGTTCTGCCATTTTCAGGGTTGCAGCTTTGGTTTCATGGAAAAGAGCATCAGAAAGCCATTGAAACTGCAGACAGTTGGAACATTTGAGGTAAGCTATTCCAAAGTTATGTTCATTTTTACATATATTTAATGTTACTGTGCCCTTACATTTCTTATTCTTGCAGGGTTGATTAGCCCATGGACAGTTGAGTTTTGTATGGCTTTTGTCACCACAAGCAAAGCAGGAAAGTGGAGATGGAAGCTGAATTTGCATTGCTTTTCCAGGTCTTGTAGCATCTTCAAACCACTCAAAGTATGGGCATATGGAGAAGCTGAAGAACTTCTCACCTGGATGATCATCTGTTTGGGCTTTCAACAACTTCCTCAAACCATTGCAAGGTACCATTTTGCATCTAGAATAGATCCATGGACATTCTATTTCTTCATGCATACCTTTCTCACACATTAAACAGTATTGGTTGATGTTGCTGATCTTGTTGTTGCTACTTGATGTCTCCCCTGAAGTGATGCTGCAATATTCTTCCATCTTTCCACCACCCATTCTAAACATATTAGTATTTGAGGATTGTGAATGATGAATGAGTGTTAGTTGTGTCTGCAGGTGTGTGGTTTTATAGTGAAGGGAAAGGCAGATGAATCCGTTGGAAACGGTCACATTTCTGGCCACATAGAAAATGCCACGTGTAATAGTGCCATGTGTATTGCCATGTCTGCAAGCTGTCAGTTGGCGTGTTAGTGCCACGGAGGCATAGATCTTCCACATAGACGTATGTTAACCATGATTCAACTGCCACGGTTAGAAGAGACAAAAGGGTAGATTAGTCAAATAGTTAGCCGTTTTTTTCAATTTTTGTGTGTCGGATGACAAAATACTAGTTTGTGAACACTAATTTAAAGTGTGATCATTTTGTAAACCAATTAGGGATAGTGTGACCATTTTGTAAAACACCCTTTTTTCTTTTGCACATTTTTACAGAACTGTAATCAACTGTCGAAAAGGTGAAGATGGAGTTTTCATTTCTCAAAGCAAGTATGCCGAAAAGGTGTTGAAGAAATTTGTATGCTTGGTTGTAACCCCACATCTACACCACTTGTAGTGAATGATAAACTCAAGAAAGATGATGGAGGAAGAAAAATTGATGAGACCTACTATAGAGGTCTTATTAGAAACTTGTTATACCTTACACATACAAGACCGGATATTATGTTTGCTTCAAGTATGCTTTCTAGGTTCATGAGTTCACCTAGTCATTTACATCTTGGAGCGGCAAAGAGGTTTTTAAGGTATATTCAAGGAACAATGAAGTTTGGAATCATGTATTCAAGAAATTTGGATGTCAAATTAGTTGGCTATTGTGATAGCGATTTGGGAGGATGTATTGATGACATGAAGAGTACATCGGGTTATGTTTTTTCTCTTGGTTCGGGTATATTCACATGGGCATCGAAGAAGCAAGAAACCGTAGCTTAATCCATGACGGAAGCAGAGTACATTTCGGCATCAATAGCTACATCTCATGTTGTATGGCTAAGAAGAATCATGGAAGACATTCAAGAGAAGCAAGAAGAAAGCACCGTAATCTTTTGTGACAACAAATCAGCAACAGCTATGTCCAAGAATTCGGTGGAGCATTGTAGAGAAAGGCACATCAAACTCAAGTACCATTTCATTCGAGTAGCGGTTGAAGATGGTGAGATAGAACTCAAGTATTGGCGGACATATTCACCAAGGCACTTCCCAAAGGTAAATTTCAACATTTTCGTGAACTACTAGTAGTAGAAGAACATCACATTAAGGAGGAGATTGTTGAGAGTTAATGTCATGTTCCAAAAATGTCATGAGCTAGAGAACTATTGTCATGACACTGGATCGCATCTAAAACGTCCAGTAGCCATTCTCTTTCCTCATGTAACAGCAGTGTCATGTCCCAGAAGCTTTATTGTCATGACGCTGGACTGCATCTGTTTTATTGTGTTATAGAAGTTGTATGGACAATAATAATCCACATGTAACTCTTCCCTTGGGTCTTATATTGACCAAGTGAAGAAAGAGAATGTAACAAGAAAAACAAGAAGAAGATATTATCTTCCAAGTGAATGAAAAAAAGAGGTGAGAAGAACCAAATAGAGTTCTCACTTCACCATTACAAAAATCATCACAAACATCTCAAAAATCACCCCAAAACAAACAACATGCATTAGTTTGGGATATCTCAAATTTCCGCAGTTTAGGCCATCTCTGTTCAAACATCCTAGTTACATTAGGACGAAGATTTCTATTAACAGGCATATTAAGCTCTTTAAGTTTAGGAAGGTAGGGAATTACCTTGCAGAGTACATCCGTATAACTCAAGAATTGAAAGCGAAGTTAAATTAGTCAGTGTTATAATGGGATTTGAAATTGTTGTTGTGGTTCATTTTTAGAGAGGATGGACGAGAAAGATTGTGAAACTTTTGAATTGGGAAGCTGGACCATGTATGTTGCAACTAGAGATATCGAGATCACTAAGAGTAGAAAGATAGGACTTTGTAAATCCTTCTTTCTCTTAATATATTTGTTCTGCAAAATACTAAGAGTAGAAAGATAGGAAATATGTTCTGCAAAATTCAATTTTGAAGATGTGGCTTTAAGTAGATTCATACTAGTAGAATCCTAATATCTACATTGTGAAGATTGAATGGAAAGTGTTTATTGATTGAACAAAGGTTACATTAGTTACAGACACAGGAGGAGTTTATATACTCTCTCTTCCTCTCTTACACTCTTACAGGCTGGCATTCCACCTCACACACAGCCTGTCACTCTCTAGTACAACTCACGCACACCTGGCACTCATACTCAATACAACTCAGTGAAGATAATCTTCACAAGACCAATCCCACACTTAGATTGCTATACACTATTACATACCACTCAACCTTAGTACACGGAGATTTAACAACTCTCTCATCCATTTTGTAGATGATGAATCTAATCACAAGGAAGCAACTAAAACATCTCCGTCCGTGCTATACAGAATGCAAGATAAATCGAGGTACTCAAGAAACGATAGATTACTCATTACTGAACAGTGTCAAAATTGACCCACAAAAGATTGCAAAGGAGAGATCAAGATGGGTAAGTTTAGTTAGACCAGAAAACTGAAATGTGAGCTTTGATTCTTCAATGTCATTGAAGGCAATGTAAGGAGATAATTTACCTCGCAGTGCAGCATCTCGCGGTAGATCGAGGTTATCAATGTTACTGACATTTTTTCTATGAACTTCTAGCTCGGTGTTTCGAAGGTCGATTGAGATCACATGAAGAGACTCGTCTGAACATCTAATTTCATGCCAATCACAGCAGTTCCGTTGTAGCACGCTTTCTTGCCAAGAAGACAATCGAATCGATTCGATGGATCATCTAAAGATGACTTAAAGTTTAGCAGAGACCTTCTTTCCTCTTCATGACATGCACGAGAGAATAATGGGCAGAGAGAGATGCTGATCATCTAAAAAGAGCAAGAAATGAAGATGAATTGGAATTTCTGTCACCCGAGTTGTCTTGTTGAATGAATTCATGGCTAACTGAAAAATAAATCAACTCTATTATTTGATTATATGAAGCTTTGGTTTAATGAATGAATGTGCTGCGCAGAATGGGTCCGGCACAGATATAAAATTGATCTCAATTTTTGTTGCACATTTCAACAAACAATAGTCTAAATTATGTTCTTCTGACAGAAACATCCACCTTGGTCTGGTAATTAAAAATCTTACAAATGGCAAATTGAATGCAAAATATATTCAATTCTCTTATTCTTTCCACTTATTCTGTGCAACTTGTGGAAAGAATCGAATAAGAAAATGTGAAGGGAAACATGCGAGTCTTCAGTGTCATACTAACAAATCATTGTTAGCATCGACTTATTCCGTCATCATTTACAAATGCCATCAAATCTCGTTCTCTCACAACCAGAGGAGACGAAAAAACCCCATTAAAAATCATGGTCAGTGTCAGGAATAATACACAATTTTATTCTTCGGTTTCTTTTTTTTTTTCGGTTTCGGTTTTTTCTTTTGCACATTTTTACAGAACTGTAATCAACTGTCTCTCTCTTTTCTGTCTAACCCCCCCTTTTGTACGACAAACCGTGGATGAACAAGTGTTCAGAGCAGAAGGCATGTTTCATTCTGTTGCCTGACCTGTTGCTTGGCTTGCTGTTGAGTCCAGTAAGCATGGGCAGCGAGAACCCTGTCCAGGAGATCCTGAGGAACTGGTTCTCCTCTCCTCTGCTGCGGAGATATTCTTGCTGTATGAACCAATGTTTTCCATTTATCCTGCAAACGTCCAACAACACATGATTTGCTCAACCAAATCAAGATCATATAGTTCAATGTACTCGTAGATAAAAGAAACAAATCTGGGGTTGAAGCTCTTGGAAAATGGGACAGAAAAGTTTAATACCTTGAGGTCAACATAAGTTCGATGTTTTGCATTATCAAAAGCACGTATCTTAACATCCCTCCACCTGCAGAACAACAAGTATTAATACAGAAGTAAGACAATGTCCATCAGGTTGTAAGCATCGTATTCACTACAACAAAAACACACCTTCCAGTTCCAAGCTTCTCAACTGCTAAGACAAGTGCTTCTACTTCATTGACAGAGAAAGGTCTTCTGATACGGCGCTGAGCAAGTTCGGACCTCCTAGATTTCCGGTGCAATGGAAACATTGCCAGTGGATCCATACTCAAGGGTGGCACGGCAACCAGAGCTCTGGAATCCTCAGTAATTCTGCCAGCGGAAGTGTCACTAAGAGACGGAACCGAGTCGTGATCACTGTCCATGAAATTTCCAGTACCATTCGTATGACGATACAGTGAGGTACCATATATATCTGCATCCGAGGGAGGAGTGCCCGGATACCTGAAAACATAAAAAGAATACGGTCTTAGCTGGTCAGAATCCACCTCACTCATGAAACTTCAAACTTTCAAATGCAAAATACAAGTGCTTGCATTACCTAGTTAGTGGCTGAGGCGACTCAGCAGGCATCATCAATCGTGCAGGATGGTCAGGGTGCATAGATGGCTGAGCAATTGCAGGGTTGGGCTCCAGTGTGAAACCCAAATTATCCAGCTCCTCATCGTGGGATATTCCTGTCTGTAATAGAGTTTTCGTATCATCCCGAACCTTGTTGCCCTTTACAACTACACCAACATGTAATCCTCCTCCTAATATAGCATTCACAGCTTCCATTACCGACCTCTGCAAAAGAACAATACAAAGAAGATAAGACAACGATGTGTAATTCAAGAATCAGCAACAAGCGTCAACAGGCTATATGCCTGGCTGAAGGAAAATAGTTGTCTACTGGAAACAATTATGGAATCGACAAGGATGTGTTTGACCTACAGAAGCTAATCTCATTCCGCTAAGTGCATTAACTACCAAACATCAAGTTACATATGGTATTCAAAAGCATAAGGAGCTTTTAAGCACTACATAAACATTTACATACGCCATCTTTCCTTGCACAGAACCAACAGTACAATCAATTTCACAGTGAGCTCATTGAATCAGCATATGCAATAAAACAGAGCGTGGCTGACGCAAACAAAACGTAAGAATCTAGTACAGTAACAAAGTTTCATGTACCTTCAACGAACCAACAGTTGCAGTTTCAGGAATCTCGATAAAGAGTTCTGGGACCCTGAAGGACTTGATACAAAGCTTCACTGGGTAAATGAAGAAATATGTATAAGACCTCAGATGTCAAAACAACTCAAGGAAAACAGAAACACCACTTGTGTGGATCTCCTACCATGAGAATCCCTGGACTGGGAGGATGTTTTTTGACCAGAAACTGAAGATGATGCTCGGCTGGCTGCACCTGCACCACTAGTGTCTCCATCCACAACTTTCTCCAGTGACTTGGATATAATCTCATTACTCATCCCTCTTCCATATGTCAATCCTGTTCTTTGACCAAATACCTTTCTCCTCTTGAAAGAAGGGTTCCTCTGAGACCTTTGGCGGGTGAAACCATTTCTCCTGTTTTGGAGAATGAACTTCATATCTACACAAAAGAAGTTAATTACAGATTAGTATCAGCTGCAATGTCACCAGTCACCAGAACACATCTAAACATAATTACACCTATCAGAGAAGCTGCTTACCAGCTCTAGAACGCTCCGCATCCTTCAACTTTGGTGCTACTTTCCAGTATTTGTACGCCAATAGCTTCCTTATCCTACGATCTCCAATACGTGGTGCTTGCCTAAAGTACCTTGTATCTTTGGAGCTGGGCTGCGTGCACCCAGAAGAATTTTCGTCATCATCTCTACTAACTACTTTTACATCATCCCGCATACTGGGAAAAGAACCACGAGGAATGTGGTTGACACTGCACGGTGGCACCTCAATGCTACTGTCAGAACTAATCAATGCAGGAGGCTTGTCATCTAATTCCATTAGATCATCTGTAATGCTCATGTCTCGGGCAGTTCCATTAACTAGTTTACCAATACCTAGAGACTTTGCTTCTAGCTGTCTCCCTATCCTATTAGCTACATCACTTTCACAGGATTCTCCGTAACCAGGAGAATCAGTCTCCATCTTCACAACTTTTACAAGTTCATTCATGTTATTCACATTAGCTGTCTCTGTACAAACAACTCTCCCCCCGTAATTAGCAATATCGACATTTGAAGACACTCCAACACCAACTTCATTATGAACAACTGGTAACCCATTATATTTGTACGCCTGCGACTTAACTTGAGCAGCTACAGTAGTCTCATCCGAGCTACCCTGCTCATGGGATTCCACTTTAACAACTTTGAGTTCATCCTCTTGTTGTTCTTGTTTGACATTTTCCTTTAAAATCACACCGTCACACTTCACAGCAGACGCGTTAGTAGAGTTAGAAGAGCTTTCCTTCTCTTGTAATAACTTCCCAGCTACCGTAGCAAGCAAATCAAATGCACACATTGAATTGTCATCGACTTTCTTCCGGAATACACTGCTCCTCCCCTACATAAACCCACACAGACGATACAATCCTCATGCCAGTGCAACAAACAAAAGAAAAATGACAAAGGAAATTGAGGGAAGTACTTACCCTAGCTGATCTCGAACCACGAGGTATAACTGGGACCTGGTAGCCATTGAATCCGTAATCCAACCTCTTCTGCAACACCATAATCTCAAAAACACATTCTACGGATCAATTCTCACTATCTATGAACAGCAAACACCAAAGCATTCTCCAGCAATCACTTGAGCTAATAGATCACAAGAATCAAAACCTTGTCAGTAAACAAAAATGTAAAATGAATCAAAGCGAGGTATAATTCAGGGAGGGCATATGCCCCAAACGATCAAAGCATATCTCAAAATGTAAAATGATTCAAGTACTTGATAAGAATCTCATAACCAACAATGATCACCAAGTGGGGTCTCAATGGAGGTGCATATGCCCTCAAATTATCAACACATATCTCAAAATGCTAAGATCCTACAGATCTCAAAGAGATTGAAACTTTTTTGGGGTTTTTGAGATCATAAAGATCCCACAGTGCAAGTAGGGGCCAATGCCCTCCCTGACGTATGCATCAAAAGCATGGATCAAGTTTCAAAAACCCTTTTGATAAATTACACAAACCATCAGAGAAACATCAAAATTCAAACAATTACAATAAAATTCAGCACACAAAACAGATCTGATCAATCAGAAAAAAGATCAGATTTTTAGAACCCATTTCGATCACAAATTTTTTTCTTACATCAAAAGATGGATCAAGATCACAGAAACTCAACCCTTTCCAGGGTTTATCAAATCTAACCCAGAAAAACTCAAAATTCAGCAAAAATCAAACACCCCACATACCAAATCTTCACCTAAAATCCAAAACCCAAAATAAATTCCACAAAATTAACAAGGAATTCCGATCTACTCACCGTGTATACACCAAATTCTTCCACAATTCACAAACCAAAACCCTGTAACTTGATGATCAGAACACAGATCTTCAGATGAAAAAAAAAAAAAAAACAAAAACAAAAAAGATCAAATTTTTACAAATTTCTCAGAACCCCAATTATCTCAAAATCTGAGAAACCAAGCATATTTTTTTTTAGAGAATTTTCAGATTTCTAATGAATTGTTCTGGTTCCCAAAACCCTCTGAAAAACCATTATTTTTCTCTCTTTCTTTTCTGGTGTTGCTTAAACCCTTTGGGTTTTCTTTATATTCCTTTGACTACCGGTTACCGGACCAACAGGTCAAAGAAACTACTTGGACCGGTTCTTTCTTTTAAGTTGATCCACAACATACACGAATCTAACTGATGGACGACACGTGTTGTGATTATTACTTTCTGATGATAATTAGGAAGAAAAGGAAAGGAAATTTTCGGAAAATAGATATTCTAGCAGCTAACTGTTTGATTAGGACATTATTTCTAAAAATTGAGGATTAATGAGCTAACTGTTTGATTAGGACATTATTTCTACATGAATTTAAACTGATAATTGATATAATCAAATTGAAAAGAGTAAAAAGAAAAATAAAGTATATTTACATTTTTGCCATTTGTTTGCTAAGAAAGTTGTTGCGAGTGAAGCTCTCCAAAACAAAAGAAATGCACGGTCCAATTTTACTCAAAGGATTTTAATTCGGATTCTTAATTTATTTTTTTATTTTTATTTTTTGAAGAATGGTGATATTATTAGAATTAAACAATAATTATACGAAGGTGAGTGATACCCAAAGAGTCGATGAAGGTGAACGATACATGTTCTATGTGAAAAAAGAAAAGAAAAAAAGCTTTGTAGAGAAACAATTTCTTTATATAGAGTTGCATTCTAATATTTCAGTGTATATCTTGTTTTTCGATATACAAGCAAAAGCAATAGTAATGAAAGATTTTAAACACTTTTATGTATGTAAGTTCAATGATTTGGGACTGTTGGGCTGGAGACTAACTGTATCGGATCAAAAACTTTTGCTCCCAACGTGTCGGATTATGACATGCTTGGCAAGCTACGACTTTCTAATTCGCCACCCGAAAAACAGAACTTTCAAAATTTTCAAGCCAAATCAAGCTTACCAAGCGAATGTTCATCGATTTATCTCAAACTGCTTTATAAGCAAGCACACACAGCTTTTCTATTTCAAGGGTGTATCGTTTTAGTGTGAGGATACTATATTTCTTTCCAGAATAGTCGGATACATAATTGGCTTACAAAAATATTACTAGATTGCAAAAAGATAACTAATAAGTAGTTTGTTTGGATACCAGGAGAAGAAGTCAATCTCATAAGTTATAAACAAAATAATTTGTTTTACAAAAAATGACTTTTTGCTTTTAGAATCATCTTAATTGTGTTCCCAAACTAAATTCTGACATTTTTGCTTTCAGGAATCCAAAGTAATTTTTGAAGTGTCGTGTGTATGAAAACTCAATAATTTAGGCTTTATTATATTGGAGATATATAATTGGAAAACAAAAATATTACTTGTTTGGATGCTAAGAAGATGTCAATCTCAGAAGTCCGAAGCAAAAACAATTTGTTTTAGAAAAAGAAAAAAAACCTTTTTTTTTTTCTTTTAAAAGTCATTCTGATATTGTGTTCTCGACCAAACTAAACTCTCTGACTTTTTTACTTTCACAAAATCAAAGAATAACTTTTGAAGCGTTATCCAAACGGACTATAAAAAAATATAAAAGATAAGAGTTCGTCCCTCAATCAAGAAAAACCCGAAATAGCTACAGTGTTCATCGAACATCCCGGGTCATTAACCTTCTATGAATGCTAATTTAATATCAAACTTAATGTTTCATAAAGAGAAAACTTATACAACTAGGATATGTGAACCCAAATCCATTAATTAATTGTCTATTAACATAAAATTATGTAAACAAACCTTAATTAGAAAAGTGATCAATTATTAAATCTAATCTCAACCTAATCTTAGCTAAACATAGGATTAGTATTAAATGAAATGAAATTAGCAACTTAGTCACTAAAAGAACTACAAATATTTTAAAACTATTCATCTGAAATTATTGTTCTTATTTTTTTAATTCCATCCATGAAATTTATGATGGCAAAAAGGGTAACATTTTTCTTGTAATGAATAAGCCAATGAGGAGGAGGATATCCAATTTTAGAATAAAAGTATATCCCAAATTAGTATAAAAATATAGATTTCTTACCAAAAAGGAGAAACTATATTTGGATACAGTAGTTTGATAATCACAACCACAATTTCTATTTGAGCAGACACATGAGCATCAAGAGCAATTCCAAATTCTCTGAAACTCTAATTAGGTTTGTGTTAATTTGATCCAGCAGTGTGCCTGAAGTCATACCATACAATTTGTCTTTATTTTTTGGTTTCTTTCAATTTTAATTTAAAAAGGGTTTGCATTAAGGTACCTAAAAAGAGCTACCAACTAGCCTCACTTGTACCACCAAATCTTTTGTTTAGTCAAACAAAGTTTAAGGTGGTCACTCTAATCACTTGCAAGAAGAAGAAGAAGAAGAAAAAAACCATTAGGTCGCAATGAAACATCTGGACTGTGGACACCACACCAATAATAAAAAGAGCTATGTTATTATAAGAAAGACTAATCGTTCCTTGCATGTTGCAATGAAAACTCGTATCTCCTAACTGTAAATCATTTACCAGCTATTAAAATGAAAGACAAAATCTTAAATGTATTGGGAGCAAGGATATATAACCATTAACAGAAAGATTAGAGTTTCTAATCAACGTTAATGCTCTGCAATCCAAGGTAGTGGGAGCAAGGAGAGCAGCACCATAGATCTAGGGGGCAAAATTAGCTAGTGCGGTCCCCTACAAGCTCATTTTAATATTAAGGGGGCAAAAGAATAATGGAGGAGAATATACGATCCAATCCAAGGCACTTCATCCAAAGATAGTTTCTCGATAATAAATTTGAGCACATGCGTGATCATCCGATCCATCCATTGTAGATCAAGAAAGGAATAAGCTTATGTTATGTAGCTCTTTAATGTCCATATAAATATGAATATTGTGATTGAATTATTGATTCTAGTAAGAATGAAGAAGATATGAAGGTATGGTTGTCATATTCAATCCCAAAAATATATATTATCACAATTTAATTTATTTTTATTATTATTTTTCATAGGTCATTTTCTTGAAAAAGCAGCTTACGAGTTACGAACCACTTTCAGTTGTATATATTTATGTGCATCATCGTCAGCTTTTAATGTTTGCTGCATACATACATAAGACTTGAACACTTGATGTGGCACATACCAACCCAATTCCACTTTCTATTGGTTGCCATTTTTTATGTGTAGTGCATGACATAATTTAGTATGACCATCAAAATGAATCCATCCTAGGATCATTCACCTTCACCTAAATTAGTTGGTATCCGAGGAGTGTAAATATCCTCTATAGTAAAATAGTTAAAAAAAAAAGTATCAATATTTACGAATGTTGGCCTCTTAATTTCTACCGACAAATACTTTGAGTGTCCTAATAGTGCGTTTGGATACCAGAAACAGTAGGCAGTCTCAAAAATTAGAAGCAAAAATTTTATTTCTAAAAAGGATGACTTTTTAGCTTCCAGAAAACGCTTCGACATAATTTTGTGAAATTGATTTCTTATTTTTTCTTCGTTTTTTGAAATAATATCATCGTAGTACTTTAACTTTTTGCTTTTTCACATATACTAGTCAAAAGTCTACTTCTCATTGTACTACTAGAGGCCACTCAAGATACGAAAGATTTGGCATAAGCTTGTCCTGCCCTCTGGCAGTGTAGCCACCGGCTTACTCCCCTGATCAAACTTGGGCCCCTTCCCCACAATAAGTTAGTAATAATTACACGAGATATCCAATATTTGAACGGAAATTCGACCTGTTGACCTCCTATTCGAGAATCAAACACCTGGCCAACAAGGCTAACGCCAGACGGTTACTTTTGTTATTTGGATCTGCCTAGCGATTTGAATACCATTCAACATTTGATACAAGCCGAGTCAAATCTCCAACTCAACATATACATCAGACTCGCAACTATTTAAGTTGGTTATCATTTTTCACATGACTCATTGAGTGTATATGTATATAACTAGAAAAAATGTATTTTGTAGCTTTGTTATTTTATTGATGATTCAGATATGATATGATAAGTCAGATTCAAACGAGTCAGTTGCACCAGACAACCTGTAAGGGAAGCATCCTAAATAATATTATGGGTAGTCTACCTGACTCGAGCTCTGGACCATTTAGTGCATCAACTTATTCTAGAAGCAGCTTGTTAATGACTTTGCTTTCCACCTATTTGACATTTTGTTTAAGAATTAAGACTTTGTGTTTCCTTGAGGAAATTATATCAAGAAAATATGCATTCGGCGGATCCAATGTCAAGAACTGTGGAAAGTGCTTAAGATAGTCTATTTCCATGTACTCAAACCGAACCAACTTGGCACAAAAATTCCAACTTTGGCACAAACATAAAGGACCATCATAGAAACCATTGACCTTATAAAGCCCATCCTCATCATGGCTATGCGTCACGTCACATCACACGGACTCAATAAACTAAAAAAAAAAAAAAAAAAAAAGATAAATAATAATTATCCATCCATGAGATAAGTAAGAGACGTGTAACAACCAAGCGATTTAACGGCGTTTTAGATTGCTAGATAAGAGGGGGTCGGTCGGTAGCTAAGAAAACGGGATTTGTGTGGTAAGAAACAACGGCGTTAAACCATGAAACCCACGACAGTGACGGTTATTCCGTTACATTGCGTAATAAAACCGTTTTCTTTATTCGATTCCAGTGTGTAGAAAACAACGGGCTCTCCAGTAATAAAACTTTTTAGACAACCACCGGTTTATTAGGTAATCAGTTATTTTACCAAACTATGTGTAACGACAGGTGTTGACATACTAGAAGATTACTCGCTACTACGAAATTACACATATTCAGCCGTAAGTGGAGAGGATTTAGAGACGTATTGGATAACCAGTGGTACATGCGTCTCGAATCACAAAGGGTGTCGTGCTATTCATGCATAGCTTGGTTCGACTTGTTTACTCAAAGACTTCACCGACCATGATACATATTCCTAGCTCACAAGTAAAACATTTTTATGATGCACATCGGCAGAAAATCAGGAGATGCAAGGTAAGATGTCACTGACCCGAATTCGAAACTCATCAGTCATCACCATTATTATCACGTTAGTGAAGTGGAGCTAGTCTAGTGTAAGGGTGTGTACTTGAACCTCATGTCCAACTGATTCCAAAGCTTCAACTAGGCTCAATAATAAATATTAGGCCTGATTTTTTTTTTTTTTTTTTGCTCCTCTAAAAGGTTTTGTACCCAAGTCGAAAATTTGCATCCCTAACCTAATATTTTTGGCTCTGCCCCTGCCAAGTTATCTATTGATCCAAAAATAAAAAGAACCGGAGAGGCAGGCAACTCAACATGATACTCATATCTTAATGTGCACGTGATAAGATGATCTGAGGTGGTAGATATTCGTCCGCACCAAAATATTCATCCACCGGAAAAAAAAGAAAAAGAAAGGCAAGATAAATTACGTATCCGCCAAAATATTCATCCACCAAAATATCTACATGGTGGGATATATAGTCTGGGACGAGAAAAATAATTAAATACCAAAATATTATGAACTCGATGCCATACGAGACATGGAGCCTCAAATGGTACTTGTTTATTGTCAGATGTAGCTCACCAACCATGCAGAGATTAGACGCCCAAACAAATTCATTATTCTCACAAGCGCTCAACAACCACAACCATATTAGACGCACAAACAGACTTGATTTGATTATATTTGAAAAACAAATTTGAACAAATAACCTATTTTCCGTTTTATTTACTGCTATAACTATTATATTTGATTTGATAATAGGAAATTTATAATCTGCAGCCTCCCATTGGCTCAGGGGATAGTCCAAAGTTCTCCCCCCAGGATGCATCACCATCAAAAAACAATGGGCGCGTATAAAAAATGGCGGTACACGTGATGAATAGTGACATAGGCTGGCTGGCAAATGAAAAGGGAATCTGGATAAGCAAATGAGAAAACAAAAGAAACGTGATGGTGGGACCTAGTTGTTTGATGTTGCCGCTCGACGACAGAAAACTATCTTCTCTTCTTTATCTGTATTCTGATCCATTTCCCTCCCACAAAAAAGGAGTGAGCCGTAACCTACGTAGAGATCTCGATCGTGATCGCCTTGTCTGCTCCGCTCGATCTAGTTATTCATCCAACCATCAACAGAGATTGTACCAAAGTGTTATTCTCTCATCTCTGACATGCAAAAAGGAAGTTGGGTATAATATTTGAAGAAGCATATTCTGATATTCATACATGATGAACATTTTGTTTGCCATTTCATACAGTGAGTTTTAACCCGACTGTTTATTTTGGATGCTTTTGTTAGAATTACCTCTAAACATGTAGATTATTCTAGAAACAAAGAATATAAGGTAAGCCTCCATAGGCATAGTTGTTAGCCTCCAAATGCATAGTTGTTAGCCTCCATAAGCATAGTTGTTAGCCTCCATAGGCATAGTTCTCTTCTTCTCTTTGTAAGCCTATAAATAGGCATTTGTAGTATCATTTGTAATCATCCAAAAATATCAAAAACATTGTATTCTTGTTATCTAAACACTCAATCAATGAATCTCTATTTTGGTTCAATCTTGATATGGTATCGAGCAAGGTTAAGGATCCTTGTATCTAGTATTGAACCATGGGAGATTGAGATCTGAAAAATTCTAAAACCACAAAACCTTCCGACACAATTATTTTTCAATCCGATGGGTCATCGTTCAAGGCAGGAATTACTTTGGATGAATCAAATTATGATCTGTGGTCTCAAATCATTGAGATGCATATTCTTTGAGAAGGAGAAGATCTCCTTTATTCATGATGACGTCTCGTTCCATCTAAAAATGATGACAAGTATGATAAATGGTACGCGAGAAAATCAAAAGGTCAAGAGATGGCTATTAATGTCTATGTCACCGAAATAATGAAACGATATATTCGTTTACCTACGCTCGTGAGATCTCGGATCTTGTTTCTAAGGCTTTCTATGATGGAGCGAGATGAACTACAAATTTATATCTTAAATCAAAGGGCTTTCTCGCCAGGCAAAATGGTAGACCACTCCGGTCTATTATGGGGAATTAGTAGAAATCTTGATGAGCTAGATCACCGTGATAAGGTGATTATGGAAAATGAAAAAGATGTTGAACTATATCGAAAATCAGTTCAACGTATGAGGGTGCATATTTTTCTTCTTTGGTTTAGACGGTGAATTTGAACAAATACGTGGGGAAATTCTAAGGAAGGATCCCATACTTGAATTAGAACCTTGTTATGCTTTGGTACGACGTGAATCGTAGGCATACTACAATGAACAAAGGAACTGAAGTTGATACTTCTGCAATGGCAACCCGTCGTCAATACAACATTAAAGATAAGTCCGCCACCGCACTCATTGTAATAAACGTGGTCATACCAAAGACAACTTCTTTGAGATTGTCGGGTATCAGTTGGTGGGATAAGCGCGATCCCAAGAAAAAGAACTCCGTTGCAGAAAGACATGTGGTTAGCAATCTAACATTCGCTATGGAAACAACCAATGGTAAGGTTTTTAATGTTTCTCAAGTTGTTCCTAATAACTCATGGATAATTGATTCGGGTTGCATGAGACCATATGACTTTTGATTCCGCACAGGTTTCTCCTCTTAAAACATCCATACACAACTCTGTTTGCACAGCAGATGGATCTTTGGCTCCGATGAATTGGAGAACAATCATTAAATCTTCTTGATACATTGAGTCTAGATTCGGTTTTAGTCGTTCCCTCTCTAAGTTATAATCTATTATCAGTTTCCCAAATTACTAAAGTCTTACATTGTGTTGTTATTTTTTGGCCTAATTCTTGTGTGTTTAAGGACATCCGAACACGCGAACGATTGGATCTGGGGTTAGAAGAGGAAAGCTCTACTATCTAGATTTGGCGTCAAAAATTTCAGAAAGATTATCTAATGCTTTAGCTGTGAATGGTACTCGGGGGAGAAGGAGAAATCGCAAATTTGGTTATGGCATAGACGGTTAGGGCATGCTTCTTTTGGCTACTTAAAAAGGCTATTTCCTAGTCTATTTTCAAAGGTTGATGTTTCTAGTTTTCAATGTGAAGAATGTGAACTAGCTAAAAGCCATCGTACTTTGTTTCCATCAATTTTAAATAAAAGTCCTATTCCATTCATGATTATTCATTCTCGATGTTTGGGGCCGTCTAAAGTTAACACTCTTGGAAGCGCACGATGGTTCGTCACCTTTATTGATGATTGCACTAGGATGACATGGGTTTGCTTGATGAAATCAAAAGATGAAGTGAATAATTTATTTCAGAGGTTTCACAAATTAGTCAACACACAAGTACAATAAAAAGATTCAAGTTCTTGAAGTGACAACGGAGGCGAATATTTAAGTACTGATTTTCAACATTATTTAAGAGAATGTGGTATTGTTCATCAGACAACTTGTCCTAATACTCCTCAACAGAATGGGGTAGCTGAAAGAAAAAACCGTCACTTGCTTGAAGTTGTGTGTGCTTCATTAATATCAGCTCATATTCCGTTAACTTATTGGGGTGAAGCTCTTACCTCTGCAGCATATGTGATCAACCGCACACCTTCCAACACTATCATTTTTCAGACACCATTTCAAGCTCTCACTGAGGCAACAGTTTCACCAACAGTTCCAAACTTGCCACCACGCATATTTGGTTGTGTAGCATTTGTGCACTTACACAAGAACCATCGAAGCAAGTTATCTCCCCGAGCTTTGAAATGTGTCTTCGTGGTATATGCTGCAAGTCAAAGGGTATAGGTGCTACCATCCTCCAACTAAACGAATGTACATCACATTGGATGTTAAGTTTCACGAACACGTGATGTATTACTCGAAGTCTGAACTTCAGGGGGAGTATGAAAAAGAAATTCAGACTCTTGACTATGAAGAAGACATAATCGAAGAAGATGTTGTTCTTCATATTCCAAAAGAACAGAAAGTTAGTGGGGAAGAAATTAACATAGATGGTGAAATTGAAGCTATAAATGAAGTTGAAGAAGATAATGCAGATGGATCAGAAGATAATGCAGATGAAGTTGAAGAAGATAATGATACATCACCAACCCCAATCCAACCGTTCGCTGAAGATGTTCTTGAACCTGCAAAGAAACAATTTGCTTTAACGTCGGAATAGAGGTATCCCTAAAACTATGTATGAACCTGATATTTCATCAAAAGCTAAATATCCCATGAGTAATTATGTCTCTAATCACCGTCTGACAGAATCAAATAAGTCATTTGTGAATCAATTATCTACTGTAGTTATTCCTAACAGCGTGCAGGAAGCATTATCTGATCCGAAATGGAGGGAAGCTATGATCGATGAGATGAAATCCTTACAAGAAAATAAAACTTGGGACATGGTTGAATTTCCAGAAGGAAAGAAAGCCGTGGGATGTCGCTGGGTTTTTACAGTCAAATACAAGGCAAATGGTGAAATTGAACGCTTTAAGGCAAGATTGGTTGCTAAAGGGTATAGCCAGACTTATGGTGTAGATTATAATGAGACATTCGCTTTTGTAGCTAAAATGAATACAAGTCGAGTCTTGTTGTCTCTTGCTGCAAATTTGGGTTGGCCATTGCAACAGTTTGATGTCAAGAACGCCTTTTTACATGGAGATTTGTCCGAAGAAGTGTATATGCAGCTTCCACCAGGAATGATGGAGTCAGAGTTGCATAACGGAAAAGTTTCTAGGTTAAACAAGTCATTGTATGGTCTGAAACAATCTCCGAGAGCGTGGTTTGGAAGATTTACCAAGTCTATGAGAGCATTTGGTTATCGCCAGGCAAATTCAGATCATACTTTATTCTTAAAAACAAATCGAGGTAAGATTACAGCTTTAATCATATATGTAGATGACATGATAGTTACAGGAGATGATCCAGAAGAAAGAAAGGCTCTCCAAAATTATCTATCAAGTGAATTTCAGATGAAGGATCTTGCTTCTTTAAAATGCTTCCTTGGAATTGAAGTATCTCGATCAACATAAGGAATATTCTTGTCAAAAATAAAATATGCCCTTGATTTGTTGGAGGAAACAGGTATGACAGCATGTCAACCTGTAGATACACCAGTAGAGCCAGGTTTGAAATTATGTTCGGATGGCAACCAAGTACCTGTTGATAAAGGAAGATACCAAAGGCTCGTGGGTAGACTAATGTACTTGGAACATACAAGGCCCGATCTTGCATATGCATTGAGTATTGTTAGTCAATTCATGCATAATCTTGGATAACCACATATGAATGCGGTAATGCGAATCCTAAGATACCTGAAGTCTGCTCCAGGAAAAGGGATCTTGTTTAAGAAAGGTCAAGACTTCAAAAGTATGGAGGCATATACTGATTCTGACTATGGTGGGTCATGTGATGATATGAGGCCTACTTCAGGATATTTTACCTTCGTTGGGGGTAATCTTGTTACATGGAGAAGCAAAAAACAAGGAGTTGTTTCACGATCAAGTGCAGAGGCTGAATGGCGAGGTATGGCGCTGGGTATCTGCGAAGTTATGTGGTTAAAACGTCTGCTAACTGAATTGGGGTATCCTCCTAGGAAACCAATTCGTTTGTCTCGCGATAACAAAGCGGCGTGTGATATTGCACACAATCCAGTTCATCATGATCGCACAAAACATGTGGATATAGATAGGTTCTTCATTAAAGAGAAGTTGGATAATGGGATCATGGAGTTACCTAGAATTAGATCGGAAGAACAGGTAGCTGATATTCTAACTAAAGCAGTTCCAAGTAAAATATTTCTGAAGTTTGTTGGCAAGCTAGGCATGAGCGACATATATGCACCAGCTTGAGGGGAGTGTTAGAATTACCTCTAAACATGTTCTAAACATGTAGATTATTCTAGAAACAAAGAATATAAGGTAAGCCTCCATAGGCATAGTTGTTAGCCTCCAAAGGCATAGTTGTTAGCCTCCATAAGCATAGTTGTTGGCCTCCAAAGGCATAGTTGTTAGCCTCCATAGGCATAGTTCTCTTCTTCTCTTTGTAAGCCTATAAATAGGCATTTGTAGTATCATTTGTAATCATCCAAAAATATCAAAAACATTGTATTCTTGTTATCTAAACACTCAATCAATGAATCTCTCTATTTTGGTTCAATCTTGATAGCTTTATTCGACGTCTTGGGATTATTTCCATTTCATCCGTCTGTTCAAGGTTTCATCTTCCAATGTTTGTATTTTCTTCATTTTCAGTTTTTTAGAAGGTGTTTGGATAAACTTTGATAATTACTTTTAGCGAAGGAAATTCACAGAAGGTGTTTGGATAAATTTTCATAATTACCTTTAATGAAGAAAATCGTTAGGACCTCAGAAGAAGGAGTTCTGAAAGTAGAAAAATAGCAAAAAAAAAAAAAAAAACAATTCTTAGCCATAGCATTTTTGGATACCAAAAGCAAAAGTCAGGAGCAAAAGAAAAATTGCTCTACAAAAAATTGGTGTTCTATAAGTTATTTTGAAACTTTGTATCCACATCAAGTTATGACAGGAGCAGAAATCAAAAGCAAAAAAAAAGAAAAAAAAAATTACTTCACGAAAAGTTGAGATTTTTGTTTCTAAAAATCATTTTGAAATTTTGTATCCAAATCAACATCTGATTGTTCAACTTCCGGGGGTTTACGACTTTTTTATTTTTGACTTCGGTTTCTAGTGTCTAAATGCCCTAAGACTCCCTTTTACTCTCCACAAAGGTGTTTTGTGTCGGCGAGTGATTCTTCTGCATTTCTTGCATGGCTCAGGCTCCACTTCCACTCCAACGGAAGTGTAGAGTTCCTGCTCCATTACTTGCCAAAACAAACAACCATCAACCGACGTACCAGTGACTTGATAGTACTTGGAAACAAAAGTACTCAGCATAATTAATGGGCCGTTACACATTTAATGGCCCACAATACTAACTCCTATCCGTTTGAGGCTGTAACCCCACGTGTAACCCACTAATTTGCGCCTCAATAATTAGGAGGAAGTGACGCAAGCTAGTTGTATTTTACTTATGATGATGGAAACAGGATATTTTTTGAATAATTTACAACTATTATTGATTTGATCTGGTTTGGTTTGGTCTAATACAAATATTATTTTAATCATGATAATGTTAATCGTCATCATCTTTTTGTTTAAAAAATGTCTGTTGGTAATTCACATGAGAATGGTCTCTTGACAGTCTCCGTCTTGTATGTACCAAAACATAGATTTGCTACACAGCTGCACAAGACTCGATCGCACGAGACATGACCAAAATAATTAGTAAACATTGGACTTTGCTGCTGCTTAAACATATGCGGGGATAGCTCAGTTGGGAGAGCGTCAGACTGAAGATCTGAAGGTCGCGTGTTCGATCCACGCTCACCGCATTATCATTTTCTTTTTCTTTTATTTTCTAAGTTGAGTTTGTGTTATTATGGGTGTACAAAATGTTCTTCGTCCAAACATAAACAAACTTTTCTCTTCTTCTTTTTTTTCTCTTTTTTTTTCCATCGAAATATACACTTTTTCTTTTATTTTCTAAGTTGAGTTTGTGTCATTATGGGTGTACAAAATGTTCTTCATCCAAACATAAACAAACTTTTCTCTTCTTCTTTTTTTCTTTTTTTTTTTCCATCGAAATATACACTTCTTGAAGTTGAGTTTTTATCACCGGAAATGCACTTCATCGAAACACAAAAGACTTTATGGTTGAGTTTGGGGTCACTAGGAGGATAGAGATATGATGTAAAGAAAATCACTATCACTCAGTATTGCGGATTTCATTATAAAAAGTGCAAATTTTGGAATGTAAATATTCAAGGTAATCCTGCTTTCAATTTAAACAAAATCTTCGGAAAGTTATACTAATCTTATCCAAGTGGAATATGATGGATTTTAGAGATATTCAGGTGAATATCAACAAACTCCAACACCAACTTCTTAGTATACAAAATGAGGATGCTTCTGAATCCCAATATAACAGTCTCGATAAATGGTTCTATGCAAAATGCTTTTTATAACTAGGAATAAGTTTCTTAAAAGACATAGATAACAATACTAGATAGGTACTTTCACTCTCTTATGAGAATGCATAGGAATAATATTGATGTTATTAGTGACTCTGATGGTGTTTGAAGTACTGATAGAGAAGCCATTACTAGTCTTCTAACTGACCATTTTAGTTATGTTAGTTATACTACTAATCATGTTCAGTCTACCGATAGTATTGATTGTATTCCTGATCTTTTATTTGAATTTGGAAATGCTAGTTTATTGTGTATGCCAACTGATAAGGAAATTACTTTTGTTGTGAAAAGCATGCCCTAGTTGGGCTCTCCCGGTCCTGATAGATTTCAGGTTGACAACTAGGTGAGAATGTGCGAGTAAAGATGTCATCGATGTTGTAAAAAATTTATTTGAATCTGGTTTTATTCCTAAGCATTTGGATAAAACTTACTTAACTTGTATTCCAAAAACTAAAGAGTCTAAAACTCCATTTAATTTTAGGCCAATTGGTTTGTGCAACACTTCTTATAAAATAGTTTCCAAAATTATTGTTAATAGGAAGGCCTTTTCTTTTAGAAACTTATTTATCCTTTTCAAGCTGTCTTTATACGAAGTAGATCAATTCATGATAATATTATTATTGCTCGTGAAACGTTTCATACTATATAATAAAAAGAATGTTTCAGTGGTACAATGTCTCTTGAACTTGATCCGTCAAAAGTATTTGATAGATTTGAATGAGATCGTCATGAACGTTTTAAAGAACTTTGGTTTCTGTAAGTTTTGTGATCTGATTTACTAATGCATATCAACTACTAGTATAAGTGTTCTTTTGAATGGTTATCCTTGTAAACAATATTTTCCAAGTAGAGGTCCTAGATAAGGGGATCCCTTTGTCCCCTTATCTTTTCAATATTTTCATGAAATTTATTTCAAGAAGTTTTAGCAATGCTAAGACTAACGGGGTTATTTCAGGTGTAAAGGATGCTGAAAGAGACCCCTTTGTTTCTCATCTTCTTTTTGCTGGTGATATTCTCATCTTTGCAAAATAAGATTTGCAAAAGTAGATATCATCTTTGCTGATGACATTTTCATCTTAGAAATCTTGCATAACTTTGGTCTACACTCAGGTCAGCTACTAAACTTTGATAAGTCTTTTGTGTATTTTTAACCTTAGGCATGATGCTTGTGAGAACTTGGTAAAGCTCTAAATATGACCATAGTTGATTTTGATAAACACTTAGGTATAACCTACTTGTTAGGTTACTCTAATTAAGGTTAAATCGTTCAATCCAACATTGCCAAGTTAGACTTAAGAATTTCATCAGTGTGCCTTGGAATTAGCAGGTAGAACTACCATGGTGAAATATGTCCTTAAGTCTCTTCCCATTCATCAAATGAGATGTTTTAATATCCCTAAAGACCTTATATTTACATTAGAGTCTTTTCAAAAACAAATTGTGGAGGCACACGGTAGTAAGTGTATTTGTTTCACCTTTTGGGGGAGCGTTTGTGTAGCGCCCCCTAAGCTAGCAGCTGAGTAATCCAAGAGATTAACTATATAAAGAGGCACTAAGAATCTAAATCATTTACTTAAACATTCAATTAAGAATTCTTCTACAAAACTTAACCAAAAATTAACCCCACTCAGAAATGTATATACAAGAAATCCTCTCAAATGATACATATACAATAATCATTTGGTTTGCAAATAGAATATACAACATAATAAATATAATAGAAGACTCAACGCCACGAAACTTCCGCTGCGCAACTCTGATCTGTCTCTGAAACTGAAAGTGGGAATGGGTGAGCACATCATCCCTAAAAGGAGTGCCCAGTAGGAATAACAACTCGCTTTCAAGTAATCATTAATATGATTCAAATATAATGCATGTTTTATCAAAAGTTTGTAATACAAAGAAAGACGATAAAACATAACGTAGAAACTTCTTCATAGACATTCATAAATAACAGTAAACATCCATGTATGAGATGTGTGTTTCCGCACATAAGGGAAGAATAAAATTGCGGTGGATAGCCCTAGCCATAATAATATTGCGGTTGTTTATGGGTAAAAATCGTTGCTGCTGATTTTGGTAAATTCGGTAGGTGAGTGAGAAACTGGTTAAAATGCTAAACAAATGTGATGCACGTGAGCACTTTCTAGATTCGAGAGATCAATCTGTACAAGTCCGTCCTAAACCAAGAAATGGCCGTTCCAGACTTTCTTGGGTCACAAGTGGAGGAGAAGGGTTGATTTGGGGAGGGAAGCAAAGAAAGGTGTTGAGGACAGAATAATTCTAGGAGAGTAGTATCTCGACTTGTATCAGAAAGTGAAAGCTTCGGAATCTTGCAAGAGATGAAAGCTTTTTGGAGAGCTTGCAAAGTTGCCTTTTCTGAGAGTATTGTATTTTTCTCCTAACCGAGACTTGTTGTCTGGTAGAAATATGTGAAACTTATTTATACAAGTTGAGATTGAAACGTACCCTGGCCTCATTATGGAAGGAAATAAAGGGTAGTTAAAATTGGAGGAGGTGGTAACCGACATGTTTAAGAGTGAAAACGTTTTCACCATTACTTCCCCATTTAATTGAACGCTTTTATTCATTTTCACGCTTTCTTAATATGAGCGTAGTATACGCTGCATGCTGTGACCTCCAAACCAAAACCCTGAGAAAGCATCCCCCAGTTTGTGTTGATGTCTCGAGAGTTGGTTGCACTTTGGGTTCAAGTGGCAATGCCAAGCTGCTAGGGGAGCGTGTGGCATGTGCTAATGGCATGTGTGGAATGCCTTAAATGCAAGTTACAATTTGAGTGTTAGTGGCAATGCCAAAGATGCTAGGGGAGCGTGTGTCATGTGTGGAATGCCTTGACCGCAAGTTACACTTTGAGTGTAAGTGGCAATGCCAAAGCTGTTAGGGGAGCGTGTGGCATGTGCCAATGGCATAGAGGCTTGGAAAGGAAAGCTGCTAGTGGTGCGTGTTGGCATGTGCCAATGGCACACACGTCCATTTGGGCCTAGGTTGCACGGTTTTCAAGCCTAGGGCGCGGGCGCTACTTTGTCATGTGCCAATGGCATAGTGGCTAGCGGTGCGTGTTGGCAAGTGCCAATGGCACGCACGGCCATATTGGCCTAGATTGCATAGTTTGCAAGCCTAGGGCGTTGGCGCTACTTTGGCATGTGCCAATGGCATAGCGGTTTGGAAAGTGGCTAGCGATGCGTGTTGGCATGTGCCAATGGCACGCACGGCGATATTAGCCTAGGTTGCACGGTTTGCAACCCTAGGGCGCGGGCACTACTTTGGCATGTGCCAATGGCATATCGGCTTGGTAAGGAAAGTGGCTAGCATAGTTAGGCCAAGGAAAAGTGTGTTTGGCATGACGCGACTAGCTTGGGCTAGGTGTGGCTGTCAGGATTTTCCATTGGCACAAAGGTACGACTGGCATCACTAGCAGAGCTAGGGCCAAGGCAGAGTGTGTTTGGCATGGCGCGGCTAGCTTGGGCTAGGTGTGGCTGGCATGATTTTCCATTGGCACAAAGGTACGTCTGGCATGACTAGCATAGCTAGGTCCAAGGCAGAGTGTGTTTGGCATGGCGCGACTATCTTGGGCTAGGTGTGGATGGCATGACTTTCCATTGGCACAGAGGTGCGGCTAGGATGGTTGGCATGCTTTGGCACGTTTGGTGTGGCTGACATGATTTGTCATTGGCACAAAGGTGCGGATAGCATGTTTGGAATGCTTTGGCGCGTTTGGTGTGGACGGCATGATTTGTCGTTGGCACAGGCGTGCGGCTAGCATGGTTGGCATGCTTTGGCGCGTTTGGTGTGGCTGGCATGATTTGCCGTTGGCACAGGGGTGCGTCTAGCATGGTTGGCATGCTTTGGCGCAGTTGGTGTGACTAGCATAGCTAGGGCCAAGGAAGAGTGCATTTGGCATGGCGCGGCTAGCTTTGGCTAGGTGTGGCTAGCATGATTTGCCATTGGCACGAAGGGTAATTAGGGTTTCGCTCGTTGTAACCCTAATTTGAAAAAAATACCCCCCATTAATTACTGACTACATGCATTAAATGTTCTAATAAATGTGTCACCGGTGACATTAGGTTATCCGGGGTTTTACAATTTTAACATTTGTCTTAAAACTACCATCAACATTAAGTCCCCTGCTTAGCTAGGAACAGGAGCTTTGTTGCGAGGTAAGCATAAGATGGTGACAAACTAGTAAATCGTAAAGAGAATTGAGGAGGCTTGTCTGACCTTTTTATAGATATGATTTGGAATCCTTTCCTCTGGCAGTTTTGCACAAATCGAGAGGCTGGTACGATTGGGAAGTCAGCATTATTGAGAGACAAGAAGCTGAGCGGCATTGAGAAGTTGGCACGAGTTGGGAAACTGAGCGAGCTAGCTGGTGGGACCGGCGCAAGGTGGGGAAGTGGGCGCAATTGGTGGGGCCGGTGTAGACAAGGAGGGAGTAGGTGTTTCGACAGATAGCAAAGTTTCCTTATTTTTCCTTTCTTCACACGCGGCTTCAATCATGGCGTCATCCATGCTAAATATCTGGAGGCGTTATGTTCCTCATTGCTTCCTTTCCTTTTTTAAGGTTCCGTATTCATACCCAGCGCAATTGTACCGTCTCCCTTGTTTGAGAAAAGGTTCTTCTTGTTGAGTTTTTCTCTTTGTCATGTCGCACAGAGACGAATCATCCTCTAACCATCCAGATTCTCCAAGTGAAGGCGCGAGGTCTGACTCTTGTAGGAGCATCTCGACCAGGGTTATTTGGGTTAATAAAATCATACCAGTATGTTTTCTTCTTCTTTTGGTTGTCTGACGTACGCTTTACCTCTTGTTTTATGAATGGAAAATTCCCCTTTTATGCATAGATATCTCATTGGAGCATGTGTTACTGTTATCTACGAGGATGAACTAGTCATTCCCCTCCCTCTAAATACAACCTTGTCGACTGCTGCAGACTTGGAGAACGCTGATTTAGGGATCTCTTGTCATGAATACCCCTATGCAGGTCTACCGTTTGGGACTTGTATGAGGTGTCTCTCCTCCAATTACCAGAATATTGGTGGTTTCCTGATGCGGAAAGAGTTCGTGGTCCTTTACACGAAGATATGGAAGACATACGACCATATCGCTACCAGGAGTGTAGTGAAGTGTTATTCGTCCACCTTGGTTTCCGTAGTGAACTGTCTCTTACCAATAATTGCTGAGATGGAGAATATATCTATCCGTGCTGACGCAGAGTCAGCCATTCAAAGGTGGGAGAACATGGTGTCTACCTATGAATCCTTGGAGTTTAATATAAGATGGTTGCGGCATCGTCTTAATATTGTGAAAGTCGACAGAGAAGGTTTTCTTGCTGGTGTGATTCCTACCACAAAAACCATGCTAGAAGAGGAGAAATATTTGTCCATGGAGTCTCAGAGGATTGAAGAGTTAACTCGAGATTTTAAATATAGGACTGAAAGATATCATAGTCGATTGAAAATGATGTTTTTTAGGGATTATAATTTACTAGATGGGCTTTTCTGACTTGTATCATGAGGTTTGAAGGCTCCTCTTTTTTTTTTGAAAAAATTAAGAATTTCTATTAATCTGTTGGATTGTATTGAAATTTGATAATTGTCAAGAAAGAAAAGTAAAAGCAGAGAGGACATTCACATTTTTAAGGTAGCGTGTTGCAGGGAAGTGATTAGGCGTAGTATGTTTTAAGCCACTTTTCGTTGATGACTGCCTCTAGCTTTCCCCCATCTTATTTGATAATCTTGTAGTAACCACTGTCATACGCCTTAGTGATTATGTGCGGCCCTTCCCATTTGGGAGAAAACTTTGGTGCCGATGCATCTTGATGGATGTGTTTGGAGGTTTTAAGCACCAAATCCCCTTCCTTAAAAACCCTGGGCTTTACATTGCTGTTGTACGCCTAGGAAATCCTGTTTCTATATGGTTGTGCATGTTATTCTGCCCGGGACCTTCTGGAGTCTATAGTATCTAGTTCCGCGATTCTGGCATTGAGTGTTTTGGCTTCATTCCACTGAGGTCCACTTGCTGCGGCTATTCTGGCAGACGGGATCTTGATTTCTGCTAGGAGGATTGCGTCAGTCCCGTAGACGAGGGAGTAAGGAGACATGCCGGTGGATATTATAGGAGATGCTATGTATGCCAAGAGAGCCATTGGAAATTTCTCATGCCAGCACCTGGGATTGTCGTGTACTGTTCGGCTGAGGATTCAGATCAGAGTCTTGTTGGTACTTTCGGCTTGCCCATTTCCCTGGGGATAGTATATGGTAGAGAAAACTTGTTTAATGCCGTACCTCTCAAGTAGTTCATGTACTTTCTTGTTAGAAAAATGCGTGCCGTTGTCGATGATGACGTGTTTAGGTATGCCAAAACGGCAAATGATGTGTTCCTTGATGAACGCTGCGATTGTGTCTCTAGTGGTTCCTTTCAACGGGACAACTTCAACCCACTTGGTAAAGTAATTGGTCGCGGTTATTATTTATTCATGTTGTTTTGAGGATGGCGGGTTGATCTTCCCAATGATTTCGAGTACCCATCTATAAAAGGGCCACGGGCTACTTATCGATTGCAGGGGTATTGGAGGCGTGTGGATGAGGTTTCCGTGAATCTGGCATTCACGGCATTTCTGGATGAAAGTAGCTGCGTCGTCTTCCATGGTCGTCCAGTAGTACCTCTCGTGTATCTGCATGAACATTTTCTGTTTTCCTTGGTGTTCGCCTTCGTGCATTTCTCTTAACATAACTGGGATTTCTGTATCGCCCAAACACCGCAGCATACTTCCTCCGAAACTCTTGCGATATAAAAACCCATCATGGAACACGAATCTTTTGGACTTCTGTTTTATCTTGGACACATCCTCTTTGTCAGTAGGGAGAATTCCGTCGCGAAGGAAGCCGATGTATGGCTCCCGTCAGTCTCTAGTGTGAATGATGTTGAGGACTTCTGTCTGACATGGGGGTGCCTGGAAATTGGGACACGCCTTCTGGAGTAGTCGATATTGGGCTTCCATCTCCGGACAATAGTATCCAAGTCGTTGTAAACGACGGTATAGGGTTACTACTGATGTTATTCCACAGACTTCGGCATGGACATGCTCAAGTTGTTGTTGTGCTTCCTCTTTTCCGAGACACCTCAACATAGAACTGTCTAGGTTTCGATGATACAAAAAATTTTGAAGCACAAAGAAATTTCGCAAAGTCTTGAGGTTTACCTTCCCTTGGAAAAGTGAGTTATTGAGTTCTTGAATGATAGGAGTTCTCCAGTCATCGTCTTCTGATTTCTCAGGTTGCGAAATCCATGTTGAAGCTATGGTTCGACGTTTTACTGTCAGGGTTTCCTTAGATCCTTCGAACTGTAGATTTGATGCTAGTGTAGCTAGGCAGTCAACATACTTGTTACCGCTACGGCTGATGTGTGTGATGGTTGCATCGGCGAAATAATTTAGTATTTTTTGTGCTTCAACCTTGTATGGTGCCAGCGTCAGTTCTTTCAATGCGTAAATCCCGTTTACATGGTTGATGAGTAATTTGGAATCTCCTCTTATCTCCAAACGCATGGCCCCAGATTGTTTAGCTAGTGATAGTCCTATGAGGAAGGCTTCGTATTCAGCTGAGTTATTGGTGCATGGAAAGTCTAGCTTGAAAGAGTGCGAGAATACTTCTCCAGCAGGGGATACTAGTACCACACCCTCTCCTCCGGTATTAGTGTTGGGGGTGGAAGAGCCGTCGAAGAACAGCAGCCATGTATCTTCTTTGACTAAGAAGATATCTGGAAGGTCTCCCAGGAGATCTTCACGTAATTCCGCGGTTTTTTCTCCTGGAAATGCTGCTAACAGGTCTGCAACAGCCTGTCCTTTTATGGCCCTCGGGGAAGCGCACGTTATGTTGAACTCTAATAGCTGCAGGATCCATTTAGCCGGCCTCCCTATTAGGGCAGGTTTAGAGAGGAGAAACTTAACAGGGTCTGCCTTGGATATCAACACCACCTTGTTGGAGAGGAGGTAGTGCCCGAACTTCTGGATGTAATAAATTAATGCTAAACACGCCTTTTCCTCTTTGGGGTATCTGAGTTCAGCGTCTCTTAGCGTTCGATTGAAGTAGTATATGGGATATTCAATCCCTTCATCGTCTTCTTGGGCGAGGAGGGCTCCAATGGAAGTATCTATAAAGTCAGTGTAAATACATAGTGGTCTCCCTTGCATAGGAGGCTTCATGACGGTTAGGGAGGACAACGTTTGTTGGATCTTCTGATACGCTTCTTTTTGAGACATAGCCCATATGAAATTCACTCCTTTTTTTCAGCAGAGGGGTAAACGCAGTAATGAGCTGTGCCAGCCCCGGTATGAAGAGACGAATGTAGTTTATCTTGCCCATGAAACTCTGGAGCTCTCTTAGGGTTCGTGGTGGTGGCATCGTGAGGATAGCTTATGTCTTGACTGGGTCAACTTTTATCACTGTGGCCGTTACTTGGAATCCTAAGAACTTCCCCGAAGAGACACCAAAGGCACATTTCAAAGGATTCATCCTTAACTTGTATTTGCAGCATCTTTCGAACACTTGTCGTAGCGTTTCCGGATGATCCGCTCGAGTCTTCGATTTAACTACCACATCATCTACGTAATCTTCAACTTGCTTGTGCATCATATTGTGGAAGATGGTAGTCATGGAACGTTGGTAAGTAGCACCAGCATTCTTCAGACCGAAAGGAATTACGGTATAATAGAAGTTTCCGAGAGGGGTTCGGAAAGCAGTCTTACTCGCGTCGTGCTCATACATCTTTATCTGGTTGTAGCCGCTATATCCATCCATTAAAGAGAACATACCATGCCCACTGGTAGCGTCTACCAGCATGTCGATGTTAGGGAACGGGAAATTGTCTTTAGGGCAGAACTTGTTCGGATCTATGAAATCGACACAACACCTGATTTGGCCATTCTTCTTTTTAACGGGAACGATATTGGCCAACCAGGTGGGATGGTGAATGGGTTTGACAAAACCAGCGGCTAGTAATTTCTAGACCTCCGCATTGATTTGTTCTTCTACATCGTGTCTGAATTATCTTGGAAGCTACTTGACTGGTTTAGATCCGGGTATTACGTGCAGATGGTGGGTGACCAGTTTTTCATCCAAGCCAGGCATTTCTTCGTAAGTCCACGCGAATACGTCTTGGTATTCTTTCGAGTAGGTCGACTAGCTTTGAGCGTTCCGCAGAATGTAGAGCCGAACTGATCAGAATGGGTCGCGGGAATTCCTCATTCCTTATATTGACAGTTCCGAGTTCTTATGTGGTCAAGTCGGTCCCATCTTGCAGCTTCTGAGGGGCATCTGGAACTTCTTCCTGGTTATTGTGAAAATATTCTTTCTGGCGGAGAGACCGGGTCATGGTCTCCCATGCTAATTGCTAACAACGGTGGTGATATGTGAGTTTTCCCTTTTTTATTTGTCCTGCGGTAAGGGTGCGCTCTCGCTTGGTGTGGGCACGAGTTACACCCGGCGGTGGGAGACTTGCGGGTCTTTCTTATGAGGAGATAGCGGGAGGGCAGTCTCCTCTGCGGAGTAACTCCAGTTTTTCGCTATCTCTGAGTGATGTCCATTTTGGTAGCAGAAAACTGTGAATCCAGGTTGTCACGTCTTTTGAACCCTCCTTTGGCCCATGTGCTTCTACGCAATAGATTGGTGCATAGCGGGACAGTGACGCGGGGATACAGACAACTTCTCCGTTCAGTACTGTTTTCAGCCATTGGTGGTATGTTGAAGGAATGATTCTGAGATTGTGCATCCACGGCCTTCCCAGTATCATGTGGTAGTCTGGTTCTTTTTCAATTACTTCAAACTTCACACTTGATTGAATTGGCCCTACTGCAATCTCCAATTTGATGTAGCTGTATGTGCTAGTTTGGTTGCCTTCGAAATCTTTCATTGTAGTGGGTTGTCGTACGATCTCGTTAGGTCGCACCCTGGCAGCTTTAAATGTCTTGAGGGTGATGACATTAGAAGATGCGCCTGTTTCAATGAGCGCTCTTCGAAACTCTGTGTTTCTGACGAGAGCCGTAACATGCAAGGCCCAGTTGTGGCCTTCTTCTACCATCATGTCGTCATCGGTGAATACAATATTGTTGGTGGATCTCCCGGGAATCCTTGGAGTCCCCATGGGTGCAGGAACGAGTGATGCGTTCAGTGCTATTCGGTTAATAACAGAGAATGTTTTTATTCGCTGGTCCTTGGAAAGGTGTAGCAATTCACATAAGTTTTCTACCAACGAGGTCGCTTCCTGGCCCGCTGGCTTCCAGTCAGTGAAGAAACCATTGATTTGAGAATGCTCATTCGGGATGTTAGTCCCCTGCTCTTGATATCCTGGGGAACATGAATCACTTAGATTCGATGTTAGGCTGATGAGGAAGTCGAGTATGATGTTAATCGCATCCTTCATTAGATCCATGTTTTTGGCATGAATCTCATGAGCTCGCATCAGGTCAACCAGTCTTGCGACCTCTTCATTGGTCGTATTGCTTCCAGAGATTGACGAGTCATCATTACCTTGAGCAGGATCAATATTTGTGGAGATGGCCTGATAACCGACCATGCTTGCGCCAAATTTGAGGACGGAAACTGGAATTTGATATTGTAACCGAAAGATCAATCCTCCCGCCGTGGTCGCCAATTGTTTATGGGTAAAAATCGTTTCTGCTGATTTTGGTAAATTCGGTAGGTGAATGAGAAACTGGTTAAAACCCTAAACAAATGTGATGTACGTGAGCACTTTCTAGATTCGAGAGATCAATCTGTACAAGTCCGGCTTAAACCAAGAAATGGCCGTTCCAGACTTGCTTCGGTCACAAAGTGGAGGAGAAGGGTTGATTTGGGGAGGGAAGCAAAGAAAGGTGTTGAGGCCAGAATAATTCTGGGAGAGTAGTATCTCGACTTGTATCATAAATTAAAAGCTTCAGAAGCTTGCAAGAGATGAAAGCTTTTTGGAGAGCTTGCAAAGTTGCGTTTTCTAAGAGTATTATATTGTTCTCCTGACCGAGACTTGTTGTCTGGTAGAAATAGGTGAAACCTATTTATACAAGTTGAGATTGAAACGTACCCTGGCCTCATTACGGAAGGAAATAAAGGGTAGTTAAAATGGGAGGAGGTGGTAACCGGCGTGTTTAAGAGTGAAAACGTTTTCACCATTATTTCCCCATTTAATTGAACGCTTTTATTCATTTTCACGCTTTCTTAATATGAGCGTAGTGTACGCTGCATGCTGTGACCGCCAAACCAAAACCCTGAGAAAGCATCCCCCAGTTTGTGTTGATGTCTCGAAAGTTGGTTGCACTTTGGGTTCAATGGAAATTCCATGGGAGCGTGTGGCATGTGTGGAATGCCTTGACCGCAAGTTACACTTTGAGTGTTAATAGCAATGCGAAAGCTACTAGGGAAGCGTGTGGCTTGTGCCAATGGCATGTGTGTAATGCCTTGACCGCAAGTTACACTTTCAGTGTAAGTGGCAATGCCAAAGCTGCTAGGCGAGCGTGTGGCATGTGCCAATGGTATATCGGCTTGGTAAGGAAAGCTGCTAGTGGTGCGTGTTGGCATGTGCCAATGACACACATGGCCACTTGGGCCTAGGTTGCACGGTTTGAAAACCTAGGGCGCGGGCGCTACTTTGGCATGTGCCAATGGCATAGCGGCTTGGTAAGGAAAGTTGCTAGCATAGTTAGGTCCAAGGCAAAGTGTGTTTGGCATGGTGCGGCTAGCTTGGGCTAGGTGTGGCTGGCATGATTTGCCATTGGCACAAAGGTACGACTGGCATGACTAGCATAGATAGGGCCAAGGCAGAGCGTGTTTGGCATGGCGCGGCTAGCTTGGTCTAGGTGTGGTTGGCATGATTTTCCATTGGCACAAAGGTACGACTGGCACGACTAGCATAGTTAGGGCCAAGGAAGAGTGCGTTTGGCATGGCGCGGCTAGCTTTGGCTAGGTGTGTCTGGCATGACTTTCCATTGGCACAGAGGTGCGGCTCGCATGGTTGGAATGCTTTTGCGCATTTGGTGTGGATGGCATGATTTTCCATTGGCACAAAGGTGCGGCTAGCATGGTTGGCATGCTTTGGCACGGTTGGTGTGGCCGGTATGATTTGCCGTTGGCACAGGCGTGCGGCTAGCATGGTTGGCATGCTTTGGCACGTTTGGTGTGGTTGACATGATTTGTCGTTGGCACAGGGGTGCGGCTATCATGGTTGGCATGCTTTGGCGCGGTTGGTGTGACTAGCATAGTAGGGTCAAGGCAGAGTGCGTTTGGCATGGCGCGGCTAGCTTAGGCTAGGTGTGGCTGGCATGATTTTCCATTGGCACGGAGGGGAATAAGGGTTTCGCTCGTTGTAACCCTAATTTTAAAAAATACCCACCATTAAATGTTCTAATAAATGTGTCACCGATGACATTAGGTTATTAGGGGTTTTACAATTTTACCCTTTGTCTAAAAACCACCATCAACAACGGTGCATCGCCCTAGCCATAGAATACTGAATATATATAAAGGAAGAATAATATTGCGGTGTATCGCCCTAGCCATAGAATACTAATATTGTGTCGGCACACATCTCATACCACACAGAGCACACAAAGATATGCATGAATTTCACAACACAAAGATTGATTTGTAAAACAATAATGAATACAAGAGAGTTCGTTATCGATTCCCACCTTTTTCGATGACAAGCCACGCCTACCTCGAGATCCACGATCCACTGGTTCATCCTTTGAATCGATCATTGTTAATATAGACTAACTGTTAATCATACAAAAACTCTAAGAATCTAGCCAAGATAGCTCACACAAGAATTATACAATTTTATCTAATGGTTCTAAGCTCATTATGGTATCTCATTCTCCATCTTTAACATAACTAAGAGTTTACTAGTCCAATTAGGTTGATTCTATAGTCCATTAGATATGTCTTACGAATATCTGCAACTTGTCCAATTAGGTTGATTCTATAGTCCATTAGATATGTCTTACGAATATCTACAACTTTGTAGAAGGAACCAAATGCTAATTCGGACCACAAGAGGTCCAAAACATCTAATTAAGAAAATTTCCCAAAGCCCAAGTCCACCAAAGTCAACTAACAGTCACTAACGGTCGAACTAAACGGTCAAGAGTCAACTAACAGTCAACGTCCAAGGTCAAGTCAAGGTCCTGGGTGAATTGTCAAATAAGTCAAACCTGAATCGGTCAACGATTCAACTCAGGTCAAGATAAGAAAAACTCAGTGAGTTAACTCAGTCTACAAGACTGATTCAGGTGAGTCAGGTTCACAAACTCAGTCAGATTAACTGAGTTAGCTAAGTCAGACACTGACTGGGATGACTAACAACATAAGACTTAAGCTATTACAATTTCAATTCCTACCACATAACATTCTTCTTATCATTTCAACTTCAACCAAATTAAAGCTACAATCCTCATTATAACAAAAACATATACATTTCAATTAAACTTCATGAATAACTTCAAGTACAAACTTAGATTTACCTGCAAATGCAGTTGCAAGCTTTCACTGAGGCCACTGCTTTCAGCACTACAATCAACTTCTTCTCAAACATCTCCCAAGTACACTCAGGTTCCAATAACTATAACACTACTAACTTCTTGTTTGCACTTCCACTGTAACAACAAACAACACTGTACATCAATTACCTTCTGCAGTTCAATACACCTTCCAGTCTTGTAATTTCAACACCAACTTCCTCAAAATTACATAACATCATCTCAATATTATACCACCATCACCACAATTCAGAATATCACAACTCAATTTCAAACACTACCACTCCCTGCAACATTACTGACTTTGCAAACCTCCATATTTCAGTCTTAGCTTAACACAGACATCACCAACCACCAACAGTTTAGCTCTAACAATTAACCAACACACCTCTTCATCATCTGAAATACACATTCTGGAAAGAACAATACCCAACTCCAAATCCCTCAAGAAAAGATCCTAAGCCATGTTCTTCAAATACCAAAGACCAATATCATCTCATACAATTATTCATCCACAAGCCAATTATCCATCAAACTAACTCAACTTTGAGTTCAGATAATAAGCATAGAACTTCAAAACAGAATTCAAATAACTTTACTAAATTCACTGAGAAGAACAGTTACCTCAAGATGAATCCATTCCAGTAAATATAATTCAATCCATGTTCTTGCTTAACTGGATTATGCAATTCTTCTCAAGGCTACAACATCCCACCAAATTAGTTCATCCAACACCAAAACACACACAATAACACAAATCTTTTACCTAGAACTCACCTCAAATCCCTGCACAACCTAACTTAGTTCATGCTTATATCCCATAAATTCACTTCTGTGATTGTAAATAACCCCAACCAAATCAACCACATTCTCCCAGCCAGCAGTTCCACCTCAGTTGCAGGTCATCTCATTATATTCTTCTCTGCCAGTTAAACTGGATATCTAATTCATTTTCTACTCATAACCATCTACTACTGCAACATACAAAATCCATATATCACCTGCATCATCACCCACACCAATTCACAACCCCCACAATCAACATAAAAACAGACACCACCACCACTTCTAGCCATAATTCTTCCCCTGAGATTCCCCTACTTTAACCAATTTTAGTTCTTATTCAAAAACAACACAAACTCAATAATAAACTCAAACTATTTTAATGATAAGATCAATTACCTGAAATACAATTCCGGAAGTCTTCTTCGTCCTAGGAACACCTCCTCAATTAATCGAACCAAGTCTTTAATTCTTCATGTTCATCAGCAAATAGAATTCCAATCCAACTCAGGAAACCCTAATATCATATTCAATCTTCAAATCTCCCCACAACTTCAATAAAACATCAATTAAGAACAAACCCAACTTCTAACTCCTCTTATTCGTTCTCAATTGAACTCTCGAATTCAATTACAGAAACCCTAATGATTTCTCAGATCCATTGATATCTCAAGTTTCCTCAAAATAATACTGCAACTTCAATTCAGCAACAACCTTCTGAATCTTTACCTATTAATAACACCATAATCATGTTGATTCCACAACATCAACACAGACGAAACCCTAACTTAATCTTCTCTAACTCGTCACTTTTCTTAACTCAGAACCTACCAAACCACAGTCATCACCACCATCAACCCTTCAATGATCTTTCTACTCTTAATTCAAACTCGAAACTCTCGTTTAATTCTCACAATCATCAGCAGATGAAGAAAGGGGAGAAGCAGAAGAAGAAAGAGGAAAGAAGAAGAAGAAAGAAAATAAAATGAAAGAGAAATAGAAATTCTCGACCTTATCAATTTGGTTTTGAGTTATCCACAGAGGGTGCCATGAGAAGGAAGTCGGTTGCCTTGATAACCCTCTACTGCGAAATGACCATTTTACCCTTCACTTAAAATAACAAATATCTTCTTCATCCGATGTCCGAATGACACGTTCGAGTAGTCCTTTTCGCCTAACTTTTCGAGATCTATTCAACGGTACTAATTTCGTATCTAAATCGTTGTTAGATTAATTCCTACTAATTAACATCCGTGTTAAACTAATCGAGTCATTATCGGCTAATTCATCACTTGACCCGTCTAACAGCGTTGACGAGCTTGAGGGTCCTTACATTCTCCCCACCTTGTATCATTTTCGTCCTCGAATATCGAATCACCCTTCTGGTCTTCAATACTCCCCACCTTAAAGAATAATCTTATTTCTTATCTAAGCGCAAACAACAAGAAACAAAGCACAAACCTATATGGCTTTCTACTACTAAAATTTGTGGCTCTAGGTTCAAAATACTAATTTCCATTTCAAATTACTGGTTCTAATTACAAGAGAATATGCTCTAAAATAAATTTTCTAGGTAAAATTCGGGATCTATCAGTTCACTAATAGAAGTAAGTCTCCCTTTTATGCCTAGTGATACAAGAATGCAGTTTCCCTGTCTAGGTTCATGACGCCCGACAATGCCTACTACGTAACAAGTATCACCTGAGCACACAAGAATTACCAACCTCACTATTCCCCAATGCTGGATTAACTAAGTATTAATTTATTTTTAAAATTAATTAGTCTCTAAACTTTAATCGTAATTGGTGTAAGTCTTGTAAATTTACTTTGTAAAATATATAAATAGTTCACAGCATTTTAAACAATTTAATCATCAAGATTTATTTTATTTTATTTTTATTTGTCATCATTATTATTTATTTATTTAAATGAAATCGAATTTTAATTCCAGATGAAACTATATTATTATAACTAAATAACTTTTAAATTCATGTATTATTTAAGAATAATTCAATGTTATATCTATATTATCTAAATATTACTATTATTATATTCAGTGTATCTTATTAATGTACGAATGTATTTTATTCGACCAGATTTGGTCTGATTTTTTTAGATTTTCTGGCTGGATTTGAATACAATTACTTGTAATTATATGTATATTACTTCTAAATAAAACAATCGTTTTTATAAAACGATATTAGGTTTTTAGTATGTATTTTTTTTATCATGTAATGGTTTTTATATGCCATTTAGATTATTTCTTGTATGTTTTCCAAGAAGAATTCCTTAGCCTTTGTGGCGTTTCAATTGATTGAATCAATCGTTTCAGTTATTTCATCCAGGCAATCTACTTCGGCATGACATGATTTTTCATCTATGTGAAGAACAAGGGCTACCGAAATTGATTGTGGTAACAATATTTTGGGCAAATTACTCCCGTTTGGGACACTTAAATCTTATTGAAGAAGAAGACAATTCAAAATGGCAGATTATTAAATCACAAGCCATTCCTCCGGCATCATCAGATTTATCTTTGAAATCCATGTATTTGATATTTAATCTTTTGTATTTTTTCATGTTATTCATGGTTGATTTATTTGAAGATGATGTATGAATTCTTATTATTTTAATGAATCAAAGTAATCTTGTTCCTTCAAAAAAAAAAGTATTTTATTCTAATTCTGATATTACTTTAAGCATCCGAATATTATTATTACTACTTCATGTAAACTCGTTTCATTTTATAAATTTAATGGATCATTTGTTAGATTAAAGATAATTTGTAATTAGTTTAGTTTACAAAACTTAACCGTAGATAAGCATAAATAATTTTCCATAGTTATTTAATCATAATTATTATTTCTATCGTTATATATCTTTAGTGAGATTTTAGTTAAGTTTTAGTTCAATATGATACTAATTAAGAAATGATAACATTACTTATCAAAATTATCACTTTTATTATGATTTGTGATTACTATTATAATATTTTTATTATTAACATTGATGGTTGAACCATTATTTACTACTCTTTCAATTATTATTTCCAAGAATATTATTAACATTTATGTGATTATAAATTGTTGATTTCTATGTATAAGTCAAGGTATTCAATAAATTTTATGTAACTTTCAAGATTTATCAATTGTATTAATCTCACTATTTTTCTATTGGATTGTGTACGTGTTCATACTTTTTAAATTAATTATTCTCAAATCCTTATTAATTAAGGTTATTGGTGTACCCTACAATTTTTATTTAATTACATATACAAATAACCAAACAAACAAAACGATCAATCAGATAAATCTTTTAATTATTGATAGCTTTTAGTGATTAAGATTTATCTCACAAATCCAACCCAGTTCTAAACTAATCTAATAATTTATCTGGCACTGGCTATTTCTATCTTTTTCCATATAAGATCTAATAGTGAGCTCTGATACCAACACTGTACCACCCCATAAGCTAGCAGCTGACTAATCCAAGAGATTAACTATATAAAGAGGCACTAAGAATCTAAATCATTTACTTAAAAATTCAATTAAGAATTCTACTACAAAACTTAACCCAAAATTAACGCCGCTCAGAAATATATATACAAGAAATCCTCTCAAATGATACATATACAATAATCATTTGGTTTGCAAATAGAATATACAACATAATAAATATAATAGAAGACTCAACGCCACGAAACTTCCGTTGCGCAACTCTGATCTGTCTCTGAAACTGAAAGTGGGAATGAATGAGCACATCATCCCTAAAAGGGGTGCCCAGTAGGAATAACAACTAGCTTTCAAGTAATCATTAATATGATTCAAAGATAATGCAGGTTTTATCAAAAGTTGGTAATACAAATAAAGACAATAAAACATAACGTAGAAACTTCTTCATAGACATTCATAAATAACAGTAAACATCCATGTATGAGATGTGCGTTGCCGCACATAAGGGAAGAATAATATTGCGGTGGATCGCCCTAGCCATAATAATATTGCGGTGTATCGCCCTAGCCATAGAATACTGAATATATATAAAGGAAGAATAATATTGTGGTATATCGCCCTAGCCGTGTAATATTGCGGTGTATCGCCCTAGCCATAGAATACTGATATTGTGTCGGCATACATCTCATACCATACAGAGCACTCAAAGATATGCATGAATTTCACAACACAAAGATTAGTTTGTAAAACAATAATGAATACAAGAGAGTTCGTTATCGATTCCCACCTTTTTCGATGACAAGCCACGCCTACCTCGAGATCCACGATCCACTGGTTCATCCTTTGAATCGATCGTTGTTAATATAGACTAACTGTTAATCATACAAAAACTCTAAGAATCTACCCAAGATACATCACACAAGAATTATACAATTCTATCGAATGGTTCTAAGCTCATTATGGTATCTCATTCTCCATATTTAACATAACTAAGAGTTTACTAGTCCAATTAGGTTGATTCTATAGTCCATTAGATATGTCTTACGAATATCTACAACTTTTAAAAGGAACCAAATGCTAATTCAGAACACAAGAGGTCCAAAACATCTAATTAAGAAAACTGCCCTATGCCCAAGTCCACCAAAGTCAACTAACAGTCACTAAAGGTCGAACTAAACGGTCAAGAGTCAATTAACAATCAACGTCCAAGGTCAAGTCAAGGTCCTGGGTGAATGGTCAAATAAGTCAAACCTGAATCGGTCAACGATTCAACTCAGGTTAAGATAAGAAAAACTCAGTCTAAAAGACTGATTCAGGTGAGTCAGGTTCATAGGCTCAGTCAGATTAACTGAGTTAGCTAAGTCAGACACTGACTGGGATGACTAACAACACAAGACTTAAGCTATTACAGCCTCAATTCCTACCACATAACCTTCTTCTTATCATTTCAACTTCAACCAAATTAAAGCTACAATCCTCATTAAAAATATATACATTTCAATTAAACTTCAACTACAAACTTAGATTTACCTGCAAATGTAGTTGCAAGCTTTCACTGAGGCCACTGCTATCAGCACTACAATCAACTTCTTCTCAAACATCTCCCAAGTACACTCAGGTTCCAATAACTATAACACTACTAACTTCTTGTTTGCACTTAAATTGTAACAACAAATAACATTGTACATCAATTACCTCCTGCAGTTCAATACACCTTCCAGTCTTGTAATTTCAACATCAACTTCCTCAAAATTACATAACATCATCTCAATATTATACCACCATCACCACAATTCAGAATATCACAACTCAATTTCAAACACTACCACTCCCTGCAACATTACTGACTTTGCAAACCTCCATATTTCAGGCTTAGCTTAACACAAACATCACCAACCACCAACAGTTTAGCTCTAACAATTAACCAACACACCTCTTCATCATCTGAAATACACATTCTGGAAAGCACAATACCCAACTCCAAATTCCTCAAGAAAAGATCCCAAGCCATGTTCTTCAAATACCAAAGACCAACATCATCTTATACAATTCTTTCATCTACAAGCCAATTATCCATCAAACTAACTCAACTTTGAGTCAGATAATAAGCATATAACTTCAAAACAGAATTCAAATAACTTTACTAAATTCACTGAGAAGAACAGTTACCTCAAGATGAATCCATTCCAGTAAATATAATTCAATCCATGTTTTTTCTTAACTGGATTCTGTAATTCTTCTCAAGGCTACAACATCCCACCAAATTAGTTCATCCAACACCAAAACACACACAATAACACAAATATTTCACCTAGAACTCACCTCAAATCCCTGCACAACCTAACTCAGTTCATGCTTATATCCCATAAATTCACTTCTGTGATTGTAAATAACCCCAACCAAATCAACCACATTCTCCCATCCAGCAGTTCCACCTCAGTTGCAGCTCATCTCATTATATTCTTCTCTGCCAGTTAAACTGGATGTCTAATTCATTTTCTAATCATCACCATCTACAACTGCAACATACAAAATCCCTATATCACCTGCATCATCACCCACACCAATTCACAACCCCCACAATCAACAAAAAAACAGACACCACCATCACTTCTAGCCATAATTCTTTACCTGAGATTCCCCTACTTTAACCAATTTTAATTCTTATTCAACAACAACACAAACTCAATAATAAACTCGAACTAATTTACTGATAAGATCAATTACCTCAAATACAATTCCGGAAGTCTTCTTCTTCCTCGGAACAGCTCCTCAATTAATCGAACCAAGCCCTTAATTCTTCATGTTCATCAGCAAATCGAATTCCAATCCAACTCCGGAAACCCTAATATCATATTCAATCTTCAAATCACCCCACAACTTCAATAAAACATCAATTAAGAACAAACCCAACTTCTAACTCCTTTTATTCGTTCTCAATTGAACTCTCGAATTCAATTACAGAAACCCTAATGGTTTCTCAGATCCATTGATATCTCAAGTTTCCTCAAAATAATACTGCAACTTCAATTCAGCAACAACCCTCTTAATCTTTACCTATTAACAACACCATAATCATGTCGATTCCACAACATCAACACAGACGAAACCTTAACGTAATCTTCTCTGACTCGTCACTTTTCTTAACTCAGAACCTACCAAACCACAGTTATCACCACCTGCAACCCTTCCATGATCTTTTTACTCTTAATTCGAACTCGAAACCCTCGTTTAATTCTCACAATCATCAGCAGATGAAGAAAGGGGAGAAGCAGAAGAAGAAAGGGGAGAAGCAGAAGAAGAAAGAGGAAAGAAGAAGAAGAAAGAAAAGAAAGAGAAATAGAAATTCTCGACCTTATGAATTTGGTTTTGAGTTATCCACAAAGGGTGCCCTGAGAAGGAAGCCGGTTGCCTTGATAAACCTCTACTGCGAAATGACCATTTTACCCTTCACTTAAAATAACAAATATCTTCTTCGTCCGATGTCCAAATGACACGTTCGAGTAGTCCTTTTCGCCTAACTTTTCGAGATCTATTCAACGGTACTAATTTAGTATCTAAATCGTTGTTAGATTAATTCCTACTAATTAACGTCCGTGTTAAACTAATCGAGTCATTATCGGCTAATTCATCACTTGACCCGTCTAACATCGTTGAAGAGCTTGAGGGTCCTTACAGTTTGTAAACCTAAGGATCTTGAGGTCTAGACTTTAGAATTCTTGATATTTTTAACAAAGCCTTAATCAATAATAGTGATGAATTATGTATGGTACAAGTTTTAAAAGCAAAGTAGTCTAAAGATAAACATCATGACAAATTGAATGAGAAAAGTAGTTTAAAGGGGATATATAAAAGGTATTGTTATGATCAAGTTTTAGGTTTTGGTCTGTTAGATTTGGTTCTAAGTTACGGTTTGTCTTGATTATTGGACTGTTGGCCTTTAACATCCTCCTGAACTAACAACAAGTCCGACTATCTATCTATCTTACGAGTTGGTTTGTCTCAATAATACTATTTTTTCTTGAATATTTATAAATGAACATACCCTTTATGAATGATCAAGAAGGATAGCTTCTTAATAACTAATGCGCAGTTTTGTTATTAGCTTAGACCCGTCTTGGGATCCGCCAAATAGAGATTTTATAAAGTTCAACATGGATACATCTTTTTTTGAAGAAACATGTAAAACAAGAGTTAAACTAATAATTCGTGATTTTGTTGGCTTCTATCATGGAGTTAAAGGGAAGTAGTATGAGAGAAGGTTAATTACTGACCATGAAATTGAGCAATTGGAGTGTCTGGCGCTCAAAGTAGCTGTAATCTGGGGCGAATTTATTAATTTTATTGGATACATCAAAGTGGTGTTTAAGTCAGATAATGCGTTACTCACAAAATAAATTAATCTTCAACGTGTGTTCATTGTTGAATCAAGATCTCATTTTAGACATTAAATTTTTGATGTCATAAGAAAGATTAATCGGTTATGTAAGTAAGTTGGAAGGATGAGAAGTGGCGTTGCTGATTATATGGCTGAAAAATACAAAAGCCAGTGGTTTTAATTTCGAGCATTAAGGTAATTTTCCTCAAGAAATGTTGTGCTGGATCAATGGGGAACAATCATCTGTAAGAGCATTTCCAATGTAAGCGGTAAGAACTCAAATTTGTTAATTTTTTTCTTCTTTTCAATCAAAAATCTTCTTATACTAATATAAAGAAAAAATGTATTTTTGGTGGGAGTCCCCTAATTTAGAACGCGGAATTGGGGATACTTATATTAATTAGGGGATAGAGGAGAAAGACAAAAACGTGATATAAATAGTATATCAGATTCACCCCTTATCCATGTATTTTAAATAATTCCTAATCTACCCCTCACTAATCATGTTTAGTGGTTAAATATAATTAGGTAATTTAATAGATTAGTTTGATAATCATTAAAATAAATCATTATCATTAAATTTGTTGATGCAACAATATTAAATCAAGATATTTATGATCATGAAGGTTTAGGTGAAGAACAAACTAACGAAAAGTTCGGTTTCGTCGCAAAAAGTTCGGTTACGTCGTAAAAAAAAATCAGTTACGTCACAAAAAGTTCGGTTACGTCGCAAAAAATATTCGGTTACGTCACAAAAAATTCGGTCACGTCGTAAAAAAATCGGTAACACCGCAATTTTTTCTCCTAACCGAACTTTACTCTGAAAAACCTATATATTGAGTTCGGTAACGTCGCAATTTTTTTCTCCTAACCGAACTTTTCTCTGAAAACTTATATATTGAGTTCAGTTACGTCGCAACTTTTTTCACCCGCCGAACTTTTAGTTCGGTTACGTTGTAAATTTTTTTCCTAACCGAACTTTTCTCTGAAACAAAAAACTCCATTAAAGCTGAGTTCGGCTACCTGTGTTTTTAGAAAGATTAACCGAACTACACTTGCAAATGAGTTCGGTAACCTGTTCTTCAAATGTTGTAGCTGAACTTCGTTAACCAAACGGAAATCGATTTGTAAATTGTTCATTTTTAGGAATGTTTTGGCCAATTCAAGCACCATTAACTAAATTTGAAGTATCCGTGAGTACCCAAACCATCATACTCTTGTTGTGGCTCTTAACGAAAAATATCTAAGGTATCATCACATGAATCACTCATATCATAATTACTAAACTCAAAAAAAGATTTTTGGGTTCACCCATCTTCTTCTTCCTATTTCCTTCTTCTTCTTCTTCTTCTTCTTCTTCTTATCTCTCTATATTAATGTTTATAACAAAACAATCCCACTTATAAATCACTAATCACTAACTAATCAGTTTTTAATCATTAGACTAACTAAGTTTATCCTCAAGGGTAAAGTTGGTATTAAAAAAAATTTTATAAGGGGTGACCAAAATATTACTTCCAATATCCACCCCTAAAACTTAAGAGTAGTCCCCCCATTTTTTGGGTAGTCTCCAAAAAATGATTCCAATAGTATAGATACAGTAAAAACTCCATATATTAATAAAATCTATATATTAATAAAAAAGCATGGTCTCAACTTGGGCGAGTTACAAATAGTAATAAACTCCACATTTTAATACTAATAGATTTTTTTAGTCTCACCTTAATGAATTTACCTCCATATATTAATAAAATCAACATTATAGGAAAATTATAGAACTTGTTACATCAAAATTTAAGATGAAGGAAAATATTTATCTATAGTTGGTTGAGAAAATGATGTAAATTTTTGGATTATTATGGCATCTTTTGATTTGCGTATGCGTAAGACCTCGTTGCTATGTGCACCATCTTGTTGAAGCCAAAATATTTCCAACTTATCGAGCATGTTTAAAGCTTCTTGGCATGAAACTTTTGGTATCTATATACTATCATCATCGGGATTATCTGCATCCGCTTCTTGTCTAATTCCATTGATTATTTCTTCTTCGGTTGAAGCATATACGACTTGTTGCTCATTGGGATAATTAAGGAAGACGTCCATATCCATTCAATTAGTGTAGTGCAACTATTCAATTTGATTACTCATAAGTATCTTTTAACCATTTCGCAAGATCTTTTTGCGTCCAATTTGGATGTGATTTTTTCTTTTCACACAACTCTATACGAATTTTATCACTCATATGAGTTCTTTCCTAACATTGGATGAAATTTTGATTTGGTTGAGAAGAAGAGAATATTAAAAATAATGAATTATCTTCTAATATATCTAGTACTATTTATAGTATAGAGAAAACTTTAAAAATTCTTAATAGGATATATTATTCAATATATTAAAGGATATTCAAAATATAATAAAGGATATATATTGTTCAATATATCATTCATCTTTTTTTTTTGTTGTATACCTCCCTATATTAATAAACTCCATATATTAATAATTTTGTAAAGTCCCAAGGTTATTAATATAAGAAGTTTTTACTGTATTAGAAGATACGCAAAAACAGGTGGCACTTGGCATATTCGGTATCTTTCCACTCCACAAAGCCCATGAACATTTGTTATCACAAAGCCCATAATATATTTGTTGTCTGCCCAAGTCCTGCATATCATTTGAAGCTCATTTTAGTGTTAGTGATTGATTTTAGAGTTCCTTAAACATTTTTTTCCCCAGTAGAACGATTATAGAGTTTTTTACTTTATAATTATAGAGTTTTTACTTTATAAATAGTTAGAAACAGAAATATTTTGATTTACAAAAATTTGACACTTTTAATTTTGAAATTTTATATTAGGCAGCTTGTTGATCACTTGACTACTATGTAACTTCTTTGCTATTCTACTAAATATCCAAACTAATTTCTTATTTTTTAACTTCTAGAATTCAAAAGACCATATAAAGTGTATCTAAACAGGCTATGTAAGTCCTGAGCCAAGCCTCAAGGGTGCATGACCACTAACTACATATTAAAAAGCTACAAGACATGTAAACACGACATCAATGTAGCTTTGGAAGCTAAATTTTACCGAACACCTGGACTAATAAAATACTTAAAAAACTCTGAATGTCTTTTCTTTTCTTTTGTTCGATTGCAATGCAGGTGAATGTTGTCGTTGATTGCATCAATACAGTGTCGAAAAGTAATACTAAATGTTCATTCTTTTGCACATACCAATTTCCATTTCTTCTTTTCATACCATGATATCATATACTAATTGAATATAATTAATTTTATTAGTAATAATAGTTTTATCTAAGGGGAGAATCTATCTACCTTACAAAGACATGAATAAGACATTGGAAGGAAGGAAGGAAAATCAATAATAACCTAAATACAATATACCAACATAATTCTACAACTACATCTACATCTACAACAACAACAAATGAGAGCAAAATCTCTTTTTTTTTTTTTTTTCTTTTACCTATCTACCAGGAGTAACCCGTGGCTGTTTGGAGACGGCTGCTCCCGTTACTGCCATACTTCCTGCTCTATCTATTATACTTCGCTGATTTCGCCTTCAGCACATACGCCAACCTCAATCACCATTCTTCCTTTCTTGTTTGTAGGTAAAATCCGGCAACAGTTTCTTCTAGGACTCTGCCAATCCAACCAAATACCAACATTATTTTAAGTTTCGAGGACTCTGCAGGGTAGTTCAAGCCTCAAGTTTGTCCATGTTAGCTTAGTAGCAGGTACAATTTGTTAATCTTACTAATGATATATGATTCTAGATACCTAACACGTCTCCAAACAGACTGAATAAGCACCCTATCCGATGAATAATCTAATACCGGCACCATCATAAAGTGCACAGCAGTAAGATTTAGTGATAATAATAATAATCTAGCACTGAGAATGACAGATGGAGCATAGAATACTTTTTGTAAATGAACAACAAAGTAGATATTGATAGTTTATTCGAAGTTGCAATGTAAATCGGACATATGGCATTGTTGTATTATTAATGTAATGCAAGATTAATACTAATAAATAAGCATTAAGCGGTTGATTAAGTTACTAACTGAGATGTACTTACGGAAGTTTGTGTAATAAGAAAACTAGACCAATGTACCTTATTTCTTCTAATTTTGTACACATGCATATCGAGAGATACGACTATGTAAAAGACAACTCGACAAGCAGAACTGAGAAATGGAGAAAAGAAATATAACACGAGAGGATTACCTTGTCCCAAAGATGAGGGTCGGGTCTCTTGTAAACCAAAACGGTATCTATGTCATCCGGACTCGTCATTTTCCATTTGCACGGTGGGTGAGGAGTTCGGTGCTTCACATACTCGGTCATCGTTTGATTCAACGTGGAATCAAATTTAGCATTCGCCAAGTAAAACACAAATGGTTTCTGACATGGATTTCGAGCAACTGGTCTTGTATTGAAAGCATAAGCAGTATAATCTGCTCTTTTATACCAATTCAAAAAAGTTCTCGAAGGCATTTCCATCTCACGTGGTGAGAAAACACCTCTAAAAATCTGAACTGCATAGCCCCAAGAAACAGATACAGTCCACCGATTCTTTTTGTGATAACAAATTGATTGCTGCATTAATCCAGCCGAGTCAAGTTTCATGGGTACCATGAGCCTTTGCAACGCTTGTACTCGCGACACATTTGGAAATATAGGTTCAACTACATCTAAATGATGTAATGTTACCAAAGGTGTCACCGGGTGCGCCGCGAGTAATCCAAACAAGTTACCGTACACATCGTACTGCATCCATAAAACATTAAATACAAACAACAAATGTCAAAATGTGAAAGAAAAAGCAAGAAACACAAATCCATAAACACAGGAAAATGGTGGTGGTCACCAGACTCATCACCACCACCACCGACTCATACACCGACAAATAATTCAGCTTTGTGGGTCCCACGCCTTAAACAACTTACCAATCTTTTTCAACATTTCCACAGTAGTACACTTACAATAAACTGAACTGTAAACTGAAAATTGAATTGAAATCACATGTTCTGTTGTTTACCTACATTTATGCCTATATACGAAAACTCAACCAAATCTGGGTTTTACACGACCCATGTTGCCAACCCGTTACCTTACATGTGGTCCATTCTTGAAGGGACTTTAATATTATTTTCGTACCAAAAAGTTGACACACCACCAAGGTCACAATCAATAAAATGGAAAAATAATTACACCACCCAACAGAGATAATAAGATCTTTGCAGCTGTAGGGCCCTACCAACCTACTAAAAGCGTTAAGAGTGCTATTCCTGCGGGTTCCACAATGGTCCTACCCCTCCACCCGAAGAAAAACAAATGAAAATGATAAACCAAGTGAGCTGAAAATCCCGCAGACGGTGGTGTCTCACAATTTCTGCGGGTCCAACACATAATACCGACACCCCTGCTCAGCTACAGTGCCGTGGGTCCCATGATTTTGTTTCTGTCGATGATAACACCGAAAGAAAGTTTCGGTGTGGCTAGCACAGCCGAATAACAAATGCTTAAAATGAAGATTACTCTAACCAGTACTTAGTAAACAATTTTAGAAACGTAATCCTAAAGTGTAGTGTTTGTTGAAGAATGCAGACCACAGAAATGAAAACTGCATCTTGACATTTTGGGTGCAAGTCCAGCTGGGGAGACTCGATTCCTCATCAGAAGAAAAACAAATGCTTAAAATAAAGAATTAGTCTAAAGAGTAGTAGTTACCAACTTTAGAACATAATCCTAAAGTGTAGTGTTTGTTGGAGAATGTAGACCACATAAAATGAAAATGCATCTAGGCATTGTGGGTGCTAGTCCAGCTGGGAGGGGATTCATTTGTCCTACCCAACTTTCCGCGGATCTAAAGGCTTTCCTCAAGGGGCCGAGGCAGCCGACTAGACCCACTAGGATTTGTGCCCCGTGTTGCTAGATTTTAACTACGGCTGTGCTAGACACACCGAAATTTTCTTTCGGTGATATCAACGAAAGAAACAAAATCATGGGACTCGCGGCACTGTAGCTGAGCAGGGGGTCGGTACTATGTGTGGGACCCGCAGAAACTGTGAGACACCACCGAGTATGCGGGATTTTCAGTTCGGTGGGTTTATCATTTTCGTGTTAACTATAAAGGCTATAGCTTATATTGAAAGCTCACCTGTTCATTCTCAATTATAACCCCAATCAATCAACAATTGATTCAGCATTGCATTCTCTATTCTCTAGTGTGTATTAGATTTATTATGTATACAACTCAGTGGCAGTGAGTTATCACTGAGTTCAACTGTGTCCTTTGCCCAAGATTGCTAATAGGGGGGACTGGTTTTACTTGGGGGTGTACCAAAATGCTAATAAAACAAAACATCATTTGCCTTGGGGTTGGTACACCCCCAAGAAAATTGGTACCCCTATTAGCAGCCTTGCCCTTGCCTTCTACCCTACTGTGCATTCTCATGGGGAGTAATAATTTTAACCACAAAGTGACACCAGTCAAAACCTTTGAATCAATCAATGAATAAAAAAACAAGAAATCACTACAACCAAGATATGTGTGTGATCATTTTGCAGGTTCTAGTCCCTACCACCTTTCACTGTATTACCTACTGGTAAAAGTCACAGAATGCTGTTTATGTTGTCCCATCCTAGTCCCCCAATGCATAAAGAAAAAAAAGCAAATACAGTACAATCTAGGAAACACAATCCAGGCAGCAGAAGGTATGGGTGAATTCAGGAAGACCACATAATTTTTGTTGCAGAATTTACTACTACTAGCTATAAATTTCACCAGCAACATTCAATGCTACAGTACTCTAATTCAGCGTTCATGTCAGATTATGCATCGCCTAGCGTGCATTGGATGTGCAAGTGAGTTGCCACCGATTTACAATGTGTGATGTGTAAAATGGAGGTGGAGGAGAGTGGGTTACCTGATGGAAGCCAAGTTCTTTAGTGAGAGGAACACCAAGCTCAGACATGCAAGCTTGCATCCGGTCATCGGAACCGTAAAGCCCCGGGTATCGATGAATGCACCGGTCTTGAATCTTATCAAGTGCCACAGCCAATGGATAACTGATAGCAAAACCACCACCACCGTAAGCCATCCCATAAGAGAAATAAATATTCTGCAAATGACTTTCGGATAAACTCCCAATGTAATAATACTGATTATGATCATATTTGGATAAAACCCTCACTAAATTCTCCGCGACAAAGAATGTATCATCATCTCCCATTACAAACCATCTCACATTTGTTAAACCAAGTCTCAATGTCTCTGATACAATCCTTGATATACGAATCGCTGACCGGTGACCTTGCCGGTTAGTGTAAGGAAACCTTGATGTGTCACCTGAGATTTTCACTTGTGGAATTCCACTTTGATCTCCTCTTAGTTTCACAGGCTTATCTAACCAGACAATCCCTCTCATTTCCTTAGATTTCCACCATAACTTGATGTAGTTTTTTCGCATTTCCCAGAGCTTGGATGATGCTGCTATCCCAAATACAATGTGCTTCAACCCTGTTTTTGCTTCAATCAAAGAATTCGAAGAACTACTAGTCTGATTCTGATTTTGATTTTGGATAGAAATTGCTGTTGTAATGCCAACACCATCATCATCATCCTCGTTATCAGTACTAATGGAGGATGAAGAATTGAGAAGATGATGAATGTGATTCAATGTAGGAATTTGTTCAATACAAGAAGAATTAGAAGAAGAAGATGAAACTAATTTCAATGTATAAACTAAATAAGTTAATGAAATGAAAAGGATTAACCAAACCATTAACTTTTGCAGACCTCTAGTGGAAGAAGAAGATGAAGATGGATTTCTTGGTGTACTCATGATTTGATCGGAAATTAGAAGCTCTTTTTGAGACCCTTTCATTTGTAATCTTGAATGAATCCTCTTAATAAAAAGGGTTGTCAATCAAGAATTTATAAAACCCCAAACCCATTAAACACTTTAACCCATAAAACACTTCAAGACTTCATTACAGCCAAAGGTGAAAGAAACCTTCAAAATTACTGTCAACATTATAGAATCTGTAATCTTAACAACATAATCCAAAATTTAATACAGATCTCACCCTCATTTAATTCTGTTGAGCTGATTTCAGTTTTTTTTCCTTCTTCTTCTAAAAATAGTATATACAGAACAGAGTAAGTTTTTTCTCTGATCTTGTAGAGCAAAAATTCAGCTACAATTGAGAAATCTAACAAGAACCCAGATTGTTGTTCGTGATGAATTTCATGAAATCAGAGGAAAAAGATTCGAAAGAAGAAAAACATTTTTGAGAGAAATTTTTGTTTTTGTTCTTCTGATTGTGATTTGCTTTCCCAAAACCCTTCTGAAAGAAGCACGCGCATGCAGCGTACGTGTCTAGAGATGAGGGTTATAGTGGAGATGTGAAACTTGGAAGGACATGAGGTTTTGACCTTATATCACCTTACACTTGTGCCTTATCTACTGTCGGTGTGTGCAGCAGCTAATAACTAGTAAAAAAAGTTTCCGTTTTGGATTCAGCTTCTCTGGGATAAAATCCATGGCAAAAACAGCCTTAAAAAGATAATGAATCTCAAGGTGGCAATTATTGTGTACACACTTGTTAGAAGAATGGAACCTTGGGAGGTTAGTGAGATGAGAAAAGGTCACAAGAAGAAATTGTGCTAGTTGGTACATGATTGGGGAAATTAGGTAGGGGTAAGAATGTAAGTTTGGGAGAAAGGTGAAAATGATGGAAAGCTATATGGGATAAACTTAACATGTTTGGATATCCTAAGTAGAGGAAATTTTAATTTTTTTTGTTTGTCAATTGCTAAAAAGTTATTCTTCTTTTTGTTAGCATAAATCGTTTTTAAATTATAGCATATTTGGATATCTTTTTTTTATTTATTGAAAAACTTAAGGCAAAAACACCTTAAGAAACCATTACAATTTCATCAACACCATTACAACGACCATTACATGGATAGCGTACGCAAAAGAAATTATAGGATAATATGAGCAACAACACTTGCAGATATGATATAGGAAACATGAGCAGATTTGACTAATATGGACACTACCAACTCTAGAGACATAGTAAAGACAATCACCCAATAATGCAACTAATTGAGTCATTTCCTTGTGAAGTTTAGATGGTATTATTTGGAAAGAACTAATTTCTTCCAAATCAATTAACAATTTTGCACAGGGTTGTTTTTGGGTGAAAACTACTTCTGCTGGTTTTGGTAATTTGGGTTCTGTGGATGAGAAGTGAATCTAAACCCTAAACAAATGCACTGCGCGGTGAGTGCTTTTGATTCGAGAGATCAATCTGTACAATTCTGTCCTAAACCAAAAAATGGTCGTTCCAGACTTGTTTCGGTCATAAAGTGAAGGAGATGGGGTTGATCCTAGGGAGGGAAGCGAAGAAGGTGTTGAGATTGTGAAGGTGTAGGCTTTCATATGACTTGTAACAGAAAGGTGAGTAGTATTACGAATAATGCAAGCAGGCTCTGGGTGTTTGAATACGTGTTGTATTAACACTTGGTTTCTGTGTTGTGTTCTTTTGTCTCTTTTGGAAATAGGGCGGAGAACCTATTTATACATGTCATTTGAGCCTTATTCACGTCTCTCATGGGAAGTGGAGGAAGTGGAGTGATGGAGTAGTGGAGTTGTGTGTTAGTGTCACACGATCAATCTTGCCCACTTCTTCCATCATCACTAACCGTTCATGTCTTCCTGACACGTTCTTGTGATGGCGCGTTGCACGCTGTAAACCGCCAGACCAATACCCCAGTGTGTATCCCCCAGTTTGCGACATGATTGATGTCTTGAGTGTGTGGATCGTGGGACCCACATAAGGTAGCATGTAATGCTAGCTAAATAACTAAGTTATTTAGGAAGTCAATACTTGTAAAGTATCGTGTGTATTCTATGCATGTTATCTATCGAATGTATTCGGCATATATGAAGCATCGTTGTTGAGCATCATGCCCTGCCTACTTCACGTGAGGGTTTGGAGGCTGTGCTGGAAAATCCTCCCTTGACCGACCATATGGTGTGGTAGAGTGGAGGACGGTGATCACGGTGATACTTCACTGGTCGCCTAACTCTTATCCTAAGCCGTCCGTCTAAGCTGGCGAAGTTGAACGGACGATATGACTTGCGACCCACATCTGCGAACCTCGAATTAAGGTTTATGTGACGACCCTCAAGCTCGTCAACGCTATTAGACCAGTCAAGAGACGACTAAGCCGCTAATGACTGAAATTAGGGTCTATAGATTTGTTTGATGTTCTGAAGATGAAGAAGATGATATATAGATCTACTGTTGGATAAGTAAATATGGGTAGATGTTTAATTCAAGTTCCGAAATCGTTTTGAAGATGAATCAAATGAATTAGAATTGTAGGAAGTATTTGAACTCTTAAGGATATTGCTTTGGGATTTTGGCTCTTTGTTGTTGATGAAGGATGTAATTGTCTGGATTATGGTGTTATATTGAATTGCAAGTACAAATGGGTTATCTCAATTGAAATGATGTTGGTGTTTGGTATTTGAATACATGGGTTATAGATGGAAGAATTGTATGGGGTTGTTTGAACTGGTGTTGTTGAAATAATTAAGTCTAGAACTGTGGATGGTGGTAGAGATGAAGATGCAGGCAGTGTGTGAAATGATGAAATTGCAGGTGGAGTTGAGTTATGTAATGATGGTGGTTGGATTGTTAAAAGAATGAAGCTGGAGGTGAGGTAGAATGCTAGGGTTTGGTTGGAAGGTATATGCAATTATAGGATAGCACCGTTGAGATTTAGTTGTGTGACTGTAGTATTGGAATTGTTTTGATAGTGAACTGAAGTTTGAAGGTGACTCTCAAGTGAAGTCTGTTGGTGGTCCAGGCCTGAGATGTGTAGTTAGTAATGATGGTTGTAGAGAAGGGATAATAACTTCAGTGGAGGCTTGCTACTACAATTGCAGGTAAGCTTAGTTTTTAAATTGGTTATGAAGTTTACCTTGAGTCGATTGTATCTCTGTGATGAAGAAAAGTATAGATGTAATTTGGTGAAGTTGTTGTCAATGATCATTGTAGAATTGTATGATAAAGAATGAGTTTATGTTGTAGGAGTTGAAGGTGTTATGGCTTAGGCCTTGTGTTGTTCTATGAGTTAGATGTCTGACTCAGTTAATCTGACTGAGTTGAACCTGAGTTGACTCACTGATTCCCTATTTGACTCAGTTGACTTTGAATGTGGACTGGACTTTAACCTTTGACTGACGTTTACTGTTAGTTGACTCAGCTGACCGTTGGAGACCGTTAGTTGACCAATTGGATCAGGCCTTTGGTTAGTGGGCCTGTTTATTGAACTTGGGCTTAGAACCATTAGTTACACTTATATGATTCTTGTGTGAGCCATTTGACTAAATTCTTAGAGTTCTTGTGTGATTAACAGTTAATTATTAACAACGATCGATTCAAAGGATGAACCAGTGGATCGTGGATCGCGAGGCAGGCGTGGCTTGTCATCAAAAGGTGTGGGAATGCATTTGACTCTTTGTAATCATTATTGCTGCTTTTATAAAAAATTATGCTTAACAAACTCATGCATTTTCTGTCCGTGCATTCCATGCTTTGTTTAAAATGCATTATGATAATCCTGTCATTTCAGTGAATCTTTCCACGATGTGGAAAGGACTTGTATTGTTTTGTTTTCAATATGAATTGTTATGGGAAATGAGAATTTCCACTTGTGGTATATAGGATATGCTCCTTCACATTTATACCTACATGAATTCAGCTTTTATGCTTAAATTTGGTCATCATTAAAGGGTGATATCAATAGCTATTCGATGTGGAACAACCGGTAGGCTCGGAAAGATACCTACTATTGTATAAACTGCAAGTGCACAGTGTCGACAAGCAACACAGGGCAAGCACAGGTCGAACCACAGAGACTTGGAGAGTGTAGAAGTTGATTCTAAATCTGATTGTGAGAGTAACCAAAAGGGGTTTGTTTTTGTCGATACTGACGATATGATTTTCAAGTGATGGAAATAATAAAAGTAAAAGATGCAAATATCAAGATATGTAAACAATGATAATATGGATACTAGGGTATTCAAATCCACCAATAACCTATGATATGCATTCAACTTGTAATATTATTCTTGTCCTTATAGTAGATTCAAGTCTACCGTATAACTAAGGTGTTTCTCCAATGGATAATTTAATCACAACTAAAGTATTTCTCCAAAGCATTAATTGTCTAATTAAGCACAACTAATCTAAAGATCAATATTTGGTTAAGCATGAGTTGTAGCATAATCAACATAGAGATATTCTAACTACAATGGATACATGGCATACATTGTGAGAGCAAGATGTTGAAAAACTTGGATTAAATTATATCTTTAAACAATTCTAAACTTTCAAGAACAAGATACAAGATATGAATACATACCAATGAGATTAGGGCTTCATATAAACCCTAGTAAATGAAACTAGAACATGAAGAACATTACAACAAAACTTAAATTTGATTAACTAACATGAACAAGCTATTCTTGGATGGTTTTTCAACACAACAACCCTCTCTATTTATACACAAAATTCCCTTAAGCACTTGGATCCGAATTTTGGCACTCATCCACTCAACAAAACATGTTTTCTTAATTGATGGAATATATTTGGTTGTGGGAAACAAATTGGGAGTGATTGAGTGAGAGAATGGGGGTGAGGTGGATGTTTTGGAAAGAATCCAATGGGGTGAGGTGGATGTTTTGGAAAGAATCCAATGGGGGTGAGGTGGATGTTTTGGAAAGAATCAATGGGGGTGAGGTGGAAATGATTTGGGTCTTGGGTTTTGGATCATGGGTTGTTTAATCCCATGAATTTGTAAACAGTTGCCACGATGTCGTGAAATGGTTGCAACGCTTCCAACTTTCTTCTCTTTTGTCTTCTCAATTCTTCCAAGCTTTATTTAGTACTTAAAAACACAAAATTAATTAATACAAATATTTATTCTTGAAAATGGTAAAAATGCAGAATTTGGGATAATATATGACTTTGAAGCGCGAAAGATGAGTTAAGTGCCAATGAAAAGGTGTATGAATATGCAATATTTGGCACTCATCAAATACCCCCAAACCCGAATTTTACTTGTCCTCAAGTGAAAAAGTAAATCCTAACTATACCACCTGTCGCTGGTCTCTCGAATGCATTTAGCGTATGCACTAAGCCTTTAAACCCCTAGGTGTCCCTAGTGGACGAGTTGTAGTCTCGTGAGGGCCTACCAAAGAAGTACCCACAAACCCTTCTCCAATATCAGAGCATCCATAGAAATGTCTTTGTCTTCGGTCTTCAACTGTAGATGATGAACCGGAATTTCGTAGAACCTTGATATTTTGTAACCATTTTTTTTAAGACCCGCTATACGCGCTGATCATCATATTTTTAGTGACCCCGCTACACTGACTGATCATCATTTTTTTTAGTGACCGCTACAGTGATCATCGGATACCAAACACAAGACCCATTACACACGCTGGTCATCATAAAAAAAAATTTGATTTTTGATTTATTTATTTTTTAATAAAAGACTAAAAAATCTATATGCAAAACACTACAAAAAAAATCCTACAAAAGACCCGCTACACAGCTGGTCATAGAAAAGAAGAAAAAAAAAATGCAAAAGACTACAAAGGATCCTACAAAAGACCATTACACAGTGGTCATAAAAAAAAATGCAAAAGACTACAAAAAAACTACAAAAGACCAGCTACACGGCTGGTCTTGACAAAGACAACCAAAAATAAAATGCAAAAGACTATAAAAGACCCTATAAAAGACCCGCTACACATTGGTCATAAAAGACACAACAAAAATTGCAATACTCCCCAAACCTAAATCTAACATTGTCCTCAATGTTTCAAAAGATAAGAAACAACAAAACATGAGAACAAAACGATTCAAAGGAAAGAGATTACCAGATGCCAAAAAGGGTGGTGCTAACCATAATTGAATGAATGCTTTGAAAGCAAATAATATGAGCACAAGACAAAATGTTTGGTTAGCACACAAATATATCAACAAGATTCAAAATTTTACCTACTAGATTATACAATGATGACTCACCATGTACCAACAATCTAAAAAGTTGAGGATCAACCCAAAAAGACGTAGTGCGGAAACATCCATGACCTTACACAATTATAAAAGGACAACAATGCAAGTGAGATCGCATATGTGAATGAGTTACCCCCAAACCTAGATTTTTCAATAGATATATTTTTGGGTACAAAATCTAACAATTTCGGGGGTGCACTATGCACAAGATCTAGTTCAAAGTGGATTTTGTCGGGGATGGATGGAGAGACATGAGTGAACTCTAATTGTGGCTCATCAAAGGTATTATATTTAAGCGCAAAATAGTCCAAGAGGACTTGAGAGGCACACAGGTTCAATCCTAGATTAGGTACTCTTAGAAAAGTAGGTTTAACAATAACTTTACAAACCAAATCTAGGTTGGGTGCAAGATTACCAGGTTTGTGACATGGGCGAGGAGGTAGGAACATCATTATTAGGCACATCTATAACTCCTAAATCATTTGCCGTGTGTCGCAAAGATGCTCACATTCATAGAACAATCCATCAAGACCCAAATAAGTATCATGCTCATCCAAAATTTTATTCTCATGCATAGACAAATCCAAAGAGACATCACAATGTGACCCGAGCGAGAGAATCGAGACATGTCAATTATGTTTTTATGCATAAGATCATTAGTGTTGATAGGAGATTCAACATTACCTATGTCAGACACAAGTACAACATCATGCTCATGCTCATAAAACAAATCAATAAGCCCCAGTTCACAATCATCCCCTAGAACTTCAGTTTCATGCATATGAATATCACAAGAAACTTCACATTGTGACTTAGAAAATGTTGAATCTTCTGTAGACAAACTTGGTAGGCTCGGAAAGATACCTACTATTGTGTATACTGCAAGTGCACAGTGTCGACAAGCAACACAGGGCAAGCACAGGTCGAACCACAGAGACTTGGAGAGTGTAGAAGTTGATTCTAAATCCTGATTCAGAGAGTAACCAAAAGGGGTTTGTTTTTGTCGATCTGACGATATGATTTTCAAGTGGACTGAAATAATAAAAGTAAAAGATGCAAATATCAAGATATGTAAACAATGATAATATGGATACTAGGGTATTCAAATCACCAATAACCTATGATATGCATTCAACTTGTAATATTATTCTTGTCCTTATAGTAGATTCAAGTCTACCAGTATAACTAAGGTGTTTCTCCAATGGATAATTTAATCACAACTAAAGTATTTCTCCAAAGCATTAATTGTCTAATTAAGCACAACTAATCTAAAGATCAATATTTGGTTAAGCATGAGTTGTAGCATAATCAACATAGAGATATTCTAACTACAATGGATACATGGCATACATTGTGAGAGCAAGATGTTGAAAAACTTGGATTAAATTATATCTTTAAACAATTCTAAACTTTCAAGAACAAGATACAAGATATGAATACATACCAATGAGATTAGGGCTTCATCTAAACCTAGTAAATGAAACTAGAACATGAAGAACATTACAACAATACTTAAATTTGATAAACTAACATGAACAAGCTATTCTTGGATGGTTTTTCAACACAACAACCCTCTCTATTTATACAAAAAAATTCCCTTAAGCACTTGGATCCGAATTTTGGCACTCATCCACTCAACAAAACATGTTTTCTTAATTGATGGAATATATTTGGTTGTGGGAAACAAATTGGGAGTGATTGAGTGAGAGAATGGGGTGAGGTGGAAATGGATTTGGGTCTTGGGTTTTGGATCATGGGTTGTTTAATCCCATGAATTTGTAAACAAAGTTGCCAGCGATGCGCGGCAGTCGTAACGCTTCCAACTTTCTTCTCTTTGTCTTCTCAATTCTTCCAAGCTTTATTTAGTACTTAAAAACACAAAATTAATTAATACAAATATTTATTCTTGAAAATGGAACAACCCGGCATCAATAGTATACATTGTTTGAATAAGGAGTTTGTCCATATACATGTTTGTGTATTTCAGTGACTTAGTCAGTGTTTAATGTTTCGGAAAAACATGTATTGGTTTCCAAATCTTGCCTATGATTACTTAGAAGTTAAATGTTAATTATTCCCACTTTAAGTTTCAGTGACAGATCAGAGTTGCGCAGCGAAAGCTCCGAGAAGTTAACTTCGTTAGTTGATTATATTCTGATATGTTTATTTTGTTGTATATTCTATTTGTAAACCAAATGACTATTTTATATGTATAATTGGAGAGGAGTTCTTGTATATATATTTCTGAGAGGGGTTAGTTTTGGGTTAAGTTTTATAGAAGATTTCTTATTTGATTGGTTCAGTAAATGTTTAGTTTTAGTGCCTCTATATTTAGTTAATTTCTTGGATTAGTCAGCTGCTAGCTTAGGGGGCGCTACAGTTTAGGGGGTGCGCGAGTGTACTCCTTCATCCTGGTTGAATCCAAGCATGGGAGGTGTTTCATGGAGGACCGATCAGTCATGCGTGTAGAAAGCATGCTGATGTCCATGCCCATGCTTTACTGTCCCACGAAGGTTTGATTTAGGACACTCAAACTTGCCGGTGAATTTGAGTGGTTGAGATCGATTTGCGATAGAATTCCTATGCCGCAAAGGATTCTTAAAAGGGAGTGATATCCCATCTTCAAGGCACATGTTTCGAGACAATCAAGCTTGGTCGGTCTCGGCCGATTGGTACATCGTGTAGGTGGTAGGCTGGTATTCACGCCTATACCTGACTGTCCTATGGAAACGTGATCTAAGCCACTCAATTTGTCTGGCGAAGTTGAGTGGTCGAGATTAATTTATGATTTAGGAAGCGTGACCATGCCAGTTTGGGCGCACGAATCGAGGCGCCTGACCAAGGCTAGCTTTGGCCGATCGGTCGGTGATGGTATTTTCAATAATGTTGTAGTAAATAGGTTCGTGAGACTTGTGAAAGCAATGGATTTTAGATTTAATAAAACTTAAAAGTAAAGAAAACTTAGATCAAAATTGATTTCAAGATAAGAGAGAATAACCAAGACACTGATTCCACTATTACACATGAATAAATTGTGGTAAATAACCCAAAACTCTAATTATCTTTTAAGTCCTTTGTTTCTTAATTCACAAATAATCAGGCAAATTCTCAACAATTAATTGTATCCCCTAAGCATAGATTATCTTAATACAAAGCATAACCTATCTAATTGAATCACAACTAATGAAGAAAATTATGCAAACAATTAAAAACTCTGCAAAAGTAGTGATTGAGTGAATTATAAATCATAAATTAGAGAAAATAAATAATTACCAATTAGTCATGCATAAATAGCTTCCTCATTGCCTTGGTTGTGGGAGAATTATCCGCTCATCATGTTGGAAACACGCTCAAAATTCATTATTATTGCTCAAAGGGTGTTTACAAAAATGAAAATGGGAGAAATATAATGAAAATAGGGTTTGTAACAGTTATATTTGTTCCAAACCGAGCTGTTGCAAAGAACGATACAAAAACAACGTCACTGTAACTGTAGCTATACGACCCACACGTCTGTGTCGCAAACACTGTTGAAGAACGACTGCCTTGGCTGGTCTGTTCTTCGTGTTCTTCAGAAATGCAGCAGCAACAACAGGTTTCTCTGGTGATCGGTTTTTCGCTCTCTTCTGCTCCTAATAAATTCTCCCAAACTCCTCGTCCCCCTTCTGTGGTTCACCAACACCCTTTATATAGTCGACAGGGAATCAAAATATCACGCCATTACTTCAAATATTCTCCATTACTCGGCATTCATAAGAAAATATTCTCGGGAATATTTTCTTCGCTTTCTTGCATTCTCACGCATATGCAGTTGTCCAACCTTCCTTACTTATCTCTTTCACGCTCCTTCAGCGACCAGTCTCTATCCAAACACGAGCAGCAAACGTGTTATCCCGTGAATATCTATTCCGGCGTATGTGTGCCCTGTTTTCTCCCACACGAATATCTAGCCAAATTCAATCGAAAACATCGACCATACCAGGTCTGATATGCTCAGTCAAGTCATCCCACTCAATATCATCCATTGAATCTCGCTAGAACATCACCAAAAATCCAACCCTAATCTTCTAACTTCTTTTCCCGCCAAAACCAAATTCAAAAGGAAGAAGATGGGTGTGATGGATAAATGGGCTATATATAGCCGTGGGTGCTGAGGACAAATTTGGGTTACACATAGCCGTGGATGCCCCTTATCCAAAGTGGGAGTCTGAATAGCAAATGTCCTCCGGGGGTGTTCCGAGCAACTTTTCGAGCCGAATTTTCCAACAATCTTTATTTCCAAAAAAATACCTACAAACACACAAAACACCATAATAAGGACAAAAACGAGTACTAACAATACGAAACATTGAGGACAAATTAGACACATAAATGCGTCTATCAAATACCCCCAAACTTATTTTTTTCTAGTCCACGGGCAAAACAACAAAAATAAAACCGAGTTAAGCTCGGGAGGGTTTACCAGAGGTGTACCCACAAAACCATGACTTCCGATTGGTCACAAGTATCCAAAGAGTTATGAGGACATACATATTCTCAACCTATCTCCAAGTAACTATAATACCAAAGAACAGGTGCTAGCTCTAAAGCTGACTAAAGAAAAGGGGAGACACATCCGCAACACTGCTAGATAAAGATATATCCGCTACACATCTAGATAAACATTGTAAGATGCGTCCGTTTATTTACAGCTAGATAAGATTAGGAGAGAGATAAAAATGAGAGGGACATCTCTACACAATTTGGACTAATTACGTGTGATGAGTTGAACCAAGTCTTTGGAAAGATCTTGTGTCAGATTGAAAGCGGACTAACAAAGCAACCAAATGTATCTTTCTTCGACTCTCTCATAGTGCTCAGTAGAAACAACGTTTTCTTCGGTCTTCAACTGTTGATGATAAACTCTCGAACCTCATAGAACCTTGACAATTAACTCTTCTCTTCGATTTCTTGCTTGACTTAAAAGTTTCTACTTCCCTAAGGCCTTATTGAACAAAATTTAAACTTTATATTTATTTTTTTTTTTCATTTATTTTTTTGTTGAGTAATAACAAGACAAAAAAAAATTATATGGCCATCACAGAAGGAATTTAACACTTGGATCTTCGCAACTTATAATGTCTTAGTATCATGAACTTCAACAACTTATATCATTTGCTCTTATAACTTCTTGTAACTAAGTTATAACTTTGATTTTTTTTTTATTTTTTTTTGAATTATTCTTTTCCGTTGTTGCTTCTAAACCTTAAATGTCTTCAACTTTCTTCATCGATTTTGATGTCGCTCCACTTGTTGATGATGATAAGTTTCTACTGAGAGAGAGTTTGTAATCCAGTAACTAAGACTACATTGTGAGGTTGCTTTGTATTTCTGGCATTTCCTGACCTACTTGCCTTTCCATCATGGATGGTTAGGTCCATCACGGTTACCCTCTAAAAAGGAACAAGTTCTCTCCTGAATTTCAAGGATCTCAATGTCTTTTTCTCTAATGTCTCAATAGGTTATTATCCCAAGCATTCTAATTTCTATCTTTTCGGTGAGAAACATTATGTAAACTTAGCTAACCGGATACCATGTGACGCTAGAAGTTTCAAAAGTGCAACTAAAAAGTTCTTCCCCACCCCCAAACTTAAATCTAACATTGTCCTCAATGTTTCTAATGAAAGAGCAAAACCTAAAGTAAAATAACACGAGGAGAAGTTGGAAAGATAGTACCTGGGTGAAGAGAGAGAAAAGCAAAACTAGTATACAACATACAACTGCCTCGATGGTCAATCAAGGGTAAACAGGGTCCTCCAGAGGGACCTCCTCAACATCACCTGTAGGAAATGGCTCTTAAAAGGGTTTCAATCTCTGACCGTTAACCTTCGAAGAACTACTAACATCTGGTGTATCGATCTCAACAGCTCCATGAGGAAAAATAGTGCAAACAATAAAAGGACATGTCCACCGAGAACGTAACTTCCCAGGGAAAAGATGCAAGCGGGTATCATACAGAAGAACTTTTTGACCTGGAGAAAATGACTTCCGTAAAATATTTCTATCATGCACAAGTTTCATTTTATTCTTATACTCCTTCGCACTATCGTAAGCATCTATACGAATTTCATCCAACTCATTCAGTTGGAGTTTCATATGGGCTCCTGCCTTGTCAAGTGAAAAATTTAGCTGCTTAACAGCCCAATAAGCTCTATGTTCTAACTCAACAGGTAAATGACATGCCTTGCCATAAACAAGACGATAAGGCGACATTCCAATGGGGTTTTTAAACGCAGTACTGTAAGCCCATAAGGCATCAGTAAGCCTAGACGACCAGTCTTTCCGATTAGGATTAACTATTTTCTCTAATATATGTTTTATCTCCCTATTGGAAACCTCTACCTGACCACTAGTCTGTGGATGATACGGGGTGGCTACCTTATGTGTAATACCATATTTCTTCATCAAAAGCCTAAAAGGTCCATTACAAAAGTGAGACCCTCCATCACTAATTATAGCTCGTGGTGTACCAAAACGTGTAAGTATATTGTTTTTCAAAAACTCATGCATAACCCTATGGTCATTGGTTTTACACGCAACTGCCTCAATCCACTTAGAGACATAGTCTACGGCGACAAGGATGTATAGGTTACCAAAAGAATTAGGAAACGGACCCATAAAGTCAATACCCCACACATCAAAGACATCAACAACTAAAATAGGGTTCAAGGGAATCATGTTCCTACGGGAAATGGTTCCTAATTTCTGTCAACGCTCACAAGTAACACAGTAACTGTGAGAGTCTTTAAACAACGAAAGCCAATAGAATCCACGCTGCAATATCTTAGCAGCAGTCTTCTTAGCACTAAAGTGACCCCCACAAGCATGATCATGACAAAAGGAAATAATACTGGACTGGTCACTCTCAGGTATACATCTCCTAATAATCTGGTCTGGACAATACTTAAATAAATAAGGATCATCCCAAAAGAAGTGCTTGACCTCGGCTAAAAACCTAGAACGATCTTGTTTACCCCAATGTTGGGGCATTCGACCAGTAACAAGATAGTTCACTATATTCGCATACCAAGGTGATTGGGAAACAGAAAACAATTGTTCATCAGGAAAGCTGTCCCTTATAGGAAGGGAATCACAAGGGGAACTAACAAATAGCCTAGACAAGTGGTCTGTTACTATATTTTCTACACCCTTTTTGTCCTTAATGTCGGGAGAAAATTCTTGTAACAATAGGATCCACCTAATCAATCTAGGTTTGGTATCCTTCTTAGACAAAAGGTATTTCAAAGCAGCATGATCAGTATATATTACGATCTTAGAACCTAAGAGGCAGGATCTAAACTCATCTAAGGCAAACACAATAGCTAATAGTTCCTTCTCCGTAGTGGTATAGTTCAACTGGGCATCATTCAGAGTTTTGCTAGCATAGTAAATCACATGAAGTAACTTATTTTCTCGCTGACCTAGCACAACACCAATAGCATAATCTGAAGCATCACACATGATCTCAAAGGGTAGGTTCCAGTTAGGTGCCTGGACTATGGGGGAGGTAGTGATTAAAGTCTTAAGCTTCTCAAAAGCCTTTAAACAAGCATCATCAAAGACAAACTTAACATCTTTTGCAAGTAAATTGCAAAGAGGTCTAGGAAACAAGCTAAAATCCTTAATGAATCGACGATAAAAACCTGCATGCCCTAAGAATGACCTAATATCTCTTATAGTTTTTGGGACCGGTAAAGTTTTAATAAGGTCAACTTTGGCTCTATCTACCTCTATACCCTTCGAAGATACGATATGCCCTAGAACGATTCATGAACGAACCATGAAATGACATTTATCCCAATTAAGCACTAAATTCTTTTCCTTACACCTAGTCAAAACTAATGACAAATGATGCAAGAACTCATCGAAAGACGAACCAAACATTGGAAAATCATCCATAAAGACCTCTAAGAACCGTTCTACCATGTCAGAAAATATGCTCAACATACAACGCTGAAAGTTCGCAGTGGAATTACATAGACCGAAAGGCATGCGTCTATACGCAAAGGTACCAAAGGGACAGGTAAAAGTGGTTTTCTCTTGGTCTTCTGGGGCAATTGGAACCTGATTATAGCCGCAGAATCCATCTAAAAAGCAAAAATTGGCTACGAACAGCTAATCTTTCTAGCATTCGGTCGATAAAGGGAAGGGGAAAGTGGTCCTTCCTAGTGACCTTGTTCAATTTTCTATAGTCAATACAGACACGCCAACCCGTGGTCATTAGGGTTGGGATTAACTCATTATTATCATTTTGGACTACAGTAATACCAGATTTCTTGGGAACAACTTGAACGGGGCTGACCCACTTACTGTCGGAAATAGGGTAGATAATGCCTGCATCTAACAGCTTAAGAACCTCGGTTCAAACTACTTCTTTCATATTAGGGTTTAGTCTTCGTTGCATCTCCCTAGAAGGTTTGGTATCTTCCTCTAAATAAATCCGATGCATACAAATAGTAGGACTTATACCCTTAATGTCTGCTATGGTCCACCCTAAAGCTTCCTTGTTGTTTTGAAGGACGGTTACTAGCCTATTTTCCTGATCACTATCCAAGTCGGATGCTATAATCACAGGTAAAGTTTCATATGGGCCTAAAAACACATACTTCAAGGTATCTGGTAATGGTTTAAGGTCCAATTTAGGAGGCTTTTCTAACGAAGGAACTAGGGTTGACTTAGAAAGGGGTATAGGTTCGAACTTAGGTTTCCAGCCATTACTAGTGTCTATCAAAGGAGTTGAATCTAACAAAGCATTTACCTCATTAATCACATCATCATCATCAAAATCAATCCCAAAATGATCTAGGCATTTCTCTAATGTATCTTCCATCAAAGTGTTTGGTAATGACTCCTCGAATAATGTTCCTATCATGTTCACCTCTTATATGCTCGAGTCATCTAGTTCAGAGGGTAGCTTACTAATATGAAAGACGTTCAGCTCAATAGTCATATTACCAAAAGACAAATTCATAATACCAGTTCGACAGTTAATGATCGCATTGGATGTAACTAAAAACGGGCGACCTAAAATTACCGGTATCTGGTTCTCTAGGTCAGGGACAGGTTGTGTATCTAGGATAATAAAATCCATTGGATAAATAAACTTTTCGACCTCTATAAGAACATCCTCGATCACACCCCGAAGAATTTTAACGGACCTATCAGCTAACTGAAGAGTCATCTGGGTAGGTTTCATCTCACCAAGTCCTAGCTTAAGGTACACATAGTATGGGAGTAAGTTCACACTGGCTCCTAAGTCAAGCAACGCTTTCTCAACACAGTATTGACCTATTGTGCAAGCAATGGTAGGGGACCCTGGGTATTTGTACTTAGGAGTAGTGGTATTCTGAATAATAGAACTCGCGTGACTAGCTAGGAAGGATTTCTTTTGAACACTAAGCTTACGATTTCGTGTACACAAGTCCTTAAGAAACTTTGCATAAGCGGGAATCTGCTTAATCGCATCCAACAATGGTAGGTTGATAGTTACCTGCTTAAAAACCTCCAATATATCATTAAAGTTGGACTCCCTCTTAGTTGGAACTAGCAGTTTGGGGAACGGGGCTCTAGGAACAATTCTGGACTCAACGGGACCCTCATTGGTCTCATTAGAGACTATATCAGTCTCCTCATCATTTTCTGGCTCAGCAGGGTGAACTACAGCATGTTCACTATCAGGCATGGTTACCTTGTTGTCTACCACTCTACCACTCCTAAGGGTTTTAATAGCATTCACATGTTCTGATGGTCTTCCACCTACTTCATGAACTCCTCTAGGATTGGGTTGAGTTTGACTAGGAAACTTACCTTTTTCCCTCAAAGGCTCATTTATATGACTAACCTGGGTTTTCAACTCGGAAATAGCCTGAGAGTTCGCATAACCTATACTCTTACTTTCTTCTATCCCTTGCGCAACCATTTGGTTGATCTTTTCAGAGCTTTTAATAAACGATGCGAGAGTCTCTTCTAAACTTGTGATCTTTTTATCCGAATGGTTCTGGAACTGGGGTTGACCTGAGGAGTTCTTAGCATAACCAAAACCTAGGGGAGGCTGAGAATTACTAGACTGACCTTGATTCTGTCCCTTAGACCAAGAAAAATTAGGATGGTTTCTCCAACCAATATTATAGGTCTCCGAGTATGGGTCAAACTTCTGACGATTCTCAAACCTAGCGTTGTTATAGACATCATGGGCTTGTTCTTTACTAACATGACCTTCCCAAAATGAGTTATCGGGCTCTATTCCACAACTAGAGACTTGAGAGGCTCTATTAGGTTCAATAAGGGACCTATTTTTATACTGACCCATTTCCAAAGCTTCTAACCTTCTAGACAAAGCATCAAACTTAGCATCTGACTCGAAGCTTGTATCTACCACATTGGTGCTACTTCTATTGACCAAGAGTCTTTTAGGGGGTTCAACACAAGGCTTCCACTGTTGGGATTTCTCAGCGATAGCTCCTAAGAAGGTAAAAGCATCATCAACAGTTTTATTAGTGAACTCACCAGCGCACATAGACTCGACCATGGATTTACTCAAATAGTCTAAACCATTATAAATAATCTCCACAAGTTTCATCTTATCAAATCCATGGTGAGGACACTGTGATAGGAGATCATTGAATCTTTTTAAAAACCTATAAAGAGACTCTCCCTCTTGTTGCACACTAGCACTAATTTTCTGCCTAACAGCTGCAGTTTTATGCTTAGGGTAGAATTTCATATAGAAAGCTGCAATCAGTTCTTGCCATGTTTCAATGGATTCAGATGGTAGGTTGTTCAGCCAGGTCTTGGCTTTATCTCTCAAGGAAAAGGTCTTAAGTTTCAAGACTTCATCAGTAAGGTCTTTTATTCTAACTGTCCCACAAATTTCCTCAAAGTTCCTAATATGAAAATAAGGGTTCTCATCATCTTTTCCTAAGAATATGGGGATCATCTGAAGAATACTAGGTTTTATCTCGAAATTAGCCGTATTGGATGGCAATTTAATGCACGAAGCTCGGTTGGCCCTAGTTGGGAACATGTAATCTTTAAAAGTAGTCATTGCTGGGATAGCTGACGTATTAGGGGTACTTTCCTCACAAAGAGACAGATTCTCAAAACTAAAGTTTCCAAAAACGGGTCTCTCAAAAGAAGAGTCTTCGAGCTCCATGCCTTCACAAGAAGAACTACTAGGTTTGTCACTAATCAAACGACCTAGAGTGTTTCTTTTCCAAGCCCGTTCTCTAATGACCTCGGGCATACACTAGAAAAAAAAAAGAAAAAAAAAATCCTAAAAGGAAGGGAGGTTCTAAGAAAACACAAAGCAGGATGACTCCACCAAAGAAAACCTAGAGATTTCTAGCAAACAAAAAGAATGATGGCTCCACTTAGATTGTTTTCTAGACCAGCTTCTAATCCTTCGAAAGGGAATTCGTTACAATCTGAGCAAACCCCTCTGGAATCAATCCGCGTTTAAGTAAGTTGAATAGAGGCGAGGGAAGCTGCTGGAGCTTTGATACCCAAGGCCTCACCGCATTACAAGGCGGCGCAGTCACGCATTCAACTCACAGAAACCATCATGAACTTCGAAGAATGCTCAAAAGAGTAACCAATATTTTTCGAACATGTTTCCTATTAAGCTCGTTACCCTATCGGTCTCGTTCTATTCTAAATTTTAAGGCTTAGGTTCGCGTTAAGTTTCATTTTCCTAAGGAGGGCAAGAAGGGAACGGTGATGAAATATGAACCCTTATCTTGTATGGCCAGTCCTTGCCCTTTATTAGGAATTTAAAACAGCCGTTTTCAGTTCCTCGACATATATGCAAACGAAGGAATACAGTAACTCACTGACAGGGGATTCATGAGTGTTTCGACAAACTTACCTTCCGTTCCAGACGGGGGATGAACCGCTGAAGTCGACTCGGGCCACGACTCCTATGTCATGTACGAACCCGAGGGGCCGAGGTGATATCGTAATCACCTTCCTTCTCTGCAAACAATTTAATATTTAATACTACCCTTCCGTAGGGTTTAAAAAATAAAATAATGTCCAAATGTCCAAGTCCAAAGTCCAAAGTCCAAAAAAGTAAAGTAAAGTGCTAAAATTACAAGAATAAAGAGATCCTAATACAATCTAAAGAAATAAACTCTCTTTTTATAAAAAAAAATAAAAAATCTCCTCCTTTCGCTCCTTTCACTTTGTCTTTAACTCCAAACATTAAGTATTCACCAAAAGCTTTGGCAAATTTTTCTTTCGCTCCAAATTCCAAAATCTGTAGTAAAAAGACAAAAACAAAAACGTTAAGAAGAACAAATAAAATAAAAATAAATGAAAACCTAAAAAAAAAAAAGAATAAAAATCTAAAACCTCTAGCTTAAAGACAAGCTCCGTGTCGACGGCGCCAAAATATGATGGTATTTTCAATAATGTTGTAGTAAATAGGTTCGTGAGACTTGTGAAAGAAATGGATTTTAGATTTAATAAAACTTAAAAGTAAAGAAAACTTAGATCAAAATTGATTTCAAGATAAGAGAGAATAACCAAGACACTGATTCCACTATTACACATGAATAAATTGTGGTAAATAACCCAAAACTCTAATTATCTTTTAAGTCATTTGTTTCTCAATTCACAAATAATCAGGAAAATTCTCAACAATTAATTGTATCCCCTAAGCATAGATTATCTTAATACAAAGCATAACCTATCTAATTGAATCACAACTAATGAAGAAAATTATGCAAACAATTAAAAACTCTGCAAAAGCAGTGATTGAGTGAATTATAAATTATAAATTAGAGAAAATAAATAATTACCAATTAGTCATGCATAAATAGCTTCCTTATTGCCTTGGTTGTGGGAGAATTAGCCGCTCATCATGTTGGAAACACGCTCAAAATTCATTATTATTGCTCAAAGGGTGTTTACAAAGATGAAAATGGGAGAAATATAATGAAAATCGGGTTTGTAACAGTTATATTTGTTACAAACCGAGCTGTTTCAAAGAACGATACAAAAACAACGTCATCAGAATTGTAGCTATACGACCCACACGTCTGTGTCGCAAACACTGTTGAAGAACGACTGCCTTGGCTGGTCTGTTCTTCGTGTTCTTCAGAAATGCAGCAGCAGGTTTCTCCGGTGATCGGTTTTTCGCTCTCTTCTGCTCCTAAATTCTCCCAAACTCCCCGTCCCCCTTCTGTGGTTCACCAGCACCCTTTATATAGTCGACAAGCCATCAAAATATCACGCAATAACTTCAATTATTCTCCATCACTCGGCATTCATAAGAAAATATTCTCGGGAATATTTTCTTCCCTTTCTTGCATTCTCACGCATCTGCAGCTGTCCAACCTTCCTTACTTATCTCTTTCACGCTCCTTCAGCGACCAGTCTCTATCCAAACACGAGCAGCAAACGTGTTATCCCGTGAATATCTATTCCGGCGTATGTGTGCCCTGTTTTCTCCCACACGAATATCTAGCCAAATTCAGTCGAAAACATCGACCATACCTGGCTTGTTACGCTCAGACAAGTCATCCCACTCAATATCAACCATTGAATCTCGCTAGAACATCACCAAAAATCCAACCCTAATCTGCTAACTTCTTTTCCCGCCAAAACCAAATTCAAAAGGAAGAAGATGGGTGCGATGGATAAATGGGCTATATATAGCCGTGGGTGCTGAGGACAAATTTGGGATACACATAGCCGTGGCTGCCCCTCATCCAAAGTGGGAGTCCGAATAGCAAATGTCCTCCGGGGGTGTTCCGAGTAACTTTTCGAGCCGAATTTTTCAACAATCTTTATTTCCAAAAAAATACCTACAAACACACAAAACACCATAATAAGGACAAAAACGAGTACTAACAATACGAAACATTGAGGAAAAATTAGACACATAAATGCGTCTATCAGTCGGTCATGAAGTCAGACCCGCGGTGGTCATGCTAGCATGTTCGGTCTTCCCTAATATTTCGTCTTTGCCTTCCATTCAATCCTGCGAAGATGGACGCACGAGATGACTTTGGGACACATACATGATGCCGCAAGCCCCAATTAGGGTTTTTTCGGCCGTGCATCATGCTTGGTTTGGTGCGCACGAATTAGGAAAACCAATCATGGTTGGTCCTGATTGATTGGTCATGTGTGTAGGCGGGGCCGCAGTGATTGTATTGACATGCTCTGAGCCCTTTGAATCTACATCTACACCCTCCATCTATGCCTGCGAAGATGGATGATTGATATCATTTTGCGACACACGTAATGTGCCGCAAACCCTAATTTAGGGTTTTTTGTCCATTTCGCTTGGTTTGGACGGTTTGGCAAGCTTTGCCGCCCCTTTTGGGAGGCCGATCGCGCGGGGTCCGCGTTTGGTCGGCAGTGAATGTTCCAATACCTGCTAGGGGGTGTTGGATTCGATCTGGACCATCCAATCATGCCTGCGAAGTTGGATGACCGTGAAAATTTCTAGACTGTTACGGGCAGTCTAGACGCTCAATCGGGCTAGTATAACACATCGAGAGTTACACACTAAATCGGGCTAGTATAACATACCGAGAGTTACATGCTCAATCGGGCTAGTATAACACATCGAGAGTTATAGCCTGTACGGGCATTTCGTGCATGCCTCATTGTTGGTACTTGGATATTCATGCTACTCTACTGCGAGTAACAATCAGTCATCGTGCCGCACCAATAATGAGAGTTATGCTAGGAACATCACAGGAAATACAAGGCGTTCTATGCATTAATCAATAATGCTAAAATTCACAGAATATTCGGGGGATTGTTGCTACATGCTCCATTGTAGGTGAACTAGTAAAGTGAAGAAGTATTCATCACTTATAAAATAGTCTCAACCTCTGCAGGATGGTTACATAAAAATTAGTTTTACAACTTTAGCCCTGAACTAAAATCCACCATCAACATTAAGTCCCCTACCTAGCACATGATGGTTACACTATTGTGGGGTATGCATATGATGGTGACAGTTAAAGATAAAATTTATGAGACAAAGTTAGATGTTACTAGGAGGGACGGGTCGTCCTTTCCTTCGAGCATGTCACGTTCAAGAGATGTCCAGGCGAGCATTTCCCATGATGCCGATCTTTCCTAATCGATGTACTGTTGTGCCTGCTTCATTCGTGGGGTTATTACGCTTGCTTTATCAAACGTGGGCTTGTTGTGCCTGCTTCAGTTAAATGTGGGTCCACTGCGTGCCATGTGCCTGCTTTGCTTGGGGCCGAATGTGCCTGCTTCGACCAATATGGGGCTGGTTGTGCCTGATCGAGTAGGACCCACCACGTGTCTGCTTTGCTTTGGGGCCAGCTGTTCCTGATTCGACCAATATGGTTCTGGTTGTGCCTGATCAAGTGGGACACGCCGCGTTCCTTCTTTGCTTTGGGGCCGGCTGTATCTGCTTCGACCAGATACCAAAACCTGTTGCCTCACCCAATACTAGACTTTCCCCTTGACCAACACCATCCTTGCTGCTTTGACGAACCCCGTCCTTGCTGACGGACATCGCCGCCTCGACGCCTTGCTGTCTTGTTTCGTTCTCCTTGTCCAGTACACCAACTTTGTTACTTCTGCCAACATCGGACTTGCTGTTGTGACCAACACCGGTCTTGCTGACTAATACTGGCCTTGCTAACCAACATCGGTCTTGCTCGAACATGGGACCTAGGCATGCTTGCTTTGCCCAAACATGAACCTTGTATGTTCGAACTTGGTATTTCTCCAGCTATGTTTATTTCCTCCTAGGAGCATGCTTCACTTGTCATATCGACTTCAAGGTTTGTCATGCTCCACTGGGCTCTTATGAAGGATGGATGAGACGTATGTTAAGCAATGAGTACATCAAAGATAACTTGACCAAAGCGTAGATCATTGATGTAGCTTGTGTGTTGAAACGACTCTAGAGGATGTTAAAGCGGCTTCTGGTGCGAACATTGAGGTGGATCCTTGGGAGAGTGTTAAAGTGTTGAAGCGACTTCTTCTTCTGGAGAGAGAGCTGAAATGCCTTCTTCTGGAGAGAGCTAAAACGCCTTCGTCTAGAGAGAACATTGAAGCGGCTTGGAGGGAGCGTTTGAAGCGGCTTCTGCTGGAGGGAGTGTTGAAGCGGCCTTTTCTTCAGTTCGGTTTCCCCTTGCAAATTACATTCTTCTTGATTGACCATCTATCTTGTGTTGAAGAAGTCCTTGATTGACGGCGAAGGAATTTCATGTTGAGCCTCAGTCCCGAAGCGTGATTTTTATGGTTCTATCTTGTATGGTCGGTAAGTTTACCATAATAAAGATATCACCATCTCTTCTCCGTGACTCTATTACTTCTCTATGGGGTAATAAAATATGCAGAAGTTTGGATTACCTCTGTCCGTAGTGGCTGTTGCTATGGTGAAGCTCTGATGGTATCAATCGACGAGCAACAACGGTTCTTGGCAGTAGCTGTGATCATAAGAGACTGGCAGGGAGAGGCATGGTGGCAACTTTCACGAACTTAGCACTATTCATACAATTGTAGAGATCGTCTAGTTACTACAAGGATAAGATGGAACCGATGGCTTTCTTGATGTTTCTTCATGGAATAAAGAAGAGGGAGACAGTCCCCTGCCCGAGAGTATCCAGAGCTCTTGACTTGATAGATGTTGTCATGATAGGTTCACGAGGCCGTCTTTACATCTGCTCTCTTGAGTATATCCTCGTCTTTGGCCATCTTAGAGTCACAATGATAGCGTGATTGCATCTCTCTAAATTCACCATCTTTGAGATGGGAAGTGGTAAGCAGTCCCCAATCAAACTTCTTCGATAACGCAACTACTTCTTCTACGGGAGACAGATTTTGAAAGCGTCTCTCATTGACGTAGCTACTATCAATCAAGATATGAAATATCTTGGACGTTGTTTCACCATTGTGGCAGTCCGGAGTTAGTGATTTTTGACGTGCAGGATGTTGTATCTCGGTTGTCTTCCTTTGCTTCTTCAGAGAAACTGCTTACAGAAGACTGAAGCTTGCACTGCCTATTGGTAAGATGTATGTTTCCACGAACATCATGAGGCTCTTTATGACGGGTAGGCTTGTTCTTTCTAGCAGGGCATGTGTTGTTGCAACCTGAGCGTTTAGCATCTTCACGGAGTTCAGAGGGTGTCTGAAAGCACATGCTCTTCGACAAAGCACGAATGATAGGTACCATCCTATTGATGCACAATTACCCCACTTGTTGTTTAGTCACATTTGGATTGTGACCCTTCAGTGCCTGAATTTGGGACCTCTTGACATAATCATTTGGATATCCACTGTTTCACTGAAGCATTCCTCTTAAGTCTGACAGAGTGATTCACCCAAGCTGCGGATTCTTTCTCGACATGACGATGCCTAACTTCTTGAGGATGCTCCCTTGAGGTGTTGGCTCCAGTAGATCTGAAGATTTCTCGGGATAGCTCTTCTTCCGGACTGACATAATAGGCGAACCCTTTATGATGATTTGGAGAAGATAATGTTCGTTGAATCTTCCAAAACGCTTCCCGCTATAGTGCGGTCCGGACAAAACTTGCTCATTTCTTGCCCCTGAAGATCTGGAGTTTCTTTATAGTTTGCGGAGGCGGTGTCGTAAGGATAGATTGTGTCTTGGATGGTTCCACTTTGATACCCTCAGCAGTCACCTGGAATCCCAGAAATTTGCCTGAAGAGACGCCGAAAGCGCATTTCAAATGATTCATCTTCAACTTGTATTCACAGCACTCGAACACATGTCGTAAGACTCTTGTATGGGCCGCCCGAGATTTTGATTTGAGAACCATATTATCCACGTAGTCTTCAACTTGCTTATGCATCATGTCGTGGAAGATTTCCGTTGTAGCGCGTTGATACGTTGCACCGGCATTTTTAAACCAAATGGTATTACAGTATAATAATTTTTTTGAGAGGAGTTCGAAAAGCTGTCTTACTCGCATCGTGCTCACACATCCTTATCTGACTGTAGCCACTATATCCATCCATAAAGGATATAATGACATGTCCGCTGGTGTCATCTACTAACATATCGATGTTAGGTAGAGGAAAATCGTCTTTGGGGTAGCATTCGTTCAAGTCTCTGGAATCCGCGCAACACCTGATCTCGTGCCTGAATTTCCTCAGAGATTGTTTGACTGGATTGGATCGGAAATTGTATGAATGCCTACATAAGGTCGAGCTGATGGAGATATGCCTAGGAGATTCCTCATCATCGAGCTCTTCAATCATGGAGTTGGTGCCGTCTTGCAGATGTCGTGGAGCATCCAGTACCTCTTCTTGTGGCTCGTCGTTCTAGTAGCATTCAACTGGGCGGGGAGACTGGGCATCAGTCTCCCTCTTAGTGTGAACGTGGGTCGATACTTCACCGGATGAAAAAGAACGCCTTGTCAGTAAAGATGCATCGTGAGGATATGCAACTCAGTCCTCCTCCTTGATTGACGCCCACGTGGGGAGTGAGATGCAATGAACTTTGTATGGTTCTACCCGAGGAGATTCTCTTGGTTCAAATAACTCCACTCCACATATCGGTACGTAAGGAGACATCGATGCAGGAATACAAACGACTTCTTTATTCAGCATAGTCTTCGGGCACTGATGATACATCGAAGGGACAATCCTATTGTCATGAAGCCACGGTCTCCCCAGTATCATATGGTAGTCGAGATCCTTTTCTATGACTTCAAATTTCACCTTTGACTGGATAGGCCCTACAGATAAATTCAGATTGACATACCCGTACGTGTTGGTTTGGTTTCCTTCAAAGTCTGTCATCATGGTAGGCTGCCGTACGATATTGTTTAGGCAAACCTTGGCTGTCCTGAGTGTTTTGAGGGTAATCACATTCGAAGACGCTCCGGTGTCGATGATGGCCTTCTTGAACTTTGAATTCTTGATGCGTGCATAAAGGAGTTAACTTAGTCCAAGGCTATGCAGTATTTTAGATTGTGTTTACAATTATTACCTATCTCATTATATGAGAAATGTGATTCTTTCCTATATGCACAGGTGACTGTGAGACTTAAATCGCTTCAGGAATTATCTATCATGACTGCACCTACAAATTTTTTTCTTAAGAACAGTTCTTCATATGATGCTTTCATTATCTGGTCCCAAAGTAAGCCTTAGTTTTTTTTTCGGTCTAAGCATTCTTTGGATATAGAGTAAATTGCTACAATACTACATGACGAAGTCCTAGCTGTCTCTTGTAATGTCTGAACCCTTGGTACTTGTTTTTCTTTTGGCTTGTGCAAGTAGCCATATATAGCTTCTGGGAATTTAAGATAAACGTTAAAACAAGGTTTCCCATCAATGTGATATTTCACTTTTCTCTGTTGCATTTTGCATAGTTGATTCGATGGGATGCATTATTCATCATAATGCTTTCTCTTCCTGTTTTCTCCACTAGAGTTCATGAAATTGATGTGGGCTAGGATGAAGGGTGTTCTGTTTACGTTTCTTATATGCATGTTTGGATTGTACCTACAATTTTTGGCGATCATTTACTTGAAAATTTAATCTAATTTACAGGTACCAAGAGTGCTTTACTTCAGAAGTTTACGGTAATGATTGCGACTACAGAAATACTTCTGATAATGGAGAAAAAAAGACCTCCAATCAAAGAGGCAGTGGAATCTACTTTAGGGCGATGAAGTTCAAGAAATATGAAGCAGTTGAAGCTACTTTAGAGCATTGGAGTTTAGGGAAGTTTTCTATTGTAATAAAATGTACGATCTGAATTGTTTATTAAAATTTTATCTTTTGTTTTCTCATTGTATTGAACCTTGAATTTCAGAAATAACAAGGTGCGTGAAATACAATTGTTTTTTCAGGTCCGTTTTTAAATTTAAAGTATCACCGATAACTGTGACATAACTCACTGTAATTCTTATTATATTATAACAGTTGTATGGAGAATATGTTACGGAAAAGGGTGTACGATGATGGGGTTCATGAGAAACCTGTTACCTTTGCACAAAAAATTAAGTTTTTGATGACAGTTTAATTCAAAAGATGTTACTGTAACTTCTCAACGATGACAGTTTTATGAAGAAACTGATACATTATTATAAGAAATTGAATTTCTAATGACAATTTTATGTAAGAACTATTACAGTAAGTCATCGACAATGACAGGTTTATGGTGAAACTGTTACCTTATAGTCATGATTACGTAACAGTTTCTTAAAGACCTTTTGTAACAGGGGCTTTGGTGATAGTGGATATTTTTTTGAAAACTGTCACCTAAGCCCATTTTTGTGCTAGTGATGCATGTTATTCAGCGAATGTATTCGACATATATGAAGCATCGTTGTTAAGCATCATGCCCTGCCTACTTCACGTGAGGATTTGGAGGCTGTGCTGGAAAATCCTCCCTTGACCGACCATATGGTGTGGTAGAGTGGCAGACGGTGATCACGGTGATACTTCACTGGTTGCCTAACTCTTATCCTAGGCCGTCAGTCCGAGCTGGCGAAGTTAAACGGACGAGATGACTTGCGACCCACATATGCGACCCTCGAATTAGGGTTTAAGAGGTGCGCGAGTGTACTCCTTCAGCCTGGTCAAATCCAAGCATGGGAGGTATTTCATGGAGGACCGATCATGCATGCGTGTAAACAACATGCTGATATCCATGCCCATGCTTCACTGTCCCACGAAGGTTTGATCTAGGACACTTGAACTTACCGGTGAAGTTGGATGATTGAGATCGATTTGCGACAGAAATCCTATGCCGCAAAGAATTCTTAAATGGGAGCGATATCCCATATTCAATTCACGTGTTTCGAGACAACCAAGGTTGGTCGGTCTCGGTCGTTTGGTACATCGTGTAGGTGGTAGGATGATATTCACGCCTATACCTGACTGTCCTATGAAAACGTGATCTAAGCCACTCAATTTGTCTGGAGAAGTTGAGTGGTCGAGATTAATTTATGATTTAGGAAGCATGACCATGCCAGTTTGGGCGCACGAACCGAGGCACCTGACCAAGGATGGCTTTGGCCGATCGGTCGGTCATGAAGTTGGACCCGCGGTGGTCATGCTAGCATGTTCAGTCTTCCCTAATGTTTCATCTTTGCATTCTATTCAAGCCTGCGAAGATGGACACATGAGATAACTTTGCAACACATACATGATGCCGCAAGCCCTAATTAGGGTTTTGCCGGCCGTGCATCATGCTTGGTTTGGTACGCACGAATTAAGACAACCAATCATGGTTGGTCCTGACCGATTGGTCATGTGTGTAGGCGGGGCCGCATTGATTGTGTTGACATTCTCTGAGCCCTTTGAATCTACATCTACACTCACCATCTATGCCTGCGAAGATGGATGGTTGAGATCATTTTGCGACACACGTAATGTGCCGCAAACCCTAATTTAGGGTTTTTTGTCCATTTCGCTTGGTTGGACGGTTTGGCATGCTATGCCTCAACTTTTGGGAGGCCGATCGCGCGTGGTCAGTGTTTGGTCAGCAGTGAATGTTCCAATTCCTGCTAGGGGGTGTTGGATTCGATCTGGACCATCCAATCATGCCTGCGAAGTTTGATGACCGTGATCGTTTCTAGACTGTTACGGGAAGTCTAGACGCTCAATAGGGCTAGTATAACACATCGAGAGTTATCGCCTGTACGGGCATTTGGTGCATGCCTCATTGTTGGTACTTGGATATTCATGCTACTCTGCTGCGAGTAACAATCAGTCATTATGCCGCACCAACAATGAGAGTTCTGCTAGGAAGATCACAGGAAATACAAGGCATTTTATGCATTAATCAATAATGCTAAAATTCACAGAATATTCGGGGGATTGTTGCTAGATGCTCTATTTTAGGTGAATTAATAAAGTGAAGAAGTATTCATCACTTATAAAATAGTCTCATCCTCTGTAGGATGGTTATATAAAAATTGGTTTTACAACTTTAGCCCTGAACTAAAATCCACCATCAACAAGGGTAAAGTTGTTAGGATCCAAAAAATCCAATCCATCTCTCAGGGTTTTGGGTGTGTGGGGATGAACAACCACACATAGCACTCCTTTCCTGGTCACGAATGGGAGAGGCAGGATCATACAATGATCCACTTTTTTTTAACCAAGTAACTGAAAGGAACCCAATACAGGGGTATTGATTATTGATAAGATCTTGTTACTTCGTCTCTTTGAATCTGATGTTATATTGATTGATCTTAGAGTTGAGTATGTGATTGTTGCTGCTGTTTCTATGATTCTTCTTGTTGATTATGTGATTGCTGCTGCTACTTTTGAAACAAGTGATTACGTTGCTGCTATTGATCCTAATTTAAGAGATGCTGAATAAGTATTGAAAACAAAAATTTTCCTCCTCAAAGAGATAAAACCCATCAATCCTAATAATGAATCTACACAAACCAGAGAAGTACACCGATCTAAAACTTAAAGTATGAAAACCCAACTAAATTTCTCAAAGAAATCAGTCAGATTTAAACCAAAAACTAACCTAAAAAGATGAAATCAAAGAAGCAAAAGTTGAAAAGGCAAAGTGGGAAGATGGTTTGAGCTTCTCTTCAGATCCGCTCAAATGGAGAAAGATCCGAGCAAGAGACGACTCAAATGGCGCTAGGGTTTCGTTGGGTTTTCAGAGAGGATTTTTTTCTGAAGAGAGAAAAATTATAACACGACCACTATCCGAGCAATTCTTCTTCGGCCCAGCATGTTTGGATATCAGAAGTAGAAATATTTCCGCTTCTCAAAAAGTATAAATCATAAGTATAAGTTAGAAACAAAATGATTTTATTTTACAAAAAGTCAGTAATTTTTTTGTTTCTAAAGTTATTTTGAAATCATATACCGTACCTAAATTAATTTCCAACTTTTTTTATTTCCAAAAGTCAGAAAACAGTTTCTTGAATATATGACATCTAAACAGGCCAATAATAAGTTTTAGTAGGAAGGTGAAAATGCTCATTAGCCGAATATGACATGACTTCAATAGTGAATTTGGGCATCAAGTAAATATTAGATGATGACACAATGATCAATCACATAATCAAACATGCGCAGAGCCAGTTTGAGACATGGGTTGGCAAATGTCCACCCATGCCATTGCCCAGTAGCTCTCTAGCTTTTTTTTTGGTGAAATAAAGAAAAAGAGAAGTAGACACAAAGTAAAGGTGGAGAAGAAGAGAGAAATTCTTATTAATGTGCATAGAATACAAAGATTTATGACTCTATTTATAAAGTTTACATACTTGGTGCCAAAGTAATAAGGTCCCACTAAAGTGGATATCTATACATAAACTTCCGTTTATAACACTCCCCCTAGATGACCACTGTATCTAAGCAATTTCCTCATTAAAACCTTGTCAGGAAAATCCAAATGGACAAAACCTGATCGAAGGAAAAAGAGTACAATTATGAGAAAACTTAGAACAGAGTTGGACATGCATATGTTGCCTCATTAAAACGTTGACAAGGAAAACCCAGTGGGACAAAACCTTGACGAAGGAAAAAGAGTACAACTAGATAGTCCAGTAAAACACATTTTCCTAGGATGCTCCCCCTGATAAGTACTTCAGTTAAATCTTGGGTTCCAAATCTTCGAGTCGACACTTCCCAATTTCAGTAAACGAATTTCTTGAATTGTGGAGATAACAATGCTTTAGTGAGAAATCTGCCAGTTGATGAAGTCTTCTTTTGTGTTAGTCTTCTAATGGTAGTGTTCTCGAGTCTTCAAGATTTTAAATACATTGAGGACTTGCTTTTAGCTTCTCAAAGATGATTTGCGGAAGTAATTGATGTAATTTCCTCAACAAAGTGCGAATATTTAGTTACAGTTGCATAGGTGAACAAAAGTTGCGATCATACCATATATGGATTAGAATAATATCCAATTAATAGGAGACTGTGGTCTAACAAAATGACCTAGTTAATGGTGGGAATCCACCAAATAACCAAAATTTGATATAACTCCCCCTTGGATGACCACCATGTTAAATAATTTGTCTCACTAAAACCTTGCCATTAAAACCCCAATGGGAAAAAATACACGGACTAAGGAAAAAGAGTACAATATCAACATGTTGAATGAAAATTAAAATAAATGTCATGTTGCCTCGTTAAAACCTTGTCAGGAAAACCACATGGGACAAAACCTGAAACGAAGGAAAAAAAAGTACAACTTTTGAAGCTAATATAAATGCTAACTCAACCATATGAGTATTACAGAAAATGAGCATCAAAATCATAACTCTAGTTTATCTCAAAGACGAGTTTAAGCTAGCATAATTCTAACTGCAGATTTAAGAAAGAAAAATAATAGAATTTATGCTGCCAAAGCGTGGATTTTAGTGTTTTTAAGGACTCCTCAAGAGACCTATAACGTTGAAATCATCAACTAATTAATCTGGATTTTTCGTTTTATACCAAATTTCTAAAAACACATAAAAGATTGTTAGAATATAACACAATCGAGTCAGGTGGCTGTCTAAATATAATTTGAATCCTACAAGGATTATAAATTTGAATATGTTCCCAATAACATTTTTTGTGTAAATGCAATATGAGTCTTTCACTACCACGCCAAAAGCATCATACATAGGGAACAAAAATTTATTAAATCAATCCTCAGGTTTGAGCAGAAAAGAAACCCTCAAATCGTTTATAAAACAAACTTATTTCTCCTATAACGCATTATGACTACACCAACCTGTAAGTAATAGGCTTGGAAATTTTAAGGTGTTAAGTCTTTGATCCAAAATTGCATCAATAGATAAATTAATCCAACCTAACTTGGATTATATTCCAACCAATCACATATGTCGATATTTCTCTGAAGAGGGGTTCAAAACCACCATCATTTATTTCAGTAGCTACTTTAAATGAATATTTGACCATATTTAGCTTTTCACGATCCCACAAAATTTTCCAGTGTATGCATATCTTGAAAAAAATTCAATCAATTGGTATCAGCGCCTGCGAGCATTATAATCTCATCATTATCAAGTGAGAAGATATTAAATTTGAGAACGTGAATCATAATTTGGTAGACTCAATTGGAGAATTACCTATATCCTCTTATAGAATGCTACTTATCTGCTACATGTGACTAGATTTCCTCTTAAGAGGTAAAAGATTATATAAAAGCAAAATGAGAAATTTCACGCAAATCATATAATGACAGCCTTAATCGATTTGATCATGATGGGAGAAAAATAGATATAACGCTTAAGTTAATGAACACCAACTTCTAGTGGTGTATAGTCTCCCCCTGCTTATGGCAAAAATATTTTTGTCTCATATACGAAAAAAAATCGTAAATTATTATCCGATTTACTCAAGGACATATACTCATAATAATTACATGACGATTGATATTGACTTCAAGAGCCAAAAATAAAATAGTATTGCAGTCTACTTGACATACAAAATTGAACATCAACCATGGATTTTATTTGTTAGGCATATTCATATGGGTATGACAAACTCATGTATTTGGCATATATGCACCCACTATGGGTATGCCAACCTGCCAAACTCATATGCCAATATGTTATTTCTGGCATATTGGCATGCACGACATAGTCTCCAGCGAGCGATAGAGTCTTGGTCGCTCGATGGTCAAAATATTGCTCGTTAGTCTTCAACACGCCAGCGACAGTCAATCTATCGCTCGCTAGTATGATAATCGCTCATCATATCTTCATCTAACGGCTATAATTTCTCCCCTCTATAAATAAATGATTTCAAAATAATTTCAACTAACCCCAGAAATTCTAAATCTCTCTTGAATTTCTCAATCTCCAATTCTTTTCTGATCTTCTAATGCGAGTATGGCTGATTTCATAGCAAACCAACATGTTACGGAAATTCAAATAGTTCGAATTAGGAGGAGAGTACCAAAATTTACAATTGCAGAAGATGAATGTATTTGCAGAAGTTATGTTCATTGTATTGAGACTTTATTCGCAAAAGAATCTTGTCAAGTTAGTTTTTGGGATAGGATTTTGAGGAGATTTGAAGAACAAACAATGAACCCCAGCATCAAGTTAAAGGGATGAGTGATCGCTTCACTATAATCAGTCATCAAGTTACTAAGTATCTTGCTTTACTTCAGCAAGAAGGTCCAAATCTAAAGAGTGGTGAAACCCTATTTGGAACTTAAACAAAGGTGTCGTGCGGAATATCGTCGGATCTACAAACAAGACTTCAAATTTGGAAGTTGTTTCGAGATTTTAAGTTGCTTGCCCAAATATTATCCAATTTATAAGTGGTAAAAGTTATATGTCAATTCCTAAAATTTCTTAATTGTCTACTTATTTGTCAAGTCCTAAAAGTTTTTATATTTTCACTATAGTTAAAATTCACGATTGGATTACGAATATAATTAAGCTTAATTTTAAACAATACTCAAATTTTCAAATTCAAATTTCAAATTTCAAACTTCAAATTCAAATTTCTTAATAGTAATTTTTACAAGACATAAAAACTAGACCATATAAGTTCCAAAATAAATATAACTAGACTTCAAAAATAAAAAGTTGGGACAATGTTCTTCATCTTGTTAATCTTCTTCATTTCACCAAATTTCCAATCAATGCGCTCATGAACGGAGTCTCCTTTGCTTATCTTCTTCTTTGGCTTCAAATTTGTTTTGCCTTGATTTTCCTTGCCTTTAACCTTTCTTTTCCTTCTCTTAGTTGCGGTTTTGACTTGGTTGATATCCAAAACTTGGAGACTTCTTTGCTTCTTACTTATTTCTTTAAAAATCTATCATATATATTCTCAATGAAACCTTCAAGCACTACTCCAGAAAAATCAAGTTGCGTTGCCGAATCAAGTTGGCTTAATTCTGCCATTTGGAGAAAATAGAAGAAAAGAGAAATAGATTGAGTAGAAGAAGAGAAATTTTTTGTGTAAAACATTTGGTGTAATTTTTGAGTTTGAAAGTTACATATTTATAGCGATGAAGAACTAGCTGTTTGTGCTAGAGTCTTTATCACTGTCGATATTGTCAATATCGCTCGCTAGGAATTCGATCGCTCAGAGGTTTCCCCATAGTAGCGCAAATGGTTTGGCATGCCAAACACCATTTTTTTGGCATGTGCATAGGAATAGGCCTTAAAAGCATACAAAATATGCAACCAAAACTCCAAATCTCCAGTGACTTATAAGGCCGATGAGATATCCATTCACCTAAGAATAAAATTATGGACACTTTATTTCATCAAAAAATAAAATAAATAAAATAATTGAAGATCAATATATTCATTACAAAGACTAATGAGGTAGGCTAACAAGCCGGGTGCGCACCCATTGATCTTGGGTGTCCAATTATATTTTAATTCTAATTGGTATAATCCCAAAATATGGAGATAGTTACCAGGAGGAAAATTAAAATTGCAAAAATATCCAACAAGAACGCAATAATTCCTCGTTTTATCGGTACTTGCAACTATCAATACCATAATAATGATATCCAGTCTTTGTAGTACTGATAGAATACCAATTCCAATTAGTTTATATTTTTTTTTGGAGAAAATAAAGAAATCGTAGTCGTTTTTCTATGTAGAGAAAAAAAAATTGGCTGATGATTTCTTTGGAGGAATAGAAATCAAAAATCAAAAATCAAAATTGACTAAAAATACTTAGAATGCCAATTTTAAATCTCATTATAGAGAATTTATGGAGAAAACTAATACCGGTTGGTAAAACGATATACCAAAATCGTATCGACGATTGGAAAAAAAAAATGTAGTTTGCTATGGAAAATCCATTGTGTGGTAAAAAAATGGTTTCTATAAAGAATAGAAACCAAATACGAATCACATGATCATTGTCCAATGGACAAATATACCAATATTAACTGGCCGGAGGTTTTTCAACCATGCACGTGATTTGATACCGTAAAAGTAATCGAATTGCGATAACACCAATTTTTGGTGATTACAATTTCATTAAACAAATAGAAACTGTGAACCATTTTTAGATAGATTTTTTTTTCTTTCTCTATAAAAAATATTTAGAGAAGAAAATACCAATTTTCCATAATTACTGTTTCATTAGGGGAATAGAAACCGTAAACGATAAACCGAATTAAGTTTTTTTTTTTTCCTCTCTATGAAGGAATTAGAGAAGATGGAAATCAAATTTATTTGCGAAAATTTGATCACCTGTTATATGTGTAGATATAACGATTAAAAGGAATAAATAAAAATCAATATGTAAAATATTATACAATATAACGGGTGAAATAAAAAGGATACCAAAGGTTTACTTGATAACAAAGGAAAGCTCTTTAAAGCTTGGTGTTGTAACAAGTTGTCATAGGGTGCATCACCAAAATCTTATAATCCGTGTGTATGTTGCAATGGCCATCCAGACCTTACAGCACCACTTAAATAAAACAAAGAGTTTTGAACAGAGTTTATGATTCCTTGGATTTGTTCTCAATAGTCAATATGGTACATGCAAAAAAACAAACAAGTATTTAGTCTAGGAATGCACTTGACGAATTATAAATGAGGAAGGATCCCCACACACCCTCATTTTCACACTATTTTAAATGTTTGGAGATATTTTTATTTAACCAAAATTAAATGGTAACGTATTTGAAGATAATATTATGGGAATATGTTCGTCTTACAAAGATCTATATACCCACAAAAAATGAGTTGATTCCGAAACCTATAGCTCCACCATCTACTACTTGGAAAATTAACCGTCGAAATTCGACTAATTCTTAACCGTCAAAGTTAAGATTGGTGGATGGTGAAGTTTAGTATTTCGGAATGAGCTCATTTTTTGTGGGTATTTAGAGCTTTGTAAGACGACCATATTTACAAAATATTAGCTTCAAATACGTTACCGTTTGGGTTTGGTTAAGAAAATGTCTCTCAACGTGTGAGATAGTGTGAAAATAAGGGTGTGAGGGGATCCTCCCTCTTATAAAACATGAAACAAAATAAATCAAATCATAACAAGAGTAGGTGATAAAAACAAAATAGTGAAAACTGAAAACTGTTCCGAATCCAATGCTTTCGGAATCCCAAGAACTTGATCACCTTTGTGTTAAGAGGTTCCCTTCTGCCGCTCAGTGGATAAAGAGTCACGCTGATAATGTGTTATGAAATAGAGAAAGAGAGAATGAGACACAAAGTAAAGTGGAAAAAGGAAGAAATTCTTATTAATGTGCATAAAATACAAAGATTTAGGACTCTATTTACAGAGTTTACATACTTGGTGCCCAAGTAATAGGGTCCCACTAAAGTGGACATCTATACATAAATTTGCGTTTATAACATTATTTACTTTTTGAATTTTAGCCTTTGTTTGCTCGTCCATGGGAAGGTTTTTCTTCTCTGACAGCCTTCTTTTCTTATTATAGAAAATCGTAAGAAAAACAATGAAACTCTTAAGAAATTTCATAGCGAAAGTAAGGTTATATTTTATTGGAAGTTGCAAAAAAAAATAACTAAGCATTTTTGCCTTTAACGAGAAATTGAAAAATAGTTTTGCAATAGAATGACTAAGCTAGCTCATCATAAATCATATAAAATCAGCTTAAAACGCAGTACTTGCACTCGTAGACGCAGTCACCATAACCCGCAACCAAAGATTGGTGTTTTGTTACTAAACAATGGGATTTACCTTAAAATTTTGAGATCAGCTTCTCTGAACAAATTTATCAACAACTTACTTGGATAAATTTCAGTAAGCCTGGCAATACCATTGAAATCGCAAGTGAACCCTGTAAGGACCCTCAAGATCGTCAATGCTATTAAACTGGTCAAATGATGATTTAGACGCTAATAACTCGATTAGATTGATACGAACGTTAATTAATAGGAATTAATCTAACAACGATTTAGATACGAATCTAGTGCCGTTATATAGATCTCAAAAGTTGCGTGGAATAAACTACTTGAACCTATCATTCGGATATTAGACGAAGAAGAAATCATCTGAGTTGTGTGGAGGGTAAAATGGTTATTGCACACTCGGGCTTATCAAGGAAGACGAGTTATCTTCTATGAGCACCGAAGGTCTACCCTTATCTTTTGGTTGGGTGCCTCTGTGATGAGTAGCTGGCCTTATCACCAATACGTGTCGAAGAGAAACCCATTCTCTTTTCTTCTTTCTCTTTATTCTTCTCCCCGTGTCCTCTTTCTTCCTCCTCTTTCTTCTTTTTCTCCTTTTCCTTTTGTTCGTCGCTCCGACGATTCTGTAAGATAAGTCTAAGGTCGAAATAAAAAAGAAACTTAGGGAAAACATTGTGAATCTATTGCTGGTAATGATGCTGATGTTTATCAAGCATGTGAAGAAACAAATGGAATTGCTTCTCTAAATTTAAGTTAGGGTTCATGGATAAAATAGAGGAATTTGATAAATTAGAAAATGGATTCGATTTAGATGATTCTGATTGTTATTTGAGTTGGGTGTTGAATTAATCGAAGGGTTAGGTTGAAACTACAGATTGTATCAAGATTTTAGGTGACAAATTATGTCTCTGTGAATTAGGGTTTCTAGATGAATTAGAAGGTGAAATCGATAAAAATGGGATTGAATTAATGAGGAGTTTGCTCTTAATCGAAGTGTAGTTGGATGAATTGAAATTAATTGGATATCGCAGAGCTGTTTATGAAGAAATGGAGAATTAGGGTTTGCAAGTATCTCAGATGAAGATTAGAATTGAAATTGATGTTCTAAGAGATTGATTCGAGTTGGGTATTTCTGGAATGAGGTAATTGTTCTTCAGAGTAACTTAGTATGCTATTTGTTTCAATCCTGAGTTTATGAGATTGTTAATTGATAATTAAGATGTATGTGTCGAATTGCAGTTGTAGATTATGTTTATATGATGAATTACAGTTGGAGGAATATATGTTTGAATCGTAGAAGTTGTTGATGTGGATGCAGATTGTTTTGGTGTGGAGTGAAGTTGATCTGTTAGTTGTTTTGATGTTGTTTTGTGGCTGCTGTGATGTTATTGATTACAAAGATGAGTCTTGGAATGGTGGTGATGATTGTGCTAGTTCTGAATGTGTATGAACTGGTTCTATTGGAGATAGATGTTGTTAGTTACGAAGGATTAATCAATGGGTTATTGTAGTAATCTGAAATTTCAAATGGTGATGTTGTTGTGATAGTTAAGTCACAATTGTGGTGACACAGGGAAGTTGAACTGAATGGATTATGGTGAATATGCTGTTATGAGTTGTTGGTGATGTGTAGAGGTTATATGAATTCTCACAGGTGAAGTGAGATGTGATTAGCAATATATGAATTAATGCCTTGAGTTGATATTGCCAGTGGTCTAGTGTGCTGAATATTAAGGGTGGTTTAATTGGTGTTGGTGTTACCGTTGCTGTTGAGTTTAGTTTGGTAGTAATGTTTGACACAAATCATTAGAGTTGAACTAAGAATGAGTTTGGCGTTGATACTGTTGAACTGTGAATGGAGTATGAGATGAATGTGGCGATGGGATTTACTAATGGTTCATTTGGGGATTGCCACTGCTACTGCAGGTAAATGTAAATTAGTTATGAGTCTTACATAACTTGAATGTATGATTGAAGTAATACAACTGAAGTGGAATTGCAGTTCTAGATAATTGTAATGAATTAAAAGTAATAATGGTATTAAATTTTAGTTGTAGATAATATGGAATGGGTGGTGATTCAATTTAGTGAGTTGTGTTGCTAAAAGCTGCAACTGCAGGTAAACTTAGTTTATATTTGTAATTGAAATTCAAAGTTTGTTTATGAATAAATGTATAATTTTAGTTTAGTAGTTTGAAGTGTTAATGAAGTAGAGTTAGAAATGAAGCTATGGCAGAGAGGAATGTTGCTCAGTTGAGCTTAGTTTAGTGTGTCGAGTCTGGTGATGCATAATTATGGTGCAGTCCATCTTTTGGCCTTTGCAAAGGATTTGGCCTTGAGTTAGTTTAGCTGACTCATTCTGTTTAGCTGATTCTGTGTATTTGACTGAGTTAACTTGTTAACTAGACTTGACCATACCCGACTCGGTGAATCTTGACTGAGTTGTCTTCTTTGACCGAGTTGACCATTTGACCAGGACATTGACCATTGATTGGACGTTGACCGTTAGTTGACTTGTGACCGTTAGTGGCTGTTATTTGATTCAGTTGGACATGGCCTTGAGTTTTTGGGCCGAGTTTAGTCAACTTGGGCTTAGAGTTAGTTTCCTTAGTTTTATATATAGTTTGACCTCTTATGGTCCGAATTAGCGTTTGGCTTATTCTACAAAGTTGTAGATATTCATAAGACTTAGCTATAAACGATATAGCCAATCTAATTGAATTAGTAAACCTTAGATATGCTAAATATAGATAAAAGTTGTAGAACCTTAAATGGGCCTAAAATCATTAGAAAGACATGTATGATTCTTGTATGAGCCTCTTGGCTAGTTTCTTAGAGTTCTTGTGTGATTATCAGTTAGTATTAACAACGATCGATTCAAGGGATGAACCAGTGGATATGGAGATAGGCGTGGCTTGTCATCAAAAGAGGTGGGAATATATTTGACTCTTTTGTAATTATTATTGTTGTTTTTACAAAAAATTATGCTTAACAAACTCATGCATTGTCTGTTTGTGCATTCCATGCTTTGATTAAAATGCATTATGATAATTCTGTTGATTATGTGAATTTTTTCACGATTTGGAAAGGACCTGTAATGTTTTGTTTTCAATATGAATTGTTATGGGAAATGAGAATTTTCACTTGTGGTATATAGGATATGCTCCTTCACATTTATATCTACATTAATTCAGCTTTTATTATTTAGAGTGGGTCATCATGGTCTTGGTGGCATCGATAGCTATTAGGTGTGAATTGCAGGTATTTAGGGATTCACAACCATATTATACATTGTTTGACGAATGAGTTTGTCCATATACATGTTTGTTTATTTGAGTGACTTGGTCACTTTTTAATGTTTGGGAAAACATTATTGTTTTCCAAATCTTGCCATGATTTCTTGAAAGTTAAATGTTATTCCTACTGGGCACCCCTTTTAGGGATGATGTGTTCACCCATTCCCACTTTCAGTTTCAGAGACAGATCAGAGTTGTGTAGCGGATACTTCGAGGGGTAGACTCCGTTAATTAGTTATCTTCTGTTATGTTTATTATGTTTTTTATATTTGCAAAACAAATGACTATTGTGTATGTATCATCTGAGAGGAGTTCTTGTATATATATATATATTTCAGAGCAGGGCTAGTTTTTGGGGTTAAGTTTTGTATCACATTTCTTAATTGAATGCTTAAGTTCATGTTTTAGATTTTTAGTGCCTCTTATTTAGTTAATCTCTTGGATTAGTCAGCTGCTAGCTTAGGGGGCGCTACAAACCCCTTCATCTTTCAACTGTTGATAGTAATTGTTAAAAACATAGGAAGCATGGCTGTCCAATGTGTCTGGGAGATAGCAAGGCTTGCCTTCTGTTATATTAATGTAATATTCCCACCCTGGTTGCCCTTGCTTACATATAAAGCTTATTGTGTCTTCATCTGGTACGAGTTTCTTCAGCTCTGAGTTTTTTTTTTAATAACCAGTAGTACACCAGACCTGTCGAAAGAATTCCCCTTGTACCCCAACTATTGTGAATTAATCGAAACGAAAACACATAGAAACATAAGGATATTGAATCATTTCTTCATCTTAGTGTACATTCAGGTAATATGGTTAATAATTTAATATTGTCAATCAACCTCAAGAATGCATACATTACTCGGAACAATACTTATACTAAAATTTGAAATTGGATTATCTTCGGTATATCCCTGAACAAATCTGCTATGTATTGTGTGAATCGTAATAACAACAACAAAAACGTAACTCTTTCAATTGTTATTGGTCATATTACCTGAGTTTTGTGGGATTAACACCATAACAAGGAGAGCATTAAACAGAAATGCAAGCACCAAAACGAGTGAGGTCTTCATCGTCGATCCTCAGTTATTTGTATAAGATTTTATGGTTCAGTGGATAATGTCCTCCTATATTCTTTCAAATTTAAGGCAATGACTATCGACTTGTATATTATTACCAAAATTTCGGGTGCAAACTGCCTTTTACTAAACATGTTTATCCATTAAAAGTAGTGGTTACCCCTTTCATGTTTTTTATAGATCAAAACTAGAAATAGTCGAGTGTGTGTAAGTCTACCACCGACAGTTGAGTGTGAGTCAACCACTTTGATGCAGGGACGGACTTAGGGTTCTTATTTTGGAAGAGGGCTGCAGTGTCACTATAATTGATAAGGAAGATGAAGCCTGCAGCAAGTTTTTAAAACGCAACATATATAATCACTGGCCAACAGTCATCCACCTATAGAAATAGAATACTAAACATGTAGTGGAGAAATAAAGACCAAAATATTGTAGCAAAAAGAAATGAGAAATATGCCCCAAAATCGACTGTCATCTTGGGGATATGTCCCAGGATTCCGATTTTCGGGAATATGCCCCAGCCGTCCAAAATTTCATCCAAAACCGTTAAGTAGTCAATATCCCACACACTTGTTATTACATATATGCGAATTAAAAAACATATATACTATATACTAACACCTTTACAAGGTTCAGGAACATATACAGACAGAAAAAAAACCTCGAAGAAATTAGAGAAAAAGTTCAAACACATTTACAATAAATTGACTATTTGACGGAAACCGTTACTTTGGGGCATAGTAACAACTGCATCATCCACTATAATCTTCCTTGGTTTCTAGAGATTCAACCAATAATTCCTTGAGATAACTATTTGCGCCGATTGTGAGTCCATAATCTCAAAATCTTGAAAAAACTCCCATGACATTTGTTTAAGCACATCCCCTGCTACCCTCTGCCAATGGACAACTCTCGATATTTTGATCAGCCCTTTGCAATATTGCTCTTGGTTCTCCCTCCTTGGTAAAGTAGCTTAAAAATCCTCTTTGCCAGGCAAAGTTTTAGTTGTCCTTCTGTTCATGTTATGCTCCTGCAAAACTTTCAGAATCTCCTTAAACAAAATTCCCCAGTAATAGTAGTCCTTACCACATGGAATACATAGCGCATACGATCTTGGTCCATCCCCTCTTCTTACTCTCGAAATTCTGAAATATCTCCCCGCTTCGTTCTCCCTCACTTCTCCTAAGAAGGATGCTTCACCTTCTCGTTTTGGCCACCGTCTTACACCAATATTAAGATTCATGGCTTCTTGTATCACATCTACTAACCAATAGGCCACATCTACTGAAAAATGAATCCATGAGTTGAAACCTCCTCGTTTCCTTTCCTCTATTTTGATCCCTTCTATCTTCCCCACTGCCTCCATTGAAACTGTGAAAATCTTCCTCTCCAGGTAGAGCGTGTTTTTCGCTCTGTGTCTCTCCATCACAATTATATTTGCATACTACTATGTCGGAAGTCACCAAATTTAATACTAGACTCAAAATGGGATCCTGATTTCAGATCCAAAATTTTATATCACACCTTTGATTTTTGATTTCTTTCCGATTCAGATCGAATTGCAAACAAAAAGAGAAAATCCTACAAATATTAACGTAACTCATTAATTGATTTCATGATTTACCTGGAAGAACGCCTGAGTTCACCTGAATTAATCGGAGCTGAAGATGGAAATTTTGACTGAGTCGATCTCCCGATCTTCAGACTCTCTTTCCTCAACTAATAGCCAAAAAAAATAATTATGAGTATCAAAAAGAAAGGAATTGAACTAGGCTTAGCTAACCCATTGTTATGATAAATTACGAGTATCAAAAAGAAAAGAAACTTCACGTAAGAGATTCAACACGGTTCGGCACTAATAGCCTATATTTATTGATGAAACCCCGTAGGGTAAAATATTATTGATCTCCACGCTAATTGCACTGGATGATTTGCAATAAATTCAATTATTAGAGCTGCAAACCATTTGAGTTTGGGGATTCATAGGATTCAAATGTCCTAAATGTGGCTATGGGGTACCATAGCAAAAGTCACAAATCATCCCCTATAATTAATCTAAATATCTTCTTCTTCCTCTCCAGCTCTATTCCATCACGCCTCCTTTCCACTTTTTTTTTTTTATCTTCATCAAACAGAATCATCACTAGAATCGAAAATGAGGAGTCGGTGAATGTAGAAGGTGAAATAGAAGTTAATATTTTAGAATTGATTGCTATAAGATAACAATTGGAAAACCCATCATTTATATCGGATTTTGATTAGTTAAAGAGTGAGATTCAAAGAAGTTAGTATTTAAATTTGGTTTTTCTGAAACTGAATATGGCTGGAAGTTCCTAATTTTCCAATCATAAATCAGCTATTATAGATTAGAAAATAATGATTCTGAGCCTTAAAATAGGTTTTGAAAAAGCGGGGGTCTAACAATCTCACCCAATATTTCGCTTAGCAATCTATATGGACTAACTCCAATATACTTACAAGAGAATCAACTAGACAGTTAGACTCAATCTTATAAAAATTATATCAACGAGTTATATCTCAATCTCTCAATTCAATCCGCAATCAAAAAAATAATAATTTGCGAGCCCGGTTGAATTTACCATTTGAAAGAGAAGTTTTACAATATGCATAGGCGTACGGGTATGCATACTGTCCCGGATTTCCAACAACTTCTAGTACGCGTACGGTTACACATACTTTGGGTTCCCGGTTTTGGACTTTTACACAAATGTGAGAACACACCATGTTTATATCTAAAGGTGGTTACATGTTTTAAACTCTCATTTCAATCATTGAAACATTCTTAGAGGATGTTATATAGTTGTTATTCACAAACTGTTTTTCATCAAAGCGATTTTCAAGATATTGAAATGACCAACATGACTTTCGTCACGAGTAAAGATGAACTTGGCCAAAATAAAAGCTTACCAACACATATTTCTAGAAATAGATAAGCGAGTTAAACTCGACTCGAAATACCAAATGTATATAATCGAAGTCTATATAGTAATACGACTTTTGTCTCAAGATAGGAGATAAAATAGATAAACTTTTGAGTGATAGATAAGTTCAAGTCTTCAAATACCTTTTTGTCGATGAAGTTCCACAAGTTCCTTGAGTAGTTCTTCGTCTTTGCATGATGAATTCCATGGAGTCTAGAGCTCAACTACACTTACTATCCTAGTCCGAGACTTAGCTATAAGTAGACTAGAAATCAAGACTTATAGTTCTAGCAACTAAACTTGACAAACAAGCTTGAGATAGCAACGCTTGCAAGTTCGGCCGAGCAGTGCTCTAACAGGTTTACGGTTGGAAAATTTTAGATTCCCGACCGTAAGTATTTGTTTATGTTTAGGATTTTCCTAACCGTACGTAGTTCTGATCATCACAACTAGAGATGGCAAACGGGCGGGCCGGGGCTGGCCCGTTGCGGGTTACACGAGTTCGGGTTAACACGGGTTAAAACCCGCGGGTTGAAATTCTTCACGGGTGGTCATTTATTTAACCCGCGCCCGTAACGGGTTAAACTTGCGGGTTCACGGGTTACCCGGCTTGTTTAATTAAAAAAATAAAATAATTAATTATCTTAATTTATGACAAATTAAAACGATCAAACAAAAATTACAAAAATTAGACCTCAATACCCATCTCAAATTCATTAAACCATTTTCAGGCCTTTCAACTCCTTCCCTATAACACCTAACATACATATAATATTCATCATCATCATCATTGCCCTTATTTCCATCCTTGGCATCAAGACTTTAGCCTTCGAGCATGTGGACGAGCTTCTCTCACATGCAACCTCCACCTAAAAAAAAGATTATAAAGCTATATCAACAATACCTCTATATTTGATAGAGATATGCTTATGCACGAAAGAGAGTTCAGTTTTATACTTCATCAGATGCATAAAACGCCGCTTGTTCGAAACCCGAAGATCTTTGCATATCCTCTTGATCTGAAAAGAAAAAATGAAACAGAATGAGATGAAATGGCACCAAAAACACCGTATCACTATGGTGAAAATTGACATAACATTATGGACCAGATAATTAGCATACACAACATCCATTACAGGAAATGAAATATCACATCAGACACCAATACAACTTTCAAATTCGGAATATCCAGCTCAAGACTGTGGTGATTTAAAAAATAAATAAATAGTACCCTTTTGGTAGTTAAACTATGATCCTTTAAAGATAAGAAAGCATCATCAACGAAGGAGAGTGAGCATGCTTTTTCAAGGACTTCAAGTGGAATCTCGGACCACAAAAAATCTGAAGCCAAAACAACCGCTTCTTCTTCTTCTTATTTAATAGAGAACAAATTCCTGGTAACGAGTAGACGGGGATTAATCTTTTCTGGGGCTTTATAATTTAAAGCCAGAATGTAGGTTTCTGTAGATGTGGAAGTCGGTTTCGTCATGACGACTCTGCAAAATAACTATCAGTAGACAAGTGTAAGAATCAGATATATCTATCACGTAAAGAAGGCAAAACTACAATACTCATAATAACAATATAAGGTAAGGAGAAGGAAACAGAAGCCTAACCTGCTCAATACAGTAGAGCATGGGATTGTAATATTCTTCTACGTGGAACATCATTTAGGAAATCAAAACAAAGTAATAAATACTCATCATACATACATAGAAAATAGCAATTCAACAAGGCTCTCAATACTATTATCAAAACAGCTTAATTACAAAGCTCTAAAAGTAACCAAACAACATCAACATCTTAATTAATACATACACTCCGACATATTGTTTGTTTGAAACTAATGATGATACTAGCAGAAAAACATACCACACAATCTTCCTTGTGACATTAATTCATAAATTGATCACTCTTAACATAAAAAAATAATAATCAGGTGTTGTATTGGAAAAATTAAACTCATATTTACCTTGGTGACAAAAGTTCCATCGGGAATCATTTCATTTTCATCTCAATTCATTTTCGGTTCTTCAAGTTCAAACACCACAACAGATCAACAGCTGCAAAACAATTCAAATATGACAAAAATCAAGAGCAATTTTACTTAGATCTAATTTTTTTTTAACAAATTCATACATACATGAATGAATTTGAAAATTTAAAACCCAAATTAAATTGAAACTTGAATTATTTAAGCAAAAGCAGTAATCAAAATTTCAAAAACATTCAAAACAAGCCCACATCAATGATCAATCATTCTCCTAAAAAACAAAAAACAAAATTTCAATTAAGAATTCTCATTTCCAGCATATATTAACAAAACCCAGACACCAAAACATCATGCCAAACAACCAAACCAATAAACAGAACGTATAATTTTTGTAAACCCTAACAAACCAAAAAAGATGTTTGTCAGTTGTTGTCGTATTCTTCCTTCTTTCTGATTAAGTTAGGCCTTGTAATCCTTCTACTGAGACACCCAACCCAATTGAATCAGTATTAAGAAGATGGAGGTGGTGACTGGTGTGAGGATTGAGGAGGCGCAGCTGCGGGAGAAGAAAGAAAAGAAATAGGAAAAGAAATGAGATATTCTATTAGGGTTTTCGTTGTTTTTATATCTTAAACGTACGAATAGGATTAATCCTAGATGATCTGACGGTGGATATTAAATAAAACTTATTACTCATGGATTTTTGACGGGTTGACGGGCTGAACCCGCGGGTTTACAAGTCGGGCCGGGTTAACCCGTTTCCCCACAAGCCGACATTTCTCCAACCCGAACCCGGCTTGTTGAGACACCAGCCGAGCCGGGTGCGGGTTTTTCACGGGTCGGGCCGGGCAAACCCGCGGGTTTTGGCTTGTTTGCCAGCTCTAATCACAACAACAAAAAAATACACAGAGGTAGGTTTAAGGTTAGGTAATTTCCCATCCTAAATAGTTATGTCCTCGCCGTAAATAGCAAATTACAATTAGGAAGTTCAAAGTTTCCGGCCGTGAAACATTGATACCCAGCAGTTTCATTGATAAAACAACCATGTATCAGACAATTTTATTAAAAAAATGGTTGGGTATATGAAATCATACCCGACAGTTTTGTCAATAAAATGGCTGCATATTAGGTTTGTCTTTGAAATTGGCATGAGTTACGACATGTTTGGATATAGGAAGTAGAAATAATTTTTTTTTTCATATTAGTCCATCCCTAACAAGTTTTTTTTTTCTTTCTACTAAAATTCATTTTAAAATTAAGCTCTCAAGGGAAGGACAAAATGTTCGAGATCCGATTATAGCATGAGTTCAATAGTAAATTTGGGCATCAAGTAAATATTAGGTGCCGATTCAATGATCAATCACATAATCAAATAGGGGCAGAGCTAGCTTGAGAAATGGGTTGGCAATTGTCCTCCCATGCCATCTAGCTATCAAGTTTTTTTTTTAATTATTATTTCTTTGTTTTTTTTTCTTTTTGACTGTGTCATTTTCTATTTTTAATTTTAATTTTAGCCTTTGTTTGTTCTCGTCCTGTAAGGTTCAGCAAGTATGTCAAAGGCTATTGACAAGACAAATGACAATTACGCGCATAATCATTTAATTAAATAAATTTGAACATTAATTTATGTTAGTTATTAAAATAATAATTTGGACAAACCAATAGTACCATTAGATATATTTATGAAATTTGTGCGAAATGGACTACTAGAACGCGTCATTCGGACCCCGGACGAAAAATATACGACAAACGGAAGTTTAGTTAGAGAGTTAGGTTAATTTAGTTTACTTTATGTGAATATATATGTTTCTTAAGTTTGATAATCTAGATTTAATGCTTCAATTAGGATGTAATCCTATTATCTAAGCAGGTTTAAGAGTTAAGGCGTCACAAGTTGGTATCAGAGCTCACTATTAGATCTTACATGGGAGAGATAGATAATACTCAGTGCCAGACATGTAGCTAGATTCATTTTGAACCGGGTTGGGTTGTGAGATGAATTTTAACCACTAAAAGCTATCAATAAATAAAAGATTTATTTGGTTGATTGAAGTGTTTCCTTTTGTTTGTACATATTCTAGAGTAATTTTTTTTTATATATTACACAGATTTAGTTATGGTTTGGAAGTTGATAGATGATAGAGGATAATTAGTATAAAATCATGAACACCTAGTCAGTCCAACACTAGAGAAATAGCTAATGAGATTAATAAATTCTGATAGATCTTAAATTCACTTGGAGATTCGAGTATTTCTATACGTACTTGGAACAAGAAATCCATTGGAATAGAAATTAGTCTATTGACCCTAGAGCTGAAAATTCTAGATCTTAGTTGCACTTTATGTTGTTTCAAACTCATCTCAAATGAGTTTTAAATGGAAAAACCAATAGTACCATTAGATAGATTTCTAAAATTTATGTGTAAAGGACTACTAGAACGCATCATTCGGACTCCAGACAAAAAAGATACGACAAACGGAAGTTTAATTAGAGAGTTGGGATAATTTAGTTTACTTTCTGTGAATATATTTCTTAAGTTCGATAATCTATATTTGATTCTTCAATTAGGATGTAATCCTATTAGCTAAGAAGGTTTAAGGGTTGATGCGTCACACGTTCATGGAAAGGTTTTTCCTCTTTGACAAACTTTTTTTAATACAGAAAATCGTAAGATAAGTAACCGGGTTTCATGACATGTTTATACCCGATTCTAAGAAAGAAATATAAACTCTTAAGAAATTTATTAGCAAAAGTAATATTTTAATTCATTGTAACTTCCATTTTGCAAAGAAAACAAACAAAGCGTTTTCTCTTTAATAAGAAAAATTGAAAAATAGTTATGCAATATCAGTATTAATTCTTAGACATGGTGCTTGATTGTTGGTGTGGGAATCCCACTAGTAGTATTCTCGTAATATAAAAGAAATTATCTAATAAGGTGACACCTTTTACATGCGCTTGGTTCAAAGTATTTTGTGGGATCAATAAGCTTTAGTAGAACCGTTGGTGGGAAACTAAATGTGTATTGTTATTTCATCTTTCGATTATTGACCTAATTAACTAACGGCGAAGTTGAACATAGGTAGATCAAGTTTGTTTATTCAATGATCCTTATGTTCTGATATAAGGTCACTCCAATCAATTCGAGGATTAATGATCTCAGATCTACTTTTGATCATCCATCGTTAACAAACTCCTTTTTTTGCATGATCGATCATTGATGGAATCAAGTTGTTTCTATAGGTACCTTGAATACTAAAGATTGATGACTAGATTTTTTTGTTGGTTTTATGATATTAGTCATATACTTTGTGCACACTTGTTTGACCAGGACTCGACATGAAGCCGGTCTTAATTGAGATCAGCTTGTATAGATCGACAATCCATCTAGGTGTTTCTCTTTGTGAACTAAGATTGATTATTTCGGTAATTATTATCTTAGTTGATCTAAGAACGACAAAGAAGTTTATATTGATTAAATGGAAGAACCTTTGTATTCAAACATATCTCTGATTAACTTGTTGATTTAAGAGAATGATTAAAGAGGTTACTAAAACATGTTGATCTTTTACTATTTCGGATTACGATCCAGATGAGTTGAGTTCCCAAAGCTTTCAACAAGTGAAACAACTTTAGGTCGTATAATCTATCTAGGGATTCACGTGTGTTTGACCAGATTGGTTGTTAGCGTATGGATACTGAAAGAACTAAGTAACGAAGCAGTGTTTACTTGATCTCAACTATACGAATTTTTTGTAGTCAATTTGTATAAATTAGAACCTTAGTTCTGAGAGTATTCATAACTGGACCAAGACCTGGGGTTTTTCTGCCTTGCAGTTTTTCTCCTTAAAAAAATCATGTGTGTCATATGATTTACGTTACTTCCGCATTATATTAATTTCTATTTATAATTAAAGTAAATACACATGTACGTAAATCACCAATTGGTTTGATCCGATAAGATTGTTTTGGTCACGAAATAAACCTATATCAAGTGTACACCTTGTTGAAATAATATTTTGATGATTGTTGTCTATATAAGATTATACAACGTATCTCTGGAATAGGTTGATATCGAAAAGATTGTGGTGTACTCAGTACCCTCGTCATTTCACCATATATACTTCGTATATAAGGGTTAGAGATGTGCATGTTATGATTAGGGGTTATCTTACGATCGTTAATTTCAAATTTATTATCGTATTTAACATCTGAGAAGCAATCCATGAGTGGCATTGTTTTTTTGACTTGAATACCCAACGTTGACGATTATGATTATGTTTTTCACACATGGAGGCTTATACATGGTGTGATATTTTTTTAAGTTATCAATTTGAGTATGAATTTGGGGTATTTTAATGCATCCCACATAATATCCACTTTCACTATGAGTTTTTATTTTTATTATTAATTTTATAAAATTCATTTTGATATTGAAATTATATCCAAAATAAGGAGGAGTATGAAAGAGAATACCATGTCAAAGTTGTGTTTCGCGAATTAAAGGAGCCGGAAGAACATAATAGGTATGAAACTTCTCAGTAGAGGATATCTTAGAAATCGAAGAGAAGATAAAATGAAAATAATAAAAGAAAAAACTAAGCAGGGGGGGGGGATGGGGATCGATACCTTGGCCCAGCTGTGAAAGAAGCAAAATACGATGAGTTTGAAGAAGAAGAAGAGGAATATAGTCGATTTCTCACTTGTCGCGAGTGTTGTCCATCACTTTCTTTAGGAAAAGTCAAAGTCATATTCATACAATTATAACTGAATCGCACAATTCCTTGGAACAGTACTGTGGACATTTAAAAAGAGTTGTTGATATCAGTTTATTCAATGAGTTTATCATTGGTGGTTATCTAGTAATATATTAGAGTAGAAGAGAACTGAGGTAAGTAGATAAGATTTATGTATCATTTTAAATTCCAGTTGATCCATGCAAACTTTAGTGAATGTATTATTCAAGTGCAAGTATCAATATGGATTATTATTTGTGAATAATAGTATTTTTAATTACAAAAAAATAAATAAAAAATACGGTATATTTGGATTCGGAGAGGAAGAAGAAAAAGAACAAAAGAAGATGATGATGAATAAAACACAAGAAATAAATCATAGTGATAAGCAAAAGAAAGATTTATTCAAATCCAAAATTGAAGAGATCGAGATTGAATTAAAAAAGACAATTGAATAAATTCATAATATTAAAATGAAAATATAGAATTAAGGAAGATAAGTAGATAGTATTTTTTATGTTCCGGTGTTAGATGGTTGTTAATTTCGATTCGATAGTGATACGTAGGATTTCATTTTTTTCAAAATCGTGGAGGTACAAAAGAAAAAAAAATTGTTTTTTTGTTAATGAACACTTTCATAAAAAGAGCAGTAGGGGCCAACCAAATTTTTCAAAAAGAGCCTAGATAATTCCTTGACAAAGTTATAGGAAAAATATTACATTGTGAACATTTTTATTCAATTACCAAAAAAAAAAAAAAATTTGGAAAATTCTTACAATGTTAAGAATTTGGAAATCTTTGTACTTTGAAATTCCCTGATTCGAAACTCTTGTTGTTTGGGTTTGGGTTTGTTAATCTTACTATCTTATACTTTTTTTTTTTTTCATGTATCCTTTTTTTTTTTTCCGAAAAGAGGTTAGACCTCAGTAGATACATTGACAACGCCGATTTAGGAAATCGGAAACCTTACAACATTTTCTAAAGATTACAAAGCAGTCATACAATTTATATCGTCTCCACCAATACTTTCCTATCAATTCTATTCATCCACAACTAAGAACAATTTCAGAAGACCCTTCTTCTCTCTCGTAAAGGAGAGGAATAAACAACTAGGGCCAAACTAGTTTTGAAAACAAATCTAGTATGTGTCAATGCACACAAGGAAAAGATTGGATCAGATCCAACCCATTGTTCTTCAGGACATGTAAATCACATGAACTGAATATTTTAAAATTTTGTATGCCTAATGCAATCAGGATAATAAAGGCCCAACTAACAGTAGACAGTAACAGTAACCAGGTGACGGTAGCCAAGTAACAGTAGCAGTGGTAATCTGAATAGGTCTGTAAGTGTCTGGATCAGAACAAATCGGGATGACTCGGTTTTGGAACAATTGAAGTTGTTGTATATGAACTTGATGATGATGATCTTGATCTATTTGTTTCTGTCTTTGATTCCATTGTTTGAGTTGATGCTAATCTTGTTGGTGCTGGTGTTTTTTTTTCTTGAGAGAGACATTAGCTTCCACTGAAAACAACTCTTCAATAGATTCAATATATTGTTGATTTCTTCTTCTAGGGCTTTGTCTATAAACGTAGGTAATATAATCAAAACTAGATCAGAAAACCAGCCCGAAATATTAACATCGCATAAAAATAAAATATTACATAGTCAAACCCAATCAACACCAGAATCAAAGAAAAGCCCAAAACTGTAAAGCTTAGGTGATGATGACGATGACAAAAGATAATCCATTGATCTTGCTTTGTTATGCTCACTGATTTGCACTGATGATGTAAAGATGGGTTGATTTCTTCTTTGAAAAAGAGCACAATCCATCCCTGCACTTTTAGCAAAAAAGAAAACCCTACCAACAAGAAAACAGGACCATAATTAAACCGAAAAACTAAAATTAAAAAAAGCTAAATAGAGCAACAAGGTGAAAGAAGTCTAAAATTGATGGAAGATCTGCTCAGATCAGCCCCAAAAGAGCCGATTTGAGCAGAACGCTTAGTTTTTTAGGGTTTTCGTCGGTCTTTTTTCTTGGAGAGGAAAGAGAAGTTTTTCAGAAGCTTAATATGGTCATTCATGCATCCTCTTTAGGTGATACAATCCTCTTGTGCTCCTTTTTTTGATCAATGGAATTCTACTTTATCAATTAAAAAGAAAATACAGAAAAATAAAAAGAGTAACGGAACTAGATTAGCATTCATACAGTAAAAAATCCATCACTAATATACAACCATTTGTGCTTGTTTTTTCTTTTTCTTCTTTAGAATATTATCTTGTGTGCGGTATATCAACTATATTTTGAAGTACAGTCGTGTTTTCATCATAGTCAGGTTCCTGCTCAAGTCAACCATTTCTAAAAACTTATTTGTTTAGTGTAGAGAAATATCGAGGCATTCACCTTACCAACACAAATGCGGTGACAACATTTTTTTCTAGTTGATTGGTGGTTCTTTATCGTATTAATTTTCAACATCAAACTCAATGACACTTTATTTACAGTAGGTAAAAAAGGTTTGCTCTTGCTTGAACATCCGGTACATCCATTTTAGATCATAAATGGGAAAAAAACCAAAGAAAATAAGGAATTGACAAAATTTTGCATCACTTCGTAATTTAGGTTTGAGGAGATAGCAGATTAGATTCCGTACGGTAAACATCAAGCGGGGATAGCTCAGTTGGGAGAGCGTCAGACTGAAGATCTGAAGGTCGCGTGTTCGATCCACGCTCACCGCATATTTTTTCTTTTTCCTTTTCTTTTTGCTTAGTTTCATTTAATCACTGGATTTCAAATACATAATACATGTTCATTTATTATTAACAATTTCCTATACAAGGAATCAATAGATAAAAACAACAATCCAATGGAAATGATGCAGAAACAAATCAAATTCAACTCGGACTTTCATTTTCCGACGAAATCACAACCACTTCATTGCCATGGGTGAAACTCGGTTTCGCGAACATTGCTTGCGCCACAGTTGCTGCTATTCAATAATTCCAGACGTTCGGTGTACTTACCATTGAACTGATAAACCTCCAAATCACCCCACTGTGTAGCTACTACTTCTTCAGTTCGATCGAACCATTTTGGACTATACTTAACGCCGCTGGCTTTTCGCCTTTTCTTTTCAGCCTTTTGTCGCTCTTCCAACCTGCTCTTCTCGCTACCAGCTTTAGACAGATCACCTGTCTCATATGCATATCTGTCAGGACGTAAACGGGAGTCTGATGACAACAGCTTCTCGGGAGCAGTTTCGAAGCTGTTTATTTGATCACCAAAGTATGTGTAAGGAAGTGTTTCGGTTTTAGGAGTGTCACCAACGCTCCAGACCTGCAGAACCAGGGAAATTGGTGGCAAGGCTAAGGAAATGCATATCTAGCTTGCAAAACACATTACTGCAACAACATATGAAAGAAATTGACCTCTTTCAGCTCAGTTCCGGCAAGTGGCTCCCCTTTGATATCACATGGTTGATAACTCATTGAACTGTTCCATTTCCCGGTCATACGTATTTTCGGCTCCTTTGCAGCGTTGTAAACAAATCCATCCACTTCAGAAGGACGACCGGTACTGCAAACGTACATCGTTAATGCGTAATTGTACAAAGTAAGTGCAACTAACCAGGGAAAAATAATTGACTAGTAAATGCGCCGTACCTGAACCAGCGAGATGGTTTGAAGTTTAGCACAACTTTGTCTCCGGTAGTCACGTTTGTCATGGTTAAGTGCCCGGTAAAATCAATCCAGGTTTTCCCGACTACAATGTTGTTCGCTTTTGAGGGAGGTGGAACCAAATCTAATACTACACCATCTCTTTTGAGGGTAATACGGGTTCTGCATTATAAACACACAAAATCGAATAAAACTAATCAACCAAACCATTTTAGGCCATGAAGGCATATCGAAGGGAAATGTACGACAAAGTCTTTCATACCTTTCAAGAGGACATACATCAATTGAATTGGCAAAAAATTTGGTCTTCAATCTTGATGTGGAGTCATAAGTGAAATGATCATTCTCAGCATGTGAAGCACCCAATGGTGGACTATCACTAACCTGAAACGACCATGAATTAAATAAGCCAAAAATGAAAAAAAAAAAAAAAAAAAAAAAAGGAATTACAGGATTCTAATTAGCCAATTAAACAAACCTGCTCAGCAATGTACGAAATTCCATGGTGATTGACCAATTCAAAAGTCTCGCCGAGAATCGGATCAAACGGCTTCAACGTCCTTTGCGACGTATATAAGAAGCTTGTTGCCCATGATGCTGCAAAGGACTACAACCATTAGAGCTAGTTCCGGTAAGATACGCCGTAAACTGAATATTACTCCGTAAAGTTTTACATTTCTGGACAAACATTTAGTGGTAACACTTACAGGCATACACCAAGCGCATGTAAGGATCCTCGCACTCATCAGCCTTATCCAACAAGTGACAGCACCCCATTATCTCGGCAATCTTTTGGAGTTGGGTGACTGGTTCGAAATACGAAATTGGGATTGAAGATAATGAAGTAAGCATATTCCAAGTACGTTCTTTATCCTGCAACCGCAAACAAGAAACCAGCTTCATAAGAACATAATTAAGCTTGATAACAATTACGAATAGCGATACTATTGAGGGTTGGTTTTCTTACCTCCAGCTGCTTAGTTAGCTTTAACTGTCCTCCATTGAGGGGTGGCTTTCCTACCTGATCCAGCTGCTTAGAAAGTCCTTCACTGATTGCCGCTGCTATATCCTCCATTCCTCCATTACTATGAGATCAATTAGACAAGTGAATGAGAAATGATTTAGTACGTTACGTTTATTTTTAGAAAAATCAAAAAGATTAGTTTTGTAAGGAGTGGTCATACCTCTGAGATGGTTTGTGGGTTTTCACAAAACCACCAAAACTTAAAGAGGATAGCAATCTTGAACCAGATTTTTTCTGAGCCTTTGCGGATGCCATTTTAGAAAACTTCCTGAGTTATGAGTAATTAATTACTTGATATATTTGATTGAGTTTAGAAGAAAGTGAGAGTGATAAGATGGAGAAGTGGGAGTAGGATGTCCTTGTCTGAAAACAATATATATTTATAGGCGGGAAGGACTAGAATGATGGCGTCTTTAACAGATTATATATCCCAACTGTCAAATAATCATATTGAAAAATGCAGTCATGGTGGCCGTGGGTACATGTAATGATTTTCGTTTTTGAAAAGTTGTCTACTTTGCAGTGCCACCACTTCTTACTGCATCTGTTGCAGTGTAACCCATTTTATTATTATCAGTTTTAAGTGTTGGTTCCACCTTTTAAAGTCTAATTTTGTGCTTATTTTCTGACGACTGTTCACTAGCATTTCAATGTTATCATCCGATTTATATTTCTGAGGTGAGATTATCTGTTTACTACTTAGCCGATCAAATAAAAAAAAATATCAAAGTAACACTCTTTCATGCAGTAGTAGTGTGCCCTCAGTCATTGTAGCACGGCTGCTGAATAGCCTGAATCTTTTGGCTTCCAAAAAAAAAAAAAAAAAGTTTCCACGTTTCTAGATGTAATCCTTCCTTTTGATGTAACTTGTCTATGAAAGATGATCTTTTACTTCACCATCTATTATTGAGGAATCAAATCAACCACTGAAGAAAGTGAATCCTATACTAAAAAGTGTAGGAAAGAATCAAATCTTATATGAAAAAGAAAATGTACAAGTAAAGTAAAATTATTATTTTTCCGATCTAGGTAACTAGGTAATCCTTTATAATTTCTATTTTATTTTTTTATAATTTTCTTAAAGTTCTTCTTTTTAACCATTTATACTTGAATGTTAAGCGTTTATTATGTTTTTCTGCTACACGCGAGAAATGATGATGTTCAAGGGTCCAGATTCTTGCAAAGACTAATAATAGGAACCAGCCAATGAATAATGGACCTACCATTTCTGTGCATGCCCCACACCATCCATCATGAGACACCCCTCGGCCCTCGCTTACATAGACCCACATAAAACCTCAGATGACCTTGCCATGAATTCAGGTCCGGCCGTCCGAGCAGAATAAAAATTATAATCGGTTCACTAATTAAGACCAGTGTTTTAAAAATATTTATCTGATTTAAGCCAAACTTACCTTACTAAAACATGAATAACTTCTGAGTTCTTTTATAGTGCTTTCTTACTGCTTTTATGTTTTAAGTGATACAATGAGAAATTATTAACCGCTTGAGAAGTACAGTTAGGATCAATATTACATTGACTGGAAGATAAAATACACTGTCAGGCAAGCTAATGATAAAAATGTAGCTACATTGTTGCCATCATGGCTAGGATGATTAACAATGAAGACCACAACATCTTTTTTCCAAAGTCTCTAATTAACATTGGATTAAGGTTAAAAATGTTCTTTAGGAGAATCCCCTTTGGGAATCGTTTCTTTTTCATATGTTAATGGCTTTCGACTTTCAGCTTTTGGCTGTCTCTTTTTTATTTTTTGGTCACTAGTACTAATAAGTAGTGACTGAAATGAGTACATTGAACATGTAAGATGTAACTATCAAGTTCTTCCCTTTTTCTTTTTTCAAAAAGACATGATGATTATCATGATTATAAATCGAATAATTACTCCAAAATGACAGCTAAAACAGTCCTTTTGATTCAATCGAACCAAAGATACAGATTTGCAAAATATAAGCTAAATTCTCACAAGTTCACAAGCTCAAGGAAAGATACGGGTAAGGGTAATTCCTATGGAATGAACAAATTACGGATTTTGATCCCACTATGAACTCAATAAACTAGTAAAACGAGTGGATGAATGGACAATTTTATTGGTTTGCTCATTACTTCGGACCAACAAGCACCGCGTGTATCAATTAATTAATACAACACAAATCATACCCGCCGGCGGGTCAACTAAAACCGCACGACTTAACTTAATCCGCTGGCGAGTATACTAAAATTTGTTCGCGGGAAGACATGAAGCGCCAACGGCTACATCCGGAAGGGCTGAAATTTCTCGTCATCCAACGGCTGAATACCCCTATAAAATACTCCTCATTTCAACTTCAAATTCACACATTCTACATCTCAAAAACTCACTCAAAAATCATCTACAAAAATGCTCCCAGAGTGTCTCTTAGAATTCGTGGTTCTGGATTCACTTTAGAAGAGGATTTAGCTATTTGTAGAGCCTATGTTTTCCAAGAAAGAGATAATATCAATGGGAATGTAGCCGATTCAATATTGTGTTTCTAGTAGAAAGTTTCTATATTGTTCGTCGTAGAAACGGGGAACCAGTTTATTCATGGGACTGATGGATTGTCGCATCGTTTTAGTGTAACTAATCGGGAAATATCGTCATTCCTAGGTTTACTAGTGCATAATCACCATAATAAATGGAACGGTGAAGCTGCATATTAAGTTGAACCAAGAAAACTAGCGATATGGGGAGCATCTCAAGGCCGACCTTTCTCCTCCTAAGCTTGTTTCAACATTCTTAGAGATCTCAACTCAACCCCGAATACATCATATATGCTCCATCACCCAGCAATTAAATGGGGACGTTAATTGACGGTTATATAGTAGCTGTTTTAATTAGTACGATGTATTTGCTTTAATCTATTATAGTTGCTTTAATCCAATGTAATATGCTTCTATTATAAGAAATCATCCATTTAGTAATGATACTAATGGTGCAAATACAAAGAAATTTTCATTGATTAGCTTAACATAACACCAAACTAAAACATAAAACGATAGTGAATCAATTAGTTCTCACTCTTTTATCATTTCACTCCACCATAAAACACTTAGGACATTTCCAAAAGTTCTTTATGTACATGTACCTTCTTCTGTAGAAGTGTATAAATGATAAAAGTTTTGCATTCCGACTTTAAGCATCCATTGATATTCTCTGAGTAGAATATTTGTATTCGTGTTCTTCATCTCCACAGTGGTCGCAGTGTAATTTCTTCTTCAATTTGGTTTTAAGTTTGAAGCGTTTGCAAACTTTTTTTCTTCTCCTTTAACCTTCATAACATTATCTAGCATATGTGTTCACAAATTTGAATGATGCGTGAACAACCTCCATTTGGACACTTTGAAAGCATCCAAGGGCATTGCATCAGACTGCGGTTATACATGAAACAGAATGGAACTCTTTAGTTTCCTTCTGCACATAATATTTTCTTCCCTTTGATTTTAGAAACATGATGGATGGTGTTGGCTGAGAATGATTTCTTTGGTTGGGTTGAGAATGAAAATTATTGTTGTATTTATAGGAAAAACAGAGAGTTATTTTGTAAGCCTCATCTTGTGTCCAACTCACTACATCTTAATTAGTTTCTGTGCTCCTTTTATTTCCTTAATTTATCGATGAAAAAAGATATAAAACGATAGGAAATTTGAGTCTAGTTAGCTATGTACTCAACGAGTCAGGTACCCAGCTCAAATACCTTCAAATCCGGTGTATAAGCTGAGTCAGACCTTGAATCAAATATCAGAAAAATGAATGAAATAAAAACAATCATACATCTGATTCGGGCCAAGTCAGATACATAGTTAAAATTAGATTTAACGCAAGGGTGAGCAATGAGTGAAATGTGTAGATTTAGTGCCACCCACATCTAGTCCATTTGAATGGTGGGATCTAAATTTCTTTTCGAGTCTACTCTATTGCTTAGATTAAGTCTTATGGGCTAGATTGGAGGTGCTAGATTAGCACATAAGTGTTGCAATTTAAAAAAAAAGTGTGGCAAAAAGGTTAACATTAGTTCTCTTTCTTACCAGTTACTAGCATGTGAGCTAGCATGCTAGAAAGTTACGTTGAATGATTTAGTGCGAGGAAAAGTACCTTTTTGCGGAACAAAATAGTGCTCAAAAGAATATTCCAAGAATCTACGCTGAATGGTTCAGCGCCAAGCCCCAACGCTGAATGGAAACGCGCCACAGGCAGACACTACATCATTCAGCGCTTGACCTTTTTTTTTTTAACTTTTCACTCATTCAAGAATTAAATTTTATACTATTTTCATTATTTCTTTTGTCACACTCATGTTACACCACCAGACAGTTATGTTTTCAATTTTTGAATTTTGAAAAGTTTGATAATTTTTTCCAATTGTTGTTTGTTTCAAAATCTTAAAATTTGGCAAACTAAAAAATTTTTTGATTACATTTCAAAACAATGTTACAATGTTTTTTGAAATTAAAATTCTAATTCTAAAAATTTAAAAAGTACATTAAAATTAAAATCCTACTTCTAAAAATTTAAAAAGTATATTGAAATTGAAATCCTACTTCTAAAAATTTATAAAGTACATTGAAATTGAAATCCTATTCTAAATTAACTTCTAATTCAAACTTGAAAATGAACTTCTAAAAATTAAATATCACTCATAATTTAGGGGATTGGTTCTAAGCCATTACGAACCAAAATCTCGTTCCTCCATTTCTTGTAAACGGGTATCTCCCATTCTTGTACTTCATTCAAATTTTGGCGTAGGATTTTCAAGTCGGATTCCCTTTGTTGGGTTTGTGCCAAGATTGTAGTGTTTTCCAAATCTTTCTTAAGGAACTCTTCTTAGGTTGACGCATGTATTGACCATTATAGATCAAAATAATTGCATCCATAAATTTCTTAGAATAAAAGTAGATAATGCATGCTGCCATTTGTGTGTAATCATCTAGAGAATCTGGTGAAATTCCTTTGGCAAAATTTTTCATCACGACAATCATTTTCATATATGGAGAATGACCAGGAATACCGCAAGCATTATTTTTTTGATGAAAATCATGGTCAAAATCAAAAACTTGCTCTAAAATTCTCAGAAAAAGGGGACGAGGCAAAGCAAACCGACCTTTGAACTTTCTTGGCCCATAAGTACAACTGAAATTGAAGTATTGATGCATCATCCTTGCATCGGCATCTACACGGTTTATGTGCACCACCTGACGTTCCTTTACTTCATTTTGGATGGGTTGATGTAGTCCTTTCCTCCTCTGTGACTCCAAAAGTGTAACCACTGCTAGAACATTCTGCTCAGTATCATCTTCATCATTTGGAAGACCGAACAAAATTATTCTCAAAGCTCCTTGCATAATGTACCTAACATAACAAAATTAAGACAATCCATTAAAGAAAGAGAATGAACCACAATCCAAATGTTTTCATAAACACTCCATAAAAAAGAAACCACAACTCTCACTATGGATAACTGCAGAGCATATTCATAATGTTCTCCCTCAGAATACTCACTACCTAGTCATGGTTGCCAAATACATAATGCACTGGTTTTAGTGTCAATTTGTGCTCTTGGAGTGGACATTGAGTTTTTCTTCGTATCCCTTGGCCTCCTCTTTGGCCTCTCTTCCTTGATTTAATGTTAGTCTTATTGAAGAGACTAATCTTTGGGAAAAGGTCATAGTGCCGGAAGGTGTATAACAAAGCAAAGGTTGCATGTTGCGGAAGTAATAATAGTACCAATACTCAAGTATCATAACCATGCCAGATAAATCCTTCCCATTCTCTGACCTTCCATCAAGAAATTTATAGGTATTACCTAAGGAAGCTAAACCCCCAATCATATTCCCCATCTTTATCCAAATTATCTAGCAATAAAACCCAACATTTATCTACTCTTCCACTAGAACCCGCAATAAGAAAATGACCAAAACACCAAAGAAAGAATGCTCTTGTCAATACATTTGCACATTCAACATTGTTGGTTTTTTCTATACTTTTAATGTAGATTCTCAAGATATCAAGGGATATTGCTTAGTGTTCCAGTTATCAAATCCTTTAAAATCTTGAAAATACAAATCATCCAAAGCAGCAACTGTTAGCTCACCCAATACCGAAATAACTACTTGATTTTTCGTAGGGTCACCAATGGGAATTCCCGTTAACATATACCAATCTAAAGGAAGGAGGCCAAACTCAAATTCTCTAAAATGGAAGCTCTTGTTTTTTTTCCGCCATCTCTCAACTATGGCTTCAACTTAACTGCTATCCGCATTGGAAAAGTTATACTCAAGGACAGAATAAAACCCACAATTATCACAGTATCTTTGCGCTATCGGATTATCTTTCACTACAATTTTGTATAACGTTTCAACCTCATTAAAACTGCCTCTAAAGTTTATAGTTCGACTATCACTCAAATTATTAGATACATGTCTATCTCCATTTGCCGAAACTATTTCCAAAGCATTTAAATGTTCTTCCATATTCATATTACAATTTCCATATTCATACTACAATCAATAACAAAAGAAAAAAAGAATCAACCACATTTTATCATTTTCACTATAATCATGTAACCTCTTATACAAATTCACAATTTTATCAACCATATTTTATCATTTCATCATAATCATACGAATTATACAAATTCATAATTCATACAAATTTAACTTCATCAAAAATACTACAAGTATCATTTTCACTATAATCATGTAACCTCTTATACAAATTATCATTCAACTTCATCACAAATAATCAATTTAATCCCCAATATCAAATTTCATTCAAAAAAATTCAAATTAAATCATACAATACTAGAAATAACATCTAAATCATCTAAATAACAAATACCAATCATCTAAACATATCAATTTCATCAACAAATCATGATCATCGGAAAAAAAAAACCCTAAAGTTTCTCAATCTTACCCAAATCAATTTCGTGGACGGATTCGCTCCAAACCAATATCAAATGAATCCAAGGGTGTTGTTCTTCAAACCCACGGTCCGATTTGTAACGAAAATCTCTATCCTGCTTGATCTACTACATGCATTTTGGAGGTTTTTCGGGTGGAAGATACGAGATGAGGAAGAAGAAGAAGATCGATCTTCTGTTGGGTTTAGATCGATTTCTGCAACGCTAAACCGTGCAGCGTACGACGCGGAATGGTTATGCTCTTTGATTGTGTTGACTGTCAAGCGAGGGATTATTCCGCGAGAGGTAATAACGCTGAATGGTTTAGCTCTCGGCGCTGTTTTATTTCAGCGACTAGCATGCTAGACTAGCACTTCCATAAGACTTAGGTAATTTTGCTATCTGACATGGACGCTAATCTAGTCTTATGAGGATTGGATGCGGGCTGATCCACAAATTTGTTTAAAATTTTATTTAAAAAAGATGAATGGACAGATGAAATTCCTGATTTATAAACGTTATAAATCATCTTCAAATAAATTTCTTAGATTTCCCACTATCCGGCGGGAACATGCAAACCTAAAACATTACGTACATAAGTAATACGAAGCAGATATATTATTGGGTATATATTATGGACCTTCCCTTGTACTTTGCATAATTTTTTTAAAAAAAAATCCTTAACCTAACGGGTGCGGGTGTAATACGAAGCAGATATATTATATATATTATTAGAGCTTAACTTGTTCTGTAACGGCATGGGATGTTTCTATCTCTAATACGATATTGTTCATATTCGTCTTGCTTCATTTTTTTCGTGGGTAATAATTTTAATATTCAAATAGGTTTTGGAAAGAAAAATAATGGGTTGCCTGGTCATTTTATTTTATTTAAGCATGTTATTTTAATTTATTATCTGGCCAGAGTAATAATCTTGTCCCAAACATGAAATTTTTTAAAATAAAAAAATAAAAAAATATTCCCCATTTACTATTCCTTCTCATCGTAATTTTAACTTCAAAAAGAAAAAACATTTCATCTAACAGTACATATGCCTAACTGCCAATCCAACTCCATGACGTTTATGATACATGGATTCCGAAATTATTCATAACTAAGGCTCTACGGAGTGAAGCAAAAACCCATAATATTTTCCCTACTATAGACAAACACTACTTATAAAAGTTAATCAAAACATGTGTAAGATCTTCCTCAATCATATTAATAACATAAAACTGAAGAAATTCGTGGATAAAAAAATGTCGCATCAACTATGCTAATTAGTGCATGAGTGGTGTTCTCACATCTAGTGTTTCTTAAGTAATTTGGAAAAATAAAGAACATAGTCATATTGATATTTGTAGCTATATAAATTCAACTAACTTTCTGAAGAAAAATTATTACTTTCAAAGTAGAGTTGACACAAACTTTTGTCGACTTCAATTCGTAGAACACACAGTGGGTTTAATCATCCTTGAAATTAAACAAATACTCCAACATTAATCAAATAATGTCTACAAATCCGGGATCGAAACAAAGTGCTGACGGGAAAAATGAGAGACTAACATCAGTGTTACAAAGAGAATACCCTATATGTATCAAATTTTGTTAACCAAACACGTATTCAAATTAAAAAGTCATCCACTTAACACAAAAATATAAAAGAACCCAACTTAAATCAGTACATGCATAAAAACATTTATGAGAGAATATCCTAATTATTTAATATCATTAAAATCACTATTAGAGATTTAATTGTATGCCTCATTAAAAATTACGGTAGGATGAAATCACCAAAGTGACTTGTAGAAATTCCACTGGATATGTAGCAGTTCAGAAAAGTTTACACTGCTGGTGATGCGCTCCATCTAAGTGTTGTTCGATTTATTTTTTTTTTTTAAAGGTTTCGGTTTTCATTGGAGAAACCGAGAGAGAGCATTTCATTATATTCATTATCATTCAGAAATCCAAGAACCAGCTTGCGCTTACGGGATCTCAATACAACCGTTTTTAGTATTTATTATATAACGTGAGATCCCATTATTTTATTATTTTTAATTGTCATGTATTTTAACCGATTTTATATTAGCATTAAGACGATCAACCGCATTTTTACTTTATAGTGTTACCCTTTTGTAGCGGACCATAATTAACATAATAATTAATACTCACTATACCCGCTAGTAGCACAAAACCACCAGATATCACTTTTTTATCCACCACAACCACTGCCCAGAATATTGGGCGCACTTCTAACTTTTAATCCCAGACGTCATGTGTAAAGTTTAGGTTGAGAAAATCTGTGTCGTCAATTAATTTATTCAACTATATGTTTTTTGTTAATACTGAAAATCATGCGTACAAACAATTACCAAAGATAGCAGTGGTACCATTTAATCCAATGATTATGATTATTTTTTCTTATATGATTTGGTATCATCCCTGAAATATTTTTTACCCGCCTTTATTAATTGTGTCATAAACAACCAACTATATTTTTCACAATACAATGTTATCCGTCATTTTTTTTTTAAACCAATACCACCACTGTTAAAACCATCCACCGCTACTATTTCTTCCACCAAAACTAATGTTATCGCCTCCACTACATACTAACATCAGCCACTACTTCCACCGCCTACTAATTCTTCAACTACCACCGTCACCACTATAATACCTATTAAAATAACTTGTATCAAAATTATTTATTGATGGAAATATGTATTAATATATCAATTAAGGGACACTTAGAGTGTCTGCAGTGGTGCGACTAAGAGTAAAGAGTTAAGAAAAGAACCAAATTTGGGTTTAGTCCGTTGAGTGACGCAGTGGGAGGAAGACTAAATTTTTGGTGGAGCGTAAACTATAACAACGCCTGGTGTGGGGCGTGAAGTATACGTGCGCTCGGCGTGGGGCGGAGGGTATAAGTTCGCCTGGTGCGAAAACGTAAACAGAAAAGAAAAACGGAAAAAAAAACAAAAAAAAAAAAAACAATGGGGCGTTGGAATAAACCATGCCCCAAATTCTTATGAAATTTTTTGAGTGGGGCGTTGGTATAGTCCACGCCCCACAAAAAATTAGAAAAATAAAAATAAAATAAATATGGGGCGGGGTATAAACCACGCCTGGTGTGGGGCGTAGAGTATATCTGCGCTCGGTGTGGGGCGTTAACTCTATCTGCGTTCGGTGTGGGGCGTTAACTATATCCACGCTCGACTAAATTTTGGTTTTGGTCTTGGTCGCAGACCAAATTTGGTCTGGAAATTTGGTATGGTCTGGGATTTAGTCTTTACTCCATCCCACTACGTCTCTGTTAAAGACCAAATTTTTACTCTTGGTCGTCCGCTGCAGACGCTCTTATGATGTAAAATTAATAAATCATTTATCATGAGAATTTAGTGAGGCACCAATTAATAAAACACTTATATTAATATTTAAGTGGAACAAACCATAATCATAGATTTATCTTATCTCTAGACAAATCTGGACCACCACTTACACAGGAAAACTTAGCCAAACTGTGCTTCATACTCCTGACTGGGTATAAATTACTAGACCCACCCTCGCACATTGCTTAATTTTAAAAATACCCTTAACCTAATGGGTGCGGGTGCCAAATAGATATCTAGGCTTGTGTCAGCACCCAATTCAACAAGAGTTCACCCACTAATGGTTTGACAGTTCACGCGTCAAAATTGCGGATCGGGTCGGATCGGATTTGAGAGTCGGTACATCCATACTTGCCTGTAATTCTGAGTCGGATCCAAACAAGGGGGGTCAGTGATGCCAATGGGCTTCTATTGTGAGCCCAATAGCCTCATTATTGATAGCTTCCTCGGTACACCACTCTAATAACCGAAACACATCTCAAATAAGTTCTTGTATCTTCCGTTGTACACAACTGGTGTCTATCCCTTTTTGACGTATCAGATTCTTGGCTCCGTCACTGATTTATCGAAGATTTTGCAGCATCAATATGGGTATGAATGATCATCTTCCATCTGATATTTCATTGAATATATTTTCTCGTTTAGATGTTGATTCAATTTTGGATAGCAAACTTGTTTGCAAACCATGGTGCAATCTCATTAGGAATCCATCCTTTGCTAAAACTCACCTCGCTCTCCGTAAGTTATTTCCCTCGCCTAATGCATGTGCAGAGACTATGGATTTAGGGTTCCTTTTGTTGGAAAAAATTTACGATAAATCTGATGACTGCAAACTTCACTATGTTGAATGCAATGTGGATGCTAAGAACAAGTCGTACCAAATGAAAAACAAAACAATTAACATTCCACACATTAAGCAGAAGAGTTTTTTAGATGTCGTCGTGATTGGTTCATACAATGGCTTGATTTCTTCTACTATACCTCATCATCAGCTGTATGACCCTATTCACATATGTAACCCTGTCACCAGAGAGTTCGTTTATCTTCCGAGATACGAAAATAAAATCGGTTTACAACGTGTATACGGGATGGAGAGTGGCTTTGGTTACTGTCCTTCCAGGGGCGGAGGCAATGTAGTGCAAGGGTGTGCAATTGCACACCCTTAAATATCAAATACCAATACTAAGTGTTAGTTTTGCAAGCCTAAATCAAGGGCCGATTGCATTTTGCACCCCCTAAAATCCAAAGAGTCCAACTCTTCAAGACCCAATCACAGCTAAAATCCTTCATGAGTGTAATTAGCTCTTGCCCCATTCTTTTCAAATTCATTTATTTGACCAAAATGAAGCTTAGTCACCATCCAAGACCTTCAACCGATGAGTACAAGGTTGTAAGAATCTATCACAAAGGTGCTTCATGTTTTTTCCAGGTGTATAGTCTAGGCAATGAGAAATGGTCTGACGAAAAACAAATCCCGTACCCGTTGTTTTATAACGTTCATCGATCAAAGGGTGTTGCTGTAAACGGAGAGATATATTGGCTGGATGGGGCATCAAAGATTGTTGCCTTCAGCTTAAAGGATGAGGAATTCCACTATATAGCTTCACCGCCACCTCTTGCAGAAGGCAGTAGTGCATATCTTAAAAATAAACTTTGTGTATTGGGAGACTGGTTATGTGTTAATCGTATATCAACCAGTAAGGAAAGAAGTCACTATGTTTTCGACATTTGGTTATTCAAAAAGAACAATGAGATGAACGGGCAACAAAATGGAAGTTGGAATTGGATCAAGGAGTTTACCGTGCAAGCTGAAACTAGAAGTGTTATTCCACTCGCTTTTACTAATGATGGCAAGGTGTTATTTTCGCAGGGTTATGGACTTTCCTATTACGATCCAAAAGATTATGATGGGGTACTTGTAAAACTTAGCCAGGATGATCATGATCGAAGTGCAGGTTTGACAGTTTATGAAGCAACTCGTCACGTTAACAGCTTTGTTTCGCTGAAAGCTCTTGGTGTCAAAAGCAAGAGAAGACTACAATATAAGGGTAAGTAGTTAAACTGAATGACGACTTAAGGGTTTAATCCCTAAGATTTTGTGTTTTGAAAATTTTATTGTCTAGATAATAAGTAGTGGCTGATCATATGTGAGTTTCAAATTCTTTTACTTATAAAACCAGCATTAGAGTTATGTTCCTTTTCTCAAAAGACTTGACGGTTTTCTGATAATGATATTATCTAAGCCATTCATAGTTCATGGTTCATGCAATGGCTTAATTTGTACGTCATCATGACCGTACGACCTTATTCACATATGTAACCCTCTCACTTGAAAATATGTTAATCTTCCGAGATACGAAAACAAAATTGGTTCGCAACGTGTATCTGTGCTGACGAGTGGGTTTCTACTATCATTCAACTGATGAGTATAGTGTTGTGAGGATCTACCTCAAAGGTATTTCAATCTTTTTTCAGATGTGTATAAGGCTGCACATGGTACGGTACGGCCCGGTTCTCTTATGGAACCGGTCCCCGTACTTGGTGTTGACCGGTACCTCATTTTGAGGACCGGTACCGGTAATTGTACCTAGTGTTGTACCTGTACCTCCGTTACCAGTCCGGTACAAGACCGGTACCGGGTTTTTACTGGTAAAAACCACACAATTTGAAATTTAGAATTATGACAGTATTCATCTAATCTGAGAAAAATACACCCATTCATTATCACAATTTGATTCATTCATATACTCATTTACATAAATTTTTCAAGTAATCCTTCTATTCAATCAGCTGTATCAAATATTATCTTCTTCACTAAACCTGTACTACTATTTCATCTTAAATTTTGTAACATTTTGTCTTCTCTGCCCTTAAATTTGGTTCACTCTCATTCACAGCACCACCATCAACATTTCTCCCTCCTTCAATGTGCAAGTGATTTCAACCCAAATGGCACAAGTATATCCACACCATATATTCTTTAGCAGGGTCACTGAGACGCATGAATTTTTTCCAACCAAAGCCGAGATTACTAGTTCCCGAAAATCTGTATTTTCCTTCTGCAGAATTCAAAATATTCAATCCACAGCTAAAATCATCAGATCTGCAAAATCCAAAAAAAAAGAAAAAACTGCAAAATCATAAGAATTGCAAAATTAATGGATAATACCTTTCATTACTTTGTAGTTGGGACGAGTGTGACTAGTAACAGCAAAACTGAATTCAGTGTCTACCGATTTCGTCAAGCCGACATGGATTAGGAATACTGATAAGTAACCAGACAGTTCTTCATCTTCCTTCAAAAATAACCTCAATTTCTTCTTTAAATCAAACAGATCTTAACCCCATCGAATCAATCTTGTCAAACCCTAATTTCATTACCCTAAATTTGGATGAAATCAAACATCAAGAAATAAGAACCCAAATCAAAACTCAATTTCAACAATTTTAGATCAATAAACAAAAACCCCTAATCAAAAAAGCTAATTCAGCGACTCAACATTAAGAAACAGAAACCTTGACCAAAAAATAAATAAATCCCTAAACTCAGTTTCATCATGATCTTTCAATTTTTTGAAATAATTGAAGAAGGAGATGTTGATGATGGTGGTAGCGGTGGTGGTGGTGAACAAGAAGAAGGTGGTAGTGATGGTGAATCTGATGGAGAGTCAGAGATGGAGAAGAAGAAAAACAACAATTGTTTTTCTGTTCTTCAGTTTTGAGAAAAGGAGAATAAGAAAGAATAATCGATAACTCTAGATAAAAGGAGTGTGAATCCCTAAAATCGACGGACATGATAACTTCTAATTAACAGATCTACGGCTAATATACACCGGTTATTCTGGTCTTGTACAAGACGGAACCACCCAAAGAACCGTTCCCTGTACCTAGTCATATCCTGGTTCTCAAACTCAGTACCGGTCCCTGTACCGCCTACACCGGTTCCGGTACGGTTCAAGGCCGATTTTTCCGGTTCCCGTCCGGTATAAGTACTCTTGACCGGTTCTTGTGCGGCCTTAGGTGTGTAGGCTTGGCAATGAGCGTATTTATGAAATCCCACAATTATTGCTTGCTTATATTCATACTAGAATGAATGATCCAGAAAATTATTTTCTTGGTAGATTCATTCAAATACCAAAAACAAAGTTACCCCATGCCCGATGCATAGGACAGTGTCACATGCCTATTTAATCGCCTAAAATTTTCATAGGACATGACCGGCAATACTATGTGGTTCGGTGAATCAACTTCACCCACAAGTACTCAACCTTGCAGACTTGTATCAAAGTATGCATCTGCCTTCACTCATAAGGCAATACGCAACATAAGTCTTTTCTTCTTTCTCTCTAACTCTTCATGCCACCATAAGCATAAGAGGTTCTGTCATGCATCAAACCAATTGACAACTTCACAAGATCAGCAACATAATGAACACAAAGAACTAACTTAATAAATCCATTTTATTGCATTAAGGAAGGTTATACAAAAAAGTCCTTCACATGGACCATACAGGCCATTCACCCTCTTGGTGAATACCTAAAACTCTCTCTACATTAGTGGTTATTCTCTCAAACGAACAACACCAACATTATTGATCCCTAATCTATTTATACGAGCTAATGATCAGGCCAAAACTCTGTGCAACCGCTTGCACCCGAATGGAACAGCCATGTGTCCCAAAAGTGGTTTCCATAACCGCCAACTAACTGCTACCTTTTGTGTTGTCACGCCAACTGGTGACACACATGTTCTTGGTGGTGTGAACCTTCCACATGGTTATAAACTCACTTTATAACCGTTCTATCTTGTCTCACTTCATTGGCATGCTCACAAAGCTATAACCAACTCCTAACCGTCACTTGAGCCGTATTGCACCACTTATTGCGCCATACTGGATTCTGCCTTGATCCAACGTTCAGCCATGTTGGCCCTGCATGCTTATTACCCTAAACTCATGCACGGACAATTCTTAAGCTTACATCATCGAGTCCAACTCCTTAAGCTCACTCTAGTTACTTATGCGTCATCTATGCTTCACTTCGCCAATTAGCTTGACAATAGCAATGCAACTCTTGCATTACCAACTTGTTTGCACTGTTCAGACTTTGGACCTGCCTTGAACTAATGCATAGACTAACTCTTAGTCTATTCCACTCTTCTTGCATCATCCTTGAGTTTGGGACAATTCAATTCCATGGATATGCATCGATGCCAACATCGCATGTTGCATCTGTCAACTTTGGCCATGTCTTGCCTTTCCTTCAATGAAGCTTCATTGTGTCGGCCAATAAGCTTCATTACTTAGCCAAATGTATTTACAATGAAGCTCCACTCTTACGCTTCATTGGCCCTGTAGGGTTATGCCATTCTTGACACTTGACAGTCTATACAGTATACCGCTATTATAGCTCTGTGATGCGCCATTACGGCAATACTGACTTGGCCTGCAACTCTGTAACGCGTCATTATTATGCGTCAATTGCAGCACCATAACATACCTCCCCCACCTAATCCGTTCAATGTCCTCGTTGAACGCAACCAAGTATACTCAATATACTTGTTCTTCATCCTTGTACACTTCTGAGCCACTCTCAGAATTCAGCAAACTTGTTTGACCTACCTTCTTGCAAAAACTTTATGCTTAGCACCACATGCCACCACTTAGATTTACTTCTTTGCCATTGATCTCGTATACTTGAGCCACTTCTCGGCGTCATGCATTGCGCTTACGCGTCTATTCAAATCATGCATCAATACCCAAATGCAACTTGGAAATTACTCTTGCCAACTCCCTGAATTAGACTTGAATCATTTGTTCCTAAGTGTACACAAGTAATGATTCCTCCAACTGATCACAATGATCATTACCATAGTCTTATGCCTTCATTCTCCGACTTTAGTTACACCACGCAACTTAACAAGACTTATACAAGACTTGGCCTCAATTCTTCAATAATGTTGCGCCTTCGCCAAACATGCCATGCCTTAAGGTATGCATTTTATGATTTCATACCACTCTTGGTATGCGCCTCAACCTATAGATTTTTCTGCACTTTGCAAACATCAGCACTTTCACTAGATTTGGCCTCCAAATCATGTTGCAAACTTCACCTTATCAGACTCGCATCATTTGTATGCCAAAGAACCAACACCTTATTGTTCTTTGCTTGCACCAACACAACACCTTGATTGAAATGCATGACTTTTGTATTAGTCATGACTTAGGATACCCCTATCCTTAGACCTCCTTCCCAGAGACTAGGCATCCTCTTCACGCGCCTTTGAAACTAGCACTGTAAGCACCACTTGCTCTTTCAAACAGCTATGCTTTAATGTAGCGAAACAACATCATCATGTTCTTCCTAACTATGAGTCAATCTTAACTCATTTACTTGATGGACTTACATATTTATCCTTGCTGCGTTAATCCATCATTTCGCTGCCAAATGCCTTCATACTTCCACATAACTCTCAACAGCAAACTCGACTATGCCACCAAATCCTATATTTGCTTCTTTCACTTTCAGCGTCTTCTATTGTATACTTTGGCTTAATATACTATGTAGCATCTTCCACGTGAAATAGCTTTACTTTGAACGAAAGAGGCAAGATCTTTCACTTCAAATACCCTCATTCACTACTACCTTACATAAAGAGACTTCACTCCAACACTAAGGTACACTCGACCCAAACTGAAAGTATACTCAAACTTGAGAAAATACTCACGCCAACTGATTGCAACTTGTAAGACCTAACAAGCCTTGCAATACTGACTTCAACTTCGCTTCTAAGCAAAAAAGGAAGCGAGACAACACCTATTGTCCCCAATGTAGCAATTCACTTTGCCACATGCACTCTTCCACCTGATGCTATCATGTTTCTATAGCTTTCATGAAGATTTCTTTAATAATGACCCCATGCCATTCTTTATGCATCACCACTACTTCATCCCTATTTTTCCATGCATCTATGAGTCACCTAATTTTTCATTTACAACCGCATCATGCATCTTGGCCATGCCCAAATTTCATTTGGCTCTGGCTATTGTTGCATACATGCTATGCCAATTAGCACTCAAATCTTGACACAAACTTGTGCACCTTTGCACAACTCGAACGGACTTAACTTGGTGACTCTGAGCATCACCATAGAGCTCAGAAAAGTCACATAACTCAATGACTTCCGCGGATAAATACCTTGGACAATATTAACAAGACACAATCCTTGCAAATGAGGCGCCACTTCCTACGTTCCATGAAGCAAGAATACCACATTCTTCTTCAATATTGGAGCTCATTATTACTTCCCATGCATATCTGGCAACTCTTGTCTGTCCCCTCCGCCAAAATCAACTTGAATAGAAACAATTGTTGATTTGCAGTTGACAAGAACATCCGCTTGTGGTTATGATCAAATGCAAGTCTTTGGACACCCTTGTCCAAGCATATTGATCCCACTCATAAACCAGGTGCAAGCACACTCCTTGTGTGCATCTAGCATCAACGAAGAACTCTTTGCAAACGCAAGACCGTGGTGTATCGGTTTTCCCTTAACTTGCGCTTATTACTTCAGCCTTTCAATAAGCTTTATGCTAGATAAGAATTGTCCATCCAATTCTTCCTTCATGGCATCACATTGCCACAAACATGCTGGTTCGCAAACAGACTTTGCATTACCACCAAGGTACATGCATTCGAGAGAGATAACTATAATCTTCCATCCAACTGGCTACGATGAAAACACCTTCAATCTATCGCATAGACATGTTCTTCATCTTCTTTGCCACTGCAAAGGCCATCAACTTCTTTGTATTCAGGAATTTCCCCTAAAATTCCCATTACTGTACATCACGTAATGTACTTGCTACTGATAACACCACAAAGATATGCATTCCAAATGCCTAATATTTTGATACTTGTGAGAAACATGGACTTTAACACCTGACTTTCACCATAGAAGTCAGCATACTTTTCAGTTTTGTCATGCCATCACTTGAAAACCCGGTTTTCAATGACTCTTGCACGTTTGTCTAACACTTTGGGTAGGAATTTTGACACCTTTTTCATAAACTTTCATGGCTTGCTGCTACTTCAAGCTTCAAGTTCATTCCAATTGATCTTTCCACACAAGACCAAATTCTTCTAGTCTCCATACTAGTAAAACCCAAACAATTCACCTCTGAATTTGACAAACAAATGACACCAACTTGAGTAAAAAGAGAGAAAAATCAGCAATTGTGTCCCCAAACACAGCTCTGATACCAGCATGTCACATGCCCATTTAATCGCCTAAAATTTTCATGGGACATGACCGGCAATACTATTTGGTTCAGTGAATCAACTTCACCCACAAGTACTTAGCCTTGCACACTTGCATCAAAGTATGCATCTGCCTTCACTCATAAGGCAATACACAACATAAGTCTTTTCTTCTTTCTCTCTAACTCTTCATGCCCCCATAAGCATAAGAGATTCTGTCATGCATCAAACTAATTGAAAACTTCACAAGATCAGCAACATAATGAACACAAAGAACTAACATAATAAACCCATTTTATTGCATTAAGGAAAATTATACAAAAAAAGTCTTTCACATGGACCAAACAGGCCATTCACCCTCTTGGTGAATGCCTAAAACTCTCTCTACATTAGTGGTTCTTCTCTCAAACGAACAACACCAACATTATTGATCCCTAATCTATTTATACAAGCTAATAATCAGGCCAAAACTCTGTGCAACCGCTTTCACCTCCATGGAACATCCATGTGTCCCAAAAGTGGTTTCCATAACCGCCAACTAACCGCCACATTTTGTGTTGTCATGCCAGCTGGTGACACACATGTTCTTGGTGGTTATGAACCTTTCACATGGTTATAAACTCACTTTATCACCGTTCTATCTTTTCTCACTTCATTGGCATGATCGCAAAGCTAATAACCAACTCCTAACCATCACTTGAGCCGTATTGCACCACTTGTTGCGCCATACTGGATTCTTCCTTAATCCAACGTTCAGCCCTCTTGGCCCTGCATGCTTATTACCCAAAACTCATGCACGGATAATTCTTAAGCTTCCATCATCGAGGCCAACTCCTTAATCTCACTCTAGTTACTTGTGCATCATCTATGATTCACTTCGCCAATTAGCTTTACAATAGCCATGCAACTCTTGCATTACCAACTTTTTTGCACTGTTCAGACTTTAGCCCTGCCTTGAACTAATGCATAGACTAACTCTTAGTATATTCCACTCTTCTTGCATCATCCTTGAGTTTGGGCCAACTCAATTCCATGGATATGCATCAATACCAACATCGCATGTTGCATCTGTCAACTTTGGCCATGTCTTGACTTTCCTTCAATGAAGCTTCATTGTGTCGGCCAATAAGCTTCATTACTTATCCAAATGTATTTAAAATGTAGCGCCACTCTTGCACTTCATTGGCCCTGTAGGGTTATGCCATTCTTGACACTTGACAGTCTATACAGTATACCGCTATTATGGCTCCGTGATGCGCCATTACGGATATACTGACTTGGCCTGCAACTCTGTAATGCGTCATTATTATGCGTCACTTACAGCACCGTAACAAACGGGCACAAAACTAATAAAGTATTAAACTTTTCCCTTCCAATCAAAATAAAATATAAAGTATGAAACTTGCAAAAGTTTCAAGTGACAAGACAATTTAAGAAATCAACATATTATCATCACAGGCAATGCCCTCCATTGCTTACAATGACTTTTAAGTTACACCAATAAGTTGTTCTTCAATGAACTCTACACCATATATCAGCATTTTCTTCTTCTTCATATTAATTCAAAGTGTCTATCTTAGAAGAGGGGTGGAAGTATTGTTGGCATTGGCTTTAGCACAAATGTCGTTTTCAACGAAGGATCATCTTAAGTACTGTTGGACAAGAATAAAGAAGGACATCATAGCTCCTCAAATCTTCTGGTTCGGATATTGAACTCCCAAGCATAGTTCCAGCAACCTAGCAAAACAACATCTTGGTCTACTGGATTAAACCCTACAACCTCTACTAGTACTTCAGCAAAACCCCATGTAGAATTTGCATTTTGTTTCTAAAAATCCATCTTTAATAAGATATGGGATGATTTCCAGTTGTCTTCCTTGAGCACCCAAGCACTCAAAGTTCTTTGAGTTGTAATTCTAGAGTAACAGATCAAGCCCTCTGACTTCCCAAGAATACGATCTCCAGCAATAGCATCATCATCATCCAGCATGTCAATAATTCTACACTGATAGCCATCAGTTCTGAAATTGTTGAGATCGCAAGCTATGATTATATGTCCATTGTTAATCCAATAAGTAACACCATCATGGGTAAAAACAGTATCGTATAAAAGTCCTTCCTTTGAGACATCAACATGGCATGAAGAGTTCCATTCACCCGATTTAGAACAAAATATATCAGGCCGAACTTTCACTGATGATAAACTTGCGATACGTACAACCTTGTAGCAACTCGTGTTGAAGGATGACGAATACTTACTAAAGAAACCAATAACACCAAGATGACACCAAAAGGGATTGGGTGGTGAAGGAATATAAACCCATTTTTGTGTTAGTGGATTACAAACATAATACTTCCTCGTACTATTCAGCGTAGTATAACAAAGTACCAAACCATTACTAGAACCTACAAAGGCTAGTTCTAATCCTTGGATTTCTTCAAAATCTGTAAGAAATCGAAAATAAAATCCATGATCAAAAAGTGCAGATATGGACTTTGAATGTAAACCAGGACATGCATAATTTCCTAACTTTAGAGGGTGTAATTTCTCCAAGCCATTGGGGTTGAACCTTGTATGATAATGCATCCAAGGGTGAGACTTGTTTGCGATGCTAAGCTGAAACCATTTGGTTATCAAATATAAGGGTCAGAGAGAATAGACATCCATACCTTTGAAACATCTTTGAATTTATAGATTGATGTTAGAGGAAAATAAGTAAATATGGCGATCAATGTTGGGGCAAGTGGATCTCTCTGATACCAATTGTTGGGGTTCAGAGCCATCTACATGCTAATACTGCAGAATCAAATTAGCTAACAAGAAACACTTGATCTCTTGGATTGCTCCATGAACCTTGCTATGATCTAGGATAAGAAGAAGGGAAAGAGAACCACATAGATGCAATCCATAAACAAAGAAACAAGAAGTAAAGTACTCACGGATTTAACGTGGTTCAACAATATACACAATGTATGTAATATTGTCTACATCCACCAAACGGATACGACCTATTTATTCATTATAGAATCACCAATGAGAATTACACAACTGATTGACTATATCAATCCATCGACTCACCACAACGTGACCGAACACAAGAACTCTCACAAGCACCCTATAAGATCCAAAGTAGTGTCTTCACCCATACGAGATAACGTTTACCACATTATCTACCACAACAAGATGATCTTCTCTGACACCCTGATATAGATTACCATGGACGCCTTTTGCTCAACACCAATAATCTAATCCAGCACCACCAAGATGATTTTCTCATCAACAAGATGTCTTACCAACATCTCCACACGAATACTCCATAACGACATATCTTCCAACATCGATAAGTATCCATAAGCACCTTAATGGTGTACTCCTTCTACCATTAGGTCTCTCACATAACCACCTCAATAGGTGGGATGAATCCCTCACATCTCTACGAGATTTACATTGAGGATTCCATGACTAAAACACTTAGCCTAGACCTCCTTATATAGGAGTTACAAACTTGGTTCCCAAGGAAACCATGGTCAATTAGGAAACCCATCTTATATATGGAAGTTGTCCTAAACTAGCTATGTTTCCCTAATGGAGAGCCTTTCCGGAACCTCCTAGAATTTAGCCATCTTCTTTGACCTAAACTAGGAAACCTCCATTTCCCTACAATTCTCCAACTTGGATCATGCATTCATACATGAGACGATCAACTGTTATCCATCCATCTTCTGAACATCGATTGCACCATCACTGGTTGCCTACATATCCTCAATAGGAATCAAACCGAAATGTAGTTCACCCAAATTGTTCCGTAGAACCTCCACCAGAAGAGAACAAACCAAACTTGATCATCACCAAATCAGACTTAACAATCCAACCTACTGGTGATTGTACAAATCTCCACCAAAGTGAAAAATTCCTGACCATCTCAACAACCATCATCATATGATCACCCGTTATGAAACATCTTGAGAAAATACACCTTACTCCTTTATGTTCACAACTCCACATTGATTGGCATCATTATAGGTGTATTGCATGCCAACTCAATTAGATCATACACGATCATTGTCCATATGCTACCAATCGAACTTAGTTACAATCATTATGCGCTCTTGAGCCTTTTCTACCTCTTAAAACTTGCTCCACCATGAGCGCAGCTCCATCTCGGCCTACCTTGTTCCACCTAAGTTAATGTTCCACTATTCTGAACCACTAACTCCAAGTTGCGCACCACATCCGTTAGGGTTGACATTCATAACTACTCGATGAAAAATGAAACTACCACAATAGCCTCCATGCGTATGCGTAAGCATTACCTTAACAGAACCATAATCTCAAATCTTTGTCTCTAAACTCCAGCTAAGAAAGCATTACCACAGTAGCTTCTTGAAACAATTGATCACACACTTGCTCCTTTCCACGAGCATGTCCACGAAAGCGAGTTAACGAGATTCTTTTGTGTTAGTTTGTAATAAACCAACATCCATATTAGCTTCCAAGAAACTAACCATCTTGTATGTACCAAATCATATTGAGCATGGATCTAAATGCGCACCAAATACAACCAATCTATAGATCATTTCCCTTGTGTGCAAATCCGAGCTCATCTCTATGAATCTTGCTTTACAAGCCTATCTCCGATTGGATCATGATTCTACGACCATATTTCCCCAATTGAGTTTTAATCCTTCAAAAATCTCATCATATCTTCAACCATTGCATACATACCAAATACGTGTCCATCTTCACAGATACTTCAACAACTGACACACCAATCTTTTTACTACGTCACTTCAGCAAACTCAACGGGCTTTGACAACAATATCCCTTTTACAGGCATAATTGTCAAGATAGTCTTTTATCAATTTCTTAAGCAAGCATGAAGTTTCGACTTCATGACAGTCAAACCACAACATAGTCGGAATCGGATAGAACTGTGACCATTGTCGAAGAATTCACTGTTACCCTTGTAACACTACATAATGTCACACATTCTCTCTTGTGCATATCCTTTTCCTAATCTTTCTCCAAACGTACACCAACGTTGCGAAATCTGATAATCCGTCCTTCAAAAAAAGACCCAATTATACCCAGCCATAATCTGAAACCTTTGGCAACTTCCTCAAGCTCCAAGCAATTCAAGACGCTGTTGTGTTTATCTTCTCATGCTATGTAGAGAAAATAACTTGACAGAAACTATATCCTTGCTGAACCAAAATTTCTCAAAATAAATCTTTACCTTCATCTCTACAGGCTCTGTCACTATTGAACTCAACTTCAATAATTGTAGCAGACAAGCAAACCCCCAAATATTATCATTGCTATAACGTAGGTCTCTCCAACAGAAAGTATCACGCCGATCATCAGGAAATCAAATAGCCAATGCATAATAAAAGGTTGATGGAAAAACATGCCGAAATTGTAGCCCACTCAAATTCATGCACCATGTTTTCTCCAAGTAGTATGCGCTAACTTTCATAGCCACACCACCGCAAATAATCTGCTGTATTATATCTTTATTCTTTAAAAAACTCTTGAAGTGTCCAAGAGATACCTTTTTAATTCCTCACAACGGGTCTTTACCAAAATAGGAAAGTATGCGCAAAACAAATAGACCAACCTGTTTCTCCAAACAGTCTTGCACTTCAATTAGCTCCGATCGACTTCAAATGGTGTACAACCAAAAATAACTCTTCGACTGAACGTCATCGGCAAGAATCAAAATATCACAAACTATCTAGCTTCTCCATCGGAAACAGTACGAGAGAAACTCCAGAAAAAACATTGTTCTAGCCGACACAATGCCATACTCAACACAGACAAACAAACCCTACAAAATGTTGTTGAAAACTTCTTCTTATACAATAAGAAACCATAGCTCCACCACAACTAATATCACATCTCATCCAACGATCAAGTCTTGCAACTATTTGTAGCCACATGCTTCAAATACTAAGACTGAATAACAAACTCTTCACTTCTGGAACATATCAAACCCTGGCCAACGGTTAACACTTCCAAAATCGAAACCTACTACGAGATTTCCCCAAATCCTTATTGCAACAAACAACTAAGGAAGAACGAGTATGAATTCATCTTCACATTCTTCAACTTCAGGTTAAAGAAAAAAACATCAACATGATCCAACTGATAACGATTGATATAACCAAATTATTGTTTCCCATGGTTTGGAAACAACAATGAGACTTTGACATGCGAATATTACATCTTCACTTTTACCAACATACAAACCAATATTTGTATCCACTACGGGAAAAAAAAAACGTTTATAACACAATCTAAGAGTTGTAGTACCCCTACGACAACTCCATTTCATGCATTATGGAAGGGGGGTATTGTAGAAATTCCAATATTTTCTACAATACTTGACTAAGAGTTGTAAATGGTGTTGTGATTCATGGTTCGACAATATTTTTCCTAAGTTGTGATTCTCTTTCGATTTTTTTTGAAAGCCTAACACAACTCTTGATTGTGTTGTAGAACTATCTTGAACAACATAAGTTGTGTATCGTGGAAATGTATTTATCAACACTTATTAGTATTATGAATAAGATTTGCACGACACTTGTATGGGTTGTCGAACTATCTTGGGCAACACATCGTTATGTTGTAAAGATACTATTTCACAATATCTCGTTTGTGTAGTTGAAAAGTGGAAGACAACATTTATTAGTATTGTGAATAATACCATTATACCTTCTAGAGTTGTAGAACTTTTCTGAACAACTCCTACTTATGTTGCAAGATTTGCTTTTACAATACCCTTAAAGGTTGTAATATTTGAAGTAACAACTTCAGTTTTCAGTAGAAGAATGTGTAACTACAACTTTTATTAGAAGTTGTGTGCATAAAACTATTTTGAAAAAAAAAATTATAATTGAAACCGTATTGCCGAAAGTATTTCACATTCACGGTAACCTGCCAGTGCAACACACTTACGTTGATTCAAGTTAACCTACTAGTGTTAAACACACACATTCAAAGAAATGGCAGTGACACAAAAGTTGTTTCCTAAACACACTCCAAAAAGATTATGAAGATGTCTATGAGAACACTAATTGATCCTTGCGCCATGTAATAAAACATCCGACAACATTACTAACATACTTGAACTCTGAAGTTGGCATATAGACATAAGCATCATCCACATGAGCAGTAATCACACACACGGTGTATACCAGATCAAAATGAATCTAGAAACCGCATCCTATTCAAGCTACTATAATTTGTGGGGGAACTTCCATTTCGATTTCGGAAGGAGCTATCATTGAAGGCCTGACGAAGTCTTCTTCAACCTTAGGTTGGTAACAACATCAGGCAATGGAGTCATTGGACCATTCTTTCCTTTAGGATCCCAATCCAACATGTTCTTGACCTTGATACCAATAACACCCTGCTCAATAAAACAAACAACAAATGAACTTTAAGTTAGAAGATGAACGGAATTTCCAGAAACAAAGAAAATATAATTCGGCACACAACAAAAAATGTAAAACAGAAAAATAGGCGATCTTTAGTAGGACTGGAAGAATGATCAGATAGAGGTAATACATTTATGTCACCGTTTCGACAATCAAACCAATAGGGAAATTACCTAATCATCACCTCGTACTCTCCATTGTCTAACTCTAAACAAAAATGAAACAAACAGAAGTAGAAGAAAACAATGACAAATAAAAAATTCAGACGCAAATTACCATTCACATACAAATTTCCTTCATTTGCCTTTGAAAGGAAGTGATCTCATTTATCTCGCTGACTGTGTTCCTGCAAACAAAACGCAACGAATTAAAAAAAGAAGAGAAAATTCAAACCTTGACCTTGGCCAAGTCCATTTTATGAACATATAAACTGGATTCTTCCAGTACTGACATGTTGTCGCTAATTATGTTGGAAATACCTGATAATATTTTGCCGTAACTCCTCATAGATTGTCCTAGCTCTCAATTTAAATGGCCCATACTCTAAGGAAAACGAGGAGTTTGATTATAAGTTCAACAGTTCCCCAGCTCTCAATTTTAAGCGACCTACTACCAAGTCCGTGAAATGTTTACCTTCTCAAAAGGAGGATCTAATTAACTAGGGCCTCTCCTATGGTCAAGATCAGAACATCTATCTTAGTCAAAATAGCATACTTGAAGGTGTAGGCAAGATATACCTGCAATAGACATAATACATACTTCTCAGTTCTCACAATCTTGTACAATAATAACATAGGAAAACGATAATCTAGAAAACCTTATCATATCAACTCTATCCATTAATTTTATGGGAACAAAAGATAATTATTCTAACAGTTAACATTACAGGGTAAAATGTGACGTTATACCTACCTGATCTTCATGAAATTATAACTGAAAACTCATAAGAACCTATGCTACATCATATTAAATTTTTATAAGGTTATGACGGCTAGAAAGTTCAGAATCTGGTATTCCTCGGACCTGTTTCTCACATGATTTACTGCACACACAGCTATAACAAGAAGGGGATTTAGGGTACCTAATGGTGTCCAAACATTGTGACATTTCTACAGCAGGACAACAATAACAAGTAGGATATGTGAATAAGATATTAGAAAAATCCAACAGGTAGATAAGTTAAGGAAATAGTACAAGCAGTACTACACGTTTCTGAAATCTGTAGATACGCAGTTGGAAAAATCCAATCGATTCGGAGCCTTACCACTGTCCGATCATCTTCAAAATTTAACATAAGATACATCAACTAATCAGTTATAACATATCAAAAATTCAACAGAAACCAACGGTTAGAACTCAATTTATAGGTAAAACAACTTCTGCGATTCATTTAACCTTTTAGATGTTTGTTTTATGCAACTACCACCATCAACACCTGAAGCACCACCAAGTGTGAATTAATATGAATTAATGATAAATGAAACAAAACCACCAACACCTTGCTATTTCATACACAAAAAACTTACCATTTAGCACTGTGGCTCCAACTCCACCAGAACCAGCCTCGCACATTCTGCAATGACAGCACCATTGTCTCAGCAACACCAGCAGAAACAACAACTACTTTGCATTTGCAATCAGAACTCTCAACCATTGGATGTAGCTTCCAAATACAACTGTTCTGCATCAGCTCAAAGCCTCAATTATGTCCATCTATCTCTTACATTACAACACCTACATATCCCATCTTTACAGTTGCGGAATCTCATCTACCGCATTACTATAACAGCATCCAACACCAAGCTAACACAACTGCAGTTTCATATCATTCATTCTTTACATCAATAAACCACTGCACTCCACTTCGGCCATACATCATGTAACCACTCCACTATTTCTTCTCGTAGTTTACCTGAGTAAGAAATCACTATTTAAATTTTAATGTGTAAAAGTGATAAAAAAAAAGAATGACATACATTATCAAAATTGTGCTTAAAAAATTGGTCTACACATTATCTGATGTACTATCACCAAATTAAAATCTAAGAGATAAACGAACACCATCTTCAAGATTTGAATTAACCTTTAAGCAATGGAAGCAGTCCATTATGCCGATACTTCTCCCTAGTTTCTACTTTTCTACACATGATGTTATTAAACAACTATGCAGAGTTCTAACCAAATTTTCCACTTGAGCATAAATGTCTAATTCAACATACTGGCAGAGATAGTCCTTTTCCAGTGCCCAAAATTAAAATCGATTAGAGTGTCTATTTATTTACTCCTTCGACAACCCTTTCAGCTACTTCAGATTACAGTTGAGAAGGCAGATAACTCCAGAAATAACCTTTATTGATAAGAAATCAGAAACTTCATCGATAGGGAAACCGACCAAACAAGATTAACACAAACTGGAAACCCTTTTGAAAAGAAGTCAAAGTTTTCAATTGAAAGAAAACTTCAGAGATTCGTCTACAAAAAAGGCTGAGATTTGATTTTTATGCAATTTGAGATAGAAATTGAAATGCTAAACCCACACAATTCGATCTTCTAATTCAATATCATTTGAGCTTCAGACTCATAATGGATTCAAACCCTAACCTGTAAATCGAGAGGGAGATGAGATGGCGATGATGAGTAAAGATGGGTTGAGTAGTAATGTCGCCGGTTATTTTCTTCCTAAACTCAAACAGCAACATCACTTCCATCATCACCTGATTCATGATCAGATTTTTATTATCTCGATCTCATAACTATATTTCATCTCCCAAAATCAGGAAGAGAAACAGAGCAGAAACAGAAAGAAAAAACAAAGAAAGAAAAAGAAAGAGAACGAGAAAGAAGAAAACAGAAACTCATTAAAACCAACTCAATTGCTGATTTGCTTCATACTGTGGGTTAGGTTTTTTTTTCTGTTAGGAGGAGGAAGACGAGAGAGAGTAAGGGAGGAATAGATTTGAACCCCTGAATAAATTCCACGTCTCCTTGATAAAATTCAGACCCTAACTCAATCGACAATTATCGCATGTACTTAATTACGGACCCCTTTCTATGTTGATTGCAGCGGCAGTGTGGAGGAGACGAAGAGGAGAGGAGAGGAAGATGGAGAAAAACAGATCGATCTCGATCGGTTGAGGGAGGGTTTGGTGGGTGAATTCAAAATATGTACGTACCAGATTTCTTTTGTTACGCTCATACGGATTGAGCAATTAATCTGACGGTTGATATTGTATTTTTAATGGTCATACGGATTGACAATCATTTGTGTTTCTATTTGTGCTAATACGATCTCATGTATCCAATTTATTATCATCGTTAGACATGAAAAAAAGATCCAAAAAAAATATCAATAAATTTAGGACATTGTTATCGACATTATGATATAAAAAAATCCAAAAAATGTGTAAGAATGAAGCTTAAAAATAATAAATGAATTCGATAATTGGTGTGTTTCTTTATTTTTTTCTCTTTGTGCTTCTGGTTTGAATTTCGACTAGTCACATAGGTCACGAAGCAATTTTGACCAGTTATACAGGTCATATGAAACTTAAGGTGTTTATTCGAACTTCAAATATGGTATAACAACATGTAAACTATGAACCGAGAAGCTCCGGGAGGGTTCAGAATTCAAACTTAGCATGACACATCATTGAAGTCGACAAATATAAAGATCAATGTCGGTTAAACAAACCCTGTTTTAGCATATTGTATGCATAACCTGCCTCTGAGATCGAATCCTGGCCGGGAGTAGACTACTATAAGTCAGAAACTTGGTAAGAACGATGAATCCATCCTTTTACAAGTAAGATTCCTCCGGAATTTTCTCTGAAACCTTAAACAAACCATATTCTGGCATATTATATGCGTACCCGGGCTCCGAGATCGAATCCTAACTGTGAATGGACTACTATAAGTCGGAAACTTGGTAAGAACGATAAATATGAAGCTTAGAGGCGATTCGAACTTCAAATATGGTATACCGACAAAAAAACTATGAATCATGAAGCTCTGGGAGGGTTCTAACTTCAATCGTAAGAACGATGAATATATTCTTTTACAAGTAAGTTTCCATTGGAATCGCCTTCGAAACCTTAAACACACACAAATTTGTCAACTTTGAGAAAGAAACTGGCTCCGAGGTTGAAATCTGGCGAGGAGTGGACAACTATAAGTCCAAAACTTAGTTAGAATGATGAATCCATCCTTTGACAAGTAAGATTCCTTCGGAATATTCTCTGAAACCTTAAACAAACCATATTCTGGTATATTATATGCATACCCGGGCTCCGAAATCGAAACTTGGCTGTGAGTGGACTAATAGAAGATGGAAACTTGGTAAAAACGATGAATCCATCCATTTACAGGTAAGATTCCTCTGGAATATTCCCCGAAACTTTAAACAAACCCTGTTTTGGCATATTGTATGCATAACCTGCCTCTGAGATCGAATCCTAGCCGGGAGTGGACTATTATAAGTCGGAAACTTGGTAAGAACGATGAATCCATCCTTTTACAAGTAAGGTCCCTTCGGAATTTTCTCAGAAACCTTAAAAGAACAATATTCTGGCATATTATATGCGTACCCTGGCTCCGAGATCGAATCCTAAGTGTGAATGGACTACTAGAAGTCGGAAACTTGGTAAGAATGATAAATATGAAACTCAAAGGCGATTCGAACTTCAAATATGGTATCTCGACAAAAAAACTATGAATCATGAAGCTCTTAGAGGGCTCTAACTTCAATTATAAGAACGATGAATATATCCTTTTACAAGTAAGTTTCCATTGGAACATTCTTCGAAACCTTAACACACACGAATTTGTCAACTTCGAGAAAGAAACTGGCTCCGAGGTTGAAACATGGCGAGGAGTGGACAACTATAAGTCAGAAACTTAGTTAGAACGATGAATCCATCCTTTGACAAGTAAGATTCCTTCAGAATATTCTCTGATAACCTTAAACAAACCATATTTTGGTATATTATATGCATACCCGGGCTCCGAAATCGAAACATGGTTGTGAGTGGACTACTAGAAGACGGAAACTTGGTAAGAACGATGAATCCATCCATTTACATGTAAGATTCCTTCGGAATATTCTCTGAAACCTTAAACAAACCCTATTCTAGCATATTGTATGCATACCCTGGCACCGAGGTCGAAACATGGCCGTGAGTGGACCACTATAAGCCGAAAACTTGGTAAGAACGATGAATCTATCCATTTACAGGTAAGATTCCTTCGGAATTTTCTCAAAAACCTTAAACAAACCATATTCTGGCATATTATATGCGTACCCTGGCTCTGAGATCGAATCCTTACTTTGAATGGACTACTAGAAGTCAGAAACTTGGTAAGAACGATGAATCCATCCATTTACATGTAAGATTCCTTCGGAATATTCCCCGAATCTTTAAACAAAACCTCTTTTAGGATATTGTATGCATAACCTGACTCTGAGATTGAAACTTGGCCCTGAGTGGACCATTATAAGCCGAAAAGTTGGTAAGAACGATGAATTCATCCATTTATAGGTAAGATTCCTTTAGAATATTTCCTGAAACCTTAAACAAGCCCTATTCTGGCATATTGTATGCATACCCTGGCTTCGAGGTTGAAACATGTCCATGAATGGACTACTGTAAGTCGGAAACTTGGTAAGAACGATGAATCCATCCATTTGCATGTAAGATTCCTTCGGGATATTTCCTGAAACCTTAACCAAGGCCTATTTTGGCATATTGTATTACAGAATGTGAAAATGACCATATTACCCTTAATGAAAATAGGTGCAATAAACATTATGGAGACTGTGAAAAATGACCAGACTACCCTTATCGGAAATAAGTAAAGTAAATATTATAAAATGTGAAAATGACCATATTACCCTTGATGGAAATAAGTGCAATAAACATTATGGAGATTGTGAAAATGACAAGACTACCCTTATCGGAAATAAGTAATTTTCTGAGAAGGCTTCGCGATGTTTGCGGCTCAGTCACCTGAGCATATTTTTTTTGAACATTATATTTTGTTTTACAACTCTTATAAAGGGTTGTCATAAAGTTAGTATATTAAAGAACCACAAACTTAACAGAACTTATGATAGTGTAGGAATGGTTAGTGGTGTAGGCTAAGGATCGAATCCCCCAACCTCTTTTTTCCCAACATTCTATATTTTAACTTCAACAACACTTATAAGTTTTGTAATATGTTTCTTATGAACCGTAAGGATGGTTGATGAGCTAGACATCCATGCATTAGGTTCATGGAGCTTATGTGTCACTTCTAGATTAAAGTGTGGCTCAACGGCATGCGAACCATGAACTCTCAGTGTCCGAAATGGTTTTTAACTCCAAATTTAGCATGATATATCATTGTAACTCGTAAAGATGGAGCTAATGTGTCACTTCTATCGAGATATTCTTCTAAACCTTAAACATATTATTTTTTGGAAACATTAATACTTAAACTGGATCGGAGATCGAAACTTGGCCCTGAGTTAACTACTTTGAGCAGGAAACTTCAAAAGAACGATGAACATATTACCCTTGATGGAAAAAAGTGCAATAAACATTATGGAGACTGTGAAAATGACCAGACTACCTTTATCAGAAATAAGTAATTTCAGAGAAGGCTTCGCGCTGTTTGCGGCTCAGTCACCTGAGCATTATTTTTTGAATATTACATTTTATTTTACAACACTTATGAAGGGTTGTCATAAAGTTAGTGTATTAAAGAACCACAAAATTGACAGAACCTGTGATAGTGTAGGATGGTTAGTGGTTTAGATTTCCATGCCTGAGGCTCAGGATCGAATCCCCCCAACCTCATTTTTTCCAACATTATATATTTTTACTTCAACAACACTTATAAGTGTTGTTATAGGTTTCTATTTAAAAAAAATGAAAAAAACCAAAACTGGTGAACTGAAAGGATGGTTGACGAGCTAGAGTTCCCTGCAGTAGGTTCATGTTAGAATCTCCCCTCTAATATATTTTTCATTATCATATTTTTGTGTTCTTCAACAACACTTGTGAGAGTTGTGATAGGCTAAGTCACTGCGCTTATAAAACAGAGTTGTTATAGCTAAATGTCGTCACAATAATTTTTCTTAAAGAGTTGTCGTTTGTTTTCTTAGCGCAACCCCTTGGTCCTAAGTGTTGGTAGTGATGATATACGACAACTCTTCCTTTGAAACCAGTTGTAAAACATAGGACTTTCTACAATGTTTAGAAAAGCGTTGTAAAACCCCAGTTGTAGATGTATATTTTTCCCATAGTGATCCCAACTACAATATTCTTGCCTTCTTGTGTCTTGCCAAGCAAACACCGATTAATTGAAAACCATATCTACGTAGGTCTTTCAAACAGTTCACAAGAATATAGTATGAAGTATAGAGAATAAATAAACTTACTTGAAGCCATGCATAAGGTTTTATGCTCCAATAAGAATCAATGTCAAATGTCCAATATAGAGCACCATAAACATCAAGACCATACATCTTGACCATATCGAATGCAGATCACCTGATATAATCCCATTCCTTTAGAAGTACGCTTTACTTTGCTTTGTTCCAAAAACTGATGAAATCAAATCCTACACATACTTGATAACATCAAACTACGCATCTTGAAGCTGTAACATCAAATCCTCATATACTTGATGAAACCAAATCCTTTGTCTTCAAAATTTTCTGCTACCGGAAAACCCAAAACTTATCTCTTCAAATCTTCTATCCAACCTGACAGCTCTGATACCAATTGTTGGGGCAATTGGATCTCTATGATACCAATTGTTGGGGTTCAGAGCCATCTACATGCTAATACTGCAGAATCAAATTAGCTAACAAGAAACACTTGATCTCTTAGATTGCTCCATGAACCTTACTATGATCTAGGATAAGAAGAAGGGAAAGAGAACCACATAGATGCAAGCCATAAACAAAGAAACAAGAAGTAAAGTACTCACGGATTTAACGTGGTTCAACAATATACACAATGTATGTAATATTGTCTACATCCACCAAACGGCTATGACCTCTTTATTCATTATAGAATCACCACTGAGAATTACACAACTGATTGACTATATCAATCCATCGACTCACCACAACGTGACCGAACACAAGAACTCTCACAAGCACCCTATAAGATCCAAAGTAGTGTCTTCACCCATACGAGATAACGTTTACCACATTATCTACCACAACAAGATGATATTCTATGCACACCCTGATATAGATTACCATGGACGCCTTTAGCTCAACACCAATAATCTAATCCAGCACCACCAAGATGATCTTCTCCTCAACAAGTTGCCTTACCAACATCTCCACACGAATACTCCATAACGACATATCTTCCAACATCGATAAGTATCCCATAAGCACCTTAATGGTGTACTCCTTCCACCATTAGGTCTCTCACATAACCACCTCAATAGGTGGGATGAATCCCTCACATCTCTACGAGATTTACATTGAGGATTCCATGACTAAAACACTTAGCCTAGACCTCCTTATATAGGAGTTACAAACTTGGTTCCCAAGGAAACCATGGTCAATTAGGAAACCCATCTTATATATGGAAGTTGTCCTAAACAAGCTATGTTTCCCTAACGGAGCCTTTCCGGAACCTCCTAGAATTTAGCCATCTTCTTTGACCTAAACTAGGAAACCACCGTTTCCCTACAATCAAAATATCTTCCGTTAGAAAATTACGCACCCGCCGCCATCACAATCTTTGTGATGAATATAGGAATATCAACTATATATCGCAATGACTTTGTCATCTTGTTCAACAAGTTTGAGTCTTCAATAATATAAGATTGTCTGACAATCCTAGAATGAAGGTGCCCCTGAATCCTGATTGTGGTCAAGTTATATATATGCTGTGGGCCACTAGCTATGAAATGGAAATCTGGCGCCGAGTCAGATCCGGTGGCGAGTCAGCAAAAAGACAAACAAGCTGTTAGGTTAAAAAAAGACCTAGAAGAGCATGGGAGCTAATGGACTTGTATTTGATATCTTCTTGGTACCCCCACTCTTCATTTCTCTATTCAGTTCTTTCGTGTCTATCTCTTTTGACGTATCGGACTCTTGGCTAAATCGAAAAGTTTGCAGCAGCAATATGGGCATGATTCGTATGAACGATCTTCCATATGATATTTCATTGAATATATTCTCTCGTTTAGATGCTGATTCAGTTTTAGATTGCAAACTCGTCTGTAAACCATGGCTCAATCTCATTAAGAATCCATCCTTTGTTCAAACTCACCTTGCTCACCATAAGTTATTGTTCCAAACGCTTGATTATGCATGTGAGAGTGTGGATTTAAGTTTCCTTTTGTTAGAAAAAATTCAGGGTAAACCTAATGACTGCAAACTTCGCTATGTTGAATACAAGGTAGATGCTAATAAGAAGAAATCGTACCAAATGAAAAATAAAACGATTCACATTCCACCCATTAAGCAGAAGTTTTGTGTTGATGTCGCCGTGGTTGGTTCCTGCAATGGCTTGATTTGTTCTACTGTACGTCATGATGAACTGTATGACCCTATTCACATATGTAACCCTGTCACCCGAGAATATGTTTATCTTCCGAGATACGAAAAGGAAAATGGTTCGCAACGTGTATCTGCGATGGCGGGTGGGTTTGGTTACTGTCATTCAACTGATGAGTATAAAGTTGTGAGAATCTACCTCAAAGGTATTCATTGTTTTTTCCAGGTGTATAGGCTTGGCAAAGAGAGTATTTGTAAATGGACAGAGGAAAAAGAAATCCCAGAATTGTTGGTTGCTTCCATTGATCATTCGAAGTCTGTTGTTGTTAATGGGGAGATACATTGGCTGGATCTAGATTCAAGGATTGTTGCCTTCAGCTTAGAGGATGAGGAATTCCGCGTTATAGCTTTACCGCCACCTCTTGCAAGAGGCAGTAGTTCATATCATGATAAGAAGACACTTTGTCTGTTGGGAGACTGGTTATGTCTTGTTCATTGTACATCATCATTCACAAGGGAGGGAAATAAACATCACGTCGAGATATGGTTATTGAAAGAGAACATGCAACAAAATGGAACTTGGTTTTGGAACAAGGAGTTGTCTGTGCAAGTTGAAAGTAGAAATGTTATTCCACTCGCAATATCAAACAACGGAAAGATTTTATTTTGGGAGGGTGTTAGATTTGTCTCTTACGATCCAAAAGATGGGGTACGTGAAAAACTTAGTTGGGATCATGACCACAGAGCTAGTTTGGAAGTTTATGAAGCAACTCGTCACGTTAACAGCTTTGTTTCGCTGAAAGCTCTTGGTGTCAAAAACTGCAGGAGAAGACTACAATATAAGGGTAAGTAAACTTAATGATGACTTAAAAGGGTTTAATCCCTAAGGTTTTGTGCTTTGAAATTTTTTCTTGTTTAGCTAATAAGTAGTGACTGAAATGGAATGAGTACATTGAACAAGCAACTTTCAAATTCTTTACTTATAAAACCAACATTAGGTTTATGTTCCTTTTCTCAAAAGACATGATCATTATTCTGATAATCTATGAATAATTATTTCAAAAGAGCAGCTAACCAGTCCTTTCTATTTGAAAATTAAGAAAATGAGATTAAGAAAATGCAAAGATAGTACAATATGGTGCACACGACATGCTCATACCGAAATTGTTAAAACTGTACTGTCATTATAGGTCTGCAAGTTCTAACATAATCTGCCATTACTTCTCAAAGTTCTTTTACTTTCTGCTCTCTATTTAGTATCGCTGTATTGCCAGGGGTTGAACTCAGTTGGTTGAATGTCTACATCCTTATCTGTAGAGGTATCTATTTCTGCCCTGTGTTCATCATACTTACCGTTGTATTTGTAAGCCCGTACATCACCCCATGGTGTAGCTTTTACTTCATCACTCAAGTCGAACCATTTTGGAACAAACTTATCAGCATTGGCTTCTCTTCTTTTCTGTTCGTTTCTCTGTCTTGCCTCGATGCTGTATGTGTTGTTCACATGTAAGACATTTGATAAGCGTTAAAACATCAACAAGGTTCGTCCTCAGACAGTGAAAGTCTATTACCAGAAATTAGAATTATAGAGGGGCAAATTAACCTGGATTTTTCACGGCTGACTTTGGAGAGATCGCCTTTCTCAAGCGCATATCTATCAGGACGTAAACGAGAATCTGATGCTAACATCTTTTTTGGTGCAGTGTCTAAGCTGTTTAGCTTATGGGTGAAATATGTGAACTGAAATTTATCCTTTTCGGGAAGATCAGCCACTCTCCAGACCTGCATTATGAAACAATGCCACGACCTTAGTTACCAATGGGCATACGTGGTGGAGATGATTAGAGAAAGTTCGGAAATAAATTTAACCTCTTTGAGTTCAGTTTCTGCAAGGGGTTTCCCTTCCTTATCACATGGCTGGTAACTCATTGACTTGGTCCATTTTCCTGTCATAAGTATCTTTGGTTCCTTGGCAGCATTGTAAACATATCCATCCACTTGACCACGAGATCCACTGCACAACCGAAAATTAAAGCCATTAATCAGATTGCAAGCAATTCGCGACACAAACAAAGTAAATGAACAAAATAAGGTGAGCTAGGTGCACGAGGCGGAAACTGGGCGCCTAACCAATAATGCTCCCAAAGCGGGGAGCCACTGCCTTGAACTATTTTTCTAGGCGCCTAGCGCCTCACACAACGTAGTGCACAATGATATCAATAACAGCATTTGGGCGAATGCATCAATCTTTCTTGTTTTCATTTTAGGGGCACAATTTGACTAAATAATTCAGCGGGAAAATCGTAAGAACTAAACTATATGCACTTAAGTTGGAGAAAGAGAGAGTCTCAGAAGCATACCCAAACCAACCAGGTGGTTGAAACTTGAACACAACATAATCTCCAGTGGTCATGTTCGTCAAGGTTAACTCTCCCGACAAAGAAACCCACAATCGGCCAAATATAAGGTTGTTAGCTCTTATGTGAGGCGGATTAGCATCTAGAACTACACCATCTCTTTTAAGGGTAATACGAGTTCTGGCAAACATATAACAATTTCAGAACATAAATTTCATAGAAAAGATCAAAGCAGATACAGATCAAGTTTTACCTGGTGCTAGGATAAATATCAAGTGAATTTCCCAACAATTTGGTCCTTAAGTTGGATGTAATATCATGTATGAAATGCTCATTTTCAGCATGTGCAGCATCTATCGGTGGATGATGGCTCACCTGCAAGCAAAACCATTTGGTAAATGAAACGATCACAGGAGACGAACAAAAAGAAACATAGCGCCCGATCTTGATGTCCTCACCTGCTCTCCGATGTATGTAATCCCGTCGTGATTAACCATTTCAAAAGTCTCACCAACTACAGGATTGAATGGCTTAGTTGGCCGGCTTAACGCAAAATAGACAGATAATGCCCATGATGCTGCAATCAATAACTACAAGTCAATAAAAATTTATGCGAATGCAGAAAAATAAATTCATAGACAAACATCCAAGGAGACCACTTACAAGCGTATACCATCCGCAAATAAGGATCCTCACATACATCTGCTTGATCCAACAGATGCGAGTACTCCATCAGCTGCGATACGAATTGAGCACTTTAATTAACAGAAATAGTATTAACAGAAATTCAAGATCCCGGAAAATGGTAGGCATTAACCTCAGCCATTCTTGAAACGTTGGTTGCTGGTTCCATGTAAGAAATTGGAGTATAATTTAAAGATATAATATCTCCACCGATGTACTTCTTCGCCAGCTTCCATAAACTCTCTCGCTCCTACATCAAACCGAGTATCAACTCAAGAACAGTAAAAACAACAACAAAAGAGTCTGTGAGATAAACAAAACCGAGTTGATTACATCTGGTTTCCATTTCCCTTTAGTAGCCTCTTCTGTTGCATCCACTCTGTCCCCATCTGGACTTATAACTTCTATTTCATCGATACTACTCAAAAAAAGTAACAGTATCATCAGCAAGTTAGATAAGTTCATTTTACTGAAATGGAATCAGGAAATTGGCATACCTGTTAACAGATTTGCTTATAGGGATCTTTGCGATGTTCGACAAGCTAGACTTGATTGAAGAAAAGAATCTACCACCACTGCTTTTCTTGGAGGCCATTGAATCAAATCAAAACTGATGCAAAACAGGATTTCTTTTGCAGTGAAAACAGCTTAACTCGAGCAAGGCTAAATAGAGAATGACGTTATAATGATTTTGAGATTTTGACTTTAAAATTCAATAGAGTATGGGCAGTGCATTTCCACTTGGGCGTTAGGGCAGTTGGGCATGCATTTAATAAGTGTGGTTGGCTTATTTACTTATTTTCTGTTCAGTCATTCAATTGGCTAACTGTGAGAATCAAGTACTCTTCTGTACAAAACGCGCAAATTTTGGATGTGTTTTCATATCACAATGAATGACACCAAGAAAAGGTTGATTAATTAGCTCCAATTTTAAAAGCTAGGAGACTTTCACACTTCAAAGCTAGTTTCTTGGCTATAGAAAGTAAGAAGAACATCAACTTTATTTTGATAGTTCATGACCTATTAATCCCTACACCAAACATGCCACGATCCATCCATAATCTGCGAAAATCAGGGAACATGCATAATGGTAACAGTATGAGTTGAGTGGATTTGCCAAATTGGACAAGTAAGATCAGAGAAGACCCTTACAAAATTTATAACATTGATTTTAATCTCGAGTAGTGTGTTTCAGAAGAAAAATTAAGAGGAAAAGGGAAAAACAATATTCCACAACAAATATATTACAAGACTTTATACATATAAATGGTGTGAGGATGTGAGTTGATGCCGAAAACCAGCATTAACAATAAGCAAGGGTTGCGTAAGGAACATGATATCTCATTCTGTCATCACATTACCATATTGCCATGGGTTGAACTCAGTCGATTCAATGTCGATTATATTTGTGTCGTCTGAGATATCTGCTGCTTCTCGGTGTTCGTTGTATTTACCATTAAATCTGTACACTTCCAGATCCCCCCATGGTGTAGCTGCAACTTCCTCGGACATTTCGAACCATCTTGGAGCAAACTTATGGCCTTTGGCATCTCTGTTCCTCTTTTCAGCCCTCTGTTTTTCCTCAAGACTGCAAAATATGGAGCAGAATAACTTTAGACTTTTAGCTGAATTGAAAAAAAGAGGAACATAGATGCCAAAGGGCAGAAGTTTGGCCATGTTAATGGAGAAGAATGAACTTTTTTGTTTTTGTTTACTACAACCCTATGACCAATCTTTAAAGAAAGGTCACTCCTTCAAGGTCCAATCTGTTACATAAATATGAAATGCTAGAAGCATCCTGAAGTACCAATATTCATTAATGATTCATACTGATTAATAAACTATCTATGGCGCACCACTGCTCTGGTTTCACGTTTCCAGTTCTCTTATGTTGTCTTAAGTCTAAGAAAAACAATTGGTTACAGATTAAACTTTATGTTGGTAATACTACTGAGGGAAGAAGAGAGTACCTGCTCTTCGCAGAACCAGCTTTGGAAAGGTCACCCTTCTCAAGCGCATATCTATCAGGACGTAAACGAGAATCTGATGCCAACAGCTTCTTGGGTGCAGTGTCTAAACTGTTTATCTTGTGCGCGAAATGAGTGTACTGAAATTTATCATTTTCTGGAGCATCGGCAACCTTCCACACCTATAAAACATTACCAAGTTATTCACTTCAGTACATAAGAAATCTAGTTAAATCAATGTACCTTCAACACTAGGGAGAAATCAGAGTAGGACTATCTTGAAGAAGGTTTAGCAAATCTAACCTCTTTCAGTTCAGTTCCTGGAAGTGGCTCTCCTTCCATATCACAAGGTTGATAACTCATTGACTGGTTCCACTTTCCAGTCATCAGTATTTTGGGTTCCTCTGCAGCATTGTAAACATATCCATCCACTTCATAGCGCCCAGCCCTGCAAAATTATAACTTGAATACCAATCCGCAGGAAGTGAACTTTTAAAAAGAAATTTATGTGTAGTCATGTGACTATAGAAGAGGCCTAGGCTGCCTGATTTTTTCAGGTGTTGGCGTCTAATGGGTAGGGTCAACTAATACCGCCTATTAACTAGTCAGTAAGGTCCCAACCCAGAACTTTACATTTCTACTGTTTATCTTTAAATGGTTAGGGGCTGGAGTAGCTAAGAACTTAAAACTACAGTTTAGTAGTAAGATCCATTCATCCGTTGAAACAAAAAAAAAAAGAGAAATAGAAATAGAAATAGAGAAGAGAGGAGAAAAAATAGAGAAGGACCAGCTGCTAAATTTAGCTTCAACTTTTTCTCGTTTAGCTATGTGGTTCGTTTCTTTTCTTTTAGTTCGGGTATAGGGAAAAAAAGAAAATTTAAATAATAAAATTGTTAATTTAGTGATACTAAGCCCATACATTTACTGGCTGACTTAAAAAACCAGTCAAAAGAAAGGATACAGCTGAGAATAGGGAAGTTAATCAGTATAAACTATGAAGGGTGGTGTAAGGTGTAAGCGTTGCAATAAGATGATGTTGAGTGGGTTTGACATTTATATTTACGCCTAATCATCTATCCATTACATTATAATTGTAAGTACAGCATAATCCTCGACCCCAGGTGGCCTTGCCAGCCTAACGACCTTAACTACCCAAAAAACTAATCTATGGTTTTACTTTTTTCTTTTTCTTATTTAACTTCTTGATGTATCAAAGGAAAAGTATGTAACGGCGAACTCTAAAGAGATCAATCGCAGCGAAAGTAATGTAAGCAGATAAACATACCCGAACCATCCACAAGGTTGAAAGTAGAGCACCACTTTTTCTCCAGTAGTCATATTTGTCATAATCATGTCTCCTGCTGAATCAACCCAAGTCCGCCCAAAAATAAGATTATTGGCTTTGGAGGGAGGGGGGACCAAGTCTAAGACTACACCATCTCTTTTAAGGGTAACACGAGTTCTGCATTACAGATAACCAAAAAATGATTAAACAACAATTTAAGAATTCAACCAAACAGAACCAGTTTAAATTATGGAACTTAAAAATTTGAAGCTTCTAAAGGTACTTATGTTCAATAAGGATCAAGCTTCTAACAGTACCTTCCAACAGGATAGATCTCAACCGAATTTCCAAGCAATTTGGTCTTTAGCTTGGAAGTCAAATCATAAGTAAAATGTTCATTTTCAGCATGTGCAGCACCAATTGGGGGATGATGACACACCTGAAATGGAAAAATAAATAAATTAGTGTGTCTCCTTATCGATAGGTACTACACGGATCACAATAGCTAACAGAAAACGACTGAATGGAAAATCATAATTCTCTGCATCTTACCTGCTCTGCAAGGAATGTAATGCCACCATGATTGACCATTTCATAAGTCTCACCAAGTATGGGATTAAATGGCTTCCATGTCCGCTGCAAAGCAAAATAGACTGATACAGCCCATGTAGCTGCAATGAAAACACGTGAGTTCTGTATTCCATATAATGATATAAACATGATATACTCGACCAGTAACATTTAGCTGAAACACTTACTAGCATAAACCATCCGCATGTGTGGATCCTCACATTCATCTGCCAGATCTAACAAGTGAGAATACTCCATTATCTGCAAAATCAATGGTTAAAAGTTGTACTAAGAAGCATCAAACTCACCCACATGAAGATCCATGCTCACATCCAATTTGCAGTATTGATAGACACATACCTCTGCCATTTTCTGAAGTGTGCTCATTGGTTCCATTATAAAAACTGGAAGTGTCACCAATGACGTAATATCTGAGCCAATATAGTTCTTCAATATCTTCCAGTGACTTTCACGTTCCTATAAAAACAATAAAGTAAAGAACCCCAAACTAACAGTCAAACAACAACACCAGAAACTAGGTCTTCCTACGAATGATATATCAAGTAATTGACAGAAAGATTTCTTCCTCCACGCCAACAAACAAACAAACAAATTGACCATGCTTGGCAACTAACTACTTGTTAGCTAGTTGCTTTCATTCTGATGTGGATGGTGATTGCCTAGCATCCACAAGCCTTAGATCCTTGGGATGAACAAACCCGTTGAGGTGAATACCACGATCTGCAGTAGGTAGCTAATTCTCACCCCAATGGATTATTCATCCCGAAAATCTAGGGCATCTGGATGTTGTGCATGTCACCATCCACCTAAGCTTGGGACTAAGTAGCTAGCACCCTAACAAGTTTTGAAGGAAAATGCTAGAACAGTTGCGCAAAGTGGTAGCTAGTTGCTAGCATCCCAATGTGGCAGTGAATCACATGGGTTCCCTGTTCCTGAGAATTACGGACTCCACATGTAACAAGTTTGAAGAAACATGCTAGAATTAGTTGCAGTTAGTGCTAGCTATTTGCCAGCACTCCAATGTGACAGTAAGTCACATGCCGATTCACCCAAGTGTTACCCAATCCTGAGGATTAGAGACTCCACATGAGCACCATGTTTGAAGTGCTTCTTAGCACCCTAGCAAAGTTGGAATTAAGAATCCTCCATCAATCCATGTTAATCATCTCACAGAAAGTCAAAACATAAGTCTACTACAAATGAAATATACTAAAAAAAAAATGAGAAACTAGGGATTGCAAAATCAGGAAAACTAGGGTTTAGGGGGTAATAGTTAAAATTCACCTCTTGCTTCCATCTTCCTTTGTTAGCTTCTTCAACTGAATCCTCTGTACCTCCTTCAGGATTAATCACCTCAACTGAGTCTTCAGCACCTCCTACTTCTGGATTTCTTTCTTCAACTCCTTCATCACTCACCAAACTAAACAACAATAACAACAACAAAAAATCCATAAATTAATCAAAATTCCATCAGCAAAATCACAATCAAAATCAAATCGAAAACTATTAGCAAAATTTCCATACCCTAGAGCGGTTCCTAGATTAGATAATCGAGAAGTAAACGATGCGAAATATCCACCACCACCACTGCTGCTGCTATTGCTTAGATCCTTTGAATCCATATCGGAAAACCTAGAAAAATTCTAGTATCGATCAATCTATTACCTGAATTGAAGAGAATGATTTTCCTGAGAAAAAAAAAATGAAGCTGGATTTGGAAGAAGTTTAAGAAACCCTAGAAAAAGAGACAGGGAGTAGTGGGACTTGGTTGGCGGTTTTGATTGGGGGTTTGCGTTTGTTTTTGATGGTTGGGTTGAAGTTGAATTCTTGACGCGGTCGATTGGAAAGTTAGACTTGACTTGTACGACTTTTCAAAATTCATTACAGCGTCAATGTCGTGTTTGTACTTTTGTATTATGACAATTATTATGTCCAGTTCATGGACTCAAGTGGCACTTGGGTCACTTTTGCCGTCTATGGACTGTCTGTCAGGAGAGAATAGAATAGGTTGGCAATTTGGCATGGTTGCCTCAAGTGGGCACCTAGCCCCATAGTTACAGGATATCTGTGTCTAGGGGTGTAAAAGCGGACAGCCCAGCACGGCTCGGCTCGGCTCATGAAGTTACGTGCCTAGGGTAATGTGTGTTGTGTTGTGTTGTGTTGTGATCTAGGTAATGTTGTGTTGTGCCAGCACGTCTACAACACAGTTTTATAACATGGCTAGATTGAAAAGTAGTTTATGATGAAATTTCTGACATAGCACAACACGACATGACACAATATATGCCAAAATCTCGAATAAATGATGATTCAGCTATGGTTGTGAAACATCGAGCATATTCTGCAACATACTTGGGTGGTGGGTAAGGAATAGTAAACTTTGAAATATGGACGTCGAAATGTATTTTCTCGTCTATGGTCAAATTATTGTGATTCGCATAGGCCAAGCATTATGGTTTGCCATTTAGCTTGGTTATAGCTTAAATATGGCAAGCAAAGAAGAAATAGACATTAAACAAATCCAACCATGGGTTAAATGTTCCTCCCTCATAGAAAAAACAGATACTAAGTTTCCAGTTTTTGTCTCAATTTTTTTATTTTTCTGGCTTTAGATAAATATTTATTATGGGTTTATAGACACTGGACAAATCCATTCCACAGAGTAGGCAAGCGAACGAATTCACCAGATTTGAGAAAAATGGTGCCCCTTAGTGGTTAAATTTCGTTATAATCTAGTTAAAGCCAAGCAAAAACAGCTAACATATATAGTGCTTGGCCTCTTAGCATAGCTTGGTATTGTAGAATAATAGTTTTATACCCATTGAGAGAAAGTTTGGGGCTCTTTTAGGGAGTAATTTTCAGAAATATGGCTTGATTTCAGTTGTGAATTTACGAGACTGGACTTCATATTTTCAAATCAACCGTGAAAATCTTTGTCATTACCTCATATAAGTTATATTTTGTAATGATCAGTAATATATTAACTTATATTTGAATTATTCGATAGAGCTGATATTAACTTTGAATAATAAACCATTGTTCCCTCTAGCTCGGAATACAAGATAGGATTGGGAATTTTCAATATGTTTGGGTGAGGATCACCCCAATATAACTACATTTATCAAATTGTATCCACCAATATGAAGATTCCATAATACTGAAGCTCCAAATGTCTGTCTGGTTTCCTACTCGATACATCGAGCTTTCCTTATTCCAATTTCTTCTAGTTGTTTTTAGTTTTCTCAAATATCTCAAAAACTTGAGTATTAATTCAGAAAGTCTATTAACTATTTTACAATCTCTTATTCTTATTATCTAAGATAGCAATGAATGCGTCTAATGTGGTTTAAAAATTAGATTAGTATTGTTAAGCAAACTACAAGAGTAGTTGAAACTAATATTTGTAGGCGTGATTATCGGTGTTGTATGAAGAATGGTTAACACCACTTTCATGCATTAGTGGTCATACCTAGGGTAATAGTATGTGCTGCACCAATTCATGTGCCGAGTTGGAATGCCTTTATCATGTGCTGCACTGCACCAATTCATTTTATTTTTGTTACAAAGGCAAAATAATAGTATGTTGTTTTATGAAATTCAAAGGCCTAATTATCCACCAAAAATCCTTTCTCATACATCGAACAAAATTAAAATGATAAACATTACAAGTAATAAGAGTTACATGCAACGAGTGATGATGTTACCATAAAAAAAAATCAACTCGGACGTAAGACCTTCTTTTTTTTTAGTGAATGCAAGTTGTTAGTCAGGACACAAAAGATATCTAAAATTCATATATTTACACCTAAACAACTTAACATGGGATTATTATCCACTCTGCTTAGCACATATCCAAATGTTAGAAAAGATGGGAAGACTAAAAAAGGATCCCTCTTGAAAGAAATTTCGTGATCGAGATTTATTCAATAGGTCTACATTGTTATGTAACTTTTTATAAAACTATCAATATGTACATTGACAGTATTCAATATGCTCTTCAATATAGGATCTTGCGCAGTTACACATTATGTCTTTTTTACAAAATAATATAGATTTAGCTAATAACTGTCGGATATCAATATCATATTAATTTTTTTTTTTATCTTTTTCAATAGAAACATTAAGAATTTATACTGGAAAATTAAAAATAAAGATCCTGATCACTAAATAAACAAATACAAACATAAAATCTGAATTAAAGACAGTACAAACAAGTGAAAAAACCAAGAACAACAACTGATTTCTTCAAAAAACTCTATTGATGAACCAAAAGAAGGAAAAACAAGTGACTGTTTCGGAGATTTGTGAGAGAAATTTTAGGAAGCTAAAATTATATCTTCATCTTTATATATTTTCTTTTCTTCTTATCATTATTAATTTCTTATAGTGGGTCCCACTAATTTTCTTTGACCAAAGTAACCACCATGCCACATCAGCCGGTGCGATTCAGGGGCTATATTTTGGGAGCCATATAGCATTTTTGAGCTGCGTATGTTGGGTTTCCTGGCAAAACTATGTAGGCAATTGTTTGTTCAACAAATTTTCTCCTTGGTTTTTAGTAGTTTTCTCTAATATCTCGAAACCTTGTGAAGTTGCGTCCTAATATTGAAATATGAGAGTACACATGTGCTATTCGGTGATCTCTTTCTATTAAATACTTATACGATAACCATGATTCAAACTACAAGAATAATAAGAGTTCATTAAGTTATTATTTACATATCCGTATGCACGGATGAGCCGTGAGAAGATATCTAAGGTTGCCACCAAATTCATGCATTCACGGTCATGCCCTTTGAGTTGGAGTGCCAGTATATTGTAAGGTACCAAATTCAGTTACTTTTGTTCACCGACATAATTATATGTTATCTAAGAAGAGGCTAATCATATGGAAAACACATGATTATTCATTAAATCGTTAATTGTGACATCTGCCACGGAGTTTTTGTTGGTTGATTAAGAAACTTAGAGTGTTTATGTAGTAAATCTTCTAAGATTTGTTGTAGAAGGTAAATATTCTGAAACGTCGCGTAAAATAAATTACAAAAAGAAAGTCTGAGCGTTTCTTGAGTTCGCACACTTGTTTCAAGTCTTTTTTCTTTTCTTTTTTTTAATCGAAAGAGAGATATATATTAAGATAAGAAGAATTTGTAAAATGCCTACAACAAGTAGCGAAGAAAATAACAGAAAATTCAAAAAATTATATCAACGAAAAGCCACCTCCCAATTGTGAGTTGAAACTATAAAATGATGCTCAAAAGCAACTGCCAAAGCTATTACTAAAGATTTGAAATCTAAAGAAAGATCGTAGTCTGTTTTGAAAGTATGTTTTCTTTCGATAATGCGAGCATTTTAGTCTGAACTTTATGAATTTCTCTCTCCACTCTAGTATCCCTCTCTCCAAAACTTGAAACTCAACCAAATAAAAGTTTCCCTGCTCAGATTTTGTCTTTAAGACCAGATCTGAGCAGGTTATTGTTATATGTTAAATGTTCTTATGCTCTCTGGTCTTTACTTTGAGTTCTAATTCTTAGATTTTAAAGTTGCAACTTTAGATCTAGGTTTGTTGGGTTTCCATGGGGTTTAATTTCATCCTTAGCTTGATGTTGCTATATTTCTCTTCTTCATCTTTGTTTTCCTTCTTTTTCATCATCATATTCAATCCAAACCTTGTATAAAATCTATCATAACTCTTCTAGAGCGGTTTCAATGGTGGTTGACTGGTGTGAGGTTTGACGATGGTGGTGCAGAGATGGTGGTGGAGTCTCAAAGTTTCAGCTTCAATCAAGATAAGAATCGGGTTCTTCTGGCAGGCTTCAATGGGTGTTGTTCTTGCTGTCCATCCAATTTTCCTTCTTTTCTCAATCAATTCTCTCTTGAAATCACTGATTTCATCTATGATTGGTACTTGCTAAGTTGATGAAATCAGTTGTGGAGGGTTTCATTATGTTTGATTGTCAAAGACGTATGGTTAACAGTGAGCTAAATCTCCAAGAAGCCATCAAGCAAGCTCTCAAGGTTTTCCAGAAAGTATTGCAGTGGTGAAAGAGGCGGCAGCGGTGATGCCTTGAGCTATCATTCTTATGTTAATCTTTATCTCCAACTTATTTTGGAAGTCTCTGATTTCATCATGAAAGGTACTTGTTTAATTGCAATAGTGAAAGAGATGAGTTTAGATCTGTGTTGTGGGATTGGTTAGAATAAAATGGTTCGTTAGTAAGGGTGGATTTGGGGATTCCGGCATCAATATCGGCGACTCCAGGTGACCGTGAAATAGTTTTGACTTCATCCAGGGATGATGGCCAGGAAACTCGTACTGATAGGATAAAGTTTAGGGTTTCAGTATCAGGGTTTATCTTGTGGCTCTGTTTATGGGCTTTGGGTTTTCTTAAGTGTATGGGCTATTCACAGTTTTGTGGTTAGTAATCTTGGGTATATATGTTGTATGGGTACTATCATGTAATATGGGATGTACAATTTCCATTTATATCTATATATATATAAAACTATCTTTACCGAGGAAAAAAAAAAGATAATGCGAGCATTTCTTTCTCTCCACAAGACCCAAACCGCGGCTGCTGGGATTAAGTTCCAAACCATATTGTTTCCTACATGAAAGCCATTGTGCCAGCATTTTACAAGATCATAACACATACTCAGGAAAATTCCACGGCCAGTTAGAAGGAGTAATAGAAGACCAAACTTTGAAAGCCACTTGTTTCAAGTCATGTTTTGTTTCGCTCCCAATTTGTGATAGTAATTTTGTATATTATTTAGATATATATGCCATCCTGGTCAACTATATCACTGTCAAGCTGTATGAGCTGAGCGGAAAAGAGAAATCATAAACAAAGAAGGCCATATATCCAAGTCCCTCGTACACTGAGATCTGTTCTTTTGGGATGGTTCTAATGGAAATGAGGATATTAAATAGGATATCAAAAAAGTTAAAAATTAACTACCATAAAATCTTATTCCTGACGAGTTGGATACCGAGTTGGCAAGTCTGATACAAAAAAAAGAAGGTATTACTTATGCTAATGGACTAGTCAGTTCATACAACAAACAAGGTATTACTCATGCCAATGGACTTCCAAAGTAAGCCCAATATATACCAAACAGGCAAACACAAGCATTTCAAACAAGCCCATTATTGATATCTTCTTTGATCTTGAGCACACCAGCCACCGCGTTACATGTATATGATTTGAAACAGTGGATATCAGTGCGGAATAATTTATTTCTATAGAACTAAATTTGTGCCCGTGCTACGCATCGGGCATATTTCTCTTCTCATAACTTTTATATAATTTTCTTTTAAGAAAACTTGCATGTAACTTATGATACCACCGTCCCGTCTCGATGCACTAAACATTGATTGCATACTATATGATATCATCTCTAAAAGATGTGGCGGGGCTTCTCCCCGCCACATCGCGATGCATTAAACCTTAGAGTTGCAAATGAATTTGATATATGTGTTAAAAGAATTTTTAACATAGTACTAACTGTTAAATAATCCACAGAAACATATCACCTCACACTTGATTCTCTGCAATATGACGTCCCCTCACCCTCGATTCCCTGCAAGAAGTGTACCCGTAACTTCAATATAATCGGCTTCTACAGGTGACAACAAATTCACTTCCTTCGCCAGTTATCTTCTCCCCTTCAATGTGAGAGCTCTTAGACTAATTCCCATTAATTTGTGATACATAGCTCTTTTGTTTCTCTCCAATATTCTTATCTTTCCTGGTGATAGTTGAGAATCCCATTTCATTACCATCCTGACAAACTCTTACCACTATGTAGAAGTCTCACTATTACGCTGCAAATTGATTGAAATCTTTTATCAGTGGACCACTGATCGCTGTCGTATGCGTCAAAAATAATTTCACTTCCTCACTTTACTAATTATGAATATAGTATTCGATAAGAAAGAGTTCGTATCCACAGAGAGGCGATTGTTGTTATGCAATTTTCAGATTCTTATGTAACCAAATAACCCAAGGTGTGTTTTTGTTTTTATCAAAGTAATAATACTAAATAAAGCAAAGTAAATAGTTGGAATAATCAATAAGGAAAGGATATTGGTTAAGGGATACTATCATTCATAAACATGTATTTTTCATCTATGATTAGAATTGGTATTTAATCTCTCAATTATCAAAAGTCCTAGGATATCTTGATCGCAAGAGTATCCCGTTTATTTCCTGATTTTATCACAAACAACATTAAAAGATGTTATTGTGAAATCTTCTTAAAAAGCAACCTAAAGTGTAAAAGCACAATTAGATTTAACTCCCTAAGAGCAATAAGTTCTATGAAATAAGACTAATCGATGCAAACAAACGTGTAAAAGCACTAATTCGTTTTAACAAAGGTTATGATTCATATGCGATTAAAAAGATGTATCACTACAAGTATTAACCACAAGATGCTACTAAAAATCAGAGATAACAACTTTTACGTATTGAAAACCCTAATATAGCTTTAGAGATGAAAACAAATCCAATTGATTCCGGACTCAACCAAACTAGCATTCAAATCATATGATAATATAAACGATGAATCATAAACGATAAAATTGAGACAAAACTAATTCATAGAATCAAATAACATGCTTGAAGAAATCAACTTTTATCCCATAACCAATTAATGTATTTAGCTACTCATATTCATGGAGTTCATCATCATAATATTCAAAGAAATAAGATGAAACATAAAAGAAAGCAAACCCTAGAAGTTGTTCTCTGCAAAAGCTCCAAGAATAGAATAAAAAAACGTTGTATTTGTTGTAGAAAACTCTCTTTTTATAGCCCTTTGCTTTCCAAAAATAGGTCAAAATCTTCAAAATCTTCAAGTCCACGTCCATCTACCAGTCCACCAAGCCCATGTGTGAAAAATATATCTCTGGAATTTTCGGGTCCAAAACTGGTCGCCGGAGTGATGAGCATCACCGGAATCCGGTTGCCGGCGCCGAAATCTGGTCGCCGAAAAACTTTCTTCGATCACTTTTGCCATCTGAAACTATCACCAAATAATTCTGCACTTCCAGTAGCTCAACTTTGCTTCTCTGCAATCCACACATTCACAAAAACCATTTTAGCCAATTCCTTGTTTCTTGCGAAAACGTACCCAAAAGCGCGACGCGTAGCTCATACTTCCAGCCATCAATTCTTGCATCCGACTCATACCCCCCTCGCGATTCACTGAAATATTGCGATTGACACTTTAACCTCTGAAATCCGACTACCGGAACTATGCTCACCGGCGTGCCATTTTCACCCCTTTTTCGCACTATTTCTGCAACACATTGCACATTCACCCACTTGCATATCCACCAGCACTTCTCTGCTGCAACTCATAACCACTTCCATACTCATTCACTTGCTAAACCATGTGGACTCACCAATGCCTTCATACTTCACAGAACACTCAAAGCTACCCATTCTCATAACAGCTCCTTCCTTGTAAATTCTACCACTGCAACCAACTTGAACTGCACTCCAGTTAATACAACCACCATTCATTCCTTCCAGATTCTGTAGCAACCAACTATTGCGGCTCACTTGCATACTGCAAATCACAGACTTTACCTGCAATTCCCATTAGCTTGTTTCAGTGGCAACAACAACAGTTTTGCACCACCATTACCTCACCTGCAATATGTATCACTATCAGCTGAAGCATCATCTAGTCCACTACAGTAGTTACTTGCATATCCCATTCTTCCATCTCCAACTCCCTTAGCAATCTCAGTACTTGAGCCAACCCATTACAATATGTAGCTCCACCTGAACCAACAGCAATAACTGCCATCAACTCATAGCCACCATCTCACTAGTTCACTACCAGAGCCACCAAACTCTTGATCTCAACAAAGTCACAGCATGAGCTTCACTACCACCAAAAACACCTCCACTTCAGAACCATCACACACACAGCACCACTAGCCTGCAATACCCTGCAATTTCAATATTACTTCTCCCTGAGTTACACATCACAAACCTGCTAAATCTGTAGCTACATCTCCAACTGAAATATCAACTCCATGCAACAGTTTCAACCACCAGAACCATTTCCTGCCCCTGAATTCTTCTTCCCTTCTTAGCTCAAGCTGCAGCTGTAATGTTATTTATGTCTCAACAATAGCATCTCAACCCTTGTTTTCATCTTGAATTCAACCAACACCCACTCAACACAAACAACCTCATTTGAGCAACAATTCACCAATTCCAATCCCTGTAAAACATCCAGATGCACATCAACTCAGTCACAGTTCAATTCCTCACCAGAATCAAAACCCATTAATCCCTGATAAACAACAAACCCAATGAAAAGAAGTAGTAACAACAGCTATTAAGCTCATTCGAGCACAATTTCTTGCCATTCTTCACATTAACATCAGAAGCTTCGTCATCTATTCAAAACCCATCTTCTATTTCGAATTCATAACCAAGATTTCTTCAGGAACCCCATTTAATCTTTGCCAATCTCAAATTCAACACTAAACCCTAACTTCTCTTGATCTAAATTACCAGCATCAACCTCCAATTTCCTTTGGTTCTACAACCTCTCTCTCGAACCCTAGACGACAGTATCAAATAATCACTCGTTGCCATCTCCTCTCTGCGAATTCGATTCCATAGCTGCTGTGCAGCTCTTTTCTCCTAAATTTCAGATAAAATTAATGAGTGAGAGATGAGTTTCTCTCGATTTAGGGATAAGTCAAATTTGGGTGCTAATAACACACCCAGTCACTTTAATAAGGGCAACCTAGACAGCATCCCCTTAACCACAACCGGTCTTTGTTCAGTACTCCCCCAAATAGAGTCGCCCCTTAACGCTGGCTCGGTTTCCAATATTGCTGGTGTATGAAATGACGCTTTCATCCTTCTTGCTCCAAATGAACGCTTTCTCCCTCTTTCGAGTTCCTCCGCTAATAGCAACCGTCCCTTATTTCTCATATTCACTTATACTCTTCAATGAGAGTCATCACTAAAGTTGTCGTGCTTTTCAGACAAAATTCGCATCACTAAAGCCGACAACTTTTCAGAAAGGGATGAAGAAATAAAAGCAAATATGAGAAATAATCGCCTCTAACGCTTTTGCCCTGTTTCCTCTTCTTTTGATCCGAATGACTCCAAAGTACCTAAATACTCAAAAACAAAACATAAGATACATAATTTACAATAAAACTAACAGAGAAAGCATAAACAATAGATAAATAATACGGTGTTTTAGACACCTATCATATTCCCCCACACTTAAACTTTGCTAGTCCTCGAGCAAATCAAACAAAACAAAACTAAAACAAATACATACAACTCCGTCTCGTCGAGGCTACGGTCACTTTTAGCATAAATAACAAGCCTTTAAACCCCTAGGTGTCCCTAGTGGACGAGTTTTAGTCTCGTGAAGGTTTACAAGAGGTCTGCCTACAAAACCTATTATTCAAACTCCGTCTATTTGTGACAAATCAATGAACGAATCCAAATTGACTACAGGAGGAGGTACCTTGCAAATTCAATTCATATATTAGTAAATAAACTCTAATTAGATAGTAGAACAAGCCACAATACTCGGAAACTAACAAACCACAATCACAATGAAAAGATTAAGAAGATGGATAAAGATGTAGATGTTGGCGAATGTTCACAAGTGTTCGATGTTTCCCATATCTGTCTGAAGGTCACTGCTAAGATGAACCTATGCCTATTGGATTGAGCTACTTGGTATGAATTCTACATCAACTCACTAGAATATACAAGGGAACCAGGAGTGACTTTATTCAACCAATATAATACTTTCCTTTCTTTTTCTTTTCTTTTTCACTTTCTTTTTTTACTTTTTCTTTTTAAAATTTTCTTTTTTTTAGACAACATGATTGGATCAAACTGGATCCAAGCGCATGATTCTTGTCAGCAAGTACATGATAGTTTCCTTGGATCCTGCATTCCATGCTTGTTTAGGCGACGGAGACAGGGACTACGTTTCACACATACTGCTATTCCCAAGTGTCATTTTATTCCGTTTTGGTCTAATTGGTCGGTCTCTTTTGTTTTTTCTTCTTTCTTTTTTTTCATTTTTTTTATTTTCTAGTAACTCAATCACTCTATTTCATCCTAGCAGTAATAACAACTCGATTTTTAGTGACCCACCAAAGCACTTAAAGAACAATAGATAAATATGGAAAAATAAAAAAATAGAACGTGATATGGTGAAATTCCGAGATATGGTAACAACTATCATGGTATTTATGATTTCGGAGCTATGTTCGTCCCGTTTAGTTAATAGGTTCCTCAACTCCTGCATTCAAAATGGTTCCATCCACTAATGGTGTCATCCTAAAGGCACAAGTTTCTAGATTTCGGAGTTAAAAAAAAAACACATTTTTTCTTGGTTTTTCTATGTTTCTGATTATTTTTTTTTATTTTTTTTTGTAAGGCATAAAACAAACTAAAACAAACTATACAAACATATAAATGCTCCCCCACACTTAAACTTTACATTGTCCTCAATGTAAAATTGAATCATCCAAAGAAATTTCAAGGTGGGAAATTCCGCAAATGATATGCAAAAACAAAGAAAATAAAGATAAAAGCAAATGCATAAAAATAAAAAGATAAGGGTAAAGATACAAAACCGGTGGGTTGCCTCCCACTTAGCGCTTGGTTTAAAGTCATCATCCCGACGTTCTCCTTGTTCACTAAGACTCCTACAGAGGGAGTGCATCCACAAAGTTCACACCTTCCACAACTTCGGAAGTAAAGTTCTCATAATATGGTTTCAACCGGTGTCCATTCACTTTAAACTCCTTTCCTGTAGCTATGCTACGAATTTCTACCGCACCATGAGAAAACACATTAGTAACAATAAAAGGTCCGATCCAACGTGACCTTAGTTTACCCGGAAATAATTGCAAGCGAGAATTAAACAAAAGCACTTTCTGCCCAACACAAAATTGTTTTCTAGAAATCATAGAATCATGAAATGCCTTAGTTTTCTCCTTGTAAATGCGAGAGCTTTCAAATGCATCATTGCGTAACTCCTCTAGCTCTTGGAGTTGTAGCTTCCTTTGCTTTCCAACCCCATCTAGCTCCATATTGCATTTCTTAATAGCCCAAAACGCCTTATGTTCAATCTCAACGGGTAAGTGACAAGGTTTACCGTACACAAGCCTAAAGGGAGACATCCCAATAGGTGTTTTGTATGCGGTTCTATACGCCCACAACGCATCATTAAGTCGCATGCTCCAATCTTTCCTTGTTGGATTCACCTTCTTCTCCAGTATGGATTTCACCTCTCGGTTCGACACCTTGGCTTGTCCATTGGTTTGGGGATGATAAGGTGTTGCAATCTTGTGCGACACATTATACTTCTTCAACAATCCTTGTAAGAAATTGTTTTTGAAGTGAGAACCCCCATCGCTAATTATGGATCTTGGAATTCCAAACCTTGCAAAAATGTTAGCTTGCACAAAATCTGAAACCACTTTAGAATCATTAGTTGGGGTGGCTTTAGCTTCCACCCATTTCGAGACATAATCAACATCAAGTAAGATATAAAAATTCCCATGGGAGTTGACAAAAGGACCCATAAAATCAATACCCCATACATCAAAAACTTCAATAAATTGAATAAAAGTTTGTGGCATTTGATTTCTAGCACCTAGATTGCATGTCCTTTGGCACCTATCACAAGTTGTGCAAAATATGTGTGCATCCTTAAATAAGGTTGGCCAATAAAAACCGATTTAAAGTACCTTGTGAGCTGTTCTTTTACTCCCAAAATGTCCTCCGCAAGCATAAGAGTGACAAAAAGACAAGATAGAGTTAAATTCAGATTCGGGAACGCACCTTCTTATTACTTGGTCGCTGCCATGTTTCCATAAGTATGGATCATCCCATATATATTGATTTCCTAACCTTTTAAGTTTGTCCCTCTCAGCACGAGATAAGTTCTTTGGGATTTGTTTAGACACCAAGTAGTTCACAATATCCGCATACCATGGTTCCGCAAATGCAATTGAGAAAAGTTGCTCATCCGGGAAACTTTCACGCAACGGGATAGCTTCCTTGTCCACAGAAAGATGGCTCAAATGATCCGCAACGGTGTTCTCAATTCCTTTCTTGTCTTTGATTTCAATATCAAACTCTTGCAAGAGTAAAATCCACCGTATGAGCCTCGGTTTCGCTTCTTTCTTTGTAAGCAAGTACCTAAGTGCTGCATGATCTGAAAAGACAACAACTTTTGTACCAATTAGATAAGATCGAAACTTTTCCAAAGCAAAAACAATAGCTAATAACTCTTTTTCAGTGGTAGTGTAGTTTTGTTGGGCTTCATTCAACGTTCTAGAAGCATAATAAATAACATGAGGTATCTTCCCCACACGCTGCCCAAGAACCGCACCAATCGCATAATCACTTGCATCACACATGAGATCAAAAGGTTTGCTCCAATCCGGTGGTTTAATGATAGGGGCTGAAATCAAAAGTTCTTTCAAACAATTGAATGCCGCCACACACTTTTCATCAAAGTTAAAAACCACATCTTTTTGCAATAAGGTACAAAGTGGTGATGCTATCTTGGAAAAATCCTTGATGAATATACGGTAAAAACATGCATGACCAAGAAAAGAGCGTATCTCCCTCACCGTAGTGGGAGGGGTTAGAGCACGAATAAGGTCTATCTTAGATTTATCAACTTCCAAGCCTTTAGAAGATACTATATGGCCTAAAACTATGCCATGAGTTACCATGAAATGGTACTTCTCCCAATTAAGCACAAGATTTGTTTCACCACATTGTTCAAGGATTAGTGACAAATTGTTCAAACAAAGGTCAAATGAATCACCAAAGACACTAAAGTCGTCCATGAACACTTCGATTATGTTTTCAACATATTCCGAAAATATACTTACCATACACCTTTGAAAAGTAGCTGGAGCATTGTACATGCCAAAAGGCATCCTTCGATAAGCAAAAGTACCAAAAGGACAAGTGAAAGTGGTTTTCTCTTGATCCTCCGGTGCTATCACAATCTGATTATAACCTGAATAGCCATCAAGGAAACAATAATAAGCATGTCCAGCTAGACGTTCAAGCATTTGATCAATAAAAGGTAATGGAAAGTGATCTTTTCTAGTAGTGGCATTCAATTTCCTATAATCAATACAAACCCTCCATCCGGTTTGCACACGATTTGGGACAAGTTCATTCTCATCATTCTCCACCACCGTCACTCCTGATTTCTTTGGTACAACTTGTACCGGGCTCACCCACTTGCTATCGGATATGGGGTAGATAACACCCACTTCCAAAATCTTGAGTATCTCCTTTTTCACAACTTCCATCATAGGGGGGTTCAAACGACACTTCGCTTCCCTTGTAGGCTTTGCATCGTCCTCCAAACGAATCTTATGCATGCAAACGGCAGGGCTTATACCCTTGATATCGGCAATTGTCCATCCTATGGCCGTCTTGTGCTTCCTTAGCACCCTTAGAAGTTTTTGCTCCTGTAATTCACTAAGATCGTTAGAAACAATCACAGGAAACTCTTCATTGTCACCCAAGTACAAGTACTTTAAGTGACTAGGAAGAGGTTTCAATTCTAACTTTGGAGATTTAACAATAGAGGGTAAAAGTTTCTCATCACTGCATGGTAAAGAAATAAAAGAGATATTATGAGTTTCCGGGCATCCTTGTAGTGAGTTGACATCACCAAGGGCTTATTTAACCTCAATACCACACTCTACACCATTATCAATGGATGTAGTTAGAAAGGTTTTCAAAGCATCTTCACCATTCAATTCAAACATTTGTTGTGCCAAAGTATCCATCACATCAACGGAGAAGAAAGAGTGGACATCACTAGGATATCTCATCGTCTCGAAAATGTTGAAACGTATTACTTCTCCATCAAACTCCATAGTTAGCGTTCCCTTATCCACATTAATAATGGTCTTCGCCGTTTTCATGAAGGGACGCCCAAGTAGAAATGGAAGAGACGAGTCCGGTGAACCTTCATCCATCTCTAAGACACAAAAATCTGCTGGAAATACTAGTTGATTAACCTGCACAAGAACATCCTCAACAATACCCATAGGGTAGACATTAGAGCGATCGGCTAATTGCAACACAATTTCAGCCTTTTTGAGAGGACCTAAATCAAGTGACTTATACATAGATGCAGGCATAACATTAACGAATGCACCTAAGTCTAACATTGCTTTGTTAAATGTAGTGGTACCAATTGTGACGGGGATGTCAAAGCTGCCCGGGTCTTTGCATTTCAGTGGGAGTTTGTGTTGTAAGATTGTCAAAGCATTCTCCCCCACACTAAGAACTTCATTACCTTTGAGCCTTTGCTTATTGGTACACAAGTCCTTCAACACTTTGGCATACTTTGGAACTTGCTTAATAGCATCAATGAGTGGTATGTTCACATGAATCTTCTTAAGAACGTCTAAAATCTCATTTTCTAGTGCCACCTTCTTAGAATTTTCAAATCTGCGAGGAAAAGGTAGAGGAGGAACATAAGTAGGAATAGGAGTTTTAGAGTTAGAAATAGGTACCTCAGAAGTTTGGGGAGAATCCTCATTCTTCTCCTCCAAAACAGGTTCCTTTGGTGTTTCCACCTCGCCCGAATCAGCAACTTCGGGTTGCACAAGTTGTGTACCACTTCTCAATGTAATTGCATTCACACCCTCTTTTGGGTTAATAGGTTGAGAAGGGAGTTTCCCACTATTTTGTGCCTTCAATTGGTTCAACTCAGTAGCCATAGAACCCATTTGTGTCTGCAATTCCCTGATCGCACTCTTGGTTTCTTGTTGACTATCTTTAAACATAGAAGAAATGCCTTTCATCATTGTTTGAATCTTTGCATCGATATCGGAACCTTGATTTTGCATTGATTGTTGTGGTTGCTGAAATTGTTGACGCGGCTGGAATTGTTGTTGTTGAGGTTGAAATCCACCCGAATTGTTGAAAGTAGGTTGTTGAACCGCTCCTTGCTTGTTCGCATATCTAAAATTGGGGTGATATCTCCTTCCCGGATTGTAAGTATTGGAATAAGGATCATGCCGTCTTGGCTGATTTGGAAAAACCGCATTAGCTTGCTCATTGACATCTTCATACCCATGAGAACTTGGTATCACTACGGCTGAAACTTGTTGTAGCATTGCTGTGATGTTTCCCATTTGTTGACGAAGTTCCTCCACCTCGCTCACTTCATTGACTCGCCGAAGAAGAACATCCGAACCACGACTCAAGAATTGTTGAGAGTTTGCTGCCATGTTTTCAATCAACTCTCTAGCTTGTACCACCGTCTTGCTCACTAGTGCACCACCACCCGCTGCGTTGATAAGATTCCTATCACTTGATTGGAGTCCTTCATAGAAGTATTGGATGATCATGGCGTCACTAAATTGGTGATGAGGACAGCTGGCCACCAACCTCTTGTATCGTTCCCAACAATCATATAACGATTCTCCCACATTTTGCTTCATTCCTAAAATCTCCTTGCGAATTTGAATAGCCTTAGATGCAGGAAAATATCTCTCTAGAAAGAGTTTCTTGAGCCCATTCCAAGTTGTGACACTCCCGGAAGGCAAGTAGTATAACCAATCCTTATCATTACCTTCCAATGAGAATCGAAAAACCTTCAACATAGCACCATCCGCCTCCATATTTGCTGGGAGCATAGCCATGACAATGGTGTGGAAATCCATAAGATGCTTGTTTGGATATTCATTCACCAAACCATGGAACTTTGGTAATTCTCTAAGAAGTCCCGTCTTGATTTCAAAAGTGGAGTCGGTTTGAATGCAACCCTGCTGAATATCCATCTTGTGAGAAGCTAAGTCTTTAAGTGAACGATTTGCAGGGTCACCCATTGCTTCTTCTCCTTCTCCTTCTTCTTCAAAAGGAATATCGTGTTCTACTTCCTCTCCTTCTTGCCGAAGATCTTCGTGTTCTACTTCCAAGTCGTGTTCTTCCGTCGTGCCTTGCCTTGGTTGGAGTATTGTTCATTTTCGAGTAGCTATCCGCACCTTGGATAATTCCAATCTTTATAAGCCAGAGATTAGGTACCTGAAAAACAATTCTCGCAAACAAGTGAGAAACAAGACGAGAAACGAAACACAAGTATGCAAGCAGAAAAATAATAAAAATAAACTAAAAACTAGATAACAAGCCGAATGCCTCTCCGGCAACGGCGCCAAAATTTGATCGTTGTCGTATGCGTCAAAAATAATTTCACTTCCTCACTTTACTAATTATGAATATAGTATTCGATAAGAAAGAGTTCGTATCCACAGAGAGGCGATTGTTGTTATGCAATTTTCAGATTCTTATGTAACCAAATAACCCAAGGTGTGTTTTTGTTTTTATCAAAGTAATAATACTAAATAAAGCAAAGTAAATAGTTGGAATAATCAATAAGGAGAGGATATTGGTTAAGGGATAGTATCATTAATAAACATGTATTTTTCATCTATGATTAGAATTGGTATTTAATCTCTCAATTATCAAAAGTCCTAGGATATCTTGATCGCAAGAGTATCCCGTTTATTTCCTGATTTTATCACAAACAACATTAAAAGATGCTATTGTGAAATCTTCTTAAAAAGCAACCTAAAGTGTAAAAGCACAATTAGATTTAACTCCCTAAGAGCAATAAGTTCTATGAAATAAGACTAATCGATGCAAACAAACGTGTAAAAGCACTAATTCGTTTTAACAAAGGTTATGATTCATATGCGATTAAAAAGATGTATCACTACAAGTATTAACCACAAGATGCTACTAAAAATCAGAGATAACAACTTTTACGTATTGAAAACCCTAATATAGCTTTAGAGATGAAAACAAATCCAATTGATTTCGGACTCAACCAAACTAGCATTCAAATCATATGATAATATAAACGATGAATCATAAACGATAAAATTGAGACAAAACTAATTCATAGAATCAAATAACATGCTTGAAGAAATCAACTTTTATCCCATAACCAATTAATGTATTTAGCTACTCATATTCATGGAGTTCATCATCATAATATTCAAAGAAATAAGATGAAACATAAAAGAAAGCAAACCCTAGAAGTTGTTCTCTGCAAAAGCTCCAAGAATAGAATAAAAAAACGTTGTATTTGTTGTAGAAAACTCTCTTTTTATATCCCTTTGCTTTCCAAAAATAGGTCAAAATCTTCAAGTCCACGTCCATCTACCAGTCCACCAAGCCCATGTGTGAAAAATATATCTCTGGAATTTTCGGGTCCAAAACTGGTCGCCGGAGTGATGACGTCATCAACGGAATCCGGTTGTCGGCGCCGAAATCCGGTCACCGAAAAACTTTCTCCGATCACTTTTGCCATCTGAAACTATCACCAAATAATTCTACACTTCCAGTAGCTCAACTTTGCTTCTCTGCAATCCACACATTCACAAAAACCATTTTAGCCAATTCTTTGTTTCTTGCGAAAACGTACCCAAAAGCGCGACGCGTAGCTCATACTTCCAGCCATCAATTCTTGCATCCGACTCATACCCCCCTCGAGATTCACTGAAATATTGCGATCGACACTTTAACCTCTGAAATCCGACTACCGGAACTATGCTCACCGGCGTGCCATTTTCACCCCGTTTTCGCACTATTTCTGCAACACATTGCACATTCACCCACTTGCATATCCACCAGCACTTCTCTGCTGCAACTCATAACCACTGCCATACTCATTCACTTGCTAAACCATGTGGACTCACCAATGCCTTCATACTTCACAGAACACTCAAAGCTACCCATTCTCATAACAGCTCCTTCCTTGTAAATTCTACCACTGCAACCAACTTAAACTGCACTCCAGTTAATACAACCACCATTCATGCCTTCCAGATTCTGTAGAAACAAACTATTGCGGCTCACTTGCATACTGCAAATCACAGGCTTTACCTGCAATTCCCATTAGCCTGTTTCAGTGGCAACAACAACAGCTGTGCACCACCATTACCTCACCTGCAATATGTATCACTATCAGCTGAAGCATCATCTAGTCCACTGCAGTAGTTACTTGCATTTCCCATTCTTCCATCTCCAACTCCCTTAGCAATCTCAGTACTTGAGCCAACCCATTACAATATGTAGCTCCACCTGAACCAACAACAACAACTGCCATCAACTCATAGCCACCATCTCACTAGTTCACTACCAGAGCCACCAAACTCTTCATCTCAACAAAGTCACAACATGAGCTTCACTACCATCAACAACACCTCCATTTCAGAACCATCACACACACAACACCACTAGCCTGCAATACCCTGCAACTTCAATATTACTTCTCCCTGAATTACACAGCACAAACCTGCTAAATCTGTAGCTATAGCTCCAACTGAAATATCAACTCCATGCAACAGTTTCAACCACAATAACCATTTCCTTCCCCTGAATTCTTCTTCCCTGCTTAGCTCAAGCTGCAGCTGTAATGCCATTTCTGTCTCAACAACAGCATCTCAACCCTTGTTGTCATCTTGAATTCAACCAACACCCACTCAACACAAACAACCTCATATGAGCAAGAATTCACCAATTCCAATCCCTGTAAAACATCCAGCTGCACATCAACTCAGTCACAGTTCAATTCCTCACCAGAATCAAATCCCATTAATCCCTGATAAACAACAAACCCAATGAAAAGCAGTAGCAACAACAGCTATTAAGCTCATTCGAGCACAATTTCTTGCCATTCTTCACATTAACATCAGAATCTTCGTCATCTATTCAAAACCCATCTTCTATTTCGAATTCATAACCCAGATTTCTTCAGGAACCCCATTTAATCTTTGCCAATCTCAAATTCAACACTAAACCCTAACTTCTCTTGATCTAAATTACCAGCAGCAACCTCCAATTTCCTCTGGTTCTACAACCTCTCTCTCGAACCCTAGACGACAATATCAAACAATCACTCGTTGCCATCTCCTCTCTGCGAATTTGATTCCATAGCTGTTGTGCAGCTCTTTTCTCCTAAATTTCAGATAAAATTAATGAGTGAGAGATGAGTTTCTCTCGATTTAGGGATAAGTCAAATTTGGGTGCTAATAACACACCCAGTCACTTTAATAAGGGAAACCCAGACAGCATCCCCTTAACCACAGCTGGTCTTTGTTCAGTACTCCCCCAAATAGAGTCGCCCCTTAATGCTGGCTCGGTTTCCAATATTGCTGGTGTATAAAATGACGCTTTCATCCTTCTTGCTCCAAATGAACGCTTTCTCCCTCTTTCGAGTTCCTCCGCTAATAGCAACCGTCCCTTATTTCTCATATTCACTTATACTCTTCAATGAGAGTCATCACTAAAGTTGTCGTGCTTTTCAGACAAAATTCGCATCACTAAAGCCGACAACTTTTCAGAAAGGGATGAAGAAATAAAAGCAAATATGAGAAATAATCGCCTCTAACGCTTTTGCCCTGTTTCCTCTTCTTTTGATCCGAATGACTCCAAAGTACCTAAATACTCAAAAACAAAACATAAGATACATAATTTACAAGAAAACTAACAGAGAAAGCATAAACAATAGATAAATAATACGGTGTTTTAGACACCTATCAGATTCCACCACACTTAAACTTTGCTAGTCCTCGAGCAAATCAAACAAAACAAAACTAAAACAAATACATACAACTCCGTCTCGTCGAGGCTACGGTCACTTTTAGCATAAATAACAAGCCTTTAAACCCCTAGGTGTCCCTAGTGGATGATTTTTAGTCTCGTGAAGGTTTACAAGAGGTCTGCCTACAAAACCTATTATTCAAACTCCATCTATTTGTGACAAATCAATGAACGAATCCAAATTGACTACAGGAGGAGGTACCTTGCAAATTCAATTCATATATTAGTAAATAAACTCTAATTAGATAGTCGAACAAGCCACAATACTCGGAAACTAACAAACCACAATCACAATGAAAAGATTAAGAAGATGGATAAAGATGTAGATGTTGGTGAATGTTCACAAGTGTTCGATGTTTCCCATATCTGTCTGAAGGTCACTACTAAGATGAACCTATGCCTATTGGATTGAGCTACTTGGTATGAATTCTACATCAACTCACTAGAATATACAAGGGAACCAGGAGTGACTTTATTCAACCAATATAATACTTTCCTTTCTTTTTCTTTTCTTTTTCACTTTTTTTTTTAAATTTTCTTTTTTTTTAGACAACATGATTGGATCAAACTGGATCCAAGCGCATGAATCTTGTCAGCAAGTACATGATAGTTGCCTTGGATCCTGCATTCCACGCTTGTTTAGGTGACGGAGACAGGGACTACGTTTCACACATACTGCTATTCCCAAGTGTCATTTTATTCCGTTTTGGTCTAATTGGTCGGTCTCTTTTGTTTTTCTTTCTTTTTTCTTTTTTTTCTTTTTCTAGTAACTCAATCACTCTATTTCATCCTAGCAGTAATAACAACTCGATTTTTAGTGACCCACCAAAGCACTTAAAGAACAATAGATAAATATGGAAAAATAAAAAAATAGAACGTGATATGGTGAAATTCCGAGATATGGTAACAACTATCATGGTATTTTAGAGTTAGGATAGTGATTATAAAAAAATAGAAAAACCATGAGGTTGAACCTAATATGTAAATTACAGTTATTAGAGTTAAGATAGTGATTATCGACAACCAAACACATTAACAGGATCAATGCTACCCTAATTTAGAAAAACTACAAATCCAAATCGGGAAATCCATTTAAATTAATGTATTAGGTCCTATCATTACAAATTACCTTAGATATTTCCTAAACACCCGTGTAGAAAATATCAACTAATCCCAAGCACATAAGCTATATTTAGAGTAAATTATGTGTTTAAAGTTAAATGATTTTGCAGGATGCTAGCTTGATAATGTTTCTGGAGGCTGATAACGACACATGGAAAGATGATTTTGCCAGGAAATATACAATTTAGAAATTTAATTAAATTTACATATACAAATTAATAATTACACTAAGAATTTTAGAGTAATAATGAGACCCGCCTTGTTTGGACTTCAAAAAGATATATTCAACGGGTAACAACTAATACCATCATTATAATTGCTACAATCATTTGAAAAAGAGAGGAAAGATAAGTTTGATTAGAAAAAAACCATATTAAGCAGTTAATATTTCAGTAATACTAACATTGTTATTGTTTAAAAAATATGCTTAAGGGCTTTGGGTCTCACCCAATTGGTTGCACTGTGATTGACGAAACTGGTACACAGCATGTACGAATGTCATTGGTATATAATAGTAGAAGAGATATAAATATTACTTACCAAATCAGAGGTGTCAGTGAGCTTGGTATTCGCCCCAAAATTTTCACCAAAAACATGGGTGTTGATGCTTGTGGCCATCACACTCTCTACTGCTCCTAATCCATATTTCTTTGTTGTTGCACCACCAATTTCTGGTAGCTCTACAACACTCCATCTCCCATATGATCCTAACAATTCCAATCCATTCATAAAAGCAATCTTTAACAAAACTGCTAACTGGGTATGTCACTCTATCTAATCAGTACGTATATCATAAAACATATGTCATAGACCCTGGTCATAAGGACATTAAGTATCCCTTTACATCGAGTAATACCGAGTGATGCGTTGTTTCATATTATCGATAAAACTTTCGGTAAAATATCCAAATATACCCTGACAGTAAATATTGTCTAGATTGTATTCAAAGTATAGCTCCTATAATCAAATTAATAATTACACTAATAAAACATAAGGGACAAATGTATACAATTACAGAAGTACCTGATAGTGGTCTATAATGTTAAAGGTAGCCACATCCTCTTCATGTTTTACCCATTCATGTGAGGGATATTCTAATCCATCCAAAACTTTTACCAAAATCAAACCAACTAATTGGTAATCCATCCTCTGCTGGCAGCGTCGTGGCAGCGTCTTTTGTATCACTTGAGAAAAGTTAGAGTGATTCAGGCATTTTTACAAACACCTATGTGCGTGACTTGATATATGCACAAATGATTATTTATTTATTTTCTTTTGCATAGCATAAAAGTCACTCATTTTGGTATGTACTTTTGACCCTCTATAATTTCTCCTTCCCTGCAATTCTCAGCAATCAATAAATCACAACAATAAATCATATATCATGTATGACTATTCATCAAGCACAACCAACAACAACCGCTGCAACAGGGTCCTTTTGTCTAAAATCTTCAACTGGTTTTCAATGCAAACCCATTCATTCTAATCCTTCACTGAATCGTAAAAGCTTGTTAATCTCCTTCCATTCATCTGAAAACATGGTAACTCAACATCACTAGCAGCAACACCATCTCCCCGCTAATTGATAAGCCCTGTTATCACATCATCACCGTGGATCACTAATACTGTACAACATACAAACTAATCAGATATAAATATTCAAAGAGATTAATTTTTGAAAACCCTAACAAAAGAAAATTGAAATCTATGTTGATTAGGAAAAAGCAAATCTCACCAGGCGACAAAGTGCGGCTTCTCTTGTTTGAAAGTGAGAATGTCACACATGAGATGATTCATTCATAGAACACAAATTATGGAATTGCATATATATAAACAAAAGCTTAAGCACCCGATTTCCTTTCTAACAGTCTACCAAAATTTCCTTAATTAAATATAGAAAAGCTGAATCACCAATTTCCTTCGAACACGATTTCCTCGATTAAATGGGAAACAAAGAGTTCACGATTTTAAATTTATTTTTAAAAGATTTCGACATAAGTGTTGTCCACCTTTGGTGGTGTTACTAATGTACAGTTAAGTATTGGTGTAAATACAATGTAACAAAATTATTTAAGTTTAAATTCTGACATAAGTTTTGTCCACCTACTTTTTTGTTTACACCGTTAATAAAGAACAATTAAGTAGCTGATGTAAACAAAGTCTAACCAATTTTTAATTATTACAACCTATAGACTTATGCCAAGTGTCCTCACCATAGCTTCTACATTAGAAAAAGTCTATTTCGGCCAATCGGAAGCGAGGGTTTCATCACCGTTTAACGTGAGAGCATATTTTGTCAAGGCCTTTAAGCGGGGAGATTCATTGAGAACCCCTATGTAAGGGTTCAAATGCATATGCTTGTTTAGCTCAGAAAACATGATAGAAATCTGAAGTTTGAATATAGTTGGATGTGAACCAGCTACTAATATCAAAATCAGTAGACTGTATCCTCCGCGCATCTTTCTTTCGAATAAACCGTCAATATCAAGATTAAATTATCTTGTTGGTTGTTTAGTTTATGCATGCAAATATGCCTTAGGGGTTATCTAGTTTATGCTTGGAATTCTGGCTTTGCCAAACTTTCTTGAGTGTTTATAGAAGCAATTCGAGAATCCAATAACTACTATGTATTCTAGTATTTCTTCTTCTATTAGTTAAGATAGTAATAAATATTTCTTCATTTTGTTACTAAAACTAGAAGAATTGTCAGAGTTACTATATATTTGTATAGGTGTGTGTGATGTGTGCATATTGGTTTGGAACTTTGGATGAGTAACTCTTACCATCAAATTCATGCATTAATCTTCATGCTTTTTGAGTTGGAGCGTATTTACCATGTCTCACACCAGTTCATTTTATTATTGCTAATAGTGCAGTGCAGGATAAGCTATACAGTGTTGCAAGTTAAGAAGAATTTGAATCATTTTCCCTCTGATGTCTCACGTGTTGTGCATGTGCTTTCCTCACATAAGTATTTTGTACGTGTGTATGTAACTATCATGCCGGCTTAATCTTACTATAAGTATGGGACTGTATTAGTTGTAAAGTTGATGTAAATTTTAACTCTCTTTATAATGAATGCGTGGTGTTAATAGATTGAAGATGATATATTTTGTTATGGTATTAGACAGGAAACACTAGTACAAATATGGGCTTTGGTGACAGTTCATAATCCAAAACCATGACAGTTCACCAACGAGCTGTCACAAAAATGTGTATATGAAGTTAAAGGTAACAGTTTTATAACAAAACTAACACAAATAGTGGTGAACAAACATGACAATTTTAAAACTATTACCAAACAAATATATAATGATGGTTTTTGTTGAAAAATGTTGTCATACATCCATGTACAATAACAGTTATAAACTGTTACCGTAATTAATCTATGGCAACTGTTCTATATTAAAACTGTTATGAAATTGTAAAGTTATTGGTAATAGTTTTTTTAAATTACCGCCACTTCCACTTATGGCATTAGTTTTAACCCAAAACTATTGATTATCCCTGTAGTCTAGCGTTGTCTAGCATTGGATGTTGTTAGTTCGAGTCTTTAGCCCATTATGTACGAGTAGTGGGTCTGCTTTGTGTTAGTGGGTTCTAGATAGTTTACGTAGCATGTTGTTATTTTGACACATTTTGAAGAAGAAAAAAGGTAACAATGAGGACACATACACTGATCTCTTTTGGTTAGTTAGTAAAGAAGGAAAGAAAAAATGGATTTCATTTACTGAATTAAAGTTTTTAGATCTAGCCATATAGGGCTCCGTATGCAGTTAATCTATTTCTCATAATTTATTCTTTAGAGATCGAGTGATTCGAACTTACTCTTCAGAGATTGAGTGGTTTGAACTACTAGTTGTAGAGATCTTTTTGTCAAGCCTCAATCGAAGCTAGGTTGCATAATCATTTAAAAAGTGTGAATTATGGTTCCATCAGTGATTGTTGTTAAAGAGGTTGATGGTGGTGGTGATAATTGTGGTGGCAGAAAGGTTTCATGTTATCTCTTTTCAAATTTCTTTAGGGGAGGAAGAGAGTCGGAGATAAGTCAAGAAGAAGAAATGGCAGTAGCACCTGCAATTTTTAGAGCTGTTAATTTTAAATTATTCTCATCAGTAGTAGCGGTAAGTCTTTCCTCTACTTCTCTAAAAAAAAAAATTTAATTTTTTTTTTTGCAGTAAGGCTGAAGTTACTACATTAAAAATGAAAATATAATCAAAACCGAGTTATTACATAGCAGGCAAGCGAGCAACAAGCTGCGCCGCAAGCCCTTATTGAATAGCAAACCTTATCCTCTTAAACACAAACTCTCTCGAATCGGGAGTCATGACATTACTGTGCATGACTCTTTGAACTCTCTCTAGGAGTCCAACCGCCTCTGGCGCTAAATACCCAAAAGTGTCAAAGGAAAAGGGAATAAAAGCATGTCCATTATCAATACATGCCTTTTCATGCTTCGTTATCTTACCCGAGGAAACTTTCAAAGCTGCCTGTCCAACTGTGAAAGAGCCTTGCCCGATGCCTACTAATGGAGAAACCCCAGTAAGATCAACACACGTATGTTTTCCATTGGCCCACCCAAAAATAAGAACATATGCTGGCCTGAGTGTTGATCTCCCTTCAAGAGGATCCATCAAAAAGTTGACCTGCGCCTCTTTCTTTGCTGAAATACCAGCCCTCCATAATTTTAAATTTTAGAAATTATCCCATGAATAATTGTATTTCATTTTACTAGTGGTTTAATCAATTATGATTTCATCAAATTGTATGTTTGTGTGTATCATATAATTAGTTGTCCTTTTGATCATAAAAAGGTTTTATTGGGTTATTTGGCTAAGAATGATGCCCAATTTTTAGCTCGTGATCGGGTTGAAATCAAAATTGTTACATACTGATGGTTATCATTTTGTGCTTTGGGATCGACATGCTTTATGTTAGTTTGGTGAATATTTTGGGATTTAATGATGAAATTAGTGGATGACCTTAATTTAATCATGACACACTGTCTAGTGTTAGTGCCACTCTCCTGTATGTCATACAACTTGAACTCATGCTTTAAATTTATGAAATGGATGTCGGTTAATTGATGTCCGATGTGCTTATATTTATTATATAAAAAAAAAATCTCACACACAATTGATTATTTTGTGAATTATTTACTGGTTAGTGTATCCGTTATTAGCTAAAATGAACATTGCCACCAGAACATTTTGTACTTGGTTCATGCAAAATTGATGTCCAACATACAGGTACTTGAACTCTTGTTAACCTGAAAACCCTCAAAAGCTACATTTTATAGTTCGAAGCAATCTTTGTCAAGGTTGGAACTTGTCGCAGGGTACGTGATCCTTGTCACATACTTCACCATTCAATAGTTACACTTGTTGTCTTATCCATGTATCTTGTTTCTAGCTTAGAAATTAGATGTTTGCTTATATATGATGTTTCTGCAAGCATCTAAGTAGAGTGGGTTTAATTTAAACAATTTACTTGTTCTATTATGTATACTTAAATGTGTTTCTTATTGTGCCTTCCTATTGGAATACAGAGTTGATTGTGGTATGTCTATTTAGCTAGTGTTACTCATTCTTATCTACATATTGCAAATGTATCAGCTTACTGTGTCTTCCTATTTGCATACTCATTAGTTCAAATTTTGTATGTGAACCATAAAGCTCGATGCATCATCTAGATTGCATTTATTTTATAGAAACTAGACAAACTTCATCGTTGCTTCTCTGTTCTATGTGATTCATATGGAGGTGCAATAAAGACATATATTTTGCAGGTAAATTTCAGAATCAGGAAAATTTGAATGAAAGGCCATTTCGTTGGTATTAAGGTAGTCGGTCACATCCTTCTTGTAGTTTCCAGATATTTTACTCCATGATATTGTGATCGAATAAAGAAAGGATGCTTGTTAATCTTAGAAGCATCAAGAGCAATTCAAAGATATGTTAAAATCCTTAGAGATATACGTCCTATAAAGAATAGACAAGGAATCTTTCCATTATTACATTTTAACTTGTTTTCATGCAGGAAATCATTTCTATATTTTTTGAAGAATAGGAAATATTAAGTGGTCTTGCAGTCGAACAAGCCCCAAAGTCCAATGCTCATGCACAAGCGCTGATGTGAATTAGTCTAAACGTATACGTAGAAGTTTTTCATGGAGAAAACAACAGAGATGAGTAAACATGTATCACAGCATGGGCGTCAGGTATGTTCTCCTTTTTTTTTTCTTTTTTTTTTTTGGCTGAGTGTATGCTTCAATGTTATGACAATGCTTTTATAGTATCCAACTTCCAGTGCACATCAGGTTCGATACCTTGACCTTCATATATTCTCTAAATTACAATTTTGACGATGTTTTGAAGTAACAACAATATTTCTTTTTATCTTACTCATTTCTATTTGTTCCATGATTGCCAAATACTTTTATAGGTCTGGACTAATCAACCAACACTGACAATGATGATTTTGGGAATAATTTTTTTTCTTGAAGGTGTGGTATTTTATTCATCTCGTTGCATTTTGAATAGTTTAACCAATGGGATCTTCATCAAATCATTTCCCTCATTTCTATGTATGCGAGTTCAGAAAATGACGTGGCCTACGATAAAGGATGATCGATTTGTTTTTTTGGTACTTATCATGTATTGAGAGTGCGCACTCAGGAGTTTGCTGCAACGGATGCGACTATGCATTTTGTTCTAAATAAATCGAGAGCAAGACCTCCAAACAAGTGGCATTGGAAGCTACGAAATTTAAATTAAGACATTAAAATTAATAATTTTTCTTCTCTTGACATTAAAGAATGGTATTTTATGTACTTTATCATTAATTGTATCATTTTGTTAAACCTAAATTTCAATAATAACCAAGTATTTAAGAATACGTATAGCTCTGATTTTCAATTTGAAGTATCCTGATATTAAGTAATGTCAACTTCTCTAGAATGGAAGTATTGTGGAGAATCTGTTACCTTGGAGCTAGGTGTATGATGACGGTTTAATAAACAATTTGTTACATAGTATGGCTTACAATGACAGTTTATCTAGAAAACTGTTATCTTAGTACAAGAAATTGAGTTTGCGACAACAGTTTTATACAAAAGATGTTACAGAAACTTGGCAACAATGACAAGTTTTACGAAGAAACAGTTACCTTAGTAAAAGAAATTGAGTTTTTGATGACAATTTTACTTAAAAAATGTTATCATAGGCTGTCAACAATGAGTGTTTTACGAGGAAACTGTTACCTTATGTCAAGATTTTGTAACAGTTTCTTAAATACCTTTCGTAACAGAGGCTTTGGTGACAGTGAAATATTTTTTCAAAACTGTCGCATAAATAATTTGGTAACATTTTTTAACTGTCATCTAAGCCCATTTTTCTACTAATGAAAGGTTAGGTTTCCTCAACAAATCGATCATGCTATTCTTCACTAATCGATCTTCTTGTCCTTAGTAAGATCACCTGAGTGTATCAATTTCATCACAAATTGAGAGTTTTCCTGTTTACAATCTTGTTTTCTCATTCAAGAATTGAGGTTATATCTGCATTTAATCTCAGATCTTGATTTTCTTTTTCGATTTTTTTGAATTCATCTTTTGATGATTGGATAATTTCCTGCATCAACATCTATGGAGAATCCTACTGCAACTTCGTTTTATCGAGTTCCTCTAACTCAATTAACTTGATTTTTTCATTTGAAGCTTAAAGAGGATAATTTTTAAACCTTGAAGAATCTTATGACTCTGGTGATTCACAAATATAAGCTAATACGTTTTCCTGATGGTTCACATCCATGTCCTCCACAATTTACTTCACCAAGGAATGAGATGAATGGAAATGAGAATCAACTGTATTTAGACTGGATTGATGAAGATTCGACATTATCATGTGGATCAATTCAACAATTTTAGAATATGTCATAGCTTATTTCTCAAAATCTACAACTTTTCATCAAGTATGGACAAGCATTGAGGAGAGATTTTCCAGAGCTTCTTCTACTCATTCCATCAAACTACGTACTAAGTTGCTTTTCTCTCACTCAAGGTACAAAATCAGTTCCTTCTCTTATTCATGAAATTCGATCTTTATCATATCAATTAGATGCTGCAGGAGAGGTTATATCTGACAAGAAATTAGTTGTTATAACTTTAAAAGCTCTCAACTCAGATTATATTCCCTTTGCAACTTCAATGCGTCATCGTTATCCACCTATTACTAGTATTGAGTTGTACAATAATCTGTTAAGTGAAGAAGTTATCATTAGTGAAAGAATCAAACTAGCTAATTTAGAATCAAAATCCAAAGCTTTTATGGTAAATAGAGGTGGTTTTAGAGGAGGAGGATATCATAACCGAAGAGGTAGTTCTTATACAGCAGGGTGGTAGATCCAAATGCATCATTGTTTGCAAGGAATCCTTCTAGAAGCGGTTACTATGTACCCGACAAAGAACCATATCAAATCTTCAAAAGTCTAACTCATCAAGCTGATAATTGTCAACAAAGACTCAATTTCTCTTATCAAGGAAGATCACCACCATCCAATCTCAGTTCTATGTTGGCTGATGCTGACATTTTTGATGAAGTAGAGTGGATTGGTGATAGTGGTGCCAATCATCACATTGCTTCATCTTCATCTCAGTTAAAAGAAGTAACTCCATTTTATGGTTCTGAGGTCATTCATACATACAATGGTGAAGGTATGTCAATTTCTTGCATTGGAAATTCTAGTAAGATTGTTCATGATCATTCTTTTTTTTCTTAAAAATGTTCTTGTTGTTCCACAGTTTTCACATAATCAGTTATCTATTCACTAATTCACTTCAGATAATAATTATTCCTTAACTCTTGATACCCATGGCTTTTCTGTGAAGGATCTCATCTTTGGGAAGATACTTTTCCAATGACCACATAGAAATGGTCTTTATCCTTTATCATTCAACAATTCCAAGCATGCTCTCACTTCTATAACCACTGAAAATGCTCTACTATATAAAAGATTTGGACATCCATCATTTCAAACATTAGAAAGATTATGTCATACCTTATAATTGCCAAATGTTTTCAATGAGCCTTTCTTTTATAATAACTTCAAAATATGTAGATCTCAGAAACTACCATTTCAGTTGTCTAGTACTATAGCAAGTAAACCTCTAGAATTACTCCATATGGATCTTTGGGGTCTTTGTCACACATCCTCTACTTCTGGAGCTCTTTACTATGCCAATGTAATTGATGAGTTTACTAAATATTGTTGGATTCTTCCTTTAGAAAACAAAACTGAGTTCAAAAATTCTTTTGTCTCTTTAATAAATAGAATTGAAAATATATTCATTCTCAGTGATTACTATCAAAACTAACAATGGTGGAGAATTTGTTAACTTTTTTTTACAACAATTTTGTTCTCTTAAAGGTATTACTCATGAAATGACTTGTCCTCATACACTAGAACAAAATGGTGTTGCTGAGGTCAAGCATAAGCATATTTTAGAAGTTACTAGAACTCTTTTGTTTCTGTTAGAGCACTTCTCGGTCAAACTGGCATGCATTGCTATCTCAAGCATGTTTGTCAATCTTAGTGATCAAAACTATAAAGTCTTGATTTCTAGTCTACTATAGATAAGGTCTCGGACTAGGATAGAAAGTGTAGTTGAGCTCAAGAACTCCATGGAGATCATCATACAAGACGAAAGACTACTCAAGGAACCAGTGGATCTTCATTGACTAAAATATATGTGGAGACTTGAACTTATCTATCAATCAAAAGTCTATCTACTCTATCTCCTATCTTGAGACAAAAGTAGTTTTACTATATAGACTAAGAATATACACATGTGACATTTTGAGCTGAGTATATCTCTCTTATCTATTTCTCGAAATAGGTGTTGGTAAAGCTTTCGCTTTAGCCGAGTTCATCTTTGCCTAGTGACGAAAGTCATGTTATGCTTCAATCACTTTGGAAATCGCTCTGAAGAAAAATAGTTTGTGAATATCAACTATATAACGCCTCTGAGAATGTTTCAATGATTGAAATGAGAGTTTAGACTATATAACCATTGTGGGATATAAATATTGTTGTGGAAACACATATATGTATAAGTCCTTAACACTTGAACCGAAGTTTGCGAACTTTGTTGATCAAGTGGAACAGAAACGTGAGCAGCAACTCAGTCCGCGAACTGGCGTAGTTCTCGAACCCGAGAATTTTTGCTGAAGTTGTAGCTCATGTGCAGTCCGCGAACCCAGTCCGCAAACTGACGGAATCTCTCGAACCCGGGAATTTCTTCTGGAGTTTATAACTTCAACCGGTTAGCTTGAGTCCGCAAACTCAGTATGCGAACTCAAGAGGTTATGTCTGAAAACGTTGTTCGTGAACTTATTCTAAATTACTAAGGAATGATTTTGAAAACCATGGATTTATAGTTCATGAAATGATTCGAGTGAATCACATTGTTTTTGATTCAATTCTATCTCTTGTATTACTTGAGATCTTATAGTATTTGAACAACTCTCTAACTAGTTCATTTGAGTCATTTCGACTAGTTATGGTGAAGAAGAATATGGTTGATATGAAAGTTATCATTTGGCTAACCATTTGGTTGACTAATATTGAACCAACCATTGTACACATCTGGGTACGGTTACACGAACTTAAAACATCAAGTACATGTGTGTATGGCAAGATAAATTTTCGATCTAACGGTTGAGAGATATTAGCTTGCATCTAATCATGTTTTCATCTAACAGTGAATATTGAATGCTTTGTTACTAAGATAACATTGATTGCAAACCCTGATTTGAAAGACTATATAAGGGAGAACTCTAGCCATTGGAAAAACTAATCCCCACATACTTTTCTTATGTGATACTAGTTTTCTCTAAGATGGAGTCGATATCCATTAACCCTTGTGTTTTCTCTCTAAATTTCGGGTTAACGACTTAAGGACTTCATTGGGATTGTGAAGCCAGACCGATACTACTTTTCTTGTAGTTGTGCGATCTGATCTTGTTGTTTCTATCGTACGAGTACAATTATAATAATTGGCTTGAGATTTCTATCTCCGATAGGCAAGATAAAAGTAGTCACAAACATCTTCGTCTCATTGTTTGTGATTCCTCAATAATCTTCTTCGCTGCGTCGATTAAGTTTATTGTGAGGTGATTGATGAAACTGAGTTGTTATTCGGTAATATAAGTCTGGTTTTATCCATTGGTTCTTGTTCACCTTAATTTATCAAAAGACGGAACAATACTCATAGGTTTATTCGTGGGAGACAAATTTATCTATTACCTGTATACTTTTCTGTGTGAGCCAGATTTGTTTACTAAAGTCTTCGACTTTGGGTCGTAGCAACTCTTGGTTGTGGGTGAGATTAGCTAAGGGAATCAAGTGCGCAGTATCCTACTTTATACTGACATCTCATATCCTACTTCTTCTTATAATGACATCTCACCACCTATCACTTCCTCCAAGGGATATCATCAACAACAAGGAATGAACTTTGATGAAACTTTTAGTCTTGTTGCAAAGCCAACGACTATTAGGATTGTATTTTCTCTTGCAGTGCAGTTTGACTAGAGTATTTATCAACTGGATATCTGGTAGGACTAGAAAGACATACCTACAATTATACTGCAAGTGCACAACATCTATAGTAGACAGGACAAATACAGGTTGATCCCACAGAGGCATGGTGGGTGTAGAGTTGATTCCAAAGTCTCACTAAACTGATTCAAATGAGAGTAACACAATATTTGTTTTGGGTGTCGATACGACAAGATATTGATGATTATATTAAAGCAACAAGATTAAGAAGCAACAAATGATAAACTAGGGCTTTGAATCCACCACCTAAATGCATAGATTTCCCCTAGTTTGATATACTAGTTTCCTTTTCAATCAAAGATCTATAGAGGTTCTAGCATCAAACTACCTTGAAGATGTGATAAATCACTAACAAATCTGATGAATTAATCTCAGCAAAAGATGTCAATTCCTAGAATTACCTATATGTTTAAGGCATAGGTAATCACAAATTGAACTAAATCAGTTTACATAGAGCTTGAATACATAACAAAGGATTATTTTAACTACCATGGATGCTTCACATACAAGGTGAAAGTAAATTGTTATGAACTCAGAGATTAAATCATGTTTTTCAATAAAATTTCATGGAGAAGAAGTAATCAAACAAGAGAATTCTAGTTATCAAGGGGTTTCATCTCTGCCCTAGCAGAGATTTTTAGAACACAATAAAAGTAAAATCAAAACCTAAACTACTACTACAGATTGCACCGGCTACTCCGGGCTTCATCTTCCATCTACAAATCCCTTCTCTATTTATTCAAAACTTTCCCTTCATTCTACACAATCTCCATAGTCAACAAATACAATCAGAAATTTAGGGATTTGATATTCTTGGAACTCACCACTGTGGATAGTCTTCATTTGCATCCACCCTATTGTCGTCAATTTATTACTGCCATTGTTGGTGATTGCAAGGACCAACAATTTCAGATCTCTCCTAGTCAATTCTGTCACTCTTGAAACCAATTATCCGACCTATTGTTTCCCACATAATAATTATTAATTCTAGGTTTAGCTTGAAATGGATATAATAATAGGAGTACGAATTGGTCATCTTGATTGATTTGTGAAAGAAGAAAATAGGGTATGGATTCGACAGAGAAAAATAAAGAAGATATAGGGTTAGGCTATGGGTTAGGTATTAGAAAAAATGGATGGAGATGTTTCTCTGTGAGAGAGGGAGGTGGTGTCGGGTGATAAAAAGATGGTTTTGACAGATTGAAAGAGAGGGGGACAAAGGTGGTCGGTTTGGGTGTGAATCACGAACACCTGTGCTAGGAGTTCAAGAGATTTTCTTTTGGTTTGTTATTTTTGCTTCATACATGAGTAACACTAGGGCTAACACTTCGGCCCATGTAATTTCAACAACACTTGTTCCCCTCATTTGAACTTCCTTCCACATTTTTACTTTCGCAATAGCTTTGTCGATCATGCTCTCTTTATTTTCCTACAAACAAGCAGAAACTATATTTACAACAAGAAGATTATTGGTGCCTCGAGACACAAAATGGACAATTAGGCTTAAAATGGGATATTAAAGATCTTGAGATATGATAAATGGTAACAAAATGATATAGGAATATGCATTATTAGGCACCGATCAATGTCAGTAATGCATTTATTCATGGTAATTTGAAAGAAACCGTGTGCATTGCACAACCTCCACGTTTTGTAGATCCTGACAGACCAAATCAAGTTTTTCTTTTACACAAATCTATCTATGGATTAAAGAAAGCTTCAAGAGCTTGGTATGAAAAACTCAGTGCAGCTTTGTTATCTCTTAAGTTTGCTCACTCTATTGCTGATCCCTCTCTATTGTTTCACAAAGATGGCTCTAAACTTACAGTTTCTTTGGTGTATGTTGATGATATTCTGCTCACTAACTCCTCTTCTACATTTCTGCAATATGTGATTTCTCAGTTGCATCTGCAATTTCCAATCAAAAACTTGGGTTCAATAAATTACTTTTTAGGTCTTGAAGTGAAAAGAAATTCCGACTCTTTGTTTTTTTTTTCAAACTAAATATGCAGTGGATCTGCTTACAAGATTTCACATGAAATGATCTAAGTCTTGTTCAACACCAATTGCAGCCTCTGCAAAACCCACAAAAGATGATGGTATTTTGCTGGAAAATCCCACTGAGTATAGATCACTAGTTGGTGCACTTCATTATTTGCCTTTGACTCGGCCTGAGATTGCTTTTGCAGTGAATCTTGTCTGCCAGTACATGCAGAATCCAACAACTACACAGTTTGCTTCTGCCAAGAGAATTCTGGGCTATGTTAAAGGTACACTTGGCTTTGGAATTACTTTTACCAAAGTTGCTTCCTTTTTTATATGATTCTCTGATGAAGACTGGGCTGGAAATGTTGATGATAGACGTTCTATAGGGGGATATTGCATCTTGTCTCATGTGTTTTTTATGTGCTTTACTCACACAAGTATTCTGTATGTGTGTCTGTAACAGTCCTGTTGGCTTAATCTTACTATAAGTATGGGACTGTATTAGCTGTAAAGTTACTATTGATTTAACTCTCTCTGTAATGAATGTGTGGTGTTAATAGACATTCTGTTGATTGCTTTCCGGCATAATTATGGTATTATCTTAAAAGGCATAGTTATTTATCAAAAGTTGCTTCAGAGACATCGGGAAAAATTAGAACGACAAAAGATGCCACTACTAATAAGGCATTTATACGCATACCAGCAAGTGATGCTGTCGCACAAAAATTCCTTCAAAATCGAATCCAAATGCATGAAATAATGGCACTACCATTGGGGTCAATGGAACTACTATATGGGTCTTTCTTTTATAGGAAAAATGATTTCATTGAGAGGATTAAACAGTTACAGTATTTGAGTTTTTTTCCAAGTCTTCTATCAGAAACATTGGAGCAGAAGACCATTCCTCAATTTTAGAATGCAATCTAGCATTATTAGCTAGAGTATCTGCACATGAGTTTGCAGATCTCTTAACAGAGGTACATACCCATTTATCAATAGAATTTAATCTAACTAGACAGTCTTGGACAACATTACTACTAGTCCAACTGATACCACTTAAATAGCCATTAATGGCAGACACAATATTTATATTATCAGACTCCAGGTGTAGCTGCTGAATTCCTTTAGCTATTTCCCATTCCACTACTTAAAGACAAGCCAAAGCTTCAGCATGTTCTTCATCCATGGCAGCTACTGTGCTCCCTTTGGTAGCTTCAAATGTATAACATCAATCCAATGCCAGCAATATTATTATTTGCATTTTTATCAAAAGATGCATCTGCATTTATTTTATTCCAACCACTTTCTGGAAAAATCCAGCATTCTGGAGTTTGATATTTGATTTGTCGAAGTATCAATGAAAGATTCCCATTCGACAATGTTCTTTTGTACCAAAGCAATGATGTTCTGAAGGTTTACCTGGATTTTATCAAACACAACTATGCATTTGTACTTCCAAATATTCCACATGCTTATGCGTATAAATCTCAAGGATTTTTGATAAGAATCACAATGAAAATTATTAGCAGTAAAGCAATTAGTAATTCAAGCATTGAAAGTGCATTTTATAGCAGGGTCAAAAAGAAGATTATCTAAAGCAAACCAAATTCTATGAACCATCTGGCAATCATTAAACATATGCTGGACTGTTTCCTCTGCAGTACCACATAAAGGACAAGACATATCAAAGTTATTAATATGTTTTCCTATCTTAATTCTAACACTGAAACAGTTTTGGATGCATTTCCAAATAAAAAACAGGATTTTGGGTGGGAGATTCATTTTCCAAAGTATTTTCCAGGGAAACATATTTAGCCTATTAGTGACAGTAGTGGGATCATTATTGCTTCTAATCCATCGTATTTTGTCCTTTCCATACAGTGGAATTCTAATCCTGCAGATCAGGGACACAATATAAGTATCAAACAAAATGTTTAACAGATTAACATTCCACCATTTGGTATCATTATCTATTAGTTGGTTAACAGTTCTAAGACTATTGGATTGGATAGTAGATGGAAAGTATCCATTGTAACCCGAAACCCAAATATCTCTCCATATAAAAACATTTTCACCTGTACCTATTTCCCAGCAGTGATTCATTCTAATAGTATTTAAACCTTCATTAATACCCTTTCAGATCCAAGATCCATTAGGAGTAACATGATCTCTAAGAGGATTCAAGTTTAGAAAGTATTTATGTTCCATAATTTGATCCCATAAAGAATCAGATTCTTTAACTAATCTCCAGGCTAATTTAGCTAAAAGAGCATTGTTGAATTGTTCAGACTTTCTAATGTTTAAACCTCCTACATGTTTAGAAGCAGCTATGTTATCCCAATTTTTAAAAAAGCCACCTCTACTGCCTTCTTTTTTTCCCCACCAGAATCTTCTTTGAATGGCACCCATCTTGTCAGTTAGCTCCTTTGGCATAGGAAAAACTGCCATTTGATGGGTAGCCAAAGAACCTAGTGTAGTTTGTATTAAAGTTGTCTTACCCGTGTTGAACCATCTAGTACTCCAGTTGTTGAGTCTAGAATCAAACCTTTTCAGGATAGGTTTAAAAGAATCCATTTTCTTTTTTTGGAGAAGAAGAGGAACTCCCAAGTACTTGTCCTGCAAACTAATTCTTTTTATGTTCAAAATATTAGTAATATAATTTTTAAAACTACAATCAGTCTTAGGAGTAAAAGCTAAACCAGATTTCTCATAGTTAATAGCTTGCCTAGAAATTGCAGAAAAACTAGTAATGATGTTATTAAGATTTTGAACTTCAGTTGAGTTTGCCTTACATAAAATAAGGCAATCATCAGGAAAGAAAAGGTGGGAAATAGTAGGAGCAGTTTTAGAAACCTTTAACCCATGGATTTTGTTGTCATGTTGAGATTGAATAAGTGCTCTAGAAAGAGCATCCATGCACAAGATAAAGAGATATGGAGACAAGGGGTCTCCTTGTCTCAAACCTATTTGATGGAAAAATAACTCACCTGGAGATCCATTTAACAAAATGGAGGTAGACACAATTGAAATGCACTGGTAAATCATATTACAGAAATCATTATGAAAGCCATATTTCTTCAAACATTTTATGAGGAAAGACCACTCTATCCTATCAAAAGTCTTATACATATCTAGTTTAAGGGAAAGAAATCCTTTCTTAGATCTAATTTTCTTCATAGTATCTACCAATTCATGGGCAATGACAATGTTGTCTGTCATAACTCTTCCCCGTAAGAAAGAAGTTTGATAAGGATATATAAGTTTGTTTAAAATGGGCTTCAACCTAGAGGACATAATTTTGGATATGATCTTGTAAGAGGTATTGCGGAGACTTATTGGCCTAAAGTCAGCCGCCATTTTAGGACAAGTAATCTTAGGAATCAAAGAGAAAAAATTGTGATTAGATTCTATAAGGATATACTTGGAATGAAAAAAAGCTTGAACCATGTGTTGACACCCCAATTCCGCACCTTCCATGGAAAATGTCAGTATTGTACTTCGGAGCCGAATACAAGAGAAATTCTTTGTGAATCAATTAAGGATTTCCATATCCTTTAAATCAAGCCCACAAGCTCTACCCAATCAAGCCCACAAGCTCTACCCAATCAAGCCCACAAGCTCTACCCAGTCAAGCCCACAAGCACGGCTCCTACCCATTTCATTATCTTTCCAAACCTGGGAATTCTTGCTATCACGTTAAAGAGGAGAAAAATGCAAAGTCAATGGTTAAAGAACGGAGTCATTTGGAGTTCGTATGCAAAATTTACGAGCAAAACAGAAGACGTTAAGAGGGCGACCACTTTTCATCCTCCCCTTATCATCACCAAGACATTAGTTAGTAGGACTAATTCTTCAAATATGTGTCTCATGGAAGAATTTTCCAATATTAGTTAAAAATAAAAAATCAAGTGGGACCTACATCACATGGGAGTAAGAAAAATCATTTTTCTTTGGTGGGACCCACATATCTTTTGAAAAGAAAAAAATTCTTTGCAAAGGACAATTTTTTCTTTCTTTTCGCAGGATTCTCCAGGTTCGGCGCAAGTAAAAAAGGGAGGATGTCGGGGTTCCAAAACTATAAATAGGGGTCGAACGCATACTTCAAAAGATAACATTTTTTCAGAAGAATCACTCCTTCTTTAAGGATTAATATCCAAGAGAAATACCACTTCTAAAAACATTTTTTTTCCTTTAATTCTCCTTTTATTACTCCTTTGAGAAACTCTATGTATTTGGTCGTTTAATCAAAGAGAAATCCATTTTTCTTCCTATATAATAGTTATTATTATCCTATACATTTCTAGTTTATTTCCAGAAAACCCAAAAAATAAATAAATAAGTAGAAATATCAAATTAAGTATCGTCTTGAAGTTCTTAAAAGATTAGCATTAAATTTCTGGTACTTTAATTACTTTCTGCATACTTAACAGAAGAAAGAAATCATCGTAAGAATCCTTTTCAAGTTTCGGTATCATAGATCAGGTATACTAAATGCTTATCTCTTCGGTAAATTATGTAGTCATACGGGAACGGAATGGTTTTCCATTTCGTAGTAACACCGCAGCTACTCTTTACATTACATAAAAATAATTATGTTTTATTATTAATTTTTCAAGTGGGATGAATCAAAGTGTGGGTTTAAAGCGGAATTCCCTCCCACACACATTAGACCCATAATAAATTTATATATATATATATATATATATATATATATATATATAATAATAAAGTTTGCATTAATTCTATATTATAAATAGCTAATGCATGAAAATATTTTCTCAATTTCTAATAAATTTCGGTATCAAAATCCTGCACATATAAGTATTGGTAAAAAATAAATTATAAACATTTCCCCATTAATCATGAAGTAGAGGCCAATCTTACGATTGGGCGGCTGATGGGTGCCTAACACCTTCCCATCCCTTACTAGAATCTCCTTACTCAGAATCTCTGATAGCAGACCATAAACATGAAAGTCATAACTGGTTTTGTTCTTCCTGGAAGAATTCAAACTAGTTATATGGGTCATGACTCCCCTTAGTCAGGTGGCGACTTCAATCTCTCTTTTTCTTCTTTGCAGAGTTGGTCCTCTTACTAACGAACTATTAAGAAATTATATAAATCTCTGCCAGACCATGTGTGATAAACATTCACGAACGGATAAGAACATGGACCTTACCCCATAACAATTATGGACAAAGAATAGACCGGCCTCAAACCTTGATTTCTACAGTGGCGATTCTGCTAGGGACTAACAAGAGATTCGACTTGAAAAATGATTAAAGGGAAATTTTATAATCTTTTATTTATTATATACTGATATCATAGTTCAGATTTTGTGATTTCAGGCACTTATACAAGCGTAATCAACCATAACGCGTGGGGGAGCTTACACTCGCACTTGGCATCGGGGGGAGGAAGGAAGACTGGTCAAGATGGATGCTTCGCAACATGGGAAAGGGGAAATCAATAATCCTGATATCCTCACCTCAAAGATAGAACAAATCATTGAAAAGAAACTCGCCAATTTCTTTAAAAAGATGCAAGATGAGGCTAGAAATGACGGAAAAGGCTCAGATTCTCATCAATACACAAATGACTCTGGACCCAAGGACGATCATCAACCAAAAGATCAAAACAAAAACGGGGAATCCGGAAGCACATGCGACGATAACGAAATTACAACACCAAATAAACAGAGCTTAGAATTCGAGCATTTCAAAGAACATGTAATGAAGAGGCTGTCAATAATTGAGGACAACATCGGCGTGGATGGTGAAGTATGGTACACTCCGCTAAATGGATACTTTCCTGAAGGTTTCAAATATCCAAAAATGGAAAAATATAATGGCATGGGACCCCCGGGGTCTCACATTAAACTGTATCTCAAATACCTAAAGCCCCAAGGTTTAACCGACGACTGGCTGCTAAACTTGTTCCACCAAAGCTTGACTGGGTTAGCCCTTGATTGGTACCAACATGCGGAGAAATCAAAAATCTCTACAAGGCCAGTCATGATTAATTCGTTCATCGAACATTTTGCAAAAAATACAGATCACTCTATGGACTTACGCCAGCTTGAGTCCCTTCGACAAGGGGCACATGAAGGTTTCATCGACTGGATGAGTCGGTGGGACAAGAAAGTATTCGAAATGTTCGAACGGCCATCAGGAGAGGCGCAACTAAAACTGCTAATGAAAAATCTCTCAATGTCTTACAGGGTATTCGTCAGCATGTCTGCGCCCGAAAATCTTTCCGATTTTCGAAGGAAATGAGCAAGCATTGAGGACGCAATGAAGGACGGTGTATACTCCGTATTCAATATAGGGCAAAGCTCGACAAAGAAGAAGGAAATTAATTATGTCAACCCAACCATTGCAACACCTACTTACATCAGGGCTGCAAGGAAAGCACCGATCACCAATATATTCCGCCAAGACAAAGGAAAACAATATGTCGAGAAAAGGTGGATCCGGAATCGGGTATTCTCTGAGCTGGACGGAGAAATGAGTGATTTCCTTCCTATGCTAGTTAAGGAAAAATTAATTCAACTCCGGGATCCTAAACCTGTACCTAATCCCAAACCTCGGGGTTACGACGAGTCAAAGACGTGCCGCTACCATCAGAGTGCAGGACACGATACCAATTCATGTTTCGTCCTGAAATATCTTATCCAAGATTTACTGGATGAAGGCAAGATAATCATCGAGAGAGCGTCAAAGCAACCTAATATACAACAAAATCCACTTCCAGCGCATCAGGGAAATCATGGAATTAACTTCATTGAGGCGGATGACGCTGAAATACGTCAACCATCTCTAATATCGGACCGTACGACAAAAGAGAAGGTCCAAACAAATGAAGCCTCCAAAGTCGTTGCTGAGAACAAAAGGGAATCATAAAAAGGTGCCTCAGACACCAACATCCGTATGATGAATAAAAAACCATTGTTCACCATTGCAGGTAGCGGGAAAGTCCTATATTATGAACGCCAACCGGAAAAATGCGAAGAGGTACAACATCAAACAAGGGGAGGAAGACAGTTCAATCCTCTCAACTTGCGAAATGAAAACCCAGGTGTCCTAGCAAGGGGAAATCCGGTTCAGATCAGGCCAAGAAATCAATGTGAAGCTATAAAGGAAGACAACTTACTCATTGAGCAGTTGCGAAGAACAAAGGCGGATATCTCAATTTGGGGATTGTTAGAAGCATCGACCAGTCACCGTCAGGCTCTGCAAGAGGTACTAAGTCCGATGCATGTTCCCACAGGAATCACTCCCAATGAACTAGTGCACCTAATCGACCAGGCTGCAAGACCAGGTGCGATTACTTTTATAGATGACGACCTGCCACCGGAGGAGAAGGACCAAAACAAAGGTCTTTACATTACCATTGGTTGGGAAAATATGATCATACCTTCTGTCTTCATGGATAACGGTGCTTGCGTCAATATATGCACATTGAAAGCGGCTAAAAAGATGGGGGTCGACATGAACCGTATCACTAAAGTCGATGAATCAGCCTTGACGGTCCGAGCATTTAACAATGGTAAGCAAACATGAATCGGTGAACTGACCATCGAAATATGGGTTTGTCCATTAAAAACCTATGCTACCTTCCTGGTAATGGACATCTCTGCAAGCTTCAACCTCCTTCTAGGTCGTCCATGGATGCACAAGAATGTAATAGGTGCATCTTCTCTTCACCAGAAAGCCAAATTCTGGATGGGAAATGAGCTAATTACTGTACATGGAGATGATGGGGGAAATGAAATAAGGTCCCACTAGATCTCAGTGAACATGATCCCAGAAATTCATAATTACACAGAAGAAATCCGACATGAGAACAAAGCTGGAACATCAATTCATCACGCCTGTACGAGTCAATTTAAATATCGGAATCGAAATGTTCCGAAAATGCTACAGAAAAGAAAGTTCTTTCCGGGAATGAGACTTGGTCTCCGACAACAAGGGACCACACAACCGATAACAATACCTGGGAGAAAGGCATTTGATACAGCAGGTCTAGGATATCAGTCGACCTACCGAGACTCTACAACATTCGAGAAAAGGCGAGAAGATCAAGGAATCGATTGGAGCCATCAACCGTCCTTCCAAAAGTGGTTCATCTGTAAGGGAGGGGAAAATGTTCCAGCACCAAGTGCACTAGCAAAGATCACACCCGTGATAACAAGAAGAAGTTCTGACCAAGGAAAAGAAACCGAGGAACCCGTCTATGAAGGGGTAAGTCATCTTTTTTTCCCATCTCCCACTGACAGCGCAGGCGAACCCAGCGGATATAAAAGGGAGGATGGACGAGAATTGGAAGTTCCAGAACAAAAGGAGAGTACGACAAGATCAATCCAGGAATGCATGGTTATTGCATGCTCAGAGTTGCAATTTCGTAGAAGGAAGAAATTCCCTGTATATAACGGTAAAGGATCCCCCATCAAACACCTCAAGTCATTCTTGTGGTACATGAAGCCATTGAAGATGCACGAAGAGGACTTGAAACAATACTTCGGAGAAAGCTTAACTGGGAGTGCGTCAATATGGCATTCCACTAATGATCGCGTTCTGCAACCAGCGTGGCCAGAAACGATCAATGCTTTCGTCGAATATTTTTCAAAGATTCGACCAGAGATGATTAATCAAAACCTGGAGCACAACCTCGAAAAACAGAGAGAGAGATTCTGGAGGACCAGCGCCAGAAAGAGGGAGCAATCAACTGATAGAAGCGTCTACATGATAATTCTCAATGAAGCAGAGGACGCCGGAACTTCTCCCAACGCCACAAACAATCTGGTAGGAGTGGATGATGAGAGTCCACCACTGACGAAGGATGAACCTCAAGAATCCTCATGGACCCCGCAAGTTCGACGAAGGAGATCTCGTGCTCAAGGAAATTCGTCCGGTCAAGCATACTGACCCAAGGGGCAAATTCAAACCAAAGTGGGAAGGTCCATTCATTGTTAAAAAGATTTTTTCGGGAATGGCAGTACAACTGATGGACCTAGATGGAGAAGAGCATCCAAGGCCCATGAATGCTGATCAACTCAAGAGGTACTATGCCTAATCAAAGGCGATATCCCGGCATAACTAATCCATGCATTTCCTCAAAAGATCAACTGGTTTGTCAACACTCATGACTTTTATCATCGTTTTCTGCTTTATCAATTTGTTTTCAAAATAAAATAAGAAAAAAAGTTTCATTAAGTTTCAATTATTATTAACTAAGTAAGCTCATAAATGTAGTTAGGATGCTTCCTCGAAATTCCCTGTATTGATTTCCAGTCGCTTGGGGGGCCCTGATTGAAGATGGAAGTCAGGCTCAATGGTTTCTTGATGTAATTCATGCAATTGATCAAGCCATTGTGGAACCGAAGTCAGAGGTAAAAAATCAGCCATCATACAGATTTCTCTTCTTGATTTTTTTTTTTTTTTTTTTTTTTTAGTTTTTAGTTTTTCTAGTTCTTCATCCTCGTAAATGCGCTATGGTGTTTATGCTTGATTTTTGTTTATGGATCTGCGTTAATTTTATTAGATTCGTTTTTATGGATGGTTTTCACCTGATTTTTAAGGTTTTTTCTCTGAACTGCTACAGTAAATCTAAGAGGTTCTCCGAAATGCTACAGTAAATGTTTTTTTTTTTTTTTTTTCCCGAAGAGGCCGTTCCAGGCGATAGAATGTGATTCCTAGGATATTGGTTTTCATCTAATCAAACCATTTCCTATTAATCTCTTCTTTCTGCCTTCGACTTCTCATCTTTTTTATCTGATCAAACCACACTTGTCGCATAAGTAGATTTTTTCTCTAGGTTTTTTTTAAAGCTTTTCAAGTTTTTCAATGACGGGAAGTTCTACCTCTCGCAAACCCTAAATCTTCTGCTGCTTATGCTACCCCTGTGCAAACCATGGCTTTGATGTTTCGATGGCGAGCCGATCTTTTTCAATGTCCTTTCAAAGGCTATGATGGGTGCAAAAACGGGACTGGAGGAAGGGGTTATTGAAGGTTTCACTTTTCAATCACTTGAGAAATTTACACTACAAGAGAGAAGGGGGACCGAGAGATGTCGTGAAAGATTGCTTTTACATTGAGAGAAGTCTACCACGCCTAGGAGTCCTTATTGTTACATCTCGAGAGTTGGTTGTGCACTGCTTGTATGCATGTTTATTCCTGGAATAAAAAGTGTACACACATTGAGAAAGGTGAGCTCGCTCCTTCTACGGCTACAATTCACGGCATTCTTTGCTCCTGCTGCTGTTAATATTTCCGATCCTACTGATGTTGAGGTTGCTGCGCCTACTTTAAGTCTTGAGCTATTGAACATGGTGTTTCTAGCTCAGATCCCTACAATCTCTAGTATTCCAGCTAAATGTAGGTTGCACTTTGCACGAACCTTCAAGTCTGTGTTGCAGAAAGTGGTGGCTGCACCTAATGATCTGTCTTCATGGATACTGACTAATGCTCTTCCTGTGTACTCTCCATGTCTTTGAGTACCAAGAGTTGAAAGCTGACACCGGAGAAAGCTGCAGATTAAGTCGAGTTAATCATGCATTGCGCATATGGAATGAACCGAATGGGTGTATGGTGCTGGTTCAATGTGTGTTTGAGAAACATGCCGAGATGAAGGAATTACAAGAGAAAGCCAAGAAGAAACCTAAACAGGATGATCAGGAAGCTGTGAACTTGAGGTTGTGTAGGGGTAAGCTCCGACATGGTTTATATGCTGCTGCGATTCGCACTCTCACTTCTACTGGAGTTGCGTCCAATAATGAAGGTACACAGGCTGAACTTCGTTCCAAACATCCCACTGCTGCCTTGCCGGTCATCCCCTCTTCTTCACCTTCACAGGAGGCTATGGTAGCTACGACGGATCTTGTGCTAAGTAGACTAAAGAGTTTCCCTAAGGGGACAGCTTGTGGAAGAGACGGTTTCCGGGCACAACATCTTCTCGATGTTCTCAGTGGGCCAGCAGCTGTTATTTCAGATGAGTTACTTGCCTCCATCACAGAAGTGGTTAACTTATGGCTATCAGGCTCTTGCCCGTCAGTTTTGGGAGAATATGTGGCCAGTGCTCCTCTCACCCCACTCATCAAACCTGGTGGTGGCTTGCGGCCTATAGCGGTTGGCACAATATGGAGGAGACTTGTCTCTAAATGCGCTGCATCTTTTGTTGGCAAGGAAATGAACTCATATTTGGGTGATTCCAGTTTGGAGTGGGGGCTAAGTGTGGTGGAGAAGCAATTCTACATGCTGTGAATCGCGTGTTGGAAGAGAAAGGGGACCAAAATACGCTTTCCATGCTGCTGGTAGATTTCTCTAATGCGTTCAATCTCATAGATAGAACAACCATGATCTTAGAGGTACGTAGGTTATGTCCTTCGATATCTCGTTGGGTTGAGTTTTGTTACGCTTCACCAAACACGACTATATTATATGGACCATGTGCTTTCTTCGCTCGGGGAGTGCAACAAGGTGATCCTTTAGGGGCCACTTTTGTTCGCTCTTACTCTCCACCCGCTAGTCTTGAGTATTTGAGAAAGGTGTGATCTAGAACTGCAGGCTTGGTATCTTGATGATGGTACGGTGATTGGGGACACTATGATGGTTGCTAGAGCTCTGAGAATAATTCAAGAAGAAGGTGTTGCTAGGGGCTGTTTTTGAACATCAAGAAGATCTGAATTGTTTTGGCCCTCTATAGACCCCAGGACAGCCGTTGCAGGTATGTTTCCACCTGATATTTGTAGGCCAGAGAAGGGAGTTAAGCTGCTAGGTGCTCCTGTTAGCCTTGATGCCCAATTTAATGCGGATCTGGTTGTTAAAAGAGTGAAAAAAACTATAGAGCTCATTGATTCAGTGGAAAAACTTGAAGATCCACAGTGTGAGCTTCTTTTGTTTAGAAACTGTGCTGGAGTTTCTCGCTTATATTTTTCTTTACGCACTACCTTTCCAGAATGCACTTTTGCGGCTCAAGATTTGTTTGACTCTCGTCTCTACAAGTTCCTACAACATATAATAACAGGAGATGGTCCAGGGTTCGGCCCCTTGCAAATGCGATTTTCCACGCGCCCCTCAGACTAGGTGGTTTTGGTGTTTACTCGATGCAAGACACTATGAATTACTGTTATTTGGCGTCGTGCTTGGAAACACTAGAACTGCAATCTGTCATATTGAGGCACACCGGCATCAGTGGTTTTAGTTCCCATCTTGAGAGTCTTTGCAGCTTCTTTCAACTCTACTGTGGTCCTGTTTCTCCTATATGCGTCGATAACACGCCAACCATTATATGTCAACTGGCAACTGTTTATTTTGATGCAGTAAAGAAGAACTTGACTTCCCAATTCAAGTTGTCTGAACGTGATTCATTCCTATGGCAGAGCAACCAAATGAAGCATGCCCTGGATTTCTTAATGGCTATCCCCATCCCTAGTTTAAATCAGCAAATTGGTTCGAGGCAGTTTAGTGCGGTATTATGTTATAGACTTGGTATTCCCTTGTTTGAACCAGGTAGTTTGTGCCCCTTCTTCAAGAGAGAGATGGATGCTTTTGGTGACCATGCGATTGCCTTTGTACAAATGAAGTTGGTTTAAAATTTCGACATGATTTAGTACGCAACACGATTGCAGACATCTGTTATCGATTTGGGGTGGCTGCACGGAAAGAGGTGGACTTGGGTATGCTTGCGAACAACGGTACTTCTTTGAGACCTGCAGATGTTCTTGTGCTCAATTGGGACAATGGTCGGGACGTTTGCTTCGATGTTACGATTGTGTCGCCCTTTGCTGGGAGTAATGGTCGTACTTTGGAAGGGGGGCAGGCTATCAAGGATGTTGTCAGTCGCAAAAATACCAAGTATTTAGAAAAATGCACTGCACAAGGATATGGATTTGGTGCTTTGGCTTTCACTACTCTAGGTGAATTTGGGGACGGAACAACAGACTTCGTTCAGCGGCTTCGCAACTATATTGCTAGTCATGATGCTAACGTGCGTGTAGGTGATTTCCTTTTTCATAGGTTAAGTGTGGTAGTTCAAAAAGGAGTTGGAGCCCAGCTTGTTGCTAGGCTTCCGACTAGTTTCTTGTCTGAATTTTGAAATTAAATGAAAGTAATAGTTTAAAAAAAAAAAAAAAAAAAAAAAAAGTTTTATTAAGTTTCAATTTTTTTTCAAAAAAAAAAAAAAATATTCTAAGGTTTTGTTTTCAAAATAATTTTTTTTTATTAAGTTTCAATTTTTTCAAAAAAAAAAAAAAAAAAAACTGTTTACCCAAGTGTTTCAAAATTTTTTTTTTCCTAAGTTTGTTTTAAAAAAAAAAAAAAAAAAAAAACGGAGAGTTTATCGATGATGAAAAGCTTAGGATTTGGGTATGGTGTTATGAGCAACCAGATAGGCGGCTGAGCTAAACTCTCCAAATCAAAATTTCAGTGTTTTGCAGTTATCAAATTTCTAAGTTTTTGTGTGCAAAAAAATAAAAATAAAATAAATGCTGATGATGAAAGCCTTAGGATGATACTGTGTCTTACACACGTACTAAATAGGCAACTGAGGCAAAAGTTTCTTGAGTGTTATTTTAAGCCTAATCATGTTCTAACCATGCTTTAAGCTTTTGTGAACGACGAGTTATCTGAATTAAGGCCTCTCCACCGGAGTCAGCAATCTACAAAGTCAGTGCAAGTCAAACCAAGGACAAGAGCACCACCAGAAAGAAAATATTTCATTCACAAATGAAGGAATTACAAGATCTTCGTCTACAACAATGAAAAGCATGAACTCTTCCTTATCTGAAGGATACATGATCAGATCGAGAAAAAAAGAAAGAAACAACAACAATAAGAAACAAACAAAAGAAAAGAAAAAAGAAGAACAACAACAAGAAACAAAAAATCAATGCTTTTCTCATTGTTATAGATACGGATTTTCAACAACGATGGTACTAAACTTACAACCATTTCCCATTGACCGAAACCAATGTGTGATAGTGGTAAAAGTGCCCATGTGACACACTTGATCTAGACATCTTTATCCCAGGCAGATCATCCGTACTTGTCAGAATACATCTAAATCTAAATCTGACTTCAACTTTGAAATCTGGATTTATATTTGTACGTATTTAGAAGATGCATATGGAACGATCTTATCTTTTTGGAAGGTTGGGCAGAATGCCCACAACGGTTATATGGACCATTAATTTAAACATATGTCTTTTTGGAAGGTTGACAAAGTTTACATATCTTTTAGACCCAAGGATTAAAATTCAGGGCCTATCTAACCAAAAAATTGTAACCTGTATACCAAGGTATACGTTAACACCTACTAATTAATTAATTTTTACATAGGGTTTCGTAATCATTCATTGGGAACATGATAAACACGTACTTTATTTTAGTAAACGAAAAATTCCATTGCTGTCCTTGCGGATGAGAAAATCAAACACTAGCTTTCTCATGTTGAGATTATTAGCCCCACATTGTCTGGGCATCTAAGATCCTGCGGTTTATAATCCTTAGGGCCTCTCCACTCATTGCCAATTGGTTTTGAGTTGGATGCCCGTATTCTAACATGGTATCAGAGCAGGCTATTTGCGACGAGTCATTTGACCGCACCTTTACTCCGCGTCACCCGATTTAATTATCCACGTGTTAGACCCAACGAGGCTACACGTGAGGGGGCGTGTTGAGATTATTAGTCTCACATTGTCTGGGCATCTAAGATCCTGCGGTTTATAATCCTTAGGGCCTCTCCACTCATTGCCAATTGGTTTTGAGTTGGATGCCCGTATTCTAACATCTCACACCTCTGTGAGTTATCTTTCTCAACTCTTTTCAACTTCCTCTTATTTTTTCACCAAATCAGTAAATGGATTTCCCCCACAGCCGTATCAAGGTAAACGTATCCTTGAAAACCGTGATTAGTTTTCTTAAGAATCAAATATTAATAGATGTTTCCACGAATCAGTCATATTAGTGTTTAAATCTTGATGAAAGTCCCCCAAATCTTGATAAAAGTCCCCCATGTTTAGGTGGAAACGTTTAATTCTTTTCGTTTAACAGTAGATTGAATTGCTACAGTCGGATCACAAGAATATAAGAATACAGTAGAGTTTTCTAGAGATGAACCTCAAAGTAAAATTAAGATTTTATTTTTCTCAGTGGTATGGGTGAAGAAGAAATAATGGAAAGAAGAAGATAAAGTAGAAAGTTAAAGCCAGGAAGAACAAACAGATAAATCTCGTGATGTTTTGCTACCAATTTTTTTTCATTAATAAAATTTAAAGGGTACTAATGGAGAATAATCTCTTTGTTAGATAGCCGTTAGATGAATGATAGTGGATGTCTGAATTATTTTGTCTAATTTATGCGTCAAATCTATGAGTTCCGTGATCCGAACCATTATTTTTTTAATACAAGATTTAAATAGTTGAGGGTAAAAGAGGAAATGTGACTTCCTAGAAAGTAGAGAATCAGATTTCCAATAAATTTAAGATATTAAATAAACTGACGATATCCAAGATAAAAAAATATATTATTATATTGATCCTTAACCTAATTACCGGTATATAGGTTAAGGGTTTTGTTATTTTGTGCACCAATGCATAAGATAAGAGCCAATCATTAGCCTTGTAAATGATAAAAAATAATAAAATATTATGAGATATAATGTATTTTACATTGGAGAAAGCAAATGTTCATAGATTTTTTGAATTTTTCTTCATAGAAGTGCAAACTTTACCTTCTCCAATGCAAAATACATTATCTCTCATAATATTTTATTATTTTTTATCATTTCCAAGGCCAATGATTAGTTCTTATCTTATGCATGGATGCACAAGATAACAAAACCCGTTAGGTTAATAGGACCCAATCGAATCATCGAAACCGGATTCCCAAGTTACTATTTATAGGTGTGCAAATCGATGTGTTGACGGAATATCTAAGGTTACCACCAAATTCATGAATTGATTATTATTATTATTATTACGTTTTTTTTTCTTTTTCTTTTTTCCTCCCAGCAAAGAAAATTGGGTGCACCGCGGGTTTGCATTTATCATGTTCACGCTAATTCATTTCATTTTCATTCTCGGACATAATTGCATCTTGTATTTGTACACATTTCCTATATCAAAATCTGAAAACAAATACTATTATTATCTTTTCAGTTTGGTCTATTTTTAGACTAAAAAAAAAATGATAATGTCTTTCCGCTAAAAACGAAAACAACATTGCAATTTTTATTTGATTGATAAAACAATTAACAATGGATCCCGTTATCATGTGCATTTTTCATTTCCAACCAATAAAATCTTAAATCTTTGTGCATGAATGCAGTAACTTACATGTCATGTTTCACATAAAACATAAGCAGATTTAGCTGCTCACTTTCGAACGTTTATGTTCTTTTCCGCTCTCAAAAGATACTACTATAACATTGAAAAGATCGAACACTCTTTATACATTACAAAGATCAACAAGGTAGCTTACATTTAAGTTATTTGAAATGGTTTGATATTAACTTTCAACAATCCATCTCTATATATATCATTTTGGATATCCCTTCTACTTTATGGTATATAATAGGATTCTGAATTTTGAATAAATCTGGCCACGAATAATCCAAATACCACTACATTCATCGAGTTGTATCCACCACCGATCTTTGGTTTAAAAAACCCGGCATAGTCAATCTTTAAATATCTTGTTGGTTTGATAGTCCATACTTGAAGTTCTTCCTTCGCCAAAATCTTTTGGTTGTTTTTGGTTTTCTCAAATATCTCAAAAGATTGGGCGATTCGGAAAACCGAAAAACTATTTTACCATCTCTAATTATTTTCAGTTAGGATAGTAATAAATGTCTCTAGGTGGTTTAAAAAATTAGACCGATATTGTTAGGTAAACTCGAGAAGACCAGTATTGTCGGACGACATCTATCATGTTCAGATGTTCTGTACCAATTCATTTTAATTTTGTTACAAGCCCTTATTTACCAATAACCCCTTCAAAGACAACGAAGGTAGTGACAATTACATTCTGAAGCAGCTGAACAACAAGCCATGGAACCACCAAAAAAGAAAGAGAAAGAAAATTTACTCGTAGGATTTTTTTAAGTGAAGTGCAACTTGTTAGTTAGGGCACACAAAATACCTAAAATTCACAAATTTACATGTAGATTACCGTGCCTAACACCTATCCCGAATGCAAGAAGGGATGGGCAGCCTGCCGTTGAATCCCCACTCAAAAGAAATTTCGGGAGATCCATTCGGTGGGTTTATAATTCTTGTAACGCTTTTGATAAAATTGTCATATTGTAGGCCACAGTACTCAATCCATGACTGTTACACTGTTACACATTAAGTTTTTTTTCACAAAAATGAAAAACGCAGATTTAGCTAACAACTTTCGATTATCATTTCTTTTTCAACATCATACCAATCAACAAAATTTTATCTTTTACAAGATCAACAAATCAACTGCTATTTTTATTTTTTTTATTTTCCAACATCATATCAAACAACAAAAATTCTATCTTTTACGGGATTAACTAAATCAGCCGTTAATTAGAATTATTTCAATTAGATTATTTTTTTTTGATCGATCAAAAGGAATTGTATTAATAAGCACACAAGCCGTGCGCAAGCGAATACACCAAAAAATGGGAAACAACCCCAACCCAAGAAAAAGTTCTAGGAACAATCAATAAACAACAAAGGTCTCTTGACAAACCTAAGGAACTAAACAACCCCGAATTAAACCCCCAAAGTGCTTACGAATTAAAACAAGAACGCAAGCAACAATTAATTAGGATTTTCATCAAACTCTTCCATGGTTAAACCCTTGTGATCTTTCGCCACACCACTAAACATTTCCTTACGACTTGTCTTCGAAGAGGGAAAGCTTAACCCCATTATAGAACCAAATTCCATAAGATTACCTGCTGAAGTCTTACTTGGACTAGTAAGAGATTTGGAACTGCATTTATTTTTGCTGCTTAACAACTCATTGGGAGCTGTCGATTTAGACTTTTTGCGCACCTTGGTGTTTCGCTTGAGTTGGCTCGATCCTTTTGCTGGTTTGGTAATGCTGATATCGGATATTTTCGAAGAAACCTCCTGATCTTCTTGAATCCCTTTAAGTCGATTGTATGTTTCGAATCCAGGGGGAATTGAAGGATCCGAATCAGAGAAGTTTTCCCCTTGTTCCATTACATCCAAATCCTGTGACTTATCCCCGAGACTAGGATAAACTTTTGATGGAATGCCATTAGAATCTTCCTTTACCCCATCTTTAAAAGCATCAACATGTAATTGAATTCCATGAATAATCATCTCCATAAATTCTTCTTTTGAATCTGGGATAGTCGTCTTATTAGGGCTTAAAACCCCCTTTGCCATATCAAAAAGAGTACCAAATTTGTATTCTAAGTATCTTTGAGCTTTGTTTAATTTGACGGGATCGCATTGTCTGCCCAAAAAGCAAGAATCAGAAGGGGTTTCGATACCGCTAACCTGTCCGGCTGTTTGGTTTCTTTCCACCAATTGATTTAAACCTTGGGGCCCCAATGACGATGCGAGAGTTTGATTTGCTTCCATTGTTTGCTCGATCTCCTTACATGTTGAATTTGGGATTTCTTCTTCTGTTCCGCAATCGGCCATTGGAGGAGAAACAACAACAATATGGTCTTTAAAAGCTTCTATGTGAGACCCAATTCCCTTTGAAGCCATACCCATGTACTGTTCTCTAGAATCTGATTGGTGCTCAATTATGGAAGAATTATTATGAGTAGAATCAGGTACTCCATCATGAAATTGATCTCCGTTGCTTGAGGGGATAATAGGAGAAACTATGTTACTTTCGATACCCACCGACGGATGAAGATATTCATCTTTGTTAGTAATTGGGGGCTTAAAATCCTGAGATAAGACTTCATTCGAATTACTGGCAATTTCTCCTTCCTCGAAGTCCAAAGAAACAGAAGAAGAAAAAATTGATTTTTGGTTTACATCCCTTCCACACGAGTATGAAGTACCAGTTTCCGAGTCGGTTTGGTCCAAAACACTCCGCTCCAATTCTTTGAGTGACAGTGTCCGGGTTGAGTCACGATTTAAAAAACTGCATCCAACGGTAGAAGCAGGAGAAGAAATGGACGAAGATTTCATTAGCAACGTGACAAAACCTTTAGGCAGAAAACCCGCATGGGATTGAAGAGGTGGGTCCAACTTCAAATCACTTTCTTTAACCAAATTCAAATTTGAATTTCCTTTTTGAGTATTCAAACCCGCATGGGATTGAAGAGGTGGGTCCAACTCCAAATCACTTTCTTTAACCAAATTCAAATTATTATGAGTACTTTCCCTGTTGAACTTTTGACCATTAAAGTTTTCGTTAGAATACTTAATGGCTGGAGAAGTACCATGCCGTGGATTACCAACATCTGGATTCTGAAAGCTGTTTCTTGGGATACGCAAGCCAAGTTGATCATTTTCGCCAAGGATTGCCGGCAGAAAATCTGGTTCAAAAACCAAACTCCGGTGAATACCCAAAGAATGCTCAACTTGTTTTTCCGCCGGTTCGACATTAGACGAGATCCAACAGTCTTTGACTGATAATTTTAACATCCAAGCGGCTGCATTAACTGGTCCCTTTACTTTCAATCTGATTTCCGATAAAACTTCCCCTGATCTTGTTTCATGGCTTATAGCTAATAAACCACCACAAGCTGCTCCAATATTATTGAATAGATTTATATCCCATGATTGTTGAGGTATCCCTGTGACCACTATCCAAGCATTAGAAATCTGTAAAGTGGTATTGTCTCTATTTTCTAACAACCACTCTTGAAATTGCAGATCCACACCCTCCCTTTGAATCAGTTCTTGCGATATAATTCTTATCTTTTCAATTGAAGATTCAGCAAACATTACTCCTTCATTTGAAGACAAAGGCCAGATTCTAAAGGTGTATTTAATGCCAAAGTGTTGCTGCAACCATCCCCCACTTCAGACCAATCCACATTTAAAGTGTTGGTCCTCAGTTTTATAGCTAGATTCCAGTCACCTAAGTAGTTAATGTTAGGATCATTGAATGTTCCCACCTTCGCTGCTGGCGCCGGCAAAATAGGACGATTACTCCATACATTAGGAGCAATTGGTGCATCTATGAAGCTATTTTTAATGATGGAATGATTGGGAATGGTATCATTATCACTAAAATTGCAGCAGACTTCAAGTGTTTTACACAGTTCTCTCCATCCTTGTTTGTTTCTTCCCACCGGAAAGTATGAGTGATGAAGAAATCCTTTCGTATCCGGGATCGACAATTTCAGAAATTCTCCCCCTTTATTTTTATCTCTGATGAGAGAAAACCACTCTGCCTTCACAGCATAAGACCATTCTTCCTTCTTGAATTCACTGAGAAGAATCTCATGTAATTTATGGATTAGCCAAATCCCTCCCTAGAGAATGAGTTTATCCATGTTTTCCCTTTACATGTTTCACGAATTGTGATGACATTAGCGGATGATTTTGCATTTCCCCACATTTCGTAAGACTTTGCTTGGATGGAGCATCTCAGAGCATTATCTCCATCTTGAAGAAACGTTCCTCTACCTCCCCCATTTGTTTTTCGTTTGCGTTTTCCGATCACTTCTTCCCACTGGTATCCACTCTCTTTTTCTTTCTCTCTCATGACACTCATTTTGTAAACATGACACTCTTTTTCTTTCTCTCCCACATTTCGTAACTGTTTGAACTCTATTTTGTTGTCTTTCATTCTATTTCAATTAGATTATTAAATTATTAAATTTTGTTGTCTTTCATTCTATTTCAATTAGATTATTAAATTTTATTGTATCTTGATATAAACCTTGGAGAACTCCCTGGCACCAATGTATTGCATATACCTTTAGACTTGTAGTACATGACGGGACTCTCGGCTTTCAATGTTGCTCTGCATCTACGGGACTCTCGGTTTTCAATGTTGATCTACATCTGTAATAGATCTCTGTTTTAAATAAATGATCGTGATCAAACTATATATATATATTAGGCTGGCTGGCCGGCCGGCCAAACAATGTATATAGCTGTTTGTTGTACGATTTTTCTTCTTTAATTTTAATTTTCTCTAATATCTCAATATGTTGTGAAATTGTGTGGCAATATGGATATATGAGGGTACAAATGAACTATTCAGTGATCTAGTTTGCTGCAAAACATAGTCGATGATCAAACTACAAGAATATATAATTGAATAATTGAAGTCGAATTCAGTCTTTATAGGTGGTACATAGTGGTGTGGATGAGCGAATATCAAAAGGTTACCACTAAATTCATGCATTAACTGTCATGCCTCCTGAGTTGGAGTGCAGTACTTATCATGTTGGGCACAAATTTATTTTATTTTGTTCACCTGCATAATTATATGTTAATACCGGATTATTCATTTTGCAAAATTTTGCCACAGAGTTTCTCTTGGTTGATTAAGAATTATTAGAGTGCCTATTAAGTAAAACTTCTAAAATTTGTTGTAGATAACCCTACTAGTAGAATAAAGCACAAAAACAAAGATCGAGTGTTTGTTCGAGTTTACACACCAAGGACTCTTTTTTTTTTTAAATAAGTTTTTTCTCTAACAATTTATGATATTAATCTTGTTTTATCGTATTTAAATATAAACAATGATCTACGTTCCACAACTTTCAATTCTCTGAATTTCGAACCAGAAAAATATTTGCCGAATTTCAAATTTACTAGTAGTAAATTTCAAACATATCTTTTTTTTCTGTCAAAACATATTACATAGTGTATATAACTATAGTACTATTGATGGGATATCAAATTCTAAATAAGCTTGGATGTGAACCATCCTCTAATATCACCTTCATCGAACCATATCTTCCATACATTCTTTTGAATAAACCATCATATTTTGTCTCGTGGGTTGTCTACCTTATGAATGCAATTGTGCCTTTTGGGTTGTCTAGTTTATGCGTACACTTGTTTTTTTCTTTCTTATTTTTTTTTTCTTTCTTTCTAAAAATGGAATTTCATTAAAAGAGAAGACACGACTTTGGAAAAATGAATCTCAAACCAAAGGCTAAGGAGTACAAAGCAAAATGCAAAAAACATAAGAAAAAAAAAAGAAACAGTTAGGGGGATTCTAAGTGAAAATTGCATCCCACCCATACATCCATTAATCAAAAGAGGAGCTAAATTCCTCATGTAAAACTTTGATCCCACATGGTAATCATCAACTTCATTTTGTTGTTAAATCTTTAACTCTAGACGCTTTACTCTCAAGAACTCGGTAGGTTCGTGATGTTCTTTATCTACCAATTGTGATAGTATAGTCCAAAATTTTATTTTTTAAAAAGTTAATAAAATTCTGAATTTTTCTACTTTTAAAATCGATGGTTTCTTGATGTTCATGATCAACCGATTATGATAGTAGCCCCAAATTCTAATTTTTGAAAAGCTAATAAATTTCGAATTTCTCTATTTTCATAATCAGTAGTTGCGTGATATTTATTGTCCACCGATTGATCAATAGGTAGTTTCGGGATGTTCATTATCTATCGATTGTGATAGTACATAGCACACCCCAAATTCTAATTTTTCAAAAACTAATAAAATTTTGAATTTTTATACTTCCACAATCGGCGGAAACAGGTGGATGATATCTACCGATTATGCTTAAATTTTGGTACAGAAAAATTGGATTTTTTGACGCAAAAATAATCGGTAGATAGCAATCTATTTTACCTGCCGATTATGGTTGATGTTCTTCATTTCCTAAGAACATCAACCATAATCGGTGGATAAAATAAACTTTATAACTACCGATTATGTTTCTGCAACTGTAAATCCTAGAAAAAATTCCGATCAATATTTTGATTTCAAGTAATTTTGGATCACAACTACTATTATTTATCCGTGTTGTTTGCCTAACTAGAATTTTCATTTTTGATGTTCTAAGTTTCAACTTATAGTTAATGAATTTTGGATTTTAATTTTAAAAAATTAATCCTAAAATTTATTTAATAGACGATATTTGGTTTCAATCAAAATTAAAACGATGAAATTTTTTTCAATAGGTAAACGAAAGAACAAGAAGAAGAAGAGGAATATTATGATTATGAAAATAAAAGAAATATGTTTAGATTTAGTATAAAGGTGAATGACAATATAAACAATTTTTATTTTTAAGATACCCCACAACCATCTTCACTAGATGGGTATAGCAAAGTCGCCCATGATTCTTTCTATGTCGCCTCTAAAAATGCTAAGATACTAAATCAGCTGATAATTTGAATTATTTAATTAGTGGAGTTAATTTTCTTGATTTATCTTGATATAAATTTCGAAGAACTCCCCTGGCACCAGTGTATTGCATATACCTTAAGACTTGTAGCGTACCAAGGGACTCTCAATTTCCAATTTACCTTTGCATCTGTTGTGGATCTCTGTTTTAGAAAAATGATCATATAACCAAGCTATATTTATCTGGTTTCTTGGTTAAACCGTGTATGTAGTCAGTTGTTATACAAATTTTCTTCTTTGATTTTAGTTTTCTCCAATGTCTCAAAAGCTTGTGAGGTTGGGTGGCAATATAGAAATACAAGAGTATACATGTGCATTTTTTCTCTCTCTTTTTATTATAAAACTTATGTGATAACCATTAGTCAAACTACAAGAACAATCGAAATCGAAGTTACTCTTTATAGGTTTACACATTGGTGTGGATGATCCGTGAGCTGATATCTAAGGTTGCCACCAAATTCATGCATAAATTATCATGCCTTTCAAGTTGGAATGCCAGTACTTATCACGTTAGGCCCCAATTCATTTTACACAAATTTGGTAAAAAGACCAAAATCAAAATTTCCTGGGTGAAAAGGACAGTTAGATTTAGATACTGTTTAAATGGACAAAAATTTAAAAATAGTCAGGATGTAACCAGTTTCATCCTGCCCATTTTCAGATACTTTTTCTTATTTTTATTTTACACAGGATGCATCCAGTTTCATCCTTGCTATTTTTTAAGTTTAAGCCAGGATGGATCCAGTTTCATCCTTGCTATTTTTTTTTGCCCATTTTACCCATAAAATTTTTTACTCGTCCATTTGAACCGTGTTTTAATTTTTTTTGGACAAATGACCCATTTTCCGTTCATTTTACTTTTGTCCACCAGTATATTTACATGTTATCTAGGAAGAGACTAATTATATGCTAAACTAAAGGATTATTCATTACATCGTTGATTATGACATCTGCCAGACTGCTACAAAGCTTCTCTTAGGTGATTAAGAGACTGAACACATTAAAGCTTGGCATATAATCGGTCAGTATATGCTTGAATGTCCTAGAGCCTCCATTATCGAAGATCATGCTGCCTTCAACGATGAAATGTTCATGCCCGTACCATCATGTGATGTGGTGATCATAATCGATATTAATATGTGATTAGCTTTAACTACATTAGTTGATAGAAGCACATCAATTTCGTTTGGATATAAGTTGTTTCGCACACCAAAAACTCTTGTCTCAAGTTAAGTGTTTAGTTTCTCTCCTAATTTGTGATAGTAATCTTGTTTATCATTTGAATATGTGCCTATCAGTCAAGTATAGCTTGTCATGTGTATGACCCAAGTTAGACCTCGAAATAGACAACAACAAAATGAAAAATTAACTATTATCTAAAGTTTTATTCCCGTCGATTCATACACCAAGTCGGGAGTTGGATACAAACAAAAAAGATGTTAATTATGCTAATGGACTAGTCAGATCATAAAACTACAAATAAGGTATTACTCATGCCAATGGACTTCTATAGTAAGCCCAATAGAAAACACAAACATTTCAAACAAGCCCATTATTAATATCTTCCTTGAGCTTGAGCACATTTGAAACAGTGGATACCAGGCCGGAATAATCCATTGAGAACCCCTATGTCAGGGTTCAGATGCACATGCTTCTTTAGGTCATAAGACATGATCGAAATCTGAAGTTTGCTAATGCTTATATGTGAACCATCTAATAACATCAAAAGCAGAATGTATCTTCCTCGCATATTTATTGTATAACCCATTGGAATCAAGATCGAAGTGTCTTGTTAGTTATTTAGTTTATGCATGTCTAGTTTATGCTAGCAATTCTGGATTTGCTAAATTTTCTTGATTGTTTATAGTTTTCTCAAATGTCTCAAAATCTTGTCGAAGCAATTCGAAAATCCTACAACTATATATTTGTTCTACTAATTCATCTTCTGTTAGTTAAGACGCTAATAAATGTGTCTTAATTTTGTTGCTCTAACTAAATGAATTGTATTATTTATAGGTGTGATGTGTGCATATTGGTTTGGAACTTTGGATGAGTAACTCTTACCACCAAATTCATGCATTAATCGTCATGCTTTTTGAGTTCTAGTGCATTCATCATGTCCCCCACCGATTCGTTTTATTTTGTTCTCCGACATAATTGTATGGTATTTGCTGAGAAAGCATCATAATTATTTATCAAAAGTCTCTTCAGAGACATCCAATAAAACTAGAACGACAAAGACGCCACTAACAAGTTTATATGCCAAACAGCAAGTGATGGTATCACACAAAAATTCTTTCACAATCGAATCCAATGCATCAAATGAATTCCCTCTACCAATAGGGTCTTGAATCTTGATAATTGTGGCATGATATGTAGCACAATGGACAAGAACATTGCAGGGATACTTTTGCCGTCTGTCGATTGACCGCCTAAGTGGATTATGTGGAGTCATGTATTTAAAAATATATCTGAAGTCATGTATATAAAAATTACACTTACATTACACTTATGTAAAAATTATACTTACGGTGTCACTGTGTCAGTAGTATTCATATGAAACAGAAATTAAGTACACTTGTATAAATATTGTGATCCGGAATAGGTAAATGATTTTAGTTTTTTGATTATTTAACCATTGAATTTGAATTCTTAGGTCTATAAGACAAGCAAAATATGAGTATTGCTCTAATGTCCTAAATTCTAAAAGATATTGGTTAAATATCTCTAAACTGGCATTTAACCTAAACTTACATCTTTTAGTAACTATGACTCATTAAATTTCCCTTCTCTATCTCTTTAGCTAGTAATTGCGTTGATCATTAGAACATCTCCAATGGTTGGGGTGGAGGTTATAAAATAAATATGCCACCTAAAATTTAAAACTTTTTCCACCGAAATTTAATCTTCAATACAAGAGCTAAGGTCCTTGAGAAATGCAACATGCTTATATGCGGATGGAAGATAAAATATAAATAAGATATTCTTCATAATCTTGGGTCTAAGTTCGCATCATCAATTTTTCTCTATGTTAATTTGAAAGTTGTGACATAAAACCTTGGGAGTTGAAGATGACTTTTATGTTGAAAGGTCTTAATTTTACAATTCATGCAGCTATCAATTCTTTAAAGTTTTCTTCGTTTTTGTTAGTTTTGTCTAATATCTCAAAAGCTTGTGCAGTTGTGTCACTATATAGAAATATGAGAGTATACATGAGCCACTATATGATCTCTTTCTTTTTAGAAACTTAAACTATAATCGTTATTCGAACTACTACAACAATAATTGAAGCCAAAGTTACTTTGTATGGGCGATCGTGGCTCATAAATAACAACCTACCATCTTATAAATTATATAGTAGAAAAAAAAGTAGCATTACGAGTTCGTACGTCAAACTCCGAAGACTCGATGTTTTAAATAAAGTATTTTCCATTTAGGATAGTAATAGTAATCTTGTTTATCACAATCAGATAAACAATGATACATTGTATTGTTTGAATTTCAAACCAATAAAATATCCTTGCATGTATGAAGTAACTTAAAACATATGCAGATTTAGCTACTAACTTTTGAACGTTTATGTTCTTTTTCGCTTTCAAAACATACTACTATAACATTGAAAAGATTAAACACTCCGTATACTTTACAAAGATCGATAAGGTAGATTACATTTAAAATTATTTGAAATAGTTTGATATTAACTTTGAACAATGTATTTCCATATATATCATTTTGGACATCCCTTCTACCTCATGGTATATGATAGGATTCTAAACATTTAATAAATTTGGGCATGAACAAACCCAATACTACTATATTCATCGAGTTGTATCCACCTTATATTTGTTTTGAAAAAACTGTCATAGTGAAGCTTTAAAAGGCTGGTTCGTTTCATAGTCCATACTTGAAGTTCTCCCTTCTCCAAAGCCTTTTGGTTGTTTTTGATTTTATAAAATATCTCAAAATCTTGGGCGATTCAGAAAATCCGAAAACCATTTTAGGGTCTCTAATTCTTTTTAGTAAGATAATAATGAATAATTCTACCACCTGGTTTAAAAATTAGACTAGTGTTATACACAAAATAGAAGAGGAGTCCAAATTTATTCACACTCCTCTAACGAGTGTATATTTCACATATTCTTCTGATTGGTTGATTATTTAACTGATGTCTCCATTACTCTCCATGTTTAGAGTCATGACCCTCGTTATATAGCACAATCGTTAAGGAGTGTGCATAAATTCGGACTCCTAGGAGAGTGGTACTATATCCAGTTAACATAGTAATAAATGTGTACGAGTAATGGTTACCACTTACCAGTTACCACCATACTCCTGTATTAACGGCAGTATTTTTTCCAGTTGGAGTGCATGTACCATTTTTTTCACCAATTCATTTTATTTTTGTCACATGAGGCATTATTACATGCAGTTTTATGAAACTCAAAGGCCTGTTATTTTGCAAAAGTCCCTTCGAAATTTGGAAACACCGAATAAAATTAGAACCGCAAAGATAACGCGTAGTCGTGTACTAATAATACATGCTGAACAACAAGTGATGCAACCACAGAAAAGAAAAAAGTCCACTCTGGCATGGGATCTTTTTTTAGTGAAGTGTAAGTTGTTAGTTAGGACAAAAAAATACCTAAAATTTACATATTTACACCTGAATTACTCAATCAAGGATTATTACCCCTCTTCTCAGCGCCTATCCCAAATGTTAGAAGGGCCTGGCAGACTGAGGGTGGATCTCTCTCAGAAGAAATTTCGGGAGATCTCTTCGGTGGGTGTGGAATTGTTGTATAGCTTTTGAGAAAATTATCATTCTATATATTGATTGTACTCAATATAGGATCTGGCACAATTATGCATTTTCGTTTTTTTCACAAAAATGAAAAACGCAGATTAAGATATAACCTTCGGCTATCATATCACTAGAAATATTTTACCAGACCAACAACCAAATCAACAAATCAGTTACTAATTTGATTTTCCTTGGTTTGTCTAATTTCATCATCAAACCAATCAGCAAATATTTAACTTCTACAAGATCAACTAACCCAATCGCTAATTCGTATTATTTGAGCTAGTGGATTGAATTTTATTTACTTATCTTCACAGAAACCTTGGAGAACTCCCCCTGATACCAGCAAATTTTGTATACTTTCAGACTTGTGGTATATGACGAGACTCTCATATTTCGATGTTGCTCTGCATCTTTTATGGATTTTTGTTTTAATGAAATGATGGTGATCAATAAATACATATCCGGTTGATTGGATAAACTATGTATTTGTTTGTTGTTCGAACATTTTTCTTTGTTTTTAGTTTCCTCTAACATCTCAATAACTTGTATAATTGTGCGGCAATATGGATATATGAACTATTTTGTAATCTCTTTTAAACATAGAGGATGATCGTTATTCAAACTACAAAAATAATTGAAGTCGAAGTTAATCTTTATATATAAATGCACAAATCGGTGTGGATGAGCGGAATCTAAGATTACCACCAAATACATGCATTAAGCCATAAATTGGAATGCGTATTGTGTTGAACTGGAGTCGTATTTGTCATGTTAGGCACCAATACAATTTATTTTCGTTCACCGGCATAATTATGTATACGTTGTCCATGAGGAGGCTAATTATATGCTAAACACCGGATTATTCATTTTATGAAGTTCTCCAGGGAGTTTCTTGGTTGATTAAGAATAATTTAGAGTGCCTATCTAGTAAATCTTCTAAAATTTGTTCTAGAATAAAGTAGAAAAACAAAGATAAGTGTTTTTAGAGTTTGCACACCAATTTAAAATAAGTTTTTTCTGTAAAAATTTCTTATATTCATTTTGTTTATCGCATTTAAATAAACAATGATCTACGATTCCACAACTTTCAATTTTCTCAATTTCGAACCAAAAAGATACGCACAATTACAAATTTAATTAACTTGTAACTTTTGAACCTATTTTTTTCATTTCTGTCAAAAACTATTGTGTAATATTGAAAAAGATCAAAAGAACTTCATATTTTGCAAAGGTCAATAAATGAGCTTACATTTAAATTATATTTGAAACAATGGATTTTAAGTTAGAATAATATACACAAAATTGGTTAAAAAGACCAAAATCAACAATTCATGGGTGAAAAAGATATCTAGATTTTGGTACTGTTTAAATGGACAAAAATATAAAAATAGCCAAGATGTAACCAGTTCCATCCTACCCATTTTCAAATACTTTTTCTTATTTTTAATTTACATAATCACTACAAGAAAAACATCCTTTGACAACACGGGAAAGCCGTTGTCGAAATGGTATGACAACGTTTTTCTAGATGTTGTTGTATTGTTAAAAGTTCTGTCACTTCGACAATAATTAATCTCCATTGCAGGCAACGTTGTCATACATGACCCAATGACAACAACTTTGTTCCATTGTGAGATGTTATCTCAACAACATTGACAAAACGTTGTCGAAATATTTTTAGATTTAAAAAAAATATAAAAAACATCACAATATATCATATATGAAATTTGTATATATAAATGTAATTTACTTATTTACATTAAATCAGTATTCATTCATAATAGATCACAAACAAAAGACAAGGTCAACGAATCCCAGCAGTGTAGATCATTTCCAGACAATGAATATTCAAAAGACGATCACTCAAGGCTTGAGAGCAAGGGACAATCCGAAACTGGAAGAATTATCCAAGGCCTTGGTGTCGAACTCACCAGAGTTTCAAGATGGACTCGAGTTTGAGATCGTGTTGCATGAGAGAAGCAAGCTTCCCATGGTTGTTGAGAAGCCTCTGCTTCACATGTGTTACGGGATCAACTGCATACGAACCTCCTACTGTGATTGTGTTCTCATTATATAGTACTCGAGTTGAGAAGCTTGTGATTGTGTTCTCATTATGCAAAGTGAAGTACTATATAGTGGCCTTCAAAGCATCAATATGGTGCACTTATAAGTATGTCCCCTATCATACCTAAAAATAAAATCCAAAGAAAGGGTCATGCTAAGTGCTACAAAGTAAAACATTCCCATAATCCAATAACCCAAATGACCAAACCGTAGTTGTGGTTGCTTGAAGTTGGAAGACTTACCAAATAATTGAAGCTTGTAGTATGGAATCTATGGATTATCCAGATTAATTCCAGTATTGTACTTTGTCAAAGCACCCGCATAACCAGCCTCTGCACCAAAAGCGAAGCTAGGGGAACCGAGTCAACGACGGTTGTTGTAACATCAACTGCAGGGGACAGGTTCATGCCAACATCTGATGTGTCCTGATTTGAAAGGATTCAATCCCTTTGTAGTCCCAGCTTCCGTTTTTATATCCCCCAGTTAGGAAGAAACCACAAGAGCTAAAATTAAAGTACCAACAAACTTCAACTCCACAGAACAATATATGGGCATTATAAAGTTCGTATAGATTATAATTCCTAAATTTGAAAGCACAAACACAGAACGGTTGGAACAAAGTGTTCAAAATAGAAACATACCTTTGTGCCTAGGTTCATCAAGGCTATTTCCATGTTATTCTTTGCGATATCAAAGTTCGGAGTCAAATCCAAGCACCCAATTACATAAAATAAAAAGAGAGTTGCATCTTATGTGATACATGCTACACATAACGTACTAGCAGGTGCACACACTTATATATATGTAAACTACCTTTCATAGCAAGAAATAACCACCCCCTGATTCCCGTGGTTCTTATAAATGACACCCACGTTACAATACGCTTCAACATACACAGGCATTTGCTGTGCAGCCTTCCCATAACATCTAAGAGCCATATCATATTGCATCATCTCAGAATATAAAACTCCAAGGTTGTAATATGCGGGCAATATGTAAAAATACACATCTGTGAGAGCTATACAGAGTCAGTAAGCGCACAAGTATAAGCCAATAGAAATAAAGCATGTACTACAGAGGAAATAGATAATACAACTTAGTGAGGGTCTATTTTAATAGGTTCAAAATACTTCTGCATTCCCTCATGAGGGCAACTAGCGATCTTTAAACTAATACCATGGTCATCATAACCAGCGATCTTTAAACTAGTACCAAGGTCATCATAACCCAAGTACCTTAATTCACAAATGAGCGAATAGTCAACCTGTTTTGAGTAGGTTCTTTCCCAAGAGGTGTTGATTCAAATCCCATATCTCAAATATAATTAATCCTCCATATAAATTGGCCAGGGCATTTTCACAGCTTACAAATTGCAGTGAATTTTCAGAGCTTTGTTTAATACTAATAGCCATCAATAAATTCAAAAAAACTTGCAAAAAAATTCTTACAAGAATGAAAAGCCCCATACAAATTAACTGGATCTACTAATATAAAAAATAATAGAAATGATTGACACAAACAAACACTAACCTCCAGATGCCAAGTTGCCAACAAACCATTTCCAGTAACTATCTCTTCCCTTCTTGAAATTAAAGAACCTCTTGAAGTAATCCTTAAATGCAAAGTTCAAGGCCTGAAAAAATATTTTAAACAAGTTAGTGATCAAGCTACAACAAATTCCAGAATACATGAGAACAAATTTAGGTTAAATTAAACAACAAACATGTCGAGATATGATCCAACCTTAGTAGGGAAGTGTTTCCTCTCCACAATAACCATTACCTATCTCCCTTCATGGTCGATTCAACTCTTCCACAACCAAAAATTAAATGCAAAATCAGATATGGTAAGTGCCATTTAATACTTAAAATATGTTACGATTAGTTCAAAAAAGCCAAATGAGCAACCATGTGCAAACGGAAGATGCAAACTTACATGATTTTCTTGTTTGTGGTTTCACCAAATCCCAGCAATTTATAAAAATGGAAACCACGTCTTGCTTGAGATGCTTTTTGCCAATTTAAGCTGCGACAACCATACATAGTGAAAATTATGACTAATTTGAGGACATTTTAGTAAAAGAAATTACAACCTCCACTAGAGTAGATACAACACATATATTTAAAATAAAATCACAAACCATCAAGATAATTTAAGACGGTGAAAGAATATACCTCGAATTTCCAGTGTGGGCATATGACATGGAAAATAATTTCCAACAAAGATGAAGTCCTCCATAAGACGTTCATGATCGATCTCAAATGGTGGATTAAAAATTCTCATCTCATAAATCCAAGTACTCTCAAAGTGTCTAGATGTTTGCGGACTGCAAAACAGTAATCCAATCGCGTATCACAAATAGATGGAAACCATTAAATATACAAAGATGACATCCAGTGGGGACCTCTAGACTAGATTGCATTCAGGACTGACCTGGTGTGGCTTATTCAATGTTACAGCACTGCCCTGCTTTTCATGTAACTCCTAAATTTTCTATTTGCTTTTCCCTCACAATTTGCAGCTAAATGACCCACCTTACTGCATATGAAGCATTTGTCTTGATGTGCAGTGACGACAATCTACAGAGTGTAATATATGAGCACATTTATTAGTAATTGCATAAAAAAATGCGAACATCTATTAGTAGTTGTATAAAAAAATGCATGCAAAGAAACGAGAACTAATGCATGTTATCAGCTTTAAGAAGTGAAACTCTATCCATCTGATAACCTTCAGGGATCTTATTGTTGTATGTAATGAAAATACAATAACATGGTTTTCCTTCTACTTCATGTGTAGCCAATGACAACATAATTAATCCCGCATCTTGCAACATAACACCATTACATTGAAGTGTTTGTATCCCAGCATAAACAACATAAAATGTTTCTATCAAATTGAAACAATCTTTACCACCATGAAAAGAAAATACTTACCAAACCTTACAGGAAGTGATGGGTATTGGGATCAAAACCAGGAAGGTTTCTTTGCAGATGAACATAAGACATAACTTTGTGTTCCCCTTCGCACACCAAAAATAGTCAATACCCTCTCACACCTAACCATTACAACCTCCTAATTTCAGATCAGGTTTGGGGTTTTAACAAAACACAGAGCTGAAATTAGATCTGATCTAAATATTTTTTTAGAGAAAGTTCTAAAAGAAACAAAAAGAAAGAAACCCAGAGCTCAAAAACTAGTGATATAGAAAATTAAAGGATGAACAAAATAAAAGAACAAAATACAGAGAAAAAAACTTATCTTTAATTTCTTTTAGATCGAGAGGGTTAAACAATGATTCAAGTGAAAATCCTACAAAACTAAGCAAATTCTACCTTCAAAAATCATAAATCAAGCTTTAGATCAACAATTTAGTTTTTCTCAGTAGTGAAAAACCAGTCAAAATTAGGAAAATAAACCTAATACGGATGAAAATCTATCGTACAAACATAAATCCACCAAACCCCCAATCTAAATAAAACCCTAGATTCACAATACACAAATTACCCAACAAATCATACATATTACAAAAACAGGAATGCAAAACGAACCACCAGTTTACAGAGACATCGAATCAATACTTTTAATTTCACAAAATATCAACAAATTTACAAGAAGAGAAAATCTGGAGATGAAACAAAAAACCTAATACCTATACACGAATCTGCCACATGAAACTCTTACTTGTAACTTGTTTTCAAGTGGAATGAAGACGCGAATTAGGTTGTATAAACCTAACATTACTTCATATCTTTGAGTAAGAAAAAGACATGGTAAGGAAGCGGCGGAGAAGAAGATAAGATTTAGGTTTATTTTGATTTTGATTTTTCTCTCTCATCAACCTTATATAGAAGATATTTGTTATAGTGCAGCAGAGATGGATAACTATAGTACAACATCCTCCGTGACTGTTGTTGGGATTCAACAATGTTTTTCTAGGATAAATGTTGTGGATACCTTACTTCTTGACATCGATTCTCAAAACGTTGTCATATATCCGTTGTAAATAGCTGTTTTTCTTGTAGTGAAGGAGGGAACGATTTTGCTCTAGCACTGCTAGAGCAACTTTGCTCTAGCAGCACAATGACCATTCATTTCAACTGTTTATAACATCACTAACCTCAACTAACTAACTCTAGTTAGGTATACTTTTTGTTGTTATTCCCGTTTTTTTAGCTTGTAATTTAAAAAAATCTTATATCCTGAAACATTGAACACCCTTTACAAGTTACGATTTACAACAAAACCAAGTCTTAAAGAACTAATCGCACAACACTACAACAATACTTTCACAAAGACAAAATACCATTCCAAGCCTCTGCTACAATGTCGAGAAAGGACTGATCCACATAATACACAAAATACATCATAAGCCTTATATCCTTCAATGACGTTATCAGATAGCATCATTTGCGACACATGACACCATAAACCTGGACATGTGCAAACAGTCTTGAAGACCATTAGTCCAAGATAAGTGCAAAAAAGCTTTGGTTTTCGACAAGGTTATGAGTTCCTTCACCGTTCAATGTTACCCGGTTCTGAGAAAATGCACAAATATCAACAAAGTAAAATAAGGCGCACAATAAAATGTTAATACTACAGACCGATACATAATTCGTGATGAAATAGAACTATGGGTATGATATTTTATATGGGGTACTTTGGTAGGACGTCACCGTTCAATGAAATAGAACTACTACAGACCCTGCTTGACAGGGTGCAGTACTATCAAGGGATTGTGTTAACATTGCGCATCCAGGTCAAAATAGTTATATCCATCATTTAACTATCACGACACAATATTACTGTTACGACTCAACTACAACAGAAATAGAAAAATCAATTTCACTCATTCACTGCATGGACTAGTCTAGATATGACTTCTGCCATGGAGTTCAATGGTTCAGTTGTGGTTAGCTTAGACATTTAATAACAAATTCTTCTTTTGAAATGGGCAACCCATCTCTTAGTATCCCCCTTGAACGAAAAAAATAAGGTGCACGACAAACTGAATTTGGTGAACAACAAAATATGGTGCACGACAAAATGAATTTGGTGTACATCAAAATAAGGCGTAACGGTAAGTTTTTCTTATTTATGTTTGAAACTAAGTGATAAGTCCCAAACAAATATACCCAAACCCAAATAAATATGTTCTAGTGACCATCTATGTGGTAACTAATAAAAATTTAATTTTACAGAAGAAGGTTTATGTATGTACCTCAACGCGAAATTGGGGACAGTAGTAAGGGATTGGCATGGAATCTTGTTGTAGAGTTGAACTTCCCATTACTTCTTCAACATCTGAATCACTGTATATTACTTCTTCTACATCCGAGTCTATATAACAGTTGATGTCAGTTATATAAGAACCTAAATAAACAGAAAACAAAACACTCTAAAAAGGAAAATAAGATAATAGAATTATGACTGCACACCTGCACTTTGGGTAATCTTCTTTTTTGCCTTTTTTTCTCCGTCACTGGATCATGTTGAGCATTTATTTTTCTTTTCACTGTTAACGGTTTAGTTTTGGTACGTTTCTTTGTTGGTTTGGCTTCACTGGGCTTCTTTGCTTGCTTTTTCTTCCTTATTACTGATTTGCGTCGACATTTCACTTTACCTTTCTCTACTGATGACTTGATTCTCCCAGTCTTCTTGCTTGATTTTTTACTTTGAGGAGGGGCTCGCAGTGTTATCTTAGCACTCATTGGAAGTTGTATACTTGTTTGACCCATGTTTTCATTGTTCTCATCCGCAACATTGATAATATTTTCCGCTTGATCATCTTGAGTAGACTTCAGAAAATTATCTAACTCACCTAGTACTCCAGTCAACAACTTCTCCGTAAAGGCACTAGAAGTTCCAGTGCTTGTACCTTTCATGGCTAAAGATAAAGACATACGTGCTAAGTCGCTGTACTCGAGGGATGATGACCCACTGTTTCCTTGAATACCAGCACCATTTTTATTAGGCTTTTCAATACCAACACCATTTTTCGATCTCGTCCAACGACTTAGATAATATTGCGATGGGAGATCATACACTTGGTGGATATGCAATATCTTCATAGAGTGGGAACATATCATTCCCATAAACTGGAAATGCTTACAACTACACTGAATAGAATTGTCTAAAGAGTTGAACGTAACAGTACGAGCATATGAAAATTTAAATGATGTTACCTTGTAGGTATATACTGGTCCATCCTGATCAACAATTTCTGGAATCAAATCTAGAGTTTGTCTATATTCCTTTTGGAAGTGAGCAAACATTGTTGCTGTATAAAGTTCTGAAGCTCGAGCTTCAAGTGGCCAGTGACTTTGCAAAGGTGGTTTTTTTTTGCATGCTTCTGAAATCTTCAGCTTTTTCTATATCTCGTCGACAAGTAAGAACCTTATCATATTGAAGGACGAAACTCTTGAGTGATAAAGTTCTTTTAAAATACTTCTTCAAAAAACTGTTCATGCCTTCGCTCCGTTGTGTAGTTGTCATACCAGCATAAAAGTGTAACCGGCCATATACTTGAGCCCACTTCTCCTTTTTCTTATATAAAGTCTTCAACCATTTATTATCTGTCAGTTTGTATTTCTTAAGCAAGGATTTCCACATTAACTCGAATTCTTCCTCGGTCTCATTTTCGTATATACACCTTTTGAAATCCATGGCAAAAAATTCAGAACTTGCAAATACATGGGAGAGGTGCTTCGCTGCCAGTTGGAAAATATGCCAAAGACAAAGTCGGTGATGAGTATCCTGGAATACCTGTTTGATTGCATTCATAATAGGTGCTGCTTGATCGGTGAAAATCGTCTGTGGATGTTTCCCGTTCATGGCATTCAGAAATGTCTTGAAGAGCCATACAAATGAGTCTGTGCTCTCGTCTAGTAATAATGAACATCCAAAAAGAGTTGTCTGGCAATGATTATTTACCCCAACAAAAGGTGCAAATGGTTTATCATACTCATTAGTTCCAAATGTTGTGTCAAATACCAACACATCACCAAAGAAACCATAGTCCATCCTACATTTGGCGTCACTCCAGAAACAATTGCATAACTGACCATTCGCATCCATTTCAATTGCATAAAAAAAATATGGATTTTCTTTTTGCATTTCTTGAAAGTACTCTAACAAATGCTCAGCATCACCTTTCCCTAACACATCTTGACGCCTTCTTCTTTGTATATGATTGTTACAATCCGTCTGGGTGAAGTTCAGATTTTGAGACCCTCCCAATTCAACACTGAAGTATGCAAAAATATTTTTTTGACTTATACCTGCGTAATGCATATTTTCAATTAATCTTGCTTGAGCACTCTCTATTTTCCTTTGTGATCTCAACATATGAACTTGATCTGAACATGTAAGCAAGTGGTTGTGTTCTTCCACAAATTCTACTATGGAATATTTTAAATCATCACTGTGCAGTTTAATGACCAACTTTGCATCGCAACCTGTTCGTGCATGCAAGCGTCGTTTCAGTGGAGACCCTCTTGGATGCTGCCGATACTCTCCTTGGTTTGAACAAACTAGAACTCTTCTTGAAATCGTTTTATCTTTACGGTGAGTGGTTGAATCTTTCCGTATGCTAAACCCAATGCCTCTAGCATAACGATTATAATAGTCATATGCCATTTGTTCCGAATCGAATTTCATACCAATTTTTGGCAATTCGTTGTCAATACCATTTGTTAGAACATCATTTTCCATAGTAAATTTATCAAGTTCTCCTTCCTGCAACGAATAAGGTTGAAGAATCACCATGACCTGATTCATCACGCACAATATCATAAGTAAAATTACTTTGAATAATACATCCACTATCTAATACCTATTAAATAGTTACACCTGAACATAGTCATAACCATTCAGACCATCAATCAAACAGTTAACAGTGTGCTAGGACAAGAGTGAATGTAGAGTGCTAAGACAAAAAGATCAATTAATCATAGAGAATTTCATGAGCAATTTATGTAAAGAGAAAATTACCTCGTTTAGATTGTGAGATATCTTGAAGAGTAATATTTTTCTTTGATTTCAACCCAATGTGAAACATAGGCCTTTAATTTCTCTAGTTTCTTCACGATTTCTCAAGTAATGGAAAAAAAATTAATCTAGATAACGATAATACAGATTTGTATGCCATTCAAAACCTAGTAATACGATATTCACATTGGGTTTTCTTTAGAAAGTTTTTTGATCTTTTTTTCGGGCGGCAAGTAAGAAACTATGGCGCCAAAACGATATACATTGGGTTTTCTTATACTACAGTGAAAAAGCTAATCCCAAACTAGGGTAAACAAATCGTGGTTAACCCCAACTATGCTGACATCACAAATAGGCAAATAAGTGGTCAGTGTGCTGCTAGAGCGAAATTTTCTCCTAGTGAAGGATGCATCCAGTTTCATCCTCGCTATTTTTTAAGTTTAAGCCAGGATGAATCCAGTTACATCCTTTTTTTTTGTCCATTTCACCCTTACTAATTTTTACTCGTCCATTTGAACCATGTTTTAATATTTTTTTTGGACAAATGACCCATTTTCCGAATAATATATCTCTTGATGGGAGACTGAATTCTGAATATGATTGGATGTGAACCATCCACTAGTATCACAGCCACCGGATCATATCTTCCACACATTCTTTTGAATCCATCTAGTTAATATTCAGTTGTCTCGGCTCTGGTGGGTTGTCTAGCTAATGAATGCAATTATGCCTTTTGGCTTGTCTAGTTAATGCATGCACTTTTTGTTAATTTTTTTTTTCTTCTCTGAAGATGGAATTTTATTATAAGATAAGATACAGATTTGGAAAAGAAGATCTCAAACCAAAGACTTAGAAGTACAAAGCAAAATACAAAAAACATAAGATTTTTTTTAAAGAGTTAAGGGGCATTTCAAATGAAAATTACATCCCCGCCATACATATATGAATTTATGGGAGTTAAATTCTTTATGAAAAACTTTAATCCACCAGAAAATCATCGAATTTATTTTTGTTATTAAATCTTTAACTCTTGATAGTTTATTCTCAAGAACTTGTTGTTTCCTCTCTTTCAACAGTGACCAAAATAATGCACATATTACAATGCATGCAATATTATCCTACTTTTCTTAATTGTTTTTAGTCGTCTCAAATGTCTCAAAATCTTGGAGAGAAATTCGGAAATTTGCTAACTATTCTACCATTTCTATTTTGAAAATCAAGATAATTACTCTTATAAAGGTTAGTATAGTAAAGTTACTAGTACTAAAACTAATTTTGGATTTCTCCCTTATAAAGCACAGTTTGGCTAACTTAGACTATCTGAGTGGTGGCTAGGATTTATTCTGGGCAAAGATAAATCTACGGTCGTGGTTGTGCAGACCACACCCTCATCTCGCACATGTAAGTGATGACCAAGATTTCATATCCCAATTGATAAATCTATGGTTGTAATTTGTCCCATAAAACTAACATTTAATGACTCATTAATGGAAACCTAATATAATAAATATAGTAAATGATTAATATAATAAATACCTAACTAATTAGTGTTCCACACTAATTAATATTAAATGATTTATTAATTGCTCATAATAATGTTTGTTCACTAATTGCTCATAATAAATAATTTATTAATTTATTCCTCTATAAAATTTCTCTTAGTTAAATTAATAAATTTGAATTTTTTCTATTAATAAATAATTTTGATAAAAAAAGAAAAAATATCAATAGATATTAGTTGCGATAGTAGGTTGTGGAAGCGGTGGAGAAGGTCCAATGAATCACTAATCTAATAATATCAGTAGATGTTAGTTACGGCACGGGTTAAGCCCTATAAACACATAGATAACCATTAATCTAAGGAACAAGTACAAGAGACCTGGATCTTCCGGCAACTCATATAATGGAACACTTTATGTTTTGTTTATGCAATCCCATTAAGCAAAATCAATACTAATACTTTGTTACTGCACTTTCTTATTATTATTATCATCAATAATATAAAGCACAGTTTGGATAACTTTGCTTATGTAAGTGGCGGTTCAAATTTTTCCTCACAAGAGATAAATCTAGGTAGGTAATCGTTTGTCATAGGTGATGGTTGTGATTGAGATTAGAAATGCATCTAATGGACAAAAGTTATCATGTCATTAAGGTTCCATAATTCTTCATAATAAATAGTCTATTAATTAAATATCAAACTAAAAAACATAATATATAAATTATTCTACCAATGATGATAATAAAAGTATATTTTTATTAGCTAATACTTAGAATTAGTTTGGTATTTCTGCGAGCTTTACAAAAGTGCTTTTCTGATGTACGTTATTGTGCGGAGCTATGTAAAAAAAAAAACGATTGGTTGCCGATGTAAGTTACTGTGTCGAGCTTTATAAAAAAAAACAATTGAACGGTTGCAGATTATAAACTAAAGCTAAAACTATTTTAAAAAACAGACATATCTCTGAAAATATCATGTTCAACTATAGTTAGTGAGAAAATGACAAAAGCAGACATATTTCTGAAAATTGTCTATTCTATTTTATAATGTGTAAAGTAAATTTTCTACTATTAGAGTACGTACACATGTAATATTAAATTTACTAATTAGTATTATTACTAAAACATATTATTTTTCTAAACCACTTTTTAAAAATCCATAATCTCTTAATATTTATTGTTGAAAATAAATGTATATTTTAGTGATACGATATAACATAAAATGTAGTTTGAAAATAAAAAATAATTATCTTTAAAGAATATAAAATATAAAAAATAAAAATTGGTGATTATATATAGATTCAAGGATAATTGTTGTCAGTTATAAACAAAACGGGATAGAATTGGAAAATAAAATATGAAGCTAGGGTGAACTATAGCTTTTGCTTTTGAAGCTTTTAAAAGCTCCTTCTCCCCACTTTACAAATTGATAAATTTTGGAAGTGTACACTTTATGAAATCTTTAATAAACACTAAGATGAAAAAATATTGCTATCAAAATGTTTTCAAAATACTCTTTTTGAATGAAAAAAAGCAGCACCAAACTTAGTTAAATTGGCTAACAATTATATAAGTGGACCATAATGACGGTGGCAAGTATTGGTGCCCAGTGAGTAATTTCGCATCGCCTCACATATTTCTTGATAAATGGTTTAACGTTATTTTTATTCAATGATGATGGATAGCAGAGTTTATTTTTAGTAGAGATTATTGTTATTAGGTTAATTACTTAATGATTTGACTTACTAACTAATCATGATTTTATTATTTTTATGCAACAAATAACCTCACATTTGGAGGCATAATATCGTAGAATGTAATGGCCTTCCTTCTACCGATAATGTCCTTACTAAGCCACTGCGTTCATCTGATAGTATTGAGTTTTCAATGATAACCACTGCGTTCATCTAGCAGCAGCTTCTTAAGAGGTCACCCATCCCAATATTACTCAATACCGAGCATGCTTAACTATAAATATTTTTTTCCAACTACGAAGCCAATTATGCTGAAAAGGTCTCAGTGTTAGCAAATGACAAACCATTACCTCGATTCCAACTTAATTTGGAGCCATCCTCGGGTACGGAATATGTTCAATTCTAGACTCTGGCATTTTTTCTCACTCATGAGACTCTGGAATATGTCCAATCCGTCAAGCATACTCTTTCGCCCTCAACATGTAACCCGTGGTTGACTCTAATACCATTTTTAAGGACCTGATCTTTGCCAATATTGTTCCCACTTAGTCATTGTGGTTATCCGATAGCGTGGGATTTTCAACTAAAACTGATGTGGACATCCATTAGCAGTTTTCTGGGAGGTAGCCCATACCTAGATTACTCTCGCCCGAGAACCCACAAATTCAGTGATTTTTACCAACTCTGGATCCAACTATGTTGAAAAGGCCACAATGTTACGAAAGGACAAGCCATTACCTATATTCCATTCGGTGAACTCTTCCTACCAAATTGAATTGCGTACATAATATTTATGGGAATTTTGAAAAACTAGAACTACATAGTATCTGGGTAAAATGATTACCATCGGAAATGACATTTTAAAGTATAATATATTAAGTGAATGAATTAGATTTTAAGTATGTCATCATCATTGAAAAAAGTAAGAACATACAATAAGCTTGGACTTCTCCATACATAGCACCGAGGCTTTTTAGTTATAAACCCCACACCTCTTATCCCAAGGTGGTCAAGTGGGGTTTGGTGTTATGTGGTTGGACCCAGAGTAGTGTCTGATGGTCCATGAAGATCCTAATAATTGGTATCAGAACCCGTGGTTGGGGCTACTGTTCGAACGTTGAAGTGGTTGTGGATGTCACCCGGTTTAGGGCGCAAGTGAAATCAGACTCAAGGTGAAGAAGGCAAGGCCCAAAGTTCAACTGGAGCTCAAGGTGGAGTTAGTGTCTCACTCATTAACTCAGGTGGACCAGGGTTCTAGATCAGAAAGGCAATGCTCAAGGTTGAACTGGCGCTCAAGGTGGAGTTAGTGTCTCACACATTAACTCTCAAGTAGTAGGGTTCTATGTGGGCAAGAAAATGCTCAAGCTGGAGTTGGTGCTTACCTTCTCATTAACTCAAGGTGAAGTAGGATTGTAGGGCGCATAATGACAATAATCCTGATCGATGGGTAGCATATACAAATGGTACTCATATGGTGAAGTCTGATTGGACTGGTGAAGTAGTTTAATATCGTCAAGGTTGAGATTGTTGGAGTATGTGGCACGATAAACAACTTAATTATAGCTAGGGATAGTCCCACATGGAAGAAAGAGGAGTACATGTTGAGCTTAATAAACTTGGGCATCTCCTTACGTAGCGTTGTGGCCTTTTAGATTAAAACCACACACCTCTTATCCCAAGGTGGCCAAGTAGGGACATGATCGGTGCTATGTTGTCGGGCCCATAGTAGGTTACTATTTTCCATGAACATCCTAACACCATTCACTAAATATAAGAAAGATGGAAAAAGGTAATACCATTTCAAAAGATCGATAAAATATCTTTTTAAACTAAAAAACATATCGAATAATATATATATTTTTGGGACAAAATATGTAAATATTAGTTTCGATATAATTTCATTGTTGGCTTGAGGATACAACTCTAAAAAGGAGAGACATAGTATGGGAGGATGTCAAGGCGGAAAATGCTAAAAAGGATGTGAAGTGAAGAATAAAAATATCTATCGGGTTTCCCTTTACTTTTGCAACGATAAGAAGGGTAAACTTGATATTAATACACATTATATTTGATATTCATATGTCGGAAAATTCATAATTAAATAAAAATTATGCCCGTGCCATTACGGCACGGGTTAAGACCTAGTCATATATAAGGTATCTTTTTTTTTTTTTTGAAGAAGGAAGGATATATTGAAAAAGGAAAAGCTGTACAAGAATACATGGTGTAAACACCATCAAAACTAAGAAGAAAAAGAAACTGAAACTACATATTTAACACAAACTACATATATGGGCTAAGAAGATAAATAAGAAGAATGGGCTAGATATATTTAACACCATCAAAACTAAGAAGAAAAAGAAACTGAAACTACATATATAAGGTATCTTAATGGTGGGTTTGACACAAAGAAAATAAGATAAATGGGCTAGATATATTTTTTCTCCTTCTTCTGTTAGTTAAAATTGTAATAAGTGTGGCTTCGTGCCTTTGAGAAATATTACTACTCAAACAAGAAGAAAAGTTAAAACTACTATTAGGCTATTTAACTCTCTAATCTTTTTTTTTTTTTTTCGAAAAGAGAAATTTTATATTAAAGAGGAAGAACCAACCATTACAACAATCTACTCCAAGAAACAACCAATTTTACAAATGAATTACAGTCTCCCAGTTGTGCAAGATATGCACGCTGTCTATGTTTTTGAAAGTAGGCTTTTCATGACACCACAAGATTAGAATTTGCTTGATGTGAATAATGAGCTCGTAAACTGATTTATTTCTTCCCCCGAACACGATTTATTTCTTCCCCCGAACACTCTGTTAACTCTCTAATCTTACCACTGACTTCATGCATTAATTGTCACGCCTTTTGAGTCAGAGCGTGTTTGACATGTCCTCCACAAGTATAAACTGTTCTCTGGCATAAGTATACACCCATAATGGAACCACTGGCTGCCACAGTGTGGTGTAAGAAAGAGGGCCATAAAACATTTTCGCATAAGGAAGGGAAGATGCTACAGGGACCGGATTTATACCCCTCTTTTTTACACTGCTACGTGGCTTTTTTTTTTTGAACGAGAAAGAAGAGATTTATTAAAGAGAGGAGAAAAAATTACAATCAAAAGTTAAAAGTAAAAAGGAATACTCAAGTGTGAAAAGAGACAACAAGGGGATACATTCCAATCATAATGGATTGGAAGTGAAAGAAACAATAATACTACAGCTGAGTGTTAAACAAAAATGCTATCCCAGGAGAAGATGCAGTAGTCTAACCTGAAATCGAAATTTCTTTTGATGGCTAAACTCCATGAAAGAAGAGACGCTTTGATATTGACACTTACTTGAAAATATGACTGGGATTTTTCCTGGAAAATCCTTGCGTTACGCTCATTCCAAATCACTCAGAGAACAGCGGCAGGAACCAAGTCCCAGATCAGTTTGGCAGGCCCTGTGATGCTTTTACCTGACCAAGTTTGTGCTAATTCCAGAACTAATGATGGAGGGATCCAAGGCAAATGGCTAGGGAGAATAAGTGACCACACCTTGCGAGAAAATTGACATTTTAAGAGTAAGTGTTCATTGGATTCACATTGAGAGAGACAAAGTGGGCATCGACTGGCTAGTTTAAAATTCCTTCGCTCGAGAGAGTCTTGAGTGGTAATTTTGCTAAGGGATGCGGTCCAAAAAAAAAAAAGGTTGATTTTTGGAGGGACATGAGGATTCCAAATTGTCTTGTATGGGTAATCAGGAATCAGTGGGGATTGAATTTGTTCCATCAGAGAGTTGTAGGTGGATTTGACCGAAAACATACCTGTAGGTGTAGGCTCCCAAGTTCTACTGTCCGGTTGATCCGAGAGCAGTGGTGGAGAGTGTCCAATGACTACCAACATGGATGCTAGATGATTTACTTCGGCTTCTTTAAGGCCTCTTCCTATGCATATGCCAAACTCATGTATTTGGCATATATGCACCCACTATGGGTATGCCAAACTGCCAAACTCATATGCCAATATGTTATTTCTGGCATATTGGCATACACGACGGAGTTTCCAGCGAGCGATAGTCTTTGTCGCTCGATGGTCAGCATATCGCTCGATGGTCTTCCTATCGCCATCGACGGTCAAGCTACCGCTCGCTGTTATGATAATCGCTCTGAAGATCTGCATCTAACGGCTAAAATTTCCCCACCCTATAAATACTTGATTTTAATCTCATTTCAACTCACACTAGAAATTCTTAATCTCTCAAGAATTTCTCAATCTCCAATCCTTAGGGATGATAATATGAATCTGGCTGAGTGCATGGAAAACCAATGTATTATCCAAAATCGAAGAGCAGCTTGTCGTGCAAAAACGAAAATGGGTTAATGCGGAAGATGAATGTATTTGTAGGAATTATGTTGATATTATAACGGAGCCAGTATTTAATCCCGAACTATCGTGGGATAGGTTGTTTGTTAAATTTCAAGAACAAACAATGAACCTACGCGGTCGTAGTGTTTCAGATTTGGTTATGCGCTTCGAAATAATTAGGAAGGAAGTTACTAGGTATGTTGTTTTACTTCAGCGAGAAGGTCCAACCTTGAGAAGTGGTGAAACCACGATGGAATTTCAGGAAAGGTGTCGTGTGGAATATCGTCGCATCTACGGGAAAAACTTTAATTTTGAAAGTTGTTTCGAGATTTTAAAATATTGTCCAGGATATTATCCAACATTTATGTTGTAATTTATCAATTGTCCACTTTTAAAGTTTTAATATTTGTAATGTTTTAATAGTTAATAATGTTTAACAATATAACTAATATTAATTTTCAACAATATTCGTCAAATTTTTAAATTCAAACTTCACAAAAATAAAAACTTCAATATAATTAATAGTCATTTTACAAGACATAAAACTAGAAAATAATAATTTAAAAAATAAAAATAACTAGACTTCAAAAATAAAAATTTGGGACAATGTTCTTCATTTTGTTCATCTTCTTCATTTGACCAAACTTCCAATCAATGCGCTATTGAACGGAGTCTCCTTTGTTTATCTTCTTCTTTGGCATCAAATTTGTTTTTCCTTGATTTTCCTTGCCTTTAACCTTTCTTTACCTTCTCTTAGTTGCGGTTTTGACTTGGTTGATATCCAAAATTTGGAGACTTCTTTGCTTTTTACTTATTTCTTTAAATCTATCACATATCTTCTCAACGGCACTTTCAAGCACTACTCCAGAAAAATCAAGTTGCGTTGCCGAATCAAGTTGGCTTAATTCTGCCATTTGGAGAAAATAGAAGAAAAGAGAAATAGATTGAGAAGAAGAGAAATTTTTTTGTGTAAAAAATTTGGGGTAAAATTTGAGTTTGAAAGTTACATATTTATAGCGATGAAGAACTAGCCGTTAGTGCTAGAGTGAATAGCTCTGTCGACATAGACAATATCGCCAGCGATAAAGTCTTTATCGCTGGAGATATTCACAATTTCGCTCGCTAGGGATTCGATCGCTCAGTGGTTTCTCCATAGTGGCACAAATGGTTTAGCATGCCACTAGGCATGCCAAACACTATTTTTTTGGCATATGCATAGGAAGAGGCCTAAGGAGTCTCTTAAAGTGAAAAGACCAGTTGGAACCATCTAATGATACATGATCTCTGAAGGAACCATTTTTCAGGCTAGCTATTTTATACAAGGCAGGAAACATGTCTTTCATGCATTCAATCGGACCCCATTTATCAAGCCAAAACGAGATTGTGCAGCCATTGCCAATAGAAATCAGGGAAAAAGATGCTACGTGGCTAATTATTTTGAGGAAATCAGATCTTCATCTTAGAAATCTGTGAATAGACTTTTATCTATTTTTACAAATCCTTAATCCTTATAAATAAGTTTAGAGTTTATGAGGTGGTTCCGGGGAGGAGGTATATTCAAGGATGGCGTGAGAAATGTGCACACATATGATCGCACCTGTATAATAAGGGTATTATTGAGAGAGAAAAAATATTTAAGGGGGCAAAGTTACTACCATTAACAATATAGGGGGGAAAGCTGTACTGTACTACTGAAATAGGACATGGGTGTTTAGTGTGGACTGTGGAGTATGCACTAATAAAAAAACTGGTATGACTTAAACGTTGTTCGAACACGGAATGGTGATCCTGACTTGTTTTTGAATCAAAAGCTGTACTGTACTACTGAAATATAATCTTGACTTAGATAAATCAACGAACTAGGTTACGTTTGAATTATTTAAAGAGCTATAAATAGCTGATTAACTTGTAATGGTATGCCTACTATATTGACAGTCATTTATTGTTGTATACTTTCCTAATTGTAGTTGTCCTAATTGTAATTGTAATGTCTGCCGGGAATATCTCCAATAGCATACAGTATCTGCCAATGAAGTACTCACGATGAAGTTATATCTACCCCCTTGCTTGTTTAGACCATTATGCAATTGTTTGTTCCTCAATTTTTCTTCTTTGTTTTTAGCTTTCTCTAATGGCTCATAAATTTGTGTAATTTGTATATATATGAAAATATGTGAGTGTCTAAGAGCTATTCAGTGACTTTTTCCCTCTGAAACTTAGCCGACGTGCATATCGAATCTCAAACTATAAGAAAAATTGATATCGAATTAAATTTACTATTTATAAGTGTGCATATTGGTTTGGAACTCTGAGTAAATATATATGGTTACCACCAAATTCATGCATTAATTGTCATGCCTTTGAGCTGCAGACATGCAGTGAATTTATCATGTTCACTGGCGAATTTACTGCTCACTGGCGCATCAGTATGTCAACGTCTAAAAAATTTGTTGCTCACTGGCATATTTGTCGAAAAAATAACCTTGCATATATATATATATATTTATATAAAAAACACCCTACAAAGATCAATACAGAATAAACATCCGAGTAAACCTCTGCCATTTAACACTCTAAATTCTTATCAAAACCACCATATATCAATTACTGCATTTCCTGCTGACAGACAATTAGATGAATAATAAATAATAAATATGATTAAAGGGTAATTCCGAAATGAATAGATGAACAGATGTGTTTCTTCTGCTGCATTTTTTTGACGAATTAACGGATAAATTAGACCCTTGAATCCAAAGCCAAAATAGTACTGAGATTCATTGGCTTCATGTATTTCTCATCTCCAAGCATGAACCTGTCAACAATGAGTCTGTTTGCGCGCTCACTTGGATGGAAAGCATCCCAAAAGGCATATACATCTCTGTCAGGGCAAAGGTTTGATGCGGCTGTGCAAAGCCCTATTCCATTATACGGCCCTTGTCCACAACAAGCAATCTTGGAGGTAACAAACCCTACACAAGAACAATAAGAGGTAGTTTGTTACTTCCAGACCATCAGAAAATGTTAGGGACTCTATGTTGACTCATGTCGATACACCAAGCACAAAAAAATGCTGAAGGACTCTACGTTGACTCATGTGGACGCACCAAGCACAAAAATATGTCCCACAAATTTATGGCAATTGATGATGGCCCTATGGTACTAACATAATACAGACATACGGTTCGCTGCATTTATTTTGCACCCATCTGTTTTGCTTGAAAAGCAGCCCTAGCTTGTTAGGCCTCTAAGAGGAGACTCTATTCAAACATATGGCAAATCTGAAAACTGAATTAACTAATAATTAAGATTTATTGGTGCTTACCATAAGCTTGTGGATTACTGATGAAATCGTTGTGCATTTCGAAAGCATTGGCACTAATAAAGACGTGATCACCAGCTTCACTGTTGAGTTCATTCAACATTTGCTCTAATGCAGGGTTGAATAACCCTGATGCCTTCTGTAGTTGTGGGTCACATTGTCCGGTTGCAGGTTGTCTTTGTCCTATCTCTGCTGGAACACAACCCAATGGACCAGTTCCTGTCACAAGCACCCGTCTTGCTCCCATATCATACAGCCTCTGCATTCAAATCACATTAAGTTCAAAAAATAAAAAAAATTATCAGTTAATTTCTGATCTTTGGAAACTCAAATGAGATCGGAGAATACTTTATGTACTATTATCTTCTAAGATCCACCAACATTTTAGATTTTGACCTATTTTCCGAGGTCTAACCTAGCTAATAATCAAAATTTACATCATCGTTCATTTAATTTTTTTTTCTTTCTAAAAGGCAGAACCACAGGTAACATGTAGTTGAGTATGGTGGGTGAAACAGTTGTAAAATTAATGGTGGAAGGTTCGAAATGAGAGGAAGACTTTAATGAATTTTTTTTGAAGAAATAAAAGAAAACCCAGATTTTTGACTGACACTTATCAACTAACCCTAGCCATGTCCTTTTCCATTTAACTTCATCCATTCTTACATTTCCTCCCTCATGCATATACTTTTGTTCATGGCATGTATAAACTTGAAATGTAATTCACTCTAAATTAGGGGTGCAAAAGGATGAAAACTATTAAAAAGAATCTAAATATACTTACAGATAGAATTTTCCTGTATTCAGTAATGAGGAAAGGAACGTAATCTTCGAGAGAGAATTGTCGAGATCTCGCTGAGAATGGAATTAAGAAGTAATTGTTAACGAAATCATTTCCACCAAGGGTCATGAGTACAAGAGCTGAGTTTACTAGTTGCCGAGTTTCATCTTCTCCAATTAATGCGCTTACTCTTTGTTGATATTGCTCAAAGTACTGCAGTTGTCTTGTTATTAGGATTATGTTTATCTGCATTTACAAAATTCAGCAACAATCAGTTAAATCTATTACTCTCAAAATCTACCAGCACCACAGTTTTGAATTCTTTTAGAAAGACATCTAACACAGTTATGAATGAACATTCAACCACAGAAACAATTAATTAGCTAATTACTTTAAATTCGACTGAAGTGCTTAATTGAGACTAAAATTGACTTACAAATTGAACTCCGGTATCGTTGAGGATTCCAACCCCAGCTGAAGCAAAATTGGCACCAACAAGTAGAGCTTCTCCTTCCAACTGCGGGCTTAAATATGGTAATGTAGATTCAGCACCAAGTCGCTCGCCTGATAATTGTAAAATTGGCACCAAGTTATAAAATCGTTAATAATTAGTTATGAATAAAGCTAAAAAATGTCAAGTTCTTATAAAATGAAGAAAAACGAATAATGGTAAAAAAACGCAACTGATAAGATCTGGCATGTTAAGACCATTAGAGAAACGTCCGGTTGGCCGACCAGTTGGGTAATCAATACCATACGGCGGTGAATCGGCACGAGCACTTGTTAGAAGATAATTGTTGTTCCCGTTATCGACAAGTGAATCACCGAAAACGAAAAATGCTCTAGCTGCGTTAACTTGCTGAGGTGAAATTGTGACTGCTAAGAATGTTACCAACAAGAGCAAAGTGATGCATGATTTTGAATTAATTCTATCCATGGCTCTGAAATCGAATTCACTCACACTGTCTCTTTTGTTTCTTGAAACGCGTTCTATCTCTCACTCTCACTATCTCTCTTAATTTCTTCAGAGAGACAGGAATATCTTTGAGCAGCAAATGAATGAGTGAATGAATGAAAACTATGTAAATGGTGGGTATATATAAGGGATTTCTAGAGAGAGTTAGGGAACCATAATAATAATGGTTAGGTTTTGGTTTCTTCAAATCTCTCCAGAAGAATGCAAGCTAAGCATGTCCTGATTTGTACAGTCACATACAATATTACACCGAATTTGCAGGGCTGGCTGTGTCATGTTTGTGTACTGTTGGGGTTGTTACAAATATTAAAGGAGCGTTTCTGTCTAGCACACAGCTTCAGCTTTTAAATCTCTACACAATTTATTTATGAAATAGTACCCTCTCTTTTTTTTTCAAAATATTATTTTCCATTCTGCAATAAATTTTCTCAATCAAATTTATGAGCCACACAATATGGGTGCAAGATATTTACTTATTTTATAAAATCGAAATAGTTTATAGAATCATAGATCTCGTATGAGGCATATAAAGAAAATTAAATTAAAAGCTGGTCACATTAATTTGCATTTCAAATCTCCATTTAATTTTAATTAATGAATTATCAAGTGTACGTATTTATTTTCCTCATAAATGCCCAACCAATGAACGATCAAAGTTGATCTCATGAATCATTCATCATCCACTCTAACTGTACGCACCATTTACTACATAATGGTGTCAGATAATCTCTTTAATTCCCCTTATTAGCTTCTTAATCTGTTTCGATAATGATGGTCACTACTAAGTACTCTTGCTAATTCCCATTGACTGATGAATTACTCCCACTTGTATGATTATGACTTGCTGAACTTCTTTTTCCCTTTCGCAGAAAAAAAAGATGAAAAAAGAAGAAGCCTCAGAGTTTACTTCATCCAGAAAAGCTTGGTCAATTTTAACTATGGGTAAATTAACAGCGACTACATCAAATTCTACGCGGAAAAGTAAAAATTTTACATTGCAAAGATTGAAACCTCAGAGTCCCATAGACCTCGTTGATCGAAACCAGATTAGTATCATCGTGTTATTTAGAGGATGCACATTGTGATTGTCGTGTGGGTTGGACGTTTTATTCAAATAAAGTAGAGTTTAACTCTCCAGGAGTATGACTATGATTTTCTTAAGTAAGAATACAGATCACCTTAAGTACAAAAAGAACGTCCCAAAATTAATAAGAACTAATAATGTCTTCTATTACCTATAAATCTTCTTGATTAAATTTTATGATCATTTCTTTGGATGTTGTTTTTTAATCATGAATCATGATGCCAGTACCACTACCAGCACCTTGATTTCAAACTGATCATCACCATATTTCTTCTATGGAGATCTCTAACAAAAATAAAACCCCAGGAATTTAATCCACAATCATATCAATCACATGTAACATCGAAAACACAATATATCATCTTACGTGAATCATTTCGTTGAAAAAAAGTAAAAAAAAAAACATACGTGTGTTGATCTTACTGGGGTTTCTCCATTAGTAGGCATCGGGCAAGGCTCTTTCACAGTTGGACAAGCAGCTTTGAAAGCTGCCTTGGGTAAGATAACGAAGCATGAAAAGGCTTGTATTGATAATGGACATGCTTTTATTCCCTTTGCCTTTGACATTTTTGGGTATTTAGCTTCGGAGGCGGTTGGACTCCTAGCGAGAGTTCAAAGAGTCATGCACAGTAATGTCATGACTCCCGATTCTAGAGAGTTTGTGTTTAAGAGGATAGAGTTTGCCATTCAAAAAGGGCTTGCGGCGCAGCTTGTTGCTCGCTTGCCTTCTATGTAATAACTCATGAATCTGTTTCAATGTTTATTAAGTATCTTTTAAAAAAAAAAAAAAGTAAAATCAACCAAACTCTTGTTCTTTACAAGTTTAGTACAAGTGTACCTATGCTATTCATACCTTTGGTAGAACGAAATAATCAATTTTCAAACCAGACTAGTCACAATCTCATATTAAATTCACCAAGCAGTAACCAATCCAAAACTGTTAGGTTTTTATATTTATTGTTAAGAAACCGTGGTCCTGAGTGGCTTTTGTTAGTGTGACTAAACCGACCATTAACAAACCAAACATAATACAGCTTCTTCTTTTGTGCTAGGTTTTTCACTAAATCTAGTCTGATTTTGGGTAAGACTGCAGCAAAGAGTATAGGTCTAATTAGAGGTGTAAAGTGGGCTGTGCCACCACGAGCACAGCCCAACACAGCACGCTAAAATTTGAGCACAGCCCAGCCCAGCATGTGACTTAGCCCAGCACGGCTAGGGGTGTACATGGTTCGGTTCGGTTCGGTTTCAAGCCAAAACCGAAACCAAACCAATACTATCGGTTTTCCAAAAATTGAAACCAAACCAATCCATTAACCATTGGTTCCAAAAACCAATGGTTCCAATCGGTTTCGATTTTTCCCAGTGGTTTTTGGTTAACCAATAATTATGTTAAACCAAAATAAAAATTACACAAATTTACAAAAAAAAATAGTATTGGTTTACAAAAAATTACAAACAAAAAATAAATAGAAAGAATATCAAGAGTAGTTAAGGATTACTCTAAATCTAGAGATCAAAAGAAGATTTAACTAGTGGTAGGCTATACAATGACATCTCTAATGAAAATTTAATTTAATTTTTTTTTCAATTGTCGGTTAACCATTGGTTAATGGTTCGGTTTCTTCATCAAACCAAAACCGAAACCATTAGCTCGGTTTTTAAAATTTAGAAACCAAACCAAACCATTATTAAATGGTTCGGTTCGGTTTTCTCCTTATTGGTTTGGTTTGGTTCGGTTTCGCGGTTAACCGGTAACCATGTTCAGCCCTAAGCACGGCACATCACGTTAGTTAAATGGGACGTGCTGGGTTTGAATAATTGGCACAGTAGCACAGCACAGCACGCGGCACGGATAAGCACGTGGCACAGCCCAGCACAGCACGTTAAGAAAGCACGTCATAATATGTACAAGTACACCATATAACAAGGCATAATACATCACATTTTTTTTTATATTTCACAAAAGAGTCACTATTCTAGCTAGTTTTTAACATTTTATACTGGCTTATTTATAACAACACATATAATATCTTAATATTTGGAAAATATATTTCAATATCGTTGTTATAATGTCGTCATCTATATTTAACTAGAACATTAATTTACATGACAATAATCCAATTTTTTATTTGATGGACTATTTATTTTTATTGAATAAACTTGTTAATTTTACTTGAAATAATTTCAAATGGTATGTTGTCTAATTAAATTCTTGTAATAATGTCCGACTTAATGTATACATTAAGTGATTCAAATTGTTTATAGCACTGTGCTAGCACGGCACAGCACGGCACGTTTATTCGTGTGTTGTGCCCGTGGGTTGTGTTGTGCGTAGCTTTCGACTAGTAAAGCACAGCACGGCACAGCACGTTTAAATCGTTGGCACAGCACATCACGGCACATGGGACGTGAAGCACGCGACTTCGTGTGCTAGGTTGTGCCGGGCCGGCACGTTTTACACCTCTAGGTCTAATCAAACAAAACGTTATTCTTTGGTGTTGTGAGCTGGATACCTTCAATTATGTAAACTTAATCTTTTGTGCTAGGGTTTTCACTTAATCTCTCAACAGTCCACATGGTGAGTAGTTATTTACAAGGGTGCATGAAAATGAAGAAGAATGCCCTAGCTAACTTTTCATGTGTCTTATTTAACTCTCCATGTGAAGCGATTGAATGAGGTGGGGGATGGGGGCTCATTTATTGTAGTTGGAGTAGCTGAGACCTATCTTTTCGAATGAATTAAGCTGATCTATATCGTCTTTGAAAAAATAAAACTGATTTCCAGATATAATTTTATGAATTTCTATTGCAAGATAGTGATGGAATATCAAATAAAGTATCATACCATAATGGATCTCAATTTCTGTCTAGGGAGGAGGTTTTGTGATCGAAACATGCATGTCATTATCAATATACCTTAATCTCATCTCAAGATTAGTTGGATACAAAAAAGTCTAGCTCTACTGCAGCTGTTTTGGTGGCGGTTTTTATTTTACGGGTTTATTATATTTAATTATTATGAGTCTTAATAAGTAAGAAATGAGAAGAGAGGCTGTGAGTTTCATTTGCCAGGGAAAACATCACCCACTATTACTTTTTTTATTTTATTCAACACCTACTACATTACTATTTCTTTCTATGCTCCAAAATAAAGAAAAAATAAATACAGTTTCCACAACTACTCACTGTAAAACAGATAGAAGTGTTCTTTACATGTAAACCTAGCTAGCGAATTAGGATAGAATGCATTGAATTCTCAACTCATTATTCGGCCATCCAATGTGCAATTAAACTGTGTAGGACAAGATCTAACCAACAACCATATATGTGCCCTGCCCTCGTTCTTTTGTTATCTGATCACAGTGCTGTCATATTAACATTTTTACCATTGGAAACAAGCTTTATACAAGTATAGGTTTACATCTTTTTCGAACTTTGTAACCAAGTGCGTAACATTATGCCATAAGTAGTGCATTCATTTTTGTTTTGATCTTGAAAGGGCATATAATAGTACAGGTTCATTAGCTATATAGATAGGTTCTACTCACATTTAATAGACAGGGAATACATTTTCTACGCGTATTGACCATAAGACTTGCTCACTTCCTTCAACTTTTTATCTGTAATTAGGTGAAGAATAGTTAAGATTCTGCAGTTTCTAGAATTTGGGCATGATCAGGAAAATTGGGCGTGTATGAGTTTCGAATTTGCAGGGAAGAACGTGCTATAAAAGGGAGCCAAACAAATGTAGAACAAGTAAACCTCTCACAATAACAATACTCCACGTCAAGTGCCTGTGAAAAAAACCTCTGAGAACAGTAAAAGCATTTTCAAGTTTTCGTCAAGTTCTGATTGTCTTCTTTATATTCTTTTCATGGATTTTTGAGAAAGCTATGGCTAGTTAAACTTTCGTGGCTTGCTCAAATTTTTTTCTTTCCTGTGTTAGACAATATTTCATTCATTCGATCTATTTGAAGATTTTGGTATGCATTTCATTTGATCAATTATTTCTCGCCTTTTGCAATGCGAATTTAAGTATCTCAACTGTGAGTAGGTAATTAGTTGTATTCTAGTATATGCCTATTATCTCAAGTTTCAATTTATTTCATAGATTTAAGGGAATTTTAATTTTGTGCCACACTTCCAATTAGGTGTTCAAGAAAATGACACACTTTTTTTCAGAGTTTATAAAATGCCACAACTGTTAGAGTTTCCGTCTGGACCCACCTAATTGGTCAAAAGTTCGGTGACCAGGTCAAGATTCTTACACCTGTCTATATATCGACGGCTCCAGATTATCTTCACGAGATCACTACACGTGTCATGTGTTAGTTTACTATCCTATCCTTCACGGAAATGAAACCACACCCAGGCTTTGACTTTCTCATTTTTCATTTCGTTCTCTCTGTCTCTGTTTACCAGCGGAGAAGCTTAGGTTAGAGAAAACTAGGGTTCTACAGAGGGATTTGGTTTAGGTTTTGAATCTGAGTAAAGGGTTTCGGTAAAGTTCAAGATGATGAAGAAGAAGAAGAACGGCAAGAACACCCAGTTGTATGTTTTACTAAAACCCTAACTTCGTTATTCTCAATTTCTGAAGAAACCCATCTCTTTTTCATCTTATTTTTGTCTTCTTTTCATTTTGTTACTTAAATCGATGCTGTTGTATGTTAGGGTTTTGAATCGAAGCATGAGTTGATGTTTGGTTTGATTGTTTTGTGAATTTTAATTAGGGTTTAATTTTCTCTGAAATTTTTCTGTCAATTTTAATTAGGGTTTGATTGTTTCATTAAAGTTCATAGTGAATCGAAGCATGAGTTCAATTTCTGATTTTTTTTTTAATTATGGTTTTTAATCCTGATATGTAATGTAAATAAGGCGTAATTTTGGGGGTTTTGTATGATTCGGGTTTAAAAGTTGGATTTGAGATATTAGTGTTTAAATTTATGAAATTTGTATGATTAGGGTTTAAATTGTTGGATTTGAGTGCTTAGAAATTTGGGGGTTTACTGAAGTTTATTTTATTTGTTTACTTATGATGCAGTGATGAAACATATTATCCATATAGAGACATCAGCGTGTTGGTTATGGAAAATAATATAACCTTGTTCTTCCCTCACATGGATAGAGAAAAAATTGACCTCAAGGAATTTGAGCAGATGTTGCGTGTTAAATTGCGCCTTACTGAAAATGAAATTTCTAGTTTATATTGGATGATAGAACCATGTTTGCCTGAGATTATGGATAGTAATGAGGACTTGTTTAAGTTTTGGGAGCATGCAATAGCTGATGATAAAGGATTTATATGTTTACATTTGAATATATCAAATTCTGAATCTGGGAATGGCAATGACTTAATTGAGGCTGCAATGGAACATCCAGTGATTGTTAATGATGAGACTCCAAATAAGTTCCATAAGAGGATTGCTAAAAAGCCGGTTTCAAAGGAATAGTCTGTAAGGAGATCACAAGAAAAGACTGTAAGGAGATCACCAAGGTTGGAAGGTCAGTCAAAGGTTGAAAGTTCAAATGGAGCATCTAGGAAATTATTTGTGGATTTGTTAAATGAAGTGGAATCTCAGGGTTATTCTTGCCTTAGTCAATCCAGTGTTGTGGGTTCTAGCAGTGTACCAATTCAAGTGACTGAAAACTTTAACCATGATTACTGGGTTGATGCAGTCAACAAGACTGATGCAGTCAACAACAATGATTCAGGGGTCAGCAGTGAAGATGAGGAGGAGAATGTGGTACTAGAGAACATTACTGTGGATGATTGTCACCCCATTGAAGACCCAAATGCTCCACCAATATATGACAGTGATGAAGAGGATGATATTTATTATGAAGATATTGTCAAGACATATAAAGTTGGAGATGAAAGCACTGATTCAAGCAGCAGTGAAGAAGATAATGAAGAAGGTATGGAAGTATTAACCCTTTAATGTTAATGTATATTTCCCCTTTCTTTAAATATACTAACACTTTCATGTTGTTTGTTAATTGCAGTTGATGGTGGGATTAATGATATTAATGATTGTACTGAAGACATACTTGGGTTGGATGCCAAACCAAAGTTTGATTACAAGAAATGGAAAGAAGACTTCAATGTCCAGAGTGATGAAGAAGAAGAACCTTTATTCCCTGTTGAAGAAGAGGTGGCTCCTGTTGATCCTACTAAGATTGAGGTAAAGTATACTTTCAATAACAAGAAGGCATTTAAGAAACATCTTAGGGGTTATTGTGTAAAAAATAATTATCAGTACAAGGTTTACAAGAGTGACCAAACTAGATTAAGAGTCAGATGTAGGTTTAGGGAAGAGTATGGATGTGAATGGTTTGTAAATGCTAGCATAAAAAGGCATGAGCCAACTTTTATTGTTAGGAAGGTTAATCTAGAACATACTTGTGTTGGAAATCCAAAGAGTTTTAACAGATCTGCCAATCCTGAGTTGGTAAAAGAGGTGGTACATGATAAGTTAAAGGAGACAGCTGGGGCCTTAATTTCAAAGCCTAAACAAATAGCAAGAGACTTTTTTGTTACTCATAACATAAATATACCATATATTTGTGCATGGAAGGCAAGAAATCTTCTTTTAGAAGATCTGTTTGGTAATTATGAAGACAGCTACAAAGATGTACCCATCTTTTGTGCAATGGTGGCTCATACTAATCCAGGGTATGTTGCTAAATACACTTATGGAAAAAAAAGGTAAACATTATGTTCAGTACCCTTATTTATGCTCTTCCCTTTGTTTATTTATAAGTTATGCTCATTTAGTTACATAGTTTGGTTACTTAATGTGCAGATAAGACATTCATGAGCATGACTATTTCATTTGCTGCACCAATGAGAGGATTTCAGAAGGCAGGAAGACCAGTCATAGGGTTAGATGCATGCCATCTAACTGGAAAGCGTGTAGGTGTTCTAATGGCTGCAACAACACTTGATGGTCAAAATAATCTTGTGCCTTTAGGAATTAAGGTATGTCAGAGTGAAACTAAGGAGAACTGGACTGGGTTCCTCAAGGATTTGGCCCCAACAATCAATGCACATCGTGCTGGCAGAATTACCTTTATTTCTGATAGGCAAAAAGGCTTGTTGGAAGATGTTCCTAAGGTTTTCCTTGGTGCAAGAGTTAGATATTGTTTCAGGTAATTAAGTTTAGTCCCTTGTATATGTTTTAATTTCTATTGGTTCAAGAACTTGAAGAAGTACTAACTATTCATTTGCATATGCAGGCACTTATACAAGAACTTCAAGAAGTACTACAAGGCACAAACCTTGCACAGCTCATTGTGGAATGCATGCAAAGCTTACAAAGAAAAGCATTTCAAGGTTTGTGCCTCTTTTGTGAAAAATACCTTATGTTTCTTGATTGTTAGTTTGTAGGTTTTATATAAAGTTGTGATTGTTTTTCAATATAGGAGCACTTTGACAAAGATATGCAAAGAAAAATGCCGAGGTTTGGTGAATATCTTAGGAAAGAAGATACAAGTACTTGGTCTAGGGCATTTTTTGATCCCCTAAGCTGTTGTGAGCATATGAATAACAATTTCTCTGAGTCTTTTAATTCCATGGCTTGTAATATGAGAGATAAACCTATTATCCAACTAGGCATGATGTATGGTCAGTTAGTCATGGGTTTGTTATTCAAGAGAAGGGAAGAATCTGCTAAGTGGAATGAAAATGGTTTGGTCCCTGCTGCTGTTAAATTGATAAATAAGATGCTTGACTTGGTTGGAAAGTTTGATACAGAAGGCAGTGTGGTTGGACAAGTTTATTTGGTAACTAATGTGATCACCAAGAAAATATTCACAGTGAATATTGTAGACAAACAATGCACTTGTTTGCAATGGAAACTAAGGGGATTCCCTTGTCAACATGCTGTATGTGCATTGAAACTGCTCAGGCCAAACTGGAAATAGTAAGTGGTTATCCAATTACTTTTGTGTAGTATTCATTTACTTTTATTATTCCTAGTACACTGACACAACTTTGTTTTATTGGTTGAACAGTTATTGTGCTCCTTACTATTCTGTGGAATATTATAGGACCACATATGCAGATGCTGTCACACCATTAGAAGCCATAACTGAATGGGAGTGGGAAGATAAGGTAGATTCTTTATTGAATGTGGTGCTTTAACTTTTGAAGATATTATATATTTATTTTTCTCTTTTCCCTATTTTAGAATCAAACCCTTTAGGGTTTCATTACTTTAACTTTATCATTTTTTTTCTCTTCTTCTGGCAGCCAACCATGAACATCAACTTAAACCCTCTTCCTTATCAGAGAAAAACTGGAAGACCAGCAAAGAAGAGGAAGAGAAGTTATGATGAACCTGAAACTGTGGTGAAGAAAAGGAAGTGTGGAAAATTTGGATCTACTTCTGGTCATAACAAGAGAACCTGTGCTGGTGGTGATGTTGGTAAAAACCAAACTGGATTCAAGCCAAGCACGGAGTATGATGTTACAAACTGCACCTTTACTAGTAGAGATCAGCCTGAAAGTAGCACTGCAAGGGGTAAAGACAAGGTGAACAGATCCATAGGTACATCATCATTTGTTGGTGAGTCATCGGCAGGACCTAGCACTCAAGCAAGACCACCAGCAGGACCTAGCACTCAGGGATCTACACAAGATAATCAAAATGTCACTTTAACTTTGTTGGTATTGGATCTCTCACACAAAAAATCTCTCTGTCACAAAATGAAAGAAAACCAAGGCTAAGAAGACTAGGAAGTAGAAGTGTGTTTGTTTATGTTAGATATGTTGTGGAAAACTATTCAGGTGTTGGTTAGTTTTTTGGGGGGATGCTTTAGACATCGATTCTCGTCCTGGACATGTATATGTACCAGAAATCAGTTTTATTTTGTTGGATAATCTTACTTTATGAATGGGAATGATATTAGTTAAGAGCTAATTTTCAGATTACATGTTAATTGTCTTTTCAAGTTCCTTACATATAGCATTGAGATTGAAACTTGAATAGATAACCCTATTTTTTGCAAAGAATGAAAAGGTGGTCTCGAAACCCATCTAAAAGCTTCACAATCTAAGCAGATCGTAAGCAATGTTTTTGTTGTGTTCATTTTTACATATTCTCAGATGCATTGATGATTTGCATTGTTCTTTGTAGCATTCTTGTTTATGCAGGGGGCATTCTTTGTAGCAATGGCTCTCTTCTCCACAAGCACAGCAACAATTCTCTTTAGGTAGCTTGATCATCTTGGATTTGAGTGGATCAATGGCAGAATCAAACCATTCAAAGTAGGTGCAGGTAGGATTTGAACACTTCAAGAACATTTCTCCATCTGTTTCTCTTGTGTTTGATCTTAGTAGTTGTCTTATACCATTACAAGGTATATGCTTGCATCTAGAATACATCCAGGGACAAACCTTGGACTCATGACTTCCTTGTTCACATGTTGAACATAGATCTAGAGAAGTTTGATGTCCAACTTTGCTACTGCTGGTGCTCTTGCTACTACTACTTCAACTGTTATTACTTGAAAAGTTTATTACTCTTTTGCTCATTTTTATGTGTGATTGAAAAGCTAATGTTATGAACTTCTGAAAGAAATAGAGTAAAGAAGGGTTTGGGTTCTTCACTGCTATATATACAGCTTGAAAATGATGAATATTACCTGAACATGACGTCATTTTTTCTCTTAGATTCGTTTCACGTGTATTCCGACCGTTATCAAATGTTGCACGTTTTTTTCACGTGCGCCGAGTCTCGAGTTAACTCAGTGCTCAATCTATGGTTAATTCGTTCCCGTTAACTCGTTCAGGGGATTAAATGTCATTTTAACCTGCTGATTTAATGCCACGTAAGCACTAACAGACACTAATGACGGATAACTATTTTCTCAAAAAAACGTGACGGAAAAAGTCAAGAGTGTGGCATTTTATAAACTCTGAAAAAAAGTGTGGAATTTTCTTGAACACCTAATTGGAAGTGTGGCACAAAATTAAAATCCCCTAGATTTAACTTTATTTTCCGGTGAACCTATTGTGGAGACCCTGGTATATGTATTTTACACCGATTTTTGCCGAGGAAATGTTCTCCTTCTATATTTTCTTCCATTAATGGTTTGCAGTTGATTTGTTATCAACCCCTTGCAACTGTCTTAATTAGCAACCCTGGGAGTATGAATCCGTACTTGTAGATTTTCAATTCCCCGTGCCTCGTATAAACCTGTGCACATATGTTGAAGAAAGTTAGATTTTTGGTCTATGTTGAAGAAAGTTAGATTTTTGGTCTGTAACATCTAATACTAATATATGCAGTACAAACTTTACACAGTATAAGTGCCTTTGCTAACTATCCGGGGACAAAATTTAATCATGTACATTAATTTTGTATAATCTTGTACATTTTCTCCTAATATATTTTTTCTTCTAATCCAAAAAATAAAAATAAAATTGCATCGTGTACGTGTTAATACTTTAGACTTCATGTGATTGTTAGAAGCAGTAGGCTGTATATGCAGTTCATTTTCAACGGGTCCACGACTTCTGGAGTATAGTTAACTCCGTGAGTATAGTTATCTGCAACGGAAAAAGGGTCATTTGTCCAAATATTTTTAAAACATGGTTCAAATGGACGAGTAAAAATTAATATGGGTGAAATGGACACAAAAAAATAGTAAGGATGAAACTGGATTCATCCTGACTTAAACTTAAAAAATAGCAAGGATGAAACTGGATGCATCGTGATATAAATTAAAAATAAGAAAAAGTATTGGATGAAACTGTTTACATCCTGGCTATTTTTACATTTTTGTCCATTTAAACAGTATCAAAATCTAAATGTCCTTTTTCACCCAGAAATTGTTGATTTTGGTCTTTTTAACCAATTATGTGTATCTGCAAACTTGCTCCAGAACAATCACATAACATCATGACAGGCTGCACATATATATTCCAATTTATTTTTTCGAACAGTTGTCTAAAGGTAAAAATTTATGTCAAGTGTTGGCTAATCTGAATCACCATTCACTCTTTGCGTGTGCCATGGATCTTTGTTTTAAAGAAATAGTCATGATCAGGTGAAAGTTCTACTGATTCTATTACTTTGCCATTAGTTTTCTCAAAGGTCTCAAAAACCTGAAATCGAAGATAATATTCGCAGGTATATGGGTGTGGATGATTGGATTATATATTTAAGGTTACGAGGATATGATTTTTCAATTACTTCTTTTATTTTGATCTGTTTGCATAGCATGTCATGCGTTTTTAATTATGTTTCTCCAGCAGAACTATATGTTATGCATGAATAGCTTAAAGAGCCTAACTAAACGCCAAATACCCCGTCGTTATTCATTTCACCGGTAATTGGTACCGCGTGTTTGGCTGCCGGACTCGACCAAAATGGGACTTGGTTGGCACTATTGATTGAGGCTCTTGTGTTGATGGTTAATTAGACAACTTAAACTTGAAAATTAGAATCCACTTTCACGACTTTCCAAAATCAATGCAGCGTCTGTCGTGTAATAGAAGAAATTGTCGGTGTAACAACCCTACCTTCCACATAACCCTGGTTGATGATTTAATATAAAATATGCTGTTAATTTTCTGTAACACGGTACATAACCACAGGAAACTAGGAATATAGTTTCGTTACAATTGCATATGCAGAAGGGAATTTTATTTCTCGACAAAAATAATGAAGATGTCTAAAGAATAGGATTGCACCTCTAAATACGAATTAACAAAGAAAAATAATAATGAAGTCTACACAAAGTAAGTATCCCACTGCCTCACAACTAGGCTGCCAATGGTTACTCGCTTACCCGGAACCGAACCGGACCCGGCTCATTGGGTCCGAATCCGGGTCCTCGTATCATACCAGTTAGCAATTTTACTACTTGTTGGGTAGACCCGATAAATACCCGATAATAATAGGTTCCTTATCGGGTCTACCTGTCTCGGGTACCCGTTAAAATTTATAAAACTAGGAAAATTTGTTGGTTGGTCCTAGGCCCATATAGTTATTTATAGTAGGGTCCAACCGGAATTTTCTTTTATCTGGAGGTACAAAATTAATTGAAAACATTGAAATGACCATAATACCCCCTAATACCAAACGTGTGTGTCTACACCCTTATTATATTGAGTACATATCTGCTACACTGCTTACAAGTTTGAGTACATATCTTCTATACTACACTGCTTACAAATTCGAGTACATATCTGCCGCACTGCTTACAAATTTGAGTACATATCTTCTATACTACACTGCTTACAAATTCAAGTACATATCTGCTACACTGCTTACAAATTTTAGTACATATCTTCTATACTACACTACTTACAAATTCGAGTATATATCTGTTGCTTATAAATGCAAGTATATATCTGCTGCACTGCTTACACCCTTATATCAAGTACATATCTGCTACACTTCTTACAAATTCGAGTAGATATCTGCTGTTTACAAATTCGAGTATATGTATGTTAGAATCAATGAAAAATAAATTAGAAAACGTATTACATCACATATATATATTGTAGGATAATACCAATTAATCTCTAATATTTTTTCAATACAGTATTAAATCATAGAAAAAATAAAGGAAAACCTATATATGCACAGTAAACACAGAATAAGCTATACAAAACTAGCACATATTTCAGTATTTCGCATACGTACTCATGGATCAAACAAAAAAAGTGGCAAAATCTGAATAAAACAGAATCAGGAGAAGTTTTTATCAGTACGACGTATACGTACTGCATATTCATGAACTAAAAATCAACTACATGTAAAGAGGGATTGATGAATCCATGAATATAACATAATCAAAGCACATATTTCAGTATTTCGCATACGTACTCATGGATCCGTTTTATTTCAGTATTCCATATATGTACTTCCAAAATCATAAAAATTAAATGACTAAAATATATGTATAAAACAGATTCAAAAAGCAGTTTTTCAGTATTCAATATATGTACTGCTAATTCACTATCTAAAACAGCTCCATGACGAAAAATAACAGAATCGAGAGAGCCTTATTTCAGTATCACATATATGTACTTAAGGATGAAACAACAACAAATGATAAACTAACAATAAAACATAATCAAAAGCAGTTCGTATCAGTATGCCACATATGTACTGCTGATTCATGAACTAAAAGACAACCGCATGTAATGAATCTATCAAAAGAACATAATCGAGAGTCTTATATTAGTATCGAAGATATGTACTTATGGATCAAACCGCAACATGTGATAAAACTAAGAATAAAACAAAATCAAAAGCAGTTCATATCAGTATGCGACATATGTATTGTTCATATCAGTATGCAACATATGTACTATAATACCCGTGAAACAACGAACAAACATGATTTTGAGAAAATAAAGAAACGAAAATAACATGATAATCAAATTGAAAGTTCAAATAAGCTAAAAAAAATTATAATCTAACCCAAAAAAATTGAATAATTACGATCAAGATTCATAAAAACAGTACGTCATATACGTACTGATGGTTAATACACAAGCAAACTGAAATCAAACCTATAGATGCATAGTAAATACAGCAAAACAGTACGTATATTACGTACTGATGGTTAATATACAAAATAAAACTTAAACCAAACAAAAATCCAACAAAATGAAACTTAAATATCAGATCTACTAACAAAATGAACATAAAACATGATTTTATAACTAGATCTGAACTATTTTCATCAAAAACCACTGGTACATCATATACGTACTGATGATTAATATACACAAAAGAGATAGATGTCTATACCTTAAAGATACCTACCCTTAATTAAAACATTACATCATATACGTACTGATAACTCATGTAGAATAAATTGGAAAAAAACACAAACCAACAAAATGAAGCTAAAATAGTCGGATCTAGTAAAATTGAACATAAAACATTATTATTAATCTATATTTGAACAATTTTCATCAAAATTGAAGTAAATAATCAACTAATCAAGCACGAAAATTGTATAGATACAAAACAAAATCATGTTATCTTCGGCACTCCATATATGTAGTGTTGATTCACAACCTAAAATTCAACTGCATGTCAAAATTAATGATGAATCTGTAAATATAACTAAATCAAAATACTTATTTTTTTCCAGTACGCCATATATGTACTGCTGGATCATCGGAATAAGTGATGAATCTACGGATAAAACAAAATCAAAGCATTTCTTTTCAGTACTCCATATATGTATTGCCGGATCAAGCAATCTCAAATAACAAAAAAACACAAAAGCTAAGTAACTATGAGTGAGTTTATAAAGAAATGGATCAAAAATAAAAAATAAGAACATTAATCAAAAGAAAAACACAAAATACAAACCGTCAATTCTTTGAATCTTCTTCTTATACTCTTGTTCTTCTTCTTCCCCCTTTTCCATCATCTCTCTTTCTTCTAATCAAAAACTTGATTCTTAATATACAAATCAACAATAATATCACCGAAATCAAAACCAAATCTCGATCTCTTCTTAATATAGAGATTAAAATCCTAGTTTTTAAGATAGAAATTGAACCCTAGTTATAGATCTATAAGTTTTAACAAGAGGAAGACGTAGAGAGCCATGGTTCATGATTCCATTAAGCCAAAAAAAAGTTTTTTCGCTGATCACCGGAGCTCTCGATTGAGACAAAAAAGGTAAAATGAAAAAATAAAGATAGATTTATCTTGATATTAGAGTAGAAAGGTTATTTCTGGTATATTTAAAGTACACATAAATGGCCACGCACGTGTATTGGACCTGGAATTAAAAAATCTGGTCCTTTATCTTTTTAGAAACTTTGTTTGGACCTCCGGTTATGGTTTATTAATGGGTGGACCTGCCACTAACTAAGCTCATGCATAAGAATAATACCTATTGGTAATTCCTACTTAAAACTATGACGTATACTAATCTTAAAATTTATCGTGATAATCTCTAGTCTGCTTCCCTAACTTGTCTGCATAAGATATATTTAATCTCAAAAACTTACCATTTTCTAATCTCTTTCAGTCATAAACCCATACTCGTACTGTAGTCAATTTTTTTCATAAACCCATCCCTTTCACGTCTTAGATCATACTCGTACTATAATAGAAAAAGTCATAAGCACATCCCTTGTCTCAAGGATGTAATCAACATTTGCAGGATCAATAGGAGTAACGAATCAATTTCTTTTACGTTGGGTAGCAAGCTAGATCTGTGATATAATGGTATATAATATGGTATTGAGGGTGAGAATTTAATTAACCATAGTGCTTATCATGGATGATATTTTTTTTTTCCTTTATCTTATCGTTGTTATCCCACAAGTTACGACGGCCGAACAAGACGTTCATGATGTACAGAAAAAAAATTATAAGTTATAATTTATAACTGAATTGATGATGACCGGTAAATACACGGACCCGATAAATACCCGTTATTTTTATCGGGTCCGGGTCCGGTTCCCGATAGGACCCGTTGGCACTGCTACTCACAACTACATAACGGAAAATATAAAGACTTAAAGGCCTAGATAAATAAAACTCTCACGCTAAATGGTGAAGAAACCCTCGCTTCCTATTAGCCGAAATAAGGCTTTTTTGAGTTTTGTGAAACGAGAGTTTCGGTGAGGACATTTGACAACGTATTATTGGTTTAAAAGATGTGGGGAAAGAAGAAAAATAAAGAAACCACATTAAATTTGGAATTCAAGTCGTGGCTTTAATAGGAAAAAAAATAATCCAATTTTGTGTTCAAGTCGTATTACATAAGCCTCAGCGAGCTTAACTCATTTGATGAAACCGTCTTCATCCTTACTAGTATCCTGAAAAGCTATCTTGTTTCTCTCATCCCAAACACACCCCTACATGCAATTATCCTTTTGCAAAATCTTCTTGGTTAATTTTAGTTTTCTCTAATATCTGAAAAACTGGTGTAGTATCTGATAACATATATACCTTATGAGTTAAAATGGTAATAAATAAAGGTATCTGGTTAAGAAACTTGAACAATAATTAGTACTCTTCCAACTATAAGAATAATCGATCAACATCGAATTATGAAGTTGCTATTTATAGTTGTTCACATCATAGTGGATGAATTCATACCTAAAGGTTACCACCAAATCAATGCATTGATTGTCATGTTTTCTGGGTGGGCTTTTAATTATCATTTTCCTAAGGGAAATTCTTATGGAAATGAACAAACACGCTTCTGCACTATTGATAGACACATTTTTATGTCTGAATTGTCCTCAGTATCTCTATTGTTAGTCTCGATTTTAGTACTAATTTTGGTGTTTTTATGTTTGTGCAGGTGTTTTTGTAGAAATACACTTGTGTGGAAAAAATTGCTCAAAAAGTGTTATTTGGACCCCCGGAGAAAAGTGATAAAGGCACCCTCATTTTGGATAAGGGCACCCCCAAGCATCCTGTTGTTAAAGGCCCCCGTGTTTTGGATAAGGGCACTTCATCTTCTCAAATTCAAACTTGATTTTTGGCGGGAAAAGTGCACAGTTTTACTACCAGATTAGGGTTCGAGTTTTGGGCCATTTCTAAAGAGATTCAATCACTGTTTTTGATTTAGATTCACTTACTAGGCCCATACAGAGATGGTATGTTCGTTGGATTCGAAAAATCTGGGTTAAATAATTGGGTTTTGGATTGAACATGGATTGAGCTTCACATGGGTTCTGTTAACTTTTCCGGTGTTTTGTGTGTGGTTTCCGGTGTTTGAGGTGTGTATAACTCGATCAATGGATGTGAAGAAGTGAGCTGGAGAGATTTAAGATGGAATAATCGCGTCAGAATCTAAATCAGGGAAGATATTCCCATAACCTGCATGAAAATAAAACCGAGAATTCTTGATTGATTGCCGAGGGATTTGGGGATTAATTATGAGAGATTCTTAGGATGTTGGGTATAAAAAGGTATCTAGGGACTCATTGCAAGTATGGAGAGTTTGGGGAAAGAACAGAGCATCACAAAATCAAGAAATCGAGTTGCAGGAATTTATTTTCTGCTGCTGCATTTCTAAAGATCGTGAAGAACAGACTATCAAAGACGGTCGTTCTTTTCAACAGTAACAGCGACAGTTATTCGAGCGTCGCATAGATACAGTAACATCAGCATTTTATTGTCATCGTTCTCTGTAACAGTGTTTGCAACAGTTATAAACTTTGCAAACACCCGATTTTCACAATTTTCACTCTTTTCATCATTTAACACCATTTGAGCAATGAATAAATACTTTGAGCGTGTTTTTGATATGAGATGCTAAACCCCATCATTGGGACGATGGAGGAAGCTGTTTTTCACCCATGTGGTAATTCTATTTAATTTCTATATGACTTTTGCACTTATTTTAAATTGATTTATGAATCGATAAAATTAGTTGTGATTCAATTAGATAGGTTATGCTTTGTTTAGATAATTTATGCTTAGGGGATACAATTAATGTTTTGAGAATCTACTTTGGCAAAGATTTAGAGTCGATGTTTGCTATTTTATGAGCTTTAATTGTTTGGAATTAATAGTCCAACCGCATGAATGTGAGAATTGGTGGAATCCCGAGTCCCGGTCATCTCTTCATCTTGTGACAATTTTTGTATATATTTTTATCTTATTTTAGTTTTATTAAATCTAAAATCCTTTGCTTTCACAAGTCTCACGAACCTTTTACTACTACAACATCATTGATAAATACCATCAATTTTTGGCGCCGTCGACACGGAGTTTGTCTTTAGGCTAGAGTTTTTAGATTTTTTTTTTTTTTTGCGCCAATACAGGCTTATATTAATCATTTAAAATCATCAGATACATCATTGGTTGGTAAGAAATTGGAAGGGAGTCTAGCAACAAGCTGAGCCCCAACCGCTTTCTGGATGACACCACCTAACCTATGGAAAAGAAAATCTCCAACTTTGACATTTGCATCATTACTAGCCATGTAATTACGAAGCCTCTTTATGAATGTGATAGTATCATCACCAAGCTCACCCAAGGTAGTGAAGGCGAGGACCCTTAAACCTAAACCATGCTCCGTGCATTTCTCAAGATATTTAACACGTTTGCGATCAATAGCATTAGCAATGGCTTGTCCGGGGGTAAAAGAACGTACTCCATTACCTGTGAAGGGAGATACACCTGTCACATCCATGCACACATTACGTCCATCAATCCAGTTATAAACTAGAATGTCCGCCGGTCTTAATTACAAGCCGTTATCAGAAAGGAGACCCAAATTGACTTCCTTTCTAGCCTGGACACCTGCACGGTAACACATGTCAGCGATTATGTCACGAACCAAATCATGACGAAACTTAAGCCCAACTGGATTGATGGACGGCTTTTGGGAAACTTAAGCCCAACTGGATTGATGAACCAAATAAACTTAGGTTTTTATTTGTTTTTATTTTATTTGTTCTTCTTTACGTTTTTGTTTTTGTCTTTTTACTACAAATTTTGGAATTTGGAGCGAAAGAAAAATTTGCCAAAGCTTTTGGTGAATACTTAAAGTTTGGAGTTAAAGACAAAGCGGAAGGAGCGAAAGGAGAAGATTTTTATTTATTATTATAAAAAAAAAGAGAAAAAAAAGAGAGAGTTTATTTATTTAGATTGTATTAGGATTTCTCTATTCTTGTAATTTTATTTTTCTTTTGCACTTTACTTTTTGGACTTTGAACTTGGACATTTGGACATTCTTTAATTTTGGGGGATTTTGCGTTTCCCCCTCATTAAAGATATGTAATTTGCATTACCCCCCCTAGAGATTTATAATAGGTGAAACCCCCTTTAACTTGGATTTGTCGTAACTGGGCAGTTAAGTACAGCACGTGCAGTTCACATGCGTGTCATAAAAAATATCTAGAATTGTCAAAAGACATACTTACCCCTGGACACGTGGTGCATTATTAGCCCCACTTTTTTTTTTTGACCGTTCAACGGTCATCTCCTTCCCTGTTATCTCTGCCCATTTAACTAGGTTGAAATCCATTTTCTGATTTCACCAAACCTCCACATCATATAGTTAGCTGATTTATCACAAGCAAGGAAGAACACTAGCAGACATTAGTGATCGAGTATGGGAGGTGGATCTTCAAGTCTCGACAGTGAGGTAAGTTCCTGCATCTGCACCATTAAAGGGGGTATTGTAAATTACAGTATTTACAGTGAGGGTGTATTACAAATTTAAACTGTGATTTTTCAGGTAAACATTGAAGATGACGCTCCCCATGAAATCACCTGTCAAATATGTTTTCAATCCACACATTCAGCAATAGATTGCCCATTTATATACTCAAAATGTAGAAAATGTGATGGGATTAGAAGAGTTTGGGAAGGAAATACTCAAGCTAATCCACAAAGAAGATTTTTGAGGTGTCAAAACTTCATCTGTGGTGAATTTCAATTGCTGGATGAAGCCGTGAGGTTGCCACCACCCAGACAACATCAAGCAAAGGGGTGTTCAAAGTGTCACAATCTCTCACATTGGGCTAAAGATTTTCCTGAAGGAAACATGAAACAAAAACAGATTAGTGCAAATACAAGTATTGGTGAATTGTGTGATCAGTTCCAAAGCTCAGTCAAGTTAGACATTGGACAGAAGAAAAGAAATTTTATGTAACAAGTAAAACTGAAATGTAATAAATAGATTAGCATCATGTCCAAACAAGAAATTCTTGATCATTTGTGGAACTAAAGTAGCACCATGTCCAAACAAGAAAGTAAAGTGGCTAACTGAGCCTATATGGCCATACCACATAACAGAGTATTAAAATAATTTTCCCTAGCCTTCACAGAGTAACATCTCTGTACAAAAAATGGCAACTGCCCTGCACAACGCTAAGATAGATCAGAGTTATAATCTCTGTACAAAATATTGCCTGCATGCACATCTAAAAAAAGAGCACACACACAAACATGTATATGCACTTAATGCCTCCAAGCTAGTTTGAAGGTCTGGGATGGGGGTCTAAAAGCTTCCCTCATTCCATCTGCTCTGAATCCATTCTGGCTGTGGAAATTTGTTGTTGTTGCTTCTCTTCCAGCTCCACCAATACATGTATAAGGAGGTGGGACAGGTCTTGTTGTAGCTGAACCTCTTCCTCTAGATGCACCTCTTCCTATAGCTGCACCTCTTCCATTTTGTTGAGCAGGTGGCGTGCCTCTTCCCATTCCTTTTGAATATCCTGCTCCACTGCCCTAAAGATCCCATAACAACATCAATAATCTAAGAATAAGTTTTTAAGAATGCAAGTATAAATAGAGAAGAAAAATATACCTGCCAGCAGGTTCAGTAACGCCTCTTCCTCTTCCTTGGCCCCTACCTCTTCCCCTTCCCCTTCCAGTAGCACTTGTAGATGGTACATTCTTTGTAGGGCATCTTCTGACATTATGGGCACTTGAACCACAACCGCTACAGCTTCTCTTGCCTTTTTCAGGGTTTGGTCTTCCTTCAACATCAGACCTGATCCTATTCAGTTGTGGTCGACCAACCTTTCTCTTGTATTTAGGTTTGTTGGGCCTTATTTCATGTTGCGTAGAAAGTTACGCTTAGAACACAAGCATTTTCCACATACTGAAAATAGTAAATAGATGGTAGATTATTACCTCAACCCAATTCTCTTCACTTGCACATGCCTTGACCTTACCAGCATAAGCTTTTTTATAACTGGAAACCTTGTGCAAGTCATCAACCATACTACAAAAATGAAATGTATGCCATAAGGTTACTTTTGACAAATGAAACAAATAAAAAAGACAAAAGGAAATCATAATGGTAGAATATTGGTATATTACCTGTTCAGATCAACCCTCAAATGTATTCCTACTGCAACTGCATGGACACATGGAATGCTAATGATGTCCCAAACATAGCAACTGCATGATTTTTCAGTTAAGATAACATCCCACCTACTTCCACTCATTCGGCTTTGGACACACCATTCAAACTCACTATGTCCAAACAATTTGTATCTATTCTTTTTGGAAATTCTATTGTTCATAATTCTCTCTGCCCTTGGCACCAATATCTTTCCCTCTCTCTCCCACTGCAAACATTTCATCTTCCTCTCAAACATCAATCCCATGACCTTTAAATTGAATCCTTCCAACAATCTATGCAAAGGCTGACACCTGACATCTAGCATCCAACTGTTAAATGCTTCAGTGAAGTTGTTTGTTACATGCTCACATTTGGAAGTCGAATCAAACGTTGACCTAGCCCAAGTATGTGTCGGCACATCGTTAAACCATTCATGTTCCCTCTTGTTATCCTTTTCCATTTGATCCATTGCTTTCTTGTGGTCAACAGCTCTATAAGATTTTGATGCTCCCCAAGCTAGTCTTTTCATGTGTTTGCCTTTGTGTGTCATCTTAAAATTATCAAAGATGTGTCTAAAGAAAAACCTATGTCTAAGGTTGGGAAAAACTTGTTGTATTGCTGGTATAAGACCCTTTTGTCTGTCTGAAATAAAAGTCAATTGCATAGGATGTGCAAGCAATCTTGCTGCAATTATTTCCAAAAATGCAATCCAATTGGCCTTATTCTCTACATCACATATGTAAATAGCTAAGGGGTACATACCATCAAGTGCAACTGCTAAGAGAATGACACCACCACACTTTCCTCTAAGATGGGACCCATCAAAACCAACAAAAGGTCTGCATCCATCTTTGAAGCCTGACAGGTATGGATCAAATTCAAAGCAACATGATTTAAAGTCATTATCATCATCAACAGTAACCTCTCCAATACTGTTTGGATTCTTGGCCAAAATCTTCCTGCACACTTCAGGTGAGAGATTATAACCATCTTCATATGAACCATACACATTGGTTAGGGCCTTTCCACGAGCCTTCCAACATACCCAATACTTCACAGGCACTCCATGCTACTCCATAATCTTTTCTTTTATCTTCCTTGGCTTCAAAGCATAACCATCAGTTCTTACATCCTGTTCTATTACTGAAGCAATCCAAGTTGAATTGGCCAATTTGTTCTTCTTAGACATATCCATGTTTACACAAGTGTGTGTATGCACATACTTAGTGACCTTGATTGTGCTTCCATATTTTTGGCTGCACACATTAACAACATATATTAGAAACACAATACTATGCATGCCTGAAATAAGACAATAACACATGTATAAGTTCACTTACAGATTCCCATTAAGTCTGAATGAACATTTGGGTTCTTTGCACCTGCACCTTAATCTGTCCTTGTCATCCTTTGTCTTTGTAATTTCCATGGTATTGGCTATACAAAACCTTGTCACAAATGCCTTGTACTCTTTCATAGTTGGCCAAGTCATACCAATTGCAAGTTCATCTGTCTCACATGTCCATGGCATATGGTCTTCACTTTCTTTATCTGCATACATATCATCATACTTTTCTGCAACCTTCCTATATTATCCATACCTATATGGCTCAGCTGTCTCTTCTTCTTCATCCAAGTCAGTTTCACAGTCAGATTCTTCATCTGGTTCACTGTCTAAACTAAGTGACTGACTACTGTGGTAGTCATCTTCAACTGGTAAATCATGAATGTCATGATAATCCAGATTAGTGCACTCAGGAAGTACATCCAACTCTTTTTCATCAAACCCTTCATCATTTAATTCATCCAACTCATCACTATTTGGTGTCTTCTTCTTATTTGCAGGTTCAGATGTATTGTTATCATCCGCAGTAGCTCTTTTCTGTGTTGTAAGGTTCTTAGAAACCACTTTCTTTGAACCAAACAAGTTCCTTCTAGGTGTATCTGGTGGCTGCTGACTCATTTGTTCATGTGGCTGCTGACTTGGGTCTTGACTTATCTGCTGACTTGTCTGCTCATGTATGTGCTGACTTGTCTGCTCATGTGGATGCTGACTTGTCTGCTCAGGGACTACCACATCATCATAGTCATCAATATCAACAATTACTGGTCCTTCCCTCTGAGACTGTGTTGAGGGACCAGCAACATCACCTTCAGACACCACTGGTGGAACATATGGCTGAACACCTACCCCAACATCTTGACTAATAGGATCAGCATGAATCATAAACAAATGTACTTCAGGAATGCCTTCTTCTTGATCTGAATCAGTCCAAAACCTCAGCAAGTCTGGTTCATCATCTATGTCCAATAAAAAACCACCATCCAAATATTGAAAAGTAATCACCCCTCCCAGACCATTCAACCTGTCTCCCATACCAGAAATAAGATCTATCATACTCAAACAGTCACCATCAAAATTCTTATAACGAAATTCACGGCCATTCATATAGTCGAAGAAGTGCAAACCCCCAATTGGTTGGTCAGGTGGCCAACGTCCACCATAATGAATCACCAGATCTTTCAAACCATAATCCTTAGTAGCACTACAAACATACACAAACACAAAATAAAAATAAAAAATCAGTTTCATTATCAGAACAATAACATCAAAAAGAATAAATTTATAAGTATAATACCTAACTAGACATCAATCGAAAGTAAACTAATCATAATATGAGCACAAAATCAACAGAGTAAATTTTTTTTTTTGAAACCCTATTTTTTCAGAAAACAGAGTAACAACGAAATTGAACATAACTTCGAATCTATCATATCATTACCATTATTAACTACCCAAGTAACAAAAAACCCAAAATCAAATGAACCCTAACCTAAATCGATAAAACCCCAAAATATAATCGGAAGAAAAAAATTACATTTTTTTTAAAATCAAACTGAGATATATCACAATCATAACAATTATTAACAACCCAAAGAACAAAAACCTAAAATCAAACAAACCCTAACAGAGAATAGACTAAACCCTAACACAGAATCAAAAAAAAAAAAAAAAACTTACAACTTTTTAGGGAATTGCATGTCCAAATCCTTCTTCAAAACCCACTGTTCTTTCCTTGATCTACTTCTCGATGACTTTCTCTGACTAATATTTGCAGAAAGAATGGTGGAATGGAAGAGAATAGGGTTTCTCTCTCTGGTTTCGAACCGTCTGTGAAATGGAAGAGAATGGTTTCTCTCCCGCCTTTAATGTAATCAGTTAGGTGAGATTAGGGTATGTGTAACAAATCTAAGCCCAAATCTAATATAAACCGTTGATTTTTTAAAGGGTAATTTTGGGTTTTAATTTCTAAATATTTTTTCTGACACGCATGTGAACTGCACGTGCTGTACTTAACTGCCCAGTTACGACACATCCAAGTTAAAGGGGGTTTCACCTATTATAAATCTCTAGGGGGGGTAATGCAAATTACATATCTTTAATGAGGGGGAAACGCAAAATCCCCCTTTAATTTTTAAACCCTACGGAAGGGTAGTTTCAATTATAAACTGTACAGGGAAGGACGGTGATTACGATATCACCTCGGACCCTCGGGTTCGTACATGACATAGGATTCGTGGCCCGAGTCGACTTCAAAGGTTCATCCCCCGACTTGAACGGGAGGTAAGAATTCTAAACACCCGCGAATCCCCTGTCAGCGGGGTTACAGGATGATTTCGCATATATGTTGAGGTTTTGAAAACGGTCGCTTTAATTTCCTAGTAAAGGGCAAGGACTGGCCATACAAGATAAGGGTTCGGATTTCATCACCGTTCTCTTCTTGCCCGCCTTAGGAAAACAATACCAAACGCGAACCTAAGATTAAAATTTGGAATAAAACGAGACCGATAGGGTAACGAGCTTAATAGGAAAGTCGTTCGAAAAATATTGGTTACTCTTTTGAGCGTGCTTTGAAGTTCATGACGGTTTCTGTAAGTTGAATGCGTGACTGCGCTGCCTTGTAATGTGGTGAGGCCTTGGGTATCAAAGCTCCATGTAGCTTCCCTCTCCTCTATTCAACTAACTTAAACTCGGATTAATTCTAGGGGGTTTTCTCATATTGTAACGAATTACCTTTCGAAGAAATAGAAGCTGGTCTAGAAACAATCTAAGTGGAGCCATCATGCTTTTTGTTTGCTAGAAATCAGTAGGTTTGTTGTTGTCGAGTCAGCCTTGTTTGTGTTTGTGTAGAATTACCTTGCAGTTAGGATGTCAAACTGGTATTATAATAGCCATCACAATGAATATGAATATCCAACTGAACAATATGGACATCACTCTTTTTATGACCATAGTGTGAATAGTGGTTTGGAACGCCAATATTTTGAAGGTTATGGCCCATACCATGGTGAGCCCAATTACTATCCACATGCCCACCAGTCATTCGAACAAAATTCCTATAATTCCTCTTCGCTAGATGAAGCACGTAAGATACTTGAGTCAACGCGTAAGTTACTTGAGTCGTCGACACAAAAGTTAGTGGACACTAATGACTTAGTTATGGATGAAAGAACTATAAAAATGAGTGAACCTTCTTTAAAATATAACCTTAGGAGGTTAGATGAGTCAACATGTAAGTTAACTGAGTTAACACGTGAGTTTGATGAGTCGACACATAGGCGTGATTCAGAGACAGAAGAAAGAATTGCTCGAATTACACATAATTGACAATACATTCTTTCCAGTATTACCCATGAAAATGAGGATAATTTTTATCAAGATGACGAGGATAGAATTGGTAACACTACTTGTGTAGATGAGGTTCAACCAGTTTCATGTTATTATAGTGATGATTATGATGAGGATAGTGTTGATGAAGAATTTGAAATAAGTAGGCATAGTGATCAGGAATTTGCTACTCCAATTGAGCTTTACAATGATAATATTATTTATAGTTCAAATCCAAATAATTTTAATAATTATTCACCTATTCAAAAGGACGAGGATTTGACTAAAGATACCACCTTTTTAGACGATGTAGTATTTCCTTTTGATTGCGAAGCCAATGATGGTTTAGAGGAACGAGTATATTTTGAGTCTAGCGATTTAGAAACAATAGACTTAGAAAAAGAAAATGAACTCGTAGAGATGAGTGAGGATGTACCTGACTTAGAAGAATCAATTGACCATTTTTAGGAATCAGATAGCCTTAAAATTAGGGAAGTTGTGACTAGTCTTTCTAGAGCCACTAAAAACTCTAAGTTTGGGGGTGATTATCATTCTCCATGTGCCTTAACTCTTAGAAAGGTCCCTAACTTGGGACTTGACATATGTGCCTCAACCATTTTAAAAGATTATCTTCATACACTTTTTCCTGAACCTAGTTGTGTCCATAAAGAAGTTCAGTAGTTAGCAACCCATCCTCTGGTTGATGTGGTTAACCTAGGATATGATACCACGATTTATTTTGTTTTCCCACCAAAAACCTTCCTTCCAATTGCAGGAACATATGAATTTCAGATATGTCAGTTATTAAGTTTTGAGACTAAACCTAATTACTTTAGAAAATTAGGGTCGACACATTTTCTTAAGAATGACCACTACTGTGGTCCACTGTGTGAGTCAAGTCTGATTGACTTAGAGGATCCCCAGCTATTCAGGTTATTGTTATGTGCTTATAAGTTCTTAATTGAGTTTTTCCAGACTCTAGAACCTGATCTTCAGGATCCTGCCTTTGAGGAAATCCAGCCGATGAAATCTTTTTATCTAGACCCTTTTATAGAGCCTGAACCCGAACCACAACTAGATGTAGTTTTCGTAAACAAAAATATAGATAGGGGTGTGTTGGATATCTTCCGGTCCTGTTGCAGTTTCCTCTTCTTGTGGTTAGCACTTTTCGATCCCGATGACCCGCAGTTATTCCGGCTGCTACTTTATGATTCTTCGAGGTGACTAATTCCTTCTGATGTCTAGCTGAAGACTTTAAACTTAGCACTTCTTGGGAGGCAACCCAATATTCTTGCAACACGGTAATATCTTTCCTTACTCTTTTCTTCAAGTGGTAACAGTTTCTCCTTGTTCATGCTTTTAATTTCATCTTTAGAACATTGAGGACAATGTTAGATTTAAGTTTGGGGGTGGGGATGAACTTTTTAGTTGCACTTTTGAAACTTCTAGCGTCACATGATATCCGGTTAGCTAAGTTTACATACTGTTTCTCACTGAAAAGATAGAAATTGGAATGATAGGGATAACAACCTATTGAGACATTAGAGAAAAATACATTGAGATCCTTGAAATTCAGGAGAGAACTTGTTCCTTTCAGAGGGTAACCGTGATGGACCTAACCATCCATGATGGAAAGTCAAGTAGGTTAGGAAATGCCAGAAAGACAAAGCAACCTCACAATATAGTCTTAGTTACTGGATTACAACTCTCTCTCAGTAGAAACTTATTATCATCAACAAACGGGGCGACATCAAAATCTATGAAGAAAGTTGAAGATGTTTAAGGTTTAGAAGCAACAATAGAAAAGAATAATTCAAAAAAATCAAAGTTGAAGACTTAGTTACAAGAAGTTATAAGAGCAAGAAAAATCAAACGATATAAGTTGTTGAAGTTCATGATACTGAGACCAAGTGTTAAAGTCCTTCTCTCATGGCCATGTAAATTTTTGTCTTGTAATTTTTGTGCACCAAAAAAAAATGAAAATGAAAATGAAAAAAATTGAAAAAAATAAAAAAAAAATCATCGTTACGTTCTTTTTGTTCTATAATTAGTTTTTTGTTAAATAAGGCCACAGGGAAGTAGAAATTTTTATGTCAAGCAAGAAATCGAAGAGAAGAGTTAATTGTCAAGGTTCTATGAGGTTCAATAGTTTATCATCCATAGTTGAAGACCCAAAGAAGACATTGTTTCTATTGATCACTATGAGATAATCGAAGAAAGATACATTTGGTTGCTTTGTTAGTCCTCTTTCAATATGGCACAAGATCTTTCTAGCACTGGTTTAACACATCACACGTAATTAGTCCAGATGTGTAGCAGATGTCCCTCTCATCTTTTTCTCTCTCCTAATCTTATCCAGCTGTAAATCGGCGGACGTATCTTACAATGTTTATCTATCTGTGTAGCAGATATCTCTTTATCTAGCAGTGTTGCAGATGTGTCTCCCCTTTTCTTTAGTCAGCTTTAGAGCTGGCACCTTTTCTTTGGGATTCTAGTTACGTGGAGATAGGTTGAGAATATGTATGTCCTCATAGATCTTTGGATACTTGTGACCAATTAGAAGTACAGGTTTTGTGGGTACACCTCTGGTAAACCCTCCGGAGACAACACTCCGCCGCAAGGGCCACCTAGCGGTTTAACGGCTTGCTGCACGAGCTAAGTGTAGTCCTTTTATTTTCTAGATTAGATTTTCTCGGGACTAGCAAATAATAAGTTTGGGGGTATTTGATAGACACATTTTTGTGTCTGAATTGTCCTCAGTGTCTCTATTGTTAGTCTCGATTTTAGTACTAATTTTGGTGTTTTTATGTTTGTCTAGGTGTTTTTGGAGAAATACACTTGTGTGGAAAAAGTTGCTCAAAAAGTGCTATTTGGACCCCTGGAGAAAAGTGATAAAGGAACCCCCAAGCATCCTGTTGTTAAAGGCGCCCGTGTTTTGGATAAGGGAACTTCATCTTCTCAAATTCAAACTTGATTTTTGGCGGGAAAAGTGCACAGTTTTACTACCAGATTAGGGTTCGAGTTTTGGGCCATTTCTGAAGAGATTCAATCACTGTTTTTGATTTAGATTCACTTACTAGGCCCATACAGAGATGGTATGTTCGTTGGATTCGAAAAATCTAGGTTAAATAATCGGGTTTTGGATTGAACATGGGTTGAGCTTCACATGGGTTCTGTTAACTTTTCCCGTGTTTTGTGTGTGGTTTCCGGTGTTTGAGGTGTGTATAACTCGATAAATGGATGTGAAGAAGTGAGCTGGAGAGATTTAAGATGGAATAATTGCGTAAGAATCTAAATCAGGGAAGATATTCCCATAACCTGCATGAAAATAAAACCGAGTATTCTTGATTGATTGCCGAGGGATTTGGGGATTAATTATGAGAGATTCTTAGGATGTTGGGTATAAAAAGGTATCTGGGGACTCATTGCAAGTATGGAGAGTTTGGGGGAAGAACAGAGCATCACAGAATCAAGAAATCGAGTTGCAGGAATTTATTTTCTGCTGCTGCATTTCTAAAGATCGTGAAGAACAGACTATCAAAGACGGTCGTTCTTTTCAACAGTAACATCGACAGTTATTCGAGCGTCGCATAGATACAGTAACATCAGCATTTTATTGTCATTGTTCTCTGTAACAGTGTTTGCAACAGTTATAAACGTTGCAAACACCCGATTTTCACAATTTTCACTCTTTTCATCATTTAACACCATTTGAGCAATGAATAAATACTTTGAGCGTGTTTTTGATATGAGATGCTAAACCCCATCACTGGGACGATGGAGGAAGATGTTTTTCACCCATGTGGTAATTATATTTAATTTCTATATGACTTTTGCACTTATTTTAAATTGATTTATGAATCGATAAAATTAGTTGTGATTCAATTAGATAGGTTATGCTTTGTTTAGATAATCTATGCTTAGGGATACAATTAATGTTTTGAGGATCTACTTTGGCAAATATTTAGAGTCGATGTTTTCTATTTTATGTGCTTTAATTATTTGGAATTAATAGTCCAACCGCATGAATGTGAGAATTGGTGGAATCCCGAGTCCTGGTCATCTCTTCATCTTGTGACAATTTTTGTATATATTTTTATCTTATTTTATTTTTATTAAATCTAAAATCCTTTGCTTTCACGAGTCTCACGAACCTTTTACTACTACAACATCATTGATAAATACCATCAACTATGGGAAATCAATGGGCGGTAGATCATCAAACGTGCGGACGAAATAAAAAACGCTAGCGGTCATAGGAGAAACGCTGGTGAGTTTGTTGAAACAACTGGCGTGTTAAATAAGACCACGAACGACTACTTTTAAACGGTCACGGGAACAGATAGTTTCTACCCCTATAGTAGTTCTCGAGTTTCATCCCACAAATCCACAACAATCTTTCACAAATTCGCTTTGGATTTTAAACCATGAATCCTGAGTTCTTCTGAGGAAGATATGGAGATGGATGAAATGTTGTATGAAGAAGAGGAAGAGATGTATATATATGGATATTTTGCGTCAAATTGATGAAGTTGCAATTCAATATAGAAGGAGGCGAAATTTTATGTTGCAACTATAAACTAGGATCATACCAAATCCTTAGAGCCACATGAAGTTATGACTAGAAGATAAAATGGCGAGAAGATGATGCATGATTATTTTAATCACGATTGTGTCTATTCTGATGAGGATTTTCAGCGACGATTCTGAATGGGCCTCAACTTGATGCAAATGACTATTGCCGATCTATGTCAGGTACATCCTTTATTTGGTTATCAGTATGATGTACGACATGTACGAGGCTTTAGTCCCGAAAAAAAGTTCACTTAGGACTTCTATATATTATGTTAAGGGGTACCAGCGGATTCCATAGATGATTACATATGTACTGGAAAAACAACCGCCTTTAGGTATCTCAAATTGTTTTGCGAAATAATAGTCGAGCATTTTTGTCCAACCTTTTTAAGAAAGCCTACTCAGGAAGATGTTCAAAGAGTCACCGCAGAAAACATTGCGACTGGTTTTCCAAGAATGCTAGGTAGTCTTATTTGTATGCACTGGATGTGGCATGCGTGTCTGATTGAATGGGCACACCTATATAAGGGTCATTATCCAAAAGAAACAGTAATTTTGGAAGCTTTGTCTACTTTTAATTGTTGGTTTTTACATGATTTTTTTTGGACTCTCAAGTTCAAATAATAATCTCAACGTTGTGTATAAGTCACCATTGTTTGAAGATCTTAAGCATGCGATTGAGTCGCACTGTAATTTCACCATCAATGGTCATGACCACACTCAGGGTTATTATCTAGCAGACGGAATATATCCAGAGTGGTCAACTATGGTTCAAGCTTATAGTCAGACAGGTTTTGGACCAACGACTTTGAAAAGAAGTACTTTAACACCCAACAAATGAAATGCAGAAAAGATAATTGAACCCGCCGAATAATCTGCTGCAGGTGGGGTTTGAACCCATGACTTCTAAATTGTTTGCAAGAGCTCCAACCACTGATGCGCTAGTTGTTGATTATTCATTAGATACCTTTTATATATTCAATTTCAAGCCTTATTTCTATGTAATTTACACCCAAATATATTTTCTTTTAGTTTGATGTAGCCCTAATTTTCAGTATCGAACTCACGTTTCTAAAATGAATTATACACGTACGTATCCATTCCGAACTGCACCCCGAACAACGAATCGTTGACCAACTATTTGACCGAATCTGACCTATCCGAATCATTATAATTCCCGAATATATGACGTTTTGAACTCCTCTCCGTATCCCGAATTGCTAACTTGGCACCGAAGGCAGAGACTCTTTTTATAAGTTAAATATTTTCCCTACCAGTTTGTGATATTGATCTTGGTTTATTATATTGATTCTCGAACGCTGAAGTCCCTAAATTTTGAACCAATAAATATCGATGCAGTACGTACAAGAGATTAGCAATTGTTATATTTAACTGAAAAAAAATCTTTAAGTATCACATTCCCACATGTAATAACAATTTAATCAGGTATTTTAATATATGCATGGTTCAAAGAAAAATAAAAAGTCGAAAAAAATTACAAGATTAATGAATTAGCTTATATTTGAAATATTTGAAATGGTGGATTGACTTTAAAAAATATATATTTCTTATACTTTGATCACACTCGTAATATATATATGACCGGGCTCTTAGCCTTCATTGTCTTCATACTCTCAATCTTCACCACCATCACCATGGCACATATACCGTGGATATTTATTTAAAAAAAAAAATTATGATGAAGATATACTTGTTGTCCCCTTGCTTGGCTAGACTACTTAAATAGCTGATAGCTTTTTGCATTTATATTTTTGTTGTTATGTTACTAGTTTTCTCCAATGTCTCACAAACTTGTGTAGTTGTGATGCAATATAGAAGAAATATGAGTGCATACATGGATATTCAGAATCTTAGATTACAAGAGTAATCGAGGTTGAAAATACTACTTATATGCGGTATAAGGTAACCACCAGATTCATACGTTAACTGTCATGCCTTCCGGGTTAGAGTGCATTTATCATGTTCAACACCCATTCATTTTATTTATGCGTAGATGGTTCGAACATGAAAACTAGACTTGACTTTTCAAAACCATTACAGCACAACCTATATGGTCTATATGTCGTGTTTGAATGGCGGCATTTATTACGTCATATCTGTTGGAAATTTTGGGTATAAAACAGAGGATGATAACACTAAAAGAAATTGTTGTTGTACTCAAAAGCTTTCAAGGCTCGGGTGATTTCTTTTAGACGATTATTTCTACCCTCCCAATATAAATTGGCGATTGCAACAGGTATGCGAAATAATGCCTTCAGGATACAATGAAAGCCCTACAACAGGAAATTGGATTCAAGGTTTGCACCCCTTGACCCAACCAAGAACACATGAGAGAGATTTCTGATGATGCTTTAGATGGAGAGAAAACATTGAATTCATATTCTAGAATGGGAGAATTCCTTCACTACTTATAGGGTTATTCATGCCTATTGGAGATGCCTCTTCACTTCCAAAAGACACATAAGGTGTCTGTTGGGAATGGTTGTGTCCTTTATGAACCATCACACCTATTAGAGGTGTCCCTTCATCTCCAACTAACATCCATTGTGTTTATCCAACACAGAACACTTCCCCATCATAGTGACAAACCAAAAACGAAAACAGTTTTATTTTCTAAGTTATTGAAAATATCCAACAATCTCCCCCTATTTTCAAAAACCAAAAAACATAAAATAAAATAAAACTTATAAAACCGGAGTCATTTTCGCATCACTCAAGTGACTCGCCTACGTACTCGAGTGGGATCAAGCCAACGTAGTTCAAGAAAAATTGGGACTAAGCATCATCATTTGAAATCAATACATAAATGATAGGTACCTTCTGGGTTTTAACCTTCACTTAGTGTAAGAAACTCAAAGCCTTATCGAGATTCTATGGTGAAACCAGTCTTGAACCAAGTATCCCTTATGATAAAACCGGAGTCTCCACACATATTGATTCCATAAATCATGTGTTCTGTAGCCAAGCACTATAAAGGCCTTGTGCTTATATCCTTATTCATGAGTCTTCTTTAGAGAACGGTCTTCTTCTCTTAGGAAACGGCCCACATTTCCATACTCATATAGGTAAGTCTCGAAGGTGTTTGCGAGACACCTTTTACTAATCACGGACTCATTAAGGATTTACATCCATCCTATTTTCTTAAAAAACCAGCACTAACTTGAAATGGGAAGTTTTATGTTAGTGCTCCATAATCTGACCATAACTTGTTGGTACCACATTGAACCTTGTTTATCTTTTTCAAAACATAGGTTGGGTTTCTGCTATGGGAGATCAACCTTCCTTCACAGACCTTAGTCCCATTTCTATATACTTCATTGAAATTAATTCCTTTGGGAGACTCTTCATAAGTAGGTCTACCAAGCTTTTCTCTGTTTCAATGGTTAACTGCAATTACTCTTTTCTTGAGTAATTGACTTGCCGTTCCTTGTCTAAGACTTGTATGTCTTGAATTTTCATTATAAGTCTTGTTAAAGACGTTATAGATCATATCCTGATTCACAATTAATCAAGACCTCCTGAGATGGCTTCTTCCAAAATAGGATCTCTACAAGTTAGGTTTTAAACCATTTCTTCTCATTAATTGCATCTACTAATGCAATCAATTCTGAAAACATTACTAAAAACTGTTCCTCTTTGATTTTACAAAATAATTGTAACTTCTCTAGTGATCCTAATTAACATTTACGGTTAATTCACAAGAAGTCATTATAGACTTGCATACACTAGAGGCATAGAAAATTTGTAGGCAACTTATATATTTGCTATCTCAACAAATATAATACCTTGATGAGTAACTCTTTTACTCATGCCCAATCCCCTACAAATTCATACCCAAAAAACATAGACAATGTCTATTTAACATTCTACATTATGTAATGCAAATGTTCATAATTTATGCATCGGTAATATCGTAACACCTCATCGTTGGATATTTGGTGCCGCTTAATCTTCCAATATGTTACATATTGACCGGTATTCCATTTTTCCCTTTCGATGTCATTTAAGACCTGCCAATTTCCAAATTTGGAACCTATAATTCTTATCGCAAGAATTATGTTCATGCCATACCATTGTTGTCTCAACAATTATGACGATTTTGGTTTTAAAATAATCCACCAACTAGAAAAATTTTATACGACATTTTCGTATAAATTCTCCCCCTATTTCATGATAATTCTCAAATGACAAAATGCAACTCAATATCATGAAATACCATTTGTGTCAAACATGTACCCCATAATTTCTAAATAGAAATTAAAACCTCAAATCCAATATACCGGTACGGGTACCATCATTATGGATCTGGCTTTCCTTTGCAAACATTCTAAACAAAGCCTCATTCAACTGCCACATGCGGGTAAATTGAACAGTCAATTTAAACCACGTACATCCAACCGTTATGCACCCTTAAAGGATTCCGAACTTCTAATACATTTATTAGATATCTCATGCTATCATAAAATATATATATATATATATGGCATTACTAACCCCAATCAAGAGGACTAAGCATTACTGTGAAAACCAATCATGTCACAGATGAATATGTGAATGTAAAAATCACAGTTGCAAATTTATGATATGCTTTACGAACATAACAGAGCATTAACAAAGGCTAGACGATAATATGCATGATTGTGATTATAATGGCTCATCCACATAACATACACATGCCGTAACTATTTCTAAGAAACCGAGATACTAAGGATGTATTAGTCTTTAAGATTGTTGGAAATATTATACTTATCTGATTTCATGGAAGTTTCCTTGACCACAACCCTTGAGAGTTTGCGCCAATGATTGAATCAAATTCCCATAAACAACATCATGTTCCCGAACACGGTTTCCACTATAAATTTGAAGCTTGTTTTCCAACTTCCCTTATTCTCGTTTCCTCTGTCTTGTCTGAATTTAATCGTCTAAAACTGTTGGAAATTTTGGGTATAAAACAGAGGATGATAACACTAAAAGAAATTGTTGTTGTACTCAAAAGCTTTCAAGGCTCGGGTGATTTCTTTTAGACGATTATTTCTACCCTCCCAATATAAATTGGCGATTGCAACAGTGTATGCGAAATAATGCCTTCAGGATACAATGAAAGCCCTACAACAGAAATTGGATTCAAGGTTTGCACCCCTTGACCCAACCAAGAACACATGAGAGAGATTTCTGATGATGCTTTAGATGGAGAGAAAACATTGAATTCATATTCTAGAATGGGAGAATTCCTTCACTACTTATAGGGTTATTCATGCCTATTGGAGATGCCTCTTCACTTCCAAAAGACACATAAGGTGTCTGTTGGGAATGGTTGTGTCCTTTATGAACCATCACACCTATTAGAGGTGTCCCTTCATCTCCAACTAACATCCATTGTGTTTATCCAACACAGAACACTTCCCCATCATAGTGACAAACCAAAAACGAAAACAGTTTTATTTTCTAAGTTATTGAAAATATCCAACAATATCCTTGAGGACACACTCAAGTGACGGTGTGGCACGTTGGTCGCTTTTACCGTCCAATGACTGTGGATAGAATTGATAATACCAGAAGAGATTGGCATATTGTATATGGTTGCATCAAGTGGCACATTGTTACTTGTCTACAATTTATTTTTTTCTTCTAATTCCTCGAACTTATATCTGTTCTCAATTTCAAAATAGAAATTACTCGTTTTTCTTTTTAAATCTTGGTAAAAAGAAATTACGCGTTTTATTTATAGGTGTTTTTTTTTTTGAAAGAAGAAGGATATATTGAAAAAATGAAAAACTGTACAGCATATTTACATGATTGGAGGTGTAAAACGTGCCGGCCCGACACAGCCCGGAAAACGAAGTCGCGTGCTTCACGTGTCACGTGTCGTGCTGTGCTGTGCCAACGATTTAAACGTGCTGTGCCGTGCTGCGCTTTACTAGTCAAAAGCTAGACACAACATAGCCCACGGGCACAACACACGAATAAACGTGCCGTGCTGGCACACATGTTATAAATAATTTGAAATCACTTGATGTATACATTAAATCGGACATTATCACAAAAATTTAATTAGACAACATATTATTTGAAATTATTTCAAGTAAAACTAACAAGTTTATTCAATAAAAAAAGGGATATTTAACCGATGGTACCCAGCAAATGACCAACACCTAAGTTTGGTACCCAATATTTTAAATATTAAGGGATGGCACCTAGACCAGTGGTTGACTGTTAAAGACCAAGTTTGACTAGATATTAGTTTATATTTCATTATAAATTTTTGTCTTTTACCATTATAGCCTTAAATTATTTACAGACATACCCACCGATCCCTAGTTTCAAAATTCAGATTCTCTTCCTGTTTCTCTTCTCTGCCCTTCGCAAGTCTTTGACCGTTCACTTTCATACTTACTAGATTTGGTCCTTCAAATCGAGTAGGAACCATTTCTAAATATTGGATATACCAATTAATAAGTATTCTTTTAATCAAGGATATCTAAATTACTAAGTCGATTAGTGGTGCAGTAAAGATCCATTGATGGTGCAGTAAAGATCAATTGGTGGTGCTAGATTTAAGCTTTTAGGTTTACTTAACTAATGATGATTTGAGGATTTTGAGGATTTTTTGTTTGATTGCTTCGCGGGCTAGGATCTTCTTCTCATATGATCTTTGAATTTTTCTATTGCTACATATTGGGTTTTTGGGGGTGAAATTCTTTCGTATTTTTGTGCTTCCCTGACTACAGGTGATGCAGTGGCAATTGATGGAGGTGATGTTGTTTTTTTTTTTTTTTCATTTTGATGCTGGTGGTTGCGTGAGTGGCTGGTGTTACTTCTCATCGCTCGTAACAGATGGTAGCAGTGGTGGTATGCATTGTGGTCTCACATTCACCATCGGTTTTCCGCTTTACAGACGTCGTATGCACTAGTGGTTGCCGACTGTGGAAGAAGAATGCGTGAACTTTGGAATCGGTGACTTTTTAAAATTTAGAATCGATAACTTAGAATCAGTAACTTATGCCCTAAAAACGGAATCTGGTACACTAGTTAGGGGCATATGTGGAAAAATAAAAATTAATTAATAAAAATTAAATAATAAAAATTAAATAATAAAAATTAAAAGTTGATTTTTTTTGGGGTCAAACCTTATTTTTGACAGTCAACTATTAGTCTAGGTACCATCCCTTAATATTCGAAATATTGGGTAACAAACTTAGGTATTGGTCATTTGTCGGGTACCAACGGTTAAATAGCCCTAAAAAAAATAGCCCATCAAATATAAAATTGGATTATTGTCATGTAAATTAATGTTCTAGTTAAATATAGGTGGCGACATTATAACAACGATATTGAAATATATTTTCCAAATATTAAGGTATTATATGTGTTCTTATAAATAAGCCAGCATAAAATGTTAAAAACTAGCTAGAATAGTGACTCTTTTGTGAAATATACAAAAAATGTGATGTATTATGCCTTGTTATATGGTGTATTTGTACATGTTATGTCGTGCTTTCTTAACGTGATGTGCTGGGCCACATGCTTATCCGTGCCGTGTGCTGTGTTGTGCTACTGTGCCAATTAGTCAAACCCAGCATGTCCCATTTAACTAACGTGATGGGCCGTGCTGGGCTAAGTCACGTGTTGGGCTGGGATGTGCTCAAATTTTAGCGTGATGGGATGGGCTGGGCTCGTGCTGGCACAGCCCAATTTACACCTCTAGGTTTTCCCTCTTTGGCAGCCTTTTTTTTCCTTTAATTTTTCCTTTAATATAGAAAATCGTAAGCAAAGTAACCGGGTCCTATGACGTGAAAATTGAAAACATAACGAGAAAATTGAAAAACAGTTGTGCAATAGAATGATGAAGCTAGCTCATCATAAACTACACTCTTACACACATTTCTCATAACCTGCAATCAAAGATTGCTGACTGGTGTTCTCTAATTAAATACTGGGATTTACCATAAATATTTGAGATGGACAACTTCTCTGAAAAAATTGACCAACAACTTACCTGGGTCGTCTTTAGTTAAACTTGGAAAAACCGTCGAAATTACAATCATCATAAGCTTCATCCTTCAATTTTTGATAGTAACTGCTAAAAACATAGGAAGCATGGCTCTCCAATGTGTATGGGAGATACCAAGGCTTTCCTTCCGTTATATTATCACAAATATTCCACCCTCGTTGTTGCCAGGGCCCAGGGAAAGCTCCACTTCGGGGCAGCAAGCTACGGGGGCAACAAAATTGAAATGTTCCGTGGTATCTAACATGGCAACTATCAAAAGAATTGGGACGAGTATGAAGATCTAAGATAGTGAAAAAGTAATTTTGTCAATTGATTGGAAATCAACTTCAGTGGGTTGCTGAAATTTCAGAATGTTTTTCTTTATGGAAAAAAAATTGATCTTCGTATCTCCCACGGTATGTTTTAGCGTTTAGGGTAATATATGGTACTGTTGTGTATATGTTACTTACTTAATGTTTAATCGAATAGATATTTAGTTACAATTCTATTTTTCAGGGATTTTGTTGATGCATGCATTAATTGTCAAGTTTTTTGGCTAACGGATTGCAATACTTGAAAAGAAAGTATTCATATGACTACTTAAATAACTGATTGCAATACTTGCTAGCTGGCATATAATTATTATTGTTATCACCAAATTCATGCATTAATTGTCAAGTCCTTTTAGAGACATCCGACAAAATTTGAAGGGTAAAGATGCATTTACCAATAATAATTATATGCCAGCCAGCAAGTATTGCAATCGCAAATAAAACATTCTTTCACAATTGAATTCAATGCATCAAACCAGAGCATACTTTTAGGGTCTTGAATCTTGATAATGGTGGCATGATATGAAGCCCAATACCCAAGAACATTGCAAGGGCACTTTTTCCGTCTATGGACAGTCAGAGAGGATTGTGTGGAGATTGGCATGAATGACTCAAGTGGCTCAAAAAATACCTAAATTCAAATATTTACACTACATTACTCAACCCAAGTTTGTTACTTTGTAAGTGCACCGTTTTAAACTTTCGATAATCGATATAGTACAAATTTGAGGGAGGACCCCTTAACACTCTCAAAATTCACATTTTTTCACTTTTTGCGGGACGTTTATTTGATAAAACTTGAATTGTAGCGTATTCTCTTTACAAAGTACTCATAGAAACTGAGAATATTCAGACTCAAACTTAAGGTTCAAAATATAGAAGTTTAATTGTTATGTTATAAATTAATCTCTAAAAGAGATATATATAGTGTTACAAGAGAAGAGAAAGTCTTCTACAAAGAAAATAAGAAAGGGAGGAAGAAAATAAGGAAGGGAGGAAGAAAATAAGAAAGGGAGGAAGAAAATAAGAAAGGGAGGAAGAAAAACAAGCCAATTTACAAGCCACCCTATAGCCACCCTACAACTAATGTTACAACTACTTCTACCTACTACTACTAATTAATTCTTCAACACTCTCCCTCAAGGTGGTGCATATATGTCACAGATGCCCAACTTGACAAGTGAATCATTAAATATCTTATTTGATACGTCCTTAGTCAGAATATCTGCCAGCTGTTGTGTTGTTCGGACATATGGTACTTCAATAATGTTTTCTTCAAGTTTCTCATAGATGAAGTTCCTATCAATTTCCACGTGCTTCGTTCGATCATGTTGCACCGGATTCTCTGCAATTTTGATTGCTGACTGATTATCACAAAACAACTTCATAGGTTTTTCAGATGGGAAACCAAGCTCTCCCATAAGCCTTTTCAACCATAACAATTCACAAATGCCTTTTACCATTGCTCTATATTATGCTTCAGCACTTGACAAGGAAACAACCTGTTGTTTCTTAGACTTCCAAGTTACTAAGTTACCCCCGACGAAGGTAACATACCCAGATGTCGATCTTCTCCTATCTCCTTTGCCTCCCAGTCTGAGTCGGTGTAACCTGATATACTGAGATGTCCATGTTTTGAAAACATCAACCCTCTTCCTGGTGCGGACTTCAAATATCTCAAGTATCCTTATTATCGCATTCATGTGTTGTTGACCGGATTATGCATAAAATCGCTTACAACACTTACATCATATGCAATATCAGGTCTTGTATGAGAAAGATAAATCAAACGGCCAGCTAACCTCTGGTATTGCCCCTTGTCAGCTGGTACTTGATAAGAACACTCTTCAAGACCATGATTTTGTTCCATAGGAGACCCAATGGGCTCACAACCCAAGATACGGTTTCCTTCAACAAGTCAATCACATATTTTCGCTGATACAAGAAAATTCCCTTTTCAGATCGTAAAACTTCAATGCCAAGAAAGTATTTAAGTCCACCCAGATCCTTCATATTAAACTCAGAATACAAACAACTCTTCAGATTACTCAGCTCTTCAGGGTCATTTCCTGTTACCACCATATCATCCACATAGATAATAAGCGCGGTTAACTTTTCACCAACCCTTTTTAGGAACAAAGTATGATCAGCGTTACTCTGTGTATACCCAAATTTCTTCATTGCTAGACGAAATCTCCCAAACCAAGCTCTGGGAGACTGCTTCAAACCATATAAGGCCTTCTTTAGCTTACAAACCATGTTAGCATCGTTCGGAGCATCATAACCTGGAGGTAATGACATGTAAACTTCTTCTTGTAAATCACCATGTAAAAATGCATTTTTTACATCATATTGGTGCAGGGGACAGCCTAGATTTGCTGCCAAAGACAATAATACTCGAATAGTGTTGATTTTTGCAACAGGAGCAAACGTCTCCTGATAATCAATACCATAAGTCTGGGTAAACCCTTTAGCCACAAGTCTTGCTTTATACCTGTCAATAGAGCCATCTGAATTATGCTTGATAGCATATACCCACCTGCAACCAACTGGTTTCTTTCCTTCTGGTAACAATACTATTTCCCATGTATGATTTTCTTCCAGCGCTATCATCTCCTTTTTCATCGAATCAGCCCAATTTGGATCACGTAATGCTTCTTGTACGTTTTTAGGAATGGTAACATCTTCCATCTGATTGACAAATGCTTTTCCAGCTTCTGATAATCTATGAGTAGACATGTAGTTTGCAATGGGATATTTCATCTTCTTTATCGGTTCAGGTGACCAACGATCTGGTGGCACCCCACGGTTACTCCGTTGTGGCGAACTATACCTGTCTGTCTCAGTCAATTCACAAGTATTGTCAGTACTAATCAAAGAATCAATGCTTACCTCAGGGATATCAGCTGGAGGATTACTGGGTGTAGGTACCATTATAGAAGAAAGGAGGGGGTTTTCAGCAATACGAGTTTCTACCACTGGATTTGTTTCTGGAGGTTTCATAGTAGTCAGACCCAAACCGATAGAAGCTTGAGAAGTACTTGAACTTTATTCCATGAGAGGAAGATTTATCTCACTATTAGTAGGAAATAAATCCATCCAATTCAACTCTTCAATATTATTCTCTCCTTGAAGAGGAGAACTTATATCATGTGTTGAGTAAAACTTCTCTTGCTCAGAGAAGGTAACATCCATGCTAATATAAAATTTGTGAGTAGAAGGATGATAACACCTGTAACCTTTTTGGTACGGATGATAACCAACAAATACACACTTTAGAGCACATGGATCTAGCTTGCTGCGCAAATGTTTTTGTATGTGGACATAAACCACACATCCAAATACTCGTGGAGGAAGTTTAAGATGAGAAGGAATTGTCACAAACGAAGCCAATTTATCCAAGGGTGTTTGAAATTTCAAAACACTAGTGGGTACACGATTAAGAAGATACACCGCAGTAGTAATGGCCTTTTCCCATAAATGTGGCCTCATGTTTGCTCCAATTAAACAGGCTCTAGTAATCTCAAGTAATTGCCTATTTTTTCCCTCCGCAACACCATTTTGTTGTGGCGTAGAAGGACAAGTAGTCTCATGAACTAAACCATGATCCTGAAAATAACCTTGTAAAGCTTCATTAACATATTCTCCACCATTATCAGAACGAAGGACCTTTAGCGTGGTGGAAAATTGTGTTTGAATCATTGCATGAAAAGATTTGAAAATATGAGCTACATCACTTTTATTTTTCATCAAATAAAGCCAAGTCATACGAGTGCAATCATCGACAAACAGAACAAACCAACGAAATCCTGAATTACTAGTAACACGGCAAGGACCCCAAACATCAGAATGAACCAAAGCAAATGGAACTAATCTTCTGTTAAAACTATCAGGATAAGTAGTACGATGACTCTTTGCTAAGATGCAAGTTTCACAATTAAAATCAGAAGGTTTGCAGGTTGAAAATAAGGTTGGAAATAAGTGTTGCAAATAACCGAAAGAAACATGACCCTGCCGGTGATGCCATAATAATATTTGATCCTCATATGCACGAGAGGACCCCTTGGATGAAAAAGACTGTCCTTCACACACATCTTCTACGTAATACAACCCCCCTCTCTTAGTACCACACCCAATTATCTCCCCGTTGCTGAGATCCTGAAGAAAACAGAAATTCGAATAGATTAATACTACGCAATTTAATTGTGAAGTCACTTGCGATACTGATAAAATATTGTTAGAGAGAGAAGGAATCAACAAAGTATGCTCTAAGGTTAAGGAATAATTTAAATCAAATCTCCCAGCTCCGGTAACCGGATATGGAACCCCATTGGCATTATACACAGTTGAGCAATCAGGTGCACATATATATTTCAAGATAGATGCTTCAAATGTCATGTGATTAGTGGCACCAGAGTGAAGAATCCAACCATGATCCTTCTTTGAGTTAGCAGCTATTAGTGCTAGGCCAATATTACCTGGCTCTTGCGGAATGAGATGATTGATAGTTGATGGAAGTTCATCAACTATTGGAGTAGATATCGATGCTTCAGCTGTCATCCTCGTAGAAAAAATAGCTGCTTTTCCTTTCTCTGTTTTTGAACGATTGTTCCACCACTCAGGATAACCATTCTTTTTAAAGCAGTTTTCGACAGTGTGCTTCCCATTTCCACAATAAGTACATTTTCCACTAGTATTTTGTGATGAAGATTGTTGCGAAAAATTCCCAAATTTGTTAACCGTCATTGCTATTTGAGGGGAAACATAATGATTCATCATGGTACTATGACGTTGTTCTTCACGCCTCACAGTAGAATAAACCGTTTCGGGTCCAGGTAGTGAAGTACTACGAAGTATTTCTCCTCTGACAGAATCATAAGAATCATCAAGACCAGCAAGAAATAAATAAACTCGCTCTTCATCAATCTCTGCCTTGCGAATTTTAATCACATCTGCTTGGGTAAAAGTAATTGGTTTACGATAATCAAGTTCTTGCCAAATAATCGTAAGATCAGAATAAAAAGTTTCCACGGGTCGACCTGCTTGCTTTGTTGCCATAGCCTTTCGACATAAATCATAAAGAATTGATTTATCATCCCCTTCATAATATCGATGTTTCACTGCATCCCAAACATCTTTTGCACTACGTAAACGAATGAATACGTTCATTAATTCTGGTTCCATAGCACCAACAATCCAACCTTTAACAAGAGAATCTTTCATACACCATTCATCATATGTCGATTCACCTTCAGTGGGTTGTTCGGTAGAGCCAGTTAAATATCCATTTTTGCCTCTACTAGAGACAAACATAGATACAATTTGAGACCAAAGAGTAAAATTTTTGTCATTCAATTTTACACCATAAGGAATCGAAGTCGGCTCCGAGAGGCATCGAATTTATCACAGAAGGAATAACGACTCAGGACTCATCACCGGTAGGCATGACGAAATGAACGTCGAATAGGAAAAAATAATTACGATAAAGAAATCAAGACAGTTTTTGACTTCTAAGAGTAGAACAATAAATATCACGGTAAATTAGTGATAGAAATAAGAGAGTCGAAGACAAAATAATCTTGTCAACAAAAAATTAAAAATGAACCTTAAGATAGCAGCGGAATAATGATTGATAAGAAGCACTCACTCTATATTGAAATACTTAGCTTCACCATGGAAGCTCTGATACCAACTCAAACTTAAGGTTCAAAATATAGAAGTTTAATTGTTATGTTATAAATCAATCTCTAAAAGAGATATATATAGTGTTACAAGAGAAGAGAAAGTCTCCTACAAAGAAAATAAGAAAGGGAGGAAGAAAATAAGGAAGTGAGGAAGAAAATAAGAAAGGGAGGAAGAAAATAAGGAAGGGAGGAAGAAAAACAAGCCAACCTACAAGCCACCCTATAGCCACCCTACAACTAATGTTACAACTACTTCCACCTACTACTACTAATTAATTCTTCAACAGTCAGTGTCTGCCGATCTTAGTTTTAACAGTTAAAAATTCGTTTATTTTCAAAATAATAGATGGTGTAGATATACGTTTCCGAATGTATCTTTTTGTGGATATATAGAGCTTTGTAAGACGGACATAGCACAAAACATTAGTTTCAAACACATTACCTTTGGAAGATGGTGTGAAAATAGCAGCATGAGGGAATCCTTCCTCAAATTTAATAGAATTACCTTCGATAAAATTGAATATTGTTTAATTTTCATTTTCCTTCTAATTACTTCTAACTTGGATCCTAATGAGTCTAGTGATCATCTATTTATAAACTTCCCCTATGCTGGATCTTTGTGGTTAGCTTTAAACATAAATGTGGGAAATATTTTGGTTCAACATGGTTCTTTCAGGGACTGGGTAAATTCTTGGTTCTCTGCAGGTAACAATTTAATTTTTGATGCAGGTATATCTAGGAAAGACATTAATAAACTTTTAATGGTTTAAGTTTGGACTATCTAGAAAGATAGATCATAAGGGATTTTGCAGGTACCCGCCTTAGTGTGCAAAGCCAATATGTTAATGGAGGAATGAAGCAAGGAATGAATTAATGTTTAATCATAGATATTAGGTTCTTATTGAATAAAATTAGTTATTGGAAATGTGTTTCATCTAAAAAAGAGTCTAGTATTGGAGCTGACAAGATTGCTAAAAAGGCAGGGCTATTAAAGTCTGATTTTATATTGTTGGATAGTTTCTCTCTTGATATTCAAGAATGGGTTACTCATAATGCTCATGTAAACTCTATTTGATAATCAATGAATTCCTTTTGAAGAAGAAGGAAAAAACAAAAAAAAAAACTTCTAAATTTAGTAAGATATATCCGAGTATAATATAAAGTTACTTAGTAAAATTTCTAGATTAATGAATTACCTTTTAGTTTTAATGATTTATCTTGATATAAATTAACATAAGAACTGCTCTGGCGGTAGTATATTGCGTATATAACTTCAGGCTCGTAATATATGACCGGACACTCAATACCTATTGCTTCATACCCTTAATCTTTAATACTGTTTTGCATATGCCATTGATCTTTCTTTTGGAAAAAGAATCATGGTCAAGCTATATGTATCCAATTGCTTGGCTAGACCAAGAAAACAGGTGAAGGCTTTTCAATTTCTTTTTCTTTTTCTTTGTCGTTGGTTTTCTCTAATGTCTGAAAACTTCTGTAGTTGTGTGGCACCGTGGAAATACTAGCGTATACATTATGAACTATTCTGTGATTTCTTTTTCTTTAAAACTTATACAGATCACTAATCAGACTACAAGCATAATGGAAGTCGAAGTTACTATTTATAGGTGTCGTGCATATTGGTGTGGATGACCGGATATCCAATTAAGGTTACCACCAATTTCATATCCATTAACTGTCATTCATTTTGAGCTTTAGTGCATTTATCATGTGCAACAATTCATTTTATTTTTTACTATCTGGCATAATTACATGTCGTCTACAAGGAGGCTAAGTATGTGCCACACCTTTTTTCTTTTTCTTTTTTGATCAAACAAGAATATACAAGAGACTCAACCAGAGGCGGACAAGCAAGCTACAGAAAATTACAAAAAATTGAGTCTCAATTATACACAAAACTTTCGAAGTCCAATCGCACCCTATTGCCAGCAGCGGCAGCCCAAGATAAATTAAGGCTCTAGCATCTGATCCAAGATCATTGTCCGTCTTAAAATTATATTTCTCTTCAAAGGTTGACAATATCTTTCCTTCCAAATGGTCCACACCACTTCCGCAAGGATAAGTTCCTAAACTACTTTAGCTTTTTTTTTTTTTTTTTTTTTTTGACACAAAAGGGCAAATTATATAAAAAGAGTTACCGTCACCTAAAAAGTGACAGAAACAATCAGAGAACACGAGTAATCAATACATTAGCTTCCAACAACAGCAGTCCAATTGCTAATAAGAGTACTTAAAAAAAAGCCTTCGAAGATCTTATTAGGCATACCCCAGTTAAACAAAGTACACTTAATGGAAATGATTAGCTGTTTCCAATTCCTTCTTCTCTTGCCTCCATACAAACGATCGTTTCTTTCCTTCCATACCTTCCACCAAATTGCAAAAGGAATAAGACCCCAAAGCTTATTTTTCATGTTATTTTCCTTTTTGTAAGGCCATTCCCAAAGTGTCATTTTAACATTTTCAGCAAAAGCCCACTGCAAACCAAAACCGTCCAAGAAGTAACTCCATACCTTTGAAGTTTCTTTACAGTGTAAAAACAGATGGTCATTAGCCTCTAGCTCTTCGTTGCAAAGGATGCAATTACCAGTATTTGACCTACCCGTTCTTGCCAAATAATCATTAGTTGGAGCTCCATTAAAGCATAAAGTCCAAACCAAAAAAGAAACCTTTAGTGGAATTTTTTTGTTCCAAAGCTCTTTATGAGGAAAAGATAAGAAACCATCCACATCAAGTGAGTCATAACAGCTTGCAACACTGAAATCATCACCCAGATCCCAATTCCTTGTGTCATCTTCATCAGCTGAATTGAGTACTCCGGAAGGGTCTCCCAATAATTGTAAAATAGAAATAACCTCACCTAGCTCATTTTCTCTTAGATTTCTTGTGAAGTAAAAATTCCAAGCCCCACTAGATGAAATGCATTCTTTAACAATTGCTTTTTTCTTTCTTGAGATCTGATATAGATTTTTGAAAGAATATTTTAAAGGGAGATTACCAATCCACTTATCCTCCCACATCAAGATTTTATTACCACTGTTAACTTTAAGGGTAGTGTTTTGCATTATGTGTTCTTTTGACTTAAGGAAACCTGCCCACAAGCTATGACCAACATATATTGAACTTGAGTTTGGTAAGAAAGAATTGACATTACCTCCAAACTTCTGGTGAATGATTCTTCTCCACATGGCTTTTTTTTTCTGCACCATAACGCCAAATCCATTTACAATGAAGAGCCTTATTAACCAACTTTAATTTCTCTATGCCAATACCTCCCCTGTGTTTTGGAATATTTGCTCTTTTCCATGAAACCCAGCTTCTCTTTTTATTATTTGAAGTAGATCCCCAGAAAAAATCCCTCATAATCTTCTCAATTGTCTTCATAACTGAGCTATACATCTGAAACATTGCTAAATAGTATATTGGTAGACTTGAGAGAACACTATTTATCAATATCAATCTTGGCCTTTTGAGAGATATTTTTTCTTCCATGTAGCTAATATTTTTTGGATTTTCTGGATTATCACATCCCATATAGGTTTGCATTTTGATTTGCTTCCTAAGGGAATGCCTAGATAATTAATAGGAAAATGAACCAGATCACAACCAAATATATCAGCACAAAGATGAGCATTATTATTAGAACCAAATCCAGCAATTGCACTTTTCTTGAAATTTGCTCTAAGCCCAGACACAAGCTCAAAAGCAAAGAGAATATTCTTCAGATTAGTAACATGCTCAGCTGAATCATCTAAGAAGACAATGAAATCATCTGCAAATTGTAAATGATGAATCATAGTTCCCTCTGGAGAGACCTTGAAACCAGAAATAAGACCAACTTCACCAGCTTTCTTGAGCATTAATGCGCTAAATCTTTCGTCCACAGAAAGTTCCATGAATGCGCTAAATCTTTCGTAGTGCTTGGCGAACACGGGGTTGTTCATTTCACAGTTAATTGGCACCACGTGTTTGGCTACCTGACGCGACCAAAATCAGACTTGGTTGACAGTATTAATTGAGACCCTACCTATGTTGGTGGTTGAACTTGAAAATAAGGCTCGACTTCTACGACTTTTTCCAAGTCATGACAACACACTATATATATGTCTATTTCCCGTTTGAATGATGGCATTTTAGCATGTCATGTCCTATGGGATCAACTCAAGTGGCAGGTTCGTCATTTTTGCCATCTTAGGACGGTCAGGAGAGAATAGAAGAGCCGATGTCAATTTGGTGCAGTGATAATGTGGATGGGTGATTATACTAAAATTCAAAACTTGTCAATACCGCATTCTCTACCGGTAAAATATTTTCTTAAAAGAAAGAAACAATGAAAATACATTGGCATGGTTGCCTCAAGTGGGCACACCAAAAATGAAAATAGAATGGAGATACAAGATATTGGAGAATCCTTATTTATTTGAGATATTTTGTAAAAGGGTCATAACTTGTATATTTTGCAAAACACCTTGACCATCAGCTAACTAACGTTGACAGTTTAACAAATAGTCAGAATATATAATGCTCAAGTCCTTTTCCATCTCCTTCCGTCGAGTGGAAAAATCTCTCTGTTCTTTTTTCTTTTCGCGGTTCAGGCATTTTTGTGAACACCTGATGTGCCCAACCTGCTGGTGTCGATCTACATTAAGAAGTCCCCTTTTCTAGCTGCATAATTCCGGTAAATTCAACTCACACATGACCCATGTATCACAGTTCTTTAAGGAACTCAAAATATAATCATAATCTCCTTCATTCAGCCCCAGTATCACCGGAAGTAACAACATTCAATCACCATGAATGAATCGTCTGTTCTTTGTATCTCTCGAGTTTAGAAACCCCTCTAAACGTCTCCGTTTATTTTCAAGCACCATTAGCATCTGTAATTAATCTTAACGCAGTAACAAAATTTCATTACTCAGTACCATCAGTAATCGTTGGTGAGAAACTTGGCAGCAGCTTGTTCTCCATCTGATCTCGGACACGAATTCCTTCCAAAATTTAATATTCGCTGCATTTTCTTGTTTAACTCTAAAGTCTCGGTCCTATCATCATTCAACCACCAAGAATCAGCAGCAACATGTCAACATTAATTCTCCATTATTTTCTTAAACTTTCCCCTCGAATTATAGCACCCATAAGAATCATGAAATGCGACCATAAAGCTTAGTTTGGTTAAGTATGTAACTGGATTAGGATAATAGGTCCTTCCACGATTTCATAAGGTTATTTTAGTAAATATATCAAATAATCAAAGTTATTCTACGACCCAAACACTTGAACGACATGTACGACGACCCCGACCCTAATATGCTCAGAAACATACAATGCTTTTACAACTCTACCTATTTTTGGAAATACGGTTATTTATTTTTAATGGCTGAGAATTTAGTGCTTCCGATATTAAATTGGAAAAATCTACTTATACATTAACCATTCAGATCTTTATATAAGGCCTGATGCAAACGATTTATATTGGATGTGAATCATTCTATAACATCAACCCAAATCTTCCTAAGACTCAAGATTCAATCATCCGGCAGATTGTCCGGTGACTCTAGTTTATGCATTCAAAACTTCAGGTTGTTTATTTAATGCATGCAACTATGCTTTTACCAACTTTTCTTAATTGTTTGTAGTTTTCTCAAATGTCTCAAAGTCTTGAGAAGCAATCTGGGATTCCGATAAGGCGGTAACCATTCTACGATTTCTTCTTTGCCTTTTAGATGAAAAATTGTGAAAAATGTGTCTTTGTGGTTTACAAAGTTAAAACTAAAAACATTTTTGCTCAAATTACTATTTCTAAATGCTTTTTGAGTTAGAGCACAATTGCCGTGTCGTGCACCAGTTCATTTTATTCTTGTTCTCGGGCATGATTATTATATGGTGCTTGATAAAAAGCCATAATTACTTAGCGAAAAATCCCATTGGAGACATCCGATAAAATTAGAAAGATAAAGATGACACGTGATTTGGAGGGAAAATATTTTGCTAGAGCATTTTTTTTGAACTAGTAGTTTTGTGACCGTTGGATATTATATATGTGATGTCAGCTGAAGAAAAGAAACATGCCATGACATCACATCTATAATATCCGACGGCCACAAAACTGTTAGTTCAAACGCTACTAGAGCAAAATCGTCATGGATTTGGAGTAGGTTTGTCGAACTCGGAATCAAAATCCAAGATGCTAAACGCTTCTGATTCTACCATAATTGCAGTGAACTTTTTTGCATGTACTTATGGCTTATGAAGTGACCTTTAATTTTTTTTTTCTTTTTTTTTTGGCACCAAAATAACAATTTTTTAAATGTTATAAAATCAACAAATCAGCTGGTAATTTATATTATTTTAAATAGTGGACTGATTTTTAATGATTTTTCTTGATATAAACATTGGAGAGCTCCTCTGGCAGTGGTATATTAATTTTCATATACTTTCAGACTCATAATATTTGACAGAACTCTAAATCCCAATTTCTTGGTGCCTTTTGTCTCCAACGATGCTTTGTATATGCCATGGATCTTTGTATATCCCTATCCTGCTGCTTGGGTGGACCATGTACACAATCAAAGGCTGTTCAAATTCTTTCTCTTTGTTGTTAGTTTTTGTTTGTACCCTTAAATATTCTACACCAAAAATGGGCTAGGTTATGCCTACAAAACTTTTCCTATTAGCTAAATATGGTTCATTGGGTCTAATATGCTCATCAAGATAGCCATGTATGACTAACTAGGCCTTACAAACACTCCATATGTGAGCCCATGTGCAAGAACCCCCAAACTAAGGCAAGAAATCAACCCAAAATGATGTCAGCATGACATCAGCAACAATGACATCGGTATGATGTTAGCGTGCTACGTCACAAGGACCAGCCAACACGCCAATGCCACGTCAGCACAAATGCCACGTCAACAGAAAAGTCCAACCATTTGCTGACACGTCATCAATACTGACCGGTTAGGGGGTGCCATGTCAGCGGGCTCGTTGCCACGTTATCAACACCGACCAGTTATGTGATGCCACATCAGCATGATGTCAGCAAACGGTGCTGTTAGAACCATTGACGCAGTTAGTATATTCGAAGAATATTCCATTAACGTTAACGGATTCATCACGCCGTTAGCATTTCTGTTATGATGTTAGCATGACATCATCTCCGTCAGCAACGTGTCCGGCAAAAGCAGCAGATCGCCGGTGGCCATAGCCGGCGGCCAGACCCGGGGCATTGCCGGCGGGACAATCCATTTTGTTTCGGTGTAACGCGTATCCGCATAATATCGTGGATCTGATTCGGTGTAGCACGATGCAACATAATATCGTATATCTGATTCAGCGTATCACGGTACAGTTTAATTCCATGGCCCTTGGATAATTCAGCCCCATGCTGGTTAGCCTTGCGGATTTCTCATCCCCATTGTGGGCTTATGCAAACTTTCTTCTTGGGCTTGGGATTTGTACTCTTTTGTTTGGGCAACCCTTTGCATCATTTTGGTTAACTCAATAAACCCATGAGGAAGATTCAGGAAGCATGCAGGGGCCAGTCAATGCAATTCATGGCTGGAGCCGTGCAAGGGCTAGTTATTCAAGAGCCATGTAGTCATGCAGAATATCAATGCAGGGAGGCATGCAAGGGAATTAAGACAAATTATATTCATTTCGAAATAGGGATGGAGGGCCTAATTCGGAACATATAAATACAAGGCTCCAGAACCCAAAAAGGTATGCAATCTTATACACCAATATTTCTGTGAAAAATCCTAAATTGACTTAAGCATCGGAGGGTTTTTTGGAGGTCCCCCCCCCCCCCAACAGTACAATTCAGTTGGAAATTGAAGCAGCTGATCGATCTTCAACAAAATCATCATCAAATTCGTGTTTGGGGTAGAAGTAATTTTTACCATACAAACAGTGGAGTCGACCAATGTTTTCGAGAAAAGAGAATCGTGTTTTACCAAATCGAGTTACGACAGTAATCAAACAGACTACACGAAGGGCCGATTCTGACAGCGATTCTCAACAGCACAGGAGACGCGAAGCTGAAAGACACGAAATTGAGGTGCATTCAGCTCTAGCAGTACCCGCTGGAAACATGCAGGGTCAAAATCAGATTCATGGAAGAACCCTAGATCGTGATCAAGATCATGTTCGTAACGGATCCATGAATCGAGGAAGAGATTGAGATCGTTTCCGTGATACAACTCCGTATCTAAATGGAGAAGGTAAAAAAAAACCAATGATCGATGACGAAGAAATGGATCTTGATGGGGAAAACCCACAAGTTCGAGGAAACATAGGGCATGTGTTCGGCAGCCCGTCTAGGAGGAATGACGATGGACGGGACCTGCGATATGGACACACCGCGAATCCTAGTACAGAGGAAGAATTGTTGTGCAACCGACTGAACGTGTTGGATAAGGAAAACCATCTCCTGAGATTGGAACGTGAAAACCAGTATCGACTTAGGACCGGTAATCTGAACAAGTAGATGGGTTGTTCTGTATGGCAGCGACTTGGAAGTCGAATTAGCCTGCAAGCTGCAGACATAAACAAAGAAGTGATCGATCTTGACCGGCCAGAAAAATATCATTTGGTCACTGGTGATCTACCTAAGAGAAGTCCTATACGACCTTAACGAGCAGGGACCCAGCCAGCTGCAACTCAGCATAGTGTATCCAGAACTTCCACCGGTTCAAAATGTACCAGGAATGAGGAAGATGAGATTCAAGATCAACACGATGAGAGAGAATTTTTGCACGATTACTATGCTCGTTCGAAGCAAGGCATAAATGGAAGAGACACCACTAGTCCCCTAAGTAAAAAAATGAGATTTATATCTCATATTCCAGAGGACCGAGATTATGGGAAGGAAGACAGTTCCTCAGATGGCGACGTAAACACAATAATAGATGCTCTCCTTTGCAAGATGATAGAGAAAATAATGTCGAAAAAACAGTCCAGGGAAGAAAAGATAGACCGGATGCATCGATCTGCAGGAGCCCTTTTTAAGCTGAATATCAGAGAATTTCGACCGCCAATGAATTTTCAAGTTCCGAAACTGCCAGAGTTCGAACTGAAAATTGGTGATCCTGATCTGCATGTTTTACAATATGAAACTGCCATGACTATGTGGAAGCATAGTGATGAGCAGTCACTGGCTGGAGGAGCAATAAAGTGGTTCAATAAACTCCCGGCACAGTCGATCGGTACTTACCATGAATTGTTTGGAGAATTCTTCTTCCACTACAAGTACAATAGAAGTGATCGGAAGGGATGCCATGATTTTTTCTTTTTAGGAATTCGGAAGGAGGAAAGCATTAGATAATTTACTCGACGCTTCAAGAAAGAGTTAGCATATATAGATGGTTCCAACAATCAAATCGTTATCGAAGTTTACAAGCTAGCGTACCAGCACGATCAAAGAGGTGTGTAAGGTTCCTTAATTAGTTAAGAGACCACCAAAGACTCTGAAAGTACTGTATGATCGAGTGGAAGAATATGCTCGAGTGGCGGATGATTCCAAAGATCGATAGACGAGATATGTTAACAGATCATCCAGTAATCCAAATGATGGGAGTAAAGACAAGTCAAAGAACCATTCGAGCGGCCAGCACAATGATCGATATGAAGTTCGAGAGAAGAACCAAGGTGAACGAATCGAAACTGGATTCCAGAAATATCATGATATGAATCTGACACCGTTGAACATACAGCGTGCAGAGTTGTATGAGAAAATCAGCAAGGATTTGAGCACCCCTCGTCCTTTGCTAGCAGAAACACGTGGTAAACGTGATAGGAGAAAATACTTCAAGTTCCATAAAGAACATGGTCACAATACCGAGAATTTCCGCTCTTTACAGATCGAGGTCCAGCGAATGATCGACGCTGGAAAACTGCAAGAGTACGTAAAAAAGGATTTTGGGAAAGGTCATGGATAGTTTGGCATAGATATGTGACTAACGCACATGTGATAAATGTCAGTCACGCCAAGATCTATTCAATGACCAGGTGGGCATCGGAAGATAAAACCAGGAGAAAGCTCATGCGGTTAAAAGAATATATGGTACTTGAAAAATTATATCGATTTTGTCAGTGGAAATGGAGAAGATATTCGGGATATTGGGTGCATAAAAATCGAGATCTCGGAAGCAGACATGATAGGCGTATATGCTCCACACAATGATTCTATCGTTATAAATGCTTGGATTGGCATGTTTCGTGTACACCGAATTCTAGTGGATACATGAAGCTCAGTGAACGTGTTGTTTTCAGTAGATAATTCCTCTATGAATCTCCCACACGACTTGATCGAAGAGGATGATAATCCAATTATAGGTTTCAGTGGAGAAGTTACAAAGGCAATTGGGAAAGTGAAGATACCTATAACAGTGGCTGAAAAGTCCGTTTTAGGCAATTTCTTGTTGCTCGATTGTCAATCCCCCTACAACGCGATTGTAGAACGAGACTGGATGAATGAGATCGGTGCAGTCACATCCTCATATCATCAATGTTTGAAGTTTATTTACCCTGAAAGAGACGTGAAAGTTAGAAGCGACTATATGGATTCCCACAAGTGTCACGAGAGTGCTATGGACGAGTACAAGAAGTCATAAGTTCGCGGGAACCAAATCATGCGAGTCGAGCAAAAATAGCAATTACGGAACCCTCTCCCCCCAGAATCATATATGGGAGAGGACTCAACTGAACCCCCAACAGTTGAGAAACTTATCAAGGTCCAAATTGGAGATGATAAGCACAAAATAACATTTGTAGGGGAAGATATTCCTTCACATGAACATGATGGTTTGATAACATTGCTAGGGGCGGGAAAACGCCGACGTTTTCGTATGGAGTTTTGCTGATATACCTGGGATAGATCTGAATATAGCCTGCCACATGATAAATATCGATGAGAAGTTCCACCCAGTTCGTCAGAAAATCAGGAATATGGCGCAAAGCAAAAAAGATGGAGTTACTGCAGAAATCGAAAAGCTGTTGGAAGCAGGCTTTATTCGACCAGTGTCGTATCCTCGCCGGCTGTCTAATGTTGTACCCGTTCCAAATAAGAATGGTAAAATTCGTGTCTGTATCGATTTTAATGATTTGAATAAAGCATGTCCAAGTGATCCATACCCACTACCAGGGATAATAGATTTGGTGGATGCAACCTCAGGGTATGGGAGACTGTCATTCATTGACGGTTTTTCAGGGTATAACCAAATACCTTTGTTCGAGGAAGATCAAGAGCATACTGCGCTTGTGACTGACATAGGAGTTTATTGCTATATTATAATTCCATTCAGGCTAAAGAACGCAGGGGCGACCTACCATCACTTGGTAGACCATATGTTCAAGGATCTTATTGGGAAGACGATGGAAGTATATATCGACGATATGGTAGTGAAATTGGAACAAAAGGAGTCTCATTTTCTTGATTTGAAAAAGACATTTGATATCTTGAGGAAATATCGAATGAATCTCAATCCAGCAAAATGTTCGTTCGGTGTATCCTCGGGAAAATTCCTTGGATACTTGATGACGCACAGAGGAATCGAGGCGAATCCGGAACAAATCAGAGCCATCAGAGAAATTCCAATCCCAAGAACGAAGAAGGAGGTCCAGAAGCTAGCGGGATGATTAGCATCTTTAAATCGTTTCATTTCACGCTCGTCGGATCGATTCAAGCCATTCTTTGATATTTTGAAGAAAACGGTGAATTTTGGTTGGACGGATGAGTGTCAAAAGGATTTTAATGAGATTAAGCAGTATCTGTCAACTCCCCCAGTTTTGGTGAGTCCAAAAACTGGACAACCTATCAGAGTTTATCGGGCTACAACGGAGAATGTTGTGAGTGCGGTGCTGTTTGTTACGGATCCACATGAAAAACCTATTTACTTCGTCAGTAAATCCTTGATGGGGGCGGAAACACGGTACACGAAAATTGAGAAGATAGCCTTGCACTGTTGCATGCATCTCGTCTCCTTAAGCCTTATTTCCAAGGGAGGCAGATCATAGTCTACTCAAAATATCCGCTGAAGAGAATCCTGGAACGTGCTGATGATTCCAGCAGACTAGCCATATGGTCCAATTTTCTGGGGGCGTATGAAATCAAGTACGAAACCAGAACTACAGAGAAAGGACATGCCCTGGCTGCACTGCTAGCATATTTTCCTGTGGACGTTATATAAAACGTTTTTGGAGGAGAAGAGGAATTGTTCAAACTCATAGAGTCATCCACTGATTAGACTGGAGGAGACTCCGCAATGGAGATCGATACACCAGAACCATTATTGACCATATTTACTGATGGATCATCAAATGTTGGTGGAGGTGGAGTTGGAATTGGATATGTCATCCTTACTCCCGAAGGTTCAAGGATCGAGAAAGCGACCAGGCTGGGATTTCAAGCATCAAACAATGAAGCTGAGTATGAAGCTTCAATTATTGGTTTAAAAGCTATCAAACAGTTAGACGCGAAGAACGTGAAGCTGGTAACTGATTCCATGCTAGTAGTTGACCAGTTTCTGGGGGACCTACAGAGCCAAGGAAGAGAGGATGGCCCTATATTTGGATCATATGAGAGAGATGGCAAATGAATTCGACCAGTTCCCCATTAGGAAGCGACCACGGCTGGAAAACAAGCACGCAGATGCTTTAGCGTATCTTTCTTCCACAGTAGAAACTGATACCACCCGTTTCGTTATAATGGATTTCTAAGAGTTACCTAGCATGTCCGACATCCACCTTGTTCTGTCTCTCGAACACGCTAGTAGGGGAGAGAGGGAAACTACATCAACATGGGGAGATACCGAGAATGTTGACAGCAATATAAATGTTGACAGTCCAGTGATAGATGATTCAAGGAGTTCTGCTGAAAACACTTCAGACTGGCGTCAACCTTATGTTCGGTATTTGACAACCAGTGAGATTCCAGAAGATAAGCATCTCGCTTCAAAAGTGAAGAAGAATGCTTGGAGGTATTCATTGATCGAGGGACAACTGTACCACAAACATGTAGCTTTGGATCCATTTTTGCTGTGCATATCAGCAAAAGAAGGGAAACAGATATTGGCGGAGGCTCAAGAAGGAATATGTGGAATCCATTCTGGAGGGCGCAGTCTCTCGCACATGATACTTGCACAGGGATATTTCTGGCCATATATGCAGAAAGATGCTAAATAATACGCTCATAAGTGTGTGCCATGCCAAGAGCACGCTCTAGTTCCTAAAAGGCCCTCCAACGAACTGCATCCAGTTTTCAGTCCCTATCCATTCTCTTTGTGGGGATGAGACATCGTCGGATCGCTTCCCAAAGATTCTGGAGGCATTAAATTCGTACTAGACGCTACTGACTTTTTCACCAAATGGTTCAAAGCAGTGGAACTGGTACACGTTACCAGACATGATGTGAAAAGGTTCATATGGGAGAATATTATCTGCAGATTTGGAATCCCATAAGCGATAATATCATACAATGGGAATCAGTTCGATTCTGGGGTGATCAATTTTTTTTTGCAAGAGCCTAAATATTCGCCACAATTTCTCGTCTCCTTACTATGCTCATAGAAACGGGCAGGAAGAAGTGACCAACCACATTATTATGGAAAATCTCAAGAAACGGCTGGAGAAGGCGAAGGGAAAATGGACAGAAGAATTACCTGGAGTCTTATGGTCCTATCGAATGACCCCATAAAGATCCACTGTATTTTCACCATTTACACTGGCTTATGGGACAGAAGAATTCATACCCACCAAGGTACATCTCAAGACTACCAAAACTCGTGATGTCAAATCTGGGAAAAACGATAGCATACTGGTTTTAGATAGAGAGTTGATGGAAGAACAAAGAGAAACAGACCTACAACATTTGGTACGATACCAGTAGGCAATCAAGCTGAGCTATGATCGCAAGGTCAGAAAACGGTCATTAACCAGGTGAATATGTCTTGAAGAAAACCCGATCATCCACAATAGAACCAAACTACGAAAATCTCGGAGCAAACTAGGAAGGTCCATACATAGTGGACATGCTAACATCTCGTGGCTCCTACTACCTAAGGAACCTCGATGGTACTCATGATTAAAAACCATGGAAGCCATGGAATTCATTCTACTTGAAGAAGTTTTATCATTAAGAGTAGCTTCAAATCATGCTGTGTTGCAATATTTTTCCTTCATGATGGTTTTATCCCACTAGGTTTTCCACGCAAAGGTTTTAACGAGGAATCTATTGTAGGGCACTAGGTACTTTTCCTGTTATTTCAATTCAGAAATTTAATTCAACATTGTTTTGGTATTTCACACTTTATCAAAATTATTCGTGTTTAATTATAAGCTACCGCGGAGTTCAAATACGCAGTCAGTCCTAAATGGAAAGACAGTACAGTTCGAGTCTACTGTCAGCGACGTTACTGACGCCTCGCAATAAGGTGAATCCACAATTCGAGCATTTTTACCCTATTCCAATTATATCCCCATCATATGGGACATTAGCAAATGTGGTGAACATTTTCACCTGCCCAGGCATGAGAAAATGTACACATCTCGACTCTTCACGCATCTTGAATAGTAGGATTAATATTGGCCCCCTGCACGAATTCAGGATAGCATAAAAAACAAACTTTTCATATCATGCACGAGCAAAATGCAGTAGGGAAGTGCATCCTTGAGCGAGCATTGAGCAACATGACACATAACATACTGGGGGCGAGTCATATGTCGCTTCAACCATTTGGGGGAGAGATATGTGACACTCCAGCACATTCATTACATTCCTGGGGGCGAGTTGCATAACACTCCAAGCAACGCGCTTGGGGGCGAGTTATGGAACACTCAATAAAATCGCAAATTCAGTAGAATTGGGGAACCCGAGCTTCTTAACATATAACTAGTTATGCATTCAGAGGGGGTGATGTTTGTACCCTTAAATATTCTACACCAAAAATGGGCTAGGCTAGGCCTACAAAACTCTTCCTATTAGCTAAGTATGGTTCATTGGCCTAATATGCTCATCAAGATATCCAAGTATGGCTAACTAGGCCTTACAAACACTCCATATGTGATCCCATGTGCAAGAACCCCCAAACTAAGCAAGAAATCAGCCCAAAATGATGTCAGCATGACATCAGCCACAGTAACATCGGCAATACGTCAGCGTGCCATGTCACAAGGACCAGCCAACACGCCACTTCCTCGTCAGCACAAATTCCACGTCAACATAAGTTCTACGTCAGGAGAAAATTCCAACCATTTGTTGCCACATCGGCACCAAAGTGCCACGTCATTAGACTCACTGCCACGTCAGCAGGCTCGTTGCCATGTCATCAACACCGATCAGTTATGTGATGCCACATCAGCATGACGTCAGAAAACGGTGCCGTTAGAACCATTGACGCCGTTAGCATATTCGAAGAATATTCCGTTAACGAATTCATCACACCGTTACCATTTCCGTTATGACGTCATCATGAAATCATCTCTGTTAGCAGCGTGTCCGGCAAAAACAGCAGATCGTCGGCGACCATTGCCAGCGGGACAGTCCATTTTGTTTTGGTGTAATGGGTCGCAGCTTATATCGTGGATGTGATTCGGTGTATAGCACGATGCAACATAATATCGTAGATATGATTCAACGCATCATGGTACAGTTTAATTCCTTGGCCCTTGGATAATTCATCCCAATGCTGGTTAGCCTTGCGGATTTCTCATCCCCATTGTGGGCTTATGCAAACTTTCTTCTTAGGCTTGGGATTTGTACTTTTTTGTTTGGGAAACCCTTTGCATCATTTTGGTTAACTCAATAAACCCATGAGGAAGATTCTGGAAGCATGTAGGGGCCAGTCAATGCAATTCATGGTTGGAGCCGTGCAAGGGCGAGTTATTCCAGCGCCATGCAGTCATTCAGAATATCAATGCAAGGAGGCATGCAAGGGAATTAAGACAAATTATATTCATTTCGAAATAGGGATGGAGGGCCTAATTCGGATCATATAAATACAAGGCTCCAGAACCCAAAAAGGTATGCAATCTTCTACACCAATATTTCTGTGAAAAATCCTAAACTGACTGAAGCATTGGATGGTTTTTTCCAGGTACCCCCTGATGAGTGCCAAATATTGCATATTCATACACCTTTTCATTGGCACTTAACTCATCTTTCGCGCTTCAAAGTCATATATTATCCCAAATTCTGCATTTTTACCATCTTCAAGAATAAATATTTGTATTAATTAATTTTGTGTTTTTAAGTTCTAAATAAAGCTTGGAAGAATTGAGAATACAAAAGAGAAGAAAGTTGGAAGTGTTGCAACCCGTTCGCGCATTAGTGGCAACCTGTTTACAATACATGGGATTAAACTACCCATAATCCAAAACCCATGATCCAAAACCCAAGACCCAAATCCATTTCCACCTCACCACCATTGGATTCCAAAACATCCACCTCACCCCATTGGATTCCAAAACATCCACCTCACCCCATTGGATTCCAAAACATCCACCTCACCACCATTGGATTCCAAAACATCCACCTCAACCCATTGTATTCCAAAACATCCATCAAGTGAGAAAACATGTTTTGTTGAGTAAATAATTGCCAAAATTCGAATCCAAGTGAGAGAGAATTTTTTGTGTATAAATAGAGAGGGTTGTTGTGTTGAAAACTCATCCAAGAATAGCTTGTTCATGTTAGTTTATCAAATTTAAGTTTTGTTGTAATGTTCTTCATGTTCTAGTTTCATTTACTAGGGTTTAGATGAAGCCCTAATCTCATTGGTATGTATTCATATCTTGTATCTTGTTCTTGAAAGTTTAGAATTGTTTAAAGATATAATTTAATCCAAGTTTTTCAACATCTTGCTCTCACAATGTATGCCATGTATCCATTGTAGTTAGAATATCTCTATGTTGATTATGCTACAACTCATGCTTAACCAAATATTGATCTTTAGATTAGTTGTGCTTAATTAGACAATTAATGCTTTGGAGAAATACTTTAGTTGTGATTAAATTATCCATTGGAGAAACACCTTAGTTATACGGTAGACTTGAATCTACTATAAGGACAAGAATAATATTACAAGTTGAATGCATATCATAGGTTATTGGTGGATTTGAATACCCTAGTATCCATATTATCATTGTTTACATATCTTGTTATTTGCATCTTTTACTTTTATTATTTCAGTCACTTGAAAATCATATCGTCGTATCGACAAAATCAAACCCCTTTTGGTTACTCTCTGAATCAGGTTTTAGAATCAACTTCTACACTCTCCAAGTCTCTGTGGTTCGACCTGTGCTTGCCCTGTGTTGCTTGTCGACACTGTGCACTTGCAGTATACACAATAGTAGGTATCTTTCCGAGCCTACCACCCCCTACAATTCAATTGGAAATTGAAGCAGCGGATCGATCTTCAACAAAATCATTCTCAAATTCGTGTTTGGGGTAGAAGTAATTTTTACCAGACAAACAGTTTTCTCTAATGTCCGTAAAACATGTGTTATATGGAAACTTAGTTAAGGATAATCATATTATTCAAACTACAAGAATAATCAAAGTCGAAGTTCTTATTTATAGGTGCGGATATTGGTATGGATGAGCGAATATCTAAGGTTCCCACCAGATTCATGCATTAACTGTCGTGCATTTTTAGTTGGAGTTAATTTGTCATGTTCAAGTACCCATTCATGTTGCAACCCAAAAGGCAGGTTTGAATGCATTAACTAGACAATCCATGCCATAATAAATTTCATCAGACAACACGACATACATACCATACAGAGTGTGCTGCAATGATTTTGAATAGTCGTGAATGTCAAGCCTAAACCATCAACTCAGAAGTCTTGATCAGTACACCGCCAACCAAGCCTGGGATATCGTGCATTACGCTGTGCTCTGGATAACTTGGAAGGAACGGAATGATAGGGTGTTTTGAACGAGTATTAAAACTCGAGATCAACTTATTGATTTGGTTAAGCGAATTATATAGTTGTGTGGAGTTGTGACACGGAAACTTTTAAGATGGTTGGTACAAAGTTAATGTGGAGTGATCGGGAAACTATTTTTATGCAGCTTCCTTTCCTCTGTTCTGTAATTTTTCAGCTTTTTTTCTTTAATACTTATAACTTTTTTTTTTCTCGAAAAAAGAAAAAAATCCCCAAACCATATTGCTCGCGTGTGGCCATAAGCAACCAGAAATGCATTCCAATTCCCGGTGAAATGAACAACCCGGGGTTTGGATTCGAAAATGATATTTCTGTGCACAATCTGTTTAAACGTTATTAAAACAAAATTGCTTCCGAGTAGCAATAACTTACAGTGAGTTTTTGTATTATTAAATTTAACAGGATTAGTGAAATATAGGGTAGTTGGTGATGTTAAGCCACAAACAAACTCATGTAATGGAGTTAGATTCAAATATCTCTGCACAAACAAATTATTGGATTATATCATCCGTTGTGTGACCTTTGCTTGGCTTGAGGTTTCTATATCGTGGGAATCAAGAGGGGTCTTCAAATTTCAGATGATAAAACTTATCCTCTGATTAGAGATGTTCTTATACCTTATTACTCGAATGATCGTACAAAAAATAAGTGGAATTATGGATTAACACAGATCCAAGATGATCAAAGAGTTAGATAAGAGGGACAAATCGCAACATTTCGTTTCTGTTTTCGGGTGTATATTCTCTAGATTTGGAACTTAGTAAGACAATACCATATCCAATCTTTTTTTTCTTCTTTTTTTTTGGTCAATAATACCATATGCAATCTAAGCTACCATGTGTGTACGCTACCTAAGGTTGGGTGCACTAGAATTGGGTGCCACAAATCATTTCCGTTTGGGTTGTCCAGTTTATGCGGCCCTGCCAATTTTTCTTGGTTGCTTTTGGCTTTCTCTTATGTCTCAAACTCGTGCGAAATGATTCAGAATTCGACAAGTTATAACTATTCTACGATTTCTTCTTCTATATTAACATAAAATAGTACTAAATGTGTCTTTAAACTAATATTATTACTCAAACAACTACTTACAGGCGTGCATATTGGCTTCGACCAGTAATTCTACCACAAAATTCACGCATTAATGTCAAGCTTTTTCAGTTGGAGTGCACTTCCCATAACCTACTAGTTCACGGAAAGTCCCTCCGGTAGCATCCTATAAAATTAGAACGATAAAAACGACACTTGCCAATAATTATATCCCGGACAGCAAGTGATCTACCACACAAAATTCTTTCACAACCGAATCCAATGCATCAAATCAACGCGCACTGTCACTTAGGGTCTTGGATCTCGATAATGGTGGCATGATATATGTAGCACAATGTACAAGAGCATTGCGGGGACACTTTTGCCTCCGATGGAGTCCGAGAGGATTATGCGGAGATTGGCATGAATGACTCAAGTGGCTCCAAAAACACCTAAACCCAAACATTTACACTGCATTACTCAATCCAAGATTGATACTTTGTAAGTGCATAACGTTTAAAACTTTCGGATATCCGGTATGTTATAAATTTAATTAATAGAATAACTTTCGATAAACTTTTAATAAACCGTTTAATTGTCATTATCCTTTTAATAATCGGAAAATTGGTCATTTGTCCAAATGGGTTATTTGTCCGAATATTTTTAAAACACGATTCTAATGGACGAGTAAAAATTAGTATGGGCGAAATGGATACAAAAAAAATAGGAAAGATGAAACTGGATTCATCCTGGCTTAAACTCAAAAAATAGCGAGGATGAAACTGGATGCATCCTATGTAAATTAAAAATAAGAAAAAATATTTAAAAATGGGCATGATGAAACTGTTTACATCCAGGCTATTTTTATATTTTTGTCCATTTAAACAGTATCAAAATCTAGATGTATTTTTCAGCCAAAAATTATTGATTTTTGTCTTTTTAACCAATTTTTTGTTTAATTATAAAATTAGTAAAATGTATGCGCGGATAATATAAAATAATTTACACATTATGTTTTTCTCAAAAATGAAAGGTGTAGATTTAGCTATTAATTTTTACATTAATAAGATTTCAGATTTTACAAGATTAATGAATTAGCTTTTACTTTCAATGATTTATCTTGATATAAGCCTTAGAACTCAACTCCTCTTGGAGTAGTATATTGAATATTTATACCTTTAGACTTGTAATGTAGGACCGGACACTAAAGTCCCAATGTTTATACCCTTAATCCCAGCACCGCTTTGCATATGCCATGGATCTTTCTTTTAAAAAAATAATCATGGCTAAGTTGTATTTATCCCGTTGCTTGGCTAGACCAAGTACCCAGGTAAAGGTCCTTCAAATTACTTTTCTTTGTTGTTAGTTTTCTCTAATGTCTCAAAACTTATGTAGTTGTGTGCCAATATAGAATACAAGAGTATATATCAACTTATCCGTGATCTCTTTTTTATTAATAATCACTAATACAAGAATATGGAAGTTGAAGTTACAATTTATAGGTGTCTTGCATATTGGTGTGATTACCGGATATCCAATTAATGTTGTCACCAAATTCATGCATTAACTGTCATTCATTTTGAGATGGAGTGCACCAGTTCATTTTATTTTTATCCTCTAGCATAATGAAATGTCGTCTACAATGAGGGTAAGTATGTGCTAGACACTTTCTGTTTTTGGTCACACAAGAGTATATTAGAGACTCAACCAGAGGCAAAGAACCAAGCTACAGAAAATTACAAAAATGGAATCCCAGTCATACACAAAACTTTTGAAGTTGAAATGCACCCTATTGCCTGCAGGACAGCCAAGTTAAACTCAAGGCTCTAGCATCTGAACCTAGATCATTGTCTGTTGCATGAAACTATATTTCTCTCTTCAAAGGTTTGACAGCTTTCCTTCTAAAGGATCCACAGTACTGCTGCAGGGATAAGTTCCCAAACTACTTTAGCTGAGCTAAATCTTTCGTAGTATTTGCCAAACACCTGGTTGTTCAATTCACCGGTAATTGGTACCGCGTGTTGGCTGCTTGACGCGACCAAAATTAAACTTGGTTAACGGGATTAATTGAGTCACTAGGTTTGGTGGTTGAACTTGAACAAAAGATTTGACTTTTACGACTTCTCAAATCATTTTTTTTTTCAAAATAAGAAAGTTTATATTAAGAGAAAAAGAAGGGACAAAGCCCGAAGTACAAAGACTGGTTCTACAAGTGCAAGATTATCTCCCAGTTATGGAGGATTTGATTAGAAGTTAAGAACCTAAAAGTATCTGTTTCTGTACTCCATCGCAGTATCGCACTATGCTTTCCTTAATCAAAAATTTAAGCTCATCAGAACTCTTTGGCCTGCTGCTACCAAAAATTATAGGGAATATTATTTAAATACCCTTATTATAGGGCCCCTTCCAAAATACCCTTATTAACTTATACAAATACCCCTAAGCATAATACATTACTAAAATACCCTCTTTTGTGTAATGTATATACAAAACCATTAACCACTATTTAAAAAAAAAAAAGAGACTACATCTACTGTCCACCACCGCCGACGACCACCACCACTGTCCACCACCGCCAACCACCACCACCGATGACCACCGCCGACGACCACCACCGCCAACCACCACTACCGATGACCACCACCGCCGCCAACCACCGCCGCCGCCGCTGTCAACCACCACCACCACCACCGACGACCACCACCACCGCCAAACACCACCATTTTCCAACACCTCCAACCACCACAACAGCCGCCAAACCGCCGCCATTGTCCGCCAACCACCACCACTGTCCGCCACCGCCAACCACCACCACTGTCCACCGCCGCCGCCAATAACCGCCATCCACCGCCACCACCAACCACCACCGCCGCCAACTACCATCTCCAAAAGTGGAGGCAACTAGCTCAAAGTTGTCACCAATAAATAATGCCCATATTGGAGGCAACTAGTTCAAGTTGTCTCCAAAAGTGGAGGCAACTAGCTTAAGTTGTCTCCAATAAATAATGTACAGGAATAAGTTGCAAAACAAAATAAAGGAAACTAGCTCAAGTTGTCTCCAAATCTGAGGCAACTAGCACAAAGTTGTCCTCAAAAGTGAAGGCAACTAGCACAAAGTTGTCTTCAAAAGTGAAAGCAACAACCCCAAGTTGTCTCCAAATATGGAGGCAACTAGCACATGTTGTCTTCAAAAATGAAAGCAACTAGACCAAGTTGTCTCCACATATGGAGACAACTAGCACAAGTTGTCTTCATATATGGAGGCAACTATCATAAGATGTCTCCAAAAAAAAAAAAAGTCACTGCAAATAATATCATTTTGCACTTACTCCAACAAAATTCATTGTTGGATAATATCATTTTGCACCTATTACCACTAGTATAAACAACAGTTCCCAAGCACACATTAAAATAATCATAGTGATTCCAGTATGAAAAGTATACGTAAAATGAAAATCACAGCTAGAATATTATCATCAGCCACCGAAAACTACCATAGCCCTGACTGAAACCCCCTCTATCACCAACACCACGCAACCACCGTCATCTCACGATAAAGTACCACAAAGTAATACAACCACCAGCATGACCATAACCATCCAACATGTGATTCAATAAACTATAACATCATCCAATCCCTAGATGATAGGGCTACAAACTATAGAAAGATTTGAATTGGCGATCTTGATGTACTTAATAAGCTCAACAACTACAACTAAAGCCAGATGTTGTTTGGTTCCAAGTCAAAATACATTTTCACAAATATTTTGTTCTACCTGTACCTCAAACTAGGTCATATGGGGTCGACATCAGAAGCCTTTAGCTTTTACTAAAAACAGTAGGATACCGTGACACAATAAATTAGGCATGGTATAGTTAAGCCATTAAGGAGCTATGCATATTCAATACTTTTAGTGACTGAAATTCCATGCCTTTCGATCATCTGCCAAAAAGTAGAAAATAGAATAAAAATGACAACTACCTGAAATCCAATGCCAAATATTCCAATATGATCTCGGTCATCTACCCTGCAACTCTTACACCCAATACGAAGCATTTGCTTTATCTCTTCGTGTGACATGCCATGTCCATCCAATAAGAAACACCATCTTCTTTTGTTGCTCTTTCATGCCTCAATCATCTCAGCGTACATCCTTATTCAGTCCATGCATATCAACAACATACCAACAGCATTACAAGCTTCAATTGCAACCTTCCCTGATCTCCACCAGTGCCAAACTGGCACCAGTTAACGGCTTCACCTTAGACAATAACTTCAGTTCCCTTGTTCTGCAATCAACAGTAACAACTCCTGCAATACCAGTACAAAACTGATTAATCCCCACAAAGATCCAAGTTCCAACCATAACAACATCACATATAGTTTGAATTCTATGAAAATCATGGCAGATGGAATTTTCTACTATTACATACTAAAGCATCTCAACATAATTATACTAGTAAAAACCAACACAATCCTTATTAAAGATACTAACAACGGCATACACATTAACTACCTACAAGCATATGGAAGAGAATCCAAAACCAAAATTCAATACAGAAATAATAGATACAACTTGTCCCCAGAAAATGAAGCAACTAGCACAATTTGTCCCCAACAGTGGAGACAACTTGGTCAAGTTGTTTTGAAAGTTGGAGGCAACTTGATGAGGTTGTTTCCAAAAATCTGAAGCTTAGTAGTAAAAGGGCAAGCTAAAAATGCAGCAAGAAAAAGTACCAATCACTGCAATTCCATCTCATTCACTCATTCCCTGGCTTCAAACACCTTTTGCATCTTACAATCCAAATATAAACTGGTTGGCCGTCCTTATCAATTCCATGATGCTCTTATATAACTGTGATAAACACTGAAAACAATAAGAACCAAAACGATAACACGAGTCCAATTATTTTTATAAAATGTGTAGACTATTGTATTCATAATAATTCAACCAGAATGGTGTCAACAGTTGGATAAAATTACAAAGAGAAATCCACCTTCTCGCTACACCACCAATGCTAACAACAAACCACTAGCTCCAAACAGCATCACCACTATGAACTAAATATTCTATAAGAAACTTGAATAAACTAAAATAATATGCCATGATATAGGGATCCTAGAAATTTGTCAGCCACATTACTGAATCAAAATGCAAAAAAAAACGAAACAACTCTTATAAGCAAGAGTTGGTACAGTAATATATTAATGGCTTTTACACAAACCATGTCATGTACATGTAAGTCACTAGTGGAAAATGGGTTTTTTAAGTCTGATTGGGCTTTATAAATAGGACTGCCACCAGGATTTCTTAATTAATCAGGCTTCCCAAGATAGTCTTTTTTCACGAAAAAGTAAATCAAGTCTCCGTAGCAGTCCTAATACATGGGGGTAGTTTCGGAAAAATAAATACTTACACGTGGACCATTATTAAAATTGTCCGTGGAACTTGATATTGTGCTCCCACTTCAGTTAAGACTGACTTAAAAAATTGTTTTTATAAGTTTCTAGAAACAAATCTTATTCCTTCAAAAAAAAAAAAATCTTATCTACATTGTTTCTATCGTTCTACTCACTTCTTTCACAGCCTCACTTCTCTCCCAGTTTCCTAATGGAACCTCCCTCTCACAGATCGAACATCAATATCACAAATCGAAGATTATTCATAACCCCATCTCAAAATCAAAATCAAATACTTTTTTTCTAACCCAATATCCAGTTTGATTAATGAGAAAACTCGGAATGATTCTTTTCACCTTGAAAACTCTGCATCTGTTTCCATCGATGAATATTTGAATCCATCAACTCCAGTTGCAATCTGAATACTTCTGGTAATTATGAAATAACAGAATCAAGTGATTTTAAATTGGATGTTCTATGACCTTGTAGATCTAAATCAATGTACGAGTTGTTGCATCTTTTGGATCTAATGATTAAATTACATAACAGGATGGTGAAGGGGTAGAAATTAGTAGTCTTAGAGATCAAAATATAAGAAGTGGGTTTTATTTTCTTGTTAATTTTGTTTCAAATCGTAATCTTTATGTTTAGATTTTCTGTAGATTGTAATTTTTTGTGTTTATCATTCGTAGATGTCAATCTATAAAGATAATCCTAAAAAAGTCCAATTTGGATGGTGGTGAAAAGGATTTTGGATAAATAGCTCCAACAACTTCATGAGAAACAACTTCTAAGGTATTCAAGCATATCTAAGATTCATCTAATTTCAATTTCTTAAATTGGGGTTTCTTTAATCTTAACTGGTTTTGCTTATTTGGGTTCAAATACGTGGATTTAGATATTTTTAATTGGTTTTAATTGTCTATATTGTTACTATTAATTCAATTTTGGTATGGGTGTCCTGTTGTCTCATCTTTTCATAGATGGAATTTCTTAGATGGATGAAAGTTGAGCTTGTAGGGGTTCTCTTACCATTTTATGTGTACTTTATGTTGTGGTTGTTGTGGATGTGTGGTTATGCTCCAATGGTGGTAAATATTCTGACTTCTGTAGACTGTTTGATTTGCTCTCTTTTTGCTCAAATTAGTCTTTCGTTTCCAACTGCATCAATTTGTATTGCAGGACTTCACTTCTTTTGTTAAAGTGTCGCTATCATGTTTTATTGTGGCTTTACGGGACAATTATGTACTTCACTTCTTTTGTTACAAATTCTCTGTTAAATATGGCTTCCTCTAGTTTCCAACAAGACTAAATTCGCTGGAATCCACAACTAAATGAATTTTATATTGGAAACTTACAAATATGAAAATTTTCTGAACATGTTGTTGCTGTGCTGTTTTTCCGAGGATTTTTCACTCATCTATGAACCTCAATACTTAAGATTATAATTTTTATGTCAAAGAATAGTCTCTCAGGTTTCCAACGAGACCGAACTTGCCCAATTCCGTCGTCTAACAAATTCTGTATCAATTTTCGATTTAAGACTCCCGAAACTGAATTTTCTGAGGACGTTTATCCCTGTCCTGTTTGTTTGAGACTTTTCGAGTCAGATGTATGCCACATTTCTTTAGGTAATCATTTTTATGTTGAATAAGGATTTCTCAGCTTTCCAACGGAACCAAATTTGCCGAATTCCATTGCCTAATGATTTTTTTATGAATTTTTGTTTACGGAATACTGAAACTGCAGTTTTCTGAAAAATGTGACTCATGTCCTGTTTTAATGAGTTTTCCCGACACAGATGAATTGCTTCATGTATTTTAATTTACGTACCGTAGTGTGGCAGTTCAAGCTGCGTGATCTATGATGCGTATTTTAGCTGGAATGGTGCGCGCAATTGGTTGATGTACACGGAAATTTCCACTATGGTCCTGTATGGATTGGGGGTAGTCCTGTATTGATGTACACGGAAATTTTAACATCAATCATGCTGAAATATTTGTAGGAAGGAGCTAAAAAAAGGTTGGTATAACAGGTTGGTATGCTTTGATTAACATCACACGGTTCTATTGAATGTTCCCTTATGATGGGTGGGAAAGAACTTATAGAAGGAAAAATTGCTGAGATCATTAACAGGTTGGTATGCTTTGATTAGTTTGGTCAAATTATTTCACGGGTTGTCTCAGATCTAAGTGAGAATTTATGACAGGATGGCCACAAATATGGTGGTGGCAGAATATCTTTCGTCACTTACAGCTCCATCCAAGAAAGGTATGCGTTATGCATATGTTAGAAATGCTAACCTGCCGTGGTTAATGATTACTGTAATGCATGTGTATAATTTTCCAACCGTTGGCTTCCTATGATTTTTGGTTGTGTCGAATTTGAGTATGTCAGGTACCTTTGGTTCAATTTTTAGGTTCATCGGACTCTGGTAAGCCCCTGTAACAATCAATGGAATTGACTGTTTTCTGCAGAACATTAATTCTGAAATGGATATCTGTAGATCCTGATCTGATGAATGTAACCATTATATTTTTCTAAATTTTTGGTATGCATCTATTTCTAACCTTATTAATATCATGTACAAATTTCTTAAGGATCGGAAATGGGTAGGAACCCCATTTTCCCTCGAAACATTGACTGCCTCTACAGATTTTTTCCTTAGGACAGAATCAAGGAATGCCTGATATCTCAGGATTTCACCGTTATAATTCCATTAAATTTTTATAGGTTTCACTCTAGGTCATTTTGAGTTCCCTGTAAAAATTATAGGAAGATCAGGTAAGTGGAACATCAGTTGATACTAGGGACAGTTAGGAAGTACAAACTGTTTTTCTTGTGTCGGTTGTTATATTCGTTTTTGTTATGTGTTGTGTGATTATTTGATTCCATTATGTGTTGGTTTCCGAGATCAGGGCATTTTCAGTTGATAGCTTTTGGCATGTTCAAGGTGTTGCATTTGTTAATGTCTAGTTATTGTGCAGTTATTGTGTAGATTTGTACTGTGAAGGCTTGGTAGCGTGACTAGTATTACAACATTTCTTCATTTAATAGTAAACCAAGTTGGAACTTGGTATCTGGATTGTAATGAGCAAGTATGAGTGAAATGGATTTTCGTGAATGTGGTTTTTAGTCTTCATTTAGGTTGATTACTAATGGAAGTTCTATTCTTTGTAGGTGAACTCATTTGTGCATATATTTCTAAATGGATAAATTATTGATGTGCTGTGAAATGGAAGATGATTATCACTCGAAAATACCTTATGTAACAAGTATTCAAGTAGCTGATTGTTGTGGTTCTGTTCTTCATGTGTTTATTTAAGTTGTTCAGGTAATTCAAGTCTGAAACTTTTATGCTTAACGTTTACAAATGTGTGACCTCGCAGACATGTTACATGATTATTTCGAGATTGATTTCTCTTAGTTTTAAACTGTTAAATGTGGTCTATATACCCAACCTAATTGTATCCTGATATTTGCTTTTCTGATGAGATAAATTTTATATGGTAAGTGCAGGGAAGGAAATGAAAGTGAAGCTTTTCTCGGCATATAAAAACAGAACTTCTTGTACAAATGCAGGTATGTCATATTAACCGGTATTAAAATATATTAAGATTGACAAATGTTTCAAATGTTGAAACTATTGTGTTGTTGTTTTATAATTTGAGTGGATACTTGTATCTTTAGCTATATGCCATTAGATCCCTTGTCACTTTTTTTACTTCAGGCGGTTGTAAATTGATGTAGTCTTGGTCTTATTTGCAGCTTAGGGCTTGAGTAATGGACATGACTTGAGCAAGTTTGTCTGGAAGTGAAGGCATAAATGCGAATTCTTGAAGGTAGAACCAAATTTTAAACTGTATGGAAGCTTTTTGGTTGTTAAACTTGTAATAGGAATATAGTTTCGATTTAAACTTGTAATAGGAATATAGTTTTTGATTTCAGAAGATAGAATGAATTATTGAGTGAATGAATTGGAACTTACTGTATTTCAGATGGTTGAAATTGTATATTGAATACAAATTCAGTTTGGAAGTAATTATCAATTCAATTTTGTTAAAATCAGTTATGGAGTCATTTTAATGTAATACTGATCTGACCGGAGCTTCATATTCAGCTGAATCAATTTCCTTTTTTTTATATAAATATTGTGTCTAGCAGTTTTATTTTTAGTACTGATGAAGGTAGACGTGTTTTAAAACATTTAAAGAATCTCAGAGGCAGTCTTTTTGAGAAATAAGACTACAATCTTAGGGCTACCAGAAACAGTCCTTTTTAGAGCTTTTAAGTGCTTTTCTGGCAGACTTTTTTATTGCATTTTCCACTAGTGAGTTCATTATCCCATCCAAAACTCACTACTCAAATACACTACGTCACTTGTAATCCAATATTGCCAACAACAACATTAACTAATGCAACTATAGTTGATGAAAATCAACTTTACTAACTATTCGTTTTGTCTCTCTTTCATTCACTCACTTTGCATCATTTTCATACAAAATAAAACAAACCCATTCTCTCCTTTCTCCATTTTTATCACAATCATTCATTTGAATCTCTAAACTCCCAACATAAATTTACTAAAACGATAAAAAAATCATAACTAAAGTACCTTTATTGTGAATCTTAGGATGCTGCCTTAACCTGTGCAAATGCTGCATATATTAGAACATCATCACTGCTCTTCGCTTTCGAATCCTTTTAATTCTTCTGTTAAGCATATAAGAAATCCATTTTAATTCAATAAGAAATCAACTTCTAGTCAACAATCAATTTCTTAATGACTAACATTAAGTTACATATCAACCAAACCCATATAACCGTATATAGAAACATAATAATTTCATCAGTAATTCAGGAATCAAGATGTATAGTCAATCAATTAGCCTAACTATACTAGAATTAACAACAAAACCAAATTTAACACATCTAAATAATTCTAGAATCCCTAAATTTCTTAGATTGAAACAAACATCAATCAATTAGCCTAACTATACTAAAGAATCGGTAAGAAATCAACAACATCGTACTTCTTAAAACAGAAACTACATCAGTAAATTATTTTTTGAGCTTATATTATTTAATATTAAATAGAAATCACCATAGTCAGTACAGTTGGGAAAGGAGTAGGGAACCACCATCATTTGCATTTCTTCTTTCAATCGCCACCATCACCATCTCCCAACCACCAAAGTCACACCAAATCTCCACCACCACCCAGAAAACCAGAACCGCCACAATCTCCCTCGCCAATTTCCTCATCCACCCTCAACACCATCAACAATAATAACAAACAAATAATCACAATACCACCATTAATTACGAGCATAAAATGAAACCAGAGAAGAAAGACAATCTCCTAAATCCCCTTTGATCTCTATCAACAATTTAGAACCGACGGAGATACAGATCTAAAGAGATAATCGATCTCATTTTTAGATCTGTTTGTTCTCTGTCCGGCGGCGATGAATCTCAATATTGGATGTTGCAGTTGTTGTGGTGGTGCGATTTGGAAGTGCTAGTAGCGATCGAGATGGTGGTGGCGGATTTAAGCCAGAGTAGGAGACTGTGGTGGTATATTTCATTTGTTGGTTTCATCGAACAAATGAAGAAGAAGAAATAAACGATGTAAGAGGTTAAAACAGGAAGTCAACAAATTGTAATTTTGTTTTGGACTTATTTTTTACCCCTTGAGGGTGTTTGTGCAAGGCCCATGGATAGTAGGGGCATAAATAACATTCCCACAAAACTATATTGTTCCGTTCCAACCAAACATTCCAGACCACTACATAACTCAAAATGTCCCATACCCTCTTACATCTTCCTACTAAATCATTGCAACATACTTTATGTGTCAATGTCGCGTTTGTATCATGACATTTTTATCCTGTCACGTGGCATGTTGGTCATTTTTGCCGTCTTTGGATAGTGAAAAAATAATAAAAGACTCGATCTCGCTGTAGTACAGAGATAAAGTCATTGGTTGTGGATATCAAAATCGAAAACTCGTGCATACCATATTCTTTGCCGTTAATTCACTAAAAAATATGGAGATGCATGGTATTGTTGGCGCTAAGTGATTCTAATTTTATCAAAATGGCTTGTAAAATTTACCAAAAGCTAACTCAAAACAAAATTTCAGAATCTCTTCTAAAAAATAAAGAAAAATAAATACTTTTTGTAATATATCGAGTTAATTAATATTTGGGTCCTAGATTTTGGTATGGTAGAGTATTTTGGGTCCTAAGTTTGTCCATTTTAGTGTTTGGGTCGTTGACTCATTAGTCAAACCGCCGTTAACTTCTAATAGTGAAATAACTAACATATTTTCCATTATAAACTTTGGTTTACTTTACCAAAAAAAAAAAAAAAAACTTTCGTTTACAAATATCAATTGAACCGTATAGATTGAAAGCATCTGCGTGGTTACAGTCTAAATTAACGGGAACAATTTCAACTGGAGTCTTGTAAAATCTCTTCCGTTCATCACTAAAAACATGGAAGAAAGCAAGGTTTTGTCTTATTTTTTCGGCAACAGATCAATTCATAATCCGACCAAACTCTTACCAAATTTTCAGTGTCTCTCTTGAACTACGAATTCTCTTCTAAAATGTTGAAACACCCATTTAACCATGATTCAGGGTTGTACAAACTAAGGAAGACATGTGGGGGACTTCTATCGAATACTTGATGGGCAGAACCTGGTAATGGTGTTGTCCATCAAAGAACCATCATTTGCTTCTCTCAAATTCCCAGCAAACAATATATTTGTGATTATTCATAAGCCTTATACCCAAAATCACTAAACTTCATTGGTAGGTCAGTTGTATATAGAATTTTATTTCTTGCGCATTATCAAGTAGACTCTCGTCATTCTTCTCTGAATAATATTGTGTGGTTCATGTGGTCCTGCATGTACCCAATTGTTCTTGGTAAATTCATCTTACACCGATTGTAGTAGAATTATAACAACAAAAGCAGCAAGCTATTACGAAAACCCCCTTCAATTATATTAGAATCAATCGATTCTTTCCTGCCCTGCAGAATTCCTCCAATTCCATTCCCCTAAACTTTCTATAACATGATTTCATAAGTTGCAAGAAATAGAATCGAAACTAGCAGAATTATTGAAGGAAGTAGTCGAAGAGAAGTAAAGTTGTCGTGGAGTTGATGATTAAAGGGGACAATTATTTTCTAATCAGTCGAGAGGTGGCAGAGATAAATACCTGGATTGACTAGTTTACCTAGTTGACTTACGGGTCAATGATCCAAACACTAAGATGGACAAATTTAGGACCCAAATACTCTACCATACCAAAATCTAGGACCCAAACACTAATTAACTCAATAATCTCTAATTTCTAAAGGACTTGAAATGCATCATATGTATGTGGTTGTTACGTATCTCTGAAAGAATCAAGAGATAGCAGATATTTACAAAAGTACTTGATAGTGCGCTTATAGTTAGATAGAACGCTCACTAATAGATTGAAAAAATCAGGTGGATGTGGTATACCCGTCTAAGTGACTATTTGATTTGGAGGGGATAGACAAGTAAGTTATTTTTACTTGCGTATTCACAAGAAAGTTCCTGATTTGGAATTTTAGCTATCTATGTCGATGGTACAGACATGATGGGTACTCTTGATGTAATAAGGGACCTTAAAAGCTATTTGAAATCCGAATTTGAGATGAAAAATCTGTGGAAAGCTCAATCGAATATTGAGCTTGTGTTACATTATTCCACCAGTTTGCATATGTCTTAAGTTTTCAAGCAAGTTAACAAAGACATGCATCTTGATATCACTCCCATGATTAGTCGAGGTTCAAATGTAAGTAAATGACCATTTCATCTAAAGGAATATGACGAAGATGTGTTGGGAGATGAAATTTCCATATCTAAGTACAATAGATGCATTTTTGTACTTAGTATAATAATATACTCGATTAAATTTGACATCCTCGGGGAACCTGTTATCTAGGTATAGCCTACGCAACGTCGGAATGGTTTAGTGAATGTAATCATGTACTTAAAAGTAACCATTGACATAAATTTGTTTTATCCCTGCAAAGACATAAAATAGAATGCTAATGAAAGTGCAATCCAAAAGTTGTTGATTATGAAGGAACAATAATATCTTCTCCAATGAAATTAATCAGGGGGAGATATGGTAGCCTATTTTTTAAGTCATTACCTATATTCATTTTTGAATAGTACATGACTAAAGGAACTGTCTGGAACATCTTTAAAAGTAATCAGGGGGAGATGCCGACATCAGGGGGAGGATCCAAGGATATGACGTCGACATATTTTACTTCAAATTTGAAGTTGTGTTGTACTTTTTTTCCCTTCGATCGAGAATAGTTTTTCTCAAAAGGTTTTGTTACTCGACAAGGTTTTTAGAGAGACAACACTAAAAACATCAAGTATGTTGAACTTTGCAGACATAAAGATCGTGTTGATATTACTGAAAATATCTGAATCAAATAAATGAAACGCGATAGTCCGTTAAGCAACGTAAATTCCAGAATCAACAACATGGTTTTATAAACATTCAAGTCACCAAAGTAATGTGTGATAAGCTCCTTTTGACAACAGTAGACTAATGAAAATCGTTTGGCATCATGGGGAGCATCTAATGGTGTGTTGAACTATTTTCCTTCACCGAAGTTACTTTTTCCCACGGGATTTTGTTGCTCGACAAGGTTTTTAATGAGACAACAACGAACACCGGGAATTAATTTCCCAACTAAGGCTATTGTCTTTCCCATGAGGATTTTCTGCCTTCGGAGTTGTGAAGCAATTAATGAACTTCAACAAAGCAAACTGATCATCTACAAGGATCACCTTTACTCGCATCTGTCATGTTGTACTCTTTCCCATTCGTCAAGGTTTTGTCCCACTGGTTTTCCTTGTAAAAGTTTTAGTGAGGCAACATATTCGAGTCCAACTATGTTCTAGGTTTGCTTAATATTAATGTACTCTTTTTCTTTAGTTCAAGTTTTGTCCCTCTGGGTTTTTCCTGATGAAGATTTAACGAGGCAATTAACTTAGACTCATCGATCTTTGAAGATGGTATTTCATGTGATGAACTACATGTAAAGTACGAGACAACATGTGAAGTACTACATGTGAATATTTGTACCAAGTTTTTTATCCCACTGGGTTTTTCCTTGTCAAAGCTTTAGTAAGGAAATTGATTTCATCACAAGTCATCAAGGAGATAACGACATTTGAAGAACTACATTCAAAGCACTATATATGAAGCACTATGTATAAAGTTTTGTTATTGAACCGCATAAGGGGGAGTCTTACAGGACCTACATCACATGGATGTGCGGCCCATCTAGTTTCCACTTTATTTGTATATAAAGGAACCTATGTATTACAACAACTAATTTATATAATAATATATTTCCCTTCTTGTCTCTACATCTTCTTCCTTCACCTCTAATTCTCCTTGAACACTATATAATTTTTACTTTCGGAATATTAGTTTGTTCTCCAAGAAATATAAACACTTTTATATCTAGTTGCAAAATACTTTGATCCAAAAAACTAGTGCGCAACTACGTGACCCATTAAACGCCAACCGTTCAATCTAACCTCAATCTGAATCTGCAACCAACCACAAGAACCTCATGTGCTTATCTGAATCACCTACTCCAACATAACACATATTTCACATGTAACTCAGAAACGAAGTAAATCTAAACCTCTTTTCTCCAACCGAACTCTTCTCGAGAGTCCAAACTATATTCCCTGTTAAAGGCCTTGATAAAATAAGATCTTAAATGGAACAGTGATGAAAACCTCACTTCATATTGATCGAAATAGACCTTTTCTAATGTAGAAGCTATGGTGAGGACACTTGGCATAAATTTATTGGTTAGGATATTAAAAATAGGGTTACACTTTGTTTACTTCAAGTATTTAACGGTCAGTTAGTAACGTCGTCAACAAAAAAAAAAGATGAACAACACTTGCATGAGAGTTTTAATCTAATTCATTTTCTTACATCGTGTTTACACCGAATACTTAACCGTGCGTTAGTAACACCTTCTAAGGTGGACAACACTTCTGTCAAAAAATTTGTTATGGAAAAGGAAAACTTAACTTACCGTGTTTAGAATTTTATGGAAGTCCAAACTCAATTTGTAATCGACTACGTAATAGCTTATGACTTTTTGCGATAATAAATTAAAATAATAAATAAAATTTAGTGTTTTGGTTGATTAGTCGTTGAATTTGAATTCCTGGGTCTAAAAGACAAGCAAACTATGAACACCTTTCAAATAACCAAGATTCTTTAATATACTTTTCTGATATCCTTGATAGTTATTTTTCCCAACTACTTTTCAATTGGTTTACTTATATACCCTCCTTTTTTTTTCTTCTTCTGATTTTCGTAACCAGCTGGTGATAGTAATGATGAAATATAATTAGATAAATATCTTAACAATTAACAAAACCATGTCTAAATTTTCTGAATGGTTGTTGTAAATAGCCTATCATGATTGTTTTGTTCTAAATCACAAATCTTGATTTGAAGTATACGAATGTGATGCCGAAATATGACGCCTAAAGCAAGAGATGGTGAGAATGTCGCCATTGAGTTGATATAGATGGATCTGATTTTTAAGCAAACAAGGATATCAAATAAGTTGATTGAGTTTGTGGAGATATAACGATATTTGGCCAATAAAATAGGGAAGAAACAGATTCTAATTTTCACTACACCATTTCAGGAATTTTGTCACAGGCTATAACCGTTACTGATGATATTTGTAACGGTTATAACCTGTTGAGAAAAGGCCGTCATAAATAACTGTGAAACGCTTTTGTAACGCTTTTATCTGTGACATTCTTCCTCTACAGTCACATAAAATAACCGTTACAATAATTAACATTCACGATTGACCTAATTTTATGATAGCGACACATGTCAAATTAGTAACGTTTATCGTAACGGTTTAAACTGTTACTCTCAATTTACCACAATTAAGTGAGTGACACATGTCTTAAAAAGTCACATATATGACAACGGTTATAATTGTTACTGAAACCTTGCAACGATTGGCTCAGCGACACGTGTCCCATTTTGTTACGAATATAGTAACACATATTAATGTTGCCATTTTTTTTATAACGATTTCTTATTGGACACGTGTCGTCCATTTGTCATGCCTTTTGTGACGGTTAAACTGTTACTCTCATTTGTAACAACAGTAAGATGATGACACGTGTTGTTTTTACTTCACAATTCTTGTCACAGTTATCTCCGTGACAATTCTTTCAGTTACAATAAAAAAAAAGGGTAGCCCAGATCTTCATGGACCCGGGCTTCCAGTTTACAGGCCTGTAATACAGGTCGCGATGATGGACCTGCACTCTCAGTTTAGAGGCCTGAAATACAATAAAATTTCTTCATTCTATCCATAATTCACATTCAATACATTCTTCAATCAACCAATTGATATCAACATTCAATGAATTCAAAAAGAATACAAATTCTATCAAGTATCAAATATGTTATTGTTAAGTATCAAATTCTGAGGAAAGTTCCCAAGTTCAGTTCACTATAAGCCGAAACTTACTCAAAACTTGCAGCTGCAAAGGGACTTAATAGTTGCCATTTAATGGTAGAACCTCTTTCTTGGATATGATTTCAGGGGTATAAGATATAAAAAGACCCGATGTAAGTGAAGGCCTCTGCAAGAATAAGAAGAAAAAAATGTATCAGAAACTAATAATGGTGTTCAAAAGATTATACCAGCAATAGCTAAAACAATATAACTTAAGACAGTTGAAATGGGTATATAAGATTTGTGTCTGCAATGTATATCGATTTTGTTTTCTTACACTAAATGTTTAAGCAAGGACCATTACCGACAGACAATTAGGATATGATTCTTTTCACGACAATGGCTTCCCAATTTAACGCCCAAAGAAGCTAGTAGTAGGGAAATTCTCTTGAGTCTGCACAAGCAATCACCATAAACAGTTATTCGAGATTCGACAACAATATCCCCAACAAAACAAAAAACGCACAGTAATCTAAAGAAATTATAAACTACATGAAACCACTGAAGATTTTACCTTGATTTGAACCTGACTTTGGGTTGCAGGTTGTAAAAGTTGATCCTCCAACTCCTCGAGTTCAGATTACAATTCATCCTACAACCAACAAAGATAACTAACTACATTAGTGAAGTAACATCTTGATCTATTAACCCTAATGAAAAGTAAAAAGAGTGAAAAAATAATAGAGAAATAATGTCTCTTACAATTTTCGGGCACTCGTAATCAATACCATCAGCCTTTATCTTCAGTCGTCGCTTCTTGTCTTGCTTCACTGTTCCCTCAACCAATTTTTTATGTTCTTCCGATGTTCTGTCCTATAAACATATCATGATGGATTGTTGAGAGTGACAAATGAAGTCAATTCATACTTGCTATATACTTGTAATGAAATGAACTAAGAGATGTGATTTTCCTAGATAATTGGACAACCATTCAGACAAGAATGAAGATGCATAAAAAAATCATCTCAAAAGTTAAACAAATTAACACTCACCCTGAGATTGGAGTTGCACAAGTAAATGTCTGTTGTAGTCACTTATGAATGTCTCTAAACTGACTTGACTTTGAACTTTGTGCTTTAACCAACAAACTATCAAAGCAGAAAAACATAAGTTATATTCAGGGACAGCAAGATTTCCGCAGTTATGTACAACTTACATTGGAGTGTAACGAACCTATTTGATCATTACAGTTTCCTACCAAAAAAAAGCCTAAATGTAGAGGCATAATAAAGACCATCATAAGAATTATAAACTGCATTTATAGACATAGAGCTCGAGGAAGTTCTTGCCTTGTTTATAACTTGGGAAGTAGTCATTCCAAATATTTTGTGCTTGTTTGCATACCTGTGATAGAAGTAGAACTCCTACAACAATGAAAGCAATAATGATTATTGAATTCCAATATTACATAGACGGTAATGCACTTCTTAAAAATTAAAATGAGACTTTTACCTTGATTATTACTATATAAGCATGGTTTCTGGTCGTACAATGACACTCTCCAAACACCATTAAGCACCAGTATCTAGGCTAAGGAATGTTTTCCTCGGTGCCTCTATAAAATATGAGGGGTCATAACCATTACCTGCAATAGGTTGAAAGGAAAATTATAAGAGATTTGCAGAAGGCATTAAGACTAAAAGCACCATTTCAAAGGCCAACCAAAGTTGGAAGCAACAAAAAAGCAACCAAGTAGGAAAATCATATAAGGTCTTCAAAACTTATCAATTATATTTGAGATGTATGTGTATACAAGGTTGTAAAGGAAGTTCACACAGATCAGTAGCAAAATTTCAAAAACCTAAATGGGTCTTGAGATCCAAATGCTTCCTATTGAATCAACCATGTGCCTGCAACAAATAGCACACCTTTTTCCCTGTATCAGTTTGTGCATTCACGTATCATTAGAAAATAGATGTTTTATATAAAATAACAAACAAATAAGAAAGGACAAATTCATGCTAAGAACTCCTGCATTGCACTTATAATTGTTAACTCTACTTCATTCTTACATGCACAGAATTCTCCTAATCTCATATAACAGAATATCAAGGTCATATTCACTGCTCTAGATATGTGATTTCAAAAAAGAACTGTACAACTTTACAAATGAAACATCATCATTAAGAACAACTGTACTTAATGAAACAACATCTAATTCAATCAATTTAACCTCCAAATTGTAGACCCTTCTTCATTCATAATTATCAACTAAGCATAACCCACATACACCACTGAAGCTCAAACCTCACCTTCAACCCCAAAACAGGCTAAAACAGAACAAAACCATTCTTAGATAACACAATAGATGGTTAGGTTCAATGGAAGCTACTGCTGACAATAACAACCTAAGAATTACAAAATTAAATTACAGATCTTGCTCCATATGAAAACCCCACCCAAAAATTTATCTTTTTCTCAATTTACCCTTGAAAATATTTCACATCTTCACAAAATTACACAGCTCAATAGAACAATCCAAGAAGCTAACTTCATATACCACACATCAAAATCATCAAAACATGCAAAAATCAAAATAATTACCAAAATCAAACCCTAAGATACACAGATCGAGCCTCAAAACCACACAAGACACCCAGAAAAATCAGTAAAAGTTTTGGATAGTAAATTGACAACCACAGAGGATGGTAAAGATATGCATAAACCATACATGAAACTACGAAACCAGAATCAGTAACAAATTACAACAATTAGTAACAAATCAGTCGACCAAAATCAGTATTAGCACATACACCAACTAAAGAAAAAAAATACAAATTTCAACATCCATCATGCAGATTTTTTTTTTTTTTTGAAAGAAAACAACATTGAAATAAACAAGTAGCATGATTCTTTAACTAAGGTAAAATTGAATAGCAGAACCCCATTAAACGACAATACCCATACCTAATAATCAAAGGAAACAATTTTACAGTAGCATAATAATCAAAGTAAATAATTTTACAGTAGATAAAATAGAATAAGAACCCTACGAAATCAAATCTGAAATTAATTCTAGGGTTTCTTTTTCACTACCTGGTGATTAAAATTAAAATACAAAGATAGATAGAGAGAGTTGCAATCAAGAAATTGAATTTTATTCTCTGTTAACAAAACCAATCATCAGATCTATTTTCCAAAGTCAACTCGGGATGCATCTAGTAGATCTGATGATTTGTTACTATTAATGAGAATTTGTAGCTACAGTTTCTGGGAGTAAATTGAAGAATCATCAAGTAATCTGGTGAGTGAAGAACGATGAGTAATTGAAGAAGGTAGCCGCTGTTAGGGGTTTTTCCTGCGAGGAAGGGAGAAAGATTAGAAAGAGAGATGAGCGAGAAGAAAAGTGAAAAGTGAGAGGAAAAAAAATTCTGAGTTTTATCTAAAATAAATTGAACGGGGATAAGATATGTCTAAGGATTCTTGAAATATTTGGACGGTCGAGATTTAACTTGGGAATGTCATACGGATCCAGAAAGTGTGCTTCTCTTTGTTCTTTTGTTTGTGTTTTCTCTTTCGACTTTGTGCTTCTATTTGTGTTTCTCTTTCGATTTTCGATTAGTAAGAGGTCATGATAGAGTTGAGTCTCTCACTCGGGTTCAAAGATAACTAGATGTTAGACCTGAGTTTCTCATTCGGGTGATCTGAGGACGAAATATATCAGAATTGAACATTACGGGTTCAAAGATTACTAGAGTTAGACATGAGTTTCTCTTTCGAGTGAACTGGAGACGAAATATATCATAATTGAACATCATGGTTCAAAGATTACTAGAGTTAGACCTGAGTTTCTCGTTCGGGTGATCTGAGGACGAAATATATCAGAATTGAACATCACCGGTTCAAGGATTACTAGAGTTAGACCTCAGTTTCTCGTTCGGGTGAACTGAAGATGAAATATATCAGAATTTCACATCACGGGTTCAAAGATCACTAGAGTTAGATCTGAATTCCTCTTTCGGGTGTACTGGAGAAGAAATATACCATAATTGAACATCACGGGTTCAAATATTATTAGAGTTAGACTTGAGTTTCTCGTTCGGGTTATCTGCGGACGAAATATATCATAATAGAACATCACAGGTTCAAAGATTACTAGAGTTAGACCTGAGTTTCTCTTTCGGGTGAACTGGAGACGAAATATATCAGAATTGAACATCAGAGGTTCAAAGATTACTAGAGTTAGACATGAGTTTCTCGTTCAGGTGAACTGGAGATGAAATATATCAGAATTGATGATGAAATATATCATAATTGAACATCACGGGTTCAAAGATTACTAGAGTTAGACCTGAATTCCTCTTCCGGGTGAACTGGAGATGAAATATATCAGAATTGAACATCACGGGTTCAAAGATAACTAGAGTTAGACCTGAATTCCTCTTCCGGGTGAACTGGAGATGAAATATATCAGAATTGAACATCACAGGTTCAAATATTATTAGAGTTAGACTTGATTTTCTCTTTCGGGTGAACTGGAGACGAAATATATCAGAATTGGACATCAGAGGTTCAAAGATTACTAGAGTTAGACCTGAGTTTCTCTTTCGGGTGAACCGGAGATGAAATATATTAGAATTGAACATCAAAGGTTCAAAGATTAATAGAGTTAGACCTGAGTTTCTCGTTCGGGTGATCTGAGGACGAAATATATCAGAATTGAACATCACCGGTTCAAAGATTACTAGAGTTAGACCTCAGTTTCTCATTCGGGTGAACTGGAGATGAAATATATCAGAATTTAACATCATGGGTTCAAAGATTACCAGAGTTAGACCTGAATTCCTCTTCCGGGTGTACTGGAGAAGAAATATATCATAATTGAACATCACAGGTTCAAGGATTACCAGAGTTAGACTTGAGTTTCTGATTCGGGTGATTTGTGGACGAAATATATCATAATTGAACATCAGAGGTTCAAAGATTACTAGAGTTAGACTTGAGTTTCTCTTTCGGGTGATCTGAGGACGAAATGTATCAGAATTGAACATCACAGGTTCAAAGATTACTAGAGTTAGACCTCAGTTTCTCGTTCGGGTGAACTGGAGATGAAATATATCAGAATTGAACATCACGGGTTCAGAGATAACTAGAGTTAGACCTGAATTCCTCTTCCGGGTGAAATGGAGATGAAATATATCATAATTGAACATCACAGGTTCAAGGATTACCAGAGTTAGACTTGAGTTTCTGATTCGGGTGATCTGCGGACGAAATATATCAGAATTGAACATCACAGGTTCAAAGATTACTAGAGTTAGACCTGAGTTTCTCTTTCGGGTGAACTGGAGACGAAATATATCAGAATTGAACATCATAAGTTCAAAGATTACTAGAGTTAGACATGAGTTTCTCGTTCGGGTGATCTGAGGACGAAATATATCAAAATTGAACATCACAGGTTCAAAGATTACTAGAGTTAGACCTCAGTTTCTCGTTCGGGTGAACTGGAGACGAAATAAATCCGAATTGAACATCACATGTTCAAAGATTACCAGAGTTAGACATGAGTTTCTGATTCGGGTGAACTGGCGACGAAATATATCATAATTGAACATCACAGGTTCAAGGATTACCAGAGTTAGACTTGAGTTTCTCGTCTGGGTGATCTGAAGACGAAATATATCAGAATTGAACATCACGGGTTCAAAGATTACTAGAGTTAGGCCCGAGTTTCTCGTCCGGATGATCTGAAGACGAAATATATCAGAATTGAACATCAGAGGTTCAAAGATTACTAGAGTTAAACCCGAGTTTCCCGTCTGGATGATCTGAAGACGATGTTACAGACTTTGAAAATGACCATGTTACCCTTAGGAAAAAAATGCAACAAGTATTATGGAGACTATGAAAATTACCATACTACCCTTATCGGAAATAATTAAATAATTCTTACGGACTGTGAAAATGACCATATTGCCCTTATTAGAAAAAAGTATAATAAATATTATGGAGACTATGAAAATGACCATACTACCCTTATCGGAAATAATTAAAATAAATAATTTGAAAAGGACCATATTACCCTTATTGGAAAAAAATAGCAATAAATATTATGGAGACTGTGAAAATGACCATACTACCCTTATCGGAAATAATTAAGTAAATGTTACAAACTGTGAAAATGACCATATTGCCCTTATTGGAAAAAAGTGCACTAAATATTATGGAGACTGTGAAAATGACAATATTACCCTTATAGGAAATAATTAAGGAAATGTTACAGACTTTGAAAATGACCATATTGCCCTTATTGGAAAAAAGTGCAATAAATATTGAGACTATGGAAATGACCATACTACCATTATAGGCAATAAGTAAAGTAATTCTTACAGACTGTAAAATGACCATATTACCCTAATTGGAAAATAGTGCAATAAATGTTATGGAGAATGTGAAAATGACCATACTACCCTTACCGAAAATAATTAAGTAATTCTTACAGACTATGAAAATGACCATATTACCCTTATTGGAAAAAAGTACAATAAATATTATGGAGACTGTGAAAATGACCATACTACCCTTATCGGAAATAATTAAGTAAATGTTACAGACTGTGAAAATGACCATATTGCCCTTATTGGAAAAAAGTGCACTAAATATTATGGAGACTGTGAAAATGACCATACTACCCTTATCGAAAATAATTAAGGAAATGTTACAGACTTTGAAAATGACCATATTGCCCTTATTGGAAAAAAGTGCAATAAATATTATGGAGACTGTGAAAATGACCATACTACCCTTATCGAAAATAATTAAGTAAATGTTACAGACTGTGAAAATGACCATATTGCCCTTATTGGAAAAAAAATGCACTAAATATTATGGAGACTGTGAAAATGACCATACTACCCTTATCGAAAATAATTAAGGAAATGTTACAGACTTTGAAAATGACCATATTGCCCTTATTGGAAAAAAGTGCAATAAATATGACGGAGACTATGGAAATGACCATACTACCCTTATCGAAAATAAGTAAAGTAAAAACTTTGAAAATGACCATATTACCCTTATTGGAAAAAAAAAGTGCAATAAATATTATGGAGACTGTGAAAATGACCATACTACCCTTATCGAAAATAAGTAAAGGAAATGTTACAGACTGTGAAAATGACTATATTACCCTTATTGAAAATGTTAACATGGTCATTTTCACATCATGTAAGAATTACTTAATTATTTCCGATAAGGGTAGTATAGTCATTTTCACAGTCTCCATAACATTTATTGCACTTTTTTCTAATAAAGGTAATATGGTCATTTACAGTCTGTAAGAATTACTTTACTTATTTCCTATATGGGTAGTATGGTCATTTTCATAGTCTCCATAATATTTATTGCACTTTTTGCCAATAAGGGCAATATGGTCATTTTCACAGTCTGTAACATTTACTTAATTATTTCCGGTAAGGGTAGTATGGTCATTTTCAAATTCTCCATAACATTTATTGCACTTTTTTTCCAATAAGGGTAATATGGTCATTTTACAGTCTGTAAGAATTACTTTACTTATTTCCGATAAGGGTAGTATGGTCATTTTCACAATCTCAATTATATTTATTGCACTTTTTCCAATAAGGGCAACATGGTCATTTTCACAGTCCGTAAGAATTACTTTACTTATTTCCGATAAGGGTAGTATGGTCATTTTCACAGTCTCCATAATATTTATTGCACTTTTTTCAATAAGGGTAATATGGTCATTTTCACAGTCTGTAAGAATTACTTAATTATTTCTGGTAAGGGTAGTATGGTAATTTTCACAGTCTCCATAATATTTATTGCACTTTTTTCCAATAAGGGTAACATGGTCATTTACACAGTCTGTAAGAATTACTTAATTATTTACGTTAAGGGTAGTATGGTCATTTTCACAGTCTCCATAACATTTATTGTACTTATCTCTAATAAGGGTAATATGGTCATTTTCATAGTATGTAAAAATTACTTAATTATTTCCGGTAAGGGTAGTATGATCATTTTCACATTCTCCATAACATTTATTGCACTTTTTTTCTATAAGGGTAATATGGTCATGTTACAGTCTGTAAGAATAACTCTTAATTTCCAATAAGGGTAATATGGTCATTTTCATAGTCTTCATAATATTTATTGCACTTTTTGCCAATAAGGGTAGTATGGTCATTTTCATAGTCTCCATAATATTTATTGCACTTTTTGCCAATAAGGGCAATATGGTCATTTTCACAGTCTGTAACATTTACTTAATTATTTCCGATAAGGGTAGTATGGTCATTTTCAAATTCTCCATAACATTTATTGCACTTTTTTCCAATAAGGGTAATATGGTCATTTTACAGTCTGTAAGAATTACTTTACTTATTTCCGATAAGGGTAGTATGGTCATTTTCACAATCTCCATTATATTTATTGCACTTTTTCCAATAAGGGCAACATGGTCATTTTCACAGTCCGTAAGAATTACTTTACTTATTTCCGATAAGGGTAGTATGGTCATTTTCACAGTCTCCATAATATTTATTGCACTTTTTTTCAATAAGGGTAATATGGTCATTTTCAAAGTATTTACTTTATTTATTTCTGATAAGGGTAGTATGGTAATTTTCACAGTCTCCATAATACTTATTGCACTTTTTTTCCAAAGGGTAACATGGTCATTTTCACAGTCTCCATAGTATTTATTGCACTTTTTTCCGATAAGGGTAGTATGGTCATTTTCATAGTCTGTAAGAATTACTTAATTATTTCTGGTAAGGTAGTATGGTAATTTTCACAGTCTCCATAACATTTATTTCACTTTTTTCCAATAAGGGTAATATGGTCATTTTCATAGTCTGTAAAATTTCCTTTACTTATTTTCCGATAAGGGTAGTATGGTCATTTTCACAGTCTCCATAATATTTATTGCACTTTTTTCCAATAAGGGTAATATGGTCATTTTCAAAGTATTTACTTTACTTATTTTCGATAAGGGTAGTATGGTCATTTTCATAGCCTCCATAATATTTATTGCACTTTTTTCCAATAAGGGCAATATGGTCATTTTCAAAGTCTGTAACATTTACTTAATTATTTCCGATAAGGGTAGTATGGTCATTTTCACAGTCTCCATAATTTTTATTGCACTTTTTCCAATAAGGGTAATATGGTCATGTTCACAGTCTGTAAAAATTACTTTATTTATTTCCGATAAGGGTAGTATGGTCATTTTCACAGTCTTCGGAAGAAGCAGATATTTTTTTTGTGGTTTTGTCGAGAAAATCGAGAGAAAAGGTTGGTATTTGTCCAAGTCAAATGTCCTACAAAGTCATGACTTGTTGACTTGGTCTTGATCCTTTTTTCTAATATTAAGAAAATTAAAAAATAAAATAAAAATAAATATTGATATTGATATTTAGAAATTAAATAAATTTGTTATTTTGTATAACTGTTGCGAAAGTAGTGACAATCAAAATTCTAAGAGTGATTAATTCGGGGTTGTTTTAGATGTGGTGAAATTTTTGGGTGGAAACATCATTTCAGATTATAATTGTGATTATCTGGATAATTGCCAACAAATATAATTGTGACTAGTAAAAAAGTTAAATATTCAGATTCATTATCACAATTACAAAATTTAGCAATAGTTATAATTGTTGCAGGACTTATCACAGGTGTATCAGTGACTGAAAAATAAACTGTGACAAGTTACACTGTGAGAAAATCCTGGAAATGGTGTAGTGTTTATTAATCAACGCCGGCTAACCAAGATCCATGTGGGTGTGATAATTGGGTTGTCTGGGAAGAAAATAGGTATTGCTTGTTGTGAAGTATATGAATGTAGGAACATCAATGAGATTACAAGGAAAAAGATGATTTATGTGTGGTATCATTGATTTATGTTGTTGATGGGGACCATTAAAAGGGATTTATATTGAATTTTTTTCTTGCAGGGAAGGAGAAATAATGAGAGAGGCAACAAACCCATAATAGTTATCTCCATTACTTGTTTGTGAGACGCATACGACCTGTTCGGAAAAATGTCTGAGATAAAGCTATTTTTGAGATAAAGCTCTTGTCAACCACAATTGAACCTCCACCAATTGTATTTTACTATGGGTTTTTCGGTGCCTCACTGATTAACTTTACAAAGTACGCATGCTGTGTCCATTTGTTTTTTTTTTTCTTATCGATTTATGACATACACAACGTTACCATTTTGTGCTTAGTAATATAAACCTAGTGTTTGAGGGTGAAAATGGTTTTTGCTGATTTTGGTAATTTCGGGTGTGCGGGTGAGAAACGAATTTAAACCCTAAACAACGTACTACATGGGAGTACTTTAGATTCGAGAGATCAATTTGTACAAGTCCGGCCTAAACCAAGAGATGGTCGTTTCAGACTTGTTTCGGTCACAAAGTGGAGGATAATGGGTTGGTTTTGGGAAGGGAAGCAAGGAAAGTGATGAGACCAGAATAGTTGATTCTGAAAGAGTAGTTGTGTTACGACTTGTATCAGAAAGTGAGAAGCTAACAGATGGAAAGCTGGCAAATGTTTTTTGGGTGGTGTATGTTCCTGACTGAACTTGTTGTTCGGTGGAAATAGGTAAGACCTATTCATACAAGTCGAAGTGAAACGTACTCTCTGGTCTCATTAAGGAATGGAAAAATGGGAGGAGGTGGTAACGTTAACGCATGGAATTGATGTTCCATAAAACCGTTAACGCATGGAATTGATATTCCATAAAACCGTTAACACATGGAATTGATGTCCCATAAAAGAGTGTTTCACTATTAGCTCCCTTTATTTACTAACCGTCTCATCCTTATGACGAGCGTAGTGTACGCCGCACGCTGTAAACCGCCAAACCAATACCCAAAAAGGATCCCACAGTTTGTGATATGTATTTTTGATGTCTCAAATATTTTTGTGGAAAACATGTAGCATATTGTTGTTGCCTGGCAAGTCGAGCTTGGGAGACTTGGTAGCTTGGTGACCTTCGACGGACGAGATTTTGCATCTTAAGAGGAAAGGTAGCCGTTGATCGTCGCACGCTTCCGTTTGTTGGTGGCCGCATAGGGAAGGCTAGCTTGGTGGCGCGGCTAGGTTGGCATGCCATTAACTACAAGAAAATATAGCTATTACTACACCATATATTGCCATACCTTCAATATAGGTGTTGCAAAAGCAAATTTCTAGTCACAGTACTTTTCAGCTGCAGCTAAAAGATATAATTTAGTGCTCCAATATGAAACTTTTGCCACACAACTGTGATAACAATATAAAAAGAGTGTGGCAAAAAAGTATAATCTCTTGCTGGATCAATAAAATTGGTGCTGCAAAAAGGACTTCTTTCTACATAGGTTATCGTGACACTAATAGGGGTTTATGCCAAAAATATAGGGTGATGCAATATATTAAGTTTCTTGTAGTGATTAGCATGGCATGGTGGCGCGGCTAGGTTGGAATGTCATAGGCATGGCATTCCTTGGAGTGGTTTGGCGTGACCAAACTAGGGTTTTGGGTGAAAGGTAACCATGTGTTGTATGGTAACCTTGGACGGCTAGGATTTGCTCCTGGGATTGAAGGGCGACTGTTTATTGTCGCACGCCTTTATTTTGGTAGCCGCGTAGGGAAGGTCAGCATGGTGGCGCGGCTAGGTTGGAATGCTGTTGGCATGGTATGGTTTGGTGTGGCGTGACCAAACTTATGTTTTTGGGCCAAAGGTTACCATGCGTTGTCTGGTAACCTTGGATGGATAGGATTTGCTCCTGGGATTGAAGGGGGACCGTTGATTGTCGCACGTATTCGTTTGGGTAGCCGCGTAGGGAAGGCCGGCATGGTAGCGACTAGGTCGGCATGCCGTTGGCGTTGTTTGGTGGGGCCAAGGGTTTGGTATGCCGTTGGCACATAGTGCGGCCATCATGGCTTGGGACAAGACAAGGTGCGGTTTGGCTTGGCATGGTGGAGCCAAGGGTTTGGCATGCCATTGGCACATGGTGCGGCTAGCATGGCTAGGGCCAAGGCAATGTGCGATTTGAATTGGCATGCATGGTGGGGTCAAGGGTTTGGCAAGCCGTTGGAATATGGTGTGGCTAGCATGGCCAGGTCCAAGGCAAGGTGCGGTTTGGCTTAGCAGGGTGGGGCCAATGGTTTGGCAAGCCATTGGCATATAGTACGGCTAGCATGGCTAGGGACAAGGCAAGGTGCAGTTTGGCTTGACATGGTGGGGCCAAGGGTTTGGCATACCGTTGGCACATGGTGCGGCTAGCATGGATAGGGCCAAGGCAAGGTGCGGTTTGGCTTGGCATGGTGGGGCCAAGGGTTTGGCAAGCCGTTGGCATATGATACGGCTAGCATGGCTAGGGCCAAGGTAAGGTGCGGTTTGGCTTGGCATGGTGGGGCCAAGGGTTTGGCATGCCGTTGGCACATGGTACGGCTAGCATGGCTAGGGCCAAGGCAAGGTGCGATTTGGCTTGGCATGGTGGGGCCAAGGATTTGGCATACCGTTGGCACATGGTGCGGCTAGCATGGCTAGGGCCAAGGCAAGGTGCGGGTTGGCTTGGCATGGCGGGGCCAAGGGTTTGGCATGCCGTTGGCACATGGTGCGGCTAGCATGGATAGGGCCAAGGAAAAAGGCGGTTTGGCTTGGCATGGTGGGGCCAAGGGTTTGGCAAGCCGTTGGCACATGGTGCGGATAACATGGATAGGGCTAAGGCAAGGTACGATTTGGCTTGGCATGGTGGGGCCAAGGGTTTGGGAACCCGTTGGCATATGGTACGGCTAGCATGGCTAGGGCCAAGGCAAGGTACGGTTTGGCTTGGCATGGTGGGGCCAAGGGTTTGGCATGACGTTGTCTATGATCGTGACCAAGTTATGATCGTGGCCAAGTTAGGTTTTTAGGTCAAAGGTTACCATGTGTTGTTTGGTAACCTTGGACGGCTAAGATTTGTGTCTTAGATGGAAAGGTGGTCGTTGAATATTGCAGGCCTTTGTTTTGGCAACCAGAGTTGTCCCTGGCATGTTGGGACGGCAAGCATGGTTGGAATGCTTTAGCGTAAAGATGTGGACGGCATGGTTTGTCGTTGGAACAATGGTGCGGCTAGCATGGTTGGCATTCCTTGGCGCGGTGGGCGTGGCTGGCATAATTTTCCATTGGCACAGGGGTGCGGCTAGCATGGTTGGCATGCCCTGGCGTGGTGGGTGTGGCTGGCATGGTTTTCTATTGGTACATGTGGCGTGGGAATTAGGGTTTTGGCCTATCGAAACCCTAATTAGCAATTTAAAAAAAAAAGGTACTCTGGTAATTTTCTCGCAGACACATTAAAAGGGTACAATAAATGCATTCATTAGAGCTATTATTTCTCGAACCCTATGATGTCACTGCCTTGCCTAGGATTTTACGACTTTAACCCTAAGCTAAAACCACCATCAATATTAAGTCCTCTGCTTAGCTCGGAACAAGGGCGATGTTGCAAAGTAAGCATAAGATGGTGATAGACAAGGATAGAATCAAAACGTAAATCATGCAAGATGGTCAGGAAGATTCGTCTAACCTTTTCAAGATGTGAAGAGAGTTTGTGTTTCCCGTGTTGGCGGACCTGCATAAATTGTGCTCGCGGCGTTACTAGATAGACCGTGGAGTGGTAGAGGCGTTTGTTGGCAGTGATGGAAACAGTTGGTGTTGACTTGGCTTGGTCGTGCGCCATCTTGGCTAGGCTAGGAAACGCGGAGTTGTTGTCTTAGCGAGCCATTGGCGTTTTTGGTTTGTCTTGGCAAGCCATTGGTATTTACCTGGCCTGGAATGGAGCCGCATACGTTATACTATATAGGAATGGATCCGTAGATGTTGGATTGGATTGGGACGGAGCCGCAGACATTGTACTGGCTAGCAACGGAGCCGCAGACGTTGTATTGGCTTGGGATGGGCGCTAGCTTGGCTTTGCATGGTGCGGACTTCTTGGCATTGTGAAGTGCTAGATAGCGCAACCTGGTTGCCTCCTTTCATGCGTGGCTTAGATATAAAACCTTTTCCTTATCCAAATCCCAAAGCATCACGTTCGTATGAAAGGTGTTAGCTCTCCTCCTCATGTTATACCGCCGGTTTCGTGGAATGATGGCAACTTGATTCAGTTTCGTGGACGGATGACAACTTGCTTCAGTTTCGCGGGATAATGGCAACTTGCTTAAATTAGGGCTTGGCATGCCGAACCCTAATTAATGTCTCCTTACATAAATTTTTGTAGAGTTCTCATACGAACTCGTATTTTGACGGTCCACCCCTCCATTCGAATATATAAAAATTTCCTATCTCCTTTCGCAGGAATATTTAGTTTTTGAGTTCGTCTAGGAGGCGAAAACAGCCCGACATTAAAACTCGGGGAAAAATCAGATGGGCTGTTACGGGGCCGAGGTGGCATAGTTGCACCCAGTCCTCTATTCTCGTTCATTGATCAGGAAGGAACCTTTATTTTGTTCAAACTTTAGAAATTTTTCCCTCATAAAAAGAGGTATCGATCATCTTCTACTTTCTGTTGCTCATCTGGATCCGTGCTTTCATTTGCAGTGTCTATCCAGTGGATTCCAAAATTTACCAAACTTCATTGCATTCTTGGGAAGGATTGATGGAATATATGCTTGGTAACGATTACGTCAGAGCTTATCTTGGAGATTGTGGTTGCGTTGTCGGTTCATCCTTGACTTTAGGTTGTTCAGTGTTTGACCCTTCTTATAGCGATGATGATATGCTATGGATGATTGTATGGTAGAAATATTTCGAAGCCATAAGATAAAATAGATGAGTTGGGAGACGTTCTATTTCCGATGTGTTGCTATCAAGTCTTTAAGGACTTTGTTCCCAGAGATATCTTTGAATCGTCTTCTGAATCTTGGACTATCATATGGAATGGGATGAGGTGAGCAGTCCCCAGTCATACTCATGTTGGATCTGATTGCATGGCCGAATATGTGAATGTATCCTTGTGGCATGCTTTTGGAGTCTTCGATGCGCATGTACGACTTCATGTTGAGAAATTCTTGCATATCGTAAAACTTCGGCATCGATGATATTGAAAATCAGACATAACCTGGTTGAGGGGATTAAAAAGGCGCCATATGCTAGTATCCCCCATGTGTAGCTTACTTCCATTGTATCACTCTGAATCCATGTCTACGGGATTCGATATGAGCTTATCGTACTCTTCTGAATGTGACTCATGGATCCCTTTGTTTCTTGAGTAAAATATTTCAGCCGCGTCTCTAGAGTTTTCTCATGAGTCTTTGATAGCGAAGGGATTCCATGTAAACCCCTCAGTCCCCAAGTATGGATTACATGTTTCCATATTGTAAGGTCAGGGGGTTGACCATGACAAAGATATCACCATCTCGTGCTTTTGTACTGGCTATTTTGTTACTTCTTCCACGTGAGACTGAATATGGAAGAGCACGGGTTACCTTTGTAGTGATTGCTTCTGCGGTGAAGCTCTGGCCGGTGTCCACAAATGAGCGGTAACAGTTCTTGGTAGTAGATATAATCAGACGAAATCACATTGTCGTGTGAACAAAGTAGGTTGGCGGGAATTGCATGGGCATCCATAGAAGTAAAAGGATCGGATGGATGCGTACGCGAGCAAAGTTCCCATGCTCACGAGTTTTTGCGGGATATATCAAAAGGTGGCCATGAATATGAATATGTGCTGGCACGACCCTTCGTAGGAAGGAGTGGCGTTGAAGCGGCTTCGGTTCTTGGAGAGGACATTGAGACTTAAAGGGCCAAACGCTGAAGCTTCAGTTTCGGATCCTGGAGCAGCTTATGGAGAAAACACTAAAGTGGAGCAGCTATTGGAGCGAACGTTGAAGCGGAGCAGTTGCCGGAGGACGTGGAAGCGGAGCATCTATGTCAATCAGTATGCCGTGAAATTGAACACCCTTCACATGAACAATGGTTAGGAGTCCCCAGTTTTATTTATCAATCGAATTTTCCAGGAGAGGTTGGGGTTTTGGAATGACTTCCCTGGATAGAAAAACTTTCTTTCTTGATGCAATGCGGTTGAGGGATGCAAATATGTCTTTGACGCTTCGTCTTGGAGAAATATAGAATCTCACATAACTGTTTCATCACAGTCTGCGCAACTTTGTGGGCGAAGTCCCCATCAAGACGGGAAGAGGGTCTATGTGAACTCAAGAGGGTTGATGATTCCCTCTGCTTCCGATTTTGGAGAAGTCATTCCTGATATTTTTGTGTGATGAAATTAGATTGTTGATACCTTTTACTGGGCGTTCAAGAACAACGCGAGCCTCTTGATCTATAAACGCACGTCATGTTGAAGTTCCTTTTGTCTTTTCATCAAATCAACAGTGGTAAAAGGAGGACGGCTTCTTTCGGCTCTTCTAGTATCTTGCCTTGATGGTAGCAGCGTCTCTAGTGAAAGTTGGAGCTATCATGCTTGAAAAACATTAGGCTGGCGGAAGCGGCTCTGTTTCTGGTGATCGTGGATGTATCGTGCAGAGATGGCACGGTTTTGATCACGGAGTGCCGGATCCATGGCACTGTTTCGAAGGGTGAGGATGGCGCTGCTTTGGATGGTTGTAGAGCGGAGAAAATGGCGCTGGAAAGGAGCAAGCTTTTAGCGCTGGAAAGGATGCAAGTTGTTGGTGCTGACCAGGGTGTGGTATTTTGGCTGGCATGCGCATGCGTCATGTGTGTCTGGTAAGCGCGTCTGGTGTCGTCTTGGACGCGGACTGTTGGCGCTGGAAATTTTGCTACCAAGCGGTGATGATAGTGCTGGTGGCTTCAGTCCGTGGGACAGTGGAAAAGGTACTTGTAAGGCCTACAGGGTGGATCAAGGAATGTTGGTGTTAGCGGTAGCGTGGTATCAACAAAGTGGGCGAGCATATTCTAGCTATGTACTCCAGCGTTTCTCTTCCAATTTGTTATCCTTAATTTTTTTTTTTTTTTTTTTGGTACAAACCCTGGCCATGGGTATGCCTTTCATAAACTTGTGGAAGTACTTCATCATACACAATTCCTTTTCGAATACCATCGTAGTAACATCGGCTACCTTATGAATAGTAACGGTAATCATTATTATGCAAAGTAGGCGCGTACTGGTAGGTGACTGTTTTTTTTTGAAAGGAAAACAAAGCGCCTGGTTCATGGTTCGGTTTTTTTTGGTTTTTGGATTAATAGATGATTGTTTTTTATAAGAGTTTTGGATTATTTTGGAATAATGGTTTTTTGATATGCTAAAGTCTGATTTGGAAGTGTAAGTAGCAAATCATTTGGGAAAGTTGTGAACCCGTGAATATTGTATGATGACAGAAAGCATGGGAACAATATGGCTATCGGTTTTTATTATATCTGTAAATATTTGAAGTAGTAGACCATTTGTTTTGTCTAAGCAAGACTTAATCGGTTTTATGGATCTCCTGACGAAAAATGAATCTTCCGGGTGTTAGTATGAGTTTTGTGGGAAGCACCGCCGTGATGTGGAATATCACCAGTCGTCTCCAAGTCACTTGATGACTGAGTTTTCGATCCCTAGGCGGATCGTTTGCTTTCAGCTTTTGTGAAGTCCCCAGTCACTCATCACGTCACCACTGGTAATCGAGTTGTCTGGTATCCAAGTCATTGATCCCTGAGAGGATCGTATCGGGCCATCCGGAAGCTGAGTCGTCGATCTTTGAGCGAATCGTTTGCCTCTATCGTCCTGATGTCTGGGTCGAAGTATGAGATCGAGGATTGAAAATTGACATTGTAACTGATATCAACCTCTCACTGTGGTTGCCAATTGTTTGAGGGTAAAAATGGTTTCTGCTGATTTTGGTAATTTCGGGTGTGCGGGTGAGAAACGAATTTAAACCCTAAATAATGTACTGCAAGGGAGTTCTTTAGATTTGAGAGATTAATATGTACAAGTCCGGCCTAAACCATGAGATGGTCGTTCCAGACTTGCTTCTGTCACAAAGTGAAGGAGAATGGGTTGGTTTTGGGGAGGGAAGCAAGGAAAGTGATGAGACCAGAATAGTTAATTCTGAAAGAGTAGTTGTGTTACGACTTATATCAGAAAGTGGGAAGCTAACAGATGGAAAGCTAGCAAACGTTTTAGGCCATGCTTTTTTGGAAATTACATGGAAATAGATATTTTACCAAACGATGAAAAACACATTAATTTCATGGAAAGATGGCTAATTCCATGGAATTAACTCCTATCAAACACCACCTTAAGTTATACGATATAAACCAGGGGAAAACTCCTATCCGTCCGGAGGCTGTAAAAGAAGTACTAGCATTTTCTGGTTAGATTTTGGGTTTCAAGTTTGTGTAATTTGGGATAAAATAACAAAATGGGCTTTTGATTACAATTTTTTTAAATTTAATGACACTTATAGATGTTGCAAAGTATTTAGTAACAACAATAACTATGACAATTGTATTATGTATAAGCGTGATAGAATTTTCGTAACCTCTTACAAATGTTACAGATTAACTAGATTTTCTTTGTTAGCAGTATCTTACATATATCTTGATCATACCCGTAAAATATATGACCACACTATCAATTCACATTGCGTTGATAATCTAAATTTTGATCACTGGTAGGCAGAGTCCATGGATTTTTGTTACAAAAAAATAATCATGACCAATCTATATCTTTCCCACCTATTGGTTAAATCAATTGTGCAGGTGTTTGTTCTTGAAATTTCTTTCTTTTGTTGTTAGTTTTCTCTAATGTCTCGGAAAACTGTGTAGTTGCGTGGCTATATGAGAGTATACATGAACTATTCAGTGACCTGTTCCTCTTAGAAACTTTTACCATAATGGTTATTCAATTTACAAGAATCAAAGTCGAAGTTGCTATTTCTAGGTGGGATATCTCTGAGGCTACCACCAAATTCATGCAATATCAAGTGTCGGGCCTTTGGAGTTGGAGTGCATTTATGATGTTGAGCACCAATTCAATTTATTTACGTGTTGATGGTTAAACAAAAAAAATAGACTCGACTTTAGCGATTGACTTTCAAAATCATTGCAGCACACTTTAAATGGTCATTGTCCTGTTTGCAGTATCATGATGTTTAAATAAAGTGCCACATGGTTACAAGATGTCTGTGATTGCCGAAATGTGGTTTGGTACTATAGATGCCAACCAATTCTGAAATGCTTGATACCTATAGGACTTAATTGGGGCCTATCAAATTTTCCTTCCCACACAACCAAATTATTTTGGGCATCCAAATTTTTAAAAAATACTAATTTACCCCCACATTAATTCCTAAAACTCTCTCATATAAATACTAATCTTTCCATTTTCAGTAAATCCAAAAACAAAAAAAGACTAAACCTAAAAAAACTTTCTATTTTCATCATAATCTTTCCAAATTCTCAAAACCCTAATTTTTATCTTCTCCTCCAACGAATCTTCGATCCACACAAGCAAAAGGTAAATCTCCATCAACCCATTCTATGATTCTTCATATCTTATTGATTTACATGTTTAAATCTTCGTTTTTGACAAATCAAAACTATGATTACACCCGGAATCAGTTTTTAATGACATATCGGCCATGAAGAGCATGCAAAGTAATTGGTTTACATAATGACTAACATCAACCGATTTTGTTTTAGAAATGAATTCTGAAAATACATCACCAGAATTGGTTTATATATGTAATATGTATAATCCGATTACCATTGTCTTTTCATCTTCCTTTCCACATCGAGTTTTATACATGTACCACATAACCCGATTCTTGTAGTCTCCTCAGAATCGAAATACTTTTGTTTCTATGTACCAATTTCTTACTTGATTTTTGTTAAATTTTTGTGTAGAATGGACTTCGGACACTTAGAATTTTACAATCGAGAGGTAACCTTGGAGGATGCTCTGAGGAAACCACAAAGAGTTTTAGATATAAGCCTATATAAGTTTTCTTACGGAGGTGATACAAATCTTGAACAAGCGCTGGCATTGATTGATAAGCTGGCACTGGAAGAGCTTGTTGAGGTCATTAGGTTCGCTCGGATGAGGAGAGGAATCGCCACTAAGAATTGGAAGGTTTGTTTGAAGAAATGGATGAAGCTGAAGCTGGTGCAATGGCTGATGTTGCTGCTGGTGGTCCTACAGCTGCTCCTGATGCTAGTGTTGCTGCTCCTGATGCTGATGCTGGTGCTGGTGGTGGTGTTGCTGCTCCTGGTGTTGTTCATGCTGCAAATGCTCCTGGTGCTCCTTAAGTTTTTATGTTTAACTTTTTTATATTAAAACTTTAAGTTTATGAGACTTGTGGTTGTTTTTTGTTTTAAGTATTTTGGGATGGTTTATATATATATAATATGGATGATCTTTGTGTGGTAGATGTTTTTATTTTGGTTGATCTTTGTGTTGAACTTCTTGGCACATAATGTTTAAATTGATTCTAGCCTGACATGCCAACAATCGGTCGACTCGATATGACAACGTAAACCGATTATGCAAGCCATTTTTCCTGGATGTTTTTCAAGCCACAATCGGGTTACATATTAAAATATATAAACCGATTATTGTCGGTGAAAATTCAAAATCTAACAGATCTTTGATCGGTTTAGTTGGTCAAAAGAACCTAGTGGCATATCAACACAATCGGGTTTTACAGAGCTCTTAAAATACCGATTATAGCAAATTATTTCACGTTTTTCAAAAAAAAATATCCATTAGGGATTTTCTCTATAAATAGAAACCTCACCTTTAGACCCCATTTGCCCCAAAATTGATCATTTTATCCCCCTCAATCCATATACTCCACAACTACTCATTCCATACATATACATACAAGAAATGACATCATTTGATTCAAATGAAGATTTGGAAATCACCAAAACTTGGTACACGGAAAATCGACTTAGACGGCAATCCTCCGAAAGGGATGATTCCACAACCTTTTGGGCTAGGGTATACAACAAATTTAGCGGCGAGTTTGGGAATCCTGATGCAAGAAGTGTTCAACAAGTCCACGCTAGACACCTAGTAATCGAAAATGTGATACTTTCTTTTTTAGCGCTCCAACCTCGGATTTTAACACTCGCCCCTTCACCTTGTCCATTGCACAATTTGTAAGTAATTTTGTGGTTTTTTTACGTAACCCATGTTGTTTTATCTTCCAATGAAACACCACTAACAAATGTAAGTTTGTTTTTGTGTTTTTGTAGAATGAAGTCGTGAAAGAGCACTACTTGGAGGAAAAGGGGGAAGCATTCGCGTTCGATGCAAGCTATCACCTCTTCGCAAAAAGAATCCCGGAGGATAACCCGGAATACTTGGATGTTGTATCGTCTTCGGAGGAGGAAGATTGTTGTCTTTAGATGTTTTTGTATAGGTTTTGTGGGTAAACCCTCACGAGACTATAACTCGTCCACTAGGGTCGCCTAGGGGTTTAAAGGCTTGATGCATGTGCTAAATGAATCCTACAATAATAATGTAATGAATGAAAATTGGTAATGAAAAGAAACAATCGGTTTATATATGTCATATGTAAAATCTGATTGTAGAAATCGGATTATAAAAATGTAAATGTTAACCGATTATAAATGTACTATGTTCATTCGTAAACGCCAATCCAGAATCGGTTTACAAGTGGATGAACATAAACCGATTATGTGAAATATTTACGAAAACAAATCAAAATGTTTGATGTTTTGATGAACTCTCTAACATTAGTTAATCTCACATCCAAAACATAATTAACCCATAATACGATTAATTAATGCTAATTAATCAGGGGTAAAATAGGTATTTAGGTAATTATTTTGATAAGGGGTGGTGTGTAGTGATTTCTAGTGACCTTTTTTGTCATCTAGCTATAGGCCCCAATTAATTCCTATAGACCCCAATCTAGGAAGGAAAATTATGGTTGATTTGATTACTTTCTTTAACTGAAGAAACGTATTAAAAATATGAATTTCAAAAAAGAAATGTGATATTTGAGAATGATCATTGAATTAAAATTCTGTCATATTGATTTGAAGAATTTATATTCTTCTTCATTAATATGGAATTGTCCCAAATGAAAATAATAAAGACAAAACACCATTATCACGAAAAAGGAGTTGATCTTCGCGATATTGTAGATACATGTCAGGCAGGAAAAAAAAATTCTTGATATATTTGAAACAATTGTAATAATCGGAAAATGCCTATAAGACTATGAAAAATGTTAATGAAATTAAGATTGGAAAAATCTACAAATAGCATAGAATAGCAATGCGTTAGTATTTACTAACCTACTAATATAATATCTACTTACTCTACCCATATAAGTTTGAAAAATCTGAGTAATTCAGATAATATCCATCAGATTTGGTGCACAATATCAGAAAAATCAAGTTTTAGAATGATTCGTTTGTAAAGAGTTTTTTTCTGAAAAAAACGGAATTGGTTAACAAATTTTTTCAACTTGAACTTCTAAAAAAACCAAAAATTCTCGTCTCTAAGCGCGCCCCAAAAAATAAACGGAAATTATTTTGCTCTAGCAGTGCTAGAGCATTTTTTTAAACTAGCACCGTTTGCGGCCGTTGGATGGAAGAAATGTGATGTCAGCAGAAGACAAAAAACATGCAATGACGTCACATTCACATGATCTAATGGTTAGAATCGCTGCTAGAGCAAACTCGTTCCCAAAATAAACCTACTGCCGTTTTCCAAGTTGGCTCCCGAAACGGATCCAACATAAAGCAAGGGTGTTCACTTGTAACCCCTTCCCATTAAACTTCCAAACCTTAATTTTCAAATGACTTGAGGTCGAAACCTAACCTTGATTTCTTGTTACCCTTAAAAAAAAACTTTGTTTCCCTTGGTCTAGTTTCTTGCTCCGTCACTGGTTGCCCCTTGAAGCCACCAGCAGGTACCTTTGGCGTCGCGTAATGCCGTAATGTGTATTTCGAATCCAACTGCGGGGCACAGTCCTCCTACTTTGGATTATGGCTCCACTAATGCCCAGAGCCCAGAATGCCAACCCACTAAAGTCCCATAACCGTTGGATCTAACCACAATCCGAATATGCATCTAACAACAAGAAACTCACGTGCTTATCTGAATCACTCCCTCTCACACACAACACAGATTTCACAGATAACTCAAAAGCAAAGTAAAAAAAGAAATCTTCGAACTAAACAAATCTTCTTCAAACTGTAATAATCTCAGATCTAAACCTCAATTATTTTTCCTTTTTAAAACCCTTAATTTATTTTCTGTTCTTAACTGATTAAGTATTTAATCATTTTAATCCCAACATCTTCTTCTTCTCATTCTTTCTTTCTCTCCACTACAAAACCCTAATTTCTACCCCTTTGTACCGAATTTTCTCTTCATCTTCTTCTTGTTAAGTCCGATTTGATTCATAATTAGAAAATATGAAAGATAAATCGGTGAAGTCAGTCAGTCATCAACATCAAGCCCCTTTCAATTTCGGTAAATTGTTCGATCCTGAAGCTTCCTGGGATAAGGTAAAATCAAATCAATTTCAGTTCAAATCTCTATCTTCTAGTTTTATGATCATGCAATTCGATTTGCATTTGAGTAACTAGAGGGGAATTAAGGATTTTATTCTGTGATTTTTTATTTGAATTTCTTGTGGTTGTAGGATCAATTGGGAGATGTATTACATTGGATAAGACAAGTTGTTGGTCTGATATGTGGATTGTTATGGGGTGTTGTTCCTGTGGTTGGTGCTATATGGATTGTGGTGTAAGTCCAACTTTAAATTTTGGTTGACTAGATTGGATTTCTGATTTGATTTCATACATTGTTCTGTGATAAGTTTATGATTGACTTTCGGTTACTGTGAATATAGTAGATACATTCTAACTAAGTATGGACAGGATTCTTTAGAATCTGTTTACTGGATTAGTTGACTTTGGCATGCTTGAATAAGTTCGATCCGTTAGTACTACATACTAGATAAATTTCCATCTAAAGTGCGGACAAGATTCGTTAGTTTGAATCAGCATACTGGATTGTTTGAATAAGAAGTTGTATGCCGATGCAGTGAGTAAGCACCGGAAGGAAGCACATCTTTTTTACAACCAGTCTAGTATGATTACTTGGGAATTAACTGTTTTTACTTGGATAGGAATTGAAATTTGAAGATGGTAATATCAATTTGGTTAAGTTGTTTTGAATGTAAACCATTGTAGTAAAATCAGTTGAGAGTGAAAATTTTCAGTTATTTGTAATTGTGGTCTCCCTGTACAATGCTAGAACATAGCGTTGAAAATTTAAATATCATATGTCCCAGACCTGCTACATTGATGGCCGGTCAGTATAGTTGCAGTAGATAGATTTCTAACTAACTAGTGAACTGGATTAGTTGATAGGAAGTACTATGTTGATGTTACTGAAGGAAATACATCAGCTTACAACTAGTCTAGTATGGAAGCCTGATTAGGAAATACATCAGGATTGGAGTATGGCTTGGTTTTCATACATTGTTTTTGCGAAATTGTTCTGTGATTACTTTATGATTGATTGTGAGCATTGTGTTGACTTTGGTATGCCTTGAATATGACTTCTTATACAATAGATACATTCTAATTATGGGCAAGATTCTCTAGAATTTGTGTACTGACTTTGGCATTGTTGAAGGAAGTTGTATGTTGATGCAGTGAGTAAGGCCCGGAAGAAATCACATCTTGTTTACAACCAATCTAGTATGATTACTTAGGAATTAAGTGTCATTCCTTAGGATGTGGATAGGAATTGAAATTTGAAGATCGTAATATCAATTTGGTTAAGTTGTTTCGAATTTAAACATATGTAAAAAAACTGGAAAAATAGTTGAGAGTCAAAGTTTTCGGTTATTTGTTATTGCGGTCTCCCTGTAGAATTCTTGAGCATAGCTTCAAAACTTTAAGTATCTTAGTTCCCACTGGACCTGCTACACTGAGCTCAATGGAGTAGAACCAGTTGCATCTTTTGTTTCCAACTGAACCAGTAGGTATGCTTCATGCTTGTATAAGTTCCGCTGGTTAGTACTGATACAGTAGATAGATTTCTGACTGAAACACAGACAGGATTCTTTATTTAGAATTAGTGTACTGGATTACTTAATAGGAAGTACTATGTTGATGCTGTAACTACTGAAGGATACAACTAGTGTGCTGTGGAAGCCTCATTATCTATATATCATAATTCCATATGAACTCAAGTGTGTTTTTCTTAGCATGTGGATAGGAATTGAAATTTGAAGATCGTAATATCAATTTGGTTAAGTTGTTTCGAATTTAAACATATGTAAAAAAACTGGAAAAATAGTTGAGAGTCAAAGTTTTCGGTTATTTGTTATTGGGGTTTCCCTGTAGAATTCTTGAGCATAGCTTCAAAACTTTAAGTATCTTAGTTCCCACTGGACCTGCTACACTGAGCTCAATGGAGTAGAACCAGTTGCATCTTTTGTTTCCAACTGAACCAGTAGGTATGCTTCATGCTTGTATAAGTTCGGCCGGTTAGTACTGATACAGTAGATAGATTTCTGACTGAAACACAGACAGGATTCTTTATTTAGAATTAGTGTACTGGATTAGTTAGTAAGAAGTACTATGTTGATGCAGAAACTACTGAAGGAAAATTGATCAAAACAAAAACAACAAAAAAAGACTACTGAAGGAAGTACATCTGTTTACAACTAGTGTACTGTGGAAGCCTCATTATCTATGTATCGTAATTCAATATGAATTCAGTGTTTTTTTATTAGCATGTGGATAGGAAGTGAAACTTAAGGATCTTAGTATTTATCTCGGTTAACTTGGTTTGAAAAATATACCATTGGAGAAAAAACAGTTGAATGTGAAACTTTTTAGTTATTTGTAATTGCGGTCTCCCTGTAATGTTGCTGAGAGTTGGTTGGGAGTTTTAGATTTCTTAAGTCCCAGTGGACCTGTAACGTTGACTCCTATTCTAACGGGAGTAAAACCAATTGCATCTTTTGTTTCTGACTCTTCAGTTAAACACTTTATGATGTGCTGGCAATCAGTTTTTGTGATTGTAGGTTTAATTGATTAAAGGCAGGACTTCCATCTTTGTGCTTTCTAAATGTGTTTCCTCTCTGATTGAGCAGGAAAAAAAAGAAAAAAAAAAGATCTATCTGCTTAATTTTTCTTGTAGAAATTGAACTTTAAATGTTCCCACTATGTTCTTATCTGGAATCGTTTTCAAGCTCTTGTTACTTTGAACTGCAGTATCTGTTGTCTGTTGATGTTATGAGGTGTTGAGTGAGTGGTAAAATGCATATTTTCAGTTTAGGTGTAAATCATTGGTACAGGGGAGCTGGGAGCGAAAGGTTGCAGATATGTAGTGTTAGAACCAGGAAATGCGAATGACCTTTATAGTTTCTTAAGCAAGATTCTAGATAATCTAATGTAGTTCTTCATCCTATTCTTTCAGGTTCCTTGTGATATCTTCAGGGATCGTATACGCGTATTATTCGGTAATACTAAAAGTCGATGAAGAAGAATTCGGGGGTCATGGTACTCTCTTGCAAGAAGGACTCTTTGCTTCAATAACTCTTTTTCTGGTACTTGTTCATGTTATTGCTCTTTTGTCGTTGAATTAGAATTATTAACGGCCACTCCAGCAGCTTTAATAGAATTTCTGATTTTATTTGTACTCGTGTTTTCTTGCAGCTTGCTTGGATTATAGTATACAGTTTGGCGCACTTCTGATGGAGGCTTAGCTTTAGTGAGAGAGTTGAAACCCTTTTTTTTTCTACCTAGATATTTTTTATATATTTTTTTAACTTCCATCGAGGAGCGGATGAATGATTAATGATTTGCCCCATGTTAGCTTAATACCCTTATTACAGAGGGAGAAAAATTAGATTGTGTTGCATAATAGTCTTGTCAGTAAGCACTGTTCACTGTTTCCACTGTGTTATTCATTGTCTGATGCGAAAGAAAGAAAACTGTGCGACTTCTGTGCACTAACTCTGGCATGTTTGAGATAATTACTATATTTCATTGGTGAACTGCTCTGCTAGAAAATAACTTACAGCATCCTTATGCAAGGTTTTGGATGACAAATAGACAAATATTAGGTGCATTTGGAGTTGTTCGCTAAAACAGCCACCGGAATTCTATAGGAGGTTTCGGCCCACAACTGTACTCGGCCCATGTTGTTAACCTGGATTATTAGGGTTAACAATTTTGCCGTAAACTTGTTAACACGGATTATTTAGGGTTAACAAGTAGACATACTTCCTCTTCTCTCTGGAAGCAACAAGTTTTCAGGAGACTTGAATCACTGATTTGTCGATTAGTATTCACTGAACATCACATTCACCATCTAGACCGACTTTTTTTAAAAGGCAAATAGCTAAGGGCTTAACAATCTTCGATTTGCCCATAATTCATTCAAGATCCGGTGACTGGTGCAGCTAGTCCATATTGCATTATTTGGAATAACAAATTATGAAACAAACTTGCAAATCCATTACAAATTCTTGGAAAGAAAAGTAACAAAATTAAAATAACTAAATAACGCTTGTTCATTAATTAGCTTAAACTCAATGTTAATGCTGCTTTGATTGATTTTTTGTTTTTTTTTTTTTGTTTTCATCTCGCATCTAGCTAGTGATCCTGGAGATGATAATAGATTACAAGGTAATATAAGTAGGAGAAGGTGCTGATGATTTGACTCCACAAGTAGACGGTGTTGATGATTTGGCTCCGCAACCAGATGTTACTCTAATTTGAATATTAATGTCAGAAGCACAACATCCACATGATGGAGATGGATATGGACTTGGACTAGGAGGAGAAGGTGAGGGTGGTGGAGGACTTGGAGGTGGGGGTGAGGGAGGGGGCGGGGGTGGGGGTGGGGCAGCTTTACAGCAACATTGCTCGATCCAAACATAGGCTTTTTCCTCACCATCTGAACTAGTCCCAATGCACTGTGACCCTGCACTTACAAAGGCGCCTTTTTCCTTGCATTTGTCATCGCATTGAGGTCTGTAAGCGCAATCTGAGCCTTTTGTATGCGGAATCTGCAGGTATGTTTGTTGAGTTGTACATATACTAATACTAGTATCTCCATTGGTAAAAATAGGTGCAGTTGAAGGAGTTGGAGGAAGAGATGGTCCAGCTGTTGGTGGTTTGCTGCAGCAACACTGACAATTTCCCCCGGCATTTATGCACTCAGATCTGACCATTGAACCTTTAAGATTTGGACACTTTCCTTGGCACCAATTTGTGCAGAAGTTGCAATCAGTGGCTCCGGTTGCGAGCCTCTCTACATATGTATCACCAAGAGTACATATATCTTGCCACCATGCTGATGCCATGTCTGCAAAGATATATGCAAGTATGTTACATATATATAACTTAATTAAACGATGCAAAAACTTCAACTCTTATGAATAAACGGTCTAAACAAACCAAATTAAAACGATTAATCATGTCCTAGATCTCACCCTTTTTCGTGAAGAACTGATGCAAACAATTTAAACAAACGGGTAATAGTTTTGTAAGTTACTTACTGGTACAAACAGCCATGCAAATTATTATTGCCAATAGAGTAGCAATAGATCCAGAAGGTCTTCTCCTGCTAGTTACTGCCATCTTTCTAAAAACATAAACTTGCTCTGTGTCTGTGTTTGTGTTTGATGGGATCCTGGGTTCCATATATAGCTTTTTATAATCTTAGTAACCAAATAAAATAATACTGCTTGCTAGCATTTTCTCTGATTTCTTCTAGTAAACCACAATAAGTTAATTATCAGCTAGTCGGCCTATCTGGATCACTGTGCATCGTTTATGGGAGGTTTTAAGATAAAAAATACGGGCGTTTCTATTCACAGCTCTAAAACACCACTTTATGCACAGCTCAAATGGTGAATCCTTTTACCGAGCGGTGGTCCTGGATGAATAGTCCTTAATCACTACTCTTGCGACGCTTAGCGTTCAGTGGTGAATAGCCATGTCGAGTGCAATTTACAAGACCGAAAATATGTTATTGGTAAATTAATACTCCCTCCGTCCTACTATTAAATGACCTATTTGATTTTAGATTTTGTCCCACTAATAAGTGACCTATATTACTAAATAAAGAGATATTTCTAAAATTATCGTTTTAATTAATTATAACAAATATAAGAAATATGCATAATTTGATATGCTTGTTTATATTCGTTATGTAGGTGTTTTAAAATATTTTTCAATGGTATGAAGTTTGCGAACATCTGTGGAGTAGTTTGAGAGAGAAATCATTTCTAAATTTCACTAGTTACTATCCATAAATGGTATAATTATAAAAAATATTTTAAAAATGTGATCTTACCGACACATCTCAATTATATTTTAAAACATTGCTTGCCAATCAGGAAGTATCTTGGGGAACTAAATTTTCATTATACTACTTGTCACTGAAATAGTCACATTGTTTTGTCTCGGAGACTTTCGATCAAGTATTTAATGGGGAACGATACACATACCCGGCCAAAATCCCGTGAAAACCTACCAATTAGGGACGAGCATGGGCTGGTATGGACCGGTTTTTACTTCATCTGCGTCCAATCCAATTCATTGTGGATTTCAAATTTGGCATCTGCATCCAATCCAACATCCAATGGATGCGCAAAAAAACGAGTTGGGTATGGATAATCCAATGAATTTGTGTTAGTTAAACTTTATAATCAACAAATAAAACCAATATTGATGACTTTTTATAGAACCTACACGTTATATATCAATTCTTTTTTATTATATAAAGGAGAATCCTTAGATCCCATGTGGCGTCACAACATTCATTTTGAGAAATACTGAAAAAATAGAGGGCCACATCAGATGCCATGTCATGCCATATAATCAAAGTCTTTAAAGGTTAAAAGAAAATGTGACGCGTCGTTTGAATTTTGAGAGAGCGAATTCGTGCACACTCCTTAACGAGTGTATATTTCACATTTTAATATCTATCCTTGATTTAATTTAGGGAGTTCTGTAACGAGAGTCGTGATTCTAAACATGGAGAGTAATGAGGCCATCAGTTAAATAATCAATCAATCAGAAGAATATGTGAAATATACACTCGTAAGAGGAGTGTGAACATATTTGGACTCGAATTTTGAACACAAAGAGATGCGTGCGAAAGGGTTCTAGCTGTTTATTCAACAGTTGTGTCCGTCATTGAACGATTTTAAGGCACTTCACCATCAGGAACGAATCAAATCAAATAATCCATCGATTTGATTTTATATATAAACCTGAACATTTTGACCACTTCTCCCAGTTTAAGTTACCCTGAAATCTTTGCCAAAGAAGAATCACTTTTTTGAGGATTTCAACGATTCAACGATAGACAGTTTTCGTTAATTTAACAAATTTATGAAAATCCATACTCCGGTAAGTAGAATCATCTTTCCATATTATTGTATCTTTTGGTTAAAAAGTTTTAGTACAGCGGGTTTGAGAATCTGATGTTGTTGAAGGTCTTATACGTCGATATGTATTCATACTATTTGAATTAGGTCAACAAGAAGGGATGCCATAAAGGGTTCAATTTTGGTTTTGCATCTTCTATCTCTAAATCATGGATACCTGTTCTTCTTAAAGTATTTGTGAAAAAATTTCCAACAAGATAATTAAATGTGGTAAGAATATGGACTACTATATTTGCCGGGATAGATTCTATTTGATTCCATTCTGTCCATTCACATGTACAATCGGTCGCGTCTCTTATGGAAAAAATCATTGTAAGTAGAGGTGTAAACTGGGCTGTGCCAGCACGAGCACAGGCCAGCCCAGCATGCTAAAAGTTGAGCACAGGCCAGCCCAGCACGTGACTTAGCCCAGCACGGCACATCACGTTAGTTAAATGTGATGTGCTGGGTTTGACTAATTGGCACGATGAGCCAAACACAACACGCGGCACGGATTAGCACGTGGCACGGCACATCACAGCACGTTAAGAAAGCACGTCATAGCATGCACAAGTACACCACATAACAAGGCATAATACATCATATTTTGTGTATATTTCACAAAAGAGTCACCATTCTAGCTAGTTTTTGACATTTTATGCTGACTTATTTTAATAACAACACATATAATACCTAAATATTTGGAAAATATATTCCAATATCATTGTTATAATGCCGTTACCTATATTTGTCTAGAACATTAATTTACATGACAATGATCCAATTTTATATTTGATGGGTTATTTCTTTTTATTGAATAAACTTGTTGATTTTACTTGAAAAACATTCAAATGATATGTTGTCTATTTAGATTCTCGTAATAATGTCCGACTTAATGTATACCATCAAGTGATTTCAAATTATTTATAACACGTGTGCTAGCACGACACAGCACGTTTATTCGTGTGCTGTGCCCGTGGGATGTGCCGTGCCTAGCTTTTGACTAGTAAAGCACAACACGGCACAACACGTTTAAATTGTTGGCACATCACATCACGGCACATGGCACGTGAAGCACGCGACTTCGTGTGACGGGCTGTGCCGGGCCGGCACGTTTTACACCTCTAATTGTAAGTATATTTGTTACTTTATCTTTGATTTGATTTTTGGGTTCTGAAATTTGCATCTGTCAACTTCCGTATATTTGGTTGACCTTGATTAATAGAAACATTGTTGACTGAGTTGCAGTATAAAAGTCACTTTTACTTTCTTTGTTTGGATCGTCTGCATACGTACGTTCACTTTAGGAACCCATCAAAGGTCAGTTTTTATACATCATGACATCACCTTTTCTTATTTTAGGCTTTAGGTTTCATGGTAGCTGACATTCCTTAATCCTTATTGAAGAGGATTACTGTTCTAAAGTGAAAGACCACCCCTAGCAAATCTGTCAAGTATTCCTTTTTCTAGACCATGTTTTGATCATCATCAGCTTACTTAAAGCGTGGAAGAAGTAATGCAGGTTGTCCTAGAAGCATGAATCCCAGGAGAAAATATAAACACACAGAAGCAGTCTAGAGAATGAGTTGACAGGATGGTGAAGGGGAGGAGGCGACGTACTGAATCTGAAGCCGATGGACCTTGGAAATTTATGGTAAGAACTAATATTGTCATTTTGTACAGTCAAACTAATTATGACGACAACACAAGGGGTACTCCAAATTGAGTGAGTTAGAAGTCCAGAAATGTATTACATCTTGAGATTTTATAACTAGTTTGAAAATTGTTTGTCTATTAAAATTCAATTCTAATGAATATTGTTGGTTGTACTTTCGATTTTTGATTTCTTTTAGGTTCTGAATTTGGGGTTTATGGTGTCATTTATACAGAAACAACATCTGCAAGGGCTTCTTTTAGTGCCCCTCATAGATAACCCGGGTTCAAAGATCCAATCCGACGAGTTTCTTATTTCACATTCTGATGGCGCGCACAAGGAAAAGAAAGACGTGGCGTGGATACTTTTTCATTTTATGACTCAAAACAGTCTACTTTTATGTATTAGGAGTATTTTTTTGCTGCCACCATCGAGTCTACCGAAAAACGTTGTTGCTGAATATTGTTGGTTCCAGTTCTTTCTAATGTTGGTGGGTATAATTTTCAAGTTCGCCGTGTGATTTTGAAGTTATTCAGCAATGACTCCCTTGACTAACACTTAATATGAACAGTCCATTGAGTATTTAGGTAACTTAACATGAACAGGCCATTGAGTTTTTAGTTGATTCTAATGGGTAGCAAATGTCAATATCAATAAAAAATGCAGGTGTTAATAAACTGCCATTTTTACTGTACAACAAGGGAAAAAATGTTGTATTTTTAGATTCTGATTTGACACAACCGAAACATTAGGATTATTTTTTTTGGTAATGTAAACTTGATTTTGTTGATTCTAATGGGAAACGGGATTCTGTTGTTATTTTGTAGCTCCAGGTAATGCCCCTGTTTGGTTATAATTATGAACATGAACATTTGTCGTTATACAGCATAATGGATCAACCATTTTTAATAAGTGAGTGAAGATGAATGACGATAGCCCGTGCATTTGCACGGGCATATAATGACTTGTATGTAGATAAATATAGAAGTGTCATTGACAATATTCCAAGCAAACACCTTAAAAATTTTAAAACTACTATGTATTTTTTTACAAACTATATAAGTGCCCTTAATCTAACGGATATGGATGTCCAATAGATTTTCGAGGTTGCATTTGGACTCAATCTGTAATCCGTTATATTTCAAAAATTTCATCCGCATCCAACCCATTAGCGAATAGTCTGGACATCCATCCGCAAAAATGCGGTTGGTCCCGATACAATTTGCGAATTACGGATAAAATACTCACCCCAACTACTGACCCACACAGACTTTGGGCCCCGCCGACCCTGGGATTAATATGGGTCACTAATTTGGTGATGGATTCCATAAGAACCCTGTTTTAGGGCATACAACAAAATTTCAAGGCATACAAAATGATTGAATTAACTAGGGTGAGGTGATAAGGGGTATCTAAAGATAGGTAAATTACTTAGTTACCCTCGATTAATTTATTAAGATATATGTTTTTTAAATTAATATTTTCTAATAATTTTTTAAAAATTAAAAATTAATTTTTTTTTTAAATTGTTTTGTTTTATTTTTTTTAATTTAACTTTTTTAATTTTTTTTTATCATTTTAATGAATTTTTATTTTCAAATTTTTTTATAAAAATAATTTTCTTTATTTTAGAAAAAAAGTAAAAACTCTTTTAGGGAAAACGAAAAAAAAAAAAATTCCTTAAAAAACTTTTTAAAAAATAAAAGAAAAAAATAAGAACAAGGACAGTTTTGCCTTTTTTTTTTGGATAAGGGGCTTTGAAGATTACTATCTAATGACTCATTTTTGAGATTTTCAATTTAGGCGTAAATCATTGGTACAGGGGATCTGGGAGTGAAAGGTTACAGATATATAGTGTTAGAACCAGGAAATGCGAACGACCTTAATAGTTTTTAAGCAAGCTTCTAGATAATCTAATGTAGTTCTTGTTCTTTTTTTCTTCCAGGTTCCTTGTGATATCCTCAGGGATCGTATACGCGTATTATTCTGTAATACTAAAAGTCGATGAAGAAGAATTCGGGGGTCATGGTGCTCTGTTGCAAGAAGGATTCTTTGTTTCAATAACTCTTTTTCTGGTACTTGTTCATATTATTGGTCTTTTGTCGTTCCCAAGGTAGTTAGTATCGCGTATTGGTATCGTATCAGTCGGGCTTGATACACCTATACAAAAGATAATATCGTTTTTTATCGGCAATACATCATTAGAACTAGAATTTCAAATATTTATAAAAGTATAGTAAAAAATAATAAAAAACATATACATATCTCAGATTTTCAAAATACAAGCTGGTTTATTAGCAAGCGTTATGACTGCTATCCCATTTTGCCGGAAAAATAGTTGTGACTGCTGTCCCATTCTTCCGGAAAAATCCTTCTTATTATCCTTCACTTTTATATTTTATATTTCCTTGCATTACAGTCGAAACATTCTCTAATCTCTCCAACTTTGTTAGAGTCTAAAATCAATACATGACCCCTTAGATGTTGATGTACCATTAGTCTTCATGTGTCTAAAGCGTCTCTCAAAATGGACTCTTTGATCCATGACATACCAAATTGTGTTCCTGCACACACAAAAATGGCAATCTGCTAAGATAGTTTCTCCTCCTAATGTCTTATATATTTTATTTCGATTTTGATGAGAGTTTAAGTAGACCTTCTGACTCAAAATGACTTTCAAATCCTTTGAAACCAACCTCAATCAAGGGTCTTGCTAGAAGCTTTCCATCTCTGCATTGAAACCAAATTCCCTACTAACCCATCCATTCTATCACTACCAGGACTCAAAAAACCTTTAATCCATGGCCTAAAATCAATAACAACCTCTCATATTCTCCACTATCTTCCCCCGTCCATAACAAAACCCAAATCCATTCAAATTTCACCTCAAGTATGGTTTTCATCTTATATCCTATCATACAGTCATTGATTTATATCATAAATATATCTGGGCTTTGTACCTTTCCAAAAATTGTCATTGTACTTGTCTGTAAAGACTAGATGTATGTTGCTCGGAAAATTTATTCTCTGAAACTGATATTATCAATTTATAGGTAAAACCTATATATTGGGCTGTACCGGCCGATACAAACGTTTTTATCGTTTCATCTTTGTACCACCGATATTCTCGATATCGTATAGGTTTTTTCCAGTACCCGATAAAAACCTGTAATATCGGATTGTACAACCGATATTGACTACCTTGGTCGTTCCAACTACGAGCTTTTTAACTGCAACAACTTAAATATACGCTATTGGAGCTGGAATTACCGCGGCTGTTGGCACTAGACTTGCCCTCCAATGGATCGTCGTTAAGGGATTTAGATTGTACTCATTCCAATTACCAGAATCAAAGATCTCAGTATTGTTATTTATTGTCACTACCTCCCCGTGTTAGGATCGGGTAATTTGCGCACCTGCTGCCTTCCTTGGATGTGGTAGCCGTTTCTCAGGCTCCCTCCCCAGAATCGAACCCTAATTCTCCGTCATCCATCACCACCATAGTATCTAGGCCACTATCCTACTATCGAAAGTTGATAGGGCGGAAATTTGAATGATGCGTCGACAGCACAAAGGCCGTGCGGTCCGTCAAGTTGTTTTCCTGCAGCTTGCTTGGATTATAATATACAGTTTGGCGCATTAGTGAGAGAGTTGAAACCCTCTTTTTCTCTTCCTAGATTTTTTAATATATTTTTTTAATTTCCATTGAGGACTGTATGAATGATAATTGATTTGCTCCATGTTAGCTTAATACCCCTAAAGAGGGAGAAAATTCAGATTGTGTTGCATAATAGTCTACTGCTTCCACTGTGTTATTCATTATCTGATGCGAAAGAAAGAAAACTGGCGACTTCTGTGCACCAACTCTGGAATGTTTGTTGGGAATCCTAGATAATAGTTATTGTAAGGGTTGATGTTTTGGTATAATTACTGTATTTCATTGGTGAACTTCTAGAAAATAACTTACATCATCCTTACGCAAGGATTAGGATGACAAATAGACAAATATTAGGTGCATTTGGAGTTGTAAAACTGTGGCGTTCGCCAAAAGTAGGGGTGTGCATACAATCCGGGGCTGCGGATTTCATCCGTAACCGTCCGCAAAATTGCGAGTGAAAATCAATCCGCAAGAGTCTATGGGACGGTCACGGGTGAATTCTCAAATTCGCATGCAAGGTTTAACGGTTTGGTTGCGGTTGGTTTTGTAAATCCGCGGATTTATCCGCATCATAGGGTAGTGAAGGAATTTCATAAAACAACAAGGAGAAATTATGAACATCGAGTAAAATATCAAGTAGCAGCGGAACCAAAGTTGAATGACCACTTTGATACTAAATTCACGAAGTTGAATGGTCAAAAGGACACCATTGTTTAAAAATAAGCTAATAACGGATAAGCACCACAAAATTGACATAAGCATAACAATGAACAAGCACAAGCTTGTTTCTCTATCACGAAAACAAAGAACTACAGATATCTATACATGGCACTGTAGGCATCATCAGATTACTAAGTGAAACAATGCTTCTTTTAGGCGAATTTGAAAAAGGAGATGCTCATAGTTACAGCTTGGCGAGGCAGTTAAAGCTAACTGATGCACTAAGTTATGATGCCGTAAAATTGCTTTATTCTAATTTGAACAAAACATTGAACATGCAATGTACTGAAATAATAAAATGTATGAATAAGATCTTTCTGTGATAAGAACAAAAACCTGAATGGCTTCCTTCGACCAGTAACGACCATCACCAGAAATAGAGATTATAGCACCCGCAGAAACCAGTGAGATCCGTTTTTTTTTTTTTTTTTTGGACTAAATCCGCGGTTAAGCCGCATCTGGCCCGTACAATCCGTTGATCCGCAGAGGTCAAATCTGCGGGTGATTGGTCGGGTCACGGTTCAATTTTTCAAATCCGCAACTTTGACGGTTTGGTTGCGGGTGACCCTAATCTGCAACCGTCTGTCTATTGCACACCCCTAGCCAAAACTGCCACCCGAATGCTATAGGCGGTTTCGGCCCAGAACTGTACGCGGCCCATGTTGTTAACCCGGATTTTTTTAGGGTTAACAATTTTGCCGTAAACTTGTTAACCGGGATTATTTAGGGCTCACAATTTTTCCGGAACCTATAATCGCCGTCAACTCTTGCACCCTATATATATATATTCTTTTCATAGTAAAAAAAGAAAAACAAATTAAATTCTCAAAAACCTAAATTTCTTCCTCACAAGTCTTCAGCGTCTTCATGATCTTCTCTTTTTCCTATTAGAGGTAGAGATTATATGACCTCTTCGCGCGTAATCCAGAGATCGAAATCAGCATGGTGATTCATTGAGAGGCGGGAGAGAGACTGCTATACACATATCTAATTGCTTAGATTGTAATATACAGTTAACTTTGTTTCAAATGTAAATATCTAAGCAGTCCAAAGTGAAACATTTTAGTTATTTGTAATTACATCGTCTTAATATAATGCTTGACTATAAGTATGAAGCTTTAATTATATATCTTATGTCTTCGCGGATCATTCTTGCAAAAAGCTACCACATCCTCCGAAAAATAAGTTACAGTTGTCATAACAAGCTTGATTTAGTTGATTTCCAATCTCCTCCATCAACCCAACCTTCAAAAACAAATTCTTGTGATTGGTATGCTGTGAAGCACGGATAATTCAAGATTGGTGATGTATTCGTATTGGCGCCGTATCAGTATCGGATATTTGAGGATATGTATCGGATACTCCATTTAAAGTGTCACTTTTTTTTAATTACAAAAATGGTGGGGATACTCTGGGATACCTCTCAGATACTCTATGAGGGGATACTTCCTACAATCTAACATTTATTTTTTTATATTAAATCTATATATTTATACATAAAATCTAAATATTTATAGATACTTGTACTCATGAACACTTCGAATAATTATATCTAAACCTACTAACTTGTTGACTATGAAGAAAAAACACTTGATATTTATTTTTATGGTGCTTCAAAAAAAAAAAAAAAAACGGTGTTAGAAAAATCCAACTCTAAGGCTTATATATTGGGTGGTCATGTTTTTCATGTTGTTTAGAGAGAAATGGGAGTACATATGATTTTATCCATTCAATTAACATAGTAAGACTGAAACCCAAAATGCTGAAAATTTAATGTTTGCTCACTTTAATATTCAAAATAGTATCTATCAGATTTTTTTATTTTATGATTTTTTAGTAGAATTAATTATTATTAAATATTTTTTTAATAAATACATGTATCTCATCGTATCCCGTATCCCCATTTTATGAAAATTGACGAATCCCCATATCAGTGTCACCGTATCAGTATCGGTGCATCATAGTTGGTATGTAATAGTTCATGATTTGTTAAAACTAAGTGTAACAATATGAACAATATTTCCAACCAGTTTCATATTTAAGTAGTTATCGTCAACAACAAAATTCGGTGTTCACCAATTGAAGACGAAGTTCTACTGAGGAGCTTGGACTAACTTCATCAACAAAAGGTATGTGGAGACTAAAACTTATCTATCCCTCAGAAATCTATTTTATTCTATATAACTAACACCTTGTTTGTTTGCAACTGACTCGGCATCTAGATCTGAGTCAACCCCTGACTCGGGACGAGTCAGCAGTCAGACCGTTTGTTTTGCATTTTGATTCAGATCTGACTCAACCCCTGACTCAGACGTAACCCCTGACTCGGACCCATTTGAGCCAGGTAACAAAATACCCCTGACTCATGGAATCAAACCACTGACTCACATAATTTTGAGTCAGATGAGTCAGATCTGACTCAAAACAAACATATCGAGTCAGATCCAGATGACTCATGTGATTTCATTCAGATCCAGATGACTCAGATCCAGACGACTCAGATAAGTCAGGAGTAAACAAACATGGTGTAAGTCGTATACCTATATAGACTTTTATATTATACACATTTGATATTTCGAGCTGAGTTTATCTCACGTATCTATTTCTCGAAATATGTGTTGGAAGCGTCTTGCTTTAACTATGTTAATCATGTTATTGACGAGTTTAGTTGGAAACATTCTACTTGTTGGAAACTAAATATGAAGTCAAAAGATGATCATGTGAAAATTATCTTGAACATCTTATATAATTTGTTTGAGACAGTCATTTGATGTTAGCTTGAGAAGTTTTGTATTGATCATTTGATCACTTGAAAAGGACTTGAAGCTAATGGTATGTGTGATATTACCATTTTCGTTTTCTAAGGATGTTTCAAAGATTGGAATGAGAGTTTAGAAAAATTACCCATGTCTGGATGCAACACGGTATGCGAACTGTTTTGTAATGATCCAGGTCCGAAACTCTTGTTTACGTACCTAGTATGCAAACGTATTTACCTAAGAAGGTCCGAAACTCTGGTTTACCTGAGTTGGGTCAGGTCCGGAAGTAGGCCAAGGTCCGGAGCTGCTGTTCGCGTACCCAGTATGCGAACTCAGTGGTTAAGTTCTAAAATCGGTTATGTATGATTTTCATACTCATGAACTGAAACATTTATGATTTAAGTAATGCAAACTATCTTTGCAAACCGTGGATTAATGCTCATGAATTGATTCTTTTATAAGTACTTTGTACCATTACAAATTAATCCGATTTTGTATCAATTTGTTCATACATATTTCTATGAGATAGTGAACAATTGAAAAACTCTATTTGAAACACAATTAGATTATCTTTCAGGATTGATTGATCATCATATTTGATCTAGAAGTGTTAGACGAATATGGTTAAGACAAAAGTGTTCATATGGCTAACTTTGGTTAATTGATATTGAGACAACTCAATATATACATTTAGGTACGGTTATCCATATCTAAATATAAGTATATTTCATTTGTGTGTAACAAGTTAAGATCATCTAATCTAACGGTGGAGAATGATTTCTTATTTTCTAAGTGGACTTAGATTGAATCTTAAATCATGAGTTCATCTAAGGTGAATATTAAATGTTTTGTTACAGTTATCTTATCTTTGATTGTAAGCAACCCTGATTTGAAAGACTATATAATTGAGAACTCTAGCAACTAGAAAACCTAATCCCGACACTTTCCTGTGTCCTAGTAGCAAACTAGAGACGATTCTCCTTTAACCTAGGTTTTTCAAAAACCATATTAGGTTAACGACTTGAAGACTTCATTTGGGATTCGTGAAGCCGGTTCCAACTATTTTCTATGTAGTTGCATATTCCGATCTTACTTGTTTTATCATATTGAGTTTTATCTACTCTAAGATTTACTCGAGATTTATCTCCGATAGGTAAAGATATAAAAATTAATCACAACAGTTCTTCGTGTCAAACTCTTGTGATTCCGCAATAAATTTTTCTGTTAATCAGTTGGTTTATTGTGAGGTGATTGATTTTTCTAGGATTCTCTTCGGGAGTATAAAACCAAATTATCTATTGGTTTTTGTTCACCTTGATTTATCAAAAGACATAACAAAAACCGAATAAAAAAGAAACATATATGTGGGAGACAAATTTGTATATAAGTCTTCGACTTTGGGTCGTAGAAACTCTTAGTTGTGGATGAGATCAACTAAGGGAAGAATCCGGTGTGGTTCTAGAGGCATAAGGAACACGACTGTACCTTAATCGGTGTGAGACCTTGTTAGGGATCAACTACATTCTAGTCCGAAGTTAACTCGTAGTAGGCTAGTGTCTGTAGCAGCTTAATACAGTGTGGTGTTCAATGATGGACTAGGTCCCGGAGTTTTTCTACATTTGCGGTTTCCTCGTTAACAAAATTTCTGGGGGAGGTGTTATTTCTTTTCAGCGTTATATTTGTTTATATAATTGAAATATTACAGGTTGTGCATAATTCAATAAGTCCAACCTTGATTGTTGGATAAAACTTGATTAACACTTGGGAATTGGTCTTTGGTACCTACCGTCTAAGTTATCTCTTATATCAATAAGGCTCACAGATTTATATTTGTTCAGTTTGCTGATTGTGTTGAGAAATTGGGATAAAGATCTTTGATATATTTTTTGATTGAGTCTCATTTTAAGTTGGTGTTCTCGGAATTATATTGGAGTTTAGTCCGTATAGATTGCCGAACGAATTATTGGGCGTGGTTGTTATACCCCCACTTTTTTAGTGCAAGGTGACCCCTTCATCATTTGTGTTTATGAGATTACATAATTTTCACTTATAATCCTTCAATTTGTGTTTAGTAATTATGTTAACTTAATATCGGGAATTTTGATCTACCTCTGAATGGATAAGTAATTAGTGGTTCAATTCAAAGGTTAAAGTAGAATTTTTTGATAGAATTATGAATGATATCCATCTTCAGTTTCATTATGTTCTTGCAGAAGATGTTACATACTTTATTATTCTTAGTGTTGTTCTTGTTGCTGTTTTTTAATTTTCGTGTGACCTTGATAAATTTTGATTACAACGGTTGCTCTACTCTTAAAATATGTTCCCCGGCATACTTCCCATTATCAGATTATGCTAATATGAACCCATGCTTCAGGTTCTAGGATTCTTAACCATAATTCACCATATGAATTCATTAAATGTTTTTCTATTACCAGATGAATCACTAATTACGGCCAAATGGAGATTCAGAACCAAAAGTTCTTGAATTAAGCACTTGATTCATGGATTCTCTTGGCACATATTATATGTTAGCTATATAGAAGAGTGTATTTTGAACCTAAAGTCACCCAACTCACAGCCTCTCTTCGCCCAAATTTGAAGGAGTCCCATTTGCTGATGTTTAATTATTGAGATTTGCTCATCACATAACTTTTGGCAAGAATCCCTAAAAGAATGACTGTGATGAAGCTCATTTTAAATGTTCCAATTTGTTGTTATCTGGAATAGTTTTCAAGTCCTTGTTACTTTGTACTGCAGTATCTATTGTCTGTTGATGTGACGTGGTGTTGAGTGAGGGGAAAAATGCATATTCTCAGTTTAGGTGTAAATCATTGGTACTGGGAAGTTAGTGAAAGGTTGCATCTATGTAGTGTCAGAGCCAGAAAACGCGAATGACGATTGTTAAGCAAGCTGCATATGATTTTATTCTAGATAATCTAATGTAGTGCTTGATCCTTTTTTTTACCAGGTTCCTTGCGATATCTTCAGGGATCCTATACGCGTATTATTGTGTAATACTAAAAGTCGATGAAGAAGAATTTGGGGGTCATGGTGCTCTTTTGCAAGAATGACTTTTTTCTTCAATAACTCTTTTTCTGGTACTTATTCACGTTATTGCTCTTCTTTTTTTCCCCAGAAAATTACCTCAATAAATTGATAATAAAGTATCATAGTTTCCCTGAGTAGCTGTAGGTCGTCGATACAAAGTTATAATTTCATTCCAAGTTTGGATATTCAGGTAAGTTAAAAGTGCCCATAGACTTACATTTTCATTCCAAGTTTGGATATTGCCGTTGAATTAGAATCATTAAGGTCCACTCCAGCAGCTTTAGCAAAATATCCTAGAAAAATATTCGTACTCATGTTTTCTTATAGCTTGCTTGGATTATAATATATATAGAGTTTGGTGCACTTATGGGGCTTAGCTTATCTTTAGTGAGAGAGTTTGAAATCCTATTTTTCCCCCTAGATCTTTTTTATAATTCCTCTGTCCCAAAATAGATGACCTAGTTATTTTTAAATTTTTCCCATTAATAGTTGATTCTATATATATAATTTTTTATTTTTTTTCTAAATCACATGTATATATTGATTAGAAAAGACAAGCCCAAAAATTGGAGGTTACAAAAAACTTTAAGAAAAAGAAAGTTGTTTTTGGGCATACAAGAAACTTATTGAGCATACCAAGTAAGACAAAATAGGAGTGTAAATAGCAATATTAGAAGCCCCTTAACCAAATATTTTTGGTAATGGCAAATCTGCCCTTTTAGGATTAGTGTTAATAGTAATGATTAGTTAAAATAAATCTGATTAGTGATTAGTTTTAAGATTACTTTCAACCAAAATTGTTTGCCACTATCCGGGGGGGTCTCGTTACGATTTTTTCCTGGTTTTGTAGGTTAAAATCATCAAAAGTTTGTGTTTTCTCACTAAGGTTCGGCGGGTTTGGATGAACATTTCGGCTAGCTGGAAGTGTTGATTAAGAGCCGAACCTACCTTGTAGACCAGAGTTCGGCTTGTTTTGTATTGTCCTAATAAGCCGAACCCTACACTGAACTGTCTGGAAGAAAAAATGTTTAGGGTTCGGCTTATATTTAGAAATTCGTATGCGCCGAACCTGTTGGAAACACATTGTTCGGCTATTTGAATAAGTAGAATATAAGCCGAACTGATCATGTACATTCCTGGGTTAATAATTTTTTATTGGTTCGGCACATATTATGATTATCGAATACGCCGAACCCCTATGCATCTCTTTCTGTGACTAGGTTCGGCTTGAAATTGCATAAAATTTCAAGCCGAACTGTTCATATACACTTACAGGAAGCTTTTGTGAAGAACAGTTCGGCTCAAAACACAACTCAATTGTGAGCCGAACCTTATAAATGCACTAGGTTCGGCACATATTATGATTATCGTACAAGCCGAACCTAACCATTAATTTTTCTTTGGAGCATCTAAAAATGTTCGGATGTCCCGAAATACAAAATATGTGCCGAACTAAGGTAACTTTCATTGTGTTGATGAAACAGAGAGTAGTTCGGCTTGTACGATAATCATAATATGTGCCGAACCTAGTGCATTTATAAGGTTTGTCTCACAACTGAGTTGTGTTTTTAGCCGAATTAAACCAATTCAATCAATCATAAACAATAAAATAAGAGATGGGTTTGTGATAAATACCTTCTAATTCCATTTTAGGAGTTGTTTTTTCAATCAGTTGAACTAAGGTAACTGATTTTGATTTTAGTTTTTTTTAAGGGTAAGGACATATTAGTAATTTAAATTGTTTGAGGATATATAAGTAATTACACTACCCCTTATAAAGTCATCCTGGGTGGAAAAATAAATTTGTATGCCCTATAAGTTTCTTGTATGCCCAAAAACAGCTTTCAAAAAAAAGAGAGCCAACTATATAGGCCCAAAGAAGCAAAAAAATAAAAGAAAAATGAAACAGCCAAATTAACAGGCCCAGAAAAGAACTCACTACACAAGCCCAAATTGAACTCCCCTTAACAGAATCTGTAATAGACTGTATCAGGCATCTCTATTCTGGGAAAAAAACTTGGTCTACCCAAATGAAAATTTCTTTCTCCAGCTCCCATATTTGCACCTCTCTTTGCAACTGTATCTGCTGAGAAGTTAACTTCTCTGTAGAAATGCTGAAATATTAAAGAAGCTATGCTTGAATGGACTTTCCTCCATCTAGCACTTAGAAACCAAGGAACATTACCAACTTCAATCTGCTGCAAGACTGATTTTGAATCAGACCTTATAATAACCTTGGTTAATCCCCAGTTCATGGCTACCTCAGCTGCACACAAAATTGCATAGTTCTCTGCTATATAATTTGTAGCCACTCCTAAACCACCACTCAAAGTACCCATTATTTGACAAGAGTCATCCCTTACAACAACTCCAAAACCAGCAGCACCAGGATTACCAAATGAAGATCCATCATAACAAAAAAGAGTGTATCCTGCTATTGAAGATAACCAGTAACAAGGTGTGATACTCTGATACTTCCTCCTACTGATTCCCAGATTAAAAAAGTTTAAAATTTGTTCATCATAGGATTGACACCAATTATGACCTTTCATTCTTACACCTCCAGTTGTAACAAACTGCAACACTTTTTTTTGTATGTTTTGCACATTAGGTTTCACTTCTTCAAAATATTTCTTGTTTTTTTGAAACCAAATTTCCTTTAAAATCAGTCAAGAAGCTGAAATCCAGATTTACTGAATAAGAGTGATTTTGTTATTTGTACTCTTCCAAATCTCATCAAAAGACTTAGGAGCTTTCACATTAAAAATTGCTGATAACCATTCCCATACTTGCACACTAACTTCACAGTACCATAGTAAATGATTCATGCTATCTTGTTCTTTCTCACACACACAGCATCTGGAAGCTAGATCATACCCTTTTTTTTCATGCTTTCATCATCCACATAAATTCCTTGCACTAGTTTCCAAACATTACTTGATACACTAGGATGTAAAAAATTGTTCCACACATACCTTGACCAATGCTTTCTAGTTTCTTTATTTCTGAGCTTATTTATTGCTGCTGAGGTTTTAAATGTCCTTGAGATATCACCAGTCCAAAACAATTCATCCTCATCTCCTGAAACATCTGGTGATTCTATATCATTTGACATTCATGTTTATATTCTTTATGTAGGTGTTTTAAAATGCTTTTTAATGATACAAAATTTACGAATATCCGTGATATAGTTTGAGAGAAATCATTTCTAAATTTTACTACTAGCTCAACTAATTTGGGACGGAGGTAATTTTTTTTTTATTTTTGACTTCCATCAAGGAGCGTATGAATGATATAGTTTTTTGACGCATTGTGTTACTCATTTTCTGATGCAAAAGAAAGAGATCTGGAAGACTACTGTGCACTAACTCTTAGCCTCTGGCACGTTTGGTGGGAATCGTGGCTAGTATGTATGTTAAACAACTAGTACATAAGGGTTAAACAACTAGTATAATATCCCTTATGTGCGTTATTATAAGGGTCGAGTGTATTCCCTTTATGCACCTCAAAAGTTGTAAGTTGTTGAAAAACTATTTTTGTTTGTGGATGTTCTTCCGAAATCCTATTCCACGAGTGTCCTTCGATTCTATCACCCTGATGGATTCTGCTTTTGTTTTCATCTTGACTTGAATTAGTCTACTCCAAAGATGTTGTTGTTCTCTGGAAAATCTCCAAGACCACTTTGCTAGTAGTGTTTTGTTTTGTTAATTTCAAGTTTTTAATTCCCAGTACACCTACTTCTTTTGGCTTGCTAAATTTTTCCCATCCTACCCAATTGATCTTTTTCTTTTCTGCTGAGGAACACCATAGTAAGTTTCTCATGATTTGGTTGAGTTTATTCTCTATGCTTGCAGGAATTTGAAAGATTGACATGAAGTATATAGGTAAGCTGGAAAGAGATATTTTTATCAGAATAACTCTATCTGCTTTTTTGAAGAATTTCCTCCTCCAAGGAGCTATTTTTTTTTGGAACTATTCAACCACTGAATCCCAAATTGAAACATCTCTTGATTTAGATCCTATTGTAATTCCAAGATATTTCAAAGGTAGAGTTTCAATCTTGCAATTTAGAATATCAGCCACTGCTTCAATCTTATGATCTGCAGCTATGCTCAAAATAGCACTTTTATGAAAATTTACCCTTTGCCAGTGATAGCTTCAAAAATCTGAAGGATTAAGACCAAATTTTCATCTTCCTCATCTTTATCTTCTAAGAAGACCAATATATCTTCTGCATATTGGAGGTGTGAAATCTGAATTGAGTTAACAGAAAAACCTGAAATCATATTCAGTTGCACCACATTCTTCATTGGCTTGGAGAATATTTTTGCAAAAAGAAAATGGGAGAGAGGATCTCCATGTCTCAATCCCTTTTGAGGCTTGAATATTTCTATTGAGCTACCATTTATCAAAAGAGAATGTTGACCTGAAGTGACACACCATTCAATCCAGTTTATCCATTTCTCTCTAAACTTGAGCTTTTCTGCACATCTTGAATTGTATTCCAACTGACATTGTCAAAAGATTTCTGAATGTCTAGCGTACAAAGAATTCTTGGATTTTTTTATTTGAAACTTGAATCAATCAACTCCCTGGAAATCTAGAATTTGTTTGTTAGCAATGAAAGCACCTTGATTTTCTGATATCAACTTTGGCAGCACTAGTTTGAATCTTTATGTGAGCACTTTTGAGATAATTTTGTACACAAAACTGACTAGATTAATGGGTCTAAAATCTTTTGGAGAACCCACTTGGTCTATTTTTGGAACTAAGCTAATAAAAGAGCAATTTTCCTCCAATCCAGTTACTATGTATTGGTTTTATAATTCATGAACCACTGCCATAAACTCAATTTTAATTACTTCCCAAGCCACTTTGCAAAATTCCTTGTTGTATCCATCAGGATCTGGAGACTTGTTATTTTGAAAATCTTTATCACCATCCAAACCTAATGAAATATATTATGCTAACATGTTAGGATGCAAGTTTGTTAGTTTTTCTAGTATCTCTCTTCGATTTCTTTTGGGAGAAAAAGTGGGAGGAACACAAAAACGGGAAAAGATGCTTGAAACTTGTGGGAAAAGAGTTGCTTCTTGGAATGGGAAAACACTAGCAAGAGGAGGAAATCTAACTCTCATCAAAAGTATTTTGGCTAGTCTTCCCATTTATTATCTCTCTATGTTTCTTGCTCCATGCTCCATTACTAAGAAAATTGACAAAGTGGTGAGAGATTTCTTATGGGATGATGCTCCTAATAAGAAAAAAATTCACAGTATTCGATGTAAAATTGGTACAAAATCAAAGGAAAAAGGTGGTCTTGGTAGACGAAGAACTAAGCAAGTGAACTCGGCATTGCTAAAGAAATGGTGGTAGTGTTTTGGTTTGTAGAAAGATGCATTGTGGAGGAAGTTTAGTTGAGAAATTTGGCGAAACCTTTACCGGTTGGGAAACTCTCAAACCCAAAGGACCAAAACTTGGTAGCTTGTGGTTTAATATCTATAAAGAGCTAGAAGATTTCAACAAAAACATTAGATTCAAGATTGGTGTGGGCAAGGAAACTAGATTTTGGGAAAATGATTGGCTTGGAGAAGGAAGATTATGTGATATGTTTCCTTTGGCATATGAAGCTTCAAGGACCAAGGAGTTTGTGGTAACTAGTATGTATAAAATTAATGAAGATGGTATAAGGTGGGGATTTATGTCTAGACAAAGATACTCTCAAACTATTTCAAGTGAAGTTTTAAATATCTCAAATCTTGTTTCTTCGTTCTCTATTCAAGAAGGTGTTTTGGATATCCGAATTTGGGTAGGAAATGATCATGGTCAATATACTGTTTAAGATGGTATTAGGAATGAAGACGATCGAGATGAACCAAATTTTCCAATTGATGTTGTATGGAGTCGTGATTATCCTTGCAAACTTTTTTTTTGGTTCTCTCTAATGAAGGCGGATAAGCTCTTAAGAAGGGGTATTGATGTTTCTAGTTTATGTTGTTTTTGTGACGAAAACAATGAAACTAGTTCGCATTTGTCCTATGAATGTTGGAAGACCCGGAGAATTTTTTGTTGAAAGATGCCATTTTCATTGAACTTATAACTCAAATATCACCACAAATGTGAAGTCTTGGAAGTTTAATTGTGGAGACGAAAGAGTTAGTCGAATATGGAATAACATCCCGGTCGCAGTATGGTGGTGCAGTTAGAGACATCAAAATGCAAGAGTCTTTGGAAAAAAAAAGAAAAATTTGGTTAATTAGCCTCATTAGAAACATTAAACTACAAGCGTTCTCTTGGTCGAATCGAACACGAAAATGTTAGGTCTAACGGGGAATATGGTAGTAGTTTTCTGAGACTCTTTATTTCGGCTTTCTTGGACTTGTTGTTTGTTGTCTTAGATTGCCGAATTCATTTTCGGTTCTCTCTTATTATTTTTTTCCTTTTGTATTCATTGGGTTGAGGTATCATCTTAAATACCTTTTCGTTTCAATGAATTTTCTATTTGATTAATCAGAAAAAGAAAAATGTCCATATTAGGAACTAACTGCGTAATTTTTGGCGGAAGCCACGATAGTGTATATTAGTGTAAAAGATAGAAAAAATAGAGAGAAGGAGAATTCTTATTAATGTGTGTAACCAAAAAGGGAGAATACAACATGTATTTATATAGGCTAGACACAAGGGCATCCCGGTAATAAACGAGATTCACCCTATATATTATTAACATATATAAGCGTTTATAACACTCCCCCTGATGACCACTGTGTCTAATTCACAAAAATATATCAGAAAAATCAATAGAGAAAAAACATAAAATGTGTGAGACTCAGAACAGTGTTGGACACGCATATGCTGCCTCATTAAAACCTTGACAAGTAAACCCAGTGGGATAAACCTTGATGAAGGAAAGAGTACAACACGCTTAAGTCCTAATGATGCTCCCCCTGATGGATACTTCAACGAAATCTTGGCCTACAAATCTTTAAGTCGACGTATTCCAATCTTGTGAACTAATTTCTTGAATGTAGAAGTTGGTAATGCTTTAGTGAAGAGGTCTGCTAGATTGTGGCTTGAACGAACTTATTGGACATCAATCACACCATCATTCTGTAGATCATGTGAGAAAAAGAACTTTGGACTGATGTGCTTTATTCGATCACATTAACCAGATGATCTCACGGCTTGCTTCATGGATTTCTAGTAGTTCAGAATGATTTGTATATGTAGATGAAATTGTTTGCTTCACTGACCGCCAAGATACCTAGTTTGTGATCGTCCTTTGTGTGGATCTGAAAGATAACCTGCATCTGCGTACCCAATTATTTTTGACCTATATTAATAAGGGTAAAATAAACCTAAATCAATAGTGCCACTAAGATAACGTAATAAGTGCTTGATTCCATTCCAGTGTCTTCGAGTAGGAACAGAACTGTATCTAGCTAACAGATTAACTGAAAAGCAATATCTGGCCTTGTGCAATTTGAAAGATACATAAGAGCACCAATTTCACTTAGATATGGCACTTCCGGACCAAGAAGTTCTTCACCATCTTCTTTAGGTCAAAATGGGTCTTTATTCACGTCAAGTGATCTCACAACCATAGGGGAACTCAGTGGATGTGCTTTGTCCATATAAAATCGTTTTAAGACTTTATCTGTATAAGTAGATTGATGGACAAATATCCCATTTGAGACATGCTCAATTTGTAAACCAAGACAATACTTAGTTTTACCAAGATCTTTCATCTCAAATTCCTTCTGCAAGTAAGTAATGGTTTCAAATGAGTTCTTTTAAAGTTCCAACAAGATTTAGATCATCAACGATCTCGCAATAATAGCAAACCCAGAATTGGATTTCTTAATGAATACACATGGACAAATAGCATTATTGATATATCCCTCTTTCAATAAATATTCACTGAGGCGATTATACCACATTCTTCCAGATTACTTCAGTCCATATAAAGCTCTTTCAATAAATATTCACTGTCCACAAGACATATATCTTCACCGTTTGTTGTAAACTTGCCATTAGAAAAATCCATATATTCCTTTAGAAAAAATAAAAATAAATAAATTGGTTAGACGGCATAGCCAGACATGACCAATAAATAATTAATATCCAGTAAGAAAAGATACATAACATACAGAAAGAATGGGAAAAAAAATTGTGATAATATAAAGACATTAATTGTAGTATATTATCAGGGATACCAGAGTTCCCTTTACAAAGAAAGAAACATATATTTTTGGAAGTTTGACTTCTTTGATTTGGCTTGGATATATGTGTAAATAATTACATGAATTGTTAAATATTTTCACCGAACCAAGAACCTATCATTTTTTTTGTCTCGTCAAAGGAGACAGAGAACACATAAGGAAAAGAAAATAATAACATGACAAATATCACATGAAAATACAAAGGGATTAAAGATCTGCTACAAGTTAAAAAAAATAAATAAACAATAACCTAATGATGTCTAATATGTAAACCGCAGTAACCGCAACTTTCGATATATAAAAAAAAAAAAAAAGAAAGAAAAAGAAACAATAAAGGTCATCCTTAGGGTTAAGTATTTTCCCAAAGCAACTGACAACAATTTTAGACACGGCTCTAGGCATGTGCTACCAGTGCTAAATAAGACAAAACAACATATGTAAATTTTCACTGCGTACAATAAGGTCATCATTATTGTTTATGTATAGAAAATTAAAATAAAGAAAATTGTGCCTAACAAAGTTAGGTATAGATGCGCACAAAAAAAAAAGACAAAATAGACTACAACATCAAGTGTCATATGCTGTTTAGTTGTCTACGGGTCCCAATAGCATCAATTCATTCTGTTTCTTTATTGAAAAGAATAAATAAATTACAGTCTGATATCTCGTGGGTACTCATCGATATCAAATACCCTAACGATAACAAAGGAAAAGGTAAACCGTAAACAGTTGTACTGTTTTTATTTCTTTTCTGAGAACAAATAATAAAACGCAACTAAAATCAATCAATCAATCATCACGCAATACGCAACGTACATGGATGTTTTTGATTAACAAAAGAGAGAGAAAAAAATGGTTTTTTTGTTTAATATAAAAGAAAAAAATAAAATCAAAAGTAGGGTTCTAAAAAAATTACCGATTAGCTAGTAGAGCTTCGTTGCTGATAACATAGTGTAAAAGATAGAAAAAATATAGAGAAGGAGAATTCTTATTAATGTGTGTAACCAAAAAGGGAGAATACAACCTGTATTTATATAGGCTAGACACAAGGGCATCCCGGTAATAAACGGGATTCACCCTAGATATTATTAACATATATAAGCTTTTATAACATATATCATTAGTATAAAATAGGGTTTGGACAAGTTGGCCTTTGTTAGTGGTGATCAGGATTTTTCTGGACAAAGATAAATCTACGGCTATAGTTCTCTTGACCACACCCTCATCTCGCACGTGTAAGTGATGGCCAAGATTTCATATCCCAATTGATAAATCTATGGTTGTAATTTGTCCCATAAAACTAACATTTAATGACCCATTAATGGAAATCTAATATAATAAATATAGTAAATGATTAATATAATAAATACCTAACTAATTAGTGTTCCACACTAATTGATATTAAATGATTTATTAATTCCTCATAATAATGTTTGTTCATTAATTGCTCATAATAAATAATCTATTAATTTCTTCCATTATAAAATTTCTCTTAGTTAAATTAATAAATTTTTATTTCTTCTATTAATAAATAATTTTGATAAAAACAGAAAAAATATCAATAGATATTAGTTGCGATAGTAGGTTATGGAAGCGGTGGCGAAGGTCGAATGAATCACTAATCTAATACTATCAGTAGATATTAGTTACGACACAGGTCAAGCCCTATAAACACATAAATAACCACTAATCTAAGGAACAAGTACAAGAGACCTGGATCTTCCGGTAACTCATATAATGGAACACTTTATGTTTTGTTTATGCAATCCAATTAAGCAAAATCAATACTAATACTTTGTTACTGCACTTTATTATTATTATTATCATCAATAATATAAAGCACAGTTTGGATAACTTTGCTTATGTAAGTGGCGGTTCAAATTTTTCCTAACAAGAGATAAATCTAGGGAGGTAATCTTTTTTCATAGGTGATGGTTGTGATTGAGATTAGAAATGCATCTAATGGACAAAAGTTATCATGTCATTAAGGTTCCATAATTCTTCATAATAAATAGTCTATTAATTAAATGTCAAACTAAAAAATATAATATATAAATTATTCTACTAATGATGATAATAAAAGTATATTTTTATTAGCTAATACTTAGAATTAGTTTGGTATTGTTGCGATCTTTACAAAAGTGCTTTTCCGATGTACGTTATTGTGCGGAGCTATGTAAAAAAGCAATTGGTTTCCGATGTAAGTTACTGTGCCGAGCTTTGTAAAAAAAAAAAACTGAACGGTTGCAAATTATAAAGTGAAGCTAAAACTATTTTAAAAAACCGACATATCTCTAAAAATATCATGTTCAACTATAGTTAGTGAGAAAATGACAAAAGAAGACATATTTCTGAAAATTGTCTATTCTATTTTATAGTGCGTAAAGTAAGTAATTTTTCTACTATTAGAGTACGTACACATGTAATATTAAATTTACTAATTAGTATTATTACTAAAAAGTATATTTTAGTGATACGGTATAACATAAAATGTAGTTTGAAAATAAAAAATAATTACCTTTAAAGAATATAAAATAAAAAATAAAAAATAAAAATTGGTGATCATATATAGATTCAAGGATAATTGTTGTCAGTTATAAACAATATGGGATAGAATTGGAAAATAAAATATGAAGCTAGGGTGAACTATAGCTTTTGCTTTTGAAGCTTTTAAAAGCTCCTTCTCCCCACTTTACAAATTGATAAATTTTGGAAGTATACACTTTATGAAATCTTTAATAAACACTAAGATGAAAAAATATTGCTATCAAAATGTTTTCAAAATACTTTTTTTGAATGAAAAAAAGCAGCAACAAACTTAGTTAAATTGGCTAACAATTATATAAGTGGACCATAATGACGGTGGCAAGTATTGGTGCCCAGTGAGTAATTTCGCATCGCCTCACGTATTTCTTGATAAATGGTTTAACGTTATTTTTATTCAATGATGATGGATAGCAGAGTTTATTGTTATTAGGTTAATTACTTAATGATTTGACTTACTAACTAATCATGATTTTATTATTTTTATGCAACAAATAACCTCACATTTGGAGGCATAATGTCGTAGAATGTAATGGCATGCCCTCTACCGATAATGTCCTTACTAAGCCACTGCGTTCATCTAATAGTATTGAGTTTTCAATGGTAACCGCTGCGTTCATCTAGAAACAGCTTCTTAAGAGGTCACCCATCCCAAGATTACTCAATACCGAGCATGCTTAACTATAAAGATTTTTCGCCAAATATGAAGCCAATCATGCTGAAAAGGTCTCGGTGTTAGCAAATGACAAACCATTACCTCTATTCCAACTTAATTTGGAGCCGTCCTCGGGTAAGGAATATGTTCAATCATAGACTCTTGCATTTTTTCTCACTCATGAAACTCTAGAATATGTTCAATCTGTCAAGCATACTCTTTCTCCCTCGACATGTAACCCGTGGTCGACTCTAATACCATTTTTAAGGACCTGATCTTTGCCAATATTGTTCCCACTTAGTCATTGTGGTTATCCGATAGCGTGGGATTTGCAACTAAAACTGATGTGGACATCCATTAGCAGTTTTCTGGGAGGTAGCCCATACCTAGATTACTCTCACCCGAGAACCCATAAATTCAGTGATTTTTACCAACTCTGGATCCAAGTATGTTGAAAAGGCCACAATGTTACAAAAGGACAAGCCATTACCTATAGTCCATTCGGTGAACTCTTCCTGCCAAATTGAATTACGTACATAATATTTATGAGAATTTTGAAAAACTAGAATTACATCGTATGTGGGTAAAATGATTACGATCGGAAATGACTTAACATTTTAAAGTATAATATATTAACTGAATGAATTAGATTTTAAGTATGTCATCATCATTGAAATAGTAAGAACATACAATAAGCTTGGACTTCTCCATACATAGCACCGAGGATTTTTAGTTAAAAACCCCACACCTCTTATCCCAAGGTGGTCAAGTGGGGTTTCGTGTTATGTGGTTGGGCCCTGAGTAGTGTCTGATGGTCCATGAAGATCCTAACAATTGGTATCAGAACCCGTGGTTGGGGCTACTGTTCGAACATTGAAGTGGTTGTGGATGTCACCCGATTTATGGAGCAAGTGAAATCAGACTCAAGGTGAAGAAGGCAAGGCCCAGAGTTGAACTGGCGCTCATGGTGGAGTTAGTGTCTCACTCATTAACTCAGGTGGACCAGGGTTCTAGATCTGAAATGCAATGCTCAAGGATGAACTGGCGCTCAAGGTGGAGTTAGTGTCTCACACATTAACTCTCAAGTAGTAGGGTTCTATGTGGGCAAGAAAATGCTCAAGCTGGAGTTGGTGCTTGCTTTCTCATTAAATCAAGGTGAAGTAGGATTGTAGGGCGCATAGTGAAAATAATCCTGATCGATGGGTAGCATATACAAATGGTAATCATATGGTGAAGAATGATTGGACTGGTGAAGTGGTTTAATATCGTCAAGGTGGAGATTGTTGGAGTATGTGGCACGATAAACCACTTAATTATAGCTAGGGATAGTCCCACATGGAAGAAAGAGGAGTACATGTTGAGCTTAATAAACTTGGGCATCTCCTTACATAGCGCTGAGGCCTTTTAGATTAAAACCACACACCTCATATCCCAAGGTGGCCTAGTGGGGACATGATCGGTGCTATGTTGTCGGGCCCATAGTAGGTTCCTATTTTCCATGAACATCCTAACACCATTCACTAAATATAAGAAAGATGCAAAAAGGTAATACCATTTCAAAAGATCTATAAGATATCTTTTTAAACTAAAAAACATATCAAATAATTATTTTTTTTGGGACAAAATATGTAAAAATTAGTTTCAATATAATTTCATTGTTGGCTTGAGGATACAACTTGAAAAAGGGGATACATAGTATGAGAGGATTTCAAGGCGGAAAATGCTAGAAAGGATGTGAAGTGAAGAATAAAAATATTTATCGGGTTTCCCTTTACTTTTGCAACGATAAGAAGGGTAAACTTGATATTAATACATATTATATTTGATATTCATATGTCGGAAAATTCATAACTAAATAAAAATTATGCCCGTGCCGTTACGGCACGGGTTAAGACCTAGTATATATATATATATGTCCCAGTTGTAGACTTGCAGTGGATATGCATAGGAGGAACTAACTGCAATGATGTTTGGCGGAAGCGACATCGATTGACCATCTGGATCCCATCTTGTCCAATTAATAAATAAAGCTGCACATGGATTGTCCATGTTGACCCGTTAATGGGGATCACATCATCAAGGATTGCTTTTATTTCCAAATATGTATTTTGTTAGCATTGTCAAACTATTAACTATATGCCATGCATTGCGCCTAATATCAACTCACTAAAAAAAATGTGTCCAGTAAAATTTGGCAAGTGTGTGATTTAATTAGTCACCCCTAACAAGCTAGCGTGATATAATTAGTCACCCCTAACAAGCTAAACATGTGTGCATTTATAGCTTAAGCCGTCCACTTGAAAAGGGAGGCATTAAAGATTGGAAGCAAAACACGTTATATTCTTGACTACTAACATCCGTTATACAGTATACTACAGATTTCCAGCTAGCCTTTGCTGGAGTTTTTTGAACGAAAGAAATAATAGATGTTTCAAGGGAAAGAAAATAAAACATGATTTGACGATGATAATGTAAACTAGGACTAAAAGGTGAATAAAGGATAAATAATGAGCACAAAAATTTAATGTGCTTCGGCCATATGCCTACATCAGCATATGGATCCCCATAAAGAATTTTTAATGATAAGCATTATATGATTTTTTTTCGAGTTACAAGGCATAGATTTGGTTCCTATCTTAGGGTTTAGACCCATGTTTAAACTTGTCTTTCAAGTAAACTAAAATGTTTTAGATTTTTTTTATTGGGTTCAAAAATAGGCCCGTGGAAATCGATCAATAAACTAGAACCATCTTTTGGGGACTACCCAAAAAAGGTGGGGGACTACCCAGTGCTACAAATGTCCACCCTAAAATGATAAGGGGTGTCCTAAAATGTGGAAATGACTAACCTACCCTTAACCTATATATATATTACCACCTCCTCCCATCACCACCACCTATATATATAACCACCTCCTCCCATCACCCCGCCGCTCACCACCACCACCGACCACCACCACCACCGACCACCTTGAGCCACCACCACCACCGACCACAATATATAGCTTAATTTAAATCATTAACAAAACAAAATCAAAATCAAAATCATAACAAACCCATTACTTGTCATTCGTTTTTGGTTGCAAAAATGAGAAGTAATCATTAAAATGAGTTGAAAATGTAAGTTGCAGAGAGAAGTTCGGTTAGGAATTATGTGAAAAACTTTGTCGAACTAGCCGAACTCAACTTTTAATGGAGGTTTTTCTTTCAGAGAAAAGTTCGGTTACGTCTCAATTTTTTTTTCCTAACCGAACTATAGTTCGGTTACGTCGCAAATTTTTTTTCTTAACCGAAATTCAGTTCGGTTACGTCGCAATTTTTTTCTCCTAACCGAACTTTTCTCTGAAAACCTATATATTGAGTTCGGTTACGTCACAACTTTTTTCATTTTTTTTCCCAGCCGAACTTTTAGTTCGGTTACGTCGTAAAAAAATTTTCCTAACCGAACTTTTCTCTGAAAACCTATATATTGAGTTCGGTTACGTCGCAACTTTTTTCATTTTTTTTTCCCAGCCGAACGTTTAGTTGATTCGTCGTAAAAAAAAATTCCTAACCGACTCGTTCTCGAAACTAAAAATTCCATTAAATCGAGTTCGGCTACCGTGTTTTTAGAAACATTAACCGAACTACACTTGCAGATGAGTTCGGAACACATTCTTCAAATGTTGTAGCCGAACTTTGTAAACCAAACGAAAATCAATTTGTAAATTGTTCATTTTTATGAATGTTTTGGCCAATTCAAGCACCATTAACTAAATTTGAAGTATCCATGAGTACCCAAAACATCATACTCTTGTTCTTCCTATTTCCTTCTTCTTCTTATCTCTCAAAAAAAAATGTTAAAAACAAAACAATCCAACTTATAAAACACTAATCACTAATCCCTAATCCCTAATCAGTTTTTAACTAATCACTAATCAGTTTTTAACTAATCATTAATCACTAACTAAGTTTATCATCAAGGGTAAAGTGGGTATTAGAAACAAAAATTATAAGGGGTGACCAAATATTACTTCTAATATCCTCCACAAAAACTAATGGGTAGTCCCCCAACTTTTTTGGGTAGTCCCCAAAAGATGGTTCATAAACTAGACCAACATATATGCCGGTTATGGGGCCTGGGCCGACAGAACTTTTCCAGCTACAAGTTAGCCCATATTATTGCCCAAATATTAGGGTGCAACATCGACCCCTTCTAACTCACATCGCTCCCTCTTAAGCCATAATTTATGAAACCTATTATAGGGGCTCCAAACATTTGGTTTTGAGGGCTCATATGGATTCATGTACTAAAATGTAAATGAGGAGAAGCCTAATATACAACAAAAGTACAAAAACATCCTTTGACAACTAACATAATTACCAAGATTAAATCGAATTAAAATTAAAAACTAAACCTAAAAAAACAAAAAACAATGGTGACTTCTTCTTCTCTTCAATCGCCTCTTCTTCTACCATATTTTCTTCACCGATGATCAATCGTTGGTTCTTAGCTAGTGATGGCATCAATAGGGTAAGAATCGGAAAATCCACCCTCTTTGTGCCTTTTAATTGCATCAATAGGTTACATTTATTTAAATTAGGGTTTTAAAGATTTGTTTCAAAACTGCATACGGTTGGGAAATAATGATTTCCTAACCGTAAACAAATTCTAACGGTTGGGAACATATAAACTCCCAACCTTATATAATATTTACGGTTAGGAAACTTTACCAAATATCAAAATTTGAATATTTTTTTTCCTAATTTTTCCAATCTTCAAAATAATCCGAACTATCCACGGTTGGGAATATATGAACTCTCAACCGTATATCCTATTTACGGGTAGGAAATCTAACCAGATATTCTATTTTCTAGAAGAAAAAAGATCAATTTTTTTTTTTTTTCAAAGAATAACTACAAATCATCATTAATCTAATCAATAATCTATATTATAAGGAAGAAGGCTGTCTGTCTCTGGGTCAATTGACACCATTGATTTCTACCATCCTACGGTAATGATTAATTGTTGGGTGTTTGACTCAAAGTCAAACGTGTCCATTGATTTATGCATCCAATTATCTTTGACGGTCGAGATTATTCCGGGGTTCAAGCCACTTCATCTAAATATGGTCAGGGACCTTTAAATTGTTGGAAACCACAACGTCCTCTCGATCATTATATTAGCCATCACCGTAATCCATATCTTCTTTGAGGGATATTTTATATTTATAATATGAATTGATTTAGGGAAAGAAATTAAGAAATGTATGGTTCAAATTGGTCACGGATATAGAACACAGAAGCAATTGTGACGCGTTACTAACAGATATCTGGAAATAATGCTGCATAATTGTTTTACCAAAGCATAACAAAATGAGATGTTCAGCTCAAATAATAAGTGTTTCAAGATAGAAAATAAAACCCTAAAAAAATTCTAAGAATTATGATTATGGCGAAGAAGTTGGCGAACTTTAGAAGCCATGATAAGATATCGACTGAAAGACTCAAACCCATATATTACTGTAGAATAAAAAGCTTCTTAAATAGCTCAACGTATCAAGAGCAATATGAATTGAAACATTATCAAACATCACGGTAAAGTTGCCACCATTTTCATCCTTTAAGATTTCATACTTTCACCACCATTTTCCTTTGGTTTTTAGTCTTTTTCTAAATTAAATATTCCTCTCTAACTCTCTGATTTTATAAAGCGTCACTCCACACTCCACAAAAATACGAAATGATGTGAAAGCCCCCGAGGAAACTTCGACTACATGATCAATTCATAGTATCAAGATTTAAAAACTATTTTTGATTTTGATTACGTATAATATCAAGAGCTAAAAATGCAACTAAATTGATTTTGATTACGTATAATATCAAGAGCTAAAAACTGGAGCTCAGCCAATATATTAGTCTTTTTTTCCCAACCACGATTAAACCAGTATATCTTAAAAAAAAACCAATATCTCCTAAAATCATGAAATATAAGTTTAAGTTAAAATAAAATAACATCGTTGATGGATTAGAATAATCAAAGAGCACCTGTTTAACATCGATAGATTTTTGGTATATTGACTCCGACCCATAGCTAATAGTTCCACCTATGAGAAATAGAAAGCGCCATTCCTACTGGCATAGAAAAATTAATAATAACAGATTAAATGCGGTGAACATGACAAATTAGATATAGCTGCAAAAAAAGCAACAATGATGAGTGATGGAATTATTTCATGTATTGAGAAACAAAAAAAAAAATTTCAAGGGTTGAGAAAATGACCTGATTTGAGACTCGGGGAAATTTGAGAAGTGAATGAGATGATAAAAATGATGTAGGAGAAGAGATTGAAATATATTTTTTGGTGTGCTCGGAACTTTAGTTATCGAGATCATCATTTTGGGTGTAAAGATTGTCCTATGTTTTTAGGACAAACCTCTTTGTAAAGCTTCAAGCGAATGAAGAAAATCAAGAAATTCTGTTTACACCCAACCACTTGAGTCTAAACATTTCAAAAAAATTGATCGGAGTCGATTTGGTGTGTTCTCTGCCGGTTGGATCGTCTTCTATTGTGGTTTTATTAAAAATAATTTATTTTCTTTGAAGCAAAAAATAAATGGTATAAGGTAACTAAACCCTAAAAGGTAAAGCTAATCATTTTGTGGATTATTTTATTTGGATTATAAAGATATATTTTTATAATTTGAATCGTAAACTCTGTTTGTTGAAGAGGTTAAGCCCCGGCCTACGTCTTATTTAATTTAGTTAATCTAACTATTGACACTAAAGGATATCATAGCCACTATCAAAATTATAGGGACAAGGGTTTTCATTGGTTGTTATTTGATGACCCCACTTCGTTATCTTGTGAGTTGCGAGCCCTCAAAAACAAAAAATTGGAACCCTATAATAGGTTTCTATTTTATTATGGGATTAAGAATCTAGCACGTCGAATTTGACACCTTCAGTGTTATATTTTGATTGGCAAGTCGTCCTCGTTTGCAACAAGACGATTGGCTTATGTAGATCGGTGAAGCTTTGTGGATGTGAAGATCAGCCCTTTTAATTGGGCTCAGGGCCTGGCTTGATTTGCAAGCAGGGAAACCCCCACTTGCACGCAACAAAGGCCCAGGGGCAACAAACAGCCATGTTCTCATGGGGGTTTACATTGAAAAAGGAAAAAATGGATTGGATTGTTTCTTATATACATACGAAGGGCTAAAAATCAATTATTTAAATAGTTTTAACTTTAGAAATGTTTTAGTTTCTATTTCCATCCCTTTGTTTCGTCTTCTCCTGCCTCCTCCTTTTTCTGCCTCACCACAGACCACCATTTGCTAGTCTAATTGTACCCATCATCAGAAGGCTTTTTATTTAGATTATATTCTTACTACTTAAACTATCCCCCTTCCGTAAATTACAGATTTCGTTGATTTTTTTATTTTAACTTTTAGTTGTTTATATTTATAGTACTTTAATTGTAAATCAGAATTACGCACAACGCCATTTCCTCGGGAAAAAAATAAAAATAAAAACACGCAACGGTTTCCGGCCGCCTCGCAGGTTAATGGAAATCTAGTTTTGTGTAAGAAAAAATCCTGAGTGACGTTGCATAAGGGCAACAAAAAATTAGTTCACTTTGGGGCAAATATTTTCAGGAACTGCCTTGATTGGGCTGCTGCTACTTTTTCTGTCTCTGCCCTCAATCTCCACGACGTTTCCAACTAGAAGCTGTTGTTGTTTGAACTACCTTAGCTTTTCTTTTCTCCGTCTTGGGTGTTCCTTTCTTCTCTTTTGTGTCTTTATTTTCCTTGTGGCGATTCTGCTTGTGCAGTCTTTCTAATTAGCCTTCCCTCTTAATATATCTTCTTTTTGTCTGGCAATAAAAAAAAGAAAAAAAAGAAAAACTAAAGGACATGCATTAGGCATATATGGAATAGATGATGACACCTGAACTGGTGCCGTACGATATGATCAGCCTAATTAGGTATTGTAGAAGTCGCACTGCATTGCCTTTGTGTTGTGTTTCTTGATTTTGGCGAACACAAGCATTAAATATCATCAGTCGAATTAATAACTGAAGATGCACATGGGATTGTCCAGTTTACTCCATTTTTGCGGATCAGATCAGATCATCAAGGATCTTCCAAACTAGTTTTGGGACCTGTATTTTGTTCAAGTTGTCCAATTTTGTCAACTTATCGGCCATATTATTATAGGTATCCACCATGTAAAAATAATCTATTGATTACAAATTGTAAACCATATGGGCACGTTTTGGAGTTAATGCACATTGGAACAGCAAAAATGCATGTGGTTTTATTACTATAGTAACTCGCAACTCAGATAATCTCATGTATAAATAGCTATCTCTACTTTTTAACCCCGACTGACCTATTCACACCAATCTAAAATTTGAAATCCTAAAATCAAAAACATCATGGAAGCTGTTTGCCGAAATCCCAAAAAACCGCTTACGGACGTTAACTTTATAACTGTTTGACCACAATACACCTAGTTGACTAACGGGTCAACGACCCAAACACTAATTTGGACAAACTTAGGACCCAATCACTAAGACATACCAAAACCTAGGACCCAAATACTAAATGACTCCATAAAACACATCCAAACGAAAGCTGCTAGTAAACAGGAAACGAGTAGCTAGTCTGTCGAATTAGCAGCGAAGATGGCAGCAATAACTAGGAAAAGATCCGCCGGGTTCTTTTCTAGCTTTTGTGTCGTTGCACTAGTTGTATGTATTGTTGTCCATGCAGGCAAGTTCAATCTTTTCTACAAGCCGATCTAGCCAGATCTAACATATTTGAATCTCCTAATATTTCTTCTCACAAGTTAATATTGTTGTTATAACGTTATCTGATTTTGTTTGTAGAGATGGTATCGGCGTGGAAGAATATCTGTGTTCCTGGAGATATATACATGGACTCACAGACTACTGAAGTTTCCGAGCCGGTCTGCAGCACTTGTACAACTTGGTGTATTTCACAGTGTTCAGAATTGGAACTTTCAATGGTCACGGGCACGGATAAGTGCTCTATAATTAATGCGTCCACCCTCAATTGCAAGTGTTGCTGCGAAGCACCACCATCACCCTCCTCTCCAGAGAAACCACCCCTTCCTCCTTCCGCATCAGAATGTGATGGCCCTCCACCATATGATTTTAATATGTGTGTGGGTAACCAAACATATCAGAAGTTTCAACACCCTGATGGGAAAGATTGCATTCATAAACCTCTATGTGAACAAAGTTGTAATGAGAAAGGCCTTACAAGAGCAAGGTCTGAGTGTGTCGCAGCTGGTCATAATACATTGACTAAGCTTACCTGGTATGAACAATGTTGTTGTGAAAAGATCTTGCCTTCGCCACCTCCCCCAACACCTCCAACAAGTATATGCGAAGCCGACTGCTCTTTCCTGAAGAGATTGGGATGTGCGCTTTCTTTCAAATCTTGTAGTTGTTGCTGCAAGAGTATATTATCACCTTGTCATAATTAATTACTCTCATTGGTTTCTATTATTCGCAGCAATATAGTGAATAATAGAATATATATCGTAGTGACACTATCACCCACTTATTAGCTAGCTGCAGTTTAATTGATGGGATGATGCCAAGCTATCTTTATGCTTTTAATAAGCAGCATGTAGTGTAGGTCAGGTGTACGAGTATCATCTTTGATTAATTGATGCACGCAGTTGTATTTCAATTGAAGGAGATACGTTAATGTACCGTGTGTTTCAATTTCTGTTAACCTATAGAAAATGATTTATTTTCTTGAAAAAGGAATGGTTATATTAAAAGAAAAATACGTACAAGCCTAGTAACATAATTCACAAAAGTTACAGGTGAATTACTGTATCCCAATGAAATAACACTTGATTAACGGAAAACATTGTTAAACACGCCCCTATCCGGAAACCAAAGAACCATCGTCGGCTTAATAAGCATAACAATTTCATACACCTCCATAGCTCTTCCCAAAACCTCTTCTCCCTCTTTCCTTCCACAAGTTCCTTGGTACAACATAATTAGAAACCGGCTTGCATGGTGTAAGACCCATCAGTCTTGCGATTCTTAACCAGATCAACTAGGTCCCTTGGTTGAAGAGGCTTACTGTTGAGTAATGTAATGTTATGTTAAGAGTGTATTAGGAGTGCCAACTTTATATTTAGTTTGTGTGTGTGTAGACTAAGCATGTGGGTGTAAGTCAAAAAGAGAAGAGTTAGTATTATCTCTTCAATTAATCAAATTAGAGAGAGAGAGTAAGAAGAACCAAATAGGTTCCTACTTCTCCATTATCAAAATTCATCAAAAACATCTATGTTTTTAATCACCCAAAAATCTAACAATTGGTATCAGAGCATAGATCGTTTGAATCGGATTTTGGAGAGTGAAGAAAAATCGATTTCTACCCATTAATTCAAAAAATCAGCAACCAAAGAAAATTTTAAATCTAGATCCAAAAAAAGAAAAAACCCAATTTTTCAATCAATCATCAACCAAATCAATGGCAAGTAGTAGTAACTCAAGTTTATATATTCAACAACCTTCAATACCACTTTTTCATGGAGAAAATTATGATTTTTGGGGCATCAAAATGAAGACCTTGTTTACTTCTCAAGATGTGTGGGAGATTGTTCAAGATGGGTATGTTGAAATTGCAGATTCATCAACTCTAGAACAACCCAAAAAGGATTTACTTAAGGAAAGTAGGAGGGAAAATGCTAAAGCATCCATGCACATCCAACAAGGAGTTGGAGACACTATTCTACCAAGAGTAATTCCACTACACCATTTTAAGGATATAGCAACCCAGAGTAGCAACAGCGCTAGTGCCGTTGCTAAATTTCCGTTGCTATATTTTCGCAACAGCTGTTGCCTGTTGCTAATGTAGCGACAGCAGATTTTCAGTTGCGAATAGAAATGGCGAGATGTTCATGCATGCGAAGCACGCGTGTGGTCGGAAACACTTTGACGTTTTTTTTTCGCCCAAGTCAAAGTTTGGTCAGGCTTCTGCTTAATTTTTCCACCCCTTCAGCCTTATCTACCTATACTTAGAATTTTCACAGCCATTCAACCATTTTCATTTTTCATCTCTCTTTTTTTTTTTTTTCTGCTCCTGCATGATATTTTCTCCCCTTGAAGATTTAGTTGCAGATCGATCTTAAGTGTTAATATTAGAGGTTTGGTTGCTCGTGTTCGATCTGGTAAGTGTTTATCATTATTAGTTTTTCGATTTCAGTTTACGAATTCTAGAGTTTCACGATTTTAGGGCATTTGATTTCATGTTTCATCTGTGAATCTGTTTTTTTTTTTCCCATTTTAGTTTACTGATTTTAGGTTCATCTCTGAATTTGTTTTCGATTTAAAAGATTTTGATTTTAGTTTTTCAATTTCAGTTTCTCGATTTTAGGGTTTCATCCGTTAATCTGTTGTTTTTCGATTTTAGTTTTTTGATTTCTTCTTTATCTTTCGATTTAAAAGGTTTTATTTTTGAATCTAACACGATTTTATTTTTTCCATTTTAGGGTTTGTCAAGGTTGAAAAGATGGACTACTTTGAAGAAACAACTCTGAAGAACTGACGTAAGGTATAAGTTTAATTTATTGTTTTATGTTAAGCTGTTTTAGGGGTTTTGATCAATTTTCAGTTTTGGGTTTAATTTCTATTTTAGGGTTTCATAATATGAACTGATTTAATGGTTTGTTGTTGTTATATGATTACAGTGTGCTCATCAGAGTTTGTACATAGAAGAACTGGTCAGAGTTGAATTTGGAAGTGATATTTGGAAGTGTGGGTTTGATTTTTTTTGTTTTTTAATTATTTTTTTTGTAGTTGGTGATGTTATTATGGAGCTATTTTTCTGTTGTCCTAACGGATCCAGGTGGTGTACCATCAAATTGGAGACCTTTCATTGATGAAGAGATAGGAGATACTGATCCATTAACTGGGGGATCAGAATTTGGTTCTGGTTTATCAGGAAATACAAGTGATTTGAATAATAATTCGAGAATTATGTATTGCAGGAAGTGTAATCAAGTCAAACCACCTCGTTGTCATCATTGTTCCATTTTTAAGCTATCTTATACTTTACTGAAATTAGCTGATTAAAGAGGTTCTTACTTCTTATACTGATCAATGTCTTTTTGTTGATTTATTTTAGGTGGGAGGTGTGTATTGAAAATGGATCATCATTGTGTTTGGGTTGTTAACTGCATTGGTGCTTTGAATTACAAGTTCTTCCTTCTGTTTCTGGTATGTTCATTGTACTCGAAAGGACTGAACTTTATGGTGCAACATATTGATTTGTTCATTGTGTATTTCGATCATTATTTGGTCAGCCTAAAAACGCAGGTTGCTAGAGTTGATTGAGCTTTGCTATTCTTGAATTTGAGGGAAACTCTAGCTATTTCTTTATCTTTATGTAGTATATGTAGGGCGTGATTCGACATGCAAAAAGAAATCTGGTAGAATCTTGGAGGGTTACAACTATGGGGGATTTTCGTGTATGTCCACGACTTAAGCACAAACGTATAGTTACTATTTCATAAGCCACGTCTTCCATTAAAAAAATCCTGCTGTCTCTGCCTCCAAAACCTCCCGATTCTCCAGTATTGTTAGAAAGAAAAATAACTGTCTACTAAGATTGGGTAAATTGTAATTTATGTATATGCTACTAAACTCAGTCAGTAGATAAATTGCTTTCTGCCTTATTTGCAGCACCAATTCCCCGTGATTCACTTCTCTAGAGTTTAATAGAATGTACTGTCATTTCCAGCATGTCATGAACACTTGCTCAATTACGTAATAATAATATGTACGATGTATACAGTCACGACATTTGAACAGTGCATCACACAATTAAAGGCGCTTCAGTGATATCGTATAGTATCATGCACGTTTGTAGTGGAAAAGATGTGGCATGTGGGATGGTTTTTATGAATGAATTGGATTCTGGGTAATTGGAATGGCCGACCAATATTTGTATTGGATTCTGTCTTACTTTCAAATGGTCAGCAAACACTTATTGCGCAACAAAAGCCACAGCTTAGTTAGAATTATTCTGGTGTTGTTTGATAGTTCCTGGTGTAGGTAGTACTATTCTGAAATCCGGAAGTGCTTAGTTAAATGATTAATAATTAAAATCTCAACTACACTTATATCTTCAAATATCATGTCATTTTTGTTGTTTCTATTGATCTTTGCTCATCTATGATTTCGTTTTGGCAGGCTGCTCTTGGTGGGGTTGTGGGGAACCTGCATAAAATTCGTTCCTTTCTCCGGGTTAGAGAAATTTTCTTTTAGATGCTACTGCATATAGGTCCCAGTTCTAGAGCTTGGCATCTAAAGGTTCTTATAAACATCTTTGCAGATCCGTTTGAGGGAGTATGGGGTTCTAGATTTTGACGCAAACGATGCACGCAGGAAGCCTCCTGTTGATATGACTTGGCAACAGGTGTTTTGACTCTACTTTAGTATTATCTTACACTCAGTCTTCTTTTAGGCCTTTGAGTTTCTTGTATCTGTGATTGGTTTAAATGATTATAAACGTCATGGTTTAAAGTCTCATTACTAAGCCATTAAGGAATGGGATAAGCTTTTCTTGGTTTTTCCTTCAACTCCATTCTTTCTCAAGTTATCATAAAGGCTGAATCTGCATCATCTTATCATCTATAGGATAGATGTACTTAATTTTTAGAACCGAACCATGGGATCCCTTAAAACCTTGCGACAGCGTTGAATCTCAGTGCAAAGCATTCGTGACTCGTATTTGAAATGTACTCTACTACCATTTATTTGAAAGGGTGGGAATTTGTTGGTCCCTTAAAGTAACGCCCTCATGTTTCCCTAGCATGTGGTGCTCCAGTGGCAAGAGAGATGAAGGTTGCAGCAAGTGTTGTCAAGAAGTGACTGGATTTTCAACACGACATTTGAGTTAGTTGTGAAGCTACTCCAAATTGAGTTACCCTTCCCTGGTTTTCAACTTGTTAATGCTCTGTTATATATCCTTGGAGTCACTGTTTTTTCCTCCATTACTGCTTATCCTAAGTTATGCTTTGGAGTAGGCTCATAACGTTTTCTCATTCCCCACTGGTTTTCCATTGGCTTGGTGCCTATTTGGGGGGACCATGTTTCTATTTTTTCTTCTTTTACCATAGTGAATGACATATATTTGATATATTTGTGATTGTATTGTGTAAATAGAATTACAAACGCAAGTGCCATTGAGACAATATTACTAAATATCAACTCTTATATTCTTGTTATCATATTTCTTCTATGTTCTGATATTGATTTTATCTTCTTAATTACTTGCGGATTTATTTTTTCTTGCGTACTGGTTATTATGATGAAGCTAGAAATGTTGCTTTGTCATCTCGTGCTTCACATCAATTTTCTACTCAGGTACTTTTCCATACTTGCTGTGTTCTTTACTAGCAATTAATTCAGGGCAACAAGAACCCATTGTTTGATTGGAAGGATCTATAAACACTTAACTCCAGCATCTTATCTTTTTTGACCAAGACTCCAATCTCAAGCTGGCATAAATCATATCAGGGTCCTTGACCCACATCTTAGTGGTCATAATGTTGAAATCATCCTTATCAGCATAATAAATTATTTTTATTTTTTGCAGCTTGCTGAGTGGATTTCTACTGGAGGTATGGAGTCCCAAGAGACTGCAGCTGCTGCCACAGAAGAATGTGAGAAAATGTTGAGGATGGGGGATCGAATTGGTCGACCTGCGTATGACAAGAAAAAGTTATTACTTTATGCTATCATATCTGGTTCACGCAAACAGATTGACTGGTTGCTTAGGGATCTACCAACAATTTTCAAAACTATCAAGGATTTCTTGTGGTTCAAATTGTCAGCAGTTCGAGATCCCCCGGGTGGAGCTGCTTCCTCTGCTATTTTGAATGATGCCATGGTACCTTATAGTTTAGACGATCTGCAGGTTTACCTTAATAAGTTTGAGCCTTCGTATTACACAAAGAACGGGAAGGATCCGTTAGTGTACCCTTACATATTACTTTTGAGAATCCATTTTTTGCCAGCGGTTCTATACTTATCCAAGGAAACTGGAGACGGAGGATTCAATATCGACACAGTTCATATTTCTATTGTTCTAGCAGATCATGGGGTTCTTTCTGATGGTGCTGGAACTTGTCCAAAGCTGGGTCTAATGGATGCTTTTGCCGAAGCTACTAGCATGATTCGCCAGTACAGTTCAGCATATTTGCATTAAGACAATCTCTCAGCGGCACTAGAATATTATGCACAAGCTGCTTCTGCAATGGGTGGTGGAGAGTTATCTTGGACTGGAGGAAACAACAATCAGCAAAGACAGAGACAATTGATGCTAAAGCAACTCCTTACTGAGATATTATTACGTGATGGTGTCATATCTCTTTTGCTTTGTGCAAGAGGTGCTGGCGAGGAAGGTCAACTTAGGAGGTTTCTAAATGACAGAACGGCACAACAACAGTTTTTGCTTGAAGCTGCTCGCCAGTGCCAGGAAGCTGGACTATACGACAAAGTAAACCTCTGCCTCATTTGTTGTTTTTGTTAAATATCTTTTAGGAAATTGATAATTAACTAACTTCTAAAGCTTGTCTATACGAAAAAAAAGATCATTTGTTGGACGACGGTGACTATATATTCTCTACATGCACAGTAGAAAGAATATGTGCTTTGTTGTCTTAGTCTTCATTTTTGGAGATATTTAGTAAATCTCATCAAGATTTTTAGTAGAGGAAGAGTATATGTTGCTAGCTTGTCAGGAAACATGATATGCTTTCTCTTATATGATGTTCGCCTGTTCTGGCATTTAATATAGGTCATTTGGCACCTTGCCCACTAGCGCACATGATATTTGTAGGTCCACTAGTGCGACATTATGTTTTTCCCATGAGCTAACTATTGAACATTTATATAGTAGAGATAGATAGTACATACTTTTGATGGAGTTCAGTCGTTAAGAAGCATGGTTCCTGAAATTGACAAACTCTATAAAGACTTATGAGGAAGAATAATCTCTATTTTTCTTTAATGTTTATTGTGAGTACCATTTTCTCTATTTTTCGTTCATTTGTTGTGATGAAGAATAATCTATATTTTCTTGAAATTTTGGTTTGCATAAAAGTTTTTGGAGGAAGTTCATTGCTAATAGGCAATTTTGTGGTCAAATATTTTGTCAAAGCTATTTTCTGAATGGACATAATGGGCCTTACTGTGTTAATTTACTCTCTTGGTGTTTCGGACATTAGTTTACTTGGATCCTTGGTATATCTTAAGCATTCCTATTTTTACCCCAAAGAAATTCTGGATTTCTGATTCTGTGTCTATTATCTTTCGAAAAAAGTACAATATTCCTGATTAACTATAGATATCTAAATTGGACTTGGAAAAATTGCAAGTTGGTGAATTGAATATAACTTATGAAGGACACTATCTTGCTAGTGTGTGCTGTCATTTTGATAGTCATTCAGTTGCTTTGCTTTCTCCCTGTCTTATGTTTATTAAATAAACTTGGAGCTGGAATCAAGGTTTAATTTAAGGTTTGGAGACTCTTTTGGCTTGATTATTTTAAAATGCACTTTCCTTATTTTGGGTTTACGTTGTACTCCTTTTTTAACTGGGAGGGATTATTTTATATGTTACACAGGTTTGTTCTATTAAGGCTCCAGGTTTGGAGAGAACATGAAATATAGTGTACAAGATCTTGCCGTCTTGACTGGGGGTTAAGTAAGCATTGATGTTTCCTCTACGTGTCACTTAAATTGTAGGCTTGTTCTTTCTTCCTTTAACAACAATTTGTCCTATTTGTGTATTGCATCTCATAACTGAAGAACTAGGCATGAATCTTGAGAAGGTTGAGTTGGAGATGCTTGGCACGTGCAATAAGGTGAGTGATTGTGAATTTCTGATGTTTATAACTACAACAGGATGTCAATGTAAAACCATCTAGTTATTTTAGGAGTTGTTCCAGTGATTTTATATTCACTAAGTGTTTTTATTTTTTTTGTTGATATCTAATATATGTATTGTGTATAGGTGACAATATCTAAGGATGATACTGTAGTTCTTGACGGGGTTGGTGACAAGAAATTCATTGAGGAACGATGTGAACAGCTAAGAGTTGGAGTTGAAATGAGCACTTATGATTATGATAAAGATAATTTGCAAGAGAGGCTAGCTAGTGAATATTGGAGGAGCTAGTGAAGCTGAAGTTGGTGAGAAAAAAGACAGTAACTGGTGCTCTAAATGCCACCAAAGCATTGTTCCTGGTATCAGATTGCATTTATCCTTATTAATAAATTGTCTACGGGAAGCTTCATTTTGGTGACTAACATGTTTTTGACTGCAATACTTCGTCGCAGGAGGTGGTATCGCACTGTTATATGCATCAAGGGAGCTGGAAAAACTGGAAACAACCAACTTCGACCAGAAGATTGGTGTTCAGGTCATACGAAATGCATTCTATATGATTTGTTATTTATTGCCAGGGATTCTGGTTATTTAGGCAAGACTGTCATGCATTCTATGTTTGATGATACTTCTAGTGATATTTAGTCGTGCTTTCCCTGTTTTTCAATGCCTCTGTCAATCACAACATACATAAGTTTACTTGTGTACATTTGTATCAGTTGAAGAATCCTTTCTTTTATAATAATATTCTATCTAGTGGTGATTCTCAACTACATTTGTATCTATTTTGTATTGCCATTGTAGTTTGTATATATGTGTGGATGTTGAATATGGGGAACTGGGTAATTGCAGGGGGGGAATGTGGGGGTAATGAATTTTGACTAGGTCAATAAACATAGACTTGACCTTTTTTTTTGAGGTTGCAAAAGATTAGCAACATTAGGGCTATGTTGCTAAATTAGAACCAGAACCAATATAGTAGAACCAGAACCAACAGTATCTGGTTCTGGGTAGTGGTATTCCTGTAATTAGAAACATATTAGCAACAATAGACTGCTGTTGCTAATAAAAAAATTCGCAACGGCAACGGCCGTTGCGAATGTCCGTTGTTGACCAAGATTCACAACAAAACTTATGTCGTTGCTAAAAATTGCGACACCGTGTTTAGAAACAGCGAAGTCCCGTTGCGACCCCGGTTAGCAACATCTATTGTATGTTGCTATATCCTTAAAATGGTGTAGTGTTCATTTTCCTAAAGCTAAAGAAGCATGGGATATTCTTCAAAAGGAGTATGGAGGTAATAAGAAGGTAAGAGAATTAAATTAAAATTACAAACATATAGAAGAGATTTTGAAAATCTAAAAATGAATGAGAATGAATGTTTGAATGAGTTTTCTTTAAGAGTTGTTGAAATTGTTAATAATATGTTGATGTGTGGTGAGAAGATGGAAGAAAGAAGAATTTGTGAGAAGATATTGATTTGTTTGCCCGTAAAATTTGAACCCATTGTAGCGGTTTTGGAGGAGACAAAGGATTTTTCTACATTGAAGTCACAAGAATTATGGGCTTCTTTGAAGGTATATGAACAAAGGGTGTCGAGGCATTCGGAAAAATCAATTGAAAGTGCATTTCAATCAAAATTGATCTTGAACTCAAAAAATTCAGCAACATATAAAAATGAGTACAAGGGTGAATCAACATCAAACTTCAAAGGAAAGGGAAAATGGAAGAAAGGAGGAGCTAACTTCAACAACTACACAAAGAGTGATACTTCTCAAGTACCAAGGTGCAATTTTTGCAACAAGAATGGTCATTTGGAGAAGAATTGTTGGAACAAAGGAAAACCTCAATGTCACCATTGCAAGAAGTATGGACATTTGGAGGAGGATTGTAGGTACAAAGGTGAAGAACAAGCCGGTAGAGCCGAAGAGAAAGGAGAAAAACAAAATTTGTTTTATGCTTGTCAAAGTGCTATGGTGACTTCCAAAAGTGAAGTGTGGTTTGTAGATAGTGGTTGAACAACTCATATGTATGGTGTGAAGAGCTTGTTTGTTGACATGGATACATCCATAAACTCTCTAGTGAAGATGGGTGACGGAAACATGGTTCAAGCTAAAGGAAGAGGTACAATTTGCGTGCAAACTATCAATGGAGCAAAATACATTAGAGATGTGTTATATGTTCAGGATTTGGCACAAAATTTGCTTAGTGTTGGGAAAATTGTGGAGCTTGGTTATGATGTCCATTTTGAAGATGGATATTACACCATTTATGACAAGAAGAACAACAACAAGAGACAAGTCATGAAGAATATCAAGATGGAGAAAAATAGAAGCTTTCCAATTATCTTTGAAAAAGAGAAGAATGTTGCATTGAGGATGGAAACCATTGATGAAACATGGTTATGGAATAAAAGACTCGAGCATTTGAATTTCAATAGTCTCAAGGTACTTTCCAACAAGAACATGGTGCAAGGAATTCCACAACATATCAACCACAAGGATGGAGTATGTGAAGGTTGTGTACTTGAGAAACAACATCGCCAACCATTCCCAAAATATGTAGCATGGAGAGCAAATGAACTTCTTGGTTTGGTACATCTCGATGTGTGTGGACCAATGAACACACCAACTCATGGAGGTAATATATACTTTATCTAATTTATTGATGATTTAAGTCGTATGACTTGGGTTTACTTCATGAGACAAAATTCCGAAGTTTTTAGCATCTTCAAGAAGTTCAAGAGCCTTGTTGAAAACCAAAGTGGTTACTACATCAAAGTTTTGAGAAGGGATAGAGGCAAAGAGTACAACAACAAAGAATTTGATAAATTTTGTGAAGATTAAGGCTTGGAAAGGCAACTAACCGTTGGTTATATTCCTCAACAAAATGGTGTTTCTAAGAGAAAGAATCAAACCGTTATGGAGATGGCGAAGTCCATGCTTCATGAGAAAGGTATGCCTAAAGTTTTTTGGGCCGAAGCCGTCAACACCGCCGTCTACTTGATGAATAGGTGTCCAACAAAATCCGTATGGGATAAAACTCCTTTTGAAGCATGGAGTGGGAGAAAGCCATCGGTAAGGCATCTCAAAGTTTTTGGTAGTGTGTGTTATTCTCAAATTCCAAAGGTGAAGAGAACAAAGCTTGATGAATCAAGTAAGAGATATGTATTTCTTAGATATAGCCTCCAATCAAAAGGTTATAGGTTGTTTAGCTTGAAGAACAACACAATGATTACAAGTCGTGATGTCTTGTTTGATGAAGCAACTTCATGGAATTGGGAAGAAGGTAAAATTGAGAAGAGAACCATTATTGTTGATGAAGAGCAAGAAAATTCAGCAACAAATGAAGTTGAAGAAGGTGAAGAAAATGAGGAAGAACTACCTCAAACACCTCCAAATACAAGACAAGAAGCATCTCCAAGTAAAAGTGCATCAACATCACCACCACCACGACCAAAGAAGATGCAAAGGTTGAGCGAAGTGTATGGAAGATGTAAATTTTGTATGGTGGAACCGGAAATTTTTGAACAAGCATCAAAAGAACCGGTTTGGAGAAAAGCTATGGAAGAAGAAGTTTTTGTCATCGACGAGAACAATACAAGGGAGAAGGTAGCAAGGCCAAGTGACAAAGAAGTTATTGGTGTGAAGTGGATCTACAAGGTGAAGTACAATGTGGATGGATCAGTTCAAAGGCACAAAGCAAGGTTGGTGGAAAAGGGATATTCACAACAACCCGGCATCGACTACAATGAGACTTTTGCACCGGTTGCTCGTCTTGACACCATTAGAGCCGTGATTGCTATGACTTCCCAAAGAGTTTGGTTACTTTATCAACTTGATGTCAAATCAGCATTTTTGAATGGAGAACTTCATGAAGAGGTCTATGTAGAACAACCACAAGGTTTTGTGGTGGAAAGAGAAGAAGACAAAGTTTACAAGTTGAAGAAAGCTTTGTATGGCCTCAAGCAAGCACCAAGAGCTTGGTATAGTGAGATAGATGGATACTTCAAAAGGAAAAACTTCAACAAAAGCAAGAGGAGGCTACACTATATGTGAAAACAAAAGGTACGTATATTCTCATCGTTTCCTTGTATGTTGATGATCTTATCTTTACGGGTAATGATGTTCATATGATTGAACAATTCAAGAGAGAAATGATGATGAAATATGAGATGAGTGACATGGGTCTGCTCAAGTACTTCCTTGGTATTGAAGTTCACCAAAGTGAAGATGGAGTGTTCATTTCTCAAAGCAAGTATGCCGAAAAGGTGTTGAAGAAATTTGGTATGCTTGGTTGTAACCCCACATCAACACCACTTGTAGTGAATGAGAAACTCAAGAAAGATGATGGAGGAAGAGGTTGATGAGACTTACTATAGAGGTCTTATTGGAAACTTATTGTATCTTACACATACAAGACCCGACATCATGTTTTCTTTAAGTATGCTTTATAGGTTCATGAGTTCACCTAGTCATCTACATCTTGGAACGGCAAAGAGGTTGTTGAGGTACATACAAGGAACAATGAATTTTGGAATCATGTATTCTAGAAATTTGGATGTCAAATTAGTTGGCTATTGTGATAGCAACTTGGGAGTATGTATTGATGACATGAAGAGTACATCGGGGGTATGCTTTTTATCTTGGTTCGGGTATATTTACATGGGCATCGAAGAATCAAGAAACCGTAGATCAATCCACAACGGAAGCGGAGTACATTTCAGCATCACACTACGGGAAAAACAGTGATCAACTACTCCCGAAAATAGTTGTCATAGGTCTACGACGACGTTTATCGATAGGTTGCACAAGGGGGTTGTAGAAAATCCTCAAATATATACAACTCTTCAGTTAGAGTCGTAAACATAGTTGTCGTTTAGTTTTGTACAATGCTTGCTTCAGTTGTGAATGTCTTTCGAGATTTCCTCTTGATGCCTAACACAACTCATACTTGGGTTGTGAAAGTAACTCATGCACTACACTTGTTGGGGTTGTAGAAAATTCGTTGACAACTATGGTTAAAGTTGTATGTCATCTCGTTGACAACAATGATTATAGTTGTATGTCATTTCATTGACAACTTATTCTTTTGTTGTAAGTAAGTTCTTTGGCAACTTTGGTTTAAGTTGTATGTCACTTATCTGACAACTCTAATTCTGAGTTGTGGTATATTTTCAATTTGAAAAAAATAATTAAATTATGAGAAATTAAATATACAAAATTAAATCTGTAATACTTTAATAACCATGTATTTGAAAAGAAGATCAGATTTTCAATTATAATAATTATTGTTTGTTACTACAGAGGATTAGTTTTACAAAACTTGGACACCAAAAAAAGTAATCGAATAACACTTATGTTTTAGTAAAAACCTTTTAGCTACCCTTTCTCATCTTCAAAAATCATCTCTTAACCCTTGGAATCCTACTGTGGGTGAGAATGTGAGATTATGAATGAAAAGCTTTAGCTCCAATGGCATGATCTCTGTAAAACACATGTGAAAAATTAATTGAGTATACCAAAATGACAACCATGTATGAATAGTGAAGAGTTACATAATGAATGATAAAGAGCAGCGCCAGAACCATGTTATACTCTAATAGACTTAGAAAAAAATTGGAACAAAGAGCCACACCAATATCTAGTAACATAGCTAAGTAATGTAGGCACCAGAATGTGACAAATAAAACATAACACTCTAAGACTAATCCCTACAATGCACTGGGTCGCCTTCGACACACCCAGTGGTATTAATTCATTTAATTTCAGACACGGTAGCTCCTTGTTCACTACTAGCTTTTGTTCGATCTAGAGAGCTTAGTTACACAAAATAAAAACAAAAAAGCATGTGCTTCAAAGAGTATAGTAGATTCTTAATCAAATTGACAACCTAAATCACATGTGAAATTGAGATATAGGGATACAAAGTAGCCTTAATGAATCCATCAAATGACCAAGTGAGACTTTTACGACATACCATGAATTCCAGTCCAGAGGCTTTCCAAGCCAAATTTTTACGAGGACTTAACTAGTTATAGGTTGCACGGGATTCAACAAATAATAGCAATAACGATGTCTTCATAACTTGGAATACAAACAGGTAAGAATTTTTTACACCCCTATAGAAATGATGTTGTCCTCAGTCTTAGAAATGTGTTACATGTACGCAAGTTTATTTCACTTTGGGACATTTCTTATCCTACTACGAAATTCGTTACTTAACTATACCCCTTCGCTCAAAATGAATTATATCCACATTCCGTGGATGACACTTGAAAAATGAAAAGAAAATCATTTAGACGTACTCATTGCTTTTGTAATATTACATAATTATTAAGGACTCGACAATTAATTTCATTTTAGATACAGTAGCTCCCATATACTTTCCATAATATCCTAGCAATATACTTTTAAAATTCATTGAAAGAAAGATTAGTTAAGAAAGACCATATATTTAAATTATTTCTTACAAGTCTCCAAACAAGTAACCCCGTGAACATCCTCTTGAATTGACTCCATTGCTGCTCCATCCACCACTCCAATTTGAAACTTGGTTCTTCCTTTAATCCATTGAAAAACAATACAAATGACATTAGTAACAACAGTCACTTATATTGATCAAACAGTACATCAAAAACATACATAAATGAACCAATGAAAAGATGCCTTGTAATCGAAAATTTTAAAGGATGCAGAAAGACATACATAAATGAAGTGATGAGCTGAAATGCAGCATAAATCAATCTCAGGAGAATTAAGAAGAAGGCTGCTCTCTTGGGGATTTTATTTTTGACTGATCCTTGTCAATATTCCCCATATCCGAATCAGGCCATAGAAATACTAGCTAACTGAGAGTTATCTCTGTAATTGAGAGTGAGAGTTATCTCTGTAAGTCATATTGCAGGCAGGTATTTGCGTGGAAAGTGACAGAGGCTTTGGCAGTCGAACTCTGGGTCATCTTTGTTGTTTATGGAACATCATAGAGCCAGCTGTATCAAAGATTAAACAAAGACTATCAAAAAAGCTTCAACAACTTGTTAATGGAGAGCAATTGTCATACAACATATATACTAAGGTCAGTCTTTTTCATCTATTTCAGTGCTGCAACATATTTACTCTCCCTGATGCGAGGAAACACATCCAGAAAAATTTATTTTTATCATCCCTAGGGTGGTATCCTGAATATCAAAAATTCAGACTCAAGTTAGAGCGGTCCGACACTGAATTATAAGAGTGGTGCACAATGGGTGGTCCAAAGACGTCAAGAACATATTTTACATCCAATGTGTGTTGAAAGTTTCCACGCTGCCTTCTCTGGAGAAGACATGGCGATTCCAACAGCCGCAATATGTGTATTATTCCAGGTATTATTATCAACAATGACAGTACGATTAGATATTACAGTAGTTCGGTAACTCTAGTCCAACCATAATGCCACCTACATGCAATACTTCATCAGTTACAAACCATCATATCACTTCTTTTGGTTAGCAACTCAAGCTCATCAGATCATACGCAGCATGAATAAAGAAACCACACTCTCAGGATCAAAAGAAATAGCAAGAGATAGACTGACCTTAGTATCTATTTCAGTTGTTGAAGCTTTTTTTATAGTCTTTTTCATCTGTGTCAGTGCTGCAACATGAGTTTTCAAATCCATAAAACCTAACATTCATCTAACCCATTTCAGTGAACTTCAACAGCATCAACACAACTGATTCTCTTATGATTCTTCTTGATAGCATCACCAGTTACTCAACCTCAGACATCACCATCTACTGCAACTTCAAGTTCAGCTACACCTCTGCAACCTCCACTTCAACTGAAACCCAATATTTCAATCTTAAACTTCCTGTGTAACAATCAAAATAACTACTATCAAATTCATATAAAACCATATGTATTACTTCCACACATCCTTCACAAAAATCTACAACATACAATTGAAATTCAATTTTTTTTTTTTTTATCAATTAATAGTAATCGATCCAAACGCATAAACCATGTAATATCCATGGTAGAAATCAACAGAAAAAGGGTGAAATTACAGAAAATTACCCGAATGACAGTGAATGACCATCAGGCTCATAGCAAACATTCAACGATCGAAAGAAAAAATACATTCAATTCTTTATGATTATCTCAATTTGACAGAGATTGAAACCTTGAAACTTAGAACATCTTGAGATTGACAGAGATTGAAGCTGATTATTGTAATTTATTGCTCTCAAATACTCAACACCCCATCTATAGATTTCATTCTTGAACCCAAATATCACTCGAATCCATGGCAGGAACACGTTTCCTCTTCACTTACTCAAACCATCAATAAATGTTGATGTAAACATCAACAATTCAACCAATTTCATCTCCTGCTTCCGTTAATCTCGAGCAATTACCCTCTCCAGACTTAATATTGAACTAGACCTAATTTCGTTTCACATAAAAAAACCCAAATTCATTGTTGTTGTTATTGTAGAATGATCAATAAATGTTCAGATTCCCAGTTCATTGGTAAGAGTAGCACTTGTTGATGTTGTTCCAGTTAACGCCATCTTCTCCTTTGTTCAGATCTGGAATTATTGAGATGCTGCTGTTGATTGTTGCGGATGAGAGAAAGGGGGATTTAAAGATAGAGATTGAGAGAAGATGATAAAGAAGAGGGATTAAGGTGTTCTTTAGGACCCAAGAGCAGAGAAAGAGATGAAGAAAGAGAAAAAACAGATTAGGTTCGTGTGGTTGAGGGAGGGAGGGTTTGGTAGAATGAGCGAGTAAAAAAATGCTTAAAAAAAAAAAACTGACGGACCACGTTTCGTTTCATAGATTCATACGGATTAAGAAAAGATCTCGACGGATGCTAATGCATTCGAGATGTTCATACGGATTGACATGTATGTGTTTCTATTTGTGTTAATCCGAGCTCATGTATTCGGTCTAATTATCAACCTTCGACAAGAAAAAAAATCCAAAAAAAATACTAATAAATTTAGGACATTGTTATTGACATTCTGATATAAAAAATCCAAAAAATGTTTAAGAATGAATCGGGAAAATGAAAAATGAATTCGATAATTGGTGTGTTTCTTTGTGCTTTCTCTTTGTGTTTTCGGTTTGAATTTCGACTAGTCACATAGGTCACGAAGTAATTTTGACTAGTCCTACAAGCCATAAATAGGCTCCGGGTTGGTTATGACTTTAAATTTAGCAGGATACATCATCGAAATCGATAAATGTGAAGCGTGTTGTCAGTTCGAACTTTAAATGTGGTACAATGGCATACAAACTATGAACCAAGATGCTCCGGGAGGGTTATGACTTCAAATTTAGCAGGATACATCATCGAAATCGATAAATGTGAAGCGTGGTGTTGATTTGAACTTTAAATGTGGTATAATGGCAAACAAACTATGAACCAAGAAGCTTTGGGAGGGTTCAGACTTCAAACTTAGCATGATACATCATCGAAATCGATAAATATGAACCTCTGGTTCTGAGATCGAAACCTAGTCGTGAGTGGACGATTATAAGTCGAAAACTCGGTAAGAACGATGAATCCATCCATTTATAGGTAAGATTACATTAGAATGTTCCCTGAAACCTTAAACAAACTCTATTCTTGCATATGTTATGCATAACTTGGCTCCGATATTGAAATATTACCTTTAGTGGACTGTTATAAGTCAAAAACTTGTTAAGATCGATGAATCCATCCATTTACAGGTAAGATCGATTACATTAGAATATTCCCCGAAACCTTAAACAAACCCTATTCTGGCATATTGTATGCATACACTGGCTCTGAAATCGAAACATGGCTGGGATTGGACTACTATAAGTCGGAACCTTGGTAAGACTGATGAATCCATCCATTTACAGGTAAGATTCCTTTGGAATATTCCCCGAAACCTTAAACAAACCCTATTATGGCATATTGTATGCATACGATGGCTCCGAAATCGAAACCTCACTGGGAGTGGACTACTATAAGTCGGAAACTTGGTAAGAATGATGAATCCAAACATTTATAGGTAAGATTCCTTTGGAATATTCTCTGAAACCTTAAAAAACCCTATTCTGGCATATTGTATGCATACAATGGCTCCGAGATCGAAACCTGGCTGGGAGTGGACTACTATAAGTCGGAACCTTGGTAAGAATGATGAATCCATCCATTTACAGGTAAGATTCCTTTGGAATATTCCCCGAAACCTTAAACAAACCCTATTATGGCATATTGTATGCATACGATGGCTCCGAAATCGAAACCTCGCTGGGAGTGGACTACTATAAGTCGGAAACTTGGTAAGAATGATGAATCCAACCATTTATAGGTAAGATTCCTTTGGAATATTCTCCGAAACCTTAAAAAAACCCTATTCTGGCATATTGTATGCATACAATGGCTCCGAGATCGAAACCTGGCTGGGAGTGGACTACTATAAGTCGGAAACTTGGTAAGAATGATGAATCCAACCATTTATAGGTAAGATTCCTTTGGAATATTCTTTGAAACCTTAAAAAACCCTATTCTGGCATATTGTATGCATATATACACTGGCTCCGAGATCGAAACCTGGCTGGGAGTGGACTACTATAAGTCGGAAACTTGGTAAGAATGATGAATCCATCCATTTACAGGTAAGATTCCTTTGGAATATTCCCCGAAACCTTAAACAAACCATTTAAGGTAAGATTCCATCGGAATATTCTCTGAAACCTTAAAAAACCATCTTTTACATATTTTTACCCAATCTCAAAAGGCCTAAATTTTTAGAATTTAGTGAGGGGTGTTAGAGAAAATAGTTTTTAGCAGAAGTGAGATTTTTTTGCAAAAGTGGATAAAATCTAGCTAAAGTGAGAAAAATTTAGAAGAAGTGTTTAACCCCCTACGACGACTCTTAAAGGGGGTTGTAGAAGGTTTATTTATCGGAAGTAATTTAGCAGAAGTGAAAAAAATTTAGCAGAAGTGAGAATTTTTTTGCAGAAGTGAATAAAATCTGGCAGAAGTGAGAAAAATTTAGCAGAAGTGTTTATACCTCTACGACGACTCTTAAGGGAGTTGTAGAAGCTTTATTTATCTTTTTCTTCTTATCTTTTCAATCTTCCATCATAACCATCCATTTACATCTTAACCGTCCATTTATTTTTTGTTCCTTAACATTTTTTTTCTTATCACTTTTTTATAAAAGTAGATGTAAAATATAATCAAACATGTAAATGTGGAAGGATGGTTGGAATCCCGGACTTGGAAGGAAGAGGTTCAGGTTCGACTCACCTTAGCCTCATTTTTTTTTTTCAAATAATTTTTTATTTTAACAACTCTTATAGAGGTTGTGATTATAAATGACAAAAAAAAAACACAAAACTACCAACATTGTGAATCCGAAAATATGGTTGATGACTTGTACTAACGCAAAGTAGGCTTGTGTTCGAATCTCTCCAACAGCTTTTGTCGAACCAATATTTTTTTTTATCTTCAACAACTCTTATGAATGTTATTATACAGTAATTCACTATCTTTATGTTATGAGTTGTTAAAGTCTAAAGGTGGTCACTACTCTTTGCACAAAAATGTTGTGGTTTTGATTCTCGTCACTACTCTTTGGTCCTGTTTGTCCTAAGAGTTGGACGTTTTTTAACTTTGACAACTATTATTTGGTAAAGGTAGTAAAACATGCCACCTTTCACAACTTTAAAAATATGAGTTGTAAAGTTACAGTTGTAGATAACTGTTTTTCCCGTAGTGTCAATAGCTACATCTCATGTTGTATGGCTAAGAAGAATCATGGAAGACATTCAAGAGAAGCAAGAAGAAAGCACCGAAATCTTTTGTGACAACAAATCGGAAATTGCTATGTCCAAAAATTCGGTTGAGCATTGTAGAGCAAGGCACATCAAACTCAAGTACCATTTCATTCGAGAAGCGGTTGAAGATGGTGAGATAGAACTCAAGTATTGCAAGACGGAAGACCAATTGGCGGACATATTCACCAAGGCAATTCCCAAAGGAAAATTTCAACATTTCCATGAACTACTAGGAGTAGAAGAACATCACATTAAGGAGGAGATTGTTGAGTAATGTAATGTTATGTTAAGAGTGTATTAGGAGTGTCAACTTTATATTTAGTTTGTGTGTGTAGACTAAGCATGTGGGTGTAAGTCAAAAAAAGAAGAGTTAGTATTATCTCTTCAATTAATCAAATTAGAGAGAGAGTAAGAAGAACCAAATAGGTTCCTACTTCTCCATTATCAAAAACATCTATGTTTAATCACCCAAAAATCTAACACTTACAACCAGGGATTTGTATGGGCTTATTAATGATCTAAGTTTGATACTCGCGTTTTTTTGTTCTATGTACATACCATCAAACCATGTATCAAGTACCCACCATTCTTTCCCTAAAATAAATACCCAGATACCAAGGAACGTATTATCACAAATAATGAATTATTGTTGTGCCAATCGCAACAATAAGTGCGACCCCTCTAGGACCACAAACTATATACTATATCTAGAAAAATATTGTAGACGTAGTAATCTAGAATCCCACGACTGTATATCGATGTTGAACCCTTATATTTAAAGCAGAGTACATTGATGGGATGGATGGTGGTGATTCGGTAGTATGTGACATCACTGCTTATGTCATTTTTACAAGTACGACTAGTGCCAATTAATGACATCAATTTGGTTTTACTACTGTATCGTTGATCAATGTAATTACGCATCATCATCTTTAATGAACGCAAAGACAAGCCGGATTTAACATCAGTATCTCCAATAGGGATGAAGTAAAATGCAACTGCAGTCCATCCTGAACGAGGAATCACAAAATTGTACATTTCAGTGAAATGCTTTTGGTTTACCGTCGTTATAAAGAGATTGCATAAATTGAAATATTTTGGTATAGAAAGTATTCTTTCTTTTGGTATAGAAAGTGTCAAAATCCCTATATATCCTAATCCCGGCACTCTGTTATTCCTTCGGGTATGGTTTAGTAATTACTACTCGACATTCTCGACTGTATTGCATTTAAGCAAAGTAATATCAACCGGATAGTGGTGGTTCGGTACACACCATTGCTTTTGTCGTCTTTATGGGTCAGACTGGAAATTCAGATTACTTGACAGACTTTGAAACTCAATGTGTGTCACAGAGGACGAGTAATCAGCAAATTTGTGCCACCACGTAAATTTTTGGTTCAAATCTTGTCCCACCAGATTTTTGTTCACATGAAAACTTTCTCTCCCAAGGAAGAAAAGCCGGGAAAGCATTCCTTTACACAAAATTGGTTAAAAAGATCAAAATCAACAATTCCTGGGTGAAAAATACATCTAAATTTTGATACTGTTTAAATGGAAAAAAATGTAAAAATAGCTAGGATGTAAACAGTTTCATCATATCCATGTTCAAATATTTGTTCTTATTTTTAATTTACATCAGGATGTATCCAGTTTCATCCTCGCTATTTTTTAAGTATAAGACAGGATGAATCCAGTTTCATCCTTGCTATTTTTTTTGTGTCCATTTTACCCATAATAATTTTTACTTGTCCATTAGAACCATGTTTTAAAAATATTTGGACAAATTACCCATTTTCCGATTACTTTATCGAGACTATAGAGGAAGCATAAGTGATTTTGTCGGGTCGTAACTGCATTAATTCTGGGATGATCATGCTCGGCCCACCAAACTCAATATAACATGGGCCTTCCCATCTTACAATTCCATTGCAGAATGTGAAAACTACAGTCACACTCATTTTTCAGATTTCCTCACTATCAAACCCACCGACAAAAAACTTCACGCTCCCACCCTTTTTTGGAAGAAAAATTAGGCGTAGGCCCATATTTTCTGAAATTATGCTTTCACTTATATTTGTGTTTGTTTCTTTTTATAGTCTCCAATCATTTGATTTTCTCCGTCGGAGGAGCTGAGAGTTCGATTTCTTACCGAATCAACAACAAATTTCTCTAGGTTTTCCTTAAATCTTGTTACACATGCTGCTGAGAGAAGAAAAGTAAAATCATCTATTGTCCAAATCGGGAACACAGAGAGGATGAAATTCAGAGATGAATCTGAGATGGAGACGATGATGCTACGACAATTGAATCTGGTTAGGGTTTACTGTGAGATTTAGTAATTGATTCACAAAGATGAGGAAAGGGTTTGTTGAGGTTATGTTGGTCGAAGAAATTAGGTTTTTGTTATGTGATTTTGAGAGAATAATGATGTTACAGACAATAAGGAAGAACGGGTTTGTATCAATTCTTGAAGGCAGTAAAGATTGAAGAGGGTTTTGATGGAATTGATGATGGAAGAAGTCAGTGGTGCTGAGTTCATGGCGATATGACAATAGCAAGAATGAATGGGTTTATGGTTATGAATGACTACAACAGAAGCTAGGGTTTGATATGGAATCGACCATGGAAGATGGGTTTTATGGCAATGATCGAGAAAGGGATACAAAGTTGGTGGTTGAAGATGTTTCCGTCTTGAGAGATTCGGATGGAGATCATTTGGAGTTGACTTATGAACCGGTGATGTTTGAGATGACAGATGCTGCTGAAAATAGTTGTTGTTGTTTATTGGTTGAAGTTGTAGTGATTCAATTGAATGGTGTTGAGAAGGGTATGAAGAGCCAATAGATGGTGGTGGATGTTTACAAAGGGTGTGTGCTGGCTGAAGTGGTTTGTACTGGCAAGACTTACAGAAGATGGAATTGAAGATGGAATTTATTGCATAACTTGTTATGCATTCTCGAAATTGGTTGCATAACACTTTCTGCAATTTTTTTTCTTCATAACTTGTTATGCAGTCCGGAAAATAGTTTCATAACACGTTATGCAGCTACTTTTTGCTTAGTATTGAAACCAACAAAAAATAAGGTTGCATAACTTGTCATGCACCTACAATAATATCTACATAACATGTTATGCAGTCGTGAAAATATGACTGCATAATGCATTATATGCATCGAGAAAATTGTTGCACAATCTTTTATGCATCGAGAAAATAGATGCATAACCTGATATGCATCCATAAATATGGATACATACTGCTTTATGCATCAATTTTTTATGTATACACTAAAATTAACCAAAACAATGGTTACATAACTTGTTATAGATGCATAACTTTGTTATGCAGACACATAATTTTTTATGCAGTCGAGAAAATGGTTGCATAATTCATTATGCGTCTGCAGAATGTGTTATGCATCTTTTTTGGTGGCTGCATATTGGTTATGTAGTCAGTTTTCGAAATTTTGCCTAAAATGATGATCACCTCCGATTTTTTCGTGAAAAACAAATATTTGATATTGTTGTTTGTACTCATTGTGTAGCTTTCTTAAAAATATTTCCAACGATATAAAATTTGTAAAATTCCAAGGCGCAAATTATTAGATATGTTATATCCAAGTTGAGTTGTCAATTATACCCCGGATGCATAACCTGTCATGCGGATGCATAATCCGTCATGCAGACATTTTTAATAATTTCATATAATTATGGGTGTCACGGAAATAATTATGGGTGTCACAGTCCTAGTTAGCAATTCGGGATTCGGAAAACTTACGGAACAACAAACGTACGAGTATTATACGGTTTTGTAAAACCCAAATTCGGTCAACGGGACGTGATTCATCGGTAATTCAGAACGGCATATGTACGTGTATGATTCGATTTATAAATGTGAGTTCGACTCTGAGAATTCAGTATCTATATATAATAAATAATTAGTATTTATAAGGATATAGACTAATTGTTATGCATATTTGTGAGTTATTTAAAGAAAAAATAAGCTTAATATGATGATATTAATAATATATACAATATTAGTCATCCAAAAGGACGTGGTATATTGGTTTAGATGCTTGGTTAGTGAGTTTGAGATCTCTCTCACCTTCACCTTCACCTTAAAATCTCTTCAGTCATTTTTGTTTCATAAAGGTTACAACAATGTCTAATATTGGCTGTGTATGCTCGGGAGGCAATAAAGCCTAAAAAGTGGGGCCTTTGAAAACGTAAAAGCTAAAGAATTTCTAGCGAATTAAGCGGACGTATTATTCGGGATACGTAAAGTTGGTGAACTATTCGCGAATAATTTGGGATGCCATATAATATGCGTCTTGGGTTCAGAGTTGCAAACATACGCGAATAAGATGGTAAAATTCGTGATACGGAAAAATTCTTGAATCATTCGCGAACTTACTAACTAGGGTCACAGTACCTAAAATTAATTGTGGACCTGACAATGACAATATTATTTATTTTTTGGGTCTGCGCCTAATTTTCCCTTGCAGAATACTTTGACACAGGTTGGGTAACTAGGATTAAGGGTGTGCAACAGACGGACGGATGCGGATTAGGAGTCACCCGCGTCCAAACCGTCAAAGTTGCGGATTTGGAAAATCTAATCGTGTCTGGCCAATGACCCGCGGATTTGACATCCGCGGATCAACGAGTGATACGGACCGGATGCGGATTAACCGTCAATTTAGTCAAAAAAAAAAAAAAAAAAACCTAGACCCGGCACTAAGCTCTATTGGAAAAATGCTTCATTAATATACCGCACCACAAACCTGAAGATTATTTCTTTAAAAGAAAAAAAAAGTTGGTAAAACCGTGCATTCCTTGTTTTTCCTTTAGTGTACCTCTCCCTCTCTGTTAGTACAGGTACTGACTTTGCCTGCATTTCAAAACTTCGCATTCCTTTGTTTTCCTTCAGTGCCATATTTACTTATCTTATCCCAAATGTTTGGATGTCCTTTAAGATGGTTAAAGAAGTCAGTCGCTTGTTGTTAAAATGATAATGCGTATCTTCCCATGAAACTTTCCCATAAGCAATTTAATTAAGCATCGTACGGCACAGATGAATTCGCGGATTTCAAAGTTCAACTGCAACCAAACCGCTAAAGTGTGGATTTGAGAATTCCACCTGTGTCCGGCCCATAGATCTTGCGAATTGGGTTTTACCCACAATTTTGCGGACGGATACGGATGAAATCCGCGGATTCGGACTTTTTGCTCACCCCTAACTAGGATCGACATTAAATAGTATAAGTACCTAGATTGAGGACTGAAAATTCTTCAACCGAAATTGACATGAATGGGTAGTTAATAGATTGATGCAGAAAAGCATTTTTTAATGAAAGAAGAAAATCCTTCGTCAATGAGTTTTAAAAGATATTGAAATTATTAATGGAAATAGGAAATTGAAACAGTTGATTTATACAGAAAATTGAGTGTAAGTTTAGAAAATTTATAATCTCCTCCGCCATCTCAATCTTCAAATTATTTTCTTAATATATTAATATGCATTTCACTCGGTGACTTATAAAAACATAACAATCCAATAGAAAAAAATTTTCTATTGATCCCATACTGTAATGCCCTTTCATGTTACTGACTCGTAAAAAATTGTTTAAAAGGGTCTTATCATTCAAGAAGGGGTTGGAGCCCAACTTATTGCAAAGCTTCCATCCAATTTCTTTTAATATTTTCCACTCTTCTATGGCTAAGATAAAGATTATGAAAACATATAAATTTGGGTTTTTTTTTTGTTGACTCGTGGAAAGAAATGAATTAATTTACATGAAAATAAACATGAAAAAGTTGTCAATCAATCTATTCGCCGTTCAAGAACTAGTTTTAAGAACCAAATTTATCTAATTATATGTTTAGTAAACCCAAAATATGAATGAAAGAAATAATATCGACTAATCAAAGCACCTAGGTTCCCTATATTTAACGAATTTCAGAACAACGTGAGAATTTGTTTTCATCATGGTTCATGAAATCCTAGTATCAATATCATATGACAGTTAACTATACTACACTTTGTAACAACAAACAGAAGGACAACTAGATGAGTTTCGATATTCAGTCCAGTCTGGATAAACGAATGTTCGATAAATGAATAACCTTTCCAAGAGAATTTTCTTCAGTCTCGACTCAGGCCAATGTGATAAATAAATAACCTCGCTCAATGCATTAATGAATAAAAAAAATTGAATCCTTAAAGGCCCTATGGAAATATAAACGTATAATCACTAAAATAATATAAAAAAAATATATATAAGATTAAACCAAAATGCATAATCAATAAATTTTACATTAAAATATATGCAGAAATAAACTGAAAAAAATTCATCTATGGTTAATTGTCTTTTTCTTCCACCCAAACCAAAATGCACAGCATCCTTAATTTTATGAAATGCTTGCACAATTTCTGGAATATTTTGCTCGTGCTATAACAAGTAATTTTTTAAAGTGACCATCGCTTGAAAGGCATCTTTAGATGACATATTTGATACGACACTACTATCATCTGGTTCAGGATCATTCTCATCATTCATTACTGACTCAATCTGTTGAAGTTTCGATAACTACATCATTCTCGTTAGGATAGTTTAAAAGATGTTCGACGTCCATCACATTTCTAAAAAATGACACCATTTAGTCCTTGGATATCTTTTTCTACTTGACCATTTTCTAGTTCTGGAACATCAATATCTTCAGACCAAACCTTATAATGACGGAAACAATTTCAATTGTTTTTGCCATCACATAAAATATCCAAGCCATAGTTGCAAAATTAATAGCATCCAATTTATTTTTTTCTTCGAGATTTGGTGGGTCAAATTCAAGGCTTTGCAAGATGCTAGAATAAAAACGTCACCAATAATGAACTTTGAATGCTCGAATAATCCTAGCATCACATGGTTGAATTCTAGATGTTGTGTTAGGGGACGAGAATTTTGACCACTGCCCTCTGGGTACATTGTACATCTTTTTTTATAAAATTTAACTTCTTAATTAATAAAATGTTATCTAAATGAATAAATATCCATTTATCGATAAATAAATAACCATGCTAAACGAATATTTTTCCTTAGTCCCGAGGGCATCCATTTATCGAGGTTAGACTGTTGATACTGATTTCTTTATTGAGCTAATTATGTATTAGAATATGTGGTACATATATCAGCCATTGAGATATTGAGGTGGTCATACACACATGCAAAAAAATATCACATGACCAATTCTTTATCATGTAAACTAGCTCATATATTCTAGTATTCTAGCTAGATAAGTGTGACCAAGTGAAGATAGTTTGTTATCTTCTAGGTTTTTTGTTTATTGTATAAACATCATATATATATGATTCACAGATGTAAGTGTAAACTCAACTCTTAGAGTATTAAAATTATCTAATATGATTCACCCCTATGGGGTTCTGTCTGTGGATGTATGTCTAGTGTTAAACCACATTATATTGTTTGTTTTCTTTGTTTCTCTCTATTATCATACCAATCATATCAATCATATTATGTGGATGTATGACCAATCTCGAAATCTAGAGCTTCTGGCCCCACCGGAGAATAACTAGACCAATAGGAAATTGTTATACAAAATTTAAAATATATAATTATAAATTCTAGAGCTTCCGGTCCCACAGAGAATATTTAGACCAATAGGAAATTGTTTCACAAAATTTAGAATAGAATACATAATAATAAATGTACAGATTTAAATAATCCCAAATTTAAAAAAATGTTGCATGGGCTATGTACATTTAAGGCTTTGGCAACCAATCTAAACCCGTGCAATGCACTGGCACATATCTAGTTTACTTGATAAAGAAACGGTCTTGTGATATTGACCTTGCACGTGTTTCTTACCACCTCAGTATCTTGATAGGTGTCTAAAACACCTTGATATTTATCTATTATTTATGCTTTCTTTGCTAAGTTTTCTTGTAAATTATGTATCTTATGTTTAATTTTGAGTTTTAGGTACTTTGGAGCAAAAGAAGAAGAAACGGCGCTTAAAAGAGCTAAAGTGTCTTTTCATGTGCAACTACTATTGGAAGCGAATTATTTCTCAATATTTGGTTTTATTTTTTCATCTTTATCTGAAAAGCATGTTGACTTTAGTGATGCAAGTTATGTCTGAAAAGCATGGCAGCTTTAGTGATGTAGAGAAATTGAAGAGAAGAAGTGGATCTGAGAGGTAAGAGACGGTTGTTGTTGGTGGAAAATTCGAAGAAGTGGTGTATTTTTGGCATTTGAACCCTCAGAAGAAAGTACTGAAGGCACCCAAGAAATGCGTTAAAGGCACCCAAACTTTGGATAAGGGCACCCCCAAAATTGCGTTAAAAATGCCAAATAAAACTTGTAAAAAAGAACCCAAGGAATTTTCTAAAAAACGCCCAAAAATTACTAAGGGGTACTCTAATTACTGAGGGACATCCCGAATTACTATCGCCACCCCCAACAGTTGGCTAAGGGGTAACCTTCTTCAACATTTTGAATTAAATATTTGGCGGGAAAATGGTTTTACAGAAGAACAGGTCTAGGGTTCGAGTTCTGAATGGGTTTTAATGAGACTCAATGGCTGAAAACAAATGGGTTTGTTCCTATGACCTAAACAGGGATGATATACGGGTCTTCATTTCAATCATAATTGACTATAATTCAAATGGGAGCAAAACAAAAATGTATAGAACTAGGGTTGAATTTTTAAGCGTGTTCGACAGAGATTCAATCACTGGATTTGGCTTTGTTGGACTTGTTTGATCTAAATAGGTATGTTATAGTGGTTCGATTCAATTAGATTTTCCAGCTTACGTGGAGTGAACATGGAAGTAAGATAAATAGCGAAATTATCTGTCTTGATTGTGGATGACCAGTTGTGATATTTAATCGCTGAATTTGGCTGAAATGAGTACACACGAGACAAGCATGGATAGTATGTGGTTTGAATTCGAAGAAAAGGAAAAGATTATGTGGCTTTTAGATCAACAGGGAAGAAGAGTTTTATCGGGTATGGTTTTCTAAGCTTGGGAAGATTGCGTGTGGCTGGAGGAATTAAGAACGACCTGAAGGTGATGGAAACATGTTGAAGGAATTTTGTACGTGGATAAAACATACAAGGAAAGAATATCGCACGACTCTGTAATAAAAGGAAATAATATTCCCGTGAAGAATAATGAATTGAAGGAGAGATATTACGAAGATTCGAAGGCCCTGTTGGGTATAAAAAGGTTGTTGGAACCTCAGAGAAGGGGACTGAGACTTCGGAGAAAAAATATTGATCTAGGAATCGAGAAAAGAGAAGTTACAAAAATTCTCCCTACTGCTGCTTTGCCAAGAACACGAAGAACAACACCTGCAAAATACAGTCGCAGAAAGTTCTGTTAATCAACTACATAACCATTATATCGTATCCAGTGTTGGTTGCAGTAGATCAAAAATTTTATTACTTTTTGAATACAATGAATAATCAAAATTTCTCCAATTCTCAATCCATGAATAGCTAAATTTCTTTTCTAGGGTTTTGGAAGAAGCTATTTTCGATGAGTGAATTTTAGTAATTATTTTCTATAACAGTTGCTAATCAGTCATTTTCAAAGCTCTCACCTCGTTTTTATGACCCTTTTAAATTTTTTGAAAAAATTGGAACTGTGGCATATAAACTGGACCTGCCCAACACTAGTAAAATACATCATGTATTCCATGTTTCCCAGTTAAAAATGAAGTTAGGCTCTACTGCTGCTGTTGAGACTACATTGCCTACCATTGTTGACTATGATAAGTGGGAGCCCAAAAAAATTTAGATATACAAATGTATAAGAAGGGAAACCACGCTGCTACAAAATGGTTGATCAAGTGGAAAGGTTACTCTAAAGATGATGCAACTTGGGAAGATGCTTATGATCTCGTTTCACGCTTTCCACGGCTAGAGGCTTGAGGACAAGCCTTGTTTCAGGCGGGGTGGGATATTGCGATGCCAACTCCTATTTCTGTTATTTTCAGTTAGCTTATTAGTTAGTCTTTTATTTCTTTACGTACTTAGAACTCAGTTTCCTAGTTTTACAGGTTTCCTTAAATTAGTTTGCTTATCTATCACGTCTACTCAGCTATATATATCTTAAAACTAAACTTGTACTGGCAGTTAATCAATATTACTAAGTTTGTTAAATTAATTCTCAAAGGCAGAGTCAGCTCGCCCCAGATCAAAGGGCTTTATCCTTGTTTTTGAGTTCTTATTCAACTTTCAATTAGCTTATAGTCAGTGTAAAGGTTTAAAACCCTAGGAAAATCATTAAATTGCAGCTTTATGCGTAGAGAAGACCACATGAGATCATCAAATATACCGGTAATGTTCTAGTTTACGCGGGGTATGCATTAGTACTATAGAGAAGACCTGCATTGATTTTTTAATTACTTGGGTCACTGCAAATTCATCTTCAAATACCTTCCTTTCCTCCAACAGCTCTCTATGATTAGTTACATGAAACCATGGACATGAGTAGCGATGAATTATAAAAAAAATTCACTAAATAGGAGTGATAAACAACATCTAACATTTTTTTTATTTTAGGAGTAACATTGTAAATAGTGGAAAAATTAGAACTTCATATACTAAGAGGATCATAATAAGAAAAGTTAGTGTCTTGGGAATGAATTTGCAAGAATAAGCCATTGTTTTCTTCTTTAATGTACCGGTAAAGGAGGCTACAGTCAATGAACGCATATATATCGTAAAGAGAAGAAATTGGATTATACCAAGGGGGGTCAAATTTGTTTATAACTTTACTATGAGGAATAAGAAACAAATAAAATTAAATACTAGATACAAAAGAGAAAAATTAAAAAAAGGAAAATAAAGATCATAATTTTATTTTTTAAATCTTACCTCGAGATACATCATTATGATATCTAAGGGCTAAAAAGTGTACCCTTACAGATATTGTCCCGAGGGTAACCTCATCACCGCATGACTCTTTAAAAAATATTAATTGAATTAACATGCACAAAGCGTTAATAGACTGATGCCGAGAAGCATCATTGATGAAATCAATCACAAAATTCTTAACCCATGAATGTTAATTAAGAGATGTTGAAAATAATGATGCAGGGAAGCATCTTTGACAAAATCAATCACAAACTTCTTAATCCATGACTGTTAATTACTCCACAGTATCAAAAACCGAAAATTGGAACAATTATTGAAATAAAATTTATCCACAGTATCAATTGTCACTGCTGAATTTTAGTAATATCCATTGTTGTTGGTGATACAATCACAAAGTTATTCTAGCATAATGATGAATACAGAGCTAAAGCAACAATTATTATTAGAACGAAAAATAAACAATTTTCAATCTGGAACAAATTTATGTACCGAATAACTTCCATCATAGTCTAACTAGATATTTTTTTAATATATATTTTTTAACTTCTGTTGAGGAATGTGTGAATGATGACTGATTTTCTGGGATAGTCTAATACGAAAGCACACTACAAGAAACTTAACCTATTGTAGCAGCCAATGATTATGGCATAAACCCCAACTAGTGCCGAGATAACCTATGTGGAAAAAAGTCTGTTGCCGCACATGCTCTCTATTACTGCAGCAAGAGATTATTATTTTTTTGCCACACTTTTTTTCTATTGTTGCTATAGTTTTATGGCTAAAGTTTCATTTTGCAGCAGTATATAGTGCAGCAATAGATAAATTTTCTTGTAGAAGCAAGGAAACTGCGCCCCATCTGGGCGCTAACTTTAGCAATTGGCATGTTTGATGGGATGGATTGATCAGCTTGACATCCTAGCTAATATGTTATTACAGGGGTTGATGCGCTGAGATGGTTAATCTCTTGAATATACGAAGTAATTACTGTATTTCGTTGGTGAACTGCAAAAAAATGACTTACGAAAACCTTATTCAAGCTTTAGGATGACAAAATATGAGGCGCACTTGTAATACTACACCATTAGAAGAGATAACTAATAAGTTTAGGATGAAAAATTATCTTGTGTTGCATTATAATCTTTTAGTTGGTGAGATGCACTACGGTCCATTTAGAGGTGTAAAACGTGCCGGCCCGGCGCACGAAGTCGCGTGCTTCACGTGCCATGTGTCGTGCTGTGCTGTTCCAACGATTTAAACGTGATGTGCCGTGCTGTACTTTACTAGTCAAAAGCTAGGCACAACACAGCACACGAATAAACGTGTCGTGATGTGCCGTGCTGGCACACGTGCTATAAACGATTTGAAATCACTTAATGTATACATTAAGTCGGACATTATTACAAGAATTTAATTAGACAACATATCATTTGAAATTATTTCAAGTAAAATTAACAAGTTTATTCAATAAAAAGAAATAGCCCATCAAATATAAAATTGGATTATTGTCATGTAAATTAATGTTCTAGTTTAATATAGGTGACGACATTATAACAACGATATTGAAATATATTTTCCAAATATTAAGGTATTATATGTGTTGTTATAAATAAGTCAGCATGAAATGTTAAAAACTAGCTAGAATAGTGACTCTTTTGTGAAATATACAAAAAAATGTGATGTATTATGCCTTGTTATATGGTGTATTTGTACATGTTATGACGTGCTTTCTTAACGTGCCGGGCTGGGCTGTGCCACGTGCTTATCCGTGTCGCATGTTGTGCTATGCTACTGTGCCAATTAGTCAAACCCAGCATGTCCCATTTAACTAACGTGTTGTGCTGGGCTGGGCTAAGTCACGTGCTGGGCTGGGCTGTGCTCAAATTTTAGCGTGCTGTGCTGGGATGTTCTTGTGCTGGCACATCCCAATTTACACCTCTAGGTCCGGTTATTCGTCGGTGGCGGTGTTGGGCAAATCTGCCACAGCGGCTACAGTGACTGCTATATGCGGTTTTGGGCCACGATTTTACCAGGTAAACGGCCCATGTTGTTAACTGGATTATTTAGGGTCAAGAAGTTTCCGTAAACTCTTGCACCCCATATATATAACCATCTTTACATAGTAAAAACAAATTCTCAAAAACCCTAAGTTTCTCATCGCGATGTCTTCATCATCTGCGGTTACTTCTAAACTCATTGGTCCTCCATCAATACAGGGCTTAACTATTAGAAGCAGGAGATCGGGTTCTTCTTCTGGTAGCAGGAAATCTGGATCTTCTTCTTCTCCTTTTCCTACTAGAGCCACTTCTGGTAGTAATAGAGGACTTACGGAGAAAGGATCAGCCACATATCTTTCGAGTGAAAATCCATTAGTTGATTTTTTCTTCCATGTAGTCCCCGATACTCCACATGAAAGCGTAACCCAAAGATTAGAATCAGCATGGAAATATGATTCCTTGAAAGCTCTTAAGTTGATATGTAACTTGAGAGGTGTGAGAGGGACCGGTAAATCAAACAAAGAAGGATTTTACGCCGCGGCGTTATGGCTTCACAACAAACATCCCAAAACTTTAGCTATTAATCTTAAATCTATCGCCGATTTTGGGTATTTCAAAGATTTACCAGAGATACTCTTCAGATTACATGAAGGGATTGAGATCCGAAAGGAACGAAAGAGCAAATGGAAGATTGAGAAGCGTCTTTATATTAACATAATGAACAAGAAGAGGAAGGTTAAAGTGAATTCTGGCGATCCAAAGAAGAAGAAGAAGACTGGGAATGAAAAGGCTATTGAGTTGTCGAAAAGAGCAATTGAGAGGTATGTAAAAGATACCAAGTACAAAGATTTGCATGATAAAATATCTGATCTTTTTGCCGAATTTTTGATCTCTGATTTGAAGTATTTGAATTCTGGTGAGTTTGGTAAGATTAGTTTAGCTTCGAAATGGTGTCCTTCATTAGATTCTTGCTTCGATAAAGCTACTCTTTTATGTGAAAGCATTGCTAGAAGAATTTTTCCCCGTAATTCGAATCCTGACTATGAAAATATCCTAGAGGCTCATTATACTTATCGAATTCGTCGCCGCTTGCGGAAAGAGTACTTAGTTCCTTTACGAAAAGTGTTGGAATTGCCTGAAGTTTACATTGTTGAAATATTGTCTCCCTTGCTTTCGGCTACTTTCGGCTACCCACACTTTGTTGCTTTCGGCTACCCACCCACGCTGCTGTCTCCCATGCTCCTTCCTCGTCCATGCATATCCATGCTCTACCATACACCGCACATACTCTCCCATACACTCACTCATGTATGCTCGCCTACGTGATGCCGATGCTACCTCGCCCATGCTCTCCCACGTGATGCTCATGTCTCCCTCGAGCTGCATGCCTCTACCCACACCCTTCTCTCCTTCCCATTCCTTGCTGTCGACAGTCCTCCCACAACTGATGGTTTCGTCCCACGTTTTGTCTCCTCTCCACGCTCTCGTTGTCAGCAGCCCATGAGCTGTCTTTACCCAAGTCTTGTAATTCATTTTATGTTAACACTATAAATAGGTAGCACTTGTACATGTAAATCACACAACAATTGAATACAATGTAGTCTATTACCGTTCTCACCTGTGCCATGGCTATTTCTATCATGGTATCAGAGCTAGAAAAGATCTAAAACCTGTTTCCGCTGTGTTAAGAAGTTATCAAGTCCTTCATTCTTCCTGTTTCCGCTGTGTTAAGAAGCAACCAAGCTCGAGCAGCAACATCTCTTTCATCAGGCTCGAGCTTCACCTCTTTGTTAACAGTCCCGAACAGCAACACCATCACTGTCCATCTCCGTCGAACCTACATGCTCGTCGTCCCTGAATTTGGTTCATCTTCACCGCTGCTGCCAATGACCACCAAAATCGATCTGAAATCCATTTCCGCTGCAAATCAAATCCAGAGTTAAGAAGTATCATTTTGTTTTTCATATCCAATCCCAGTTCAGAAATCCCGCTGCATGTCGAGCAACAAATCCTGAGTTCCATCCATGGCAGTAACACCATCGATTCTCCTTCGCTACCATGTTTATCAACTGCAATGACACCGTGAACATCATCCTGAGTTCCATCCAGTCAATGTTCCAATAACAAATCCAGTGACATCTCCTGTGACAACAACTCCAGTGAGTATACTTCAAGATGCACTTGATTATGTGTGTGGTATTAATCCCACAGCTTCACTCAGCAGCTTCATCTCGTCATCCTTTTCCATTGCTCACGGCCATTACCCCGAGCTCCGATCAATCAACAGCCAATAGTCGTCGTCCCATGTCATTATCAGTTCGAGCTTTTCACAGCTCCTTCTCATTTCATCTCAGCCACGAGCTTCTCTGCCATTATCAACTGTCCCGTCGAGCTCCAACAATGGCAGTAACCATGTACCGTTCCATGCTTCTTTGGAACAAACCATTTATCATCATTCCTTCATTCCATGTCTTGGTTCACAATCCGAGCGATATCTTCCATGAACCAGCAACAACTCCTCCGTCGAGAACCAACGTCTTTGTTCTCAAGCATCTCTGAACTGCCATCACCATGCTCGTCTTCAGTTCGAGGTCCGTTATATCAACCACCAAGTTGGTCTTAATCCAAACTCGTGTCTAGTTCTCCCGCAACTCCTGTTTAGCAAAGAACTCCATTTTCGTCTCGACAGCAAATCCGTTTTGTCAGTTTCCAACAGCAGCCATCGATAACTCCATTACTCTTTATCACAGCTTCGTTCTCATTACCTAAGTGCCGATAATGGCAGCAACGCTGTTAAGTCTCAGTTGGTCTTAATTCCAGCTCGAGTACGTACTCATTATCATCCTCCGGTCATACATGTCATCACCAAGTTCGGTTCACCAGTCAATGGAAGCATCAGCTACCACTACTTCATCATCACGGCAATCATTATTCCAGAGAGGAACAATTGATCATGCCTTCTACCCGATCTCCAATAGTCATGGCAAGCTCAAGCCGTCTCGAGCTCCAAACAGCCGGAGCGTAGTTCGTCTCCGTTTTATCTTTGTCTCTGTTCGTTGTCTTCATCACCACTGTTAACCGTAACAGCAGCAGCTCATTCAGATCCAGTTGTATTCAAACTCGAGAGGCTCGAGTTTGAGGGGAGGTGTTAGAAATAGTCCCAAATAGTCCCATTTGTGGTTTCCGTACCACCCAGTGTAAGTGTATCCGTGGTTTCCGTACCACCCAGTATTAGTATGTTCGTAGTTTCCGTACTATCCAGTATCAGTATGTCCGTGGTTTCCATACCACTCAGTATCCGCCAGTGTGCATCCATGGCTTCCGTGCCACTCATTCAGTGTTTCGACATGGGCAGCAATCCGTAGGCCACAATCCGCGTGCAGCCTCAGATGGCGTTCCACAATACGTGTGCTACAATCCGCCTTCCATGCTTCAAGTCTATCACCACAGTGTTCATCACCACCACAATCACGTCAAGTCCTCTTTTAATAATCGTTCAAGTTGAACACTACATTTCTCTCCGTGTTCAACTTGAGGGGGGGTGTTGAAATATTGTCTCCCTTGCTTTCGGCTACTTTCGGCTACCCACACTTTGTTGCTTTCGGCTACCCACCCACGCTGCTGTCTCCCATGCTCCTTCCTCGTCCATGCATATCCATGCTCTACCATACACCGCACATACTCTCCCATACACTCACTCATGTATGCTCGCCTACGTGATGCCGATGCTACCTCGCCCATGCTCTCCCACGTGATGCTCATGTCTCCCTCGAGCTGCATGCCTCTACCCACACCCTTCTCTCCTTCCCATTCCTTGCTGTCGACAGTCCTCCCACAACTGATGGTTTCGTCCCACGTTTTGTCTCCTCTCCACGCTCTCGTTGTCAGCAGCCCATGAGCTGTCTTTACCCAAGTCTTGTAATTCATTTTATGTTAACACTATAAATAGGTAGCACTTGTACATGTAAATCACACAACAATTGAATACAATGTAGTCTATTACCGTTCTCACCTGTGCCATGGCTATTTCTATCATACATGAGTTCTAAGATGTGGAATTCGTTGCCGTATAGTCACGTTTCATCTGTTGCTATGAAAAAATACAAGAGTTTCTTCAAAGAGCGTGATAAAAAAAGGTTTAATCAGTATCTAGAAAGTGTTAAAAAAGGAGAGACAAAGATTGCTGCGGGTGCATTGTTACCTCATGAAGTCATTGCTTCTTTGAATGATCATGAAGAAGATGGTGATTGTAATGTTGCGGAGCTACAATGGCGTAGAATGGTGGATGATATGACGAAAATTGGAAAGTTAAATGACTGTCTTGCAATCTGTGATGTATCTGGTAGTATGAGAGGAACTCCAATGGAAGTCTCTGTTGCTCTTGGTTTGTTAATATCAGAAATGAGTCGAGAACCATGGAAAGGAAAACTTATCACTTTCCACCAAAATCCTACATTACACGAGATTAAAGGTGATGATTTGAAATCAAAGACAACGTTCATTAAACAGATGGAATGGGGGATGACAACTAATTTCCAAAAGATGTTCGACATAATACTGGAAGTTGCAGTGGAAGGGAAATTGAAGGAAGATCAGATGATAAAACGTCTTTTTGTGTTTAGTGATATGGAGTTCGACGAAGCTACAGGGAAAACGAAGAATAAGAATGATACTAGCCAGACTTACTACGATCCTAAGAATAGGTTTTGGATGCTTCCAGATGCAGATGAGGTCCCTGAGGATCAATGGGAGACGGACTACAAGGTGATACAAAAGAAGTTTAGGGAGAAAGGATACATTAATGTGCCAGAGATTGTGTTTTGGAACCTTCGAGACTCTAGATCAACTCCGGTGTTGGGTCACCAAAAGGGCGTGGCTTTGGTTAGTGGGTTCTCAAAGAATTCGTTGAAGCTTTTTCTCGAGGGTTCAGACTTAAGTGAAATTACACCCGTCGGAATCATGGAAAAAGCAATCTCTGGCGAGGAATACAACAAACTTGTTGTAGTTGACTGATTATTGATTCTTCATCCTCAATTCAAGAACCTGACAGGCATGTCAATGGTGCAAACTGTGCTTTGAGCAGTTTTTTCCTCCTTCCGTTTTGTTTAGTTCAGCTTATACTGTCTTAGGAAATATACCAACAATTTGAGTAACAGTCTGAAAGTTTTAGGCGCTTTTCTTCTTATTAGAGAAAAACTTAATCTCCTCCATCAACTCAAGCTTTAAATTCATTACTTTCACAGAATATAATTACGTTTTATATAGTCCACATCAGCTTTGCTCGAAAATTTGCTCGAGCATTTTCAAACTCGCAGTATGACATTGGTACATTATTCGATCCTCCTTGAGCATCTAGGATATGCTGATCACTTCAATCTTAATATAATCTGTGTGATTTTTTATCTGAATTTCAAATGTGTAGGATCAATTGAGAGATGTATTACGTTCGATAATGTGTACTCTTTCGGTTGTTGGTGCTATCTGGATTGTTGAGCAAGTGGGACTTAATTTTTGTTAATTCTATTGAATTATGGATGGTTGACTCTTTGATTGTTCGTACATTGCTTAATGGTGATTTTTTCGTATCAAATACTGATTTTGGTACGCTTGAATAAATTGGACGGACCAGTTATTAATAGCATGTTAGATAGATTCTAACAAGTATGGAAAAGATTCTCTAGAATTTGTGCACTGGTCAGTAGCAACATACCAGATAGATTTGTAACCAAAGTTCCGACAGGTTTCAATTGTTAGAACTAGTATCTGCAAGCAATCAAAATCTGCTCACATGTAGCATTCTTAGAAATGGGGAATTCATAGTCTCAAGTGTCAAGTATCAAACTTTTTAAGAGCTTTATTTTCCAGGTTGTAGATAGAGAGAATTTTTTTTATCCGTCCAACAAAAGAAAACCACCCCTATTAGTAAGCATAAATAGCACACAATTCTGTGGTATACATAACGAGAAAACTTCACTCTATTTTCGAGACTGCTTCTCTTCTGTAGTCTTCTTCTTGAAAGACCATAATGTTGTATGTTCAATACTATACTCAGAACGAGACAACCACTCTATTGAAACAACTAGATTAAAGTATTAAACCAGTTTTCTTTTCTACTAAAAGCTTGTGTGACGAAGTTGATTCATCAGCCAAGTAAGAAGCCCATGTCTTTCCTTTATTGTCTAACTAATGAAGCGCTCCATCTGCAAGTACACCTGGATCATTCCTAAAAGAATCACTTGTTTCTCCAACCAATACCCCTATAATTTGGACGAGCGCCACATATCCATGTTGTTTCTTTTGAATAATACATTATTCTAACAACTTTGTAATCCTCCGTATTACAAACTTGTTATTGATACTAATATAAAGCATTATATGGTTGTTAGAATATTTTAACATCAAAAGAAACGTCATAAATGTGTTGCGCTCGTTCAACTTTATACTCTGGAAGCGGTATTTGATGGAGAAACACGGCACACTATTTAGGAATGATCCTGGTGTACTGTTAGATGCACTGATGCAGGGCTTCGTTGGTTGGAAAATTAAGGAAAGATATGTGCTTTTTGTTTGGCTGATGAAAAATTCAATTCTCCCAGAAGCAAAGGGTAATTTAATCTAGCTGTTTTCGGAGGGTTGTTGTCTGATATTGAACATAGTATTTATGGTTTTTCAAGAAAATTGTAGATGAGAAATAATCTTGACAATGAAGTGAAGTTTTCTTCCATTTTCTCATACTAGTTGGGGGAGGTTCTCTATCGTTTCTTTCTGTTTACCTTATTGTCTTGTCCTTACGAAGGCTCGTTCTGTCATGTTGTTAGAAAAATAATGTTATGTTCAGGTGAATCATTATATACCACAGATGTCAAAGTAACAAAATTCTTATAAACAAATAAATTTTCAAATTTTCTCATCACACAACTCGTTGGAGGTTTTAGGAGCTTTAGTATTACGATTGGCGAACACTTAATATAGACAAATCTCAGTTATATATATTGCTATAAAAGTTATACTGTTACTACCATATGGTATCTTATATTCCTAACTCCACATTTATCTGTATTTCATTTGTACTGAAAAAGTGAATTATCAAAAATTGGTATGGTCGGGAAAAGTTGGAAGGTGAATTATGAGCTAATTTAGGGAGAGAGCTCAGTAGTACACTCTTTTACGTTGTCAATGAAAAACTTATGCGTTAGTATTAGTTGAAATTGATGAGTCGTTCTTTTGCATTTGGAAGAAGTGACAAGCATATATCATGTCAAATGTCTTATATACATACATCCTACTGAATTTCTTCGGAACAGCCATGATCATTTTCGATTTTAACCACATTCTGAAGTCTCATGCTTAAACCAAATTCTACATCCTCTACATCCATCTGGAAACAGAGGATATATAAAGAACACGAGTCAATTGAATCCATTGTTCAAGAGTATGAAGAGTATTATTGTCAAGAACTCAAAACTCAAAAGTGGCAAGTATGAAGTGAAAGCAGCTGTTTGGATAGCGACCAGACAACCATGTCGCAAAGGATTTCATATCTGCACATCCATCTGCATTCCACTTCCCACTCTGGTAATGTTCTCCTTTTTGAATTGAATTGAATCTCAGCAATCTTCTCGGAGGATTCGATATCTATCCTTTTCCAACTCTATCATTTCACTCTCAACCAATTGCTATTGTTCACTGCCCTGTAATTTCACTTTCAACCAATTGCTCTTGTTCACAGCGCTGTAATTTGATCTTTCCATCCGACACTCCACTCAAAAATCTGAGTTGGTTTTTCAATTTCCTCAACATCAATTCCAGATGCGTAAGACATTGAATCTCTTCTCATACAACTGCAACCTTTTGTTATAAAACTCCTTAATAATGTCTTCTGCCTAATCATACTTCTTCATTGCACCTTTGAAGTCCAAAAGATGCATGTTTGTAGTGTTAATCTACTTTTCGGAGTTTGAACCATTTTAGGAGCCCCTCTTATCGTGCGAGCTCTATAGTCTCCTTATACCTTAAGCTGACTCAAATATCTTCAATTGTAGTATTTCTATAGTCCTTTATTTTCTTGATGGATTCCCTGTAGTCCACATTTTCTCCAGGACTATTTTTGTAGTCCACAGTCCATTGCCGGATTGGCAGCTTCAGTTGTCTTTATTATTGTAACATTTGTTTCTTTATCCACATTTGTATTATTGTCAAGAGCTCAAAATAAGTTGGTTCCATTAATTGAATCCTTTATTCCACACACTCACGATCTTCTTCAGTTTCCTTGTTTGTTAGCATCTGAATGATACATGAGGGGAGAAAAATTAGATTGTGTTGCATAGTAGTCAATCAGTGATCATTGTTTTTTCAGTGATCAGTGATCATTGTTTCAATCGTGTTATTTATTGTCTAATATGAAAGCAGGAAAACTGCGCAACATCTCCGCCTAACTGGTTGCTTCTTTGAGATGGTTGCCTCTTGAAAATGAAATACATATTGTATCTCACACAGGAAAAACCTGAGATTGGTGAAATCTGAGAGAATTCAAGCCTGGGTGTTTTCCTATCTAATAAATGACTAGATGGGGCGTTTTGAGTTGTTTAAGCTAATTTATCGTCTTGCTTTCTGTTCACCGCCGCATTGTTGCAAAATAACTAATACTGTAAAATCGAAGTATTCCTCTAACTAAATCATGAAAATTTGTTGAATTTCATAAAAGTTTATAGTTGCATATTTGTTTAGTTGTGTTCAACATCCTTGGGCAAAACAATCATACAACTGGGAAAACATGGATGCACCCATTGCAAGTAAGATATTGAAGGATTAAACAATTCCCCAATTGGAAAACTACCACCTATGACGATGGGGTGGTAAAGTATGGTAATGTGTGGTAACTTGGTAACTTTACCATGAATTAACCATCTAAATAACCTTTTCGGCTTCTTATGAAGGGGCTTTGCTTTCTTATGAAGGGGCTTTGCTCTCTCAACCGATAAACCAATCTCATCCGGCGTTTTCTCCTACTCCACCGTAAGTAATTCAGGTTTGTTCAATAACCACGTTTGAGACAACTAAAATTTCAATATCCTCCATCATCCCAACCTATAGAAACAATTTTCTAAGACAACCAGTATGTAATAATTCATGTAAAAATAAGTGTAAGAATTCAGATTTCGCCGAGGAATATCTTTTGAATAGTAAATAATCAAGCAAATCAATGTATGTACCCAATTTACATGCAGAGTTTGCCACTCTTATCATTTTCAGTTTTACACGCATTTTTAACTTCTAGCACGAGAATGTATTTGCCACAAACACAATACATAAACAAGGAAGATCATAACACGAGAAATTTGGTTATAATATGTTTTCCTACCACATCGATGATTTATGGAATCAAAAAAATTAAACATAACATTTATTTGATGGTCATTTTTTTCCATACTTTGTGTTCGCTATGAAGACGAATCACGCATTATGAATGTGTTTAGTGTTTGTTTTTTCTTATAGACGTCAAGTCCATGTTTCTGATCTCGATTTCCCTCGACATGCAGTGTTGTACATTTACTGTACAATTCTTTAATGGTTGATCAACCAGTTTCCGGTTTAGATGGCTAATGTCAGCGCCCAACATACAACCGCTAATGACTTTAGCTCAAAAGAACAAACACCATAGGATTTTTTTAGTTTTTTTGGGCTATTCAGGTCACCGATGACGACAACCAATAATGTTTACTCTCTATTGAGATATGATCGTGCTCCAGGGGGTCGAGATGACTTATTTTATTTGGATAACTGGCGATCCCGAGCACACATTTCTAATTTTACGTAGCGAATGAATATTTGAGAGATCTTGAATGAATTAACATGCACGAAACGCTAATAGATTGATGCAGAGTAAAAAGAATAGTTTTGGTGGATCTGGAACAAATTCTGTAGACCGAATTAAATTCAATTGATAAAAAAAAAAAACAGCAATTTTTTGTTTCCCAATTAGTCGGCTAGAAGTTTTCATTCAACATATTTCCAGTCTCCTCCATCCTCTCAATCTTCGAAGTTTTTTCAAAGACGACAAACATGCAGCTAATTGGTTACTCTTCATGTTATATTATGGCGATTCAATGAATCAATATATACAGAACTAAGCTTAATACCCTTGAAATTAGATGAGTGATATAAGTTGGATTGTGTAACTTGTGTTGCATTATTATAGTCTTGTCAGTATTCATTATTCATCGTTTCAACTTTGTTATTCATCGTTTGTGTTAAGGATCGAGCAAGAGAGAGGAGAGCATAAACGCGCGGAAGCAATAGACTACATTGATTATAATCTTGGTGTGTCTTTCTCATTAGATCTTCCAGATATTTATACAATCACAAGACTTGGTTCTCAAGACACAAGACTTGGTTATCAAGATATTCAATTCCTAATATAACTCACACACTTTAAATTACGTATCTCCTAAATATAGACTCTCCTATATTATTTCCTAATACCCTCCCTCAAGATGGAGTATGGAGATCACGAATGCCCATCTTGGACAAAAGAAATTTAAACTAAGCTTTTCCTAACGCTTTTGCGAAAATATCTTCCAATCGTAGTTTAAGGATGTTTCGGTCCCCTTCGTAGTTTAAGGACATTTCGGTCCCCTTCGTAGTTTAAGGACGTTTCGGTCCCAATAGTAGTTTTAGAACATACAGGTTCCATCGTAGTTTAGGGACATTTCGGTCCTGATTGTAGTTTAAGGACATTACGGTCCCATCTTCATAGTTTAAGGACATTAGGGTCCCATTTTCATAGTTTAGGGACATTACGGTCCTCTTCATAGTTTAGGGACATTTCGGTCCCTCCCTTGGTTTCTTCAGTAGAATACTTCTGTACTCCCTTGACAGCATGCAAACTTGCATATCCCTCTGTGTTCCCTACAATACTCTCATCTTCTATTTTATCTTCTCTTCATATGTTTCCATATCTTCATGATCACAACTTTCCGTTGTTGTGACGTTCTCTACAACTCATAGGTTCGCTAACCTATCTCTTGTTGTTCTCTACAACTCATAGGATTTTAACCTACTATTGTTGTTTTATCTCTCTCATCACCTCTTGGTGATTGCTTCTCTTTCTTCACAACCTTGTAGTTGTTTCTTCTTCTTCTTCTCTTCTCGGTAATTCGAATTCAAACTGCGATTGTCACTTTAATCTCCTAAAACAGTCTCAATCTCGAGCCAAACACCAATCTGTTTTTCAACAATTTTATACCACCTGCTCCTTATTCCACTCGAGCTCAAGAACCCATCTGAATCCCCTTCGCTCATTAGACAAAACCAGTGGAAGCAAACACAACCATAACCAATCGATTACCACATACCAACATCAGGTCCTCGATTTGGTTTTCCGTCACAAAACTCACCAAACTTCGTTTCCTGTTCTCTTTCGATGTCAAACAAATTCATCCATCCATCCATCCAATTTTTATTTTTATTTTTATTTTTTTTAACATCTATTCGCTGGAATCAACAGATATCTCCATTTATCTCTCTTTGGAAAGCAACATGCTTCTTCTTCACTTGGTTTCTCAGCTTCAAACAAGTCCAAAAAAACTCACACAAAACTCCAACTGAGCTCGTGTTCTTCTTAACTTCTAAACCAAGTTCTTCCGACCCTTTGAATCAACACCCATCAGATCCATGTTTTTCTGGCGTATCATAATACTCATTACTCACAACTTTCTCGAGCTTTACCTGCAGCATCCACTCACATCGACCTTGATCATCAACACCAGACCATTCGAAGTTTTCTTCTCAACATTGGCAGCAAGCTATTATTTTCTGCCAAGCTCTTCTATCAAAATTCCCTGAACTTCTCAATAACAATCTTCTTTCATACTTCTTTTTCAGATTAACCAAGTCAACATAAGACTATGGCTACAATAGCTAGACACATGCATTTTTTTTCCCTCTTCTTCTTCTCTCTTCTTTTTCTTCTTCTCAGCCGTATCTCGTCTGCCATGTTTTCTCGGCATCAATAACATGCCCTAAAATCGATTTTCAATCGACATCAAGCTTCTCTTTCTTATCACAACTTTGCAAACTCTTTACGAAAACATCTAACTTCTCTTCCTCTCCTCTCTCCCTCTCACCTTGCTCTGATACCATGTTAAGGATCGAGCAAGAGAGAGGAGAGCATAAACGCGCGGAAGCAATAGACTACATTGATTATAATCTTGGTGTGTCTTTCTCATTAGATCTTCAAGATATTTATACAATCACAAGACTTGGTTCTCAAGACACAAGACTTGGTTATCAAGATATTCAATTCCTAATATAACTCACACACTTTAAATTACGTATCTCCTAAATATAGACTCTCCTATATTATTTCCTAATAGTTTGATACTCTGATGCGAAAGCGAAGAAACTGTCTGTGAGTGTATCACTTCCGAAGAAACTGTGAAACATCTCGGCGCTACACCTGACATGTTTGATGGGATTGACTAGTTTGACATCCTTGAATATGAGGTAATTACTGTATTTCGTTGGTGAAATGTAAAGAAAATGACTTACAGAACCTTTTTCAAGCTGTAGGATGAAAAAATAGTAGGCGGATGAAAAACTATTAGGCGCATTTGTAATTTCCATACAATAAATTTTCCTTTGTAATACTACACCACAACTAGGGATGCATCATGGTCCGTTAGCGGCGTTGTTCGGCAAATCTGCGACCACGACTGCCATGGTCGGTTTTGGCCAACGGTTTTAGCCCACAACTTATAGGTATACGGGCCATTTTGTTAACGGGTTTTATTTAGGGTTAACAAATTTTCCGGAAACTATAGCCGCTGTAAACTCTTGCACCCCCATATATAATGTCATTGGGATTTGGGAGATGTATTACATTGGAGAAGAAAAGTTGTGTTGGAAATTTAACAGTAAAACAGGGTGAAGAAAAGAATGTTGTATTAGGGTTCAAGGATCTTATGAAAGATTCTTTTCGACAATTATTCGACCATTTCCCAATTGAATTGGCGAGTACAAACAGGTCAATGAATATCGCCGTCAGGATACTTGAATCCCCACAACAGTGTCGGATTCAAATCTTGTACGACCTTGATCCAACCAGGAACACACTGGTTTTGTTTCTGATGATGCTTGAAAGAAAGAAAACAGAGAGAGTTGAGAGATGTGTTTTGAATGAAAACAAGTCTCCTATTTAAAGAGGAAATCACACCCTTTGTAGATGACTCTTCATCTCTACAGGCATATTTTCAGAGTGAACAAGCGCGTCTCTTCCTTCAATGCGTCCATTTGTGAAACGATTCAGGTTTTCTAACTGACAATAGAAACCTTATAACAGAAAAATTCCAGCGAGATTTATGTTCACGTCGAACCCCGGAAGCTTCTTACATGCCTAAAATTCAAGGGTTTGTTGAAAATATCCAACATTATCCCCTTATTTTCAAAAAACAAAATAAGGAATAATAAAAAAAAAAAAAATGGAGTGGATGCATCACCTAAGTGACTGCCTACGTAACCGAGTGGGATCAATCCAACGTAGATCAAGCTAAGTTGAGACAAAGCATCATCGTGGAAATCAATACATAAATGATAGGTACCTTTTGGGTTTTAACCTCCACTTAGTGTAAGATATTCAAAGCTTCATCAGGGTCCTATGGTGAATTTAATCTTGAACCAAGTACCCCTTGTGATTAAGCCGGAACCTCCACGCATATTGATTTCTGGAAGTAGTGTGTTCCGTAGCTCGCACATTAATGGCCCTGTGCTTTCTTCTGGATTCATGAGTCCTTTTCTGAGAACGGCCTTATTCTCATAGGAAACGGCCTGATTTCCAAATACTCATATGGGTAAGTCTCGAAGGTGTTTCTGCGAGACACCTTGTGATAAAAGTTAGACTTATTAAGGATTTTCATCCATCCATAAGATCATGCAGAATCACTACACTAGAAGGACAATGGGAAATTTTAGTTCAGTGTACCATAACCACTGCAATAACTTGTTAGTACCACATTGAACTTAGTTTATCTTTTTCAAAATATAACATAAGTTGGGTTTCCGTTATTGATGATCAAACTTATTTCACAGACCTGAGTCCCATCTCCTTATACTTTATTGAATGCACATCCTTTGGTAGACACTTTTTGAAAGGGTCTGCCAAGTTCTTTTTCGATTCAATATAGTTTACTGCAACTACTCCCCTTTTGAGTAATTGTCTGACAATCTGATGTCTAAGACTAGCATGTCTTGACTTTCCATTATAAGTCTTATTTGAGACCTTATAGATCGTAATATGATTATCACAGTTAATCATAACAAAATGAGTTGGCTTCATCCATAATGGGATTTCTACTATTAAATTTCTAAGCCATTCTGCCTCCTTAAATGCATCTGCTAGTGCAATCAATTGTGACAACATTGTTGAATCAGAAATACAAGTATGCTTCTTGGAACTCCAAGACACAGCAGCAACTCCCAATGTAAATATCCATCCACTTGTAGATTTGGATTTGGATTTTACATTGTTCCAGTTCGCATCACTGTATTGAAATTGTTTTCCAATGTTAAATTCTAGGGTTACTTGAGAAACGACATAGAACTCACACTGCTTGGGCTATGTCTGGTCTTGTGCAATGCATATCATACATAAGACTGCCAACAACACTGGAATACTCAAGTTGTTTATGAGCTCTATCAGTGTTCTTCATTAACTTCACACTAGGATCTAGAGGGATAGGTGTTGGTTTGTCATCAAAATGACCATATTTCTTGAGAAATTTCTCAATGTAATGAGATTGGGTTAAGACCAACTCATCCCCTTTCTTAGGATTTTAATTCCTAATATCGCATCATCCTCCCCTAGATCTTTCATGTCAAAGTTTGAAGTAAGGAATATCTCAGTTTGTTCCATAATAGACAAGTCAGGCCCAAAAATAAGCATGTCATCAATATACAAACATAGAATCACGCACTCAGATTTATCTTGTTTACTATAGATACATTTATCAGCATCATTCACAACAAAACCATGTGACTAAGCTACTTTGTCGAACTTCTCATGCCATTGCATGGGATCTTTCTTTAAGCCATAAAGAAATTTCACTAGTTTATACACTTTCTTCTCTTGTCCTGGAAATATGAAACCTTCAGGTTGTTCCACATATATCTCTTCTTCTAAATCACCATTTAGAAAAGCGGTTTTGACATCCATTTGATGTACAACTAACTAGCTTGTGAACAGAAGCTAGTGCAATCAAGCAACAAATAGATGTGATTCGTGCAACAGGTGCATATGTATCAAAGTAATCAATACCATGTTGTTGTTTGTAACCCTTAGCAACCGATCTGGCCTTAAATTTATCAATGGTACCATCAGCATTCAACTTTCTCTTGAATATCCATTTACACCCTATTGCCTTAGCAACAGGAGGTAAATCACAGTATATCCAAGTTCCATTTGTCCCATGGGAATGCTTTTCATCATTGATAGCTTCTTTCCAGAAATAAGCATCTCTGGAGATTATTGCCTCAGTATAGGTTTTAGGATCACCTTCATCATGCATATTATACATGGTAGTGCTAAGAATTTCATTCTTATCACCCTCTACAAGGTAATATTTAAAATCTGAGTCAGGCATTTTCTCTATTCTTCCTCGCTTACTTTTTCTAGGTTCAATATCTTCATTAAGAACTGAGATATCATTGTTTTGTGTATAAGAGGAAGGTTCATCATTTTTATTAGTCTCCATTGGTTCTAGACTTGGTAACAATGGGTTTTCAGTGGGTAGTGTCTGCGAACTTGTCCTTGTCATGCTTTCAAAAAAAATTACATCTACAGATTCTATAATCTCAAAAGTGTCAAGGATTAAACATCTGTAAGTGATAGTATTAAGCGAGTATCCCACGAAATCACATTTATAAGCTCTATTTCCTAACTTTGGTATTTTAGGTTCAAGTTTTCTAAGGTCGAACCCTGGGATCTGCCTAAATGCCTATAATTCAAGAGTTTGTTGAAAATATCCAAAACGTTGTTGGCCTTACATGTGGATCGGGATGGGGGTTTTCTTCTTGTCGCCGGTGCTATATGGATTGTCCGCCAGCGGCGGTGTTCGTCAATTCAATTGGATTTACATATTTGATTTCCTACATTGTTTATGTTCCATTATTCTCTTGTATGTATATGATTGATTGAATTTTAGAATGGCATATGCCAACAATTTGAGTAACCGTCTGAAAGTTTTATTTTCTTTTCTTATTAGAGAAAAATTCAATATCCTCCCTCATCTCACGCTCTAAATTATATTTTATATATATATATGTCCCAGTTGATATCCATCGTCTGACTCGTATTGCTCGTCCGGTGTATGGGAGAAAAATTGCTCGAGCACTTTTGAACTAGATGTATCACATTCAATTTTGGTAAATTGTTCGATCTTGAGTAACTAGAAAGGAACTGACTATGTATTTTGTGATTTTGAATTTTGTTGTGGTTATTGTAGTTAAATGTCAAGGATCAAATGGCGGGAGATGTAAGAAAAGTTGTTGGTCTTATATGTGGTTGTTACGGGGTACTCTACCTGTGGTTTGTGCTGCTATATGGATTGTTGGGTAAGTGATCTTTAATTTTTTATTAACTCGGTTGGATTATATCGTTCAAGTATTTTTTAATAATGAATGTTGACCCCGGGACAGTTGGTATTGTTTTGTGTATGAATCCAGTGAAGACAGAAGTTTAGATGTTTGGGGGATCCTAACCGTATAAAATCAAAATGTCTTAATACACTTGGGGATACTCAAGGGTAATTTAATCAATACCAAGTTTTTGTTTTTATAAGGGATTTTCCAAAACAAAAAAAAGTTATTTGTTTTATGAGTATCCCCAAATTTGTGGTAGTATTCCCAATTGTGCGCGAAATTTATGTGTGTTAGTATACCATAGTCAACATTCAAGTATGCCAAAGTAACCAAATCCAGTACACGGTACACTCTAAAGAAACTTGACCCATACTTGGATAGAATCTACCTAGCATGTCGGTACTAACCGGTTGAACTACTTGAAGAAGTGTGAGATTGGTTTGGGTTCAACTACAGTCCAGACCAAAGTTAATTTGGAGTAGGCTAGTGTCTGTAGCGGCTAAATACAGTGTATGTTTAATCTGGACTAGGCCCCGGGGTTTTTCTGCATTTTCGGTTTCCTCATTAACAAAATTTCTGGTGTCTGTGTTATTTTTTTTCCGCATTATATTTTTATATAATTGAAATAATACAGGTTGTGCGTTGTTCAATCAATTAGAATATCCGACCATTTTGGTTGTTGATTTAAATTGATTGACACTTGGATATTGGTCTTTGTTACCATCCAAGTTATCTCTCTTTGATTAGACTCGCGAATCATATTTTCTTGAGTAAATCAAATCGAGAGATTGAGATAATAACTCCTTGAGTATTTTCTATTCATTGAGTCTAATTGTCTAGTTGATTCTCTAGAAAACAACTTGAAGTTGTCCATGCAGATTGCTATTCGAAATATTGGGTGGTGTTGTTAGACCCCCACTTTTTCAATTGGTATCAGAGCATGCAAACAGGTTAAAGACCTCACAAGTCTGTGTTTGTAGAAATATGACACTATGGACAGAGGTGCTATCTCAATAAACGTACCACCAGTCTTCGATGGCTCTAATTACTTATGGTGGAAAATTGCTATGCGAGTTTTTCTTTAAGAACGTGATTTTAAATCATGGGTATATGTTGTTAATGGATATGATCCTCACGTTGCTGCAGAAGGAAAAAATGTTCCAAAGAATATTGCTGAATATACTCCTACAGAGATTCTTGTTGCAAAGCAAAACTCCGACGGTTTGAATGCGATCATACATGCCATTACCCCAAATCTTCAGCACCATGTATCTAATTGCAGTAATTCGCAAGAAGCTTGGGATATCTTAGCAACCGTATTCGAAGGAAACTCCAGTGAAAATTATGTAAGGCTTCAGAACCTAAATTCAGATTGGGAAAACCTTTGTATGGCAGGTGGAGAAACATTTGTTGAGTTTAATCACAATGTGTCTGAAATTGTTAATGTATCTTTTGCATTGGGTAAGACTATTCCTGAAAAGGACATTGTGATGAAAATTCTCTGATCACTGCCATCTAGATATGATGCTAGCAAGCATGCCATCGTTGAGGGAAATAACCTAGATACTCTCTCCAGAACACGCTGGTGGGTAAGCTTAAGATCTTTGATCACGAACATTCATCCAAGGCTAAGGATGTTGCGTTCAAAGCACTAAAGGACACTAAATTACTTGATAAAAGTAAAAAAGTGTATATCTCGGAAGATGATCACTCTGAGATAGATTCATCAGATGAAGATCTTGACAAATCATTCTCGATGATCACAAGACAGTGTAGGGATCTTCTATTGAAGAGAAGTAAACGGTTCTCCAGAGATAAGCCTAAGGCATCAGTCAAACCTCATAATTGTATTCCTCCTAAAAACATGGATATTGATTAAACTGATGATGAGGATATGCCTTAGTGCTTTAAGTGTAAGGGATTTGGTCATTTAGCAAATGAGTGTCCAAATCGGAGAAAATACACAGGGAACAAAGGTCTTGCTGCAACTCTTGATGAAATGTCTGACGACTATGATTCAAATGAAGATAAGAAATCAAGTGTTGCACTTCTTGGTGAAAATATTGATTTTGATAATTGTATCAATACACATATCAATCTTAATATTCTTTCAGAAGATAATCCAACCGTTCTGGAAGAAAAGGTTGACTCCCTTCTTGGAAACACTATTTTTAATGACTCAGGATCCACTATATTCCTAGCTTCTTGCACAATTCGGAAGCCTGATTATTATCCAAGTGTGACATGATCATATTGTTCATTAAAAGGTTATGAACTCTCAAGGTGTTACAAGTTCAAACACAAGCAAAGAAACGTCAACAAACTTCAACGAAGAGCAAATCATTTAGCAAGAAAGCTCAAACTTGCTTAGAAGACTGCAGAGGTATGTAAGATTTTATCTTCGTCTAAGAAGTTAGTTTCCAAGTAAAAATCAAGACCATTTGAAAAGAAATTATGGTCAAATTGTTTTGATAGACAGAGGTCTCTATGGATTCCTCTCAAGAGGAAATTGGTGGAAAATTTGTTTTTCACCACAACACAACTTAATTATGTGGTTTCTAAAATCTTGTCTCATGTGCCTGATCAAAAGAGATAATGATTTTGTACCTCTCAGGCTTTAAGAAAAGTTTTCTTTTTTCTTTTCTTAGTTCTGTCTTATTTTTGATAATCAAATAAAAGAAAAAGGGTATTATCGACAACTTTACTCTTGATGGGGATAAGAGTTGATCGTTTATGAACCTATTTTATGTTTCGAACCCTACATTCCTTTACCTTCTCTAAAACCTCTTTTTATCTCTAGACTACTTGTTGGGCCAATTGTGAATTCCTCTCACAAACCAATTCGTTGATGGACGCTCCAAGAATGATGTCTTGCGATGGAAAATAAGGTAGTGTGATTGTTAAGCCATCAATCATGAAGGAAAAAGAAAAACCTCCATTGCCTCCAACCTTGAAAATAAAAAGAAGGAATATGAGGAAACCAAGGAATGTTCCTTCAAATTCTCAAAAGTTTTCTGATGTTCTTGAAGTGTTGAAGGAGCTGCCTAAGGAGATTCAAAAAATAAAGGCTTTTGTGTATAAGACTCTTGAGATTCATAAGGCCTTGGTTCGACAACAGAAACCCAGAAGGTTCATCGATATAAACTCATTTATTAATGAACCCTATGTTCCAATGGTTGTTGAGGACAAGGAGTTCGGGGACGATAATGAATTCTTCAAAGGTCTTATTTTCTAGTAAATCTTCTATGTTTTCTGTTTTATTTGGAAGAATAACTAGTGTTTTGGAATAGCCATGATTGTGATTACACATAGCTATATCCAATGAATTCATCTTCTTGTTTTTAGATTTATTGGTTTGAATTCTAAAGTTGTTTGGAAGATGATGGTTGAAGTATTAATATTTAAGATTTTATATATTTCAATATTTTGATGGGATACGTGTGTTTACGTCCGTGAACTTGATTATCCCATATTTTGTCAAAAGTAAAGTCGTTCACGTATTGGTATGCAAATATTGATAGAGGAATGATTGGACTTTTGGAAAAACACAAAAGTTAAGCCTATATTGTCAATCTTTCATGTAAGATAGGTTAAAATCTTTTGTGATTCAAGGATAAAATCTATTATGTCACTTTGTGATGGAAACATAAAAGAGGTCCTTGTTTTGTAATCCACGGTTTAGAGCTTAATTGTTCCATATTATTATGTATTACCGTGAAGGTTCCATCTTGTATCTTATGTTGAGCACGATACGACTAAGTCGATTTCTTATTGGCATGGTTGGTTGTTCCATAAAGATGCAATATGTTGAGCATTAAGAACTAAATTAATCCACTTGTGTGGTTATTTAGTTTGTATTCCATGAGTTCTCTCATGTTGAGTACATGGACAGTTAAGGTTGTCATTTTCTATGATAATCTTAGTCGGGGTTCGATAACCTCTTATGTTGAGCCCAAATGAACTAAATCAATCATCTAGTGTGATTATTTAGTTAGGACTCCATAGATTTTTCTCATGTCGAGTGTGGACAATTGAATTGATTACTTTGTGATTAGTTTAATTGTGTAATCCGGTTAGAGTATTTATGGGTTCTCTTGTGAATAATCTAATTGATGTATTAAGTCTCCATAAGTATACTTGTGATGAGCATATTTAGTCAAAGTAATTTTGGTTCGCTTTGGTTAATATGATTGAATATTTTGGATTCCAAATTCATACTTGTATGTAATTGGATGAGTCTAAAAAAATCATTCTTTTCTCTTGAAAATAAGGTCGGTTTTGTTGTTCCCTTGGGAATGACATCTTATGGGGGAGAGTTCTTTTGAACTTGCGCTTAATTTCCAAATCTTTGTGGGGAGTGCGGCTGTGAAATTTTTAGGGGTTATCTTGTATCTTTATAAACTCCTTGATGAATGCATTTAGCCTCGGCTTTATGATTGCATCTAAACAAGATGATAGAACATTTACCTTTGGTCATGAAATGTCTCTTACGAAAATTTCATTAGGATCCCGTTCTTGTACCTTTGCCAATTTTATTGACAAAAAATGGGGAGAATTAATTGTAGTTCATACTACAAATACATATGGTTTTCGGATCATTATGTAAGGGGGAGTGGTTTCCATGTAAGATGGAGTATTGACTAAGGGGGACTGAAGTATCACAATAGTATTGTTGTTGAAGTTGTGATACAATTGGAATTTGACGCTATGTAATAATACTATGAAACTGTATAACAATGATTGAGAACCGATGCTTTGCTCATTGTTATAGCTACGGATTTTCAACAACGATGATGCTAAACTTACAACCTTTGAGATCATTGGACTACTTGGAAGTGACTACTCAAGGAACCAGTGGATCTTCATCGACTAAAAGGTATGTGGAGACTTGAACTTATCTATCACTCAAAAGTTTATCTACTTTATCTCCTATTTTGAGACAAAAGTTGTTTTACTATATAGACTAAGAATATGCACATGTGACATTTCGAGCTGAGTATATCTTGCTTATCTATTTCTCGAAATGGGTGTTGGTAAAGCTTTCGCTTTAGCCAAGTTCATCTTTGCCTAATGACGAAAGTCATGTTATGTTTCAATCACTTTGGAAATCGCTCTGACAAAAAATAGTTTGTGAATAACAACTATATAACGCCCTCTGAGAATGTTCCAATGATTGAAATGAGAGTTTATACTATATAACCATTGGGGTATATAAACATTGTTTTGGAAACACATATATGTATAAGTCCTTAGCACTTGAACCGAATTTTGCGAACTTTGTTGATCAAGTGGAACCGGAACGTGAGAAGTCAACTCAGTCCGCGAACTGGCGTACGTTCTCTAACTCGAGAATATCTCCTAAAGTTGAAGCTCAGGCTCAGTCCACGAACCCAGTCTGTGAACTTACGGAAGTTCTCGACCCGAGAAATTCTTCTGGAGTTTATTAACTTCAACCGGTTAGCTTGAGTCCGCGAACTTAAGAGGTTATATCTGAAAACGTTTTTCATGAACTTGTCTTAAATTACTATGGAATGCTTTTGCAAACCATGGCTTTATAGTTCATGAAATGATTCGAGTGAATCACATAGTTTTTGATTCAATTATGTCTTGTGTAGTACACGAGATATCATAGAAATTGAACAACTTTCTAACTAGTTCATTTGAGTCATTTGGACTAGTTATGGTGAAGAAGAATATGGTTGATATGAAAGTTATCATTTGGCTAACCATTTGGTTTACTATTATTGAACCAACCTTGTACACGTTTGGGTACGGTTACACAAACCCAAAACGTCAAGTACATGTGTGTATGGCAACCTAAGTTTTCGATCTAACGGTTGAGAGATATTATCTTGTATCTAATTAGGTTTTCATCTAACGGTGAATATTGAATGCTTTGTTAGTAAACTAACACTGATTGAAAACCCTGATTTGAAAGACTATATAAGGGAGAACTCTAGCAACTGGGAAACCTATTCCCCACACATTCTGTGTCATACTAGTTTGCTAAATCTAGAGTCGATTCTCCTTTAACCTTTGGTTTTCTTCTTCTAAAACCATTTTAACGACTTAAAGACTTCATTGGGATTATCAAGTCAGACCGATACTAATTTTCTTGTAGTTGTGTGATCTGATCTTGTTATTTCTATCGTACGAGTACAATTGTAATAATTGGCTTGAGATTTCTATCTCCGATAGGCAAGATAAAAGTAGTCACAAACATCTTCGTCTCATTGTTTGTGACTCCTCAATAATCTTCTTCACTGCGTCGATTAAGCTTATTGTGAGGTGGTTGATGAAACTGAGTTGTTCTTCGGGAATATAAGTAGGGTTTTATCGATTGGTTCCTATTCACCTTGATTTATCAAAAGAAGTAACAAAACTTGTAGGTTTATTCGTGGGAGACGAATTTATCTATTACTTGTAGATTTTCTGTGTGACATGTATTTGTTTATTAAAGTCTTCGACTTTGGGTCATAGCAACTCTTGGTTGTGGGTAAGATCAGCTAAGGGAATCAAGTGCGCAGTATCCTGCTGGGATCATAGGCGTAGGAGCATAACTATACCTTGGATCAGTGTGAGATTGGTTGGGGTTCAACTGCAGTACATACCGAAGTTAATTTGGAGTAGGCTAGTGTTTGTAGCGGCTTAATACAGTGTATGTTTAATTTGGACTAGGTCCCGGGGTTTTTCTGCATTTTCGGTTTCCTCGTTAACAAAATTTATGGTGCCTGTGTTATTTTTTTTCCGCATTATATTTTTATATAATTGAAATAATAAAGGTTGTGCGTTGTTCAATCAATTAGAATATCCGACCATTTTGGTTTTTGATTTAAATTGATTGACACTTGGATATTGGTCTTTGTTACCATCCAAGTTATCTCTCTTTGATTAGACTCGCGAATCATATTTTCTTGAGTAAATCAAATCGAGAGATTGAGATACTAACTCTTTGAGTATTTTCTATTGATTGAGTCTAACTGTCTAGTTGATTCTCTAAAAAACAACTCGAAGTTGTCCATACAGATTGCTAATCGAAATATTGGGTGGTGTTGTTAGACCCCAGCTTTTTCAAAAATTGGCAGATAACATATATGGTTTTTTATTTAGAAGCATTGACGATTCTTAATGATATTCCAAAAGTATGAATTTTGGATTGACAGGATATCTTCATATCAATAAATTTTATAATTTTGGTTATTGGAAAGACATTGTGTTACTCTTGTTATGTTAATTACTTATATTTTGGTAACCTAAGTTTTAAAATTAACATTTATACGTTTTTGTTTATAATTTTTTGGATCCCCAAATTCAATTTTATCACCCGCGGGTATCATATATAATAGGTAATGGATTGGACGTGGGTGATAATCGCAAATCCTCCAGTTTGATGGATTGGACACGGGTGATACCAAATCCGCATCCACCTATTCATTTCTCAATTATAATTGCTACGGATATCTTTGGACTGATTAAGCTTTGTATACGAATCCAACATTCCATGGGCCTTACTCATTCTATCATCTTCACCTTTGTGGGATCTGTTCTATTTCAGATTATACGTTCAGTCAAGCAGTCGTATGTATGAGACCGACAGTGTATCACCCCTGTGCAGATAATCGATACCCACAGTCACCTGTCTTTACTCGATTTTTCGACTTTGGCTAAGGTTTTTCACCCACTGATCACAAAATACATTAGTACCTAGCTTGCCTAGGCTTTAGTTTCGACCAATGGAAATCGAGATATCGTGCTTGCTCTAGTTTTAGGGCAAAAATAAATAAATTTGTGAGTTGACACAAAATTCGTGGAACATATATATCATTAAATAAATACTCATCAGGCTCTGCACTAGTAAATAATCCATCTAGGATCTGGATAAAATTATAGAATACCTGGGAATATTGTAACATGCACAATTATTATTCTAATAATTTTATATATGTGGATACTGAGTCGTCCAGTAAATACAAGTTATGAATTCAGCCGGGTGAAGCTCATAAATACAGTCATATACATACATCTTACTAATATATACTAATATAAAGAAAAGAGCTCTTTTTGGTATGAGACCCCCTAAATTACTTAGTTGTCCACATTTTTTACATATTTACATAAATACCATTGTTTTAAAAATAGATCAAAAAATTTAAAAACTTAATATCTTTTAAAATATACACTGGATTTTTTTAAAATTTATATATTTGAAAAGCTCTTTCAATTATCTACATAACGAGTACAAATAAGAATAGTAAATTTTTGTTTTAGGAAAAAAAAATCATGGCTTTCAAATTTAGTATTGTTGGATAGGTAAAAATTCAAGCATGTGCATCACACATGTGTCCTTACTAGTGAAGATAAGCATAGCACCAATTAAATTCTTTGCAGAATGAAGATGCATTAGAGTTTAGTATTCAAATACATATAGTTTTACAGTTTTCGTCCTAAACTAAAAACCACCATCAACACTTGGGAAATAAATATTTTTGCTAAGTTTAGACTTTTTTGGTTAATTAAAATTATTTTACTTTCATTAAACCTGTTGAGTTTATTGATTTTGATTTTCATTCATAGTCAGGTTTACCCCGAGGTCTGAGTGTTTCAAGATAGTGAATTAGCAAGGTCTAGATAAAAACATATGTAATGTCATTATTTTTTAGTGAATTAACAAGATCTAGATTAACCCGTAGACTTTACGATATTTCCATGAAGATCAACTAATTTTTACCAAATTTTATCCAATTTATTCTATTTTCACTCCGCTGCAAGATAATTATCAGTTTCGGAACTGTATCAGTTGGCATCTGAGCAAAGTCGATTCGAGGGTTGATACGATGCCACCAAGATTACAAATCTGTCGTGGTCGAGGTCAATGCATTATGAGAACAAATAATTGTAGATATCGAAGGTATGCTGATTCGACATAACATGGATGGTATTTTTGATGATTCTCCTAAAGATGATGAACCTACTGATGAAGTTGTTCTTGGAGATCAAGGAGTAAAACTTTGTGGCGAGAAAAAATTTCCTTACTCCGCTTCAAGAAGATGGTGTTTTCTTTTCCTATGGTCGAGAGAAAGCTAGTTGTTGACTATTATGATACACAAATGCCAATGGTCTCTTATATCTACCCTTAAGGTATTTTTTTTTTGAATATCCGTTTTGGGTTTCCACCATACGTCATGCTTAGATAAGGTATGTAAATTATTTTTTTGCGGCATCAATTCGTGTGTTCTAATATTTTTATTATCAAGTGACTCGTGCAGAACATCGTACCGGCAAGATTCAAGGATGAATCTTCTCCAACATCGGTAGAACAATGGAGAGAGATTTATGCAAAAAAAGTCTATTTATTTTCTATTATTAATTTGTATTTATTAATGATAATTTCAGTAGATAAATAATTAATATTCGGATTTATTAATTAGGATAATTTCAGGATGGTTTAGAAGTTTATTTTTAAGAGTTTTCATAAGTTAGGAAAATTTCCTAAAGGTAGTAGTTACCTAGGGAAATAAGCTTTTTATATTTTGGTTAAGTTTAGGGTTTGTTTATAGGGAGTTATCTGTATAAGGAGCTCCTAAAACGAAAATTAAAACTTTTTTGATTAATTAAAATTAGTTTACTTTCATTAAACCTGTAGAGTTTATTGATTTTCATTTTTATTCACAGTCGGGTCTACCCCGAAATCTGAATACCAATCTCATATCTATAATCGTTATTTCTAGTTAATGAATTAACGAGTTCTATACATAAAACATATCTATAGTCGTTATTCATGAAGATCAACTAATTTCGAACTGCATCAAAGATTATATTGTCTACTCCATTAAGTTATCCAAACAAGAAACGGATAGGTAATTAAGTAACTTGGATGATCAACATTTAGTGGGCATGGGCCTTCCCACCAGACAATCGTTACATCTGTACGCTCTCTACTTAGCAGCTTAGCCCATTTGACGATGTATGATACATGTCGGGTACTGATGACCCACTTTAAGAACCACTTTTTGGGGACCATGGGTTTTTTGAGGGGACCATAATTTGATTAGGCCACCTCTCCTATAATTATAAGGGGTGTCCTAAAAGGTGGAGATAACTAGTTTACCATTTTACCTAATTAAAATTATAACTAATCTACAACTTCTTCTTCCTCTATTCTACAAATATTTTTCTTCTCTTCATCAATTTATGATCATCTAAACCTGATCATATACAAATCTAATCAAAATCATCAAATTTTCATCACCGTCGATTCATTGAATTTTTATCGTCAATTAATCAATCTTTTATAAACAAACCTATCCATAAGTATTTTCCCACAAACCCATTACTTCTAATTCGGTTTTGATTGAAATTTTGAGCCGTAGTCATCAAAATATGTTGAATTTGGAGGTTACACTAGTAAGTTCGGCTAGCATAATTTTATAAAAAACCCTAGTTTTACAACCGAACTTTTGAAAATGAAGAACACGAAGAACACTTCGGCTAAGAATATTTTTTTTCCTAACCGAACACCCGAGTTCGGTTTAATCGTAAAAAAAATAAAAATAAATCCTAATGGAACATTAATCTGAAAACCTATATAATGAGTTCGGTTAACTCGCAAAACTAATTTCAAACCGAACTCTTCTCTATATATCCAAATATTGAGTTCAGTTTAATCGCCAAAAAAAATAAATTCATAACCGAACTTTACTATGAAAACCTATATAATGAGTTCGGTTAGATCGCAAAAATAATTTCAAAACCAAACTCTCACTACACCATTTTAAGGTATTAGCAACTCAGATTAGCAACAACACTACTGTAGTTGCTAATTTTTTGTTGGTAATATACGTTTCTAATGCTTCACAATGGCCTGTTGTTGTTGCTAATTTTGCAACAAAAAAATTTCGGTTGCGAATAGCAACTGCTGGGTGTTCTAGCATGCGAAGTGGGTGTGTAGTCGGGAACACTAGGACCAATTTTTACACCCAAGTCAAAGGTTGGTCAACCCTTTTATTTTCTTTTTCCACCCTTCAGAGTGTTGTCGAGATTATCTACTTTATCTTTCCCTTCTCTGTTTTTTCCATCTCATTTCTCATCCACAACCACAGAAGGTTTTCCCTCTCTTTCATATCTTCTCTTAAGAAGAACCCTAAATCCAACCAGGTAATAATCATTTGTTCTTTGTCCAATGTATGTTTGATTTCATATGTTCTGTGTATATTCTCGATCTGAAGTTGGAAGAATCGGTATGATTATTTAGGTCATCTGTGAGATTTGGAAGCATAAATCTGATAATATTGTAATAAAGTCATCTTTTTGTTCTAGTTTTATGATTTAGGTCCAATTTTAGGTCAGTTTGGTTGTGTGTGAGATTTAGGGATTATATTTTTTCTATTTATTTTCGATTTGATGATAAGCTAGATTTTGGTTTCCATTTCTGTTTTTGTTCTATTTCTTTATTTCTGTTTTTAAAAAAAATTGTACCCAATTTCTGCAATTAGGGTTTTTTCAGTTTTCCGTCTAATGAAATTGGCTATAGTACATGCAGATGAGAGTGGGTATAACAAATTAGGAGTGCACCACTAGGAGAATTTTTTTCAATGTACTATCTAATTACCAATTAGATGTACAACACTATCTTTAAGTGTGAGCTTTGAAATTGCCGAATATGATGAGAGTGGTTGGATCAATCGGTTAAATGAGTTCTCTATGATACATTTTTGTATGTCTTCCTTCTCTTTAATTTGGATTAATATGCTTTCGTCCTTTTTCTAGTTGCTTCATATTTCTATATTGTGTTGATCGACAAATGTCAATTAAAAAAGTTGTAAATGTCGATAAGAGATGAAAATTTGGACCAGCGTTTTACTGCCCATTAGCTTAAGGATTTGTTGGTATCCTTGTGATTGTGATCAATAGAATTTTTTGTTTTTGTGCAGGATTTGAAAGTGGATTCTTCAAGCATGGTGTGGAGGTGAAGGTCAATACAACTGCAAATAATTTGTTCAATATGGAAGTGTTTATGCAAGAGTTCATGGTGTATGTAAAATGGTATGGTTTTCATTTTATTATCTTTTGGATTTTATCATCTTCGTGGTAGCTTTACAATTTGAGAAAATGGCTCATGAACAGGAACTTGTAAAGATGGTAAATAAGTTATTGGGTGAAATTTTTGGGTAGTTAATTTTAGAGGAGAATTAAAGTTACTGTATCTCCATGACGTCACAAAAACGTATCTGGTTTTGTGCTGTCAGAGTAAATACACTCGATGCATTATGCTCTTGTATATTTGTCATAAGTGCACACGGAAAGTTTGGCTAGCACCAGGTCTGGTCAGTTGGTGGATGTTTATATGTGGTACTTTTCTTAACACCAATTACATCCAAAATACATATAAAATACTATGGTGATTTTTCGATTTATGTGATAATTCATTATTGTAACAAACTTTGGCAGTTTAAATGTTATTTTCTTTTAACTTGTGTGGGTTTGTTTCCGGGTGCATATTTGATAGTTTCTTGTTGCTTTGCTATTGTTTTCCTCTTCATACTAAAAATATAAATCATATTTTTTTAATGGAATATTACGACTCTGCAAATTCCTAATCTAGGGTGTTGCTTTTTTCCAGGGTATGACCATAGAGATCAGGTGTGAATGCATCGATATCCTTTGTGATATTCTACACAAATTTGGGACTTGGTAGCACCATTTTTTAATTCTTACTTAGCCTAGGTTACTGCTTACGGGATTGGATAACAATCAAGATTCAAAATTGATGTACTTGATTTTCTTTTGGGGTGTAAATGAACTTATAATCTGGTATGCCAGTTGATCTGTGGGATATCGTTTTTGACCACATCTTGGAGACATTTTTCTTGTCTTGGTTAATTACTGCACAAGTGCATCAGAAAATGAAGAAGAGCTGCGTGAATATAGACTGCAAGTGCTTTTTGCTGCCATTTTATTATTTCTCCTTAATGCACTAGGTATGTATCACCATACTGTGAAGAAATCTTACATATTACACGGAATTCCAGATGCCAGGTATATATAATCATTTATCTAGAATATGCAATTACCTCTCTTTTCATACTAATAAACCAAAGAATAGCCATATGTATAACCATGCTAAACATGTTAGTTCAATCTTTACATTTGGTTTTAAGATATCGACATGGAAAGATGACGATATAGATGCACATGTATTCAACTATATCTGATCTTTGAACCATTAAGATGAAGCAGTCAGGTTATTGAACTGGAATTCCGAAGGAAATTATAAGAGATCATGTATTATTTTTGTTAAATTTTGTTTTGTTAGTGTCTGTTTACTGAATTTTGAGGTTTAGGTTTGAGGTTTATTAATGTAGGGTTTTGTTATCTTGTGCACCCATGCACAAGATAACACCCAATCATTGGCATTGGAAATGATAAACACCAATAAAAAAATAAGAGAGATTATATGTTATGCATTGGAGAAGGGAAAGTGTACACTTATACAGAGAAAAATTCAAAAAATTCATGATTATTTCCCTTCTCCAATGCATAACATATAATCTCTATTTTTTTTTTTATTGGTGTTTATCATTTCCAATGCTAATGATTGGGTGTTATCTTGTGCATGGGTGCACAAGATAACAAAACCCATGTTTTAATTAGCTTAATCCATTCAAAGGATTCGTATAAATCTATTTGGGAATTTTAGGTTGATGGATGTGAATGATATTGTGATAGTGTTTAATTTGGAAACCTATTTAGTTTAATGGATATGAATCTAATATTGTATCCTAGGTTATTAGACGAATTTTAGGATCTCATAAAGTGTTTGACATTTCTCTTTTAAGTTTATGTGGAAATGTCTCACTGAGATTTGCAAATTTGTAGGAGCGGATCAAAGATTAATTTGTCTTGAATATTTATTATGCTAATTCTATTTGTGATAATTATTTTTACATCAAACAGATTAGTGATTTGACATTGTGCCTCCCTCAACTACAATGGTAGTTGCTCGTACACATGTACAACACATCTCTCTGTTTTGATTTTTGTGTTTTTCATAAAGAGATTTTTTTTATGTGTGTGTTTACTTTGGAAAGTTACAGATTGCATGGTCAAAATTGCGTAAGCATGCTTGTTTTGTGTTTCATTTGTTATGTGCTAGCTAATAAGCCACAATATTAGTTTTCTTAGGAATACTAAAGAGACTTATATATGTTGTACTTTCAGTCCATTTATTTTCGAACCATTATTGTAACTTGCAACTTAAGTTTATATTTTCATGCATCTGCTGCAATTTGCTGCCACTTTTTTCAGCCATGTTATGTTTTCAACTTGGGGAGACATTGTTGTCCCAGGTCTGTAAATGTTTTTCCACAAACGTCTATTGAATGGATATCATCAAGGGAGTCATCCTCTAAGCTAGTTCCATTCTTTGCCTAATTGGTTCCTCATTGGGTTTTGAATTACCCAGCTATTTTTTAATTAACCTAGGATATGTTTCACATTATTCCACGATTTATTGAATTTGTTCCTCTTGTTATGTCAATCTCATAATTCACCAAATTTTTGTGATGTTGGAAAGGAACTGATTGGTAAACAGATCAAAGTTTGCTGGCCAGGTGATCAGAAAAGGTTGGAGAGTGAGAAAAGAAGCATGAAAACAAGAAGGGAATCTCTTTTATAGATTCCTATGTGATGTCGACCAGAGATTAGGTATTGGAGGGGGGGGTTATCAAATAGAACTATAGAAGTAAGACCTTAATCCTTTATGAAGTATTTTCAATCATATAGTTTTGTTTCTTGCATTTATTGTAATGGAAATGTATTAGTGTCATCCTGGTTAAAAGATGTTGCTTGGGACAAACTTTACGAAATGGAAGCATCTTTCAAACTAGAGATCAACTTGATACTCAAAACTTTTGAAGTTTGATGAGGTTAGGTGCTAAATTGTCCTTAGCAGACATTATTTTTGTCGTGGGCTCATGAAATAATTTATCTGGCTCTGGGCACTCACTGAAAGTACATTACCACTAAAACAGAATTAGACTTCCGTAAATCTCATGTCATGTCGATCATAAGTAATAGATTTATCTTGAACACGCAGTGGTACAATGTTTGGTGGCGCGGAAGATTTTCTCTACATAAGATCTTTTCAAACCATTGTCAAGCTTGTAACTTAGCTTAAAATTGGGCCAGTTGGTTGAGGCATTCTGCAATAATTGTTGATTGGCATAATTATGGGTACATTATGTTGCATTTGTTGATGGGACGAAGTAGCCTCTTTGTGAAAGATTATCATTGGTAATTACAGATTTCATGTGGCTTATATACTTAATAATTATCCTTCCTGGTCTTGCATTCATTGTATGTGTTTTCAGTACTTTTCAAGATTGGGAAGCACTATGGTAAGATGGTTGATGGCTCTTTATGTGTTACAAGGGCAATGCAACAAAAATTCGCTCAGAACTGGGAAATCAAGTATGTTATTCTGCTAAAAGGATTTATGTTCTTTGTCAATGCATGCTAAGAAGTTTCTGCAAGGTGTTTGACTATGAATATTTTGTTTGTGAACTCGTGATAATTAGAGCAACTTTGCAATATAATCAACCACCAAAGTTTTTTCATCCTGCTTCACTTGTGGAGAGGCATAAGGTGAACGACATGTTTTGTTATCTTTTGGTTGATGATGCACTTTATCGAAAGATTTAACATATCATCTGTATTTCCTAGTTAATTATTTTGTAGGTTAAATAAATATATATGTCATCCTCATGGGTTTTGTGACTTTGCTAGTGCTGGTAATGCTAATAATCACTTATCTTCATAGGTTTATAAGTATTCAATAGACAAATTGATAATGAATTGATGGAAAATCATACAACGCTTGTAGGGTACAAGGAAATGGGTGGCAATGCCGTAAATGAAAGAATATTTACTTACCAGGTTGATAGCTGAAGTTCGCTTGAAGTCTGGAAGGCCAGTACTTGTTGTTAGCAGTACGAGCTGGTGAGTTATGTATGATATGGTGTTAGCTCTTTATTAACTTGTTGGTGCTAAACTCTGGACTCAAAATCAGGCAGTCATATAAATTACTAAAAAAGGCATTCTCTTTGGTAGTCTTGGAACTGATGCGTCTTTGGTATATGTTGGTTTCTTATACCCAAGGTTGTTATTCATCATTACTAGTAATGATTCATTTTTTTATTTTTGTGGCTTAATCTCATATGAAATTTGTTTAGGTAGTCTGATCTTTCATCTGATCTGTAATTGTTGTGGTTCTTCTGATATTAAATGTAAGGGACCTGAAAAGAAATAAAAAAATATGAAGAACAAATAGAGAGGTTGCGTTTGAAATGTGTTGCTTTTCGCACAATGTGGCTAGCCGCTGGAGATTATGATGCTTGGTAAGTCTTATACATAGCATATTTTAATGTCCGAAGATATTTTTTATAGTTATCTTTTTTATATTTATAGGATCAGCAGACTTGCGTGTCTACTTGGGTTTTTGCTTGCGTACTTCCTTATCAGGGTTGAACCTTCCAATGAAGGTAATTATTTGAGTTAGTGCAAGAACCTGAAACATAAACCAAGTTACAAATCCCAAGTAATTAAATTAGTGACTCTCAAAATGGAATTCATTTTTTATGACATGCCTTATAACTCTCTGGTTCAGGTTGTGGATTTCAGTGTTTGAGTTGCATGTTTTTTGTAGCTCATATACATGATCCTTTATGCTAATAACGGCACTCACCTCAGAAGTTGAAATGATTATGCTAAATACAATTGTATTTCAGTTTTTATTTTCTTGAAGACTTCAATTGTAAGAGTTTCTTTTTCCTTAAAACATTTGATAAGATTCCCTTGGTGTGAAATTGAGTTTACTGCAAGTTATGTTGTATTTATGTGATTCTTTTAATGGATTTCTTACTTTGTTGTGTGTATGGTGTGTGGAATACTTCCAAGACATGTAGTTTTGCTAGATTGGATTTCCATCAGAAACATGGAAACTTAATTTTCTGAGCCGTGGCTTAGAGATGGATCCGTGGCTTAGAAATGGAGTTGTGGCTAGAAATTTAAGTTGTAGCTTCATTCTTAGCCTCTTTTTTATTTTCTGTTGCTAAAATAATTCGCAACAGAAGATAGTGGTTGCGAATAAAAAATTAGCAACGGCAGGCGCCGTTGCGAATTTTCGTTGTTGACCGAGATTAGCAACAAAGCTTATGCCGTTGTTAAAAATTGCAACACCGTGTTTAGCAACGGCAAAGGCATGTTGCAACCCAATTTAGCAACAACTATGGTAGGTTACTAATACCTTAAAATGGTGTAGTGTCTTATCTATATATCCGAATGTTGAGTTCGGTTTAATCGCAAAAAAAAATATCCTGCAAACTTACCGAACTCTGTTGTTTATAGTTCGGTGAAAACGTGGTCGAGTCGACTGAACCGAACAAAACTCTGTAAACTCAAGCATAGTAGTTCGGTTACATTTGATTTTTTTCATCAGCTAGCCGAACAAACAAAAACTCCATTAAAGCTCTGGTTCGGTTGCCAGTGATTTTGGATTTATTAACTAAACTGCATTTGAAGAAAGTTCAGTTACATGTTCTTCAGATAATATAACCGAACTTTGTTGACCTAGTTGAAATTTTTTGTTACAATTTTGATTTTGAAGATATTTTAGGCCATTTATAGTAACATTCACTAAGTTACAAGCATACTTAGGTACCCAAATGAGGTTTTTTCACCATATTCACCCATCTCAAAATAAAATTTTCTCCATCTTCTTCTATCACTTTAGTCACTCAATAATTCTACTTCTTTAAAAAAACAATCTATTAATTTAACGTTAACAATCTTTTGAAAATGAAGAATACGAAGAACACTTCGGCTAAGAATATTTTTTTGCCTAACCGAACACCTGAGTTTGGTTGAGTCGCAAAAATAATTTCAAACCGAACTCTTCTCTATATAGCCAAATGTTAAGTTCGGTTTAATCTCAAAAAAAAAAAAAAATCATAACCGAACATTACTCTGAAAACCTATATAATGAGTTCGGTTAACTCGCAAAAATAATTTCAAAACCGAACTCTTCTCTATATAACCAAATTTTGAGTTCGGTTTAATCGCCAAAAAAATATATTTCTTAACCGAACTTTACTATGAAAACCTATATAATGAGTTCGGTTAGCTCGCAAAAATAATTTCAAAACCGAACTCTTCTCTATATAGCCAAATGTTGAGTTCGGTTTAATCGCAAAAATAAATAAAATCCTCCGAACTTACCGAACTCTATTGTTTATAATTCGGTCACAACGTGGTCGAGTCGACTGAACCGAACTAAACTCTGTAAACTCAAGCATAGTATTTCGGTTACATTTGATTTTTCATCAGCTAGCCAAACAAACAAAAACTCCATTAAAGCTCTGGTTCGGTTGCCTGTGATTTTAGATTTATTAACTGAACTGCATTTGCAGAAAGTCGGTTACATGTTCTTCAGATAATATAACCGAACTTTGTTGACCTGGTTGATATTTTTTTGTTACAATTTTTATTTTGAAGATATTTTAGGCCATTTATAGCAACATTCACTAAGTTACAAGCATATTTCGGTACCCAGGGGAGGTTTTTCCTCCATAATCACCCATCTCAAAATAATTTTTTTCTCGATCTTCTTCTTCTTCTATCACTTTAGTCACACAATAATTCTAGTTCTTTAAAAAAAAATCTATTAAATTAACCATAACAATCTTTTGAAAATGAAGAATACGAAGAACACTTCGGCTACAAATATTTTTTTGCCTAACCGAACACCTGAGTTCGGTTGAGTCGCAAAAATAATTTCAAAACCGAACTCTTCTCTATATAGCCAAATGTTGAGTTCGGTTTAATCGCAAAAAAAAAAAAATCATAACCGAACATTACTCTGAAAACATATATAGTGAGTTCGGTTAACTCGCAAAAATAATTTCAAAACCGAACTCTTCTCTATATAGCCAAATGTTGAGTTCGGTTTAATCGCAAAAAAAAATAATTCCTAACCGAACTTTACTATGAAAACCTATATAATGAGTTCGGTTAGCTCGCAAAAATAATTTCAAAACCGAACTCTTCTCTATATAGCCAAATGTTGAGTTCGGTTTAATAGCAAAAAAAGAAAAAAAAATCTGCGAACTTACCGAACTCTATTGTTTATAATTCGGTTACAACGTGTGTAGAAATCAGGCCTGTAGCACGGGTCGAGATCCGGACTATTCTTTTGTCCACAATTGTTATGGGGCGAGGTCCATGTGCTCATCCGTTCGTGGATGTTTATCACACAGGGTCTGGCAGAGATAATTTCTTACTAGTTTATTAGCAAGAGGGCCAATTATGCAAAGAGGAAAACAGAGGTAGATTGGAGTCGCCACCTGACTAAGGGGAGTCAGGACCCTTTTAACTAGTTTGAATTCTTATGGGAAAACAAAGCCAGTTATGACTTACATGTTTATGGTCTGCTATCAGAGAGTCTGGGTAAGGATATTCTAGTACGTGATGGGAAGGTGTTAAGAACCCATTAGCCGCCCAATCGTAAGATTGGCGTCTACTTCATGATTAAAGGGGAAAATGTTTATAATTTATTGAGAATAGATTTTCATGCATGAGCTATTTAGAAAAGAGACATAGTTAGAAGTTGGGTGGAACTTCGACTATGGAGATGTGGTTTCTTTCTTTTTATGGTGGTTTGGGTGGAAACCTTGTTTTTTTTTATCCTTTTGTTGTGGTTTGGGTGGAAACCTTGTTTTGTGGTTTGGGTAAAAAACTTTGTTTTGTGGTGGTTTTGGGTGGAAAACCTTGTTTTGTGGTTGTTTGGATGGAAACCTTGTTTTGTGGCGGTTTTGGGTGGAAAACATTGTTTTGTGGTGTTTTGGGTGGAAACCTTGTTTTATGAGAAGAAATTTGGATGAAATTTCAAAATTAAACATTTAACCTGCAGATTAGCTCAATAAAAAAAATAGAATTAATGCAAAGCTTATTATTATTATTTTTGACAATGGGTCTAATGTGGGAGGGAATTCCGCTTTATACCCACACTTTGATTCATCCCACTTGGAAAATTAATAACAAAACAAAAAAATTTATGTAATGCAAAGAGTAGTCTCGGTGTTACTATGAAATGGAAAACCATTATGTTCCCGTATGACTACATAATTTACCGAAGAGATAGGCAATTAATATACTTGAAATATGATATTTAAATTTGAAAGGATTCTTACGACGATTGCTTGCTTCTGTTAAATATGCTGAAAGTAGTTAAAGTACTAGAAATTTAATGCTAATCTTTTAAAAACTTAAAGACAATACTTGATTTAATCTTCTTATTTTTTGAGTTTTCTCAAAATGAACTATAAGTGCACAAGACAATGATAACTATTGTGTAGGAGGAAAATTTGATTTCTCTTTGATTAAATGACACAATACATGGAGACTTGAAACATGTGAGAAGAAATATTTTCTATTTGAGAAACAATAATTCTTCTTGGTTTGGGTGGAAACCTAGATTTTTGGATTGTGGTTTGGGTGGAAACCTTGTGTTGTATGGTTTGGGTGGAAACCTTGTTTTGTGTGGTTTGGGTGGAAACCTTTGTTGTTGTATGGTTTGGTTGGAAACCTTGTTTTGTGTGAAGAAGTAAAGGAAGAAGTCTCCCTCCTTTTCTCCCTCTTTCTCAAGTTCCTCTTCTCTGTTTTTTTTGTGGTTCGAAGGAGTGTCCTTTCTATCTCTCACTCGATCTCTATTTATACATAAAATTAACCAACCATTTCCTCTAATTCCTCCGCCAAATCCGGGCTGGAAATGTTGAACGAAAATTAAAAGGCGGCTTCTGCGTCGTCATTTTCTTCTTCGCATGCATTTGTTGAAATTTGCATCTGTCCTTTTGTTCGTCGTCCTTTCTTCTTATTTTTCTTATTCTTCGTTTTTCAATTTTTTCAATTGCATGCGGCAGTATAACAAACATGATTATGACTGCGGGTCCCTCGTACTGTTCAACATACTGTTACTATTCACAGTATGCTTCTGCTCATGCCGATGTACTGTTCACACCGATGTTACTGTTCTCCGCGTCAAAAACATGATTGATGTGAAATCAGGCTCTTACCCAAGTTCCCTATCGTCCCCAGGAACCTAGTGATGTATTCAAAATCGAAAATCATTGTTGATCAAAATCCATCACCATCGTGATCATCATGATGACCACCATTAAAAACACTCATGTTCTTCATGAGGAAGAAGAAGAAGTGCCATTAGTAATAAATCAGGTGCCTTTAGTACTGTTGTATTTTTGCACCCCCTATTGTGAAAGACCTGACTCCCTCTAGTGGTTTCTTTAAACTTGACTTCCCCTTAACTTCTTCGGAGTTTTGTTTTGCTCATAACTTCTTCATACGAACACAGAATGATTCCGTTCTTTCGCCATTGACTTTGTATTTTCCTCCTCTTCAATGTGATAGCAGTAACTCCTGGGTTTGGATGGGTAATGAAATGGGTAGGAGTAGTGTTTGTGGGCTGATTTAAATGATATGGAAATCCTTAGTTGTTCCTTAAAGAATTTCCCTTGTATTCGGCTTCGAAGCATAGGACTGATATTTTCCATGGAAGGTGCGAAATTGGGGTGTCAACAACGTGGTCGAGTCGACTGAACCGAACAAAACTTTGTAAACTCAAGCATAGTAGTTCGGTTACATTTGATTTTTCATCAGCTAGCCAAACAAACAAAAACTCCATTAAAGCTCTGGTTCGGTTGCCTGTGATTTTAGATTTATTAACTGAACTGCATTTGCAGAAAGTCGGTTACATGTTCTTCAGATAATATAACCGAACTTTGTTGACTTGGTTGATATTTTTTTTGTTACAATTTTTATTTTGAAGATATTTTAGGCAATTAATAGCAACATTCACTAAGTTACAAGCATACTTCGCTACCCAGGGGAGGTTATTTCTCCATATTCACTCATCTCAAAATAAATTTTTTCTGGATCTTCTTCTTCTTCTATCACTTTAGTCACTCAATAATTCTACTTCTTTAAAAAAAAATCTATTAATTTAACCTTAATCAATGATTAATCATACTAACTAATCATTATACAAAAATAATTAGGAGGGTAATTTTGATATTAATATAAATATTTAGATAAGGGGTGACCTAGAATTACCTCTAATGTCTTACCCAAAATATAACAATGGTCCCCTCAAAAAAAGGCTGGTCCCAAAATTAATAGACTTTTTGATTAATTAAAATTAGTTTACTTTCATTCAACGTGTAGAGTTTATTGATTTTCATTTTTATTCACAGTTGGGTCTACCCCGAAATTTGAATACCAATCTCATATCTATAATCGTTATTTCTAGTTAATGAATTAACGAGTTCTATACATAAAACATATCTATAGTCGTTATTCATGAAGATCAACTAATTTATATCTATTTTCACTCGGCTGCAAAATACTTATCTGTTTAACCACTTTCGAACTGCATCAAAGCTTATATTGTCTACTTCCTTAAGAGCGTCCACAATGGACGACTATACTAAAACTAAAAACCAGACCAAATATTAAAAATATTTGGGTTTGAGAGTGTTTCAATACAGGGGTAGAGAGTAAAATTATAGTCAGGAGCATTTTTAATCTCCGTGGGGTGGTGATAGAAAATCATCCCCATGGGCGGTGATAGAAAATGATCCCCATGGGGGAACCTTTATATTACGCGCGTACATTCCTTCTACGCCTCACCACCAGGCGTAATTATAAACTACGCTCCCCTTCAAATGCACTTTAGACTACCGCCCCCTTTCAAACGCACTTTTAACTACCGCCCCACTATAATCAGTTTTAGTCGAGACTATCGACCAAATTTACTCTGTATCACGCTCTCTCCAACTAAATATGGTTATACTCCAGCCTACCGTGATTGATTTTTCGACTATATATGGGTTTACTCCACTTTTTACTTGTCCATTGTGGACGGTCTAAGTTATCCAAACAAGAAACGGATAGGTAGCATTTAGTGGGCATGGGCCTTCCCATCAGACAATCGTTACATCTGTCCGCTCTCTACTTAGCAGATTAGCCCATTGGACGATGTATGATAAATGTCGGATACAAAGGACCGACGTTAAGTCATATAAATTCCTAGACAGGCCTAAATTTCTCTTTCTCACACCTAATTTGCTTCTTCTCCTGAATCGGACTCGAACACTAATAATCTAATCTTAGATTCTTAGGGTTTTTATTTTCGCTTCGCCAAATTTGATCACCCAATTTACAGCTGAAGATCAGATATGGAATGCGAAAACAATCGGTAAGTTCGATTTTGTTCCCAATTTCGATTTCGGGTTTCATTGTTTTGCCTATGAAATTAGGGATTTCGATTTATTTTGATTCATTTTGTTTGGGTTTAGGAATGAGAATGGAGTGAAATCGATGGATATAGATGAAATGGCTACTGAAGACCAGGAATTGATGATCTCTTGTAACGGAGGCGGTGGCGGTGGTGGTGGTGAAGATGGGGCAGAGTCCGACGGTGGTGAAGACGGGAGTGAATCGGATTCAGACTCGGAATCGGACACTGATGTATCGTTCTATTTCTCATCTTACTTGTTTTTGTTGTCTTTGGCTTATTCCGTTTGAGAAATGAATCAGTTATGTATGTAGTATGATAATTTTACTGCTGCTGCTACAAATTGCGAAATTCACATTCTCCAGATGTTGTTGTTTTGAGCTGACATGATTAGAAATTGTGATTGTGATTAAGAAAGTTTTTCTAATACAAATCATCTGGTTTGAAATCATGTATTATCATTATGGTGATTCTGTGTCTGGCATATTGCAAAGCTGCATTCCTGGGTCTCTTCACGAAATCCATTTAAGAATTGCAGTCACAGAGCGAACTAGATCCTCGAGTTTGAAGCTGGAATCTCAAAGTAATGCCCAGGATTAGAAATTTATAATTTTTGATTGAAAATTTGTCAAGGACATACTTCCAGTTAAGTCTAAGTTAGCCTAATTCGGTGTCGACATGTCTCCAACTAGTAGCTTTAATTGAAAAAAACATGGCAATTTTGGATTAATTTCACAATTGGTTCAAAGCTAACTGTGAATTCTGGATACCTCTGCTGTTACATTTGGAGATTTAGGTGTGACAATTATTTTAGACAATCCTCTTATTCCTCAACTGTAGTTATAACCTCGATAAAAACCAACATTAATACAATCAAAAGCTTTCTTCGTAAAATAATCCTGTTAACCCCATTGCGCACCAAATGAAAAAGTTTTTCTAATACAAATCATCTGGTTTGAAATCATGTATTGTCCGCTTAATTTATTAAATTTTAACAAGTCTTAAATTATCATTATGGTGATTCTATGTCTGGCATATTGCAAAACTGCATTCCTGGGTCTCGAATATTTTTGTGTTCGATTCCGCCCAAAAGAACGCTTGTAATTTGATATCTCTAGTGAGGGTCACCAAAGTTTTCTTTTTGATATAAAACATTCTTGCATTTCGCTCTTTCCATATGCACCACCATATAGCAACCGGGATGTTGTTCCATATTCGACTAACTCTTTCATCTTCCCAATTAAACTTCCAAGCCTTTATAAATGTAGCGACATTAGGGTCATATATCCAACGAAAGTGGCATCCTTCAACTAAGTAATCCCATATTCTCCGGATTCTCCAACACTCATAGAACAACTGTGAGCTCGTTTCATTATCTTCTTCACAAAAACAACGTTCACTAGAGGCATTCATACCTCTTCTTAAATGTTTATCCGCCGTCATTATCCGATCACGAGAAAGAAGCCAAAGAAAGAATTCATTTTGTGAGGGTATTCATGGCTCCAAACAATATTGGTTAGAAAATTCGGCTCACCTTGATTTCCTTCATCTCTAATTCCTCCCTTAACCGTATATTGATCATGATCACTTCTAACCCATATTCGGGTATCCATAACACCTTCTTGAATAGAGATTGAAGAAAGAAGGTTTGATATAGCTAGGATTTCACTTGAGATATATTGTGAATATCTTTGTCTACTCATTTCATTTGTCAGGTATATCAAATAAGCATTCTGTCAGGTTGAAATACACAATTAACAACTTTTCCATTCTTCGTCTTTGTTACTACCTTATAACAGCTTCTCAAGATCTTCACGCAGTATTCATCGTTCTAGCAATGCATTATCCACTGCAACGTGTGTATATATATCATTCACGTATAATGTTTAAAAGATAGAGTCTAATCTTTCTTTTTTTCCTGACGATGCTTTCGATGTCATCATTGTCATGTACATCATTTTATGTAAATACCACCATTTGCGAAAAAACAACAACTTAATTACACAATGAACAACACCTTATATAGATCATCATTTGTAAAACCGTATAATAATATTTGACATAATAACAATGAAGTACACCTTATACATATCATCGTTTTTAAAAATTTATAATTACATCTTCCATTTTATGTAAATGGAATAGGTGCTACTGAGTGCACGCTTATCAGGGATGTCTTTTATCTTTAAAATTATACGCAAGCTTGGCAATGGAAAAATGTGACATTCACATCCATAAGTGTATCTTCAATAGGTTCTGGTGTGTCTTCAATTTCCTCCATCATTTCGATCTCCCTATCTTTATTACAAAAATAATCAAATATGTAGTCCAGTATTGATTAAAATCAGCTATATAATTTTCTTTTTGTGAGAGTATACCCAAATTTTAGATAAGTAAGCGACCCAAAACAATCAACTGCATCAGATGACAGGTATTTGGTTCTAAATACTCTATTTATAACTGTAAACATGTAGAACCTGTTAGTCTTTCTGTCTTTCACACTATATTATGGGATTCCAGATGTATCCGTAGAAAACAGGAATTATGATGAAATGAGAAACGCTTAGCTAGAGCGTGTGTACTCCAAAATCTAAATGGACCTGTTGTGACCTAAAAAAATGCATTGTGATTCAAAATTTACTTTGTAACAAAAATGTGTCTCTTTTTTTTTTTTTTTGGATGAAGAAGAAGATTTATTAGAAAGAAGAAAAATATACAAGGGGCAACTTACAAGGCGTAAGAAGCAAAAATGAAAAAAAGAAAAAGTTATCTAAAAATTACATCCCAATTGTAGATAAGATTACAAGAATTCCCTCTGAAGCTAGATTTAAAAATTGAAGCCCAAGAAAGTAGTAATGCTCTAGCATTTTGAGAAACTTGATTAACATTATCGCTTTTTTCTTCAAAAGTACGATTTTTTCTTTCAATCCAGATGGACCATAACGACGCTGCAGGGATGAGAGACCAGATCTTTGTATCATCACCGGGATCTTTAAGTGAATGCCATCCTTGTAGCAAAACTAATACAGATGTCGGCCATACACCATTGATACCATAAGAGGGTAATAAAGAAGCCCAGATGTTTATAGAGAAAGAACAATCAAAGAAGATATGTTTTATGCTTTCTTCGGCGTTCCCACATAGGAGGCACTTGTTGACATGATGATATTCCCATTCAATAAATTTATCGATAGTTATTAGTCTATCATGCGCTGCAAGCCAAAGAAAAAAACTAATCTTTTTTGTAACCAAAATGTGTCAATGACGCAACATTTGAGCCATTATCCTATCAAATATGAACTACAATGTGAACCAAATGAAATGAGCCTAGGGGACCAAACCGGTAGACCTTGAAACTGAGTCGGACTCGTTTTGGACGATCAGATTTAGATGTATGGACCGTATGGTCATCAGTAATGAACTGTGATTAACAAAGTAAACCAGTATTCAATAACAATTGCGTGTGTTTCATTGCTCCACTAATCATGGTGATGAAACTGATTCAAAATTAGAAAGAATAAAAATTACCAGATGGTGATGAAACTGACTCAAAAGGAAAAATAGAAACCAACAACAATACCAGTAAGAAATGTACCGTAGATTGTGCAACTGCACCACCAAGAAGGGTTTTACACCAGAATTAATCAGAACAAAGACTTCCATTTTCAGAGTCAACACTTGAAATGATACAACGGATAAGCCAAATAATGAACCCATATAGAAATGATTAGAAAGTAAGAGATGGATTGTACACGTATATATCGAAGTAGAGGTTCTTAACTCTAACATACATGGCAAGAACGATATTATACTACGCTTATAGTGACTCTTTTGCAGCTCTTAACATACACATCAAGAACAATACCTTTTGTAGTAAATTTTCAATTTCCTCCATTATCCCAATCGGAAAATTAACCAGCTTTCCAAGTCAATAGGGATTAGGGACATTGTTAATTGTTCCGAAGGAAGAGGTAAATGTAAAGCAAGTTTTGTAAGGCAATATATGAAATGCAATGAACTAGATAAATAACTTAACGAAATAGCATTAACCTTCCATCTTTATTCTGGAAAGGCCTCAATGATAGAAGGGAACGTGGGAATTTGAATTATATTATAGCGAGGGAATCCTGCCCTGTTCAGTAACATAATCCATTCCATTTCAGTTCTTTCTTTTCCACCCAAAGTATTTACCATCATCAGTAGATCAAATGCTAATCCTGTCTTATCGAATAAGTCATTTCCATCTGGCCGCAATACACAATCAACAATTAGAACTTTTCCATTTTTCGCCTTTGATATCGCCTTATAACAGTTTCTCAAGATCTTTATGCAGTTTTCATCGCTCCAGCAGTGCATTATCCACTGCAACGTACATGTATAAGACATTCAAACATATTGGTAAAAAGAATTAGTCTAATTTTTTATGAGAACGCCGTTTTTCTGCTAAACTATATCGACATGTAAGTAACGTAGTGTCAGTGAAGCAATTTTTTTTAATGCTGATATATTGGCACCATATATCCAATATGGTTTATGCTAAAAAAGGTCTTATGTTTTTCGGACTCAGACCCTAATCACCTTCCGTCGTTGGATGCTTCTAGTTGGGCCTACCGAGTGAAGCGAGGGAGAACTTTTATATGGCCACTTTTTTGTAAAATGTAAGTGATTAATTGACACAAAAAGATTGAAAATGGTTAGAGCCGAAAAACAAAAAATATCCCTCCCTTTTAGTCCAATTACTATAACTTCTTTTGTATCATATCTTTTCAGGGGTATAATTGGACAACAAACTTTAATATAACATATCTAAAAATCCGCACCTTGGAATTTTACAAATTTTATCTCGTTGGAAAGATAATAAAAAAACTTATTCAACGAGCACAAACAACAATATCAAATTTGAGTTTTTACGAAAAATTCAGAGGTATTTATCGTTTTAGGCACAATTTTAGAAAATTAAGTGTATATCCATTATACAAACCACCATAAAGGATACATAATAGTTTATGTAACAAAATTTTGGTTTATTCATCAACTAATTTTCCGTTGCAACTAATAAAACGATGTACTCCTCCGTTTCAAGAAAAATGATACTTTCATTTTAAGCATAATTCTCGAAAATTGAATGCATAGTCATTATACAAACCACCACAAAGGATGCATAACACATCATGCAACCATATTTTGGTTTATGGATCGACTAATTTTCCGTTTAAGAAAATGTGATACTTTCACTTCCCGTTTCAGGAAAAGTGATACTTTCACTCTGTTTCGGGAAAGTGATACTTTCGCTATGTTTCGGGAAAAGTGATACTTTCGCTATGTTTCGGGAAAAGTGATATTTTCGCTCTGTTTCAGAAAAAGTGATACTTTCGCTCTGTTTCAGAAAAAACGATACTTTTTCTGAAACGGAGAGAAAGTATCACTTTTTCCGAAATGGAGAGAAAGTATCACTTTTTCGGAAACGATGTGAAAGTATCACATTTTCTTTAACGGGACGAAAATAGTCGCAGACAAACCCCATCTTAAGATTCTTCTTCGGTCGGCCCTCCCACCGTGGAAACGGTCGTACTAGTATGGCCACTTTTTTGTAAAATATAAGTCGTCAATTGACACAAAAAGATTGGAAATGGTTAGGGCCGAAAAACCAAAAATATCCCTCATTTTTTGTCCAATTACTATAACTCATTGTGTATCCTATCTTTTCAGGGGTATAATTGGAAATCAAACTTTAATATAACATATCTAAAAATCCGCACCTTGGAATTTTACAAATTTTATCTCGTTGGAAAGCTAATAAAAAAACCTATCCAACGAGAACAAACAACAATATCAAATTTTAAGTTTTTACGAAAAATTTAAAGGTATTTATCATTTTATGCACAATTTTAGAAAATTAAGTGTATATATCTTTTACTATTATTAAGGGAGGAGGCGTTTTAGGGCCTTTTTACCAAAACACCAATGCAACCCAAAGCAAAATGAAAATAATTCGGGGATATATTCGTCATATGTCATCCTTCAAAATTCCAGAGGGCACAAAATCCAATCAGGTCGTCACTTTCGAGGAAGTTTTCTTTTTTTTTTTTTTAGTAAAGAGGAAGTTTTCAAAATTCAAATCCTACTTTCCATTTTTTTTTTTTATCCTTTCTCAATCTGTGAGAGGACTGAGGAGTGAGGAATCTTCAAAAGCAAAACAACAGGTTCTACATGGATTCACAATAATATACAGATCGAAATTTGGGTCTTTTTTTATCAGTGATCATCTTATTGCTTAATAAAAAGTTTTGATTGGGGTGTAATCTTATAAAAATCTTCAATCTTTTGTTTCTATTTAGGGAATCGAACTAATGAGAAATGCAAGGTACACAAATTGATTTCTGATTATTTGTATGATTTTGATTTTGGATCTTTAGATTTTAATGATTTGATTAGGGTTTAATCGGAGGATTTGTTTAATTTGTTTTCATTTGACTTTTTTTTTTTTGTTTAATCGGAGAAAGTGTTACTGTAACATCATCAGATGGAGAAATTTCCAGTATGATTGTTTAAGGCTCTCTTATTGGGTAAACACCTGTCTCTTATTATTTGAATTTTTGGCTGTTTCCGGTGATGATTTTGATTTTTTTTTTCATTGGCTTAGCCTTATATCGACTTGAGTTTAGAGAGCATAAGACTCGGATGTAGAGTGTAGGTATGTACCGATTTTTGTTGTTTGATTTTCAGTTCTTTATCATAATTGAAGTTTTTCAAGAATGATCTAATTTATCTTCCGGGCATGGCAGCTTCGGGACTGTATAAGGGGAACCAATTATGATCTTTACTTTTATTTTCTTTTGATTTTCTTGAGCAAATAGCTAATTGTAGTTCTTCCTCTGTGTTTTGGCAGCCTACACTTCTATGTCATTCCATAAACCATACGTGTTGTGAAGTTTGCATCCGGCGACCTTGCATTTTACTGGTGATGGGGCTGGACATTTCACAGGTTATGGTTAATGATGTCGAATCCAACATCAGTAGCACCAAACAAGAAACTAACCGTACCAAGGTATCCATTGTAAGTGAACTAGATTATGATTTTTTTTGTTTTTGTAGATTTGTAGCGTTTAGATATTTTGATGAATTAGTTCTCTTAGGATTTGAAATGAAGTTCAGTGAGAGGATTTTTTGACATCAAGTTATGAATCTGTTGAATTAGGTTGGGGAAAGGAGGAGAAAGTGTTACTTAGGGTTAACAGAGATGGAGAAATCCCCAGCACGGAAAAATGTGTATCAGATTGTTTAAGGATCTCTTATTGGGTAAACCCCTGTTGCTTATTATTTGACTTTGTTATTGTTTATGGTGTTGATTTTGATTATCGATTCTTCATTGGCTTAGATTTGAGATCAGAGTGCATTAGACTTGGGTTTAGAGTGCTGGTGACTATGTACTGATTTTTGTTGTTTGATTTTCATTTCTTAGTCATATTTAAAGTGTTCAAGAATTGTCTTCTTAATTTAGTTGCAGGATCTAGAGTAATTCAAATTGCTTATCTTCTTCATTACGAGAGCCAAATATTGGAAGCATGTCGCTAATTGATAAAGTTCAGTTACTGCAAATGATGCTACGATTAAACATGAAGGTAATCTTCGTGTTTATATCTTTCGATTTTCTATATATTCTTCTCATCGTATTAACTGCAAATGATGCCAACAGTTAAACACCTCAACATGTTTACTACTGCAAGTGTCATAAATTCTTCATATAATCACGACGACGAGCAAAAAAATGCTATTAATAACACTATTATTCCAGGTTAATGGCTCTTATTTGAGACAAATTATGGATATTGGACATATCAACACAACGTTAATTCAGTTGATGGTCCAGCTGTGGCCTCCTTTTAGTTTTCTATTTTTTTTTTTTGAGTTTTTCCTTTTATAGGGTTCCTACAACCATTGAACTTTCTCAAACAAATACTGGAGATTGAGGTATGCAAGTACTTAAGATGAACATGCATTGGTCTCTACAAAACCAAAACACAAACCTAAGTTGGATTTAGTAAACCTAAAAGGACCTCCACTCTATGTTATGGGACTTCAAAAATGCAGAGTTAATAACGCGTTCATACCGAAGCATGAGTAAGAGTTAGCTGTTGTAAGATGCCAGAGCTTGGTCTTTGATATAACTTCTTTCTCATCTGCATCCACAACAAAAAATGGTACTATCAAACTTGGGTGTTACCTACATATTTGGCGGCCACAATTTTATTAATGAAGCATAACATCCCTGAATTGAGATACTGTAAATGTCCTGCTGAGAATAAATCTCGATGATTATGATAGTGAAAGAGAGGTTAGCACTTCTCATATTCTTTCTCGCTTTACTCTGTTTCTCTTTGTAAGCCAAGTTATTGTATGATATATGTTTGATTTTAGGACTTGAAGGATCTGGAAGGGAGGCCCTCGAAGACAGTTCCATCTTGAAGATCTTCAATGAGAAGGAAAGCAACTGAAATTCAAAGAGATTAGGTTATCCAATTGCTTTTTTGTACAGTATTTGCCATATTTGAAGGATTTGGCAAAAGAAGCTTGAAGCTTGAAAGAAGTTGGCAACAACTAATTTTATTCTCTCTTGACGGTATTGGCTCAGTTCCTCCCCCTGTTTTTGTTGGGCAATGAATGGTTAAGTGGAAGGAAAACAGCAAGTCTAATGTTAATTTTATTCTCTCTTGACGGTATTGGCTCAGTCCCCCCCCCCCTGTTTTTGTTGGGCAATGAATGGTAAAGTGGAAGGAAAACAGCAAGTCCTTCTCGCTGAAGTCATGCTATATATCTGGTTGATGCAACAAAGATTGCTCATTGAGTTCGACTGCTAGAGTCTAGCCACCTTTGGAGTAACTTTCTTTTCCTTTATAATTGTCTGTGTACTTACTTTCTTTATGATAAAATACATCCAATTTTTCTGAAAAGTAAAATAAAAGTATGAAATGTTAAACGAAAATATCACGTGCGTTAGCACGTGCCCTTTACTAGTATCCATTATGCAAACCACCATAAAAGATACATAATAGTTTATGTAGCAAAATTTTGGTTTATTCATCAACTAATTTCCGTTGCAACTAATAAAATGATGTACTCCCTCCGTTTCAAGAAAAATGATACTTTCATTTTAAGCACAATTCTCGAAAATTGAATGCATAGCCATTATGCAAACCACCACAAAGGATGCATAACACATCATGCAACCATATTTTGGTTTATGGATCGACTAATTTTCCGTTTAAGAAAAGGTGATACTTTCACATCCCGTTTCAGGAAAAGTGATACTTTTACTCCGTTTCGGGAAAAGTGATACTTTCGCTCGATTTCGGAAAAAGTGATACCTTCGCCCCGTTTCAGAAAAAATATCACTTTTTCTGAAACGGGGCGAAAGTATCACTTTTTCCGAAACGGGGAGAAAGTATCATTTTTTTTCCGAAACGGGGCGAAAGTATCATTTTTTCTGAAACGGGGTGAAAGTATCATATTTTCTTAAACGGGATGAAAGTAGTCACAGACAAACCTCATCTTCAAATTCTTTTTCGGTCGTCCCTCCCACCGTGGAAACGGTCGTACTAGTTATTTTAGTGTGTATTATTTTGGAAGGTGAAAAAAAATTGATCAATTTTGAAAGAGATTAATTGTTCATTTTTCTTTCTTTGCCGAGAAAATTGAAATATATGGATTTTCTATTATTCAATCACCGCACTCCCAATGAAAAAATTGATCAAACCTTCATGATAACAGCATCCGCTTCCGGAATGTTAGCAAACATATCACCCCCAACATGGCTGATTCCTGGATGTGCAGGTGCTGTAGCAACCACATGAGGTAAATCAAAATTGATACCTTGTATGTGAGGATTAGCTTTTACGATCTCAGCTATCATTTCTCCTGTCCCACCACCAACATCAACGAGCGATCCTATACCATTGAATCCATTTTTATGATGGACCAACATGTTCGCCGTGCATCCCATTCCATCATTGAGAAGTTGATTAAATTGAGGGTTGGCTGAAGCCAAATCCCAAATCTGAGACCCATGAGATATTTGGAAAGCAAAACCATTTTCTTGAACACATTTTACCAAATATTGCCATGGTTTTATTAATATTGGATCAGTTTCAAATAAGACCAATCTCGATAAATTAAATTCGGAATCTTTCAGTAACCATTTCGATGATGGAGTTAAATCATAGAAAGTTTGATTGCTTTCTTGGTGAGAATGAGAAGTAAATATACGTTTACGAACCAACAATCTCATTACACGAGTAAGATAATCTACATTAGGAGATGATGATGACGTGGTTGTTTTCAAACTGCTGATGATCTCAGACATTGTGGTTGGACGACCATGGGAGTTTATGATATCGGGTATACCAAGTTCAACTGCACATTTCAATGCCATTCAATCTACAAATGCAAACATATGCTCCCATATATCTGCTTGCCCTTTCAATCTTTCTTCCTCAATATCCATCTTTTTCTTTGGTTGATCTAAAAACTGAAAAAGAGAAGTAGAAGCATATATGTGGATAGCTAGTGCATCAATGCATCCCTATATATAGTAAATGCTAGGAAACTAACTACACGTATGTTTTTGGAATTTGTTTGAAAAACCTACCAAAAATGGTTAGAAGTGTCTATCAATCAAAAACATGAAAAATGCTAGTAGCTAGACTACACTCTGTCAAAGAATAGTATTTTGGCTGCTACATCTCGTTTTGTCTGTACGTGATATATGATGGTAAGAAGTGCCTATCAAAAATGTGAAATATGCTAATCGAGTAGACTCCACTTAAAAAGAATTGTATAATGTCCTATGGCTATGAAGCGTCTAACGTACCTGCCTCATCAGCTTCGTAAAGGGCACACTTATCTTTTATGATTGTGAAAGAAGAAGAAATAAAATCAGAATTATAACGAGTTGAAAAAACAAAAATGATCAAACAAAAAATCGAAAACGTATAATTGATGAAAGTCTGTAAATTTTCGAAACGAACAACGCAATAATGCCTGCCATGAAGTGTGGGTCTTCGTCGTTATCCGGTATATCATTGGTATTCACTGCTCACTTATGAGATGCATTATTGGTAGGACCTTCCGTTGGAAAACAATTACTCCCTCCATCCTATTTTAGACGAAGGGGAAGGGGTTTTTCGAGTACCAAATTATACGAAGGTTTTTATATTTACTCCATAAATTTTCATGATTTGTCAATGCTTTGAAATCATATACAAACATAAAATATAATATAAACTCAATTTCCCATATGAAAATTTTAATTAATCAGTAGATTCCAAATCCATACTAAAATCTAGGAATTAAAAACTTAAAATTGGAAAGTTTTTAATCTCTTTCTCTTTTTTTAATTTGTGTGAAAACACCTACACCTTCATCTAAACTAGGACGGAGGGAGTATAAAAAATAATTTTTAAGGTTTTAATTTCTTTTGCAAATGAAAAAATTTATTAGTCACACATTGTGGAGTTTCCACTTTTTAGTTATTTTAAGAGATTATATAAGATTTTTAGTCCCACATCGGGGAGCTCCTCTTCTTAAGTTGTTTTGTTCCATTATATAAACAAATTCACTACTTTTGTAAAATCTATGGGAAATGGGATTCTCTATTTTTAGAGAGACCTCCAAGGGAAAATATGTTATATTGATTTCTTTAACTTCGCGATTTTCTTTAAGGGTTTTTCAGAGTTGTCAAGCTCGAGTTAAGCATCTACTACATATGCTAGTAGTAGGTGTAGTAGGGTGTTTTATCCTGGAGATATCCGTCCTGTGAGGGCTATAGCATCACTCTTGAGTGTAGCCGGGCGCTAATGTCTTAAGGGTAACATGTTGATCACGTGACTCACTCTGTTTTTCAAAGTCTTGCCTTGTTGCTGTTGCGGAGATTTGGGGAGCTCGTCCGTTTCGTCAAATCGATCACTTCCATTATAAAGAAGCTAAGTATCAATAACTTTTGCTTATTTGATATTTTTTTATTTTTTTATTATTGCACCCAACAATCTTAAGACATTAGAATTTGTAATAATCATGGATGTTAATTGTGGAGTGAAAAACAAAAACGAATTTTTGGTCTGCTATAGAGTTTCGATGTTATCTCTTAACCTAAAAAGAATTTCGTTGAGCCCTTTTGACATGATGTAGAAGACATCCTGATAGTTAACCACACAAAGTTTCAGAATTTTTGGACTTGTAAAAGTGTTTTTTTTTATATTTTACAAAACAGAGAAACGTTTCTAAAGAATTCTGGCGAGCAGAAATTTGTTGTTGAATAAATTAGTTTTTTATGGGGTAACCATGAATTTTTTGAAACGGTAATTCAAACGAAGTTTGTATATCTATATGTTATCTTCAAAATTAATATTTTACTTACCGATTCGGAATTGTGGTTTGTGAATAAAGGTGTCATCTGCAAGGTACATGGCTAATAGGCGAATGAGGCTGAAAATAAATCTTCAAAGGCTGGCAAAGGTGGGAAAATTGGAAGCAATTATTATCGTAGTCTTCATAAGAAAGGTATGTTTCGCAAAACTGAATCTAACATTACTTTAATTAAGGGTGATTTTTATGTTTGTAAATTCCTGGCCATAAGGCAATAAATTGTAGACAACGTAAAAACCTTAATAAGTAGAAGTTAATGTTAATTTAGTTGAAACAAACTAGAACCAGTTCAATGGCATGATGTTGGAAGTTATTTTAATAACCAATGTGAGAGACAGGTGGGTGGACTCTGGAGCCACTAAGTATATTTGAAACGGAGACATGTTCACCTCTTATCAGGGGATAAGGGATGTCATGAAAGTCTAAATAAAATAATATTATTCTTCACATATTATTTTCCTTATAACAAAATAAAATAAAATAAAAACTTACAAATAACTTGTCGGCAACCTAGTAACTAATTGGGCGCCAACTCCCATTTGAATAGCAATTCCTAATCTATGAAAAAGAAAATCACCAATTTTAGTATTTACATCATGACTATATACAAAATTCTTCACTCTCTTCAAGAAATCCACGGTCTCATCTCCTAACTCTCCCAACGTCGTGAAAGCTAAAGTACCAAAACCATAACCATGTGTAGTACACTTGTCAAGATACTTGTTCCGCTTTCTAGAAACCGCATTACATACATCCTGACCTGGTAAAAAAGTATGAACTCCACCACCTGTGAACGGTGAAATTCCAGTTACATCGAAACATACATCACGGCCATTGTCCCAATTATGAATGAGAATAAAAGGGAAAGGTCGAGCAAAAGCTCATATCTGTAATGTTCTCACATTGAATGAAGTTTTCATGTTCCGAGAATATGCAAGAACCTTGTATCCTGTTTTGTTGTAGATGGTAAAAGAATTAAGATATTAATTAAATCTGGAAACTTGTCGTAACTAAGGACAAAGATTTTTTAGGAAAGGGTTATAAGACTTTGGGTCTATAGAAGCTTAACGGAAAAAATGATGAAGTGAACATAGTTGATTCTTGTATTTTCTTTTGTGTGACTGAATTTTTTACATGGTAGACTTCGAACCGTAAACTTATAAGTCAATGCATAAGCTGGCTAGTGTAGGCTGCGTACCCAAATTTAGTTTGGATTTTGAACACAAAAGTTAAATCTGTGAAGAATCAAAATATACTATCAAACATTTTAGCACAAATGTTCAGAGTAATTCTAAGCCCTTAGAATTAATTCAGTTAGGCCTAGTTGACATGAGTTCAACCCAATACCACTGTGGTAAAAGATAGTTTATAACTTTCATAGTTGACTGTACAAGATACTCTCTTGTATACTTTCTTAGGGGTAAGGATGATGCCTTAAAAGCCTCAAGAGTATAAGCTTGAAATTGAACACGAAGTATATGTTGCCACTAAAGGGGTTAGATCTAAACGTGATAGCAAGTATGAAATTCATAAAGGAGAACTTTACTTGTTAAATGGCATTACTCATGAGATTGCACCTCCTTATTTACCATAATCTAATGGTATAGTTGACAACAACGCTGCGGTTGCTCTTACCGACCCAAATACTAATTTACTCTTAATGTTTTAATTTGGTAAAATTTCATGCATCTCATTATTCAAGATGTTGATGTACTTGAATTTTTGAACGCAACTTTTGCTAATTTCAAAGACTAGAATTAATTACTTTGATATAGCAATTCAGAACATTCAAATGAATCAATTTATATGTAAAGGAACACTAAAACTTGTTAGTCTTTCTGCACCCGGGGGAATATCCCATGATAATGATCTCGTCCATGAGAAACGAAAAAGGTATGAAGAGACATGATAATCGAGCAAAAATAAAAAAATGAAGAGACATGATATAATCAAAATAGAATTGCACTCGTATGATTAATGTATTTTTTGATAACTCCATATTTTTTTTCATGGAAGAGCAGGCTATATATTAAGTAGGAAAAAGAGAAGTTTAAAGGAGGTTACACACTCATTATAGTATCTCAATTACTCCATACAATACTAGGGTTTACAAATTTAAAGGTCTCTGAATCAGATGACCATAAAACTACCAACAGCTTCACATGATCAATAATTATTTCAGAAGCCCAGTTATGTCTTGCAGTAAACACTCTCTCCGCCCATTAATTTATCTCCTTCCATAGAATCCAAGAGATTGCAAAATGAATAATCTTCCACACCTCTTTAGCTCTTCCAATCAGTACATCCGTATTCCAAGATGTACATTTGTATTCGATACTTTTCCTTTTTCAAAAGTAGGAATATTGGTCTCTTGTAGTAGTGATGGTGGAGGTGAAATTACTAAATCCGATTGTAGCACAAATTTTTAAATTTTATTACTATAAATAAAATGTTTACAGCCATATAGACCTGGCAATCATCATTTTTACCCATAAGACTAATAAGGTTTTTATTCCGCAAATTTTAGGTCTCCTCAGTCCTCCATCATCCCGCTCTGCAAATTTGCTCAAATTTGAATTGTCGAATCAAGATGTACATTTTCAAATGGCATGTGAGAAAATGTACCCCAATGGAAAAACATTGTCCAGATAGCTGTAGCGGAGGTAAAATGTCAAACCACAATTATAAAATACTCCACGGTGCTTTGTAGATTGTGTAAGAGCGCCATCCATGCCAATGGCCACACTACAAACTTTATGGGCAAGCCATTAACTTTATGGGCAAGCCATTAACTTTATTTTGGTTTCTATCTTCAATTTCCTCCATCAGGTCGATGTTTGAAGTTTGTTCCTAAAATGATGAGTGCACTGTGCACCCTTCTCTACATATTAATTGAAAGTATTTTAATTAACTGGGCGAGAGTGATCAATTTCTTAAATTGCAGAAAAAAAAAAAAAAAACACAACTCTCTTTTCAAGTTTTCCTCTTCCCCCTCTTCATAAAATTAGCTGAGATTTCATATTTTTTTTAGAAAAAGAATGTTACTCCCTCCGTTTCAGGAAAAGTGTTACTTTCACTTTTTCAATCTGGCCTATTTTTAGGCTAAAATCAAAAAGTGAAAGTAACACTTTTCCTGAAACGGAGGGAGTATATTAAAAGGAAAAAGAGAAACATCAAACTAATCACTCACTCATGAGAGCTTCCTAATTGCTCCAAATGAGACTAGAGGGAACAAATTTAAAGGTACCGGAATCAAAAGACCAAAGAACAACTAGTTGTTTAACTAGATCAATGATCTTATTAATGTCTTTCCTACGCCCACCAAAGACTCTCCCATTTCTTTCCTTCCACAAAATCCAACATATTGCATAATGAATAATTTTCCAAATGGCTTTACCTTTTCCTTGTAGAACGTTCGTATCCCTAGCATCAAATAATTGTAACAACGTTCTCGTCATTGGCCATGAGATCTTGAAGGATTTAATGAAGTAGTCCCAAATCGAGAAAGAGAAGGTGCAATGCATAAACATATGATTTGTTGTTTCATCTTCCGTTCCACACAACACACAAGGCACTTTCTATTTGCTGAGATTTCATCTTCGAAACAAATATTCTTTTAAGTGGTTTGTTTTTTGATTAATCAAGAGATCTGGTGTAATTTTCCATGAAAGATTTTTATTCAATCATTCTGTAATATAATCTAGGTATACAACATATCATTGGGTGAATTCCTTTATAAAAGATAACCCTGTAGTCCAATACTAACTTACGAGTAAATTTTTGTACTAAACTACAACGTACAACATTAGTAAGAAATTACCTTTAAAATTTATGGGTGTTTTTTCTTACGATTTTTATGCAAATGATGAAAGATTCTATTTTAGTTTGTAGTGAATATTAAATTGTTTGCGTGATAATTCATTTTCATCCTTCATCCCATTTTCATGGACGTAGCTTTGCTAATTTCATGGACCAGAGATTATGACTACCTTGAACCAAGCTAAGATTAATAAACTTATAGGGAAACAAAAATCTTTTTCACACATAATTTATTCTAAGGAATTACATCCAATGCGTGACAAACAAAAAAAAATGTGACATAATATGACTAGATGACCGCTGTCACGGTGGGATGGCCGACTGAAAAAATTGACGCAAAACTAAATTTTGTATTCACAATTTAGTTCCGCCATATTAGCACGGAGTCTGAGAAACGTTTCGATCACCAGCTCAGTCTCATTTCCTCCACCTGCAACATAGCACCAACAACTCCAACCCACTTCATTTCCCTGAATTCATAACTCAGACGTCACCTGCAAACCCCCATACACAATTAGGCCAACAACCTGTGGCTTTGTATTCTTCTTTTATTGATCAAGACAAGTACAAACATCACCAACTTGCATTTGCAACATCAGCAACACCATTTCTGAAGCAATAACATCTCCACAGAACCCTTGCACAAACTCATCTGATCCATACTTGAGGACTTGAGTTGCACCAATACCTCAACCCAACCTGAACTGAAGGATTTCATAATCTCCATCCTCCTCTCTGTTACATCCACCAACACAAGCCCTGATTTCTTATTCTCGACAGAATCGTCTAAACGAGAGTTTGTCTGAAATCGATAAAGTATATCAGACACTGAGAAGGTGCAAGTTTAAGGTGCTTATGTCCGGTACATTAAAGAAATTATATTTTGAACCCAAAGTACAATAAAGAAATTAAACCATGGAATCAACATGAATTACGTTATCTATATAGTCTGAATCAGGACTTAGCTCTAAACCCGAACAAATCGAGTACTCAGTTAAATTAGAGTCATAAAGGGTAAAAATGAACGACATTATGCCTGCCGGCATTTTCCTATAGCTGGTTAATTTTCTTAGCTGGTTTGCCACTTAGCTGAATCATTCAAGGTTAATATGTCCGCTTGCACTAATCCTAGACCAGTTGGACTATCAGTGTTCAGCGAATCTCCTTGAGCTCAAGCTAGAAATAACTTTGAAAAGCAATTAGTACTGAACTTGAACAACTAATTACTCAAAAAGTTGCAAGCCTAAAAGCCTAATTGTAACAAAAAACCGAAATATAAAGCAATTGACTAACAATAATGAGTTTAGAAATCTTTACCTTGCTAATCTTGGGAATTACAACAGATCTCTGCATGTAAATCCTATCATTAAGCTTCTTCCTCCGACGGCTCCCCGCCATCAAATTCTTTGCCGGTGCTCCTTTTCTCTTCCCATTTTGGTCTCCACCAGTGACAGTAGTACTATTCTCATTCTTAGAATTCCCATTCTCATTTTCCTCATCATAGTCATAATTCAAGCAAGACCCATCAACACTCTTCTCTTGTTCACCTCCTAACAACTCCAATTTCCCTTTCACATCATAACTGAACTCTGACCATTATTATTTGAACAACTAAGAAACCCTAAACCTTCATTCACCGGTGTAGCTAAATTCTGCTTAATAGCAGCAATTCTTTTCTGGAAAAGAGTGGGTTAAACTGAATCTGCTTGATTAAATGCCCTATAGGTTTGGCCAAAGTCAATCTCCAAGGGTTAGAGAGGAAAGGGTTCTTCAAAACCAGTAAGATTGACGACATTTTCTGGAAGTGGAATCAAATTTAAAGAACCCATTTCTTTAAATATGAATCTCCACCTCTTGTATCAATTTCTTCCTTTACTGATTCAAACTCATCCATAATTTATCAATCGGCACTACCACCATTTCTTCGATTTCATGTAACCCTAACTTCACCATTAATCTTCCCTTCTTGGTACCGAATTCAAACCCTTCTCAGATTCATAAGAACTCGAATTGGACACAACCCAAGTTTCTTTGTTCTTCTCGGCTCAATCTTAATTCAGAAACCATCAGATTCAACACCATCTCTTCTCAGATACCCACCGGAAACGATCTCAGATCCCCTTCTGAAATTGAATCTTTTTCTCAACTAGTCTCCACTCGAATCAAAACCCATTACTAGATGAATACACCAAGTTCACCACGAACCCTAAACTGATTTGAGCTTAACAACCAAACCAATCTGGTTACAGTTTAACCTGAAGTGAAGTGAAGTGATTTTTCTGAGAAGAAATCTAGAGGAGGAGGAGGAGGAGGAAGAAGAAGAAGAAGAAGAAGAAATAAAGAAAAAAATGAATTTGGAGGCGGTCGGGATTCGATCCCAGGACCTCTATCTCGGTTTTGACAAAAATTCCCCTCAACAATTAAAGGATTTCCAACCACTATGTCCTTTTTTCCTTCCGTTAAATTTACTCCATTACCCTTCATTTTTTGGCTTATCTACTATAATATCTAAAAGAAAATAAAATATAAACTACGCCTGCGGCCTTTTTGAGGGGCATTTTCGGATATTCATGTAATAGACAGACAACAAATCTAATCTATTTGTTTCAATTTGGAAAAAAAAAAATCACGAGCCACAATGACATAAAGTCACCATATATAGAGTCCTCCCTCGCTTCGTTCGGTCGGCCTAATAACCATCAAATTCCCCTCATATTTATAATGGCATTTCATTAAAGAGATTCATGCATACTTTAAAATATAAACTGATCTCTTGCAGTGGTGGTGTTGGTGGAGGTGAAAGAAGTCACTAAATCTGAGTATGGTGAAGAGCACAATGAGCCGTAGGACTCAGACTTATAATCGGTGGTTGGATATATTGTTTCCTCTTTTTTAATTGCTCATCTTGTTTTTATTGTACTTGGCTTCAAGAATATGATTCTATAACTTTCTTCGAAGTTGTGATCTTAAACTTGAATACAAGTTCGGTACCATGTTTTGTTTACTCTAACTTTTGATGATTATGAGCACAATAAGCACTGCAATCTACCACTGTTAGCTTCTGTAAATTGTTTCTTCTAATAAGTTCTCTCTTTTAAGTTTTAATTAAGAAAAAAAAGAAGCACTGTAAATTTTATTATCCGATGTGTCTTTCTTTTGCAGTCGGCCCCTTTATTTTTCCAGTTCATCAAATTCGATAGATTGCTATTATGATCGTTTTTCGGATTTCTTCCTTATCAAAGGTTAGTTTCTACATGTTCTTTCATATTTGACTTGAAGCCATTGTTAAAAATTTATGTTTTTATGAAGCTCTTGGGACACTCAAATGATATTTTGTGGAGATATACGAGCATAATGGTATTGCTCGTATAGAGCTCCTAGGACTCTAGTAGTGAAGGTGGAAGCAAGGACTTTGGAACTTTAACTTTGTAATTTTATTGATTGAATCTTGCTTTTGTTCTTGCTTGCTTACAAATGACACATGACTTGCCTATTTATAGGCTTACATAAACTGTCCACAACCACTCTAGTTTTCTCTAGAGTTTTCTAATCTTATCTTTTTTACTAACTCTTTCTCTAGAATACTCTAGGCATTAGCCACTAACTTTGACTGACTGACTCTTTTTCTAGCCACTAAACTTTCTGCTTTCTAGAAGACTCTAGCCACTAAACTTTTTTCTTCTCTCTAGAAGACTCTAGCCACTAACATTTTTAGCTTCTAGAGGACTCTAGCTACTAACATTTTTTCACATGTTTTACATTATATTTGACACTCCAGATTATTTGTTTATTCTCTAGCTTTATCTAGAGAATTCTTTTCTTAATTTTCCCATTACAAATTACATGTTCCAACACCCCCTCTTAATTTGTAATGGTCTTTGATTGTGATCTTCACCCAATCTTCATTTTCCTTTAGCTTCGTGTGCTCGTGTTGGCGAATCCTTTTGTTCTGTCACTCTCTTTTTCTAACAGTGTCTCCATGTCTCTTGTTTTAGATCTTCTTTGGTGACTGGAATTTTCGTGACCTTCCGTCTTGTGCTTGGTTCTCTCCTTCTCCTTTACGGTTTAGACCGAACTTGGCTATCTTCAATACAGAGGCTTTGCCTTCTGTTGATATTCCTCGCCTTTCACGAAACTTAACCATTATAGGTTCAGAGGTTCCGCCCACTCAACTTTGTGAGTAGAATATTTTTACAGGATGGCTCCGTTTTTTACCATCTCTGTATTTGAGGAGGCATTTCTTTGATGCTCTCTTCCCTCAAATTTTTCTTTAGAAATGCACTCTTTTGTGCATCTCTGCGAGGATGGAAAACTTTTTTTTTTTTTTTTTTTTTTTTTAAACGGAAGGAGGTGAAACTTGTACTCACTCATTTGTTTGTTTGGAGACATATCATTTCCAGGAACTTTCCTTCTGTAACTTAACTTCACGAGCTGCTACTTTTTTTTTTTTTTTTTTTTTTTTTTTTTTTTTTTTTTTTTTTATATATTTTTCAAAACTTAGAATTTGGGTGATAACTAGTTTCTATTGGGGGTTGAAAAATGACTTTGGTCTGTTGAGACGTACCTTGCGTCTTCTCATCTTCTTTAAACTTCATTTGTGCGGAATTATCACCTTCAACTTGTAGCGGAAACTTTAACGCCCATTTGGATCGAACCCGCTCTGATACCATGTTAAAAATTGAATATTTTTATGAAGAATTTGGGACACTTGAGTAATATTTGCGGAGGTATACGAGCATGGGACACTTGAGTAATATTTTTAATTTTAAGTTTTGAAAAATATATATAAAAAAAAAAAAAAAAAAAAAAAAAAAGTAGCAGCTCTGATACCATGTTAAAAATTTATGTTTTTATGAAGCTCTTGGGACACTCAAATGATATTTTGTGGAGATATACGAGCATAATGGTATTGCTCGTATAGAGCTCCTAGGACTCTAGTAGTGAAGGTGGAAGCAAGGACTTTGGAACTTTAACTTTGTAATTTTATTGATTGAATCTTGCTTTTGTTCTTGCTTGCTTACAAATGACACATGACTTGCCTATTTATAGGCTTACATAAACTGTCCACAACCACTCTAGTTTTCTCTAGAGTTTTCTAATCTTATCTTTTTTACTAACTCTTTCTCTAGAATACTCTAGGCATTAGCCACTAACTTTGACTGACTGACTCTTTTTATAGCCACTAAACGTTCTGCTTTCTAGAAGACTCTAGCCACTAAACTTTTTTCTTCTCTCTAGAAGACTCTAGCCACTAACATTTTTAGCTTCTAGAGGACTCTAGCTACTAACATTTTTTCACATGTTTTACATTATATTTGACACTCCAGATTATTTGTTTATTCTCTAGCTTTATCTAGAGAATTCTTTTCTTAATTTTCCCATTACAAATTACATGTTCCAACAGCCATCCGGTAACATCTAAATCAAAAATCAATTTCTATCAAATTTCAAATAAAATACGTTATTAATTTTAGCTAAATCAAATTAGGAAATTTAGGACAACTGTGCATCAATTAACTTCAGAAATCACATTTAGATGTAACGGAATCACTTATTTGAGCGATGTAACAAGATCAATTCAATGGAATTCAGTAAAGATAGAGCATCATCAAAATAGTTTCTTTCTCTTGCAAAATTTAAAAAATGGGTTCGAATTTTTCGTTGGCCACCATAGTGTAAAACGTGCCGCATAATTAATAATCTTCACGTTAAGTTTAGTTTTCCTTTTAACGCAAAAGAAGTAATAAAAAACAACACGGAAACCAACAAGAAAAGCTAAGTTTGTGCACCAGCACCACCAATGATTATAAGTGTAAAACGTGCCGGCCCGGCACACGAGGTCGTGTGCTTCACGTGCCATGTGCCGTGTTGTGTTGTGTTGTGCCAACGATTTAAAAGTGTTGTGTTATGATGTGCTTTATTAGTCAAAATCTAGGCACAGTACAGCCCACGGGCACATCACACGAATAAACGTGTTGTGTTGTGCCGTGCTGGCACACGTGCTATAAACAATTTGAAATCACTTAATGTATACATTAAGTCAGACATTATCACAAGAATTTAATTAAACAACATATCATTTGAAATTATGTTAAGTAAAATTAACAAGTTTATTCAATAAAAAGAAATAGTCCATCAAATATAAAATTGGATTATCGTCATGTAAATTAATGTTCTAGTTAAATATAGGTGACGACATTATAACAACGATATTGAAATATATATTCAAAATATTAAGGTATTATATGTGTTGTTATGAATAAGCCAGCATAGAATGTTAAAAACTAGCTAGAATTGTGTCAGTTTTGTGAAATATACAAAAAATGTGATGTATCATGCCTTGTTATATGGTGTATTTGTACATGTTATGACGTGTTTTCTTAACGTGTTGTGCTGGGTTGGGCCACGTTCTTATCTGTGTCATGTGATGTACAGTGCTACTGTGCCAATTAGTCAAACCCAGCACGTCCCCTTTAACTAACGTGTTGTGCCGTGCTGGGATAAGTCACGTGCTAGGCTAAGTCACGTGTTGGGCTGGTGTTTATAGGTGAAAATAGCTTCTGCCGATTTCGGTAAATTCGGTAGGTGAGTGAGAAACTGGTTTAAACCCTAAAAAAATGTGCTGCACGTTGAGCACTTTTAGGTTCGAGAGATCAATCTGTACAAGTCCGGCCTAAACCAAGAAATGGCCATTCCAGACTTGCTTCGGTCACAAAGCGGAGGAGAATGGGTTGGTTTTGGGGAGGGAAGCAAGGAGAGTGTGAGACCAGAGTAGTTTATTCTGGAAGAGAAATTGGGTTTCTACAACTTGTTTTCAGAAAAGTACGAGAGCTCCTGAGGGGAGCTAGCAGGTAAGTATTCTGAGTGTTCTCTTGTCCGAATGAACTCCTTTTCAAAAGGAAATAGGTAAGACCTATTTATGCAAGTTGAGGTAGAAACGTACCATGGTCTCATTAAGGAGTGGGGAAGTAAATGTGAGGAGGTTGTAACCGTATGCAAGGACTTGATGTCCCATAAAGTGGTTAACGCATGAAACGTTATGGAATTGATGTTCCATAAAGTTTGTTAACTCACGACTTTATGTCCCATGAACGTTTCCCATATAACTCCTGTATTTACAAGGCGCCTCACCCTTATGACACTTCCTTATGAGGGGCGTAGTGTACACCGAACGTTGTAGACCACCAAACCAATACCCAAAGAGAATCACACTGTTTGTGTTGATATCTCGAATATTTTGGAAAACATGTAAAACATTGTTGTGGCTTGGCAAGTTGAGCTTGGGGAACTTGCTACCCAAGTGACCTTCGACGGTCGAGATGTTGCATCTTGAGAGGAGGTCCAACCGTTGATCGTTTCACGCCCTCGTTTTGGTATCCGCGTAGTGAGGTCCAACAGGGTGGTACGGCTAGGGTGTGTTTAGACTTGGCATGAGGAGCCAAGGGTTTTCCATGGGCGCATGGCGTGACTAGCCTGGACTAGGTGCGCGACAAAGCTATGGTTTCGGGTCTAAGGTCGTGGGGGGACTTTAGAAGGCCAGGATTTGCTCCTGGGATTGAAGGGTAACCGTTGATGGTCGCCTGGCTTCAATTTGGTAGCCGCATGGGGAAGGACAGTACGGTGGAGCTGCATGAGGGGCATGACGCGGATACTTGGACTAGGCGCGTGACCAAGTTAGGGTTTTCGGTCCTAAAGTCGTGCGGGGACTTTAGACGGCTAGGATTTGATCCTAGGATTGAAGGGAAACCGTCGATGGTTTCTTGTCTTCAGTTTGGTAGCCGCATGAGGAAGGCCATCATGGTGGCGTGGCATGAGAGGCCATGGTTTGGCATGGCGCGGCTAACTTGGACTAGGCACGTGACCAAGTAAGGGTTTCAAGCCTAAAGTCGTGAGGGGAATTTAGACGGCCAGGATTTTGTCCTGGGATTGAAGGGCAACCATTGATGATCTGTTATCTTCAGTTTGGTATCCGCATGAGGAAGGCCAGCATGGTGGCGTGGCATGAGGGCCAAGGTTTGGCATGGCGCATCTAACTTGGACTAGGTGCGTGACCAAGTTAGAGTTTCGGGCCTAAAGTCGTGAGGGGACTTTAGACGTCCAGGATTTGCTCCTGGGATTGAAGGGCAACCGTTGATGGTCTCCTGGCTTTGGTAGCCGCATGAGGAAGGCCAGCATGGTGGCGCGGCATGAGGGGCCATGGTTTGGCATGGCGCGGCTAACTTGGACTAGGCGCGTGACCAAGTTAGGGTTTCGGGCCTAAAGTCGTGAGGGGACTTTAGACGTCCAGGATTTGCTCCTAGAATTGAAGGGCAATTGTTGATTATCGCCTATATTCACTTTAGTAGCCGCATGAGGAGGTCTAGCATGGTGGCGTGGCATGAGGGGCCATGGCGGGACGTGTTTGGCATGGCGCAGCTAGCTTGTCTAGGTACGTGACCAAGCTATGGCTAAAGTCATGAGGAGACTTTATACGGCCAGGATTTTCTCCTGGGATTGAAGGGAAGGCATTGATGGCCGCATGCCTTTGTTTTAGAAACCTTAATTAACACCTTTCACTAGAATCGCTTCAGAATTCTAGTACGAACTCGGATTTTGACATTCCGCCCCTCAAATCAACCGGAAAATAATTTAATATCTCCTCGCGCGTGAACATTTAGGTTTTGAACTCGTTAGTGTGGGGAAAACATCCCGAAAGAAAAACTCAGGAAGATTTCAGGAGGGACGGCGGCATGGCCGGGCTATCATGGCATGCCTTGGAGTGGTTTGTCACATGGGGCCAAGAGTTTTCCATGGGTGGATGGCGTGGCTAGGGCCAAGGCGCGATTATCTTGGGCTAGATGTGGCTGGCATGATTTCCCATTGGCACACGAGATGTGGCTAGCATGGATAGGGCCATGGCATGGTGCGATTGGCATGGCGCGGCTAGCTTGGGCTAGGCATGGCTAGCATGATTTTCCATTGGCACGCGGGGGGAATTAGGGTTTGGTTTGTCGTAACCCTAATTTGAAAAAATATACCCCTTAATTATTAGAGACACATTAAAAGATTTTCAGTAAATGTTCCTAGTAAATGCCTATTTATTTTAAATGTGGTGACGTCACTGTCTGCTAGGATTTAGTGTTTTACGATTTTAACCCTAAACTAAAAATCACCATTAACATTAAGTCCCCTGCTTAGCTCGGAACAAGTACCTTGTTGTGAGGTAAGAATATGATGGTGACAGACAAGGACGAAATCGAAGTGTAGATCATGGAAAAGACGTTCAGGAGAATCCGACTAACCTTTTTGAGTAGTAAGGAGAGTTTCGGCTTGTGGCCCAGCTCGAGGGGGTAAGAGGTGGCGTGGTCCTGGCCGCGAAAATGGCCTACTTGAGCGACTGGGCATGGTAGGTCTGTGATGGTAGAGCGAGGTCTTGTCCGGGGCTGTGGCAAGGTGAGCGTGTGTGGAATATAGGGTCACGTCGGTGTAGCAGGTAGCTTGGCCTGGTGCGGCTATAGTAGGGTGAGGCTCGGTGGGGACGTGGTGATGGAGTGATGTCCTGGCTAGGGCCGCTGCGATGGAATGCATGGGCGGCTAGGCGCTGTGGGGCCGTGATGATGGAGCGATGGGATGAAAGTTACCATCTTGGTTTAGTCGTACCTCACAACAAAGGGGGCACGGTCCTGGAGGGCGGAGCAGGTGGATGGCTTGGACCGAAAGAACCGAGAGGTGGCATGGCCCTGACCGCGGAAATGACATGGTGGAGCATGCATGGGCGGATAGGCGTGATGGGGCCGTGGTGATGGATCGGGGGCTTGGCTGGGGTCGTGGCGAGGTATGGCATACATGGACGGCTAGGCGTGGTGGGGCCATGGTATGGCGTGAGTGGTCTTGGATGTGGAAATTGGTATTTGCGGGACCGGTTTTCTCTTTTCCTTTCTTGGCTCAAAATTGGAAATCCTTTTGTTGTTCGAACTCCCAAGTATCACGCCTAGAAAAGGATGGTCGGCCCCTCCCTTTGATTCACGCCTTCATTATTTCTTCTTGTTCGACGCCCATGGGGAATTATTTTCTTCTTTGCACCTCCTCATCCCGCTCAACTTTCATTGGGGTTTTGATAAGGCATTTTATTTCGAGGCTGGTCTCCCGGCCGTGAATCCATTATGTTCCACCTATTCAGCCTGGGTTTCTCTTTCTTCCTTTAGGGCTTCCACAGTAATTACGCCTGGTGAACTTGTGTCTTGAGAGTGATCATTGGAATGTCAGAACCCAGTTCTGGTAGCGGCGGTGAGGTCCATCCAAACCATGCATACCCTTGGAATGGTGTGGGCATAACCTAAGCACAAGCTGTTGATGGCGGATTGTTGCAAAAACTGAACGTGGAGCGCTGGAAAGACTGGAACTGGCAAGGAAAGAGCGGATGTCTTGGGAGTGGCAAAGCTTGCTATTGTGGTACCGATTGCCTTTCTTCACGCGCGTCTTTAACATGGAATACTTTTCCTTACTCAAAAATCTTTTTCTATAGGTAGGTAGCATCTGTAATCCTTTCATCTGGTAGCTTTGCAAAAATCCCGGTATGATTGGGTGTCTTCAGGGCTAGGCTTTGGAACGCGAGGCGGAGCTGCTAGCATGGACTCGGCATGAAGGGGACCCATTAGCACTGACGGGCATAGAACATGTGTGGGCCGCCCTGTAAAGCACTTGGGAATGCATGTCGCCGGTAAGGGAAATGCCTTTGGAGGGAAGCGCTTGCAAGGGAAGTGCTTGTGGTTTAGGGTTTGACATGCTGAAACCCTAATTAGCGTCATTTACTAGAATCGCTGTAGAATCCGCGTACGGACCCAGATTTTGATGGTCCGCCCCTTTATCGAACACAAAACAGAAGTCTGTATCTTCCCACGCGGCAATATTTGGGTTTCGAGCTCATTTAGGAGGTGAAAAACAGCCCGACAGTGAAAATCAGGAAGAAGTCAAGAGGTATGTTGCTAGCCCAGGGTAGCATAGTCGCGCTCCAGTCACCCTCATCTGTTATTTTGTTGGTCGTCCAGATCCATGTTTTCGTCCGTAGTGCCTCTCCATTGGATTCAAAAAATTTACCAAAACTCCGCTGTATTCCTGGAACGGATGGATGCGGTTGCGTTATCGGTCCATCATTGATTTTAGGTTGTTCAGTGCCTGGACTTTCTAATCGCGATGACAGTATGTTGTGGATGCTTGTGTATTCAAAATCTCCCGGAGCCACTGGATGGATAAGATAAGTTGGGAGACGTTTCGTTGCTGACGTGCTGTTATCGAGTCTTCAAGGACTTCGTTTCCAAGAGACATCCTTTGAACCAACTTAAGAATCTTGGACTATCGTATGGAATTGGATGCGGTGAGCAGTCCCAAGTTATATTTCTGTTAGATCTGATGGCACGGCCGAACATGTGAATGTATCTCTGTGGCTTGCTTTCGATGCACATGTATGGCTTCGTGTTGAGAAATTCTTTCATTGCATCGTCTTGAATCCATGTCCACGGGTTTTGACACAAGCTCATTGTACTCTTCTGGATGTGACACTGGGATGCTCAGAATATCATATGGGTGAAATACTCTAGATAGTAAAGTGGTAAAAATGAGAGAGTTATGTTGTTTATCTTGGCTCCCCTGCTTCTTCAAAAAGATGTTTCAGCCATGTCTTTGGGTTATCTTAGGAATCTTTGGTGGTCGTCGGGATGGACTGTGATGAGCAGTCCCCAGTCGTGTTTTTAGTTTCCGAAGTTTTTTTTAGAAGGCTTGGGATCCATCGCGGCCTTGTAAAGTATTGAAGGCATCTTCTAGACAGGGAGGTGATATTCTTGCGCTGCACCCTTAAAGAGCATGTGACCTCGTTGTGCCTTTTGGTTGACTGTGTCTTCTGAGCTTTGACAGTGAAGGGACTTCGTGTATACCTTAGTCCTCAATTATGGTTTACATGTTTCCATCTTTGTAGTAATTTCTGTTGCGGTGAAGCTCTGGATGGTATCAATGAATGAGTGACGACAGTTCTTGGTAGGAGATGTAATCAGGAAAGACTACATTGTCATGGTAACAAAGTAGGTTGGGCGAGAGGGATTAAAAGGTGTCCATGACTACGAAGATCGGCTTGCTGTGACTATGTTCCTTGACATGGGGAGCGTGGTAGTACAACCCTTTGTAGGAAGAAGCGACGTTGAAGTAGCTTCGGCTCTTGGAGAGGATGTTGAAGCTTAAGAAGTCAAATGCTAAAATTTTGGCTTCGGGTCCTGTAGTAGCTTATGGAGAGAACGCTGAAAAGGAGTGGTTGCTGGAGCGGGCGTTGAAGTGGAACGGCTGCGTTAATCAGTGTGCTGTGAGACTGGACACCCAAGAGCGATGCGAACATCTCCATGGATTTTTCAGTATCTTGTACCGATGGTGGAGTAGCGTCTTTGGTGGCGGTTGGATATATCACGCTTGAAGAAACATTGGGGCGGCGGAAACGGCTCTGGTTCTGGTGATCGTAAGTGTATCGTGCGGAGATGGCACTATTTTTATCACAGAGTGCTGGAGCCATGGTGCTGCTCTGTATGGTTGCGGAGCGGAGAGGATGGATCTGGAAGGGTGCAAGATGTTATCGCTGGCATGCTCGTCAGGTAAGGACGCCTGGTAAGCTTGTCTGGTAGGCGCGTCTGGTAAGCTCGTCTAATTAGCTTGTCTGGTAGGCGCGTCTGGTAAGATCTTTTGGTAAGCTTGTCTTATAGGCGCGTCTGGTAAGCTCGTCAGGGAAGCGCATCTGGTAAGAGATAGATCAGCTTGCAATGGGCGATGGCTTGGCGTGGACGCTGGCTCGGCACGATGCTGTCTTGGTGTGGCGCAGACTTGTTCTTGCGGGTCCAGTTGCCTCTTCCCATACGTATCTCAAACAAGAAATCGTTTGTTATTCAAATTCCAAAAATTGTTATGATTATAAAAGGGGTTGGCTCCACTTTTTACCTCGTATCTTTGTTATCCCGTCCTGGTGTTAGCGGTAGCACGGTAATGATAAAGTTGGCAAGCATATTCCACCTAAGTCCTCCAGCGTTTCTCTTTTAATTTTATTTTTTTGTGCTGGTGCAAACCATAGCCATAGGTATGCCTTCCATGAACTAGTGGAAATACTTCATCATAAATAATTCTTCGAATGTCGTCGTAGTAACGTCTGCTAATACTGACAGGTAATCATTGTTGTGCAAAGTGGGCACGTACGGGTTGGTGACCTATTTTTTTTGAAAGGCAAACAAAGTGCCCGGTTTATGGATTTTGATTTTCTGGATTTCTGGGGTTGATGGACAAAATTTACCTTGATAATTTTTTTATTATATATTTTTGGATAAATGTTTAGAATTGAAATGGCTATGATTGAAAGTGATGCACATATCCCAAGTAGGCCATGGAACCGTGTGTTAGTAGATGACACCAAATGAAACATGGTTATAGGTTTTTTCAAAACTTGAAAAAAGCAGACCACGTATTTTTCCAGAATAAGACTTACTCGGCCTCTCAGGTCTTCTGATGAAAATAAACTTTCCGAGCGAAGGACCAAGGTTTTTCGAAAAACATGGTTGAGGGATGTCCACAATGTACCGAATAGTTGCTGAGTTGTTTAGTGATCGAGCCATCAATCCCTAGGCGGACCGTTTTGCTTCTAATCCTGGGGAGTCCCCAGTGGTTACTTGTCGGGTCATGACTGATAATCGAGTCGTCGATTGACTGAGTCGGGGTGAGTCTCCTTCTCCTACCATCTTAATGTCTGGGTCGAAGAACGAGATCGATAGAAAATTGACCTTGTAACCGATAGATCAATCCTCTTGCTGTGGTCGCTAATTGTTTATAGGTGAAAATAGATTCTGCCGATTTCGGTAAATTCGGTAGGTAAGTGAGAAACTGGTTTAAATCCTAAACAAATGTGCTTCAGGTTGAGCACTTTTAGGTTCGAGAGATCGATCTGTACAAGTCCGGCCTAAACCAATAAATGGCCGTTCCAGACTTGCTTCGGTCACAAAGAGGAGGAGAATGGGTTGGTTTTGGGGAGGGAAGCAAGGAGATTGTGAGACCAGAATAGTTTATTCTGGAAGAGCAATTGGGTTTCTACAACTTGTTTTCAGAAAAGTACGAGAGCTCCTGAGGGGAGCTAGCAGGTAAGTATTCTGAGTGTTCTCTTGTCTGAATGAACTCCTTTTCAAAAGGAAATAGGACCTATTTATAAAAGTTGAGGTAGAAACGTACCCTGGTCTCATTAAATAGTGGGGAAGTAAATGCGAGGAGGTGGTAACCGTATGCATGGACTTGATGTCCCATAAAGTGGTTAATGCATGAAACGTTATGGAATTGATGTTCCATAAAGTTTGTTAACTCACGGCTTTATGTCCCATGAACGTTTCCCACATAACTCCTTTATTTACTAGGAGGTTCACCCTTATGACACTTCCTTATGAGGGGAGTAGTGTACGCCGCACGCGGTAGACCACCAAACCAATACCCAAAGAGAATCCCCCTGTTTGTGTTGATGTCTCGAATGTTTTGGAAAACATGTAAAACGTTGTTGTGGCTTGGAAAATCGAGTTTGGGGAACTAGCCAGGTGACCTTCTGTAACACCCCGTTTTTTTTAAGCATGGCGCATGCTGAAAGATGCACCATGGCCTGAGATAAATCTTCGACCAAAGCTTTCGTTGGTTGGAAAGAAATAGATTGTCCTAAGGCTAATACCGCTCCAAAATGGCGCATTATGTTTGGAATTTGGCTGATGGCCAATGTTGCATCATCATGATGCATTAGTCCAGTTGAGAAACACCTTAGTTATACTGTAGACTTGAATCTACTATGGTCATAGTTATTGGTGGATTTGCCTTGAGCATATCTTTGCATATTTTACTTTTATTAGCTCACTTGAAAATCATATCGTTGCGCTTGCAAATAGAAGTAGGTAATCATTGCGCCGTTAGTAGTTACAATCATTGTGCATTAGGCCTTGATTACAATATCACCGTCGAGTTTTCATGACATAGAGATGGATGCTTGAACGGGAGGTAAGGACGATTGTGATTGAATAGAACTTCCTTCCTTGTTTTACGAATGTTGTGAAGACCGAAGACGAAGGCATTTCTATGGATGCGAATTTGAGAAGGTTTTGTGGTACATCTTTGGTAGGCCCTCACGAGACTACAACTCGTCCACTAGGGACACCTAGGGGTTTAAAGGCTTGATGCATACGCTAAATGCATTCGAGAGACCAAATGTTGGTATAGTTAGGATTTGGTTTCACTTGAGGACAAGTAAAATCTAGTGTTTGGGGTATTTGATGAGTGCCAAATATTGCATATTCATACACCTTTTCATTGGCACTTAACTCATCTTTCGCTTCAAAGTCATATATTATCCCAAATTTCCGCATTTTTACCATCTTCAAGAATAAATATTTGTATTAATTAATTTTGTGTTTTTAAGTACTAAATAAAGCTTGGAAGAATTGAGAAGACAAAAGAGAAGAAAGTTGAAGTGTTGCAACCTCGCTCGGCATTAGTGGCATTACATGGGATTAAACTACCCATAATCCAAAACCCATGATCCAAAACCCAAGACCCAAATCCATTTCCACCTCACCACCATTGGATTCCAAAACATCCACCTCACCCCATTGGATTCCAAAACATCCACCTCACCCCATTGGATTCCAAAACATCCCACCTCACCACCATTGATTCCAAAACATCCACCAACCCATTGTATTCCAAAACATCCATCAATGAGTAAATAATTGCCAAAATCGAATCCAAGTGAGAGAATTTTTGTATAAATGAGGGTTGTTGTGTTTGGATTTAGCAAGCAATCATTGCACGCAATGATTGTGATGAACAGTTAAACGCAATCATTACGATGAACATTGAAACGCAATCATTGTGGGGAGTAGATGAATGATTTTTGGTCTTCTTTCCATACTTGTAAAAATGTCATTTTTACATATATAGGGAAGGGTAGTTGGTTCAAGGTGCATATGCGGACTATGCACCAAGTAAGCTTGATAGCTTAGCAGGAAGAGTATAAATGATGCCTAAAGCTCATTTATAGTTGCGTATCCTTACAAATGGAGCATGTGATGCTAAGGCATCACTATGCCATTCCACGGACTCGATGATGCATATTCCTTATACATTTTGACGGAACGGCCTATACGGACTAGGCCATTACCACTATTTCTTGGCAACGGCCTAGCAAACGAGTTGGATTAGGTTGCTTGTCCCTTCGGATGAACTATGGTTTGTGCTTGATCCCTTTAGAGTAGGGAAGGGTACGTAGGCAGCCATAATAAGTTGCAGCATTGTCTGTCCAGCACGTTGGCCCCTCATATCATCTAAGCTCAGTATCTCGATGCAAAAGATGATTGTGGCCATACTTGATGAGGCTAAGTTTCATGCCAGTAAGTGGATGTTCATACTTCCTATCAAGCTACAAAGGGTAAGTTATAGCCTATTTGGAGGCTAAAAACCCGAGTGTCGTAATTTAGCTCAAGAGGAGTCAATTTTGATGGGTAATGGCCTAAATATCAAGACATGTAGATCTATATATAGATCCACATGGTCACCATAATTTAGCCAAATTCCAACGTTTAGGGCCTCAAAAGACCGTTTTTTCGAGTTTTTGGTTTTCTTAATAAACCCTTTGCGGAACAAGGGTAAGTTTGAGCGGTGTGGAATCTAAGTTAGATGTGTCATGCTCCACGAGCATGCTTGCAAGGGAAAGATGGACGTGCATTTTCCTGGGGATGAGGCCCGGATCGTAGCTTCATCATAGTGGCGCATCGGGGAAGTTACGGCCTGCGGGGCGACGCGCCAAAGACGTAATTTTCCGGTCCGTCACAGTTGGTATCAGAGATAGTTCTGAAAAAAAACTCTGTGCGGAGTGGACTTGTCCACAATTATTTTCCTTAATGCAAAACTTAAAGTTGGAGAGTAGGCCAACTTCTGCACGGGGAAAGAGTTTGTAACTGCTGGGCCAGTTACTTTGCAATTCGAGTTGAGCTTGTCCATGTGTTGTGAGTTTTCCTAGCCTAAGTGGCACAAAACTTACGAGTGGATATCCGGAAGACCATATGGGATGGTGGGTAGACAATGGGACTGATCATCCCACACGTTGGCAACTAGCCAAGGGTGTGCGTTGTCAGGCCCATCTAGCATCCCACTTACGAGTGGCAACCTGGATGACCGTCAGGGACGGTGGGCAACTGGAAAACTGTTCCACACAGTACTGTGCTAAAATATTGTCATATTGATGAAACCTTTAAACCTTGTGAACCTTAGGGATTCCTGGGTGGTAGTATGGGATGCTATCTAGGATACCTTGTTGAGATATCCTCTTGGCACTGGCCATTTGCGATTCTTGGTATCGTTGTGGGCAATTTTGGATTCCTGGGCAGGTAGTATGGGATATTTTCTAAGAAGGTCTAAATTGTTGTTCATGAAAACTTGAAGAAACCTGTGATTTCTTAGCATATGGTATGGGACTTTTGCTCAGGAAATCCAAACCGAAGAGTTAGTCCACAATAGTTAAGTTTGGAATTTCGAGGACGAAATTCTTTAAAGTGGTGAAGAGTGTAACACCCCGTGTTTTTTTAGCATGGCGCATGCTGAAAGATGCGCCATGGCCTGAGATGAAGCTTCAACCAAAGCTTCCGTTGGTTGGTAAGAAGTAGATTGGCCTAAGGCCAATACCGCTCCAAAATGGTGCATTATGTTTGGAATTTGGCTGAGGACCAATGTTGCATCATCATGATACATTAGGCCAGTTGCGTGGTAGCCTTGAGCTTGCAGTGCAATCATTGCGCCGAGTGGTACACAATCATTGTGCATTAGGCCAGAGAGGGCTGGCCGAACGAATGTTTCACAAGCGCAATCATTGCACGCAATGATTGCGATGAACAGTTAAACGCAATCATTACGATGAACATTGAAACGTAATCATTGCGGGGAGTAGATGAATTATTTTTGGTCTTCTTTCCATACTTGTAAAAATGTCATTTTTACATATATAGGGAAGGGTAGTTGGTTGAAGGTGCATATGCGGACTATGCACCAAGTAAGCTTCATATCTTAGCAGGAAGAGTATAAATGATGCCTAAGGCTCATTTATAGTTGCGTATCCTTACAAATGGAGCATGTGATGCTAAAGCATCACTATACCATTCCACGGACTCGATGATGCATATTCCTTATACATTTTGACGAAACGGCCTATACGGACTAGGCCATTACCACTATTTCTTGGCCTCGGCCAAGCAAACGAGTTGGATTAAGTTGCTTTTCCAAGGAAATTATAGAAACAACTAGTCGACCATGGATCCAGTCCGTAAACAATATGGTGGGATTTTTATTCACATGTCGAATCCCGATCTCAAGATTTCTGACACCACCACCTCTATACTGCTTCGATCCCTATCTAAAACTCTTAACCTTATTTTTATGACAATCAAGAGCTTCATTGTCTTCCATAATCATAATCATCATCTCCACTCCATCAAAATATCTAACAACATTAATTGATTAATTACTCCCCTATTTCTTCTTACCTCATTCAATCATATCTCACTGGTCTCTCTTTACCTAAGGATTAAATCGATTTTGATTTTTTTTTCCTGGGTTGACTCTTTAGCTTTAATCCTTTGATGTTTGTCCAGATTCATGAAAAAAAGACTCCCTTTGTGCTCCATCTCACTAATTAATAGGTATCTACCCTCTCTTTGTTTCCATGTTGTTGCTATTAATCAAACTTGCAGTTGTAAATCTTAGCTATAGCCAGCTTGCGTTTTACTGTTTTGTTTTGTTTTTTGGTTATTCGATTTCCATCTAATTTTGATGCTTGTTGTAATGGGTTATTCTAGATTTCTAGTAGTCCCCCTACTTGTCCTGCTGATCTTGGAAAGGAATTCGCCAGTGTTGGTGAATGGAAGGGGGAATTCTTCCCTGGAAATCCTGAAATAGTATGAGTTATATTTCTTAAACCAACCTTAAGATAAAGGCTTTTATCTGTATAATGTTTGGAAATTGATTTCTATTGGATGTTTATTCTTGTTTGGTGTCTAGGGTCCCTCCAGCAAGAACCCACTTTCGTTTAAATGGTAAAATGGGGAGGAAGAGATTGTTGTAAAGAAAATGAAGGTTCGTTTACTTAGTTTGTTAAGAAAATCTAAACATTTCTGAGTTTTTATTTTATTATTAATTTATTCTTTTTATAGATTAGAATTCATCTTCCAACAAGGGAATAAGTAAAGTAAAGTCCGGCCGTCAAAGTATAGATACAAAATGTTATGGAGGAAGAAGAGCTTTACCAACAGTATTCTAATGTACTGCTAATGTTGCTAAGGTAATAACATCATCTATATAATCCTAATGTACTCTTTGGTTTTTCAACTGCTTATTTGATTCTGGGTTAAAGGGGGTTTGAGTTTTCCCTCCACTAACCTGTTTTGTATGACTAATATTTGGTGTTTATAGGTCCTACTTGAAGGTTTTCCTCTGAGTATTAGTCTATTAACCTGTTTTGTATGAAAATATCTGGGATATTTTCATTTCTAGTCTATTCGTAGATGACCGTATTTGGACACCTATTCGAACTATTTTGGATGTCACTCTGGACGAACAATTTTAAGGTTATGCTAGTTTTGCTACTCACTAATTAGAACCCATTCTTTAACTTATTAGGGAGCTATTTTCTCCTGTTATTTATGTGGTTTCTCGTATGATTTATGTAGTGTTGCAACAACCATGACTGTTGCACCTTCATGTGATGCTGTGATCACTAGTTTTCACTCTTGCTTACCATACATCAAAAACTTTTACTCAGTACCTTCAATATTATTGTAATCACTAGTTTCACTCCTTGCTTATATTAATTCTATTTACATTAACTGTATAGGATAAGATCAATGAGCTGTTGCAGCAATGCTTCGAAGAGGGAGCTACACCACCCACTAAGGCTAAAATATGCGATGTAGCTTTGAAGCATAAGCGAAGACCCTACAATTAGTGATGATTCTTATGATGAAGCACATATTGCTATACATAATTCAGTTTCAAGATGATGTAAATCCCAAGATGATATCAAGATGATATAAATCCGCGCATGAAAGCAAACTTGTTTTTCAGTTTGGATAGTGTTTCAATAATTTATTCTAAGGGTTTTGTTATCTTGTCCACCCATGCACAAGATAACGGCTAAATATTGGCATTGGAAATGATAAACACCAATAAAAGAATATGAGAGATAATATGTTTTGCATTGGAGAAGGGAAAGTGTACACTTGTATAGAGAAAAATTCAAAAAATCCATGATTATTTCCCTTCTTCAATGCACAAAATATTATCTCTCATATTTTTTTATTGGTGTTTATCATTTCCAATGCCAATGATTGGCTGTTATCTTGTGCATGGGGGCACAAGATAACAAAACCCTTATTCTAATGACTAATTATTTATCATTCAACAAATATTGTTTATTTAAATATTTATTTGTATATATTTATATTTTGTGTAATAAATCTTTTTGGAATGATCAATGATAATGTAGGCTAGTCACTATAGAAATTTTGGTGACGAATTTGGCATGTTGAGAATATAGTTAGTTATGGTGAGAATTTGGTGTTGTCTCTAATAAAATCGTTTTGGAGACAATTATATCCGCAGGTAAAGTTGTTTTGGATACGATAATATTCGTAATTGAAATGACCATACAGAGACAATCCTAACTAGTCATTATTCATACTTTTAGAGACGATTTAATTTTGTTATTGATTTTTTATTTTGAGATGAAATTTGTTTCGCTGCTAATTTTTTTTTTTTTCTGAGATAAACAAATTTCGCGGCTGAAACTATTTAGGTGACGAATTTGTTTCTTCACAATAAGTATATTTTGAGACGAATAAATTTTGCGGCTAAAACTATTTTATGTGTCGAATTTGTTTCTTCACTATAAGTATATTTTGAGACGAAAAAAATTCGCGGCTGAAACTACTTTATGTGACGAATTTGTTTCTTCACGATAAGTATATTTTGAGACGAACAAATTTCACGGCTAAAGCTATTTTAAGTGATAAAATATTTTCCTCACCAATAATACCTAGAGTGACAAAATTCTTCATCACAAAATTAGTGAATAGTGTCAATTTTATTTGCTCACGTAAACATAGCTTTGGTGGCAAAAATACTTATGTAGCTAATTAAAAAATTCAGTGACGATTTCTTAAGGACGTCACAGAACACTTTCAACGACTCGCTATAGGTGATGAAATTTTTTGCGCCACGGAATGCTTTTTGCAACGAAGAAATTAATTTTCGTGACACAATATTTTGCCACTAAAAGAGACTTTTCTTGTAGTGGATGAACTACAGTCTGTGCTTGATCCCTTTAGAGTAGGGAAGGGTACGTAGGCAGCCGCAATGAGTTGCAGCATTGCCGGTCCAGCACGTTAGCCCCTCATATCATCTAAGCTCGGTAGCTCGACACAAGAGATGATTGTGGACAGACTTGATGAGGCTAAGTTTCATGCCAGTAAGTGGATGTTCATACTTCCTATCAAGCTACAAAGGGTAAGTTATAGCCTATTTGGAGGCTAAAAACCCGAATGTCGTAATTTAGCTCAAGAGGAGTCCATTTTGATGGGAAATGGCCCAAAGATCAAGACATGTTGATCTATACATAGATCCACATGGTCACCATAATTTAGATAAATTCCATCGTTTAGGGCCTCAAAAGGCCGTTTTTGCCGTTTTAAGAGAATTTTTGGTTTTCTTAATAAACCATTTGCGGAACAAGGGTAAGTTGGAGAGGTACGGAAGATAAGTTAGCTGCGTTATGCTCCATGAGCATGCATGCAAGGGAAAGATGGACGTGCATTTGCCTGGGGAAGAGGTCCGGATCGTAGCTTCATCATGGCGCATCGGGGAAGTTACGGCCTGCGGGGCGACGCGCCAAAGGCGTAAATTTCCGGTCCGTTATAGTTGGTATCAGAGCAAGTTCCACAAAAAACTCTAGGTACTTGTGCGGAGTGGACTTGTCCACAATTATTTTCCTTAATGGAAAACTTAAAGTTGGAGAGTAGGCCAAACTTCTACGCGGAAAAGAGTTTGTAACTGTTGGGCCAGTTACTTTGCAAATCGAGTTGAGCTTGTCCATGTGTTGTGAGTTTGCCTAGCCTAAGTGGCACACAACTTACGAGTGGATATCCAGAAGACCATCTGGGACGGTGGGTATACAATGGGACTGATCATCCCCACACGTTGGAAACTGGCCAAGGGTGTGCGTTGTCAGGACCGGCTAGCATCCCACTTACGAGTGGCAACCTGGATGACCGTCAGGGACGGTGGGCAACTGGAAAATTATTCCACACAGTACTGTGCTAAAATCTTGTCATATCGATGACACCTTTCAACCTTATGAACCTTAGGGATTCCTGGGTGGTAGTATGGGCTGCTATCTAGGATACCTTGTTGAGATATCCTCTTGGCAATGGCCATTTGCGATTCTTGGTATCGTTGTGGGCACTTTTGGATTCCTGGGAAGGTAGTATGGGATATTTGCTCAGAAGGTCTAAATTTTTGTTCATGACAACTTGAAGAAACCTGTGATTTCTGAGCATCTGTTATGGGAATTTTGCTCAGGAAATACAAACCGAAGAGATAGTCCACAATAGTTAAGTTTGGAATTTCGAGGACTAAATTATTTAAATGGGTGAAGAGTGTAACACCCAGTGTTTTTTTAGCATGGCGCATTCTGAAAGATGCGCCATGGCCTGAGATGAATCTTCATCCTAAGCTTCCGTTGGTTGGTAAGAAGTATATTGGCCTAAGGCCAATACCGCTCTAAAATGGCGCATTATGTTTGGAATTCGGCTGAGGGCCAATGTTGCATCATCATGATGCATTAGGCCAGTTGCGTGGTGTCCTTGAGCTTGAAGCGCAATCATTGCGCCGAGTAGTACACAATCATTGTGCATTAGGCCAGAGAGGGCTGGTCGAACGAATGTTGCGCAAGAGAAATCATTGCACGCAATGATTGCGATGAATAGTGATACACAATCATTACGATGAACATTGAAACACAATCATTGCGGGGAGTAGATGAATGATTTTTGGTCTTCTTTACGTACTTGTAAAAATGTCATTTTTACATATATAGGGAAGGGTAGTTGGTTGAAGGTGCATATGCGGACTATGTACCAAGTAAGCTTCATAGCTTAGCAGAAAGAGTATAAATGATGCCTAAGGCTCATTTATAGTTATGTAGCCTTACAAATGGAGCATGTGATGCTAAGGCATCATTATGCCATTCCACGGACTCGATGATGCATATTCCTTATGCATTTTAACGGAAAGGCCTATAGACTAGGCCATTACCACTATTTCTTGGCCACAGCCTAGCAAACGAGTTGGATTAATTTTCTTGTCCTTTCGGATGAACTACGGTATGTGCTTGATCCCTTTAAAGTAGGGAAGGGTACGTAGGCAGCCACACTGAGTTGCAGCATTGCCGGTCCAGCACGTTAGCCCCTCATATCATCTAAGATCGGTAGCTCGACGCAAGAGATTATTGTGGCCAGACTTGATGAGGCTAAGATTCATGCCAGTAAATGGATGTTCATACTTCCTATCAAGATACAAAGGGTAAGTTATAGCCTATTTGGAGGCTAAAAACCCTAGTGTCGTAATTTAGCTCAAGAGGAGTCCATTTTGATGGGAAACGGCCCAAAGATCAAGACATGTTGATCTATACATAGATCCACATGGTCACCATAATTTAGCCAAATTCTATCGTTTAGGGCCTCAAAGACCGTTTTTGCCGTTTTAAGAGAGTTTTTGGTTTTCTTAATAAACCCTTTGTGGAACAAGGGTAAGTTGGAGCGGCATGGAAGCTAAGTTAGTTGCGTCATTCTCAACGAGCATGCTTGCAAGGGAAAGATGGACGTGCATTTGCCTGGGGATGAGGCCCGGATCGTAGCTTCATCATGGCACATCGGGGAAGTTACGGCCTGCGGGGCGACGCGCCAAAGGCGTAATTTTTTGGTCTATCACACCTTCGACGGTCGAAATGTTGCATCTTGAGAGGAGGGGCAACCGTTGATCGTTGCACGCCCTTTATTTGGTATCCACGTAGTGACGTCCAACATGGTGTGTTTGGACTTGGCACGAGGAGCCAAGGGTTTGCCATGGGTTCATGGCGTGACTAGCCTGGACTACGTGCGCGACCAAGCTATGGTTTCGGGTCTAAGGTCGTGGGGGGACTTTAGACGGCCAGGATTTGCTACTGGGATTGAAGGGTAACCGTTGATGGTCGCCTAACTTCAATTTGGTAGCCGCATGGGGAAGGCCAGTATGGTGGCGCGACATGAGAGGCCATGGTTTGGCATGGCGCGGCTAACTTGGACTAGGCCCGTGACCAAGTTAGGGTTTTCGGGCCTAAAGTCGTGAGGGGGCTTTAAATGGCCAGGATTTGCTCCCGGGATTGAAGGGAAACCGTTGATGGTCTCCTGGCTTCAGTTTGGTAGCTGCATGAGGAAGGCCAGCATGGTGGCGCGACATGAGGGGCCATGGTTTGGGATGGCACTGCTAACTTGGACAAGGCGCGTGACCAAGTTAGGGTTTCGGGCCTAAAGTCGTGAGGGGACTTTAGACGGCCAGGATTTTCTCCTGGGATTGAAGGGCAACCGTTGATAGTCTCCTGGATTCAGTTTGGTAGCCGCATGCGGAAAGCCATCATGGTGGCGCGGCATGAGGGGCCATAGTTTGGCATGGCGCGGCTAACTTGGACTAGGCGCGTGACCAAGTTAGGGTTTCTGCCCTAAATTCGTGAGGGGACTTTAGACGTCCAGAATTTGCTCCTGGGATTGAAGGGCAACCGTGTATTGTCGCCTGGCTTCACTTTAGTAGCCGCATGAGGAGGGCCAGCATGGTGGCGCGGCATCAGGGGCCATTGTGGGACGTGTTTTGCATGGCGCGCCTAGCTTGGCTAGTTACGTGACCAAGCTAGGGCTAAAGTCATGAGGAGACTTTATACGGCCAGTATTTTCTCATGGGATTGAAGGGCATCCATTGATGGCCGCATGCCTTTGTTTTATAAATCCTAATTAACGTCATTCACTAGAATCGATTCAGAATTCTAGTACGGACTCGGATTTTGACGTTTCGCCCCTCAAATCAACCGGAAAAGAATTTCCTATCTCTTCAAGCGGGGATATTTAGGTTTTGAGCTCGTTCGGGAGGGGAAAACATCTCGAAAGAAAAACTCAAGAAGATTTCAAGAGGGACGGCGGCATGGCCGGGCTATCATGGAATGCCTTGGAGTGGTTTGGCACATGGGGCCAAGAGTTTTCCATGGGTGCATGGCATGCCTAGGGCCAAGGCGCGATTAGCTTGGGCTAGGTGTGGCTGGAATGATTTGCCATTGGCACACTAGATGTGGCTAGCATGGCTAGGGCCATGGCATGGCGCGGCAAGCTTGGGCTAGGCGTGGCTGGAATGATTTGCCATTGGCACGCTGGGGGAATTATGGTTTGGTTTGTCGTAACCATAATTTGAAAAAATATACCCCTTAATTATTAGAAACACATTAAAAGCTTTTCAGTAAATATTCCTAGTTAAATGCCTATTTATTTTAAATGTGATGACGTCACTGTCAGCTAGGGTTTAGTGTTTTACGATTTTAACCCTAAACTAAAAACCACCATCAACAGATGGGTTGTGCTCAAACTTTTTTTTTCCGAAAATCAAAAGGTTATATTGAAGAAAAGAAGCCAAAAGCCATTACAAAATGATAGTCAACAACCGATTATATTAAATGTGAATTATAGTCTCCCAGTTTTGCAGAATTTGTGTGCTGTCAATGAAACTAAAGGTACCCCACTCACAACACCAAAGAATTAGAGTTTGCTTAACATGGAGAAAAATCTCATACATAGACTTGTGCCTTCCTCCAAAGACTCGAATATTTCGTTCTTCCCAAACGACCCAAATCAAAGCATAATGCAGTAAACTCCACAGTTCCTTACACCTGCCATTCAAAAAATTCCAATCCCAAGCGTTGAAGAGCTTCAAAACTGTACTTGAAAGAGGCCAAGAGATATGAAAATCTTTTATAAAACAATCCCAAACTTCAAAAGTTTTCGAACAATGCAAGATTATGAAAAGTTGTGCTCAAATTTTAGCGTGATGTGCTCGTGCTGGCACAACCCAATTTACACTTATAATTGTACTTATCAAAAATGTCAATCATCTCTACAATATTCTAGTTAGATATTCCCTTATCTTTATTTTACCAAGTAGGAACTTCATTTTCAGTATCATATACATATAATTCTGCAAGTTTCAGGAAACAAACTTCCCATTCTGTGATTGTTTTGGCTACTTATTTTGAAAGCGTATGGTGCACCATACCGACCATTAGTTTCTTGTTTATTTTTCCTCCCGTTGATATGAAACCCACCATAGATTTATATCCCTAATCTTATTCATGAAGTGTCCAGATTTTTTTCCTCCTTGGTAGTTCAATAGGTTATGTGACAACAGTGGCTTGTCTGGATATAACGGCAGTTGCACTTTTCCATTTGAGCAGCAAATTGAGAAGTCAGTTTCATTAGTGTTTTGAGACTTCATAATTCTCTCTTTGAATCAAACAATAGCATGACATTTGGGGATTGTATATGTATATGTTAGGTGGCCGAAAATCTATCCCTTATTTACTGCTCCTGTATAAAGGAATTGATTAATAACAATAAATTAAATTAAATTTGTTTGCGATAATACGTAATTGTGTAAAACTCACTTGGATTCTGGAAGTCATTTCGGTTGGCACTCATTGGACGGTCCAATACTTGCATTTCCCATAAATAGAGTTTGCATCTGATAAATGATAATACCGAAGATTGCATAAACTCGTATATACATATTACTGCCATTTAGAAGTTGGCAATATATAATTTATATTGTGCTAAAACCTTGCGGAAGCGATTTGCATAGCTACAAACGGTACTCCAAATATTGACAAGAACACAATCTAAAGAAGAAAAGAGAACAACAATTTACGTGGTTCGGCAAGTTGCCTTCATCCACGGGAAGAATAAGAGATTCACATATTATCACAAGGGAGAATACATATTAACTCTAAGAGAGAAAGAAGAATTTTTGGTGTTTTTCATTTGCCTTCTCTAATGGCCTATTTATACTAGTTACCTAGGGAATAAATTAGCCTCCAAGTGACCAACTTCAAATTGAGTTCTACTTCCTTAGCCTACAAACTAGAACTAGCCTACAATTGGATTTCCTTTGCTTTCAAACTAGGAATCAAAGTCCTACCTTGTTTGAATGCAAGAATTTACAAGTGGGAAAGGTAAAGTTAGAGAACTCTTCCACCAACCAATATTTTTCACATGGTTTTATTCCCACCTACCTACTAGACACCATCCAAACAGGCACCGTCCAACAATATAGAAGGCACCGTCCAACAATTCTCCACCTCGGATCATGCATTCATGCATGAGACGATCAATACAAGAAATCTCCTTCGTCTTCCAGCGTTGATTGCGCCTTAGGCTGCCTACGTATCCTCTGCAAGGAATCAAACCGACCGTAGTTCACTCAATGGCCTTACAAGAAGGCCTCCATCAGGTTCCTAAGAACCTCTACCCCAAAGGGTATCACCTAACCGGATGAATGTGGATCAATTTCGAGCTATGACGAAACTTGACCCTAAATACTACTTTAGTTCCATCTTCCTTCACAAACTCCAAGCCAACATCAACAGTACCATAAAGATACCTCAAAATCCATTTCACAGCTTGCCAATGTCCTTTACCAGGATTATGCATATAACGGCTGATCATACTTACTGCATGTGAAATATTCGTCCTTGTACATACCATCGCATACATCAAGCTACCAACAACACTAGCATATGGGACTTGGGCCATATACTCATGCTCTTCTTCAGTAGTAGGAGACATATCAGAAATCAACTTAAAATGAGGACCAATGGGAGTACTTACATATTTAGTTCCTTCGCAGATACCAAATTTCTGTAACACTTTCTTCAAGTATGCCTTCTAAGACAAACGAACTTTACCCTTCTCTCTGTCACGTTGAATCTCCATGCCAAGAATCTTCTTAGCTTCTCCTAGATATTTCATCTCGAACTCAGTTGATAACTTCTGCTTCAAATTATCAATCTCTTTCTTGTTATTCGATGCTATCAACATATCATTGACATACAAGAGCAAATATATGAAAGACCCATCACGTAGCTTCTTGAAGTATACACAATGGTCATAGTGACTTCTTGTGTATGTCTGGACAATCATAAACTGATTAAATCTCTTGTACCACTGTCTTGGAGACTGCTTCAGCCCATACAACGATTTTTTTCAGCTTGCATACACAACCTTGCCTTGTAGTCAATCCCTTCTCTTTGGGCATAACCTTTCACAACTAACCTTGCCTTGTAGCGTACTTGATTCACCTGAGATCCTTCTTTTTTAGCATATACCCATTTGCACCCAATGGCCTTCTTACCGTTCGGAAGCTTAGTAAGAACCCATGTGCCATTCTTGTAAAGAGACTCCATCTCATCCTGTATAGAAGCTTCCCATTCTTTACGCTCTATACTGTGTATAGCTTCAAAATAGGTGTTTGGAATGCCTTCTTCAATAACTGGTAATGCATAAGCTATAAAATCATCCATCCAACCAAGTTTCCTGGTTTATCTTCTCGATTTGCTGGTTGCTATGGTCTCAGTTACCGTAGCTTCTGCATCTTCTACTGATTTATGTTCATCTTCATTAACATCGTCACTATTATTTGGAACTTCAGTATTTTCCTCCCTTGTAGACGCCAAGCCTTAGGAATTAGTCGTAACAGATACAGACTTAGCTGGAATTAGTGGAGTTGCATCAATCTCCACCTACTGCAAAGGTTCACTGGTACTGGTGCTTCTATTCTCCACCTGCCGAGAACCCCAATACTTCACCATAGACGCTTCATCAAATGTAACGTCTCTACTCATGACTATCTTCTTCTCAACCAGATTCAAAATTTTGAACCCTTTAACTCCTTTCTTCACACCCATAAAGATCCCTTTAACAACACGGCTATTAAGCTTGTTTTCACTCATATGATACCAAGAAGGGCAACCAAAGATATGAATTGAGTCATAATCATAAGATGGTTTACCATACCACTTTTCCATCGGAGTTCTACCTTCTAACGCAGCTGATGGCAACCTATTAATGTGGAAGCATGCATATGTAACTGCCTCAGCCCAAAACGCTTTACCTAATCCAGCATTAGATAACATACATCGTACCTTCTCCAGCAAAGTACGATTCATGCGTTCAGCTACCCCTTTTTGTGGCGGTGTCTTCTTAATTGTGAAGTGACTTTGTATTCCCTCATCCTGACATACTTGCAAGAATGGATCACTTTTGTACTCTCCACTATTGTCCGAACGTAGTACCTTGATCTTTCGGCCAGTTTGAGTCTCAGTTTCCTTTTTCCACCTCATAAAGACTTCTAGGACTTCATCCTTATGACTCATAGTGTACACCCATACGCGCCTAGAATAGTCATCAATAAAAGACACGAACCAATGTTTTCCTCCCAATGATGCATTCTTGGAGGGACCCCAAACATCTGAGTGAACATAATCAAGAACTCCACTAGTATTGTGTATTATTGTGCCAAAGCTTGTTCTTGTCTTCTTTCCTTTCACACAATGTTCGCAAAATTCTAATTTGCAGGCAATAACACCTTTCAATAAATCTTGACGAATTAAAGAATGCAACGAATTATCACCAGGATGTGCAAGCCGCATATGCCATAACTTCGTGGTCTTCATCGCTGCAGTCTCGATGTGTTCATAAATAGACACATCTCCCGTTATTGTACTCCCAGTTAAGTAGTATAAGTTATGATTCCTTGTTCCCTTCATGATTACCAACGATCCAGCGATCACCTTTAGAATGCCATTTTCAGCGACTAACTTGTAGTCCTTAGCTTCCAAAGTTCCTAGCGAAATCAGATTCTTCTTCACAGCAGGCACGAACCTTACTTCCTTCAGCTCCCGAACCATACTATCATGCATCCTGAATCGAATACTACCAATCCCAATCACCCTGCAGGTGTGATTATTCCCCATACGCACTTCTCCATCAAGCTCTTTAAAGTCTGAGAACTAGTCCCGATGAGGAAAAATATGATAAGTAGCACCAGAATCTAATACCCACGTACCGTCAGTTACGATAAAAGTTGATGATATCACAGTCAGCGATAAATCTGAAGATTCACTTGCCTAAGCAATGTTCACCTCGGTGTTGTCCCTTTCTCGATCCTTACGATTGGTACAATCCTTAGCCCAATGGCCAAAGTCATGACACGATGCACATTCATCTTTCTGCAGACACACTCTTGACTTTGAACGCCCTTTAATTTTGCCACGATCACCATTCTTCATTCTTCTGTCTGTTGAACGACCTCTTGCAAGAAGCGAGTCACTGTTAGCTTCACTTGACAGGTCTTCAAGGTCTATCTTCCTGAATTCCTCACTATGCAATGCTGTGGTGACCTCGGCGTATGTCATCTTATCCTTTCCGTGTATTAAAGCTTTAATCACGGGTTCATACCTTTCAGGAAGAGAGTTTATCAGACACAGAGATTATTTTTCGTCGTTGATCTTCTCATCGTAGTTAACCAGCTCACCAAGAAGTTTATTATATGAATCCAGGTGCTCAGTTAGAGAGGCACCCTTCTTCATGTTATAGCGATACAAATTTCTCTTAAGATGTATCCTATTAGCCACGTTCTTCACAAGGTATTCCTTCTCTAGCTTTTCCCAGAGATCCTTAGCTGAAGTCTCGTGATGATAATTAACTCTTGATGTTGTTGCGAAACACCCTCGAATCGAACCAAGACATAATTTATTTATCTTATTCCACTGCTTTTCAGACATCCCCACTGGCTGACCTTCTAAAGCTTCTTCTAGGTCAAGATGAACAAGAGCATCCAGTACGTCCGTTCTCCATAAACCAAAGTTATTGGTTCCGGTGAACTTTTCAACCTTGAGTTGTGATCTATGTGAATGAAATATTTCTTCTTTTGTTTCTTTATCTTTATTTGTGGACTACGAATGTTCTCCTTCATGATCGATCAGATCAACTGGTTTATCCCCTGTCAACCATTGTTCTCAAACAACCAAATATAGATAAAAAACAGAACCTTTGAGATTAGTATTACCTCAAGCAATCTTCAGAAAAATACCTTCACTTCAACTTCAATCTGAGTACCCGTATCCAAGAGCGTAACATTGCTCGGATACCAATTGTTGCGCTAAACCTTGCAGAAGCGATTTGCACAGCTACAAACGGTACTCCAAATATTTCCAAGAACACAAACTAAACAAGAAAAGAGAACAACAATTTACGTGGTTCGGCAATTTGCCTACATCCACGGGAAGAACAAGAGATTCATATATTTTCACAAGGGAGAATACATATTAACTCTAAGTGAGAAAGAAGAATTTTTGGTGTTTTTCATTTGCCTTCTCTAATGTCCTATTTATACTAGTTAGCTAGGGAATAAATTAGCCTCCAAGTGACCAATTTCAAATTGAGTTCTACTTCCTTAGCCTACAAACTAGAACTAGCCTACAATTGGACTTCTTTTGCTTTCAAACTAGGACTCAAAGTCCTACCTTGTTTGAATGCAAGAATTTACAAGTGGGAAAGGTAAAGTTAGAGAACTCTTCCACCAACCAATATTTTTCACATGATTTTATTCCCACCTACCTACTAGCCACCATCCAAACAGGCACCGTCCAACAATCTAAAAGGCACCGTCCAACAATTTCTGTGTACTTCAAATGAAGTTGTGCGAAGAAGATCTTCTGGTATGTAACATCTCCTCTTTTTTTAAATCTTCTTTGGCTTGATTATCCTTCTGCCAGAGATATACTGGAATATATTAATACTGTCAGAAATATTTTGTAAGCCAGCGGAGGATTATTTGTTTACATGGTGTACTCGAATAGACTGTGCAAACGACCGTGTTTTGTTCCGGACATACGGTTTCTACCGATAGAAATCGATAAAGATTTACTCGAATGGACTGTGCAAACGTCCGTGTTTTGTTCCGGGCATACATTTTCTATAGAGATCGATAATATTATTTCTTTTGAATCTCGCATCAACGGCAGCCTGTTGGTTCACTGTCTCCTGTTGGGGGAGATAGTTAGTAAGAGGTGATGTTTGGAATGATAGTTACTAATCTTCTACTTTCATCCTTTTGCCATTATCAAATTTAATCAACTTTCTTCTTTAAAGAGAAAATGGTGATTGGCCGCCAAATTAAATTTATTCATTATTTAGTACATTACAAGCTTTAAAGTTTAAAGTAAATGTAGCGATTTGTTCTTTGGTCAAGTCATCAACCGGAGAATTTTAGCAGCATAACAGATGAAAACTTATACTTAAGTTAAACTACAGGAAAACACTGTTATCTAGCAGTCTTTCTTACCTAGAAAGAATTAAAGGTTTTATTTATCGAATTTTCAGTCTCCTCCACCATCTCACCCTGCAAATTCGATAATTCACCGAATAACGAACACGTATCGCCTTATACGCTGATTAGTGTCACAGACAGTATAGCTATATAGTTTGCATAACTAAGCTTCAGCCATACAACACAATCCATTTATAGACAGATAATATTGCATGTGCGCAACTTGTTAGCCTTATCTTGGTTCACATAATTTTAATTTTAGGCTCGCTCGAACACGTACATGTAACACACGAAAAATGTCAAGGAGACAGATAAGGATTTCTGTTCGACATGTTTACAATGAAATCTAGGAATCAGTATCTAATGGTGTATCTCAAAAGTTCACATGATAGTATTGTACTAGATTAAGCTTTTGAATTCTTAACCTTACTCGACCGAATAAATGATACTTTTAATTTTAAAGGCAAGTTATAAACTGGTTAAGGCTAAGTCCTATGGGAGAGTTTGGAGTGCTAGATTGGCCAAAAAGTGTTGCAAATCATGAAAAAAGTGTGAGAAAAAAGTTAACACTCAATCTGGCTATTTCTCTCTCCTAATATTTGCTCGCAGTCTCACTATCGGCGAGATTGAAACGCCGAACAGAGCGGAGTTGCACTTTCAAAGTTTAACCAAGGTATCGCTCGAACCATCTCTTTCTTTTCTACACTTATCGTAATTTTTGGTAATATTGGTAGATGGGACGTTTCCTACTTGGTATATTTTCAATTTCCTCCATCACCTCATTTTTCAAGATTTGTGTGTGACTTAGATAATAAGAGTATATTTCCTTTTGCATAGCTGAGCCCAGGGCCGTAGCAATGTTTTTAGAGGCCCTAGGCGAATTTACTGAAACAGAGGCCTATAAGCTTAATACATTTTCTTTGTTGCCATTTCATGTCCTGACTTTCCCATTCTCCATCCTCCATATATAGTGATCATGATAGAAGCATCTATCATATATTTATAAAAAGGAAACCGAAAATTCTTATATTTTTTTCTTATTGGATCTTTCTTTACCCAAATATCTGTTAAACTTTGGTTAATATTGTTACCCCAATTTCCCGAATCATAAATATTCATTGGTCAATATTATTCATGTTCAACTTCATCTTGCCCAATTTCATTTGTATTAGATAGTGACGATTGTTTCCTCATTTTCTCTTCATCTTGACCAATCTCATTTGTATCTGGTGGTGACAATTCTTGCCATCTTGGTTCTTTATTTTTCCTAAATGCATTCTCATCATTGTCCAAAAAATCACCATTTGTCTCCATCTCATTAGCCAAATTTGCCCACTATTCACCTCTTTCGTTCATTGTTTTTCATGGTTGTCATCATTTGAAACTAAATATTTTTTCATTGCTCCTCGCAGAGAACTCTTAAGTTTTTCAACTCTTATGTTCTTCTTTCTTTTAGAAACATCACTCTTGCATTTTGTTTTTCTAGGACCCATAATTGGAATTGATATTTGGTCACTTCAAGGATGAAAATATACAAAACTTGTACACAAACATCCCAAATATGTATGTCCATGTCAGTTAACTAACAATTAAAATTTAATAATCACCATTTGGCAACAGTAACAACACAACATAAACTAAGTCTAAAGAGTAAAAACTTAATAAGCTTGAACCAGTTAGTAAATATTAAAAGATAAAGGCCTAAAGCAAGATAACTAAATAAGAATTGGAAAAGCAAAAAAAATATACAGCTTGAAATGAATAGGCATTCAACAATACATAAAAAATCAGTTGTTCGCAAATTGCAATATACCTAAAGCTCAATTTCTTCTGATATGCAGTTATCAAAAAAGAAATTTAATTTTCCGTGAATTTTGTGGTCACCGCTTGATTCACACATCAGGAAACCATTATGTTTTCAAGAGTTTCAAACGTATTAACTACCAGCAGCTATTAGAATTTGAGGCCCCAAGATTTTGGGGGCCCTAGGCCGTTGCCTAGCTGGCCTATAGCCAGCGACGGCCCTGGCTGAGCCAAACAAAACAATCAAATGATTCAAATTTATAGGAATAAAATGAATATCCCGAATATGGTTGTTTCCGATCTCATGCATTTTGAATTTAAAGAATGAAAATGCGTCTGGAATGACACTAGAGTCACATAATGTCTTTTATAATTTGAAATTCGCATACAGATTAGATTTGGTATCATCAAGTGGCACCGCATAAAAATATCGATCCTCTTGAGCAGGTGGTTGTGATGTAGAGGGTGGATGAGTCGGATACTCCTAGTGGTTAAGAGGAGACTGAGTCGGATGGTGCCAGTTTCGGAATCATACAAGGATAATTGTTTAAATTCTTATATTGTTGTGTTAGTCTTATTTCGTTTGAGAAGTAAATCAGTAACCTAGAGAAGTTTTTCTAATACAAGTGCAATTCTCCTCAAAGTCGAAATTATTGAAGAATAAACCAAGATACTACAATGAAGTTAGACTTGCCGAATAAGGATGGTTGATCAAACTCTCCGGAATAGGATGAGTATGATAACCCGAGACAACTTTAGCCATATACCGCATTTTCGTATCGTCTTTACATTTAAATTGAAGCTTAAAAGGACATCCACACTTCTTCGTATTATATACTCCCTTCTTCCTTGTGGTTTTTCGTATATACTCACTACCCTTTTTCCAATCACTACAAGAAAAATGCCCATTTACAACGGACGTATCACAATATTTCGCCCAACGTTGTGGATTAATGGGCTTTTTACTACATTTCCGATTTAAAACCATTGTTAAATGCTATGGCATCCAGCCAACAGTTATCAGATAAAAGACACTCGTGCGAAAAGCAGGCGCCAGACATGAGAGCCCTTGATTTCGTTCGGGATTTCCCCGAGATTTGCAGGCGCAAGATCCCTTAAAAGAAAATCTTATCCTCTTTAAGTCAAGTTCTGCCTCTCTCCGTCTCTCGTCTCTCTTTTTCTCAGATTTTTTCTTCTTCGTCCTCTCAGACAAATAATGTTTCTCATCCTCATCTCAACCTCTACCTCCTTAGTTTTCTCGGACAATTTTTTTTCACTTTCTCCTCTGTAAAAACGAAAAGTGAAATCTAGGGTTTATCCCTTATATTTCTTGCGATTTCTTTTTTTGTGGGTACTCGAGAGATCGAGTTTTAATGGAGAATATTAGTAGATCAAGTGGATCCTCTCTGCCTTCATCAAGATAAGCAGGTAAATTAAGTAGAAATTAATCTCATTTGATTTGTTTTTTTTTTTTCCAGTTTTCTTGGTATGAGTTTGGGTTTTACATCTTTAAATTAAGTTAGGATTCAGTTATATATAAGTAAAATGTTTTGAAGTTCTGAAATTTTCAAAAGGTATTTTTTCAATTTTATACGCTTGACTGCTTTTGTTAATGGGTTTTTGTTTGTCATTTTGAATTTCCAACCATTGAAGTTTAAATGCTATTAGCTAGATATAATGTACTTCTTCATTTTCGGAATCAGTTCTTTAAGATTCATTCATTGCTTTCTCTTGTATTCTTTCAGATCCCTTCTCTTCCAGGGTTCACTTAAGATTGAATTTTTTTATCTGAAAATTGAAAAATTGGCAGATTCGTTGTGTATCGATATCAGCTAGTAGTCGAGTAGCAGTAGCAATGTCAAGTAATTTAGTCTCTGTCGAAGAAAAAAGTTCTAAACATAAAATTCCGCAGGTGTCAAGTGTTGTTGTAATTCAAGCGGACCCTAAAACTTGTGGAGCTCGTGGTGTTTATTGTTCTACTGTGATAACTACGGTTACTGCTCAAAACACAATTGGGGTTCATGTATGCAATTTCAGTTGCCTTTATATAATAAGAATCATTTTTTAATATGATTACAATAATTTGTAGAATTGTTTGAAGGATAGACAAAAGTTGTAACTTATACATTACAATATGATGAACCGGAGTCAAAATGATGCCAATTGTTCAAATGTGTGAAATGTAGCGAACCTCCGAAATTTATATGATGTTGCCTCTTGTGAATTTATGTGAATGTCTTACTTACATATTACCATTATAAAACACTGATGGTTTATTTTGGATTTGAAGTTGTTCTTTGACTTACAATGGGGCGGTATAATTTTTAAGGTGTATGTCTGGCTTGTATTTAGTTTGATGATGCAGCTATTAATTTTTTAATGAAATTTTATTATGGACAGGGAGTTAACCTTGTGCCAGAGGAAATCGTTACGGAACAATTGAGGTCTGTACTGATGGACATGCAGGTATCTGTCTGACTTGTATTCATTATGCGGACAATTATTGCTATCTCTGGACTCTTAAGAAGGTAGTTTCACTCTTTTAGCAAGAACCTTCTTTTGGTTGAACTGATGATGTCTTTGATTTACTAGAAAGCTTGCTAACTTTGTGGTGTTGTTTTTTAAATGGTATGGAGTAACCTACCGATACAAGACATTGAAAAAACTACCATTGAACGCAGCCATCATAAAAAGGCATTGTAATTTTGAACTACCCATTATTGGCGATAAAAACTAGTGTTCTTCCACCAAGCTTTACACAACAAAAGCAGAATTCCATTTATATTTTCATGTCACTCTTAATACTCCATCATGATTTGTTTACAGGACAGAACATTGGAAGAACATATAAAATTGGTGGAGGGTATCATGAAGCGAGACAAGAAATGACGACTTAAGATAGAGGTTGCTGGTATTTGACTACGGGTGCCCAAAAATTGAAAAAACCTTACTTGCTATGTGTTTTTTTCCTCTCTTTTTGCTTTTCATTGCTTCACTGATCTAGTTCTCTATTTCCCCATTGCATGGTAAATTGGTGATTTGGTATACCTAGGTATTGTGCTTATTCAGTATGTTAGTTAAGTGAAGTAACCTATTGATAACCACTTCACTTTGCATAGGTGCAATTCAAAGTTCAATATAACCTGGTTTTAAGATTTTGCTTGGTCCAATGTATTTAGTTCTCCATTTCAGTAGTTTGCTTATATGTGACCTCGTTTTTACAGGTGGGTGGTGTCCAAATTACGTACCAAAGATTAGGACTGAAAGGGACATTGTGGAATTCATGCGAATGCATCAAGCACAAAGTATTATTCCAAAGAGGATCAGTTGTTGTAGTTGCTTAATATTTAATTCAAGTTATCATTATTAATCAAAAATGTACTACATTGATACGGTTGGTTTATTTAGAATGCCGTGGTGATGTTAATGTCATCGTTTTAAAAAAACTGCATCTATCCTCTTGGACATATTACAAGTGTCTTTATCAGTTTTGCAGGGCAATCGAGGAACCCACAGACAGCATCTCTATTGCAGCTTTTAGAACTTCCATATCTTCTTGATGCTACTGCAGAATCAAAACATAGTTCTATGCCTTATAGCTCAAAATGTAAGTATTCCTCTATCCTTTAGCAATATCCATCGTAGACGGTTACTGTGCTGTATCTCTTCTTTTCATATTCGTTGTAATTTGAGGTGTTTGATGGTGCTTATACGTATCTAGCTGTAATTGTTGAAGTGGAATCATGTATTCCTGTTATTTCGACAAAGAGGAATTATGTTGCCACTTGCTAAATGAGAGTATGATGTCATTGAATGGTTGTTGGATCTTTCTGGTCTTAGGAATATTCTGACCATCTACATGAGTTTATGTGTGCTGTTAAACAGTTTAGTCAGCAGTATTATGCCAGTGAAACGCATTTACTTTTGCTGGTTCGTTGTTAGGTAGTAATGTCCTTAATGCTATGCTTGAACTACTACAGGATTTTATGCTAGTGTTTGCAACCAACCATGGACTATGTGTCGACCATTTGGGTTGCACTGGTGGCAGCGATGATATACTCGGAGAATTAGAGATTAGTTGTGGAAAAGGTTCATGCTGCAGTGTTTCTAGGGGTCATGCCAGTAGCAGGGGTGGTAGGGGATGCGTGTTTGCAACTTGGACACATGTGAAGGTGCCAAAAAAAAGGAAACCGAATTTCTGGAACGTATTCTATTATGTGGAATGTATACTATTACTTTTATTTAGTATCTAATATACTACATCTACAATCATTTTTGTTCTGCTGTAGGTAGAGGTGCAGTACTTTTATAATGGTTTCCCCTGCAGTTGATGATACAGCAACCATGGTTTCCCCTAGCTTCGCTTTTGATGCACAAACTGGTTATGGTATAGTGCGGGTGCTCCGACAAAGTACAATGCTGGAATTAGTTTGACTAATCCATATTACAAAGCTTCAATTATTTTGTAAGTCTTACATCTTCAAGCAACCACAACAAATACGGTTTTGGATCGACGTTTGGGTTGTTGGATTATGAGAATGTTTTACTCTGTAGCACTTTGCATGACCCTTTCTTTGGATTTTATTTTTAGGTCTGATAAAGGACATACTAACTTCCTCATATGTGCACCATCTTGATGCTTTGAAGACACTAATGAGAACACAATCACAGTAGGAGGTTAGTATGCAGTTGATCCCTTAACATCTGTGAAGTACAGGCTCAACAACTAAGGGAAGCTTGCTGCTCTCATGCAACACAAGCTCAAACTCAAAGTCCATCTTGAAACTCTGGTGAGTTTGACACCAAGGCCTTGGATAAGGCTCCCAGGTTCGGATCATCCCCTGCTCTCAAGTTTGGAGTGATGTCCTTTGAATATTCATTATCTAAAAATGATCATATGCTGCTGGGATCCGTTGACCTCGTATTTTGTTTGTGATCTATAATGATCAAGAATTGATTACATTATTTATATATAAATTTTTTATATTTGACTTTTTTTGATGACTTTTTTTTTTTTTTTAAAATCTAAAAATATTTCGACAACGTTTTGTCAATGTTGTTGAGACAACATCTCACAATGGAACGAAGATGTTGTCATTAGTCATATATGACAACGTTGCCTGCAATGGAGAATAACCGTTGTCGAAAGGACGAAACTTTTAACAACCCCCATACAACAACGTGTAGAAAAACGTTGTCATACCATTTCGACAACGGTTTTCCTGTGTTGTCAAAGGCCGTTTTTCTTGTAGTTTGGCTCTCATACTTTCCACTACACTCGCAAACCATTTCAAAGCTGTTGGATTTAACTTGTTTATTCTGGACTGTGATGCACATCTTTTTCAACCCTTGTGCTTGAGCCCACTTCTTTGCATCTTCCTTATCTTCCCACTCATAGTTGTTTGCATAGTGAGCACTTGTGTCCTTGGCAACTTGCACAGGTTGGGGTTGATCTTGCATAACCACCTCTTTCTCTTCAATAACCACCTCTTCATCTTCCATACACACCTCTTTGTCTTCCACCGGAATGTACGGTACAATCTATAATAGAATGACATATGTCGCATAATTATTCACAAAAGAAATTTAAACACTCACAAACATCTGGGTCAACCAGTGATATTCCAGCCGTCATAGAGTATACGGCTGGGTCGATAAGTTATATCCAAACCGTCATTACGTATACGGCTGGGTCGATGAGTATTTTTATGAACCGTAACTTTATTACGTCCAGGTATTCCAAGACGTAAATTGGCTTGTAACTGGAAGAGTCAGCTTACGACCTAGAAAATGAGACGTAAAACAAGTTACAGCAGGGTAACCCAACCGGCACAGACGTCATTAAATAAAATTTCATATTTTCGGCCAGGATACCAAACCGCCACCGACAGTATTAAATTTAAATGCTTCCCATGCACGCATAAAATACCTGGCCGTAATTTTTTAGTAATGGCCAGGAAAATTCATCGTCCCAGCCGTAACTCTTTGATAACAGATGGTAGTTCATTATTTGTGAGCCGTAACACAGGATAACGGCCAGGAGTTCTTGGTTTCCCAGCCGTGATTAGTCCTGGCGGCTTGAAACCTAGGTTTTTCAGAACGAAAAAAACGAAACTTCTTGCCACTCTGACCTTAAAAACTGAAATTGGAGTTAGAATAGAGGTATACCTGGTAATCTTGAGCATTGATCTCTTCGATTTCTTCTGCTTCTTGGGTTGGTCCTCCGAAATCATCGTAAGGTTCATAAGGGTTAGTTTGAGTTTGAGAAAAAATTTCTTGATTTTCTGAAAAATCGGCAAAGAATTGATCGTTGTTGATGGGTATTAATATGTTATCATATTTTGAAGATGAAGGCTCACCTACATCAAAAGTCTTGCTTGAATCACTCATTTTCCAAAAAAAAATCCCAATTTTTTTTTCCCTCTCCTTCTTCTCCTCCTCCTCCTCTTTCCCTCTGATTTTTTTTTTTGTTTTCGTTTCATCTACACCTAACTTAAAGACATGAATTAGTCTTAATTCATCTGCTAATCATGATTAATAATTTTAATCAAGTTTATTATCTAAAATCATATGGGGGCACTTTAATCATTATATAAATAATATTGGATATGGGGTATCCCAATTACTATTTGCTAACCCAAAATAGCCCCAAAAGACCAAGACTTTTTCAGCCCCAAAAATAGGATTCTTAATCTAAGTAACATTACGATTGTTTGTTGGAGAAAACAGGTTAGTGCTAGTAGCATCAATTCCGTTTGTATACATATGCGCCAAGAGGCAAATATTAATCAAAGATTGTTTCAATTTCACTCTATATACATAGTCTATTAAAGTTTTTAGGTTCTATTGCTTCCCATGTGTTAGGTTAAATCTTGCTACGTGGTTAGCTTTGGTTTTCATGAATCTGTATTGGCAGTATTCATACGAGTCACTATATATTGGAAATATTTGGGGAAGTTTTTCTGGCTATGGAGTGTTTGGAGCCGAGATGTCAAATGGAAATCTCGTCGAAATTTTCTTATACCAGTGTCTCGGTCCTCGCCGAGACTGGCCGAGATCCGAAATTGATTACGTTTCTCGGGTGTGATATAAACACAATAAATAAGCTTAGTACATCACTTTGTTGACAGGGATGAGCCTAGCAAGGGGTTAACCCGGGCTATACCATTTTAGGCGCGCGTAGCAATCATTTTTTTGGGTTTAGCCCAACACTAAATAAATCATAGACAAATTTTATCCCAACTGAACCCACACTCATGACTGAAAAATAAGAACCGTATTTTGGGGACCCTTACTTTTTTGGGGGGACCATGGTGTTTTAAGGGTAGGGTGCCCTTATCAAAAAACAATTCTTAATACCTGAACTACCCTTTTGATTATGTTTTGGTTATGATTAGTGAAATCATTAGTGAAATGATTAAGTAAAAAATAATATTAACCGACCACCGCCGATTACCACCACCACCTCCGATTACCAACACCACCGCCTCCTCCCACCACCACCTCCCACCACCGCCGCCGCCGATTACCACCACCGCCACCTCAAATTATCACCACCACTAACCACCTATTACCGCCACCACCTCCGATTACCACCACCACCTCTATATATGTATCTTAATTTAAATCATTAAAAACTGATTAGTGAGATTAAATTAAAAGATGGGTTATTAAAAAAGAAATTGAATTTGTAGAGAGTAAAGTTAGAGAAGAAGAAGAAGGAGAAAACCATGGAAAATAATATTTTTTTCCAATTCACTAACTTAGGTAATTCAAGTGATGAAAGCTCATCAGATTCTTCATCTCCATCATCTCCTAGAGTATTTGTTAATGTTCACAATGATCCGGATATGATTTATTTGTTACATGAATGTATTCTTCCCCAAACTCAATCTCAAGATGAAAATGATGGATTTCATCAACCACAACCAGAGTAAGAGCATTTGGGTATCCAAGTATGCTCCAAACTTAGCTAATGTTGGTTTAATTGCTCCAAATTTTCAAACCAAATGTAAAATTTTGAAGTAGTTCGGTTACAATATGTGAAGAACAGCTAACCGAACTCATTTGGTAGTGTAGTTCGGTTTCTTTAGTCAAACACGCAGGTAACCGAACTCTATATTAATGGAAGTTTGATGGATTCCAGAGTAATGTTTGGTTTTTTCCCAACCAATGAACTAACCGAACTTTAGGTAAAATAAGATCTTATTAGTGCAAAGTTCGGTTTCTTAACAACTATTAACCAACCGAACATGACGTAAACCTAAAATTTAATTTAGCGTACAAAGTTCGGTTTGTTCGCACACTTGATGTAAACCCACTATCTAACTGAACTGTACAAAATATAAGAGTAGACTAAGTTTAATAGGTTCGGTTATTTCACAAACTTGATCCTAAGAGCATAACTAACCAACCTTATCAAACCCAAAAAAATAAATAGTTTCAGAGATATATTCGGTTGGTACAGCTATTTTGCTAAACAACCGAACTCAAAATTATATGAAATTAGGGAAGAGTTCGGTTTGTCCTTTTTCTTGCGAACAAACCGAACTCTACATGTATGCAATTAGCAATGAGTTCGGTTAGTAGTTGGCTAAACAAAAAATTGCGAACCAACCAAACATAATTCAACATAGTGAGAAAATAAGAGCAGTTCGGTTACATTGATTTTTTTTTCTTTGTAATATTTTGAGTTCGGTCACGAAATAGTTTTAAAACATTTTGCGAACTAACCGAAAATATTTGACAAAGTTCGGTTAACTGAGAACTCAAAATAGTGACTAAATTAGGAGAGTTCGGTTTCAAGGGAAAATATTTTTATTTTGTAACATGGGAAGAGTTCGGTTCGGAGATGGTTTTTGAAAAATATGCGAAACAACCGAACTACAAGTTCGGTTACATAGTGTTAATTCCTATTCAACCCAATTGTTCTTCGTGTTCTTCCTTCCACAAAGTTCGGTTAACAAACCAGGGTTTTTGTGTTACAACTCCTAACCGAACTCAATACTGTTACTTACATTCGAACCCTATTTTGATGATTTCTATTCAATTAAACGAATCAAAATCAAATTTAAACTAATGGGTTTGGTTAAAAATACCTGCGGATCTTTCCCATCTCAAATATTTTTTTCTCCATCTTCTTCTTCTTCTATCACCTTAGTCACTCAATAATCGTAGGAGGTGGTGGTAATAATCGGAGGAGGTGGTGGTGGTGGGCGGCGGTGGGAGGAGGTGGTGGTGGTAATTGGTGGTTGTTGGTGGTGGTGGTGGTAATCGAAGGTGGTGGGCTAATATTAATTAGTAATAATGTTAAATAGGGTAAGGGGCAAATTAGTAAACTCATATGACTTTAGGACAGCCCTTATCATTGTAGGATGGGTGCCTTAAAAATCAATGGTCCCCCCAAATAAACAAGGGTCCCCAAAATACGGTTCTTTATTTTTCTTTTTCTATCAAAGAAGACGAGATAAAGAGAGGAGATCTCCATTCAAAATCAAAAACCTCTGTAGTGCAGAGTCGAGATTTGGCCTTAGATTTTTTTTTTTTTAGGTTTAGTCCAATTTCAATTTCACTTTTATGATTTTTAGGTTTTCGATATGTGCTTCGAGAAGCTAGAGTCACGAACAGAGATAAACATGAGGCTGAGGTTTGAGCGGAGAATTGAGAGACTGAAGAACTTTGAGCAGAGTCACGAACAGACATCAAGTACTAATTTTTCTCATCTCTCTAATATTCTTTTCAAGAGTTAGTGGTGAAACCCTTGTTTGATTTTTTTTCTTGATTTATTTGTTTATTGAGTTGTTCTAATTGTTGTTTGTACATAGAATGAGCATAATTATAGAGTCAATTTAATGTAATGGCCATTTCCCGTGACTTAGGTATGTATGGATTTTTCATACCAGATATCTCTTTTTTGGCTATAATACAAGTGTTCAAGGTTTGATTTCTCATCAATTCAACCAACCCCCTCCTCAGAATAGGTATGCATGAATTTCTGAACTCTAATTTCTTTTAATTTGTATTATATTTACAGGGTAATTGAACAATACTCCCTCCCTAGATTACCAGGTCCTTACTGATTTTAGAATGACTTGTTCTTCCACCTATTTGTCTTACAAATAATACCAGAAAACAAACACAAACATGGATGACTACTGATTCCCATCCATCCTTATCCTCAAATATGTTTATTTCTCGTGGAAAAGTTCCCATTTGGAAAACCCACCCACCCATTTAAAAATAGAGAGAATCGTATTAATGACACTTTACTATGCAATTAATGAAAATAACAAAAATGACAATTTTCAGTTCCTTGTTCTCATCTCTGGACTAGACTAGGATCACTGCTTACAGGCTCTCATTCTACAACCTACAGTAGGGATGATACTAATTTTGATTTCAAATGGAACGTGTACAGGAAAAGAGTTGCCATATGAGATTAGTCAAAAAACTATATGTTAAATTGGTGGCAATTGTCCAGCATGAGTAGTGTGTTAGTTGATTGGCTTATTTTTTTACCATGGAGAAAATCTATGGGTTGATTAGTGGTGAAAAGCGCAAATTATCCCTTCCGATTGTTTGTTGGTTTGCTATATGTAGTTGCAGGAAAACCTACACTACACCCTAGATAAGAATTTACATTAATTAACACATATTTGAAGATTAAAAACAACACTTTATTATTTGATTCTCAGAAATGTTTACAAGAAATGGAAGAAATCAAGAATACAACAACTTTCATAAATTTTCTCTCTCCTCAAGGCTTTTTCTCACTCAAAAATTGATCATCCCTTTCTCGAATACATTGGTTCTATTTATATAGGGTAATTACATAGTGGGTGACAGCTAAGCTGTCCTTTAATTTCAGATCTGGATCGCGAGATATTCGCAACCGTTATAATATCGAATCTCGCAGGTGTTCTAATATTCGCAGAATTATCACGTTCTTTCCGTGTTTTGACTATCGTCATCTATTACGTCATTCTTTAGATCACTCTTCGACACTCTCAACACGTTGTTGAAGAACTCACAGAATAACTCGCAGGAGTGTTATTTATTCTCGTAGAAACAGTATAATGGCGATATTCTGGTCCTACATCTTGCCTCTTCTCATGTCTTTTCTGCAAAGAAGGAAAGACTATGAGAATTAAAATGTCGCAGCTACCCAGTTTTTCATATTATTTTTCCGACAAAGCCCTGTAAATTAGGTATGACCGCTTATACATGTCGAATACTCCTCTTTTTACCGGTTAATCCTTTATTACCCGTTTACCACTTCTTCTGTCTATAAAAGAGATAACTTGTTAACAAATATTCTTTTTACTTCTTCGTCTTCTTCATCCCTTCTCTTATCTGTAAACTTTCCTGTCTGCAATCTTTATCCTTCCATAGGTTCATCTGCTACTGCTCTAATGGAGTCACAAAGGTATAATCATCCTCTTTTGACATTATTAAACTCTATTCTGCTTGTCTTAACTATGTTTATCTATTTTATTTGATCTCTTCTATTTGATTCTTCATAATTCCCATATTGTATCTTCTTTTCAGTGAAATTACTTCCAACGTCCAACCTGTACTTCAAAACCCTAATCTTCTCAAAAATTCGCAATAGAAACCGGCTGAAAAGAAGAGGAATCGTGCGAATTATAAGGTAGTAAGAAACACTTGTTTTCTTAATAACAATATTGTTGCCTCTGTTTCTTATCTATATTATTATTCGCAGGATGATAAGAATGTTGGTGAATCTCGCAAGCGATCTCGCAAGATTAAATCCATCGACTACGAAATTACTATTCCCACACTAACTTCTTCAAAGCCCACTCCTATAACATCGCAAGCTGTGCCCCAACCTTTTGTTTGCGACGATTTCATTCCCAATACTTCTGCCTCAATGGATCCTCTCATAAATGAGACTCCCCACATTGTTTAAAATGAAGTTCCTTCTTCTGCTACTGTAATTGCTTCTCAAGCTGATTCACATTTACTTCCCAATGTTACTTTCCCAGATACTCCCTCTCCTGATAATTCAACTATTGTCAATAACTCAAATCTCCAACTCTCCATTGTTACCTCTCCACCATCTTCATCTCTTCCTTCTATTATAGAAGTTTCAATTGGTGTCAATGTTTCTTTCAAAATCTTATCTGACATTCTGGATGAAACTAGAAAATCCTCCATTAACCCTATTAAGCGTGGTATTTGCGAGGTTCTAAGTAAGTATTTTGGTTCTGAACAAACAACAGCGCAAGCATCTTTACAAAATGAAATTGAAATTTTAAAGGGGAGTCTTCAAGCTAAGACTTCAGAATGTAATACTCTTCAGCATAAGCTTCGCAACTCTTTACTGGATTGCGAGAATATTCGCAATAGGAATGAAAAACTAAAAGGTAAGATTTTCTTTATTTTGTCTCAGCATTTTTCGATTTTAGTAAATTCTCATTTTTTGTACTCTATTCCCTTGGCTCATATATTTAGCTTTTAAATCGGACACGATTCTTGGAGAGATTTCAATTTGAGTCTATTGATGAAGAAGCTCGCGCTGAGAAAGATTCTTAGATGGACCAATATAATAGATTAGATAATCTTCATTCGTATTCTATTGATCAAATAGATAACCTTACCAATGAGAATAACCAACTAATACAAAGGAAAACTCTGCTAAGTAATGAAGTTACTCACCTTTCTTATTTGTTAACCTAGGCTAACTTGGCGATAGAAACTTTATCAGATGAAAATGAGACTTTATCTCAAGAAAAACACAGCTTCTCAAGTAAGATGGCGATTTCCTCGCATTATTTAAGTGTTCTTCAGAAAGTGTATAACCACCAAGAATAGTCTATTCGTTCGCTGAAAGATGAGCTTAAAGAAGTAACTGAATTATCTGCCGCAGAGAAAGATAAACTTATGAAGGGTAGAATAACTCTAAGTCTAAAGGCTAGTAAACTTAAAGAACTGTATTCACAATTGAAAGAATCTCATTCCTTATTGGAGAAATAAAACGCTCATCTCCTTTCTAAAAAAGAGAGTATAAAATATCGCCTGAAGGGTATAATTGGAGATAAATTTGACGATTCCATGAACCAGTGGGAGAACTATCTCTTATCATTAATTCAAAACTTATCTTCGCAAAGAGAAGGTAGTCATTTTGACTGCCTTAACCGTTAACTTCTCTGTTTAAATTTCTCTGCTATACTTTTTGCGAGATCTTCATTTGAATGTTTTTCTGGCTTACTTATTTTTCTCGCAGAATCTGAAAAAAGTCTTCAATCCACCATTTATGACTTGACTGATAAGCTGGCTTCAACTTGCAAAGAAAATGGTGTACTTCTTTCCAATTATGTCCAATCTCGCGATCGTGCAGAAAGAAGATATGACTATCTTGAATACTACAAGAACATGGAAATTAGGAATCGCGACAGAGGCTTCCTTCGCAAAGTTCATCTTAGTGCTGAAGTCATCGTGAATGACATCTTGATATCCAAGGCTCTCTCCCCTGTATCAGTCAAACCTCTAGATGTAGATGATGATGAAATTCCTCTTCCCATGGCTAGTGATCTAGAATATGCAAGTGATGAAGAAGATGCTTCTCAGGAGAATTTAGTGGATGAAGAAAAATCTCCTCTTACTAAGGAAGCTACTGGCGATGGAACAACCGTTAATAAGGCATTAAATGAAGAAGAAATTCATGTTGATCAGGAGAAGAATGCTGGCGAAGCTAATAACTCTGGCAAAGATAATGCTTGAATTTTGTTTTTGTCTTCTTTTAGTTCTCTTCCTTGCGAGTGATGTAACTTCATTCAACTTTAAAGTTCATTTTCTAACTCTGTTAAATTTCTATTTTTTTTAACAATCTGCGAGAAAGATAATGATATTTTATTCGTCAATTCCCATACTTGCCCCTCATTATCTTTCTTGCAAAAAAATTCCCTGAATTGTAGTAAGTTGCTGCGAATAGTGCCGCGAATAATGCTGCAAATAGTACTACGAGTAATACTGCGAATAACACTGTAAAATTGTGGATAATCCTCCTAAGGGATTCTGAAGAATACTTCATAAAAATTCTGAATAATGCTTCTGAGAGATTTTGAATGAACAAATTGTTTCCTGCATTCTTAAAAGAAAATAGTTAATGTTTGGGATTATTCTATTGGTTTGATTTAGCCTTCCTAGTTAAAGGTCTTATTTTGCCAATGTTTCTTTTTGCGACAAAATCGCAGGACGTCCTTACATTCGCATGTAACGACCCATTGATGTTGCCTTTGCTCTTGTATTTTTTCAATTTTCTGCGACAATATGACAGGCCTAAATTCCCTTGAGAGAATAAATCCCCATGACATTTCCGTCTTGCGATGAAATCGCAGGACGTATTTACATTTTCATGTAAAAATCCATTGATATCATCTTAACTTTTTAGTTCTCATGGCTTGTTGCCTCTGTTATTCGTCACGTGACAATATGACAGGCCTAAATGTCCTTGCGAACACAAATCCCCATGAAATTGCCGTCTTAAGACACTTATCTGCTCCCTAATAGAGGGTGCCACCCTTACTACCCCCATGGTTGCCCCTTCAAGGAGGACACATCGGCCATACAAGACTAGCTCCATCCATCCGATCGTAACAACAACCAGTTGTTTTCGCAGCCTATTATCCTTTATGCCTATATGGCTTATAGTTACGAGGCTGCACCCTAAGTGGGGTTTTCTTGAGGCCGAGTGCATCATAGCCAAGACTTACCAAGAATGCCCAGGGTAGGTTCATCCATCCCGGGCACTCTTGGCTCAACCGTGTACCTCGGCTCCTTGGTCATACTCTGCACCCCTTAGAAGAGACCCTCGGTCGTCCAACCAGGGTATAACCTTATATAGTTGGAAATCCAAGGAACCTCTCCTGGATGGGTTTTCAATAACCCCAATATCCATGTCTTAGGTTCCAGAGCGGTATAACCTTATCCCTGAGTCATGCAAAGAGATACCCCCAATATGACGTACTTTAGGTCTTATATTTGCCTCTTTCGAAATTGTATTCGCGAACTAGGGTGTACGCAATAAAGGTTCATCGCGTTCTTTGTTTCTTTTGCGTATATCACAATCTTTCATTCTTTATATAATCTTGAATAATCTTGCGAATAAAATCGCAGCTGTAATAAAAATTTGTTTTGTTCATTTCTTCTTTGTTTCATTAAATTTTTTTACTAATAATATCTTTTTAAATATAATCTGTTCCATGGTCTACCAAGTCTTTGACCAATATCTCTGCCCTCTGGGTCCATCAATTTGTATGCCCCTGTTCCAACTATTTCCTTTATGATATACGGTCCATCCCATTTTCTCGCCAACTTTTCACCACTTTCTCGCTGATACCCTGGCGTTTCTCGCATAACTAAATCGCCTGTTTGAAACTCACGTTGTTTGACTCGCTTGTTATATTCGCGGGCTAATCTTCACTGATAATTTTCCATATGTTGTAAAGATTTTTCTCTCTTCTCTTCTAATTCATCAAGTTCTCTTAGAATCATGCCAGCACTAAGATTCTTCTCCCAAGCCTCTCTTTTTGTTGTAGGAATAGAAACTTCTGTTGGTAATACTTTTTCAACACCATATGTTAAACAAAAAGGTGACATCCCAGTTGCCTCTCTCCTGGTTGTGTTGTAAGCCCAGACTGCATTATGTACTTGTTCGCACCATGCTCTATTATATCCCTCTAATTTCTTCTTTAATATATCTGTGATTGTCTTATTTGTTGCCTCAGCTTGCCCGTTAGCTTGAGGATACAAAGGAGTAGATTTCCCACATTTTATATTAAATGTATTGAGTAGTATTTCTATATTTTGTCCTTCAAATTGTTTCCCATTATCAGAAACTAACTGTGCTGGTATACCAAATCTGCAGATGATATTTTCAAAGATGAATGTAAATATGTCTTTATCGCGAATATGTTGTACTTCTTTTACCTCTGCCCATTTTGTGAAGTAATCTGTCGCGACAATTAAGTATCTCCTCTATCCTAATCCTAGTAAAAATGGTCCTACAATGTCTAAGCCCTATTTTCCAAAAGGCCATACAATTTTTGAAGATGATAATGGTGCCCCTGGTGCATGTATCTTCTTTCCATGTCGCTGGAAATCCTCGCAACGCTTTGATAATTGTTTTGCATCTTCATGCATATATGGCCAATAATAGCCTTGCATTTTTGTTATATAAGACAAAGATCTTCCTCAGCTATGATTACCAGCATCTCCACTATGCAACATTTTTAACACCTTTTATCCTTCTTCCCGTGTCAAACATCTAAGTAATGTCCCATTAAAAGATTTTCGATACAATACTCCATCCCTTAATTCATAATTTGTTGCACGGCTCTTTAACTTGTGTGCCTAAAATCTATTTCTTGGTGTTTCACCTATCACCAAGTATGCGTGAAGTTCTGCTCTCCAATATGCGATATCACTTGTGATGATGCCGTTGGCTGGTTCTTCTGCGTTATTTTCTATTATCATCACATCCGCCTCTTCTTCTTTATTGATTGAAGGTGATATAAGCGTATGAATTCTTATGCATCTCGCAGCCGGATTTGTCATCATACTTGATATGAACACAAAAGCATCTGTGAGTCTGTTATCTTTTCTTGATTTATGCCTCCATTTTATTTTTGGAATTCTCGCAGACAATTATTCAATAAGTTTCTTGTATTTCTTCAGAGATGGCTCATTTGGTATATATTTTCCTTTTATCTGGCGAATAACCAATTGCGAGTCACTGGTAATCCTTGCGTTCTCCAACTTCATCTCTATGGCAAACTTTAGAGCATGCACCATAGCTTCATTTTTTGTCTCATTATTAGTGGATGTGAATTCCAAACGAAATGAAAAAGCCATTTTTTCTACTTCTGGTGAAATAAAGACCACTCTTATTCCATTTCCTTCCCCATTTGATGATCCATCTACCAATATTTCCTACATGTTGGGTTCCTTTAATAGATCTTTTGGATCTCCATGTTCTTCTTCTATGTCCATCATTTCTTCCACAGCTTCATCATCTTCTAGAGGAAATTCTGCTATAAAATCTGCTACAATTTGTGATTTTGGCGAGGATAGGACTTCATATTTGATTTCAAAGTGCCCTACTTGTGCATTCCTTCTCTTAACCCTGCCTGATATTTTGAATTCTTCATTACTGACTTAATTGGTACCTTTGTTAATACTTTTATTTTATGTGCTTGGAAATAAATGCGAATTTTAAAAGTTGCATAGACCAATGCCAGAATTAGCTTCTCAATTTTTGAATAATTTCTCTCTTCAGAATTAAACATTTTGCTGATGTAATAAATTGGCTTTCCTACCCCTGCATATGCTCACAGTAATACTGCGCTTAATGCATGCTATGTTGTCACAAGATAAATCATTAATTCCTCTCCTGGATCCGCTTTCTGTAAGATTGATATGTTCATTAAATGTTCTTTAATTCGTAGAAAGGCCTTCTCACATTCATCTGTCCACTTGAATTTTGTACCCTTCTTAAGTATATTGAAGAAATGCTTGCATTTATCTGAAGATCGCGAGATAAATCTTCCTAGCGAGGCTCAGATCCCATTCAACTTCTGTACATCTTTCACCGTTGCTGGCGTTGTCATGTCGCGAATTGCTTGTACTTTCTCTGGATCAACTTGAATTCCTTCTTTCGATACAATATAACCTAAAAAATTCCCTGACGCTACTCCAAAAATGCACTTCTCAGGATTCACCTTGATGTTAAAGAGTCGCATTTTATCGAAAATCTCCTTCAAATCTTGCACATGGTTTTTATCTTCTTTACTCTTTATTAACATGCCATCTACATACACCTCTAATGTTTTGTGTATCCATTTTGCGAACACCTTCTCCACCATTCTTTAATATGTTGCACCAGCATTTCGCAAGCCAAAAGGCATTTTTGTGTACCAGTATAACCTTCTTGGGGAAAAAAATGCGGTATGCTCTTCGTCTTCTTCTGCGAGAGGAATCTTGTTATAACCTTTATACCCGTCTAATGAAGATATTCTATCATTTCCCGCTGCTGATTCAACCTTTTGAGGAATATCTGGTAATGGAAAGCTATCTTTAGGGCAAGCTTTGTTTAAGTCAGTAAAGTCTATACAAATTATGATCCCCTAATTTTTCTTTGGAACCACTACCATATTTGCAATCCATTCTGGGTATTTTGCTTGTCTTATAATTCCAGCATCAAGCATTTTCTGTAACTCTTCTTCTATTTTTGAGTGATACATTGTTGCGATTTTCCTTATCCTTTGCTTGAAAGGTCTCACATATTTGTTAATTTATAACTTATGACATGCAACTGATGGATCTATTCCAGGCATCTCATCCATGCTCCACGCGAAAATATCTTTATACTCTCGCAAGAGGTTTACGGTTTGTTCTTCTTCATTTGCATCCATTTTAGTTCCAATTTTCAACATTTTAGGTTCTTCTTCACTTCCAATATTTACTTCCTTTATTGGCTAAGCTAAAGTGTAGCTGGCCTCAGATTTTCCCATTGGTGTTGGTGTTTTCATGACTCTCGAGGGTTCATCTTATTCTTGCGAGATCTCGTTGGGTATTCCTTTTCCTTATTTTGCCCTTATCATGTAAACTTTAAATTCTTCTTCTTTCTTTGCCTCTTTTGCCAATTTTCTGCGAGCTATTCGCAACTTTGAACGCTCTTCATAATTTCTCACTTCAATTTGATAACATAGCTTCCTAAGATCATTATCTCCTTTAATTTCTCCAATTCCACTGGGCATAGGAAATTTGATGCATTGATGTAATATTGATGCTACATCCTTGATTGCATGTATCCATGGTCTTCCCAATATCATGTTATATGGTGCTTCCATATCTACCACATATAATGTTACTTGTGTTTCAATCTCTCCTAGCGGAATTCGTACCACTACTTCTCCTTTAGGTTTTGTTATAGATTTTCCAAAACCATGAATATGATAATTTGAATAGGACATCTCTTCATCCTTGTATCCCATTTTCTTAAATGTATGATAAAATATAACATCTACAGAACTTCCTACGTCCACCAAAGTTCTATTCAGGTCCCATTATTCTGCAAATCTTATTGATTTTCCTATCTTCACTCGCATAGTAGATACCGTGATTACCAAAGGAGATGTATGATCCAAATTTTCTTTTGGTATTTCTGTTACTGTGAATGTAATTTCCTGTTTTTCCCAATCCTTCAGAGGTGATATTTTCTCCACCGTCATAACTCTTTTTCCTTCAAAATCCCGCTTATGAATCCTTCCTCTAATATTTTCATGGAATTGGTTGATCATTGTTTTAGTTATCATATTGCACTCCAACTTCATGTAATCCTCATTTGTTTCAATTATTTTTTCTTCCACTGCTTCACCAATTTGTTCAATCATCTTCTCAACTCGGATATTGATCTTTAATCTTGCTTTTTCCTATAATTTTCAACTTTCAATCCCTGTTTCGGGCGCCAAAATGTAGTTGCAGGAAAACCTACACTACACCCTAGATAAGAATTTACAGTAATTAACACATATTTGAAGATTAAAAACAACACTTTATTATTTGATTCTCAGAAATGTTTACAAGAAATGGAAGAAATCAAGAATACAACAACTTTCATAAATTTTCTCTCTCCTCAAGACTTTCTCTCACTTAAAAATTGATCATCCCTTTCTCGAATACATTGGTTTTCTTTATATAGGGTAGTTACATAGTGGGTGACAGCTAAGCTGTCCTTTAATTTCAGATCTGACTCGCGAGATATTCGCAACAGTTATAATATCAAATCTCGCAGGTGTTCTAATATTTGCAGAATCATCACGTTCTTTCCGTGTTTTGAGTATCGTCATCTATTACGTCATTCTTTAGATCACTATGTGACACTCTCAGCACGTTGTTGAAGAACTCGCAAAATAACTCGCAGGAGTGTTATTTATTCTCGCAGAAACAATATAATGGCGATATTCTGGTCCTACACTATATGTTTTAGGAATTTATGAATTTTCGACTGTTATTTGAGAATGAATGTGTTTGGCATTTAAAAACATTTCACATGGAAAGGATTGCAACTTGTGTAATGACTAAGATAACTTACTATTAAAGATGCCAACTTCAGAGATGAGGTCAGGGAAAGGAAATAGGTTTGGGGATTTTGAGTTTTTTTTTTGTTGTGGTTAATGTTTTGTCGGTAACTTTGGAAGTATATAGTTTGTGTTTATATGTTTTTATAGGGTTCATGGTAAGATGGTGGGTGAATATGAGGAAAGGAAATAAAAGATATTGAAAATGAGTTTAGATTATTCTAATGAAGCATTTTTTTTTTTTTTTGTGTTTTGTAAAGAAGTTTTAGTTTGTAAGCGTTAATGCAAGGAACATCTTAGTAGATAACAATCATTTTTTTATTATTGTTATTAAGATGTCATCATTTGTTTCTGCTGTTCAGGATCGTCGGCATTGCTTGCCTCCATGCTCACTTTTTCGTGTTGTGCATTCAACTCTTCAATGCAAGCATCAAGATGATGTCTTTAGAGCAACTTGTGCATCCCCTTTTTGCAGATGGTGCAAACTGGTGATTTTTGCAGAATTTGAGATGAGTTGCTGCCAGAATAAGGTAGAGATGAATTTGTGTTTCAATATAGGTCCAGGTTCTTGAAAACATGGAGAACAACTGAGATGGTTGTTGTTGCCATCCATTCTATTTCTTAAAGATTAAATCCCAATATGTATTTGGTGCAAAAATTGTGGAACTGTTAGTGGAAATTGTTGATAAAATTGATATTGTCATTTCTTTGCCTTCTCATGCTATCCTCCATTTGTTGTCCATTGGGTTTAACTCTTTCCTTATTTCTCATTTCTTAGGTTTTTGTAGTGAAAGTCCAAAAAGGTGTTGCATAACCTGTTATGCATCTACAAAAGTTGTTGCATAACTTGTTATGCAGTCCAGAAAACGTTTGCATAACACCTTACGCAGCTACTTTTTTATTAGTATTGAAACCAACAAAAAATAAGACCGCATAACTTCTCATGCACCTGCAATAATATCTACATAACATGTTATGCAGTCGTAAAAATGGATGCATAACCTGTTATGCATCCGAGAATATGATTGTATAATGCATTATGCATGGAGAAAATTGTTGCACAATCTTTTATGCATCGAAAAAATAGATGCATAACCTGATATGAATCCGTAAATATGGATGCATACTGCATTATGCATCAATTTTTTTATGTACGCACTAAAATCAACCAAAACAATGGTTACATAAATTTTTATAGATGCATAACTTTGTTATCCAAATGCATAATTTGTTATGCAGTGGAGAAAAGGGTTGCATAATTCGTTATGCGTTTGCAGAATGTGTTATGCATCTTTTTTGGTGGCTGCATAATGGTTATGTATCAAGTTTTCAAAAAAATTGATATTCTTGTTTGTACTCTTTGCGTAGCTCTCTTAAAATTTTTTCTAACGATATAAAATTTGTAAAATTCCAAGGCGCGGATTTTTAGATATGTTATATCCAAGTTTCCTTGCCAATTATACCCCTGATGCATAACCTGTCATGCGGATGCATAATCCGCCATGCAAACATTTTTAATAATTTCATATAATTATGGATGTCACGGAAATAATTTTGGGTGTCACGGTACCTAAAATTAATTGTGGGCCTGACAATGAGAATATTATTATTTTTGGCCCTGCGCCTAGTTCTCCCATTCATTTATTTAGAACCGTATTTTGGGGACCCTTACTTTTTTTTTTTTGGGGGGGGGGGGGACCATGGTGTTTTAAGGGTAGGGTGCCCTTATCAAAAAACAATTCTTAATACCTAAACTACCCTTTTGATTATGTTTTGGTTATGATTAGTGAAACGATTAAGTAAAAAATAATATTAACCCACCACCGCCGATTACCACCACCACCGCCTCCTCCCACCACCACCTCCCACTACCAACACCTCCGATTACCACCACCGCCGCCGCCGATTACCACCACCACCACCTCAAATTATCACCACCACCAACACGGAATCACCACCACCTCCGATTACCACCACCACCAACCACAACCACCTCTATAAATGTAGCTTAATTTAAATCATTAAAAACTGATTAGTGAGATTAAATTAAAAGATGGGTTATGAAAAAAGAAATTGAATTTTGTAGAGAGTAAAGTTAGAGAAGACCATCAAATTAAAGTTAGAGAAGGAGAAAACCATGGAAAATAATTTTTTTTTCCAATTCACTAACTTAGGTAATTCAAGTGATGAAAGCTCATCAGATTCTTCATCTCCATCATCTCCTAGAGTATTTGTTAATGTCCACAATGATCCGGATATGATTTATTTGTTACATGAATGTATTCTTCCCCAAACTCAATCTCAAGATGAAAATGATGGACTTTATCAACCACAATCGGAGGAAGAGCATTTGGGTATCCAGGTATGCTCCAAACTTAGCTAATGTTGGTTGAATTGCTCCAAATTTCAAACCAAAATATTTTTGAAGTAGTTCGGTTACAATATGTGAAGAACAGCTAACCGAACTCATCTGGAAGTGTAGTTCGATTTCTTTATCCAAACACGCTGGTAACCAAACTCTGTATTAATGGAAGTTTGATGGATTCCAGAGTAATGTTTGGTTGTTTCGCAACCAATGAACTAACCGAACTTTAGGTAAAATAAGATTTTACTTAGTGCAAAGTTCGGTTTCTTCGCAACTATTAACCAACCGAACTTGACGTAAAATTAAGATTTAACTTAGCGTACAAAGTTCGGTTTGTTCGCACACTTCATGTAAACCCACTATCTAACCGAACTGTACAAAATATAAGAGTACACTATGTTTAATAGGTTCGGTTATTTCGCAAACTTGATCCCATGAGCATAACTAACCGAACTTATCAAATCCAAAAAAATGAATAGTTCCAGAGTTATATTCGGTAGGTACAACTATTTTGCTAAACAACCAAACTCAAAATTATATGAAATTAGGGAAGAGTTCGGTTTGTCATTTTTCTTGCGAACAAACCGAACTCAACATGTATGCAATTAGCAATGAGTTCGGTTAGTAGTTGTCTAAACAAAAAATTGTGAACCAACCGAACAGAATTCATAGAGTTCGGTTAAATGAGAATTCAACATAGTGGGAAAATAAGAGCAGTTCGGTTACATTGGTTTTTTATTTTTCTTTGTAATATTTTGAGTTCGGTTACGAAATAGTTTTTAAACATTGTGTGAACTAACCGAAAATATTTGACAAAGTTCGGTTAACTGAGAACTCAAAATAGTGACTAAATTAGGAGAGTTCGGATGCAAGGGAAATTATTTTTATTTTGTAACATGGGAAGAGTTCGGTTAGGAGATGGTTTTCGAAAAATATGCGAAACAACCGAACTACAAGTTCGGTTACATAGTGTTAATTCATATTCAACCGAACTGTTCTTCGTGTTCTTCCTTCCACGAAGTTCGGTTAACAAACCAGGGTTTTTGTGTTACGACTCCTAACCGAACTCAGCGCTGTTACTTACATTTGAACCCTATTTTGATGATTTCTATTCAATTAAACGAATTAAAATCAAATTAAAACTAATGGGTTTGGTTAAAAATACATGCGGATCTTTCCCATCTTAATTTTTTTTTTCTCCATCTTCTTCTTCTTCTATCACCTTAGTCACTCAATAATCGGAGGAGGTGGTGGTAATAATAGGAGGAGGTGGTGGTGGTGGGCGGCGGTGGGAGGAGGTGGTGGTGGTAATCGGTGGTTGTTATTGGTGGTGGTGGTAATCGGTGGTGGTGGGCTAATATTAATTAGGGATAATTTTAAATAGGGTAAGTGGAAAATTGGTAAACTCATATGACTTCAGGTCAACCCTTATCATTGTAGGATGGGTGCCTTCAAAATTAATGGTCCCCCCAAATAAACAAGGGTCCCCAAAATACGGTTCAAAAATAAGTTCCCCAGATAAATTTATTAGCCCATTTAGTTTGACTAAGCTAGGGCTGCCACTACTGGTCAGTACAAGTGTACTACCCAGTATGATGTTGTTGGTTGAAAATTGATTCGACTAAAAGTCAGAGTGTTTCCAATGTTATATATTCCAGAACTCTTATTATTATGAGAAGAACAAAATGAATAATCCCAGTCGATAGAAAAAAGTCACTTCATTCTTTTACTCCCAGATGTAGTAAATACCCCTACCATATGCAGCGGTGGAGCCACCTTAAGACTAGAGAGGACAGTTGTCCTCCCTAAAATCCCAAAATCATATAATCAGCCTTTGGTCTTTAGGTGTTTTTAAGATTTGTCCCCCCTTAGGTTTAAGAAAAATGAAATAATATAAGCCTAGATTGTAAATTTACAAACACAAGTTTTACAAAATGTCTCAAAGAAGGTAATGATAGATGTGATTGGTATTAAAATCTGCTTATGGGTATCAAATTTAGTGATGATACCATTCATTTTGATATCAAATTTAGCAGCCTTTGGTATCAAATTTAGTTTTACGAAAATCAAAGAATTCCATATAAGTAGCTCTACTGTTGATACCATTCATTTTGATGTTGCTAAATTCATATTAACGATAATGGTGGAAAGTACCAGAAAAAAAAAGAATGCAAATGGAAACAAGACGTCAAAATAAGATAACATAGGATGAAATAGAAATCAATTAAAAGGGGGTATTTCTGAATTCATATATTTTCCAGCTGTAGTATTTTCGGGAAAAGATCAAAACAAGTTAATCAACGATGGAAAATATAATCTTACGGATAATAAGCTGCTTGCTTATTGAGCTGTGATGCGATAGCTGCGTGGGACAACACTGCTCTACTGTAAATGAAAACTGACATAGCAGGATGCCTTTGAAAGAAGGCTGAGAAGAACGCATCAAACTCAGCAATTAACAACTGTCGAAAGAAAGATATTGATAACCTTAATGGTAATGGTTGGGACTTTCAAAGTCTTCCCTACGTTACTAAATTTCTACCTAACTCGGTGGTTTTAGTACTATCAACCCTACCCTATTGATGACTTGATCTTGGGTCCGTCCGGCAGTGTAGGGACAACTGTTGATGTCCAAACACATGGTTGCCATGCAGCCAACCACCACAAAACAATATTGACATAATTTTAACGTGTGTTGTGCCCGTAAGTTATGATTTGTCGGCAAACATGCTGCACATAGTTTGGAATCACTTCAGAATCAAACCCTGCAAAGAAAAACGATTACAATAAATTACTCCTTCCGTCCTATTTTAGATGAATGTAAGGGATTTTTTCAAGTACCAAATTACACGAAGGTTTTCATATTTACTCCATAAATCTTCCTGATTTGTCCATGCTTTGGAATCATATACAAACATAAAATATAATATAAACTCAATTTCCCATATGAAATTTTTAAATAATCTACTAGATTCCAAATCCATACTAAAATCTAAGAATAAAAAACTTAAAATTTAAATATTTTAGAAGATATTAATAAGGGTAGATTTGGAAAGTTTTTAATCTCTTTCTTTTTTCTTAATCTGTGTGAAAACACATACACATTCATCTAAACTAGGACGGAGGGAGTAGTAAAACAAAAAAAAGGTCATAAATATAGATTATTCAAAGATCTTTAAATCTGCTCGAGGAAAACAAAAGGAACCTTGAAGTCGTTGAAAAAAATTCAACAAAACCAAAACTTAAAAAGAAAAAGAAAAAAAAAAGTTAATTTAAGGAAATGAAAATAAAGAAAAAAAATAGGCACGTAGCATAAGTATAATGAAATCAACAGGAACACCTGTTTGGTTTTTTTTAGAAGTCTATTATAAGGGGTCCAAAATCCGACATCCTATAGGATTTAATCCGACATATCGAATATCGGAATCCGATAAGCTATCGGATAATATCTCTTATCGGAATCGGAATCGGAATAGGCTTCTTCCGTTAGGTTAATATCCGATATCCGATAGCCTAGGGGTGTACTTGTAATTTCCTACCCCTAGGTATTATCATAGTCGGCTAATACTCTCACAAGCACATAGAAACTGCCTAGAACTTTACTTGTTCTTCTTTCAACTCCCACAAACCCCAAAATCAATCAAATCAATACCCTAATTTTATTGAATCTCATCATCTTCTCTCTGGAATCCCCAAATTTAGACTCCTCACAGAACTTGAACTGAACCCAATTTCCCCCATCCATCACTACAATTTGTAATCCCCAAATACAGATTTAGACTAGTTTCTGAATCCAGAACATAAAAAAAATTTGTTGAACCCTTTGAGAATTTGCTTATTAAGGATCTCTAACCTAAGATGGTTCAAAAACATTCTTCTTCTTCTTCTTCTTCCTTTGTAGTGATTCTATTGGTTCTTGTATTTGTAGTAGCAGATGGATCTGATGATGTTGTTCAAGTAAAGTTGAGGAAATTGGTTGGATTAAAACCAGACTGCAACAATACAACTGCTAATTCAACAACAACACAGGTATGGTGATGAATAATCAGAAATTTCTTCTTCTTTTTTTATATAATAATTCAATTGATTTGAGTTTGAATTTGGGTTGCTAACAGGGAGTAAAATTGTTGTTTTGTGTAGATTTCTCCATCACCAGGACCAATTCCTGCTACAGTAGGATCTAATCAGACTGATGCGAATTCAAACGTAACTGTAACGAAGATCCCACAAATTGTTTTGAACTTAAGAAGACAAAGACTGTTTTTTTTTCAAGCTTTTAGTTTTTTTCATAGTTATCGGATGTTAACGGATAAAAATCCGATATCCGATAGCTTAACCTTAACCTTATCGTATTGTATTTTCTGATATCCGTCGGATGTTATCGGATATCGGATATCCGATAACCCTTAACCTTAACGAATTTGCTAATATCCGACGGATATCTATCCGTTGCCATCCCTAGCTCCTATGGTTTCAAATGTTCTAAATGTGGATGAAGGGGACCTAATTTAGATTAAAAATGCAAAGACACCCTTTGATAACAAACCTAATTACCAAAACTAAACCTAATTAAAACCAAAAACAAAGAGTCCAAAAACAAAGAGTCCAAAGAGTCCAAATTTGTTCACACTATTCAAAAAATTGTATATTTAACATATTATTCTAATTGGTTAATTAATTAATTTATGGTCTTATTACCTTTCATGTTTAGAACCTTGACCCTCATTACATAACTCCCTAAATTAAATCAATGGTTGAGATTAAAATGTTACGTGACTGTGCACAAATTCGCACTAAAAAACAAACGACTCCTCTTCTTCTTCCTCTCTTCTTCTCCTTCATCGCCTCTTCTTCTTCCATATTTTTTAAAGGATGATTAATCATCGATTCTTAGTCTGTGATGGCTTCAGTCGTGTAAGATCGAAAAACCAATCCCTCTTTATACCTTTTAATTTCATCAATAGGTTTGATTTGTTTAAATTAGGTATTAAATGTTAGTTTCATATTTGAATACGGTTGGGAACAATGATTTCCAAACCGGGAACAAGTTCTACGATTGGGAAAATATGAACTCCCAACCGTATATAATACTCCGAACATTAAATTTTGAAAGAAAAAAAATTCCATATTTTTCCCAACAGCAGGTGGTTAATCTTCAAAAAAATTCCAACCATAACTTATCCTGACTTTATCTACGGTTGGAAAAATATGAAATCCAAACCATACATCCTATTTACGGTTAGGTTCCTAGCCGTATGTTTCACTTTTTCCAGATTTTGTTTTTCAAACAGTAACTATAAATTAATTTATTAGTCTAATATAATCACTAATCTTACTTAATTTAGTTAATCTAATCATTATCACTAATTAATTTGGGATATTCTGGCCATTATCAAAATTAATAGGATAAGGGGTTTTGTTGATCGCTATTTGATGACCCGATTTTGTCATCTTGTGAGCACTCAAAATCAAAAACTTAAAGCCCCTATAATAGACTTTTTTTAATTCCGACTAGACTTTGCTAGAAAGAAGAAGATAAATGAGATGTAACAAGTTTACACTTCCTTTAGAGCTAGCACTATGGTGCACTCCATCCCTTCCCTATCCCTCCATTTCCCTCAAAAACCCAAAAAATCAACTGCTATGTCTCCCATATCCCTACATGAGTAGGGATATACCCCTCCATCCCTACATGGCTGAACAGATCTGATCAGCCTTGTAGGGAAGGGAAATCACACGGGTACTCAGTACGCGTAAAGCCATTGATACGCGTACTGAGTACCCGTTTCGGTAAATAATATTTGTTTGATATTTTTTGGTTAACACCTCTCTCACACCCGATCCTAACCATCCATCACTAATAATGGCTCTATTTTCTACGCCGTCGGATCCCAACGGCCATTTTTTCAAAATCCCTTATAAATAGCACTCTAATTCTCTACTCAAACCACACCAAATCAATTTCTTCTTCCTACATCAATTGATTTCTTCACTAAAATCTTTCCAATTTTATTATTGTTTAAGTAATATTTTTAAATTTGGTTTTGCTTATCAATGGATGAGACTCAAAGCAAAAAAAGGAAACAAAGAACGAGATTTAGTGTTTTGGAAAATCATCACCTTATTACTCAGTACCTTGCTATTGGTTATAACAGTTATGAAGATAAGGAAGAGTTTTGGGCGGTGCTTTTTAATAAATTTGTCGAAGCTTGTGGTGCAAATCGATACGATCGTATGGAGAAATGCGTTCGTAATCTGTTTAGAAAAATCAAGAGTGAAGTGGATAACTTTTCCGGTTGTGTTGCAAGAGCTATAGTCGCTAATCCAGGCATTGAATCAATTAATCGGGTATGTTATTTAAATATTTTTATTATAGTTTTTGTATATGTTGTTTGTAAACATTATAATTTACGGTATCTTTACATAGATGTAGATCATACCTGCGAAAAGCTTATATGTTGAGATATACAGAAAAGCTTTTGAATGAGATGTTGAGTATGATATTCTTAAAGATGTTCCAATTGTACCAGTCGGTGCAACTGAAGATATGGAACAAGATTTTAATCCTCCTTCATCTCAAATGAATGCAAATTTCTCTAATATGTTTAATTCCCCACCCTCTCGTTCCCAAAATCCACCCTCAAGGAAGTTCGTTGAAATTCCATTTCAAAATAATATCCCTAGCGATATCCCTTTTGCATCAGGATCTACCCCTACTACGAGCCCAATGACTATACCTGGAACATCGTCTTGTGGATTTACAGGAGATAAACGCATTTCCAGAGCAGGGAAACAAGCGCAAATTCCTAAAAAGCGGGTTGCGAAAAATAAACCCGGCACACCATCCTCGCAAGACTCTCTGATAAGTGACATGGGAAGTAAACATGTTGATTATCTAAAAGAATCCCGATTGATTATCCCACCTCGTCAGCTACAACAAAACCAAATTATGGAAAGGTTGTTAGAGACAACTCAACAACAAATTCAGGCGGCTCAAATGAAAGAAGAAAGGGAAATAATGCTATTAGATCTCGAGCAAATGAATCCAAAGGCAAAAAAAGTAATTTGAATATCAACAGAATGCCATACTGGCCAAGCAGATGCAGAGCCAACAAGATAATTCGTTCCATTTTTAATAGCTTAGCTTAAGTGTTTATTCGTTTTAATAAGTAATGTCGTATTTTATTTCTTGTAATCCGTTCAATTTGTAATAGATTAGTTTAATTGTATTTTATTTTACGTAATGATGTATTTTAGTTCCGGTAGTGTAGTTAATTTTATGTCGGTAAAATTAAGTTATTCCAATGGATCTTTGGTAACGGGTAATTCCCAATGGCTAAATTCCAACAACTACTTCTATTATAAATTGTCAAAATCTTCCTCAATCTAAACAATCCAAAATTTTAAGAGTATCCTCAGTATATAAAATTTATTTGATAGATGCAGAGCCAACAAGATAATTCGTTCCATTTTTAATAGCTTAGCTTAAGTGTTTATTCGTTTTAATAAGTAATGTCGTATTTTATTTCTTGTAATCCGTTCAATTTGTAATAGATTAGTTTAATTGTATTTTATTTTAAGTAATGATTTATTTTAGTTCCGGTAGTGTAGTTAATTTTATGTCGGTAAAATTAAGTTATTCCAATGGATCTTTGGTAACGGGTAATTCCCAATGGCTAAATTCCAAAGACTACTTCTATTATAAATTGTCAAAATCTTCCTCAATCTAAACAATCCAAAATTTTAAGAGTATCCTCAGTATATAAAATTTATTTGATTTTAGAAGATAACATGGTAATGGTTGGGTATACCATAGAAGAAGATATTGCAATCACCACAGCGTTTGTAAATGCTTGTAATCTGCCTACTCAAGATACACAATACCTCTCCGCGTATGAACAATTCACGTTGGTGTTCGACGGCTTTTTACAAGCGTTCGGAAATGTTAATAACCGAACAAGACGACAAGTTCAACAACGGATTTCTAGAATTGATATAATGGTTCGCAAGTACGTTGCAATTCAAAAAAGTATTCATGGTTAAGCCCCACATCACATGACAGTTGCGATTACTGTACGTCATCGTAAATGGTTATGATATTTAAAATGTTGTATGCTTCTACGCACTAACCTATTTCCTTTTGTTTGTTTTGCGTAGGAGGAAATGGCCAAATTTGTGTACCAACTAGATACTCGTATTGAATTTACATGCTTTGAGTGCTACTTAATATTTAAAGCAAACCTGGGTAACATGGATTATTACAATCTGGAAATGAATGTCGGCTGTCTTCCAGAGGTTTAAAGGCTTGGTGCACATGTTGTTCCGCAACCGGGATTAGTAAAACTAGTAACCTGCACTTTTATTCAATAATTGTAATGTACTGTTATAACGACTATTTTCAACCGACTGTATCACAACGGCTAGTTTTTAACCAGTACTTTACAACGGCTATTTTTGAAGGATATTATAAATTGTGTTAACTATCTTCAAACAACAAACATGGATTTTAAATACGAACACATCTATTTATGGTGCTAAAACACACACAGGAAAATGGAAAATTACATAAATTAAAGATAAAACATTCAAACACAATCATTCTTCAGGATTGTTGTTCTGACAACTGGATTAACATCTGATGCTGAACCCTAATAGAAAATCCAAAAATTACATAAATATAAGATAGAACACTCAAACACAATCATTCTTCAGGATTGTTGTTCTGAAGACTTGATTAACATCTGATGCTAAAACCATCTTGCAATATAGCTACATTTCGTCTGGATTAAAGGTATCGTAAACCGATTTTAATAGCTGATAACAGTCATCATGAGGAAAATTGTCTCCTGTCTGGTTAAGATAGCCTAAATGAGCAACACTTATCTGAAATTTATAAATCAAAATTAGCTTAAGTATATTTATTTACTTATTAAAAGTGAAAGAAATATATAAAACGAATTTACCCTTTGTTCATATGCCATTCCAGGATTGCGTATGTTAACATCGAACTGAATAGTGACAAAAGTTATGATCCCCTTGTTCATCTTGCTCCACCTATCTCTAAGACCTCCCTTGTCTCTGGCGTTTGGATTTACGGATATGTTATCAAACAATTCAAAAACATTCTTCCAGAATTGGTTGCCTGAAGCCTGACCTACATTAAGAATATTGTTTTTTGCTTCAATCCATGTTTGCGTAAGAGGAACATCTTCTTCTGTGCTGAATCTTACCATTTTTATAAAACAGAGGTTTGATAAGTTGTTGGGATAGCTTCACTTTGGAAAGTGATTTGATATATTTATAGATATGATAAGAGGAATAAGAATAATAATAAAAAAAAGGAAACCGTTATACAGTAAAATTAACATGTGACCAATATAAATGTCGTTAAGAAAGTCTGGAGTAGCCGTTATACAGTGAAATAACGGATACCCCCTAAAAAGTTTTAATACTAGCCATTTTACATTTAAAAACCATGGAAAATTTGCACTTCCTTGATGTTGGGATGTGGTTGTACTTTGATTTAATGGCTCGGACGGATTGTCACCATCGTAAGGTTCTTCTTGACTATTTGGAACAAAAGTACTCGTCGACGGTACCGAATCACGAGAATGACCTTGGATAGATGAGTCACATGTATATGGTTCTTTATATGGTTTCACAAATCTCACATGGGGTGGTTCACCGTATTTGATTTGGTGTTGCAAATCCCTTGTGTGGTCGTAATACCATTGTTGTAAAGCCTCGAATTTTTGTACCATAGATTGATATACATCACACCACATCTCCTGTACACAGCAAGGACGGACATGAGTTTAAATGTTTGTCACAAATATAACATATTAGAATCAAAGGTTATATTATACTCACAGGTGTACCTAGGTTAACATTAAAGTTGTATTTAGGAAACATTCCCAAATACTCCATTCCAATAGGTGCATGAGTCGACTGAAAGTAGGGGCCACATATTTTTGCTGTCAAATCGCTCGGTGGATATGGGAAGAGATTGCGTTCGACAGGCACCAAATCTTGTGTGTATGTGCTTCGTCGTTGCGGTGGTGTTCGGCATACATACGCATCGTTATCTTGGGTGCCATACAAATCCCTGTTTCCTTCATGTACAATTATACCCCGGTATTTCCCAACTGACCTCTCCTTCCACCAAAACTTATACTGTTCATTGGATACTTCTTCATAATGCAGGTGATTAGGATTATGATCCTGGTACAAATATCCATTATTGATGTCTATGATTGAATCACGCGGGTTGCACGGTATTACAGGCAATCCAAGAACTTGTTTGAGACATCATTCGCCAAGGTACAAGACATTGTGACCAAACGGACCGTAAAAAACCCTTCGTGTTAAAGAGATTCGTGTAGCCTTAACCACCTCGGGTTTAGTTCTCCAATAACTTTCCACCCATGGAGACCATCAAACTGAATCGAATGCAAAGTTATCAATCTGGTTATGCACAGTAGTTACAGAATGGGCACCTGAATCTCTTTGACCGCTTCTTTTGGTTTCTTTTTGGGATCCATCATATAACCTTCCAGCTGGCCACGGATCCATATTTTCAGTTTCAGCCTTTGTATAGGGAAACAGACATCGGAAATATGCCCAAAACCAAGGATGCAACATTAATAGTTATTATTAACAACTGTAAACAATATAATGTAACAAAAAAAAGGTAAGGAAACTAAGATTACAAGTGGGTATGGATTTTTACCATCAAAGGAAACGAGAAGAACTGTAATTTAGGAGCGTTTCTCGTGACTCCGGTACTCAAGCCCCTTAACATATAGGCATACATGGCCGAACCCCAATCATAATGCCTCAGCAAACTTAAATCCCCCATAAGACGAAGCCATTTAACCTCAACAATACTGTTTTTATTTTGGAAAAAGGACATTCCCAATAACCCAAATCAGAAACTATCTTGCAATTTGCTCCTGCATTAGTACATCGTTCTCAACCATACCGAGTCTATGATCAAGAAACACTTTAATTAAAATCTTCTTGATCCCCTTGCATATATCCACCGCTTTCACTCTCAGGGGGACTATGTATTCTTCTCTAACTTCTATTACTCCAGTTACAATGACTTTTTCTTGATTTTTCTTTCTTATAGTACTAGGTTTCGCTTCAAGATAGGGGAGCAAACAGTCTATGGTATCGGGAGCAATGTCATGTATTTGCTCAATAGTAATAGAATCCAATGATATTCGATTTCCTCAGCCAATAGGGATTCCGGTAATTTGTGTGAAGTCTAATGGGGTAAACCCTATTTAAAAACTGGGGAAGTGAAATGTATTGGTGGTATGCCACCACCTTTAAAATATACCGGTAGTAAGGCAGTTGTCTTGTAGTTTTGGATACTGTACTTTGAAAAGTGAACCGAATCCACAGTTGTCTACAATGTCTTTAGCAATTGGAAACTTAGAAATATATATATACATTTCATATATTTGACTAACACTACTTCGATGTCTCAACGAAATCATCCTAGCATCCGAGGTATCAAGAATTTTGAATTTATGATCACTATGTACTATTGAAGAAACCGTCACCCTATTTTCCATAATTTGTTGAAATTCATCCGGGTCCATCTATGGCACACATGTACAAAAAAATCATCACAAAACAATCCATTTCATTATAAAATTCTACAATGGATGTATTTTACAAGACCAACAACAAAATTTAGCCACATTTTCTACTAAACTACAAAAATCATAAATCATCAAAAACAATACCATATCCACATACATTTAATCATTCTTCAAAACTAAATCATTCATCAATTTATCACCAATATGTCATATACATAATACATATGCTTTTAATCATTCTACAATCCCAAATCATCAATTACACAAGCCCTTATACATATCAAAAATCATTCAATCCAAAAAATATCAATAATCAATCAAAAACGTCTCACACTATCAAACAACACTCAAACATCGCAAATTCGATCATAATCAAAATCATATTTTTTTTTAAACTCTAAACTTAAAATCACTCACCTTTGATGTTTTAGTGGATGAAATTCGAAATTGATTGAGGTATTACTTTCACCTTGGTGTAAGCATCATACCCATTTAGTCTTAGCTCTTGAATCGACCGGAATCACCAAAAAAATCGAAAGGGGGTTCGGAGTTTTGAGAAGAATAGTTAGGGAAGAAGAAGAAATGGGCGACATAAACGAGTTCTGTAAACTTAAACCTATGAAACGGGTACTCAGTACGCGTATTTAGTCAAGTCAACGAGTTGACTAATACACGTACTGAGTACCCGTTTGTCACTATTTATACGCGTACTCAGAACCCGTTTGATATAGCGAAGGGATAGCTGAGCACCATATCTAGCTTGCCTTTCATGTGCCATCGCTTCCCTTTATTTGAGGGATAGGGAAGGGATAGCTAGCACCATAGTGCTAGCTCTTATATATTCCTGTCAACCTAGACAAATATTGGTGACAACATTGTAAAGGCTATTGAAATTAGGTTGTAGGTCTATACATGTTATACTTATGAGTTAATAAATTAATAAAATAGGAAATACCAATTAGTTCTAAGAATAATATATTAGAGTTAGTTTGGTCCGGTTGACCCATTCAACTTTCTGTTTGGTCCTTTTTCAAAATATATATTATTGTTTGGTCCTAGAAATTATTGTTTTTGGTCCTAGGGTGATGTCATGCATGGATGATGTAAATGTCATTTGGTAGTGACAAAAATACCCTTTTGGCACCATATATATATGAAAAGTTAAGAGAAAATATCTCATTTTTCAGATCTACTTTATCTCTCCTTTTTTTCTTTCCTTTCTGCTGCTATTTTATTTGCAGACAAAAAAATGGTGAAGAATTTGTTTCTATGGTTTTTATAAAGATAATGAGGATTGATTATGGAAGATGATGAAATTTATTTCTGCTATTGAAGACGATGAAGATTGATTATGAAGATTGTTTATAAAGATAATGAAGATTGATTTATGAAGAATTTATTTTTGCTATCTGCTGTTAAAGACGATGAAGATGATTTTTTGCGTTTTTTCTCTTCTTCTGCTATTAAAGATGATGAAGACTATAACAATGATGAACACGAACTCATGTTTTGATCTGTTGTTATTGAATTATGGACTGATTTCATATAGATCTATGTTTGTTTTCATCATTTTTTATTTTATTTTTTTTGTTCTTTTAGATCTTATTTTGATGATTTAGGTTTTTTTATGTGTTCACTTTTACGAATGAATCCTATCTTTTTGTTCAAAATAATGAAATTGATTAGATGTTCATTTGAAGGAATGAACTCTGTTTTTGTTCATAATAGTAGAATTTTTGTTGTGTGTTCATTTGAAAAAATGAACTCTGTTTTCTTATAGGTTTTATTATGTGTTCATTTGAAAGAATGAACTCTTGTTTTTGGTCATAATAGTGGAGTTTTTGTTGTGTGTTCATTTGAAAGAATGAACTTTATTTTCATATAGGTTTTATTAGGTGTTCATTTAAAAGAATGAACTCTATTTTTATGTACGTTTTTATTAGGTGTTCATTTGTAAGAATGAACTCTTGTTTTTTGTTTCATAATAGTGGAGTTTTTGTTTTGTGTTCATTTGAAAAAATGAACTCGATTTTTTGTTCTTAGTAACGATTTTTTTATAGAGTGTAATGAATTTCATTGGATATAATGAAGTGTAGAGTTTTCATGAAACAAAATGAACTCAAATATACAAAAGTCCTGATAGTTCATCTAGCATAATGAACTGCTACAAGTAGGAATTAACACGAAAGGGTATTTTTGTTTGTTTTATATTTTCAAATAATTATGGACTAAACAAGAAATGGGTTTTCCCAAAGGACAAAACAGACTTGGGACCACCTTAAAAAGGACCAAATGATTATTTCCCTTAAAATAAAGGTTCTTTTACGTGTGCCGTGCTTTCACATATTGTGCTTTTAAGTCTGTTATGTTGTGTTATCTTTGCTTTGAACGGTGTTATGTTGTGCCACATGTTGTGATGCACCAATATGCCTATTAGTCTGGCATGTCACAAACACTAAGATAATATTTTGTATTCGTATTGTGCCAGATCACGTGCTGCATTATTCTGTGCTCAAATTTTAGCGGGTCGTGACACATTATAATTGTTTTGATGTGGCCCAATTTACATCTCTATGGTATTGATGTATCGATCCAAAGTGGCGGAAACAAGTCTTGCTTGGGGGTGCTGAGCCGCCTCGTATATCTAGTTTCTTAAACGTCATCAACTAAGACACGTCTTAAGTTTCTAAGAGGTTATATTATTTCTTTGATCTTTTTCGAGACCATGCCATGTATAATCAGTACTCATGGGCGTAGCTAGAGGTTTAAATTGGGACATGTCATCTCGGGAAAAGCCCAGCCCAGCGTGTGAATTACCCCATCATGGCACAACACTTAGCTTAATGTGCAGTGTTGGGTTAGCATAATCGGCACGATGGCACGGATAAGCACGTGGCAAAACACGTCATAATATGTATAAAATAGTGCACATAAGGTACAATACAACACATTTATTTGTATATTTCACAAAAGAGTGTTTATTTTAACCATTTTTTAACATTCTATCTTCCTTGTGTTGAATTATTTCAATAAAAACACATATAATATCTAAATATTTTGAAAATATTTATTTTGAAAAATGTAAACTTAATGTGCTAGGCACAGTAAAACACGCTCTCAAGCACGGCACACCTTAATTTCTGACACGACACAGCACGACAAAGCACGACACGTGGCACGGCGGGCTCGCCTCTTAATGGGATGTGCTTGGCTGTGGCAGCACGCTTTACACCTATGGGCGTAGCTACCCTAGAATTTATAAAACTACAACAAGAGGTGTTAATTTGTTCGGTATTTCAGTGACATCATATATGTATATATATAACTAAATTTTTTTAAAAGGGGGAATATTTCATAAATTTTCTTTTGACTTTTGTTGGAAAAAGTTTCCAATATAATACGAGGAGAGTGAATATTATAATCGACTCGTTACCTAGGACCTAATCAATGTAATACTTGACCACATCCGCCTCATTAGGTCGCTTCATTTTGGAGTGCCACAATTTTAGATATTCTTTGTCGGTGTTATTAAATCTTGCGTATTTTGACAAACTACACCCTATGGGGTTTGTATTTCCTAAACTACACCTGTTATTTACTAAATTTATAAAATACACCCACTTTAACGTTTTCTGTTAAGGCCCACCATCATTGGATTTGACCGCTCATCACATAATTCAATCAACGGTAGAGATCTATCAGTTTGGGCGAAATTCCAATTTTATCCTTTGTGTGTGATAAAGTGGCGGACAAACATAAGGTTTTCATTTCTTCCCTCCTTTCTCTCGTTCTGTTCTTTCTTTTTCCCCTTTCTGTCTCTCCAAATCTGTAGAGAAACATCGGATTTTCACAAAAAGGTTTATAGATCGAAGCAACATAAACATCTAAGAAGAATTTTGATGCGATGAAAGGGAAGAACAAGATGAAACAGAGGTAGGTTTTTCAAACCCTAATTTTGTATTTTATAGGGTTTCTGCAATTTTGATATTTCATTGATTATGCTGATTTTGAAATTGTTTCTGCAATTTTGAATGATAAATTGATTGGGGTTTCTCAATTATGTTCCGAAATTAGGGCTTCTCAATTAATTTCATATATGATTTTTCATTGATTCTACCGATCTTTGATTCTACAATTTTGAATGAGGAATTGAGTAGGGTCTTGTTGATGTCACTGATTGATTTATGTTTTTTTTTATGCAGTGGGTATGTTCCTTTCAGGGATATAAGTGTTCATTTGTTGGGTACAAAGCTCACTTTCTCTTTTAGCAACATTTACAAAGACTTAATTCATCTGAAGCTATTTGAAGAAATGGTGCATACTAGGTTCAAGTTTGGTGACAGAAAAAGGGTTCATCTTGTGTGGTTGGATGGTAGTGACCCAAACATGCCAGTATATTTGATGTATGATGGAGATTTTGATAGATTTTGTAAGAAGGATGAACCTAATGGTAAGGGTTTCATTGAACTTGATGTTTCTGTTATCAACCCTGAAGAGGAATATGATGTAGTTAACATGAAGCAGGTAGTAGCCACACCAAAGAAGAAAACTGTTGATGCTGTAAAGGGTGTGGCTGTTAGGATATCTCCTAGACTTGCAGATAAAAGTAGTTTGTTAAATGAACAAATAGGTGTTGAAAATTTTGAGTTAAAGCCTGTTAGTGTTAGAAGATCACCTAGACTTGATGATAAAAGGAGGATGTTAGATGAGGAAATGGGTGTTGAACAAGTGGAACATGAACAAATTAGAGTTAAACAAGTGTCAAGACAATTGAGTTTTACGGATTTGATGAATCAGGTTGAAAGTACCAATGTATGTTCAGGTTTGAGTCAAGCCAGTGTTGGTGCTAACTTTTGGAATGTATGGTGTAGTAGTCAACAATCACCAATTGTTGTAGAGGGATTATTGGTTAAGTGTTGTGAATAATGACCAGGTGGATGAAGGTATAATGATGGATGATGATTATGTTATTCAAATTGATAATGTAGATGTTGATGATTGTCACCCTGTTGAGCAAATGGAACCTCCAGTATTGTTTGATAGTGATGAAGATAATGACAGAGATTATGTTTCTGAGTTTGGTAAAGTGTATGAAGGGGAAGAAGATGTTAGTGATGAAGAAGATGATGAAGAGGGTGATGAAGTTGAAGATATACCTGTTCAACAACAACCTGATTGGTTTGAAACATGGAAAACTGACTACAAAAACCACTTTAATAAATAAGAAGAAGAACCAATGTTCCCTGAGTATGAAGACACACCTACTATTGATCCAAGTACTATGGCTGTTGGTACCACTTTTGCTAGCAAGAGAGCATTTAAAAGGCATTTAAGATCTTTCTGTGTGTTGAATGAGTGCCAATATTTGATGAGACTTACTGATTCTAGGAGAGTGAAGGTTATATGTAGATTCAAGAAGGAGTATCAATGTCCATGGTTTGTGTATTGTTTAAAAGGGAAGAAGACTGGTAACTGGACAATTACTAGTTCGTAGGTGAATCATTTAGATATATGTGTAGGTGATCCAGAGATGTATAATAGGGCTGCATATAAGCATTATGTTTGTCAGTGGGTGTTGGACAAACTGAATACAACTGCATTTGAAGTTATTCCAAAGCCATATCAAGTAATTGAAGATTTTTTGGCAGAAACTAATGTTAACATCTCATATCACACAGCTTGGAAATCTAGGAACTTGGTTCTAGAAGCTTTGTATGGGAACTATGAAGTTAGTTTTAAGCTTGTACCCACTTTCTGCAATATGCTCACTAAAACTAATGATGGATCTGTGGGAATCTATACATATGCAAAATCTGATAAGTGTTTTGAAAGTATGACGATTAGTTTTACTGGATCACAACAAGGATTTAAGGATGGATGCAGGCCTGTAATTGGGTTAGATGCTTGCCATCTTACTGGTAAATTTGGTGGTATGCTAATGGCTGCAACTGGACTAGATGCACAAAATCGGTTGGTACCTTTAGGGATTATGGTTTTCCGAAGCGAGACTATAGAGAACTGGACTCTATTTCTAACCCACTTGGATCCCTTTATCAAAAGTCTTGATGTACCAGTTACATTCATTTCTGATAGGAAGAAAGGATTGCAAGAAGCTGTGCCTGCTGTATTTGGTAAAACTCCACACAGATATTGATATAGGTAATAATCTTTACATTTTCACTTGTTTGTTTTATTTATATAGTGTAAATTTTCAAACACACTTATTGATATTTTGTTGTATTGGCAGGCACTTAGGTAAGAATTTCAAAAAGTATTACAAAGGCTTTGCAATCTCACTTGTGGAATGCAGCAAGGTGTTATAAGAAAAAACATTTTTTTGTAAGTTATCTCACCTACTACTTCACTTTTTTGTAAGTTATCTCACATACTACTGTACCATTTTTTTTATATACTGTAAATCAGTTGTACCATTTTTAAGACTTAGTTATGTTTTTGAAGGAAAACATGGCACTTTTAAAGGCTGCAAGTGAGAGTGCTTATATGTATCTTATGAGAGAAGATCCTTCTTCATGGTCAAGGGCCTTCTTTGATAGCACAAGTATATGTGAACATTTGAAAAATAATTTTTCAGAATCCTTTAACTCCATGATATATAAATTAAGGGATAAACCTATTTGTAAGTTGGGCATGATGTATGCACAGTTGGTTATGGGTTTATTTTATAAGAGGAGGACTGAGTCGGCAGGGTGGAAAGATGGGGACTTGGTTCCTATGGCTGTTGAATTGATTAAGAAGATGCTTAAATTAGTGGGAAAGTTTAAGACAGTTTGTGCAGTAGCAGGTAAGATTTTTGAAGTCACCAACATGGCTACAACTACTATGTTTACAGTTGATGTGGTTGAATTGCAATGCAGTTTTTTGCAGTGGCAGTTGAGGGGGTTCCCCTGTCAACATGCAGTATGCGCATTGAAGAAGATTAGAGCTGATTGGCCTAAGTAAGTTTATTTTTTGGTACAACTGCATCCATTTCATTATTTTGTCATTTGTTTCTTAAATTTTTGTGTACTAACTTATGCATTCACTTTATTTTTTGTCATCTTTCTTCTTCAATTTTTGTGTACTAACTTGATGCATTCACTTCATTTTTTGTCATCTTTCGTCTTCAATTTTTCTATACTAACTTGATGCATTCACTTCATTTTTTGGTATTGTGCAGGTACTGCAGCCATTATTATAGAGTTGAATCATACAAGGCCACATATGCACCAATTATACACCCTTTGGACGACCCAAAAGACTGGGTGAAGGTAACCTCCATTACAATCTCACCTTTATTGGTTGAAGTAAAGTTAACAAATATATATTCCTTTAGGGTTTCATTTACCAAAAGAATCTTATATTGTTTCATTTACAAAAAGAATCTTATCATATTTCTCTCCCTTCTCTTACCAGTCAGAAATGGAGATGAATAATCCCATCTCAAGGAGATCTGCAGGAAGGCCTAAATCCAAAAGAAGAAGGGCTTATGATGAACCAGTGGTTGAAGTGAAACTTAGAAGATGTAGTAGGTGCAAAAAAAAACAGGCCACAACAAATCAACTTGCAAAGGAGGAGAAGTTGGAAAGAATCCTAAAGGATATAGGCCAAGAAATCAAGTTGATGCTACTGATTTTACTTGCACAGATCCATCACAACCAAGTACTTCTAGGGTTAAGGCAAAAAGACTGAAGAAGAATGGTGATTTTGGAGCAGCTGGGTCCAAGAGAAAGATTTCACAAACTGTTACACATCCACAGATTGGATGTGTTCAACAAAATGTCACACAAATTGTTCAACCAATGGGGAAGGCTAAGAAGAACAAGAAGAATTGATTAAGTTTATGTCTCTGTTTTTTGTTTATGGATTGTAATATTGATTCTGCTTTGGACAGAATCTGGAATCTTATATCTTTATTTTGGATTGAACAACTTTAATGTTACATAACTTGTTTGCAGATAAGATTACATATGAATTTTTTCAAGTTCCTTACATATTGTTTGCAGATTCATAACTTTGTATTTTGCAGCAATAAAAATAGCATCTGAAGCCCATCTAAATGCTTGGCCGACATTGCACTTAAGGTAAGCAATGTCTCTGTTGTGTTCATTCTTGCTTAATGAAATATTCATTTGTCCTTTGCAGTGTGTTTTGAAGCATGGTTGGTTTTGCAGTGGACAATCTTTCATCACATGTGCATTCCCACAAGCAGCGCAGCTCCCATCTTTTGGTAACTTCAACATCAAGCTTTTTCCAGGATCCATGGAATCATCAAGCCATTCAAAATATGTGCAGGTAACATTTGAGCACTTCAAAAAAAAAATTCCATTAGTATCACTTGTGGTGGATTGAAGTATCTGCCTTATACCATTACAAGGTACTTGTTTGCACCTTGTATACAACCATGGACAAATTTTTGTCTCATGAGTGCCCTGTTCACAGATTTAACATTCAATCATGACTTTTTCACCTTGTTTTTTCTATTGCTGCTACTTGGTGAGTCTTTTTGACCTTTACTCATGGCTTTTTTGTGTGATTGAATGTTGAAAAACCTTGGTTTCTGTAGGTTTTGGAAACAAGGGGGCTTGAAGAAAAGAATTAGGTTTCACCACTGGTTCTTATAGTAGTGAGAGAGATGGAGTAGGGATGCAATCAGAGCCGTTCAATTGAACGCATAAGATGAAGCCACGTAATCCAACATAACAGAAAAATTTCCCGAGTCGACTAGGTTAGGGGTGGGACTTGGGTTGGTTGGGCGGGTTAGAAGGCTTGGCCGAGGAAGACCCGAGCTAGGAATTTTATGCCCAGATTGCCCATCGAACCTGTGGAACCCATTGAGGTGTTGCCCAAGTCCGCCCATGTTATGTTCCTCGGGTTCCCCGGGTTCCTCGGGTTGGCCCAAGTTCCACTAGACATACAAGTTTGTTAATGTGATAATAATAAATTTAGTAATAATAAGATTTAATTGCTCCATTTATTTTAAATTTCCAAATAACTGATGATTATTTACAATAATATAAACTCTTTTCATATCGAATAATTAATGAGATAGATATATTATATACTTTCATTAATAGATTTGAAGATAATATCTAAAATTTCTCTAAATAGATGATAATACTAATTATAAAAAATGTCTTATATATAGTTCTTCGTGTTGGGCGGGTTGTTTGGGTTAGAAATATTTATGCCCATGTTTGCCCAAATTTAACTCGGGTTCATAAAATTTAGGTCCAAGCTTGCCCAAAGTTTTGAAATACGTTGCCCATGTCCACCCAACGTTCGGGTTGGGCATGAGTTGGGTGGGTTGACCCAACCCAAGTCCCACCCCTAGACTAGGTGGATAACTCAGTTGAACTCGACCGAGTTGGTATAGTTACCAGACAGTTAGGGTTTTTTTGGACAATTTAACTTACTGACAGCTGTACACATAATGGCAGTTAACAGTTTTATTGAAAAAACGGATGGAAACGTTAAAGTGGGTGTATTTTATAAATTTAGTAAATAACGGGTCTAGTTTAGGAAATACAAACCCCATAGGGTGTAGTTTGTCAAAATCCCCTTAAATCTTCCTCTCTTAATGGTTTCACTATTATAGATTTTCTCTCTTTTGAGTTGCAGAGTTTGCTGAATAAGAGCTGAGGGACGTGTTTGATCATTTTTGGGTCGTGATCGATGTCAGACGCTGAAGTCAATGACGACGGGAGAAATTGTCTAGTGTAAATTAACAGAATAATTTGGTCTGAGTGATGACGGCGGGAAAAATTGATTGTGGAATTGGTGTGGTCAAATTTTAATAGGATAATTTGGTACGAGTGAGAAAAATATGTTGATTGTTGTGCTCTTCAATTCCTTTCTCTCTCGCCCTCTGAAAAATCCTTTCTCACTCGCCCTCTAAAGTTTTATGTCTGTAAGAATTACTAACGTGAGACTCCCGTGAACTGTCTTGTGAATGACGTGAACACTTTATATGGTTCACTTGGTTACATTCTATTTCGTTTGGGTAAAGTTACACACAACAAGTTACAAAATGACAGATTTTGATACCACCATCTTCTAGAACAAATTGGTGACGGTTGAAACTTTCGAAGTCTTCCTACGTTATTTCTACTTTAATCGGTGCCTCAGAAAGCCACGCACATACTGCACATTGCCTTTCATTATTAACCCCACCCTATTGATGATCATCTTGGGTCCGTCCCATAGTTTGGGACAACTTTTTTCTCAGACTGCGGGACACTCAATTAATATTCCTTCCAACCATGACAAATTAATATAGACAGAGACAGCTACTATGATTACAAGGTTTCTAAATGTTAAGAAGATGGACCCCGAAGAAAAGTACTTAGGTATCCGTTGTTCTTAAACAAAAAGAAGAGAGTCTCGTTCAATAATCTGGTAGTAAACATTGAAAGAAGATTGTCTAAATGGAGGGGTACAACACAGTCACAAGCTGGCAGAGGTGTCATGGTTCGTAATGTGTTAAGTACCATCCCATGCATCAAATGAGTTCGTTCAAGTTACCGGGGGAGACTATAAAGAAACTTGATTCAGTTCAGCTTAGATTCCGGTGGAATAAAGCTGATAAAAAAGGTTTATTTCTTACTTCTTACCCAAGCATGTGCAAGATATTTGATGATGGTGGTCTTAACTTCAAAGATTTGCGTTGCTTCAATCATGCACTCTGGGCAAAAGCAGCATGGATAATTTGTACAACAGATGACTCACTTCTAGTACGATCTCTAAAAGCAAAACACTTCAAAAACTTTCATCCTCTTCATGCCCCTAAAAAGGCGAACTCTACTTGGTCTTGGAAGAGTGTAAGCTCTGAGTTCGAGTTTATTAAAAGATTCAACTGCTGGTCAATTGGTAATGGTAAGAGAATTCTCATTTAGCATGATAAATGGATTACACATCATGATACACCTCTTCTCTCAGCTATTACTGCAAGTAATCCTTTTCTTACACATATGTTTCAGAACTTATTGATTATGATACTAAGAGTTAGAAAATTCAGCTAATTAATAATCTCTTTGAGCCTGACATAGTGCAGCAGATTCTGAGAATGAGAATTCCATAACTTTCAGAGGACAAATTTGTTGGACTTTGACCAAAAATGGGAAATTTAACAGTAAAGTCAGCATACTACACTCTCTACAACTTGAAGAATCATAATGGTCAGGCCAATTATAAACCACCTTCTCCAAACATCTGGAGGGAAGTTTGGAATATTGATGTAATTCCTAGAGTGAAGCTCTTTATATGGAAATGTATCAAAGACATAGTTCCATCTAAAGAAAGATTAAGCAGAATGATCTGGCAAGAAAATGTTTATTGCAGCAGATGTGGTTCAGATGTATAAACTGCAATGCACATTTTATCTGAGTGTGATTATGCAAGGGTGGTTTGGTTCGGTGTTGGCTACAGACAAGATGGAACTCAGTGGAGTAACCCAAAGGACCGGATAGCTTTTTGGTTCTTTATTTATGATTCTTGAACAATCAGTAAGATGGCGATTATTTGTTGTCTCATATGGAAGGAAGGATGCAGTCTGGTTTTTGAAAATAAATCTCAAACCCCTCAGCAGTTAACTAAATCTATAGATAGGTTTCTAAACAGTGCAGTTTCGGTCCCAAAAAAGATTACTGCACCTGTCTAGAGCTTGGAAGTTCCTAAATGGCAGCCACCTTACAATGATTTTATTAAATTAAATACTGATGCATCTTATTGTGATCGTACTAAAACAGGTGGATATGGTATAATATTTAGAAATTGTGCAGGTACACATGTAGCTTCGAAATGCAGCAGTTTCAGAGGAGAATTGGACGCTCATTACATGGAGAGTTTAGCTATTCTGGAGGGTGTGAAATGGGGGCTGCAGTTAGGACTTAAGAAGATCGCCATCGAGTCTGACTACAAGAGCCTCATTCAAGCTATTAAAGGGGAAGAGTCTGATATTCCATGGGAACTGCGAGGCATTATTGATTACACTAGTATTCTGTTAAAACAATTTGATAGTTGTTCTTGTGAACACATAAATAGATTGGCTAATAAATGTGCAGACAATCTTGCAAAACATGCCCGTAAAGAGGGTATCTGTAATAGTTGGGAAGGGGAATTTCCTTCTTTCCTTTCAAACTCTTTTATGTACGACATTGCTTGATCAAATAAAAATTTCTTTTGTGGCAAAAAAAAAAATAGTGCAGAGTATTTATCGTGTTTGCCGACGCAAAATTGCGACTCTCGTTTTGGGTGAACCGTAAAAAAATTATCTAGACACTATGTACCTTTTTTTTTTCATTTTACTATTATCAATATGTGACATTTATAAGTGTTGCTAAAGTGTTTTATCACACTTATTTAAATTACAGTTAGTTGTTTACAGTTATAGTTGCTGCTAAGTATTTAATAACAGCTATAAGCATCACTAAAATTTCAATTTTTGAAACCAACAACCCATTTTAGAGTACTTTTATACCAAATTACCGCATTGCCTAATTCAAGTTGTCATGTTTAGATTTGTATAATTTAAATATCTAGCTCTCCCTGATTTGTGAACTCATAAAAATGCCCCAAAAATTTAATTCGACTAGAGTACCACAAATGTATAAGACGACTCTCACCACAATTCCTTCTGGTGTGGTGTAATATTTTTCGATTAATCCAAAAATTAAATTATCATCTACTAATCTTTTATTTTATAACCCATTAAAATACCACAGTGATACCGTATACCACTATTCCTTTTAAACGTGAGAGTCCCGTCCACTTTACATATGGTCCCTCATACAGTGGTCCTATACCTTCCGAATGTTTGTTTTTTTTTCTTTTTCTTTTACTGACACCAAATGCTATAAATAGCATCACTTATTACATAATCGACGCAACACCGGTAGTGTCGACAACGGAACCATTTCTTCGCTCCAATGTAACCAAAATCCTATCATTTTCTTCTTCTTAGGCATCTTTTAGTAACTCAGAGATTCCTAATTTAAAAAAACCTTTCCTCTTCTTTTTAATCATTGTATCATCTTCATTCATAATCTTCTTAGCTCCATGACGTAAGTTAGCATAAGTCCCTGCAAATTTTCTTGATGCTGGAACAATATGGATATCACTAGTCCATTCAATGACATCGAGCACCAAAATATAAACATTCACATACATATCCTTTTTCACATCTAGATACCATAAACCACCAAAACCTCTTCCTGTCCTTCCTTCTCTGCGCGGCCTTTTATTCTTTCTCGATCTATAAACCCTTATTTTTATAGGTTCTTAGCTAGGTTCAACACAGGAACTCTTTTCCATCACCAAAATATATTTATTCCACTCTTGATTAGTTGTTGTACTATAATTCCTCATGTTCATCTTCAGTTTGTTACGAGCAATCTTTGGTCATACTGAAGGGTGAAGGCTTAGGTATACTGGTATAGTATTCCACCAGGGTCAGTGATATCTGTATTCCATGTCGGTAATATTCAAAATTTGGCGAATTTTAACCGGAACAAGCTGTGACTTTTCATTGTGGAAATAGAAGTATGCGTTTAGCTAGTCAAGATTCATGATATCTAATTTGTAATTCGCCATTTTTCTCTAAACTTCCCAAAGTCTATCAATGTTTAAATGATGTGCATAAGCGGTTAGATCCCAACCTGCTGAATAGAAGACGCCCATGTTTTCATTATCACGATTGGATTGATTTTCAACCCGATAATGGATCGTGTTGTGTGCTGCAGCTTCAATTGTCCCTCGCCCAAAATTTTCACCCGCTTCAACAACTTTATAAGGGCAACCCATGAATAATTCACTTGTCGGAGTGCCCAAAATACTCTTTGATTATACGTGAATGCAAGGTTAATTACCGTATCTGAATTCTTGACGACCGAGTTTACTTCAGGAATTTCCTTACTACCAGGTATGCTCACGTCATTATTTCTCATAACTTGTATAGTCAGTTAGTCACTGCTGAAAAAGGAATCTGGAGTACCGGATATTATAATATTTCTGTAGCATTTTTCTGGATTATATAGCATTTTTCTGTTATTTGATCCATAATATTTCTATTGCATTTTATTTATTTATTTTGGTCAGGAACATTATCGTTAATGGCTTTTTGGATACATTTATACAGATTTGACTGGAAGTAAACTAGCTCGTTCATGAAGAATTTAGCTTGCTTTTCTGTACAGCCAAATGGTGTTTCTGGTGCTACGACAAGGGAAATTATTCACGGGTTTCCCTTTTAAAGCTGGTGAAGTGGGTGAATGTCTTGGTAGAGGGATAATTGATGTAGCTGCAACACACAACACGATCCATTCTTGGGTTGGAAATCAATCCAATCTTTATAATGAAACATGGGCGTGTCTTCTCTTCAGCATCTTGGGATCTAACCTTTTATGCACATCTCGCAAACATTGATAGACTTTGGGAAGTTTGGAGAGAAATGGAGAATTACAAAAAAGATACCATGGATCCTGACTAGCTAAGCGTATACTTCTATTTTCACAATGGAAAGTCAGAGCTTGTTCGGATAAAACTGCACCAAAATAACTATATAACCGACATGGACTACACATATCAGAGTTATCCATACAACACGTGAGATTGTCATTATTCCGACGCTAACCGGAGCATCAATGTTGCTCTCTCATCAACCATTCTCCAATTCCAACATTCTTTCATTCCAATTAGAGTCTAGATCCTTAATTCTCCCATAGATCCTGAATTTCCCATAGGTCCTTAGTTCTTTCCTGAATTCCTTCAATGATTTCCGAGCATCGTTATGTGCAAATCGACAGAAAATTCCTTAGGTTCTCATGTAGCAAATCCATTTCTAACTCCAATATCACCCTAACAGAGTTCCATGCTCATGGCTCTACTAGGGGTTCTTTCAGCCATTCTCTAGCTATTGCTCTAAAATCTGTATTCTTCGAAGCTGCAAAAAATGGTGATGCAGGAAAAAGAGTTTGGAAGCATGATGATAATAAGAACTGGTTCTGTATTACCAAACAATCAAATGCTAATGGCCATTATCTTCACATCACCCTTGCTAGACCGAATCCAAAATCAGGCCCTGTATCCTTTTACATCCCATCTGGTGACTGTTTTGTTGGTTGGTTCGCTGTTGCAGAAGCCATAGACTCCCTCCTACTCTATTCTTCATCCATCCACAAACCTATCCAGACTTCATTCATCCCACTCCCTCAATCAAAATCCTTTATTCATCCGAGCAAAACTTATGCTCAATCTCTTCATAGCCAACCCAATCTACATACAAACACCAATCCCAATCCAACTCCAACAGTCAATATATCTCCTTTCCTGTGTGATAACTTTGCTCCACCGTCAACAATCAGAGTCCAGAATCACACTAAAGCAATCTCAATTAACTGTCCTGATAATTATCTAGGAAAATGGAATGATGCTTTTATTATCTCTTCCACTAATGTCGTTCTTTCATGGAAACGCATTGGCATTGCTTTATGCTCTGAGTTACAAATTGCTGCCAAATTTCAGATCTATCCAATAAACTCTTTTCAAGCTATTTTTCATGTGGATAAAGATCTATCGAGTCTAAATTTGGAATTCAAATTCATGGCTTTTAATGAGACATTTTCTGTCTTCAGGTGGCATGATCAAATTTGGAGCTCAACTACACAAAATCATCATGATTATTATCTGGAAATCTATGGAGTCCCTTATCAGTTGTGGTCATCAGATATTATCCGTGCAATTGGTAAACTATGTGGAGATGTTCTACTTATTGATCCGGCTACTCTAAGACTAGAAGATTTACGTGCTATGAGAATGAAGATAAGAAACAAAAAGGGTATTAATGCAATTCCAAGGATGATCAACATATTCTCAGGCAATCGGAAGTTCACAGCTCATATTACAGTGACCAGACAGTCATCAAAGGTGGACCAAAACTTGCTTATTGTGCCTCCTGCAAATGTGGATTTGTTTTCAAATTTCTCCACCGACAGTACACACGTTAGACCGGATTTCGTGGACAAAAGTACAAGACAGGAAAAAACATTCCTTCCAGCGTACATCATGGGTCAAAGAAAACATTCCTTAGTGGACATCGCACCAACAAACTCGCGTGCGCCAGAAATTCATAACCACAGTTTTGATCAAAGCAAAAGCAATGTTGATTCCACATCTGGTTTGAAGAATTTTTTAAACTCCCTACCTAAAAAGAAAGGACATCATGGGTCAAAGAAAACTTTAAGGAAAAAGAAATGGAGAAAAAAGAAACAGGTGACACCTAAACAAATTTGGCAAAGAATTCAAAAACTATCTTTAGCAGAAGATGTGAGTACCTCCACTACTCGAGAAGAAATGATGGGCTATGCAGCAGACATGGAAATTGATGGGAACAGTGACATAGATTCCTCTTCCAAGGCGGCGTTTACACTCTCAGTCAAAGACTCAGATGCCATAACCGATGACACCGAACCAAATACAACTGCGGCCACTGAATCTCCTACAAACCAACAATCCAATAACACTCCTACAAACCCACAAACAAATCCCTGTCTTCCAAACCAACAAACAAACAACTATCCTCTCCCATCCGTTCCGAACACCTGCAACATCCTATCCATCATCCAAATACAACCAACACCAATTCCAATACAACCACAAGAGACAAATAAAAAACCCACAACAGTTATAAAGTGGTCATCAAAATCGATAGACTTCAATCAGCCTCATAGGTTCATAATTCCTAATTGGATTATAAAAGAAGTAAACCGTCTTTTTCAACTTGGTCTACAATTAGAAATAGGCTTCAATTCAATGCCAAACCACTCAAAAAAGTTTTTACTCACAACAATATCAACTTCAGGTCCTATTATGAAACCAACACCTATATTACCCATGAAAAAACTTCCTGAAGAAGACTTTGCGGTACAAACTACGATCCGTATTGAAGGATTGGAGGATATTCCGATCCATGAACCAAAGCAAACAAACATTCCTATGTTAAGCCTGGTGGATACTTTCATGGTTTACATTGATGATGAAAATTCTTCTGCATCATCATCATCCACTAGCTATCCTCTATATCCACCAGGTTTCGAACCTGCTGCAAGAGACAGAGACATTGTAGACGATGCAACTTCAACCGGTCAAGATGCAACGAAATCTCAGATGGTGCCAAAGAAACTCAAAACAGAATGGAAAAGACTGGGTATCACCGTGGTTGATATCAACTCGCCATCAACAAAGAGATTAGCTAAGGCAAAGGGGAAATATTGTTCTCAATGAATCTCTCAATTCTAGACTGGAATGTGAGAGGACTCAATTCCTCCATGAGAAGAACCGTGGTCCACAAGATGATTCAGATGAGTAGAGCTCCAATCATCATGTTACAGGAAACAAAAATGAGTCACTGCAGTCAACAGGATATCAAACAAATATGTGGTTTCAAAAATGTGGGATGGACTTTTCAACAAGCTGTTGGCAGTTCAGGAGGGATGTTAATTTTATGGGACAAAGATGTTGTTGAAATAGATGATTCACTTGTGGGAGATTACACACTATCTATTTCTTGCACCAACAAGTCTGATAACTTTAAATGGATGTTAACTAATGTCTATGGTCCCAATAATCCGGTGGACAGAAAAGATTTTTGGGTGGAGCTAGATAATGCTTGCAGACTTTGGGATCTCCCTTGGTGCATAGGGGGTGACTTCAACACAATCAAAAAGTGTGATGAAAAAAAAATTGTTCTAAAATTACAAGGAGTATGACTCAGTTCAACAAGTTTATTGAGCAACATGATCTTATCGACCTTCCTCTGAAGGGAGCAAGATACACTTGGTCCAATGGGCAATCAAATCCAGTGTTGTGCAGACTTGACAGATTTCTAATCTCCCCTTCTTTTGAAATTCACTACCCATTCATAACCCAACTAGCCAAAGCAAGACCTACCTCAGACCACATTCCAATCCTACTTGACATCTCTGATCCTAGTTGGGGTCCTAGTCCTTTTAGGTTTGAAGCTATGTGGTTCTTGGAGAATGGTTTCTTACAATTACTTGAAAATTGGTGGACTTCTTTTGTTTTTGCAGGCTCACCTAGTACTATTCTTTGGTTGAAGTTGAAAGCTCTAAAGGAAAAGCTAAAGATATGGAATAAGGAGGTCTTCAAGCACACAAATACAAGACTAAATGGCATCTTGGAAGAAATTCATTCTCTTGATAGCATGGCAGAAGACAACAACTTATCTGAAGAAGAACTGAATAATATGCTTTCACTCAAGTCGGAGTTCGAAAAAACTACACAGATGGAGGAAATTTCATGGAAGATAAAGTCAAAAACACAGTGGCTGAAAGAAGGAGACAGAAATACTTCTTTTTTCATGAGCAAAGCTTCAGCTAGAAGGAGGAACAACAGAATCAGACAACTTTACATAAATGGTCTGTTGGTGGATGATAAAATCACTCTCCAAGAACATATCGTGGACTACTATAAATCTTTGTTCACTGAAGAAGAGGTAATTAGACCGGAACCTAAAAATTTGGCTTTCAACAAGATAAATACCCAAGAGAGTGCATTCTTAGAAGCAAATTTTACAGAGGATGAAATAATTCTTGCTATTAGGGATCTTGGCAGTGAGAAAGCACCGGGCCCGGATGGATTCCCAATCATCTTTTTTAGCAATTGTTGGAGCTTTCTAAAATATGACTTCATGAATACTGTGCGTGAGTTCTGTTCAACTGGTCAAATCTACAACAAGCACAACTCCACTTTCATCACTTTGGTCCCCAAAAGAGACTGCATAGAAACAATTAAAGATTGTAGACCAATTTGTCTCTTAACAAGTGTGTATAAAATCATCTCTAAAGTCCTATCAACTAGAATGAAATTGGTGATGGATAAATTGATCTCTCCAGTGCAGTGTGCGTATATCGAAGGTAGACAAATAATAGATGGTACATTGATTGCCAATGAGCTGGTGGACTCAAGACTGAGATCCGGTAAGGCGGGTATTATTTGCAAAATAGACCTTGAAAAAGCTTTTGATAAGATTAATTGGAGATACTTGGAGTTTGTTCTTCACCAAATGGGTTTTGGCAATAAGATGTGCAAATGGCTGAAGTTCTGTTATTCTACATCAACTTTCTCAGTTTTAATTAATGGTTCTTCCTTTGGTTTTTTCAAAAGTTCAAGAGGGGTCAGACAAGGTTGTCCAGTCTCTCCTCTTCTTTTTAATATTGCTATGGAGGGTTTCTCAAGATATCTGGACAGAGCTTCTCATCTAAACCTTTTCAGTGGGTTTTCTGTAAATCCTTCTAGCATTATTGTCAATCACTTGCATTATGCGGATGATACTATATTCTTCATTGATCACAGTAAAGAGGAACTTCTCAATTTATTCTCAACTCTTAAGTGTTTTGAGTACATTGCTGGCCTAAAGGTTAATACCTCAAAGACAAGACTCATAGCAATTGGTGATGTGCCAGAATTATCGGTGTGGGCTTCGGAGTTTAGTTGTGCCACTGACAACCTCCCTTTCATGTACCTGGGCATGCCTCTCGGAGCTAAATCAAATTCTAAGCGCATATGGGATCCAATCAATGAGATGTTTGAGGAAAGACTTTCACTCTGGAGACAAATCTCTCTCTCTAAGGGAGGTAAACTTGCTCTTCTAAAATGTATACTCAGCTCTTTGCCAATTTATTACTTCTCTCTCTTTAAAGCTCCGGCTTCAGTGATTAAAACTCTTGAGAAGAAAATGAGAAATTTTCTTTGGAATCATGGCGCTGGTTCAAAGGTTTCTCATCTCATAAATTGGGATATCATTCGTGCTGGAAAAAAGAGAGGTGGTCTAGGTGTTTGTAATTTGAAATTAATGAATCAACCAATGCTTGCAAAATGGTGTTGGAGGTTTGGTCAGGAGAAGAATAGGTTGTGGTACAAAATTATTGTTGATAAACATGGAGATGACTTCTCTTGCTGGGTTCCGGAACAGATAAAATCTTCTCATGGTGTGTCGTGCTGGAAGACAATTGCTACTTCCGCTCATTTGATATATAAAAACTCGGTCTTAAAAATACACTCAGGAAGAGATATTGCTTTCTGGAATGATGTTTGGAGTGAAAATACACCTCTTCACACTGAATTTCCAACTATCTATAAGTTAGCACGCTCTAAGAATACAAGGTTAGCTGACATGATTTCTACAGATGGGAACTGGCATTTTGACTTCAAAAGAAACTTCACGGATTTGGAAACAAATTCCTTTGCTCAACTCCTGCTTAGGATTGGTAACTTACCTCCGGTGTTAGACAACCTCCATGACACTAGAAGATGGAAACTAAGCAGCTCGGGTACATTCAGCGTCAAAACCCTTTATGATAAATTAGTCGAAAATTGTGGTATTGAAGACTTCCCTCATTCGTTTGTATGGAACAAATCAGTCCCTCCGAAGATCAACTTTCTGATGTGGTGTGTAGTTCATGAGAAGCTAAATACAATTGACATTTTGCAAATCAAAGGTATTGATATCTACAACTCTTGCGTTCTTTGTGGTAATGACTCGGAATCGCTGGATCATCTCTTCTTGCACTGCAAAATTGCACATAGGATTTGGTCATTGGTTTTACCCAGTAATTGTTGGTCTTGGGCTGTTCCGGGAAGTATGAAGATGCTAGCTGGTAGTTGGTATCATAATGTTTTTCCGAACTCAGGGAATTTCATTTGGGGACTCATCCCAGCGGCAGTGGTATACACAATTTGGACAGAAAGAAACAATCGTATCTTTGAGCAAAAGTATTCCTACAAGACGGAAAAGGATTTGGGATTGGAAGTTAAAGGCTTGGTCTTAGCTTGGGCTGAGGCTGCAGGAAGAAGGGTTCATCTGAACTCTGCCAGCACGGCGAATAGCAACTGGGAGGCTATTTTTGTTTCATTTTAGTGTTGCTGTAACTCTTGTTTTTGCTTTTCTCCACCTCTGGTGGAACCCTTGTACATTCTTCATTCTTCAATATATCTTCTTTTCTTATCAAAAAAAAAACTACACATATCAGAAGGTCGACTGATCCTGGTTGAATACTATACCAGTATACGTACCTATCCTTCAGTACTATCACCAAAGATTGCTGGTAACAAGCCTAAGACAAACATGAAGAATTACAGTACAACACCTGATCAAGAGGTCAACAATGTAATGCAGTTGGCGATGGAAAAAGTTCCTGCTTTGAACCTAGCTAAGAGGTTCAAACTTTAGACATTAATGTCAAAGGAAGGGTTTATAATTAATACAAGAAAAGTAAGACGGAAAGTGCTAATAATTAATGATCCCCAATTACATAACACCTGCAAGCACACGTGATGTCTACTGCCTATACGTCAAGCACAAAGTACCAAAATAAAAATCGACTTAGTTGTTTCATTACTCAAATCGTTTAAGTGCAAGCAGAGGAATAATTTGATGCCATGCTTTGTAGCTTCTTCTTTTTCAACTTTGACCAAATCATTGACAATCCATTAATGGATTGGGTTAAAATTATTAATTATTTTCAACAAACCCTTGAATTGTAGGAATTTAGGAAGCTCCCGGGGTTCGACCTGCATTTCTGATTCAACAATGTTGTCAGAATTGATTGCACTTACATATGCATGTAAGGAGGCAGAATGGCTTAGAAATTTACTAGTAGAAATCTCATTATGGATGAAGCCAACTCCTTCTGTTATGATTAACTGTGACAATCAGGTTACGAGCTATAAGGTCTCAAACAAGACTTATAATGGAAAGTCAAGACATGCTAGTCTTAGACATCAGATTGTCAGACAATTACTCAAAAGGGGAGTAGTTGCAGTAAACTATATTGAATCGAAAAAGAACTTGGCAGAACCTTTCACAAAGTGTCTACCAAAGGATGTGTATTCAATAAAGTGTAAGGAGCTGGGACTCAAGTCTGTGAAGAAGTTTGATCACCAATAACGGAAACCCAACTTATGTTATATTTTTAAAAAGATAAACTAAGTTCAATGTGGTACTAACAAGTTATTGCAGTGATTATGGTACACTAAACTAAAATTTCCCATTGTCCTTCTAGTTTAGTGATTATGCATGATCTTAGGGATGGATGAAAATCCTTAATAAGTCTAACTTTTATCACAAAGTGTCTCGCAGAAACACCTTCGAGACTTACCTATATGAGTATTTGGAAATCAAGTCGTTTCCTATGAGAATAAGACCGTTCTCAGAAAAAGACTCATGAATCCAGGAGAAGTCACAGGGCCATTAATTTGCGAGCTACGGAACACACTACTCCCTGAAATCAATATGTGAGGAGGTTCCAGCTTTATCACAAGGGGTACTTGGTTCAAGATTAAATTCACCATAAGACCTCGATGAAGATTTGAATATCTTACACTAAGTGGAGGTTCAAACCCAAAAGGTACCTATCATTTATGTATTGGTTTCCACGATGATGCTTTGACTTAACTTAGCTTGAACTACGTTGGCTTGATCCCACTCGGGTACGTAGGCGGTCACTTAGGTGATGCAACCACTGAAGTTTTAAAAAAAAATTTATTCCTTATTTTGTTTTTTTGAAAATAAGGGGAGAATGTCGGATATTTTCAACAAACCCTTGAATAGTAGGCATTTAGGCAGCTCCCGGGGTTCAACCTGCCCGGTCAGGTTCTAAGGTTTCCAAATCCTCATATAGGTATTTAGGCAGCTCCCGGTAAGGGGAGAATGCTGGAAATTTTTTGTTCTAAGGTTTCTATTGTCAGTTAGAAAACTTGAACAGAAATATCATTTCATCAATGGACGCATTGAAGGAAGAGACGCGCATGTTCACTCTGAAAAGATGCCTGTAGAGATGAAGAGTCATCTCCAAAGGATGTGATTTCCTCTTTAAATAGGAGACTTGTATTCCATTCAAAATTTATCTTAACTCTCCCTGTTTTGTTTCTTACAAGCATCATCAGAAACAAGACCAGTGTGTTCTTGGTTGGATCAAGATCGTACAAGCTTTGAATCCAATATTGTTGTGGGGATTCAAGTATCCTGATGGTAATATTCAATTGACCTGTTTGTACTTGCCAATTCAATTGGGAAAGGGGCGAATAATTGTCGAAAATAATCTTTCATAAGAGCCTTGAACCCTAATACAACATTCTTTTCTTCACCCTGTTTTAGTGTCAATTTTCCAACAAAAATTTCCAGGATACACCTCTTCTATGTTACCTTACCTCTTGAAATGAACATAGTATCATTTGGAATCAGATAGTCGATTCTTGCCTCAAATCACCCTCCGTCTTCACTTCAAACAGCCTGTACTTTTGTGCCAATAGGTAACTTCTCAAATGATTTGGAGATGTGGTGTGACCCCTGCATATAATTAGAGGTCCCTCCAACATTATCACCAACATAAACAAATAACCACCAAACATAATGCCCTTTTAGCTGCAACACCTCTTTTACCACTTTTTATGTATAGGCTGACTCTGTGATGGAGTAAGATTTGCATATCAACTACTAATTTCATACAGAAAAATAACTACTCAAGACATTATAGCTAAGTAATATATTAAAGGCATGGTACGGTAAACAACGAAAAGCGGTATATAAAATCAAATGAATTGTACCTGTAGACTCAAATATGTAGCCGTATAATAACCTTGCAGCCATAATATAAATTTTAGCAAAAAGCAGATAAGTAAATGGTGCATAATCGAGATAATAACATTAGCAAAGAAGGAAAATAAATTTTAATCCAAAAAGTAATATATGAATGTTAAAAATGACCAACTAACATATACTAGATTCAATCCCCTTTAGAGAATGATTGCGTTGACTTGAACCTAACGATATCGCCTATCAGTCAGGTCAATCCTTTACATCTGACTACAATGTCTTTATGATGAACAAAACGCATATAAGACAAAGAATCTTACCCTACTAACATAATAATATATTTAACTAAATTATGTCAAAGAAAAGACCCCTCAGTAGTTTGTAAAACTTCAAAGCTTGTTGTTTTACCAGAAATGAAAAAAGAAATATATTATCACCACAAAACAAATCGCAAGAAATGCATCATTAGGATGATGAAACTGTATCCAGTAACCACTGTAAATGTCCACAAATTGTGCAATTACCAAAAATAAATTAAATGCAAAGCAACGATTGATAAACCCCACTAAGCCGAACACAATTAACTATAAAAAGTAACATAAAAAGCTACCATGTATGATCAATCTGAAGACACGTGATCAACCTGATTCCTTGGTAAAATCAACGAATCAATATTGCTCTCCATTTTTCGGTTTTCTCTAGCTTAATGCATCTAGCAATTCTAAATTCTAATATACAACTTTAGCTCAATTTAATTTTCATCCCAGTTTCAATATATTTTCCATGAAACAGTGAAATCCATCACTTCAAATAAGAACAGAGGAATGAGCCCCAATTTAATGTATCAAGTAATTCTGAAGTTGAAACTCGGTTAAAATTGATAAACAGAAACATTAAGAAATATCATAACCTGGAATGCCTTTTTCTCAATTGAATATCAAATGCATCTAGTATTTTCCATTTTGAGACTGTCGTCATTCTTCATCGCGGTATTCAGAAAACCCAGGGTTTCAAATTTTGAATTTGTAGACACCTTTTATTGAGATGATCATCCTTCAGAAGCCTTCCAAACAAAATGTGACCATTTAATCCACTTTAAAAAAAACCTTCAAGACAACCGTACGAAGATCAGAACTTCTTATGATTACCAAATTCATTAAATCAAATTTAGAGAAGAAAAAACAAAAACAACCTGCTCATGGCTTTGGCGGATACTTTTTCCTTTTTTCTAGTAAAAATATGGTGTAAGTTTCTTTTATTCCATTATCAGTAAAAGAACATCCTTAATTTTCTATATTTAGTTTATGATTACATACCTCAACATCCATGACTGGGTTTTATGAACCGACACACTACGACAAATGAAGTAAGGTGAGACGTTAGCTGACTAAGGTAATTTATCAAACACGTTATATGCAACTTACACCTTTCATGTGGACATCTATGACATGCTTGCAAGTGACGCATAATGATTACGCATTACTGAGTTGCAAGCCAAGTCAGGGCTCGACCATAATGGCGTAATATGAAGCCATAATAGCGGTGTACTATATAAACTATCAAGTGCTAAGAATGGCATAACCCCGCAGGGCCAGTGAAGCGTAAAGGTGGCGCTATACTGTAAAGACATTTGGCTAAGTAATGAAGCTTATTGGCCGACACAATGAAGATTCATTGAAGGATTGGCAAGACGAGGCCAAAGTTGACAAATGCAACATGCGATGTTGGAATTTATGTATATCCACGGAATTGCATCATGTGGGAGTGTTCATAACCACCAAGAATATATGTGGCATCATTTGGCTTGACAACACAAAAGGTGGCAGTTGAAAAGCAAGATGGCGGTTATGGAAACTACCTGACGGGACACATGGCTATTCCATGTGTGTGCAAGTGTTGTTCACGGTTTTGGACATTGTAACTACTGTATAAATAGTCCTAAGGAGTGGGAAAAATCAGTAGGCTACATAGGATAGAGTTAGTCTCATGTTAGAGAGAGTTAGGCATTCACCAAGAGGGTGAACGGCCTGTTTTTGGTCCATGTGATGGACGAGCTTTGTAATCTTACCTTAGTGCAATAAAATGGGCTTGTTGTAGTATCCTTTGTGTTCATTATATTTCTGATCTTGTGTGATAATTGTTGAAGTGCATGGCAGAACCTCTTATGCTTATGGGGGCATGAAGAGTTTGAGAGAAAGAAGAAAAGACTTCCGTTGTGCAATGCCTTATGAGTGAAGGCATTGCATAATTTGATGCAAGTGGTCAAGGCTGAGTACTTGTGAGTGAAGTTGATTCACTGAACCATATAGTATTTCCGGCCATCACTAGTGGAAAATCAAAATAAAAAGTCTGCCAGAAAAGGACTTAATATCTCTAAAAAGGACTGCTTTTGGTGGCCCTAGATTTGTAGTCTTATTTCTTAAAAACACTGTTTCTAAGATTCTTTAATTTTTTAAATTAAGACTAACTTCAATAGACTCAAATTAAGGGCTAACTAAAACAGACTTTTCATTATATTCAATATTAAAAACTATAAAAGCTAATCTACAGGAGAATGGGTCTGAATAATTTCAAAACAGCTGATTCATCTGAATCACAGTCTAATTGGTATTTCTGACTGAACCTATTTCATAAAATCTGATTCATCTGAATCCCCTGACTCACTTCTGACTGAAGATTAGAAATTCATTAAATTCAAATTAAAAACTCATTTCATACACTAATCAAAACATTCACCATTTAATTCAAATTTTGTTGTACCATTAACTGAATTCACATGTGAATTGAGCTGACACTTGGGTCAAAACCCCAAAAATCTCTGCACAACTACTGAATTCACACCAATTTAAGTTCTTACAGATGTATTTTCTTACAATAGGTGGAAACCAACCTACAAACAATGGAAAGAAACTAAAACCAGCAAAAAGATGAACTGCGCTCCGCCAACTGATCGAAATAATATCCCTGCGGCAAAATAAAACACTGTTAAATCTTTAATTCTGTCAAGATAGAATAGAATGACCATCAGTACTAACTGGAACTAAAAAAGACAAACTATGAGATGATACTAAAGTAATCTAGATCTGAAATATATGCAGTGATCTAGACTAAAAAAGACAAACCATCACTAGGTAAATGAAATATAATAGTTATACTAATGTGATGTGGTAGTGTGACAGCATGTGATGTGCAGTGATCATTCCTATTGAACAACCTATATGACAGCATGAGTACCAAATTTTCGAAGTACGAGACATTAGCAAATAATTCTCGACATTTTTACACTATTGGACATGTCAGATATTTGCAACTGCAAAAGAAATAATAACCATATTCTTTTACCCAACACGGCCCTCGTAACTAGTAAAAGTTAATATAGATTATATGCATCAGTTTCCAATTATCATGAAATGAAGGGAAAAAGCAAGCACGAATGGTTCTCACAAACAAGAAATTCTTTAAGAGATGATGATGACAAAAAAAAGAGTAAGATCTGAAAGAGAAGGTGGTGATGACAAAAAAAAAACAAGGATCTGCTGCAAGCAACAATCAGAGAATAATGCAGTTGTAATCAGCTAATGGTGGTGCTCATTAACTTGTAGAGAAGATATATACCTGATTTACAGGCTGCAATCCTTGGTTTTAGCTTATTTCCTGATAACATGAAGAGGACCATATGTTCAGCTCTCCATATACATAGAAAAAAATAGAAAAAAAAAATTCAAGTATTTAGTCAAAAATTATTACCTGAGCTCCATTCCAATACTCGTTTTCAGCTACAGAAGTTGAAATTAGTGGAGCTTGATTCGCAGATGCAGTAAACACATAAGGATCTTCATAAGCATTCACATTTACGGCTGATCTTTTGGGAGATTCTAAAACAAGATGCCAATGCTTCCTAGTCTCATCGCCGCAATAAAATACTTGGCTAGCTTGAGAAGCATGGATGAATGGTTCGTCGACATCTTTAGACTTGCTCGTAAACCTTTCGAAGTTGACGAACCTCAAGTTGGTCTCTGCGTCCACATATGATCCGTGTTTATTATCTTCCACTCGAACCCAATTACATAAAAAAACCACTTCTGTGAAGTCTTCATAATCGAGTTCAAGTATCTTTTGCACAATGCCGAAGTAAGAAGTATCATCAACCACCAAGTTAGAATCTCTAGCACTTGCTCTAAAGCTGGTGAAGGCATCCATTGTCACTCCACTATTTTGTGTGGTCATAGACTTCTCTGCTTCTTCCGTATAAAACAGATAACCATTTACTGAATACGCCCGATAGGAAACTGTCTTGAAGGAAGGACCAAGTACGATCCTATGAAACTCTGTCAAGGGTGTGCCTAGAAGTTCCTCTCTTAACCATGGAATGTACTTCATAGCTTTGCTCCTTAATTTTCTGTTTAGACTTCCAATGTGCCTCTTGTATTTACTGCAAAATGACAAAGATAATAATTATTGACATGGTTATTAGTTCAAACTATACATAATTATAATGGTCAAGGGTGGCATATAGTGTAAAGAATTGATTCAGAGACAAAACTTAGGATTTTTCTTACTCTTCCCATTCAGTATTTTCATCTGAATGTCCCAAAACCCAAAGGCGAACTTGCTCATGTTGTACGGCGGTTAACTGGTATGGTTTTCCAAGTGAACTAGGCGGGTGTGGGCCTTCATAAACCTCACCGCGCAATGCTACCTTTCCATGACACTTATAAGCCTTTAGCTTACCCTCGGGAATGAACTCCATCCAATGGCGAGCTCCTTCAACGACATCATGTTGTGCAGTAATAGACCCTTCAATATAGTTTTTGTTCCGACCATAAACCTTGTAGGTTCTCATCATTCTGCACATGCAATAGGTACACCAGATATATAAGGTACATAAGTTCAAAGGAATTAAACTAAAAGGATCAATAGTTAAAGGAGAATACCTCTCAAAAGGGTACATCCACCTAAATTGAACTGGTCCCAATGTTTGTGCCTCTTCGGCCAAATGTGCGACAAGATGAGTCATAGTAACAAAAAAAGCTGGCGGGAAGTACATTTCAAACACACATAAAGACTCCACTACACGTTCATGCATTAGACGAAGCTCTTCACGATCAATAACCTTAGAACAAAGAACTTTAAAAAACAATGACAAATGTCTTATTGCCTCGCGCAAAGGCTTGTGATCTTTCAAATAGTACATTAGAAAAATTGGCATCAAACCCTGCATAAGACAGTGATAGTCATGAGATTTTAAACACTTAAATTGTAACTCTTTCAAATCCACTTTTTTTTTCCAGTTTCCGCTATAACCAATAGGAACCTTCAGTTTGCTAAAAGTTTTACAGACTAGTTCTCTTTCATTCCTAGGTAACCAATAAGGAGCATGGGGGACTTCTTGTTTTCCATTATTTTCCTGCAACCACAAGTTAGGCTTTAATTTCAGCAGTTCTAAATCTCTGCGCGCCGGAACCCCATCTTTAGACTTATCCTTGTGTCGCATTAAAGTTCCAAACAAGTTCTCTGCCCAGTTCTTTTCTACATGCATCACATCCACATTGTGTCGAATATGCAGAAACTAAAGTTAAGATTAATTTAAGTTAGCAAAGGCTAAGAAATAACAAAAACGTATTGAATAAAAGTTAGTGAAGGCCTAAAAATAAAAACATATTGAAAATTATGCATCGTTTACCTTCCAATATGGCATACTGAAAAAGATTGATCTCTTCGAATAAGGAGATTCAACTGACCGCTTTACCAGCTTCCCAAATTCTTTATTTGCTGTTGCTGTCCTATTGAACAATTGAACGCCACTCAAACGACTTGGTGCACCCCTATTATCCTCAGATCCATTGAACCTGGATTTTTCACGTCTATAAGGGTGAGACCGATCTCTTAAAAAATTTCTATGACCCATATACGCAAACTTACTACCCCATTTCAGCCAAAAGGCCTCAGTTTCTTCTCCGCACGCCGGACAACCAAATCTTCCAGATGTTCGCAAACCAGACATGTGTGCATAAGCCGGATAGTCATGTATGCACCACATCAAAATTGCTTTCATTGTGAAAGAAGTCTTTGTATGAGCATCATACGTTAGCGTTCCGTTTAACCATAACTCAATCAACTCGTCGATCAAGGGATGCAAATAAACATCAATATTGTGGTTGGGAGCACTTGGACCAGGAATAAGTAATGCTAACATTGTGAAATCTTTTCCCGTGCATATTGATGGTGGAAGGTTATAAGCATTAATCATGACAGGACAAGTACTGTGCGAAGTCATCATTCCGAATGGATTAAAACCATCAGTGGCTAGTCCTAGACGCACATTACGTTTCTCGGCAGCAAACTCAGGCCATTTCCTATCTATTGATTTCCAAGAAGAAGAATCCACAGGATGTCGCATGTGTGTAGAGCTTTCCTCAACATTAGAATTCCAGTACATCTGTTCAGCTATCCACGGAGTACCATACCAATGCTGCAGCCTTTCAGTAATTCGGAAATATCTTAGTTTCTTCACTGGCACCTTTTTAGCATTTGGATTACTCCCTTATGGAGGTAATTTCCATCTACTTGCGTGACATTTAGGACACTCATCACAATCAGCATACTCATTCCGATAAAGTATGCAATCATTAGAGAAAGCATGGATAATCTCGACCGGCAGGTTAAATGGCTTAATCATGTTCTTAGCTTTATCACAAGAATCTGGCAACGTGTTCCCTTCGGGTAAAATAGTTTTCATAAATTTCAATAATTCAATAAAGAAAACATTAGAACATTGATACCTTGCTTTCATAATAAGTAGCTCGATTACTGCCGACAGTTTTGTATGTTCACCACCACAATCTTGATACAGGGGTTGTAACGCATCGAGCATCATCTTAATGTAATCGACATCAGCGCCATCTTCAACATTAGCACCGGAACCATCTTCAACTGTTGCAGCAGTACCATCTTGTGGATCAGAATCACTAAGGAAGTCTTCACAGTTAATGAGATCAGCGCGGCCTAGTGTGTCAAAGAACAAGTCGACCATTCTCGGACCAGGAGCTTCATTCACAACATTATTAGTAGGTAACATAGGAGTTCTAACACTGGAATCTCTCACACGAGATTGCTCTCCATGATGGATCCACGTTTGATATGTCACATCAAACCCATGCTGAAGAATATCCCCATGTATTTCATCAAGAGATTTTGGACAGCTATTGTAATTCTGACATTTCATACAAGGACAATGAAATTCTTTTATATTTTTCCCAAGACTCTCAACTATAAATTGAATGAAAGACTTAACAACTATAATAAACCGAGGTGAACCCTTAGGTGCCTTCAACCATTCTTTACTTGGAGGATCCACACAACGTGACATCTACAAATAAATGGAAAATGACAAAAGAAATCAATAATAGTAAGAAGAAACATACATCAGATCCCAAATTTTAGTAAAATTATTGTTTCCAAATACATTAATCACTACATACAAAATCCCCCTTCTTAAAACCCCCAGTTTTAAGAACCATAAATTACAAGAAACATCAATCAGTTAACCAAAGGGGTAAAGAACCCCCAATTTTCTTTCAAATTTTTTTTTTACCTGAATCACTTTAACCAAAACTTCAGCAGAGATTAGGAGTCTGAAATTGAAATCAAAAGAAGAAATTATGAAGGGTTTCCCACTGAAATTGATATCTAGTCAAAACCCTAATAAAATAATTCTCAGAATGGAGAACATACCTGATTTAAAAGATAACTAATAATCTGTAACCCTAAAAAACGTGCGTGAGAAGATGATTTTGTATTAAACTTGTCTGGGAATGTTTTTCATCGGATATTAATGAGAGAAAGAAGAGAACGGGAGAAAGAGAGAGATGGAATGAGACGATAAGGATAAGAAAAGAAAAGAATGGAAGATATTATTTTCTTTTCAGACACTAATAATCTAAACCGAGTCAGATTTGAAGCTCACTCAGTAACATCTGAATGAGCTGAAACGTCTATATTTCTTTTTCACATGTCTAGTATTCTGAAGGAAAAAAATGGATCAACCAAGGGATGGGGTTTTTATGAAATTGATTGAAGATTAAATTTGATGGAAGACTATTGTGGAAAAACATTCAACCTTGATTCCTTGGAGATGATGCGGTTATCGTATAAAAGTTTCTTGTAGAGTTAGCAAGTGATGGTTTTCAAAAATCCAGACCCTGAACCTAGACTGATTGCAAATTTTCCAGACCCTAAACCTAGACTGATTGCAAATTTGACATTGAAACTAAAATTTAAACAAGTAACCAGTACTGTTATGTAATCTAAAATGCATGTTCAATTTGATAATCAAATAGTTTGAAATCAATGGATAATCAAAATACAAGAACTGCAATCATTATTTTCGGCATAGTTTGAGATCAATGGATCAGTCCATTCTTTACATTGCTGCAACACAAACTCTCCTCTGGACAACAAAATTCATTGACTGCAATCATTATTTTCGGCAGACGAGCACAGCCACAAGCTCATGGTATCAGACTCACAACCCTTGTAATCTTCTCAGATGCACAATTCAGCTCAACTGCAACTCTTGCATAACCACTTGAGCCATCATCCATTCTCTGCAATTGAATTCTTAACACTGACTCAAACAAGCCACCAATTCAGTTAGCAGCACAAACTAAGCCTCCCTGCAATATCATACATTCATAATTTAACAACTTCATCTCAGCATACCACATGTACTGCAATATAACCCCACACATTCAGTAGTTTATAATCTGCAAATCACAACAAAAACTACAAGCAAAATTAAACAAGTTACTGACACCAACAAGTGCAAAAGTGAACATACTAATATTTCATTAGATAATAACAGGGCTATGAATCCTGATGAAGCTACATATATATAAAACCATAAAACTTGCAAGTTCTATGACACTTAAGATTCAGTTTTGAGTTTTTTCTTTACAAAAGAAGAGAAGAGACTCAAAACCACAAGTTCGATCCCAAAATACTTGCACCATATACTTAGTTACGCCAAAATACTTGCACCATATCCTTAGTTACCCCAAAATACTTGCATCATATCCATATATTTCTTCAAGATAGTTATGTGTTCCCCATATACTTGATATCAACCATTTGTATACCCAAACTTCGAACTTTAAAAGTCTGTATCAAGTGTTACTGGCCAAGGACTAACAGAGTGCTTGGGCCACAAAATCTTCTCACCATGTGCAACATTAGAAAGTGTTCCATCTCCAACACAAAGCTCCTCACTGCCTACCACTATTTCATCAATGAGGACGAGATAATAAAAAGCATCATTTTCATCAGCAATCCTATCAATACGGCCAAATGCAACTGCACCCTGACGCATATTCCTTAACACAACATTCTGGATTCTTTGACCACCCACATTCATTTGCTATAAACAATAAAACATCCTTAAGTAAGAAAGAAAGCAAACTTGTTTTAACTTCTAAGTTATTCTTTCATTGTTGTTTCATTCAGACTGATACTCATTCAATTTTCTAATTGCTCCAGTTGTTATCAATTATCCATTCACTGCTAACTAAAGATGATAGTAGAATATTACCTGAGCATTATTAGGATTGCTGGTGCTAAGGTTTGCATTTATAGCCAATTGTCTTAGTTCATGAACCGTCTCCTCAAGACCACGGACACGAGTTTCCACAGCTGCAGTCTTTAACTTTTCCTGCCGTAGTTGTTCTCTGCTAACTGCAGATACTTGTAACTCAGTCTTTGAAACCCCACCTCCCATGCCTAGAACATTACCCCTTCCATCAACACCAAATGTCTGCCAATAGTTACTTACATTTATGTTAAACAAAACAACAACACACAAAAAAACAGCATTATAAACTCAGTTCTACCCACCTTTGCAACTGCATCCTTATCTAAAGGGGTCTCATTTCTATTTTATTCCATTGCATACAACTCCCTCACTGTTTTCTGCACAATATAGAAAAAATTATACATAAGTGGATAACAGAATATCGGAAATGCAGTTGCAAGTAATACTAGTGAATTCAACTAAATCCATGAAAACACAAAACTTACAATAAAATTTCTTGATCGTACTTCATAAGATTCGGGATCCATATTTGCAATGTCCTCTTCAGTGACTTCTTGGTACACATGTGTAGCCAGGTACAAATCAACTCTTGTTACCTGAACAGTCGGATTTTGTTTTTCCATTTCCTCCCGGCGAGATGCAATACCATCCCTACCAGTGCTATGCAAAGCTTTCAACTCTTTCCTTGCTCGCTTCATTTTTTCCCTAATGACCCTATCTTCATCTTTACTCACCCTATCAACAAATACCCCCCAATCCTATTTCCTCACATTTCCAGGTCTATTGTTTTTCATTTCAACAACAGTGGTATATTTATCACATATCAGCCTTAGGGGAGTCTTTGAATTCTTCCATGTCTTATGTTCCCTTTTCAGCACTTTGTCCTTCACAACTTCAGGAACCATGTAGTCATTAGTAATACTCTTCCATATTGATTCCTTCACTGGCGGCGGGACATTCTTCCAAGTTACATAACCTGGTGAGACAAGATTTCTGGTTATCTTTCCAAGTTTGGTGGAAAATGTCCTACGGGTAGGGCCTATAGGCTGTCCATTGTCATTGAATGCAATTGGAATACGTTGATCACCTACACAAAATAATACAAAATCATTATAGGTTCTACAAAGCTTGATATATTAAGGGAAGTAAAAGAAAATGGCTCGTTGCATTACCAATTACACTTTCTTCACTATTGTCAGCTTCATTATCGGTGTTTGTCTGCTGTAAAGCCTCAGGCCATGGCTCACCCCAGACAATGGACTCACATGACCAGGAGAATGCTCACCCTCTGACGATGGAAAAGACCTACGCCCATTACTTGCAGATGGACTTTCATGACTGCCTAAACCATCATGTGATGGAGATCTTCGTGTATCAACCAAAGGACGCCAAGTAGATGCTGAATTTGTGCTAATGCTAGGAGTTGTAGAATGACAAGATCTGTTGCTACTTCTAGGACCCCTAGCCATAGTTATCTAATTAAAAAAAACATAATAAGTATCTTTTAAGCCACATAAATCCATATCAGAAATCATATGCAATAATACACAAGCTTACATGGAATCAGATATAGCTACATATGCAAATAGATGCTAAAACTGGCCCATAACAAAATTTAGACATTATCCTTCTAGATACATCTTAAGCATGAACACAAATATCAAAGACTGATATTATCCTTGAACATTCAAGTTGGAGTTGTAGAACAAAAGTAAAATTTAGACATCATCCTTCTAGATACTAATACAAACACAATACCTTAAATTGAACAATAAGGACCTCAATATAGAACACAAAGTTTAGACATTAATGACATAAAACTTCACAACCGAAGGACCTCAATAACCAAAAGACCTCAATAACATAATGTCCAAACCTAAAGATTCACAACCCTATATTTAGGTCATTAACTTGACCATTAACTTGAAAAACTCATATGCAAAAAATGATTGTCATGACCTATGCAAAAAAAGACTCTGCTTCATCACAATCTCAAAATCCAAATTCAACTATAAGAACATATAAAAGATCCTAATTCTAAGAACATCAAGATAACAATCAATACACGGATCAAAGCAAAATTTGAAAAGCCAGATTTCAAGATTCTCAAACCATAGAACACAGTATAGGAAACATCAAACAGATACAAATTTATTTAAAATTTAGCACCTAAAAAAAACCCTACTATATTTATATAAAAATAAAAGTAAAAATCATCTAAGAAACAAGAACAAAGCAACTGAAATTAATATCATATCGAATCAAATAATATCAGAACTTATACCTGAAGTTCTTTAAGAAATCCAACTGATGACCTCAGAATGTCTCGCATAAAAAAAATAACAAAAAAATTAAAACCGAAAAGAAATTGAAAAATCTAACACAAAATTAACTTCTAGAACTTCAATTTAACTTCTAGAACTTCAATTTAAATCGAACCAAAGTGAAGGAATCGAATCAATCAAAGCGATGGATATGTTATACCGAAGATAAACCCAACTTCTTAGGAAGGTCTTCTCGCATTAAAAAAATCGATTAAAACCCCAATATCATAAAATTAAAGAAACAAACAACAATTGAAGAACCAAAACTCTACCTGATGAAGATTGAAAACGAAAATAGGGTTTCAGGAAAGGGTTATAAATATATAAAGAAAAATAGGGTCTTTTAGATATGAAGAGAAATATGGCTTTTAGGGATATAAAGCTTGCTGGTTTTCTCTAATAGATCATGGCAATTAATTTTAGCATCTGAGTTTTTTCTCTAGAGCTCTAAAATGGAGAAAATGAATTTCTCTGAAACTGATACCAAAAAAAGAGAGAAATGGTTAGATATATACTGTAATAAAAAAGAAAGAGATATTTTGTTAAAAACGAGGAATTTTCATCTTCACCGTCGACATTTTCCAACGTTACATCTAACCCTCGCTTATGGAGGGAAAAATCTTGTACATTCCCGCCTAAAACTGGGACAATAAAAACAATTTCCCGTGGCAGACTTAGCTGAAGTCCACGTGGAATAGAAATTATTCACTAAACTACTCCTTTGTGTTAAGTCTGTTTTAGTAACTAGATTTACTTTTCCTAGTTTTTACTATGGATAAGTCTGTTTTGGAAAGCCCATTATAAAAAGAAAGCCTAGGGTAGTCTTTTTTATAAAGCCCAATCAGACTTAAAAATCCCATTTTCCACTAGTGCATGTCCCATGAAAATTTTAGGCAATTAAATGGGCATGTGACAAGCTGGTATCAGAGCTGTGTTTGGGGACACAATTGCTGATTTTTCTCTCTTTTACTCAAGTTGGTGTCATTTGTTTGTCAAATTCAATGAAGAATTATTTGGGTTTTAATAGTATGGAGACTAGAAGAAGTTGGTCTTGTGTGGAAAAATCAATTGGAATGAACTTGAAGCTTCAAGTAGCAGCAGGCCATGAAAGTTTATGACAAAGGTGTCAAAAATTCCTACCCAAAGTGTTGGACGAACGTGCAAGAGTCATTGAAAACCGTGTTTTCAAGTGATGGCATGACAAAACTAAGGAGTATGCTGACTTCTATGGTGCAATTCAAGTGTTAAATTCCATGTTTATCATAAGTATACGAAGAATATGCATTAGGAATGCATAATTTCGTAGTGTTATCAGTAGCGAGTACATTACAAGTTGTAATGGGAATTTTGTGAAAATTCCTGAACTCAAAGATGGTGTTAGCCTTTGCAATGGAAAAGAAGATGAAGAACATGTCTATGCGATAGATTGAAGTTGTTTTCATAGTAGCTAGTTGATAGAAGATTATAGTTATCTCTCTCGAATGCATGTACCTTGGTGGTATGCAAAGTCTGGTTGCGAACCAGCATGTTTGTGGAAATGTGATGCCATGAAGGAAGAATTGGATGGCCAATTCTTATCTAGCATAAATCTTATGAAAAGGCTGAAGAAATAAGCGCAAGTTAGGGGAAAACCGATACACCATGGTCTTGCGTTTGCAAAGAGTTCTTCGTTCATTCTAAATGCGCACAAGGAGTGTACTTGCACCTGGTTTATGAGTGGGATTATTATGCTTGGAAAAGGGTGTCCAAAGACCTGCATTTGATTATAACCATAAGAGGATGTTCTTATCAACTGCAAATCAACAATTTTTGTTACTGAAGTTGATTTTGGAGAAGGGGAAAGACAAGAGTAACCAGATGTGCATGGACAGTAAAAATGAGTTCCAAGTTTGAAGAAGAATGTGGAATTCTTACTTCATCGAACATAGGCAGTGGCGCCTCATTTACAAGGATTATTGTCCTTATTTGTAGCTTTCCAAAGTGTTTATCCGCGGAATTCATTGAGTGTTATGACTGTGCTGAGCTCTATGGTGATGCTCAGAATCACCAAGTTAAGTCTGTTCCAGTTGTGCAAAGGTGCACAAGTTTGTGTCAAGAATTGTGTGCTAATTGGCATAGCATGTATGCAACACTAGAATGCGCCAAATGAGATTTGGGCATGGCCAAGATGCATAATGTGTGAAAAAATGCAAGTTAGGTGAATTATAGATACATGGAGAAAGAAGGACAAAGTAGTGGTGATGCATAAAAATGGCATGAGGTCATTTTTGAAGAAATCTTCATAAAAGCTCAAGAAAAATGATAGCATCAGTCTAAAGGAGTATTCAACTAAGTGTCAATTATAGTGTGCTTCATTATGGGAGTGGCATACGAATGCTGGTAGTTGGAAGAATGCATGTGGCAAAGTGAATTGCTACATTGGGGACAGTAGGCGTTGTCTCGCTTTCTTTGTTACTTAGAAGTTAAGATGAAGTCAGTATTGCAAGACTTGTTAGGTCTTACAAGTTGCAATCAGTTGGTGCAAGTATTTTCTGAAGTTTGAGTATACTTTCAATTTGGATCGAGTGTACCTTGGTGTTGGAATGAAGTCTCTCTATGTAAGGTAGTAGTGAATGAGGGTATTTGAAGTGAAAGATCTTGCTTCTTTCGTTAAAAGTAAATATAATTCGCGTGGAATATGCTACATAGCATATTAAGCCAAAATATGCAAATAGAAGACGCTGAAAGTGAAAGAAGCAAATATAAGATTTGGTGGCATAGTCGAGTTTGCTGTTGAGAGTTATGTTGAAGTGCAAAGGCATTTGGCAGCGATAGCATGGAGTAACGCAGCAAGAATGGAGATGTAAGTCCATCAAGTATATCAGTTAAGAGTAACTCATAGCTAGGAAGAACATGATGATATTTTTCCGCCACATTAAAGCGTTGCAGTTTAAAAAAGCAAGTGATTCTTAAATGGCTGGTTTCAAAAGCTCGTGAAGAGGATACTTCTTTTGAAGCGAAAGTGGAAAGCCCCGAGTATCCTAAGTCATGACTAATACAAAAGTCATGCATCTCAATCATGTTAGTGCAAGCATAGAATATCAAGGTGTTGGTTCTTTGTCATACAAATGATGCGAGTCCGAGAAGGTGAAGTTTACAACATGATTTGGAAGCCAAATATAGTGAAACTGCTGATGTTTGAAAAGTGCAACAAAAGATATAGGTTATGGCATGTACCAAGAGTGGTATGAATTCAGAAGGTGCATACCTTAAGGTATCGCATGTTTGGAGAACGCGCAACATGATGGAAGTATAAGGCCAAGTCTTGTATAAGTCATTTAAGTTGTGTGGTGCAACTAAAGTCGGAGAATGAAGGAATAAGACTATGGTAGTGATCATTGTGATCAGTTGGTAGGAATCATTGCTTGTGTACACTTAGGCACAAATGATTCAAGTGAAATTCAAGCAAAATTCAGGGAGTTGGAAAGAAGAATTTCCAGTTTGCATTTGGGCGTTGATATGCGATTTTAGTTGAAGTTTAAGCGCAGACCAATGTGACAACAACAGTATAAGTCAGTAGGATCAATGTCAAGGAAGCAAGCTAAATGATGGCATTTGGTACAAGGCATAAAAGTTTTGGCAAGAAAGAAGGCCAAATAAGTTTGCTTATTTCTGAGATAGGCTCAGAAGTGTACAAAGCTAGAGAACAAGTATAACGAATATACTTGGTTGCGTTCAACGAGGACATTGAACAGATTAGGTGGGGGAGGTCTATGACATGGCTGCAAGTGACACATAATGATTATGCATTACAGAGTTACAGGCCAAGTCAGTGCTCCGCCGTAATGGCGCAATATGAAGCCATAATATCGGTGTACTGTATAGACTATCAAATGCTAAGAATCGTGTAACCCCACAGGGACAGTGAAGCGTAAAGGTGGTGCTACACTGTAAAGAAATTTGGATAAGTAATGAAGCTTATTGGCCGACACAATGAAGCTTCATTGAAGGATTTGCAAGATGAGTCCACAGTTGACATATGCAACATGTGATGTTGGCATTTATGCATATCCGCGGAATTGAGTTGGCCAAAACTCAAGGATGATGCAAGAGTGAAGAATAGGCTAGGAGTTGGTTTATGGCGTTAGTTCAAGGATGACCAAAGCTTGAATAATGTAAACAAGCTATTAATGCAAGTGTGGCATTACTATTTTCAAGCTAATTGGCGAAGTGAAGCATATATGACGGATGAGTAACTAGAGTGAGCTTAAGGAGTTGGCCTCGATGATTGAAGCTTAAGTATTTTCCATGAATTATCTTAGAGTGATAAGCATGTAGGTCCAAGAGGGTTGAGCGATGGCGCGAGGCAGAATTCAGTAAACCACAACAAGTGGTGGAATACGGCTCAAGTGACGGTTACGAGTGGGTTACGAGCTTCACAAGCATGCCAATGATGTAAGATGAAGCAGAATGGTTATAGAAGAAGTTATAACCACCAATAACAGATGTGGAATCATTTGGATTTACAACACAAAAGTTGGCAGTTGAAAAGCAAGATGGCGGTTATGGAAACTACCTGTTGGGACACATGGTTGTTCCATGCGTGTGCAAGTGTTGTGCACGATTTTATACATCTTAACTACTATATAAATAGTTCTAAGTAGTAGGAAAAATCTATAGGCTACATAGGAGAGAGTTAGTCTCATGTTAGAGAGAGTTAGGCATTCACCAAGAGGGTGAATGGCCTATTTTTGGTCCATGTGATGGACGAGTTTTGTAATCTTCCCTTAGTGCAATAAAATGGGTTTGTTGCAGTATGCTTTCTGTTCATTATGTTATTTATCTTTTGTGAGAAGTTTTGAAGTGCATGGCAGAACCTCTTATACTTATGGGGGCATGAAGAGTTTGAGAGAAAGAAGAAAAGACTTCCGTTGTGAAATGCCTTATGAGTGAAGGCAGATGCATACTTTGATGCAAGTGTGCAAGGCTGAGTACTTGTGGGTGAAGTTGATTCACTGAACCACATAGTATTGCCGGTCATGTACCATGAAAATTTTAGGCGATTAAATGGGCATGTGACAACATCTGTGGTGAGAGTAGCAATATTTGGAGTTAAACCGTACCAAATTAGAAATAGTTTAATTTTTCTTTTTAGCAACAACATCACCATGAGATTCTTGTTGTTTTATCAACAAATTCATCCCATCAACATTCCAATAAAATAACCTTTTTATTTACCGTAAACACAACAGAAAAACAATTTAAAGCGTAAACAAAAAAATTAATAAACAATTTGGGTTACCTCAATAAAGAGTGTAGAAAATTGAGAATCATCACATCTAGATACCGAAATCGTGTAACCGAAATATGTGAGAGATCAAAAATCAAACTTAACAACATTAAGGATTTGACTCGTTCTGTGATTGTTGTAGGGGCAGAATCTCGCACAACACATTTTCTTAGCGCGCGAGATTCATTTTCTTAGTGTGCGAGATTCATTCATTTCCTTAACGTGCGATATCCATTTCCTTAGCGCGCGAGAGAACTTAGCACGCATGAGAGAAGACTTAGCACGCGCGTGAGAAAAGACTTAGCACGTGTGCGAGAAGACTAAGCACGCGCGCGAGAGAAGACTTAGCACATGCGCGAGAAGACTTAGCATTTTTCTTTATCATCTTCTTCCCCAAAATCTAGATCTAGAGCTCTATCAAAAACCCATTAATGGAGATTCTAAATATAATACTCATGTATTTTAAACAATCATAGTGAAGAACCATGGATGTAGATCACATTGATCGAAACTATGTAAAAAATCCTCGTGTCTATTTATATTTCTAGTATTTATATTGATAATTAGGTGATAAAGATGATTAGATCTAGAAATTATTATCATGATATCATAAGGGGTGTGGTAGTATATTTTCTGCTACTACATTTTGGCGCTAGAAACAATGACGGGTTGAGAAATTGGATCTCAGTCGGAAAATATCATTAGCATCACAATAGAGATGCATAAATAGAGATGAAGGAAACGTATAAAAGTGAAACCAACCAGAGTCTTCACCAAAAAATCATCACAAATCTTTTCCCTATTTATCTTATTATCTTTTCATGAATTTAGATCTGAGAATTTTTAAAGTCAAACTTTGAGAAGTCTTTAAAAGTCAGTTTCCCCTTCCAACAGAAATTAGAATTTTTCCAAAAACATTTATATCAAAATGAACTTAAAATGCATATTTGTGACCAACAAGTCATTCTTGATAACCATTTAATGAGTTTTGAAAATATGGGGTATTACAATTTCAAAACGATTTAGAGATTTTTCAATGATAAATTTTCATTCTTCATTTACAAGTTAGCTTAAAACTTTCTCGGTTTACCCATCTAATTAATAGCTTGATACTTAAAGGGATGGAAGTTTGCAGGTACAGGAACAGTCAGAGGTATATGATCAAATCTTCCTAAACACGGGATTTTAAGAGAAAATGAATGAAGAGCGAAGAAGAAAGAGCTAAAAGAGGGAGTTTGACGCCGCAACAGCTAAAAGCATGATCGAACTTCAAAACCAACAGGAGGAAAGGAAGAACAGTATAGTTTGTGGAAAAAAATATTGTGAAAAAAGGCATTAATTAGTTTGGTCGATAAATCTTTGCAGCCGATTGAGGAAAACTTAAACTAACAACAACGAAGTAAAGAGATGATTACATCAGAACTAAGGCAATGCGAAGAATAAAAGAAAGGAGTGAAAAAGGAAGAAACGATGGTTCAATTACTTTGTAAATCTATTGGAGCGAAATCAAGAGAGCTCAGACGAAGGAAAGGACTTACTCCATGTGAAGAAACAAAGGGCGGAATACTGGTGAATTAAAGTAAAGCAAAGGTGACAAAATACCATAGTGCAGATTTGTAGGACGCAAGCATGAAGCAACCTCAAGTACAAAGTTTGAAAGAAAACATGGAATAAGATCATTCCAGCATTTGCAGAGTTTGTTCTTGGGGCAATACATCAGCAACAATATGCTAAGGCCAGGAATTGAGAAAGTATTTAGCTTGCGAAGGAGAACGAATGAAAGCCTGCGAGATATGACCACTAGATGGAGGACAATGTGGAGCGAAATGGCAGGGAGAGTAGATGAAATAAATTGCATCTTAGCATTCATTAATGCACTATTTGCAACTGATTTATTATATACGTTGATATTTAGGATGAAAGAGAGAATAACGATGGAATAATTGCGCACGTACCAAGAAGAATATATTTCTCTTGAAGAAAAGCAAAGAGATATGGAGTCTTACCCAGTCGCAGTTATGAGTGAAAAGGAAGGAAATGCAAGTCTATTTCCAAGAAGAACAAATACAATTGCGGGAACATCGCAGGCAAGAAAAGAGAAAATCGCACAAGATAAACAAAAGCAGGTAACAATGAGTAGTAGAGACCAAGAAATGTATGAGCGAGAATACAGAGAGAGGCAGTACAGTAATCATGGAGGAAACAACAAAGTTGTAAGATTAAACAACCAAGAAGAAGGATACAGAGGAAATAGGAGATACTACAATCAAGGACTTGGTGGGAGCAGCAGAACCTATGAAGAAATCAGGATGCCGCCTCTTAACAAAACGATAGAAATTTTTTGGGAAGCTGTTATTTTAATGGAGAAGATAACACCAACACCTAATTTGGGGCAAGAGCCGCCATCTGGGAGAAGAAGTAAAGAATTCTGTGCTTATCATCATTTTTACGGTCACACAACAAATAACTGAAAGAATGTAAAACGAATCATATTAAGAAAGAATGGACAAGGGAAGCTCAGCCATTTCCTAGCTACTCAACTACCACCACTGCCACAACCAACAATAGGAGGACATTCGTCAGGTGCTGATGCCAAGAACGTGCATTGTAATTCAACAATACACTCGTTCAAAAGTGTAGAGGATTTCCACGACAACGTGTTAAGTCGCGTATATGCAAGGGATGCTGAAGGATAGGAAATCCTAAACCTAGCAAAGATACCAAAACTCAAGGAATTGCAGAAGCAGCAGATGACCTTCAGCACTGAGGAAGTACCTGGAGGAGGCGAACTGCATGAGAGTCCATTAATGGTTAAGTTGGAGATAATACCGAAAGCAAAAATGGATAAGGGAGAAAATGAAGAGGATGACACTTGGGAGATAAATATGAGAGCTCTGTAGATATTTTGTTTTATCATACATACAATACAATGGGAGGAAGAGATGAAGACATGATTCCTCCAACCTATAAAATCTATGGTTTTAACGGATCAGCCAACAAGCCTAAAGGAGAAGTTACTATGAGAATTCCTCTTAAAACAATAACCACGGATATAATTTTTTGTGTTGTAGATGTGGAATCTCCGTATAATGCATTGATAGGAAATCCATGGCGACATGACATTCTGGGCATAACTTCTATATTCCATCAATGCATCAAATTTCCATTACCTGAAGGAGTGGGAATTATCAGAGGAAATACTACAGAAGCGAAGACATGTAATGATATCGATGTGGGAAAAAGCGAAGGGCGTGCAAATAAGATAAAAAAATGGAAAAATGAAATCGAAAGAAGCAAGCGAGGAGAAATACTGATGGTAGACTTCATAGCCAAAGAAAAAGAAGTAGGTAATCTCATTAAATCTACATCATCGTCAAAGAATAAAAATATCTTGATTATGGAGAAGAACGAAGAAAAAAACAACACATGTCGGATTTCTATGAAGGAGGTGACGGTAACTGGCAAAAACAAACATAGCAAACGAGCAAAGCAAGGAGAATTTCAACCTGGAGAGTTAGTTATGAGAGAATTTCCACCTTATGAAAAGCAAATAAATGAAAAGAGGAAGGCACCATGGGGTGGACCATATATAGTGAAGAAGCATGCAGGAGGTGGTAAGTATGAGATGGTGGAAACAAGTGAGGGAGATATAGGGACAATGCATAATCAGTTTCATAACAAAAATTATCTGAAGAACTGCCACATATAAAGAGAGAAGTAATGAAAGGTTCGAAGGAGTTAATCACTATGCAAGTAGGTTATTGTCAAGATATTACTAAAATGTATGCGAATAAAGAAGAGAAGAAATCAACAATGTATGAGCGAAACAACATGAAAAGAAATGAATTTACTTTTTCATATTGAATCCTTTGCAAATACAAGAAGAAAAGAGGCAACAATTAGACATCAGAATAAGACCTCACTAGGGGCAGCAAAAATCTAAAACCTCTAACTAGGGAGGCTAGGCATCCGATTGTGGCGTGCACTCTAGTTCTCACATATGTAAGAGGAAATATACATAAGCCCTATCGCACATCATAATTAGGGAAAACCTAGTAATGCATGACTCGGGCGAAATCCATACCAACCCTGGAACCCGAGTCATGGATATTGGGGGCCAAATAAAAGCCTATCCGGTAGAGACTCCTTATTCAAAAGAATAAGGTACTAAGTTCTCTATCATGGAGTGTAGAAACTCGATTAGGGCGTCGCGGTACATGTTTGAGTCAAGATTTTTGTGCGCTTCTGGAGCGTACCTCGCCACTCTTGACAAGTCATGGCTATGATACACTCGGTCCTCAATAAACCCCACTTAGGGTGCGGTCTCGAAAGAGGCCGCGAAAATAACTGATTGTTGCATCACCGGATGGGAGGAGCCCACCCTAACCCGGTAGGGGTATGCTGATTTAATATTTTTCAAAGTTTTCATAGTAGTAATTAAGATTCATTCTCTCAGATTTGCGAAGATTAAATTTAAAGGTTGATGAAAATAATAAAAGAGAGTCACTGGGTCTAAGATTCCACGGAATTCACAACACGAGGTTTAATTATTTATTCTCAACAATTATCGCTTAGTAAATAAATAAAACATCGACTCTTGTTTTGCCAAAGTAGATCCTCAAAATATTAATTGTATCCCCTAAGCATACACTACGGGAAAAATCATCATTTACAACACTGTATTAGGGTTGTAGTACCCCTACTACAACGCTTTCTTTTGTATTGTGTAGGTGGGGTATTGTAGAAAGTACAAGCTTTTCTACAATACTTGACTAAGTGTTGTAAAGGGTGATGTGATTCATGGTTCGACAATATTTTGCCAAAGTTGTGATTCTCTTTCGATTTTTTTAGAAAGACTAACACAACCCTTATTTGTTGTTGCAAGAATATCTTGGACAACACAAGTAGTGTATCGTAAAAATATGTAACACAACACTTGTATAAGTTGAAGGTCTATCTTAGACAACCTAGGATGTGTATCGTAGAAATATATATCACAACACTTGTATAAGTTGAAGGACTATCTTAGACAACCTAGGATGTGTATCGTATAAATATGTAACACAACACTTATTACTATTATGAATAAGATTTGCACTACACTTGTTAGAGTTGTAGAACTATGTTGGACATCACCTAGTTATGTTGTAAAGACATTCTTTCACCACCTCTGGTTTGTGTAGTTGAAATATGGAACACAACACTTATTAGAAGTTGTGTTCATAAAACTATTTTGAAAAAATATATTATAGCTGAAACCGAATTGCCCAAAGTTAGAGCTGAAACCCAAACAAAATCTGATCCAAGCTCAAATTACACTATATTGGAACTTGAATTATGAATCCAACAGTCACATATAGGACAATACAACCACAGAGAACCACACATGGAACAACTCACAAAGAACCACCAAGGCCATGGCAACAACTCACAGAGAACCACACAAACTACCTGAACTTGGATTACACAGCACCTTCAGTTCAGCTGCAGTAGCAACATTAACTATGAGCTGGAACTGAATGAACTTCTGAATATGTGCATACACAGACCTTCCCCAGCGCACCACCTACATAGATTAAGGGGGAAAAGGGTAATTAGAATCAAACAGTGAAAAGGAAACCATGTGAACTAACACACAAGTTATTTTAGGCGTAAAAAATCGCAAATGCAAGGTGCAAGGCGAATAGAGGCTTCCTAGCTAGGATAGTCAAACAAAGATCATCCATTTAAAGAGTCCTTCGTAGCTTAAAATGTGATTATAGATAAATAATTAAAAAAGTACACTTGCTATCTAAACTAAAACTATTAAGCAGTGTGGTTAACATCATATACTAATCGCTAATAAATTCTGCAATATCAAACACTTCATTGTGGACAAACAACTTTCACAACGAACCTTAATGACAGAAGCAAAATTGTCATCCAATATAATGATGTCTGAGCTCTCCTTTGCCACTTCAGTTCCTTGAATCCCCGTGGCAAGACCTATATCAGCCTGGAAGAAAAAGATGACAGATTTATAACACATACCATCAAAGATTCCACCTAGAAAAAATAGTGATTGTAGTTAAACTTCTAATACCTTAAATCCGCAAGACCTACAATTGCATATTACAATCAACCAAGACAATCATGAATCAGGTATTCTGGAATCGAACTACTAAAATGTCAACATTGACAGTATGCACATTAGAACATTATATATAGATGCATATACATCTAAAAAGCCTACACTGACAGAGTAAGAAACATGTAATTTTCTGTTGATTTGTTGAAATTTTCTCTAATGATGAACCAAAAGCATCTATGTGTGCTATGCACACAACCTATTTTTATCTAGTTTTATACCAACAACACAGTATAGAAATAATATATCGGTTCGGTTCAACCTAGTTTACTTCTTATTCCTTGACTAAACAAGTGAACCTTGAAATCATGATTCATACGGTACTAATCAACAGTTTAAACCTAATTTAGATAGAGCAACTAAACAACTTTCGAGTAAAGATATATATCCACATACATTTGGAGTGCCAACTCTATGCGAGAGGTCCAAGGATGAGCATCATTGAAGGCAGTTCTCAAATTGTTTCCTGCAGAAATATAAAATCAGCAATGAATAGCTACCTAATTCATGAAAATCACATGACATTTATGAAAATCACACTTTCTAACATAAATTCTCACCTCTAACATTACAATTTGATTACCCACCAACTCAACTTCTTCTACGAGATTCTTAATGGTCTTTGTATATTGTGACTGGATAGTCAACCTGCGCAATCTTCCCCTAGAAACTCAGTAAGAATATCATCTTTCAGTGGCAATACACAATATGTACCATGGTCTACTAGGTACTTGTCCACTTTCCTGTGAATAACACAATCAATATATTAAATTAGTGTATGAGACCTTTGAATCATTCTAAATGAAAAACCAACACTACACCAAAACCAGGATTTTCTCACAGTGTAACCTGTCACAGTTTATTTTTCAGTCACTGATATACCTGTGATAAGTCCTGCAACAATTATAATTGTTGCTAAATTTTGTAATCGTGATAATGAATCTGAATATTTAACTTTTTTACTAGTCACAATTATATTTGTTGACAATTATCTAGACAATCACAATTATAATCTAAAATGATGTTTCCACCCAAAAATTCCACCACATCTAAAACAACCCCGAATTAATCACTCTTAGAATTTTGATTGTCACTACTTTCGCAACAGTTATACAAAATAACAATTTTATTTAATTTCTAAATATCAAAATTTATTTTAATTTTATTTTTTAATTTTCTTAATATTATAAAAAAGGATCAAGACCAAGTCAACAAGTCATGACTTTGTAAGACAATTGACTTGGACAAAAATCAACCTTTTCTCTCGATTTTCTCGACAAAACCACAACAAAAATTCATGCTTCTTCTGAATGCTGTGAAAATGACCATACTACCCTTATCAGAATAAGTACAATAAAAATTCAGAAGACCGTGAAAAGGACCATATTACCCTTATTGGAAATAAATGCAATAAATATTATAGAGACTGTGAAAATGACCAGAATACCTTTATTGAAAAAAAAAAATAAAGTAAATATTACGGATTGTGAAAATAACCACATTACCCTTATTGGAAATAACTGCAATAATTTTTATGGAGACTTTGAAAATGACCAGGCTACCCTTATCGGTAATAAATAAATTAAACGTTACCGATTGTGAAAATGACCATATTACCCTTATTAAAAAAAAGTGCAATAAATATTATGGAGACTGTGAAAATGACCATACTACCCTTATCAGAAATAAGTAAAGTAATTCTTACAGACTGTGAAAATGACCATATTACCCTTATTGGAAATAAGTGGAATAAATATAATGGAGACTGTGAAAATGACCATACTACCCTTATCGGAAATAATTAAACTAAATGTTACCGACTGTGAAAATGACCATAATACCCTTATTGTAAAAGAGTGCAATAAATATTATGGAGGCTGTGAAAATGACCATACTACCCTTATCGGAAATAAGTAAAGTAAATGTTACCGATTGTGAAAATGACCATATTACCCTTATTGGAAAAAAGTACAATAAATATTATGGAGACTATGAAAATTACCATACTACCCTTATCGGAAATAAGTAAAGTAATTCTTACATACTGTGAAAATGACCATATTACCCTTATTGGAAATAAGTGCCATAAATATTATGGAGACTGTGAAAATGACCAGACTACCCTTATCGAAAATAAGTAAAGTAATTCGTATAAACAGTGAAAATGACCATATTACCCTTATTGGAAAAAGTGCAATATATATTATGGAGACTGTGAAAATGACCAAACTACCCTTATTGAAAATAAATATAGTAAATATTATAGAATGTGAAAATGACCATATTACCCTTATTGGAAAAAGTGCAATAAATATTATGGAGACCGTGAACATGACCAAACTACCCTTATCGAAAATAAGTAAAGTAATTCGTACAGAATGTGAAAATGACCATATTACCCTCAGTGGAAAAAGTGCAATAAATATTATGGAGACTGTGAAAATGACCAGACTACCCTTATTCGAAAATAAGTAAAGTAAATATTACAAACTTTAAAAATGACCATATTACCCTTATTGGAAATACGTGCAATAAGTATTATGGAGACTGGAAAAATGACCAAACTACTCTTATTGAAAATAAATAAAGTAAATATTACATAATATGAAAATGATCATATTACCCTTATTGGAAATAGGTGCAATATATATTTTGGAGACTGTGAAAATAACCAAACTACCCTTATTGGAAAAAGTGCAATAAATATTACAGACTGTGAAAATAACCATATTACCCTTATTGGAAAAAAGTCCAATAAATATTATGGAGACTGTGAAAAATGACCAAACTACCGTTATCGAAAATAAATAAAGTAAATATTACAGACTGTGAAAATGACCATATTACCCTTATTGGAAAAAAAAGTGCAATAAATATTTTAGAGGCTGTGAAAATGACCAAACTACCCTTATTAAAAATAAATAAAGTAAATATTATAGAATATGAAAATGACCAAACTACCCTTATTGGAAAAAGTGCAATATATATTACAGACTGTGAAAATGACCATATTACCCTTATTGGAAATAATCGCAATAAATATTATGGAGACCGTGAAAATGATCATACTACCCTAATCGAAAATAAGTAAAATAATATTACAGACTGTGAAAATGATCATATTACCCTTATTGAAAAAAAGGGCAATAAATATTATGGAAACTATAAAAATGACCAAACTACCCTTATTGGTAAAAAGTGCAATAAATATTTTGGAGACTGTGAAAAATGACCAGACTACCGTCATCGAAAATAAGTAAAGTAAATGTTACATACTGTGAAAATGACCATATTACCCTTATTGAAAATAAGTGCAATAAATATTATGGAGACTATGAAAATGACCAAACTACCCTTATTGGAAAAGTGCAATAAATATTACAGACTGTGAAAATGACAATTAAGGATAATATGACTATTTTCACAATGGTAACATTTACTTTACATATTTCCGATAAGGGTAGTCTGGTCTTTTTCACAGTCTTGATAATATGTATTGCACTTTTTTTCAATAAGGGTAATATGGTCATTTTCACAGTCTGCAAGAACTACTTTACTTATTTTTGATAAGGATAGTATGGTCAATTTCACAGTCTCAGTAAGATTTATTGCACTTTTTTTCCAATAAGGGTGATACGGTCATTTTCACAATCGGTAACATTTACTTTACTTATTTCCGATAAAGGTAGTATGGTCATTTTCACTGTCTCTATAATATTTATTCCACTTATTTCCAATAAGGGTAATATGGTAATTTTCACAGTATGTAATTTACTTTATTTATTTTCAATAAGGGTAGTTTGGTCATTTTCGCAGTCTCCCTAATATTTATTCCATTTATTTCCAATAAGGATAATATGGTCATTTTCACAATCTGTAATAATCACTTTACTTATTTTCGATAAGGGTAGTCTAGTCATTTTCACAGTCTCTATAATATTTATGGCACTTATTCCAATAAGGGTAATATGGTCATTTTCACAGTATGTAGTATTTACTTTATTTATTTTTAATAAGGGTAGTTTGGTCATTTTCACAATATCCATAATATTTATTGCACTTATTTCCAATAAGTGTAATATGGTCATTTTCATAGTGTATAATATTGCTTTACTTATTTTCAATAAGGGTAGTCTGGTTATTTTCACAGTCTCCATAATATCTATTGCACTTTTTTCCAATAAGGGTAATTCGGTCATTTTCACAGTTTATAAGAATTACTTTACTTATTTCTGATAAGGGTAGTATGGTCATTTTGACAGCCTCCATAATATTTATTCCACTTATTTCTAATAAGGGTAATATGGTCATTTTCACAGTCTGTATGAATTACTTTACTTATTTCCGATAAGGGTAGTATGGTCATTTTCACAGTCTCCATAATATTTATTGCACTTATTTCCAATAAGGGTAATATGGTCATTTTCACAATCGGTGATATTTCATTTTCGATAAGGTTAATATGGTCATTTTCACAGACAATAAGAATTACTTTACTTATTACCGATAAGGGTAGCCTGGTCATTTCACAATCTCCATAATATTTATTGTACTTATTTCCAATAAGGGTAATATGGTCATTTTCATAGTGTATAATATTACTTTATTTATTTTCAATAAGGGCAGTCTGGTCATTTTCACAGTCTCCATAATATCTATTGCACTTTTTTCCAATAAGGGTAATATGGACATTTTCACAGTCAGTAAGAATTACTTAACTTATTTCCGATAAGGGTAGTATGGTCATTTTCACAGTCTCCCTAATATTTATTGCACTTTTTTCCAATAAGGGTAATATAGTCATTTTCATATTCTGTAATATTTACTTTATTTATTTTCAATAAGGGTAGTTTGGTCATATTTACAGTCTCCATAATATTTATTGCACTTTTTCCAATAAGGGTAATATGGTCATTTTCACAATCAGTAAGAATTAATTTACTTATTTCCGATAAGGGTAGTATGGTCATTTTCACAGTCTGTAATATTTATTGCACTTTTTTCCAACAAGGGTAATATGGTCATTTTCATTGTCTCAATAATTTTTATTTCACTTATTTCCAACAAGGGTAATATGGTCATTTTCGTCCTCAGTTCGGCCGAATTAGAAACTCAGGTCGAACTCTGGTAATCCTTGGACCTGTGATGTTCAATTCTGATATATTTCGTCTTCAGTCCATCTGAATCAGAAACTCAGGTCTAACTCTTGTAATCTCTGTACGTGTGATGTTCAATTCTGATATATTTCGTCTCCAGTTCATCTGAATCAGAAACTCAGGTCTAACTCTGGTAATCCTTGAACCTGTGATGTTCAATTCTGATATATTTCGTCTCCAGTCCATCCAAATCAGAAACTCAGGTCTAACTCTGGTAATCCTTGAACATGTGATGCTCAATTCTGATATATTTCGTCCTCAGTTTATCCGACCGAGAAACTTAGGTCTAACTCTAGTAATATTTGAACCCGTGATGTTCAATTCTGATATATTTCGTCTCCAGTTCATCCAGACGAGAAACTCTGGTCTAACTCTAGTAATCTTTAAACCCGTGATGCTCAATTCTGATATATTTCATCTTCAGATCTTCCGAACGAGAAACTTAGGTCTAACTCTAGTAGGCTTTGAACCTGCGATGTTCAATTCTGATATATTTCGTCTCCAGTTTATCCGAACGAGAAACTCAGGTCTAACTCTAGTAATCTTTGAACCTGTGATGCTCAATTCTGATATATTTCATCTTCAAATCTTCTGAACTAGAAACTTAGGTCTAACTCTAGTAGAATTTGAACCTGTGATGTTCAATTCTGATATATTTCGTCTCCAGTCCATCTGAATCAGAAACTCAGGTCTAACTCTAGTAATCTTTGAACCCGTGATGTTCAATTCTGATATATTTCATCTCCTGTTCACCCGGAAGAGAAACTCAGGTCCAACTAGTAATCACTGGATGTCCAACTCTAGTAATCTTTGAACCTGGGATGTTCAATTCGATATATTTCATCTTCACCGGAAGAGAAATTCAACTCCGTAAAAGAGAAACTTAGGTCCAACTCTAGTAATCTTTGAATACGGGATGTTCAATTTCGATATATTTCATCTCATGTTCACCGGAAGAGAAACTCTAGTGTCCAACTCTAGTAATCTTTGAACCTGGGATGTTCAATTATGATATATTTTAAGAGTCTTGATTCACTTTGAACCGCAAGAGAAACTTAGGTCCAACTCTAGTAATCTTTGAACCTGGGATGTTCAATTCTGATATATTTCATCTCCTGTTCATCCGGGCGAGAAACTTAGGTCCACCTCTAGTAATCTTTGAACCCGTGATATTCAATTCTGATATATTTCGTCTTCAGTTCATCCGAATCAGAAACTCAGGTCTAACTCTAGTGATCTTTGAACCTGTGATGTTCAATTCTGATATAATTCATCTTCAGATCATCCGGGCGAGAAACTTTGGTCTAACTCTAGTAATCTTTGAACCTGTGATGTTAAATTCTGATATATTTCGTCTTCAGATCATCCGGGCGAGAAACTATGGTCTAACTCTAGTAATATTTGAACCTGCGATGTTCAATTATGATACATTTCGTCTCTAGTTTATCCGAATGAGAAACTCATGTCTAACTCTAGTAATCTTTGAACCTGTGATGTTCAATTCTGATATATTTCGTCCTCAATTTATCCGAAAACCAGAAACTCAGGTTTTACTCTAGTAATATTGGAACGTGTGATGTTCAATTCTGATATATTTCGTCTCTAGTTTATCCGAACAAGAAACTCATGTCCAACTATAGTAATCTCTGAACCTGTGATTTTCAAATGTGATATATTTCGTCCTCAGTTCATCCGACTGTGTTCTCATTCTCATTGAGTTTTCATTCTTCTTGTTCGTTCCCTTTCTTATTCATTTTCCGCATTTGGATGTGCTTAATAAACATAAATTTATTAATTTTTTTGCCCAATGTTGTAGATCCCTGCGTTTTGAATGTCATATGGTTGGGTAAGTTATAAAATGCACCATTTAATTTTGAAATAAGGGGAACCGTCCAATGAATTTGTTCATGACACGTGACTAGATCTTTAACCATTAAATCTTTGGAAACCAACCAAATGGGTGTCGAAGCCAATATTCGTCGGCTCTCTACTGCAGTGTAACTAGGGTGGCTTATATAAAGTTTGATGAGAGAGAATATGAAACAGAAAATCTAAATCCATCTCCGCTTCTCCCTCACCGCCTCTTCTTCTCTTTTACCTGAAAACCCTAACACACTCAATCGGTGAAACCATAACACACTCAATCAGAGTAGAGTTGTTGCTCTCGATTTACTTATCTTCAAATCTCTTTTCAATTTTATGAAACTATTGTTGTTTTCTCTGAATAATTTCATGAAATTGTTTGAAGATGAAGAGGAAAAGTAGAACCCTAGCTTCATCAGTTAAAATACGAAGAAGAAGAGATATGTTTCTCATATTTACATCAGACGAACAATTTTTCTCATATTTACCTCTATCTCGATCTACACCTCCTTAGTTTTCTCAATCAACAATTTTTCAATTTTTTCTCTGTAAAAAGAAAAATGAAATCTAGGGTTTTCATTAATCTCTTCATCAACACTTTATTTTTATTTTCTTCTTCTCTGAATCTGGTGTAAAGTATTTCTTTGAATCTTGGTCTAATTTATTTCTATTTTTTTCTTCTCTGAATCTTGGTCTAATTTTATTCTTAGAGTGTTGAAATCTAGGATTTCTTTGGTTTCGAATTTAGGGTTTATCCCTTATTTTTCTTACGATTTATTTTTTGTGTGTACTGGAGAGATCGAATTAATGGAGGATATAAGTAGATCAAGTGGATCCCCTCTGCCTTCATCAAGATCTGTAGGTAAAGCTAGGGTTTTAAAAAAAATCAATGATTAAAAATTAATCTCTCTTTTGATTTGTCTTTTGTTGTTTTTGTATGAGTTTGGGTTTTACTGGTTGACATTAAATCAGGATTAGTTATACATATAAGTAAAGTTCTATAATTTTCTGGTCACATGAATAAAAAGGAATTTTTGCAATTTTGTAGGCTTGTTTTGGCTGGTGTTGCGAGGTTTTCTTTTAAAATTGTTTTCTAATTGTGTATGCATTTAGTTTTTTTTAATGGGTTTTCATTTCATTGAGAGGTTTGAAATGATTCTCTCAATTTTCGGAATATTTACTTTTTAATTTTGAAGGGTACATTGTTTTTATATGCTCTATGTGGGCGGTATAGAATGAAACCATACATTCATTATCTATGTGCTTATTATGTTTAGTGGTGACTCACTTTTCAGGTCAACAGAGTGGAGCCACCACAGAACATGAAGATTGTTGCTACACAGAACGATAGTCCCGATGTGAGAAACTAAGCATTTTTATGGTAAATCCTTCGATCCTGTCTCTCTATAGATTCTTTTTCTTCTGATTTTATAATTACAAACAAAATGGTTTGATTTCAGTGTTGTTGATTGAGTATTCTTTGCTGAAGTTAACGAATGCGCATTTTTATTATATTTCTGCAGGTAGATGTTGCATTCGCAACTACTGGAAAGAGCTTGGTTTGGAGAATGTAAGTATACCCTGTCCTTGATGATTAAACTATGGTGGTTTAAGTACTATTACATCTGTGCACTGAACTGGCGGTGGTGACGGGATTCTTGGAGAGGGAATCAATGAATAAAGCGTTCATGGTGCTGGTAACTGGCTTGCTTCTAGTGGTGGATGTTGTATGGACTGAACTGGTGGTCGTGAATCGGTAATTGGAGAGCGAGAGCTAGGTTGTAAGTTGCTTCTTTTCTGTAAAGGGTTATATATGTTATAGACTCGGGTGTATTATTACAAACTTGGTGGTATGTACAGGTTCAAAAAGATTCGCGAGCGTCTGTTTATGATGTCTTATGATTTCTGGTTGGGAAATTGTTGATGGTTATTGCACTAAATTACTATGTCAAATGGAATTTGAACTGTAGTAATGAGTTTGATTCTTGTTTCTCAGCTCATAATAGATTATGTTTCATGGGTATTACTTAGGGTTTAAGTGTGTTGAAACTTGATCCAGTTGAAGTGGCTATATGTGACTGAAAATTGTTGCTATTATAGGTCTTTGTGGAAACTTGGTTCACCAAAACTCTAAAAGAAAGCTTATAAAGGGATATTTTGGTCAAGTATAAACGCTGGTCATCGAGATTTTGGTGGAAGTGGGACTCTTGGTCATTACATTTGTAGAGGTAACAAAATGTATACACACATGGTTCGATTGTTTAACTATAAGTCTTGTTGATGTTATGTTTTAAATCCCATTTTTTTTGAATTTCTTGCATTTGGATGTAAAGTTTGTACATAAACTCTCAAGGTCCATACGAGTGGAAACTGGGAAGTCTGCTGGGTAAGGATCTCATTTGACGAAATTTGTGGTTTCTCTGCTACGTCTTTTATTAATTCTACGTGTTAATTGATTGATGAGTTTGATTTCTGCTAGCATTTGCAAGCAGTTTACACTGTTTCATTTTTCTAGAAAATAGCTTAAGGAGGATAATGTAAGTGGAAGGAAAATAAATTAAAGTTCCGAGACCTGTAGTTCGCAGTAACGGTAATGAGTCTTAAACGAGTGTTAAGATATGGATTATTTCTGGAGTTTATATGTTAACTTTCAAAGCATGATTCAAGTATTTGTTCTTGCAAGATTATGTGTTCTGTACACCCGTAGATGTGGAAGTATTAGAAATTAGTTCTCTTGTATTTGTGGTGGAAACCTTGTTACATATATATATACTTATGATGTTAAGAAAAGGTTTGTTTCTCTAAAATTCACTTTGTTTCCGTGTTAGGCTAAACCAAGGGGTATTTTTCCTTTGACCGAACTTATGGAACCATAGGATTGACGACTCAATACTTCAGTGCAGTTGATGTTCATGTTATTCTTAAAATTGTGTGTCTCCATTTATACTACTTTAAGTCTGTGTTTTTAATCCTTGTTGTGTTGTTGAAATCTCATGTCATTTGGCTTTCTACAACATGCAGGTACACCACTATACAGAGACAAAGTACAGATTATGGGAGACGAAGATAATCTTTTGGTCACCAGCCCAAAGGTTAGTTATCTGGAAACTAACCATCTCTCAATGGGTATCTAAGAATAGAATGAAGAAGAAATAAATAGAAATGTGATTAGTTTCCTTGATTTCTTCATCTTTCTAAAGTAAATAAATTGACATTTTGCAGAGAGTTGAGAACGCAATCAAAGAGAAGTCATGCAATTCCCTTCTTCTCAAGGTAAAATATATGTTTTATTTTCGTAAATCTATGGCCTGAATACTTCAGACTCTTTCTTATGAACCCTCTCATGCTACAGGTTAACCAAATTGGATAAGTGACTCAGAGCAATGAAGCCGTGAGAATGTCCTAGAAAGTTGGATGGGGAATTGTGACCAGCCATTGCAGTGGAGAAACCGAGGACACTTTCACTGCTGATCTTGATGTTGGGATAGCCACGGTAAATTTTCAAAACCAACCGGAGCTGTGTTGTAGTTTAGTTCCATTGGTAAACTGCAGATCCACTTATTCTCAGTTGGAGCTTGTCCGATGCTAATGTAATATTTATTTTTTGAAAACTGGGCCAAATGACATAGCTAATTTCGTATTTCAGTAGCTAAGGGCTCGACCAATAAAAAAGTAATCCACTTACCTTGTTCCCACTTTACTTGTTTTCTTAACAATTTGTTTCTCCACTTATATTTACTTATGAATTTACATGTTTATGGTCTCCAGGTGAACTTGATAGCTATGACAAACTATACAAGCCTAATACTACAGCAAAGATAAGTATTGCCATTTTATTATTCTTATTTTGCAATCTTGCATCAATCTTTCATCTTTCTCTTCATTTTATGGTCATTTTAATTAGTCTTTAATTTCATAAGATGGGTTTGTATACTATGTGTTGTAGAAATCATATTTTGTGTTAAGGTTAACACAAAATATTAAGTCTGCAAGTTTTCTTCATGTGGAAGTCTGTAAGTTAGTCATAGAAATCATATTTTGTGCATCTTATTGGTTGTATTGGTTTAGAGCAATGAATAGCTTTCATTTGTGAATGAGAATGTACAGTTTCATATCTGTGTGTGCAGAATTTTATTGAAAAGTTATGTTAAAATGTGGAGAGTTTGTGTTTCTGTAATGTATGCATCAATGGTAAAATATGGATTGAAAAAGAAGAATTTGCAGGCCTGTAAAATGGATAGCCCAGGTCCATGAGAATAACCTGGACTATCCATTTTTTTTTTAATTGTAATTGAAAAAATTGTCACAGATTTAACTGTGACCAAAACTGTGAAGAAAAACCACACGTGTCAGCATCTTAATGTTGTTACAAATGAGAGTAACAGTTTAAACGTTATAGTAATAGTGACAAAAAGATGACAGGTGTCCATAGGGAATTTGTTGCAAAAAGTATGCAACAGTTATATGTGTTATTCTAATCGTTAGAAAAAAGTGACACGCGGTAAATCTTAATTGATGCCTACGTGGCGGCGTAAGACACATGTCATCACCGAATTGTTGCAAAGTTAGAATCACAATTAATTCTGTTATAATTACTGTGACAAATAAGCCACGTGTCACTTTAATAAAATTAGGTTAACTGTTACTATTAAAAACGTAATGATTTATAAATGTGACTGTAACCAAATTTTTTCACGGTAATAACTGTTACAAAAAAAGATAACAATTAATATCATAGCGTTTCTCTAACGGCGTATATGTGTTACAAATTTTTTTAGTAACAGATATACCATGTGACAAAATCCAGGATTTGGTGTAGTGCAAACAAAAACAACAAAAATAAGAAGAGGAAACTCTCACCAAATCCTCTTGAGCGGCTATATTCGGTTCCTTTCCTTCTTTTGGTTTGTGGCCAGCTTTCCATAAAATGATCCAGGGAATTTCATCCTTCGGGTTCAGCTTCCGCTGCTGCGAACAAAAATGTTAAACTAGCTAGTTAACAAATTCCAACACTCATTCTGAAACAATAATTACCAGCTAACTCATTATAAACATGTAAATACAAAATAACTCACTCTGTATAGAGGATTGACGAAAACTGGGCACTGAAAAAGGACACCAAACCTGAAGGATCACATGCTTGATGACATTACAAAAAATATTTTCTCATCACTCATGATTTTCAATATAAACAGAGAAAGTGATGCAAAAAAAAAAACTTGTCATGATACACATCGCTAGTTACACTTTCTCCTTTTGTTGCATTTTCTTTTATCCAAGCAACAATGTCACTGTATTTATCTTACAAAGATACCACAGAGAGAAAGAAAGAAAAAAGTCAGCATATGAGCAAATCCATTAAACTAAGTAAAGACCCAAACTCAGTAATAAAAAGACTTGACAAAACACTGATCAGTTTAGTAGTGCAACTCATAAAATATTATTGCATTTATTCAAAATTAGTTGCAGCGAAACCGGTAACAAAAGTCAAAATATTGGGCAAATCACTTTATTCAGATACTTGAAAACTTGTCAGGAGCAGAACCTGTTATACTTTCATCTAAACGCACATTCTAAGTGTTATTCTTGCTTAACCTAACATTGTGGGCAAAATTCTCAGAACCCAATAATATTTGTCATTGTTTTGCAATATCCACAATTACATGACCCTAAATATCGACAGTAGTTAGTTTTCAAGGTATCACGTAGTTCGACGTAATAGTAAAAAGCAGTCTCCCTAATTCGCTAATGAGTTATGCATATAATAGCAAAATAAAAAAATGGTTCTAAAGAAGCCAAACTTTACAATTTAATTATCCGTTATATTATGTAAGCATATCATCACATGTAATATCAGTGCGGCTATGTTGTGGTACATTCGTGAGGCATTCCATCCTCGGTCAACAAATACATTTGTAAACATTAAACAATTGTTTTTATCACATACCATCACCTTCTACATAAGGAACGCAGCAATTGCAGAAAGGTTGTCCTACATTAGTGTCGTAACAAAAGACTCATTCGATGTCAACTTTGAATGAACCTGATTTACATTTTTCGTTACATTCAGAGCAGTCACAAACAGGGGTAGTAATTGTGTATCCCTTGTCGCAAGAATGGGCCGGATCTGAACACAAATTTTTCCAAATTGAAATACTAAAACGTTAAACAAAATGCAAAATGCAAAGTATAATCCGTAATTCATGCTAATTTCCTTATCGGTTCTGTAGTTTAGGGTCACATACCATCATCATTCATATAATGAAGGCAGCAATAACGATTAAAAGCATATTGCGGACTGATGCTAAATCACCAACATCACCGGTAGCAGAACCACTGCAATAACATCGCCACCAGAACTCGAGACTTGTCTCAATTTCCTCCATCTCAGCAAAACCACTACCACTAGGTTGCTTCAATCACCACCAGCACTTCATATCCTTAATCATTCATATAACCTACAATAATCCACCATTTCAATTCAACAGAAGCACCAGTTTTTTCTTAATTTCTGCTCGAGAATAGACAATACCAATTTCCTTCTCCACCGGATCCGAAATCAACTCGGTTCGTAACCCAGACTTGATTTCTAGCAAGAAAGCAACCAAAATTGTTTAATTGCAGCGAGATCCCATTCTTCCTGTTGCTTTCCAATGCTCAACTGCAAACCACCAGTGTCTTTGAATCACCCACAATTCCATCCATAATGTGCAGTACCATTTCCATCTGTAGACTTCAACCACGCCATTTACAATATCAAATATCTGCAACCAAGTCCAGAAACACCACTTTTAGAGTTTGCTAACAGTAGGTAAAATTAATACTATGAAGGTAAACTCTAATCATAATCCAACTGAGGGTTCTCCTTTCGAGGCATCAACTAAAATGCTGAAGCAAATGTTCCTTCTGTGGTTGGTGTTCATAGAATAAATAATGTACCTGACTGTAAATTGGCTCATACATCTTCTGGTACTTGGCTTCAAGTATGGATCTCTCTTCAAAAAACATTGCTTCAATTTCATCATGCTTAGTCTGCAAACAAGAAACAAAAATGTCACAAACCTATTGTAGACAAAATCAAAGACCCACAAGTCATTGAATACGAATAAGAAGGAATAAGCACGATATTTAATCATCACTGGGAACTCAACAATTTCAAATCCTGATAAGAGCCCTAATATATAAAAGCATTGAATAACAAAAACCCTAAACAAATAATTCAATTATACCTCTGTATCATTTCCAACATTCAATTAGATTATACACCCCTAAATCGCCAAAAAATACACAAATAAATAAACCCTGGCTCCATAAACTTACCACAAGATCCCCTTTCCTTCCAACTGAATTCATCTCAGCGTCTCTTCTCCACTGTTCTCGAGCTCAAACTTCTTCAAGTTTCATCGTTGATAGAAGCAATCAACATCTATATCCCATTGATTCAACACATAAGAGCTCATCCGGTTTAAATTGAGAGAAGAAACTGTTAATTCGTTTGCTAATTAAGGGTTTCTGGTTTCTTACATGTTCTTCTCAGTGTCTGATTCAAAACCCAAATTCAAACCCTAATTCTTCTTTATTCTAATTGAACTCATCTGCTCAAATCTCTTCTACTTTACTTGAAACTGAAATTCAGCACAAACCCATGACAAATCAAACCATCTATAGCACAACCATCATCTTTCCTTCTCTCGATTGAATTTCACCTCAGCGTTTCTCGGACTCTAACAGCCGCCATGGGTTCTGAGATTACTTTGTAAAAGTGAAAGAGAAATAGCAAGAGAAACAAAGAGAGATAGTTGAGATGATATGAAATAACTATCAGTGTCTTCAATTTCCTGTTTCAATCGAACAAAAATTAGGGTTTTTTCTACAAGGGAAAACTTATGAGAGGTTAGAGAGAAAGAGATGAGTGAAAAAAGGGAAGCCAAGTGAGAAAAGTGAGAGATGAACGGTGGAGATTTAGTTAGGGAATGTCATACGGATTAGGGATATATTTAGATGGTAGAGATTTGACCAGGGATTATCATACGGATCATGGAAATTGTGTTCATTTTGTGCTAATACGAACTCATGTATTCGGTTCTATTATCAACATTCGACACGAAAAAAATTCCAAAAAAAATATTAATAAATTTATGACATTTATATCGACATTCTGATGTAAAAAAATCCAAAAAATATATAAGAATGAATCGGGAAAATAAAAATGAATTCGATAATCAGTGTTTTTTTTTGTGTTTTTGTGCTTTCTCTTTGTATAACGACAAACAAACTATGAACCGATAAGGTCCGAGAGAGTTCAGACTTCAAACTTAGCAGGATATATCATCGAAATCGATAAATATGAAGCTCAGTGTTGATTCCATCTTCAAATGTGGTATAACGATAAACAAACTATGAACCGAGAACCTCCGAGAGGGTTCAGACTTCAAACTTAGCAGGATATATCATCGAAATCGATAAATATGAAGCTCAGTGTTGATTCCATCTTCAAATGTGGTATAACGATAAACAAACTATGAACCGAGAAGCTCCGAGAGGGTTCAGACTTCAAACTTAGCAGGATATATCATCGAAATCGATAAATATGAAGCTCAGTGTTGATTCCAACTTCAAATGTGGTATAACGACAAACAAACTATGAACCGAGAGGGTTCAGACTTCAAACTTAGCAGAATATATCATTGAAAACAATAAATATGAAGCTCAATGTTGATTCAAACTTCAAATATGGTATAACGACTCCGAGATCGAAACCTGGCCACTAGTTGACTACTACAAGTCGGAAACTTCGTCAGAACGATGAATCCATTCATTTATACGAAACCTTAAGGTAACCCTATTTCTGCATATTGTATGCAAAGCAGGCTCCGAGATCGAAACTTGGCCTCGAGTTGACTACTCTAAGTCAGAAACTTGGTAAGAACGACGAATCCATCCATTTACATGTAAGATTCCTTCGGATTACTCTATGAAACCTTAAACAAACCCTATTTCTGCATATTGTATGCAAACCAGGCTCCTAGATCGAAACTTGGCCTCGAGTTGACTACTCTAAGTTAGAAACTAGGTAAGAACGACGAATCCATCCATTTACAGGTAAGATTCCTTCGGAATACTCTACGAAACCTTAAACAAACCCTATTTATGCATATTGTATGCATACCCTGGAGCCGAGATCGAAACTTGGCCTCGAGTTGACTACTCTATGTTAGAAACTTGGTAAGAACGACGAATCCATCCATTTACAGGTAAGACTCCTTCGGATTACTCTACGAAACCTTAAACAAACCCTATTTCTGCATATTGTTTGCATACCAGGCTACAAGATCGAAACTTTCCCTCGAGTTGACTACTCTATGTCAGAAACTTGGTAAGAACGACGAATCCATCCATTTACAGGTAAGATTCCTCCGGATTACTCTACGAAACCTTAAAAAAACCCTATTTCTGGATATTGTATGCATACCAGGCTACAAGATCGAAACTTGCCCTCGAGTTGACTACTCTATGTCAGAAACTTGGTAAGAACGACGAATCCATCCATTTAAATGTAAGATTCCTTCGGATGACTCTACGAAACCTTAAACAAACCCTATTTCTGCATATTGTATGCAAACAAGGCTCCTAAATCGAAACTTGGCCTCGAGTTGACTACTCTAAGTTAGAAACTTGGTAAGAACGACGAATCCATCCATTTACAGGTAAGATTCCTTCGGAATACTCTACGAAACCTTAAACAAACCCTATTTATGCACAATGTATGCATACTAGTCTCCGAGATCGAAACCTGGCCGCGAGTTGACTACTCTAAGTTAGAAACTTGGTATGAACGACGAATCCATCAATTTACAGGTAAGATTCCTTCGGATTACTCTACGAAACCTTAAACAAACCCTATTTCTGCATATTGTATGCATACCCTGGAGCCGAGATCGAAACTTGCCCTCGAGTTGACTACTCTATGTCAGAAACTTGGTAAGAACGAAGAATCCATCCATTTACATGTAAGATTCCTTCGGATTACTCTACGAAACCTTAAACAAACCCTATTTCTGCATATTGTATGCATACCCTGGAGCCGAGATCGAAACTTGCCCTCGAGTTGACTACTCTATGTCAGAAACTTGGTAAGAACGACGAATCCATCCATTTACAGGAGCCGAGATCGAAACTTGCCCTCGAGTTGACTACTCTATGTCATAAACTTGGTAAGAACGACGAATCCATCCATTTACAGGTAAGATTCCTTCGGATTACTCTACGAAACCTTAAACAAACCCTATTTCTGCATGTTGTACGCATACCCTGGAGCCAAGATCGAAACTTGCCCTCGAGTTGACTACTATATGTCAGAAACTTGGTAAGAACGACGAATCCATCCATTTAAAGGTAAGATTCCTTCGGATTACTCTACGAAACCTTAAACAAACCCTATTTCTGCATATTGTATGCATACCCTGGAGCCGAGATCGAAACTTACCCTCGAGTTGACTACTCTATGTCAGAAACTTGGTAAGAACGACGAATCCATCCATTTACATGTAAGATTCCTTCGGATTACTCTACGAAACCTTAAACAAACCCTATTTCTGCATATTGTATGCATACCCTGGAGCCGAGATCGAAACTTGCCCTCGAGTTGACTACTCTATGTCAGAAACTTGGTAAGAACGACGAATCCATCCATTTACAGGTAAGATTCCTCCGGAATATTCTAATAAACCTTAAACAAACCCTATTTTTGCATGTTGTACGCATATCAGGCTTCGAGATCGAAACATGGCCGTGAGTGGACTACTCTAAGTCAGAAACTTGGTAAGAACTACGAATCCATCTCTTTACAGGTAAGATTCCTCCGGAATATTCTACGAAACCTTAAACAAACCTGAACTTCTCTGAAATTTATCAGATTTGAACATCATAGGTTCAAAGATTACTAGAGTTGGACCGGAGTTTTTCATTAGGATGAATAGAAAATAAATTTATCAGATTTGAACTTCACAGGTTCAAAGATTACTAGAGTTGGACCTGAATTTCTCATTCGGCTGAACTGAAGATGGAATTTATCAGATTTGAACATCACAAGTTCAAAGATTACTAGAGTAGGACCTGAGTTTCTCTTTCAGATGAACTGGAGATGAAATTTATCAGATTTGAACATCACATGTTCAATGACCAGACTACCCTTATCAGAATTAAGTAATATAAATATTACAGACTTTGAAAATGACCATATTACCCTTGATGGAAATAAGTGCAATAAATATTATGGAGACCGTGAAAATGACCAGACTACCCTTATCGAAAATAGGTAAAGAAAATATTACAGACTATGAAAATGACCATATTACCCTTATTGGAAATAAGAGCAATAAATATTATGGTGACTCTGAAAATGACCAGACTACCCTTATCGAAAATAAGTAAAGAAAATATTACAGACTGTGAAAATGACCATATTACCCTTTGTGAAAATAAATGCAATAAATATTATCGAAACTTTAATAATGACCAGACTACCCTTATCAGAATTAAGTAATGTAAATATTACAGACTTTGAAAATGACCATATTACCCTTGATGGAAATAAGTGCAATAAATATTATGGAGACCGTGAAAATGACCGGACTACCCTTATCGAAAATAGGTAAAGAAAATATTATTGAGACTATGAAAATGACCATATTACCCTTATTGGAAATAAGTGCAATAAATATTATGGAGACGTGAAAATGACCGAGACTACCCTTATCGAAAATAAGTAAAGAGAATATTACGATTGTGAAAATGACCATATTACCCTTTGTGAAAATAAATGCAATAAATATTATCGAAACTTTAATAATGACCAGACTACCCATATCAGAATTAAATAATGTAAATATTACAGACTTTGAAAATGACCATATTACCCTTGATGGAAATAAGTGCAATAAATATTATGGAGACCGTGAAAATGACCAGACTACCCTTATCAAAAATAGGTAAAGAAAATATTACAGACTATGAAAATGACCATATTACCCTTATTGGAAATAAGTGCAATAAATATTATGGAGACTGTGAAAATGACCAGACTACCCTTATCGGAAATAAGTAAAGAAAATATTACGTGATCGTGAAAATGACCATATTACCCTTTGTGAAAATAAATGCAATAAATATTATCGAAACTTTAATAATAACCAGACTACCCATATCAGAATTAAGTAATGTAAATATTACAGACTTTGAAAATGACCATATTACCCTTGATGGAAATAAGTGCAATAAATATTATGGAGACCGTGAAAATGACCAGACTACCCTTATCGAAAATAGGTAAAGAAAATATTACAGACTATGAAAATGACCATATTACCCTTATTGGAAATAAGTGCAATAAATATTATGGAGACCGTGAAAATGACCAGACTACCCTTATCGGAAATAAGTAAAGAAAATATTACAGACTGTGAAAATGACCATATTACCCTTTGTGAAAATAAATGCAATAAATATTATCGAAACTTTAATAATGACCAGACTACCCTTATCAGAATTAAGTAATGTAAATATTACAGACTTTGAAAATGACCATATTACCCTTGATGAAAATAAGTGCAATAAATATCATGGAGACCGTGAAAATGACCAGACTACCTTTATTGGAAATAGGTAAAGTAAATATTACAAAATGTGAAAATGACCATATTACCCTTAATGGAAATAAGTGTAATAAAAATTACGGTGACTGTGAAAAATGACAAGACTACCCTTATCGGAAATAGGTAAAGTAAATATTACAGAATGTGAAAATGACGATATTACCCTTAATGAAAATAAGTGCAATAAATATTATGGAGACTGTGAAAATGACCAGACTACGTACCTTATCGGAAATAAACAAAGAAAATATTAGAGACTACGAAAATGACCATATTACCCTTAGTGAAAATAAGTGCAATAAATATTATCGAAACTTTAATAATGACCAGACTACCGTTATCAGAAATAAGTAATATAAATATTATACTTTGAAAATGACCATATTACCCTTGATGGAAATAAGTGCAATAAATATTATGGAGACTGTGAAAATGACCAGACTACCCTTATTGGAAATAAGTAAAGTAAATATTATAAAATATGAAAAATGACCATATTACCCTAATGTAAATAAGTCCAATAAATATTATGGAGACTGTGAAAAATGACAAGACTACCCTTATCGGAAATAGGTAAAGTAAATATTATAAAATATGAAAAATGACCATATTACCCTAATTTAATTAAGTCTAATAAATATTATGGAGACTGTGAAAAATGAAAAGACTACCCTTATTAGAAATAGTTAAAGTAAATATTTCAGAATGTGAAAATGACCATATTACCCTTGATGGAAATAAGTGCAATAAACATTATGGAGACTGTGAAAATGACCAGACTACCCTAATTGGAAATAAGTAATTTTCAGAGAAGGCTTCACGCTGTTTGCGGCTCAGTCACTTGAGCATTACTTTTTGAGCATTATATTTTGTTTTACAACACTTATGAAGGGTTGTCATAAAGTTAGTGTATAATTAGTGTATTAAAGAACCACAAACTTAACAGAACATGTTATAGTGTAGGATGGTTAGTGGTGTAGACTTCCACGCTTGAGGCTCAGGATCGAATCCCCCAACCTTATTTTTTCCAACATTATATATTTTTACTTCAACAACACTTATAAGTGTTGTTGTAGCTTTCTATTTAAAAAAAGAAAAAAATATCAAAGCTTGTGAACTGAAAGGGTGGTTGATGAGTTAGACTTCCATGCAGTAGGTTCATGTTCGAATCTCCCCTCTAACATATTTTTCAGTATTTTCAGTATCATATTTTTGTGTACTTCAACAACACTTATAAGTGTTGTGATATGCTAAGTTACTACATATATGGAACAACGTCGTTATAGCTAAATGTTGTCACAACTTTTTTGCTTAAGGAGTTGTCGTTTGGTTTCCTAGCGCAACCCCTTGTTTCCTAAGGGTTGGAAGTGATGATATACGACAACTCTTCCTTTGAAACCAGTTGTAAAATATAGGACTTTCTACAATACTTAGCGAAGCGTTGTAAATCTCCAGTTGTAGATGTATATTTTTCCTGTAGTGATAGATTATCTAAACAAAGCATAACCTATCTAATTGAATCACAACTAATTTTATCGAATCATAAATCAATTCAAAATAAGTGCAAAAGTCAAATAGAAAATAGAATAAATCCACCCATGTGTGAAGTTCGGTTTCCTCCGTCGACCCAGTGTAGGGGTTTAGCTACTCATGATGTAGACACTCTCAAAATATTTTTTATATAGATCAAATGGTGTTTACAATGAAGAAAAGGAGAAAAATAACATAAACCGGGAATTTCCAACGCTTAATAGGCGTTACAAACTCGCCGTTACAATCTGCAAAGCTGATGTTACAGAAACTATATTAGGAAAATGTCGTAGAAGAACTGTCACTAAGATGAGAAATGTGACAGTTCTAAAATGACAGACCTTTTAATGTCGTCTGTGTTCTTCTTCTTCTACCTCTATGCAGTAGCAGAGAAGTTTCTGCAACTTCTCCTCTTCCACTCTGTAGCCTACCAAACTCTCGATATCCCCTCTCTTCTACCCCATCGACCTATTTATACTCAACATCACTGAAATACTCCGAGTTGAATGCGAATAATCCTTTAATAAATTTGATATTATTTTCCACCATTCTCGGGATTTTATTCTCCTCCATTATGCCCTTCGCGTCCCTGGTTGTCTCAAAGAATTTCATAAGGTAGTTTTAAACTTGCATAGAATATCTCCCGGGGATAAAAAATGTATAACATCAAATAATCTTCAAAGAATATCGAAACTCTCTATTTTATTCCACGCGTGTAAATATCCTTCTTCCTTCGAAACAAAGCCAACTACCATCCCTGGATAGGTGTAACAGGGTGATAACAATCCAAACCTGCGATCAAATCTCACAAAATCTTCTCCAAAATAACTACCAAAATCCCGTGAATACCTCCTCTTTCTATTTCCAACTTGACACGAAATCTTCCCCTTTATCTCGAAAATTCTTGACTTACCAATCATGTATTTAAGTAACAGGATGGTATACATTCAAATCCCCGATTAAGTCTCATCAAATCACGTGTAATTTCAATCCAGATTAATTCGCCCTTTGAAACTACTTTTCCCGCCAAAACTGTTCTTCCATGTTTTCATCAACCGGTGATTATCCAACCAAAGTTAACTGAATCAGAGCACATTATCATCTCTGTTTAGGCTCTAGGAACAAACCCATTTGATTTCAGCCATTGAATCTCCCTCTAACTCCTCCAAAAGTCCAACCCTAATTCTGCTCTATTAAAACCAAATTTCCAGCCAAATTTCAAATTCAAAAGGTTGAAGAAGATATCCCCTTAACTAGTACAGGTGTCCCTTTAGTAATTTTGGTGTAAATAGTAATCTCTGGGGTACGAATAACCACAGGTTCCAAATAACAAAGAAGGTACCCCTTAGCAACTGGACACCCCTCAGTAATTGAGGTGCCCCTTAACCGACATTGAGAGTCCAAATAAGACGTGTCCTCCGGGGTACAAAAACCACTTGTCGAGCAACTTTCTCCATCAGAGCTTATTTGACAAAAACACCTACAAACAAGATTATTAGTGATAAATTGAGTCATAGCTAATGTATTTATGGGTGAAAATGCGCCGCACTTTCGTGCTCATCATACGCTTCCCTGAAGGGGAAATCAGGTGGATTATAAGGACGACATCCTCCATTAAGGAGCTGAATTGTGTCAAAAGATGTCAATATCATGGGACTATATAACTCAAACTAGAGTATAGACCTATCGTATTGGCGAATAAAAATATCCTGTAGAGGCAATAATACGAATGATGATAAGGCGAGATCAATGGGTCATTGCGCGAGAGCGTAAATACCTCCTGCGATTTCGTCGTACAACCAAAATGAATACCCTGGGGCAACAATAAGTCCTACTAATAGGGGAGGCCGACTAAGACCTCTATTTAGGGAGGCTCAATAAGACCTCAAGAGCAAATACCAATGACCATATTAACATTGTTTTTGCAGGGTGAAATGGAACAGATAGCCTACTAAGGTATCATCAAAAGAAAAAGGAAACCATGAAGGTAAAAAGGAGACTTACTATGGTATTTAATAAAAGCAATCATACTCCCGCGAATAACAGGGGAAAGAAGGGGATTATAAACAAAACAAGGATATGATATTCACATTGGCATGATAGATTTATGACAAGCATAATCACTATATTCGCATACATGTGATAGACTGATGCACATTTTATTATTACACGAGATTCATTCATTTTCTTATTACGTGAGATTCATTCATTTTATTATTTTGCGAGATTCATACATTACTGTATTCGCTCCTAAGAATTATCCTAAGCTAACATAAGTTGTTAGAAAGGAAAATATTTGTATTTTGGTAAGTAGGAAGGAGAATAGTGGAATACTTTAAAGGAAAAAAGAAAGAAAGGGGGAATATATTAAAAGAGGAAGAACAATTAGTATGTACAAAGAAGAGCTTATGGTAAAAAGAACATGAAAAAAGGGGACGACTATTCCTCCATTAAGAATAACTCTATCACCAAAAATGTGTGATAGATTTAATGTGATGATGATGATGATTCAATGTAGAAAATACGATATCAAATACTTAAAAGAAAAACACAACTACACTCAAAACAAACTCTCTTCAATTGATGTAATTAAAACTCATGGATTAACAGCCTATTTATATGTTTACAAACTTGAGTCTCAAGCAATAAACACTTACCTAACTTAATCAACTCTAATGAGAAACTTTTAGACAATTCTTACGTAAACAAACTCTTAAAACCAGTAATACTTGCAACCCAAGCCAACTTCTATAAACCGTACCATGGATCAACAACTCTTGTTGATCCATTCATTTCATGTCAACCATACCAGTTGACCCGACCATATTGGATCAACTATCATAGTTGATCCATACTGCTTTCTTCATATTATATCAACAACACATGTTGATCCCTTCTATGTTCTTTATATTATCTTGGTTTATTCTTCAACACCCTCCCTTAAACCAAGATACTGTATGCTAATCATACCAAGCTTTCCACATAGGTAAATGAAAGTGTTAGACTTCAAAGACTTAGTGAAAATGTCAGCCACTTTCTCTCTACTTTCAACAAACTCCACAGCTACTTCTTTGTTACTGACTATCTCTCTGATGTAATGATACTTAATATCAATATGTTTACTTCTCCCATGAAACACATGATTCTTGGTTAGTGATATTGTGGACTTGTTATCACAGACTATTGTTGTTGGTGTCTTCTGTTCTTGAAATAAAGACTTCGGCATCATTCTTAACCATACAGCTTGTGTAGCACAGTTGCTAGCAGCTATATATTCATCTTCTGTTGTAGTCAATGCAACAACTTGTTGCTTCTTAGATGACCAAGAGAAGAATCCATTTCTCAACTGAAATCCATAACCTGATGTACTCTTCCTTCCTTCTGTATCTCCAGCCCAATCACTATCTGTGAAACAAACCAACTTTGGATCTTCTGAGATAGTATAAAATATTCCTATACTTGTTGTTCCTTTTACATACTTTAGAATACGTTTTATAGATTGTAAATGTGATTGTCTAGGAGCTTCCATGAACCTACTAACCAAACCAACTACATACATGATATGAGGTCTTGTAGCAGTAAGATATCTTAAACATCCAACAAGACCTTTAAAATCTGTTGAATTCACAAGATCTCTTGATCCATCTTTTGTCAACTTTAGTCTTTCTTCTACTGGTGTTAAGATTGGTTTACAATTATCCATTTTAAAATGCTTCAAAATTCCTTCAGCATACTTTTGTTGATTAATAAAAATTCCTCTTTCAGTTTTTTGTACTTCAATACCAAGAAAATATGACATCAAACCAAGATCTGTCATCTCAAACTCCTTCACCATATCCTCCCTAAATTTATTGATCATCTTAGTACTATTTCCAGTAAATATGAGATCATCCACATATAAACACACTATGATATGATTTCCAAGACCATTATCTTTCAAATATAAAGTATGCTCATGTGGACATCTTGTAAAACCTTTCTTGAGAAAATAAGAATCTATTCTTGTGTACTAAGCTCTTGGTGCTTGTTTCAAACCATACAAACCTTTGTTTAGCTTGTATACTTTATTCTCCTTCCCTTCCATAATGTAGCCAGCTGGTTGCTCAATATAAAATTCTTCTTCCAATACTCCATTCAAGAATGCTGACTTTACATCCATCTGAAAAATCTTCCATTGGTTTTGTGTAGCCAAAGTAATAATCATCCTTACTATATCAAGTCTTGCAACTGGTGCAAACACTTCTGAATAATAAACTCCTTGTCTTTATAATTAACCTTTAGCAACTAACCTTGCTTTCAGTCTTTCAATCTCTCCATTTGACTTGTACTTTGTTTTGTAAACCCACTTAACTTCAATAGGTTTCTTTCCTGGTGGGAGTGTTGTCAGTTCCCAAGTGTTATTCTTCTCAATTGACTCCAATTCTCCGTTCATGGCTTGTATCCAACCTTGTTCTTTAGATGATTCTTCATAAGCTACAGGACCACAATCTCCAAATAATGCAAAGTTCACCATATCATCATCATCTTCATCATCTCTTATTAAAACATAATCATTTAACCTAGCAGGTATGACATATTTTCTTCTTGGTCTTGTATTTTCTTGTTGTTTTATTGTTTCAGTTATTGCTTCTTCATGTTGTTCTTCCACATTGTCTTGAGCTTGCACTTCTTCTTCAACTTTAATTGGAACTGTTCTGACAGCAGCAGGTGGATCAAGAGTCCTAGTTGATCCAATGTTATGAGGATCAACACTGGTTGTTGATCCATTATTCCAATTCCATTGTGAATATTCATCAAATATCACATCTATACTTATAACTATCTTTCTATTTTCTGGATTATATAGCTTGTATCCTTTAGTCACTCAACTATAACCAACAAGAATACATTTTTCACTCTTATCATCCATCTTCTTTCTCAATTCTTTTGGCACATGTGCATATGCAATGCACCCAAAAATTCTCAGATGTCTTACACTTGGTCTTACTCCTCTCCATGCTTCTTCTGGTATTTTGTTATTCAAACTATTTGTAGGACGTCTGTTGAGTAAATACACAGCTGTGTCAACTGCATAACCCCAAAAACGTTTTGGTAAATCTTTTGTTCTTCTTATTTTTCTTGCTATCTCCATTATGGTTCTATTCTTCCTCTCTGAAACTCCATTATGTTGTGGTGTATATATTGATATTAGCTGATGTTGAATGCCATGCTCTTCCATAAACTTGTCAACAACAGTGTACTCAGTTCCTCTATCAGTTCTCAAAATTCTAATACTCTTACCAATTTGTTTCTCAGCATAAGCTTTGAAACTTCTAAAAGCATGAAAAGCATCACTCTTTTGTTTAAGAAAATATACCCATGCTTTCCTGCTAAAATCATTAATGAAAGTTATGAAATAATTATTACCTCCATGTGAAGTTACTTCAATAGGACCACACAAATCACTATGGACAATCTCCAATTATTGATCAGCTCTTCTGGGTTTGTTGACTGGGAATGGATCTTTGTGCTGCTTGCCAAAGATGCAATTTTCACATCTTGATTCTGGAAGTTCAATGAAAGGTAATCCTGACACCATCTCCTTCTTTGCTAAAGTTTGCAAACTGTTAAAGTTTACATGTCCCATTCTCTTATGCCGTAACCAAGAATCATTATTCATACTAGTATTGTAACAAGTTTCCTTATGATGTTGAATATTCAAAGGAAATAACCTGTTCTTTGTCATCTGACTTTAGATACCAACCTTCTTCTTCTATCTCTGATGAAGCATAAACCTCTGTAAATATTGATGTAAACCAGGATCATAAAATACATCCATGATGTATTCCTTAGAACCATTCTTGAGAACAATTCCCATTCTTCCTTTTCCCATGACTGGAATTGTTGAACTATTTCCAAACTTCACTGTGGATCTTACAGACTCATCAAAGCTTTCAAATAAATCTTTTCTGTCACACATATGATTGCTGCAACCTGTATCAAAGCGCCACTTATGTTGAGGTTGTTCTTTAGATGTATGACAAGCTAGTAACATGTTTTCAGCTTTCTGCTCTTCTGCTTCTTCTTCTTGTTAACTTTCAGCAATATTAGCTTTGAAATTTGCTTTGTAGTTATTGGCAACAGTCTTTCTTGGTTTTGAACACTCAGTAGCAATATGTCCAAAGTATCCACAATTATAACATTATATTTTTGATTTATCATATGGGTTTTTGTAATTTCCATTATTTGATCTACCTCCATTATTGTATCCTCCAGCATTAGATTTTCCTTGATTACTTCTCCAACTAACTTGACTACGAAGTGCTTCTTCAACTTGTTTTGCAGCTGCTGTTTTCTCTAACAATCTCAGTTCATAAGCTTGTAATGAACCCAACAACTCATTAAGAGTAATGGTTGCAACTTTGTTGCATTCTTATATAGCAGTAATCTTTGATTCAAACTTCTCAGGCAAGCTTCTTAAAATATTCTCTACAACAGTTGAATCTTCTACAGTATCACCATTGGCCTTCATCTCATTGACAATGTTCAGTGTTTTTGAGAAAAATTCTGAAATTGTTTCAGTTGTCTCCATCTGTAGTAATTCATATTTTCTTTTCAAGGTTTGTAAGTTTGAAAAGAAACCGTGCAGTAGCTCATCAAAGCATCCCATGCTCTTTTCACATCTTTAATGTAGATAACTCTATCCATGGGAGATTCATGAATACCTTGATGAAGAATATAGGTAGCTTTAGAATTCTTCTTCTTGTTATCGGTTAACAGAGTTAGCGCAACTCCTTCTAGTACTACTACATCTGCTGGTTCAGCACCATCTTTCACAATATCCCATACCACCTTGTATGTAAAAATATTCTCCATATGCAACCTCCAATGTTCAAAGTTTTTACCTTCAAACATAGGTACCTTAATTGAACTTAAACTCATCATCTTTTTCAACTTAACTTCTCATACCCACAGCCCTAGAATCTGATACCAGTTCTCTGATACTCTAATATCAAAGACTTAAAAGAAAAACAGAACTAAACTCAAAACAAACTCTCTTCAATTGATGTAATTAAAACTCATGGCTTAACAACCTATTTATATGTTTACAAACTTGACTCTCAAGCAATAAACACTTTCCTAACTTAATCAAACTCTAACGAGAAACTTCTAGACAATTCTTACGTAAACAAACTCTTAAAACCACTAATACTTGCAACCCAAACAAACTTCTATAAACCATACCATGTCAACCCAAACAACTCTTTTTGATCCATTCACTTCATGTCAACCATACCAGTTGACCCGACCATATTGGATCAACTCTCATAGTTGATCCATATTGCTTTCTTCATATTGTATCAACAACACATGTTGATCCCTTCTATCTTCTTCATAGTATCTTGGTTTATTCTTCAACACTCAAGCTCATGAAGCACATTTAAATATTCATGCAATTTAATGATCGAATGAAAGATGATATTGGAGATGAGTATAAGATTCTATGCTCTTTGATTAAGTATGTGATTTCAATGATTTATTGGTGAAAATTCTAGGGCTATATGTCTATTCAACCATACAATGATAATCTGATGGATAATTGGATTCGAAGAGAATTAACATTGTTTCATTTTTCTCTGTCTGATTTGGTGTTGGTTGAATCAAATTTAGGAGTCTAAATTTATAATCACGCCGAAATATAGCATGGGAGGAGTATAGATGACCATGTGAATAAAATATCTAAGAATCTTTCTTTTTTCAATGAACGAAAATTTAGGAATTCCATATAAGTAGCTCTACTGTTGATACCATTCATTTTGATGTTGCTAAATTCATATTAACGATAATGGTGGAAAGTACCGGAAGAAAGAAGAATGCAAATGGAAACAAGACGTGAAAATAAGATAAAAGGACATAGGATGAAATAGAAATCAATTAAAAGGGGTATTTCTGAATTCATATATTTGCCAGCTGTAGTATTTTCAGGAAAAGATCAAAACAAGTTAATCAACGATGGAAAATATAATCTTACGGATAATAAGCTGCTTGCTTATTGAGCTGTCATGCGTAGCTGCGTGGAACAGCACTTCTCTACTGTAAATGAAAACTGACATAGCAGGATGCCTTTGAAAGAAGGCTGAGAAGGACGCATCAAACTCAGCAATTAACAACTGTCGAAAGAAAGATGCACAATTTCAAGGGGTGAAGAGAAAAAAAATTCTTCAAAAAATGTGTACGAGACTGCATGTTATCACCGGTATATGACATTGATAACCTTAATGGTAATGGTTGGGGCTTGGGACTTTCAAAGTCTTCCCTACGTTACTAAATTTCTACCTAACTCGCTGGTTTTTTGATGACCTGATCTTGGGTCCGTCCGGCAGTGTAGGGACAACTGTTGATGTCCAAATCACATGGTTGCCATGCAGCCAACCACCACAAAATAACCTTCATAAATTGGGGCCTATCACTACATGCTAAAATAAGACATTTTGAAGTAAAATGAGAAACCCCTTAGCCAATTATTTAATTTAATGACTAATTTTCCCTTGGCTAATTAGTGTTAATTAGGATAATTAATAGATATCTAATTAAGGTAATCCAAAATCAACCAACACTTAATTTAGAAGAAAAAAAAAAACCAACACTTCATCACGTGTCACTTATAGCATGTGATGTTCAAAGGCGTGGCTAAATCTCCATGACTCCATCACGTCTCACATATAGTATGGGTAGCTGAAAATCAACTTTCATGCGACAAAAACAAGGACACCACATCCCACATAAGCATCTTCATTTCTTAGTATTGACTACTAGTGCTAATGCTTCTTCTTCACTACCACCACTTACCACTTTCAAGATCAATCAATACATCATTTTGTTGTTTTAGATCCATTACAAAATTCGTCTTCAAAAAAATTAAATCGAGAAATCAATTGAAACCAACAACAAAAAGGCAAATGAAATGATAGGGGCAGAGGAGGAGGAAAGTGTAGATCCAAATAAGGCCAATCACTGGTGTTTTGATTGAATTTGAAATTGAAATGAGATGGTTTTTTAAATTTTAGGTAGAAGATTAATAATCAAATGGGCTCTGTTGAAATGAGATGGTTTTTTAAGTTTTAGGCAGAAGATTAATAATCAAATGGGCTCTGTAAAATGGAAAAGGGATTTCAAAGCCGTAACCTTTAAGTAAAATGGAAATGAGATGGAGGCTTCATCATAGATATAGATTAATGAGATTGACGATAATGGCAAGGGCCAGAGCTATTGAATTAGTGATTGAGATAATAGTGATTTGTGTTGTGAACTATTGAATTAGTGATTGAGAAATTATTAAGTGGGTTTTGAGATGGAGAACCATATTGGCAGCAGTAACAAAAGTGATTGTGGTGGTGTTTGTCTTGAGTCTTTACAATGGTTTTGTTTAGTGTAATCATACTGTTTTTGGGAAATTAAATTAAAGAGGTGTTGGTACTGGGTGGAAAATCCGTATTTGTTCATGATTGATATAATCCGATTATGGTTAGAAAAGTTGACAGAAAAAAATTAACTCAAAATCGGGGGATATGTTGATACATATATACTGATTCTAATTTTTTTTTATTTTTTTTTTGATACCCAAATTAAGAATCTGTTTATATATGGCTACATATCCCCCGATTCTGGGTTTTCACGATATTCATTTTTGAAGAAATTTCTTTAGTTCTACCTGATCTCAGATTGAATTCGAGCTTGTTCGAGTGTGAATTTATTATACTGAGACTGGGTTTTAGCCATCACATTTAATTTGGGAGTTTTTTTAATTGTATTTTTTTTTCTTTTTTTGTAGTTGTTCATGGTGTGATTTGTAGTTTTTGTGAAGGAGGCGGTGATGATTATAAGAGTGAATTAGGTTTTAGTATTTTAGAGTAAGGTTATTTGGTAATTTCATCTAATTTTTAAACACCCTCATCATTATTTGAGGTGGAAATAAAATTTTCATATGCCCCAATTAAGTGGCATAGGCCCCAATTTAGCCATGCAAAATAATATTGACATGATTGTAATGTGTTGTACCCAATTTAGCCATGCAAAATAATATTGACATGACTGTAATGTGTTGTACCCGTACGTTGTGCTGTGTCGGCAAACTTTTTTTGTTTTTGTTTTTTGAAGCATGATATACATAGTTTGAAATCACTTGGGAATCAAACCTTGCAAAGAAAAACAATTACAATAAATTAGTAAAAAAAAAGGGTCATAAATATATATTATTCAAAGTCTTTAAATTTGCTGGAGGAAAACAGAAGGAACCTTGAAGTCGTTTAAAAAAATCCACCAAAACCAAAACCTAAAAATAAAAAAAAATATAACAAGTTAATTTGAGGAAATGAAAATAAAGAAAAAAATAGGCACGTAACATAAGTATTATGAAATCAGCATGAACACCTGTTTGGTTTTTTTAGAAGTCCATTATAAGGGGTCCAAGAGTTTGGTTTTGATGACTCCCATGGTTTCAAATGTTCTAAATGTAGATGAGGGGGACGGGGACCTAATCTATATTAAAAATGCAAAGATACCCTTTGATAACAAACCTAATTACCAAAACTAAACCTAATTAAAATAAAAACCTAATTAATATATTTAACATATTATTCTAATTGGTTAATTAGTTAACTTATGGTCTCATTACCCTCCATGTTTAGAATCTCGATCCTCATTACATAACTCCCTAAATCAAATCAATGATTGTGATTAAAATGTTAAGTGAGTGTGCACAAATTCGAAAAACCCACCCCTCTTTTATACCTTTTAATGGCATCAATAGGTTTGATTTGTTTAAATTAGGGTATTAAATGTTAGTTTCAGATTTGAATACGGTTGGGAACAATGATTTCCTAACCGTAAATAAGTTCTATGGTTGGGAAAATATGAACTCCCAACCGTATATAATATTTACGGTTAGGTTTCCTAACTACATTAAATTTTGAAAGAAAAAAAATTCCATATTTTTTCCAACCGTAGGTGGTTAATCTTCAAAAAATTCCAACCATAACTTATCCTGACTTTATCTACTGTTGGGAAAATATGAAATCCTAGCCATATATCCTATTTATGGTTAGGTTCCTAGCCATATGTTTTACTGTCTCCATATTATTATTTTTTAATTATTTTTTCAAACAGTAACTATAAATTAATTTATTAGTCTAATCTAATCACTAATCTTACTTAATTTAGTTAATCTAATCATTATCACTAATTAATTTGGCATATTCTAGCCATTATCAAAATTAATAGGATAAGGGGTTTTGTTGATCGCTATTTGATGATCCGGTTTTGTCATCTTGTGAGCCCTCAAAATCAAAAACTTAGAGCCCCTATAATAGATTTTTTTTTATTCCCACTAGACTTTGCTAGAAAGAGGAGACAAATGAGATGTAACAAGTTTACACTTCCTTTATTCTAGTCAACCTAGACAAATATTGGTAACAACATTGTAAAGGCTATTGAAATTAGGTTGTAGGTCTGTACATGTTATATTTAGGAGTTATTAAATTAATAAAATAGGAAATACCAATTAGTCGTAAGAATAATATATTAGAGTTAATTTGTTCCAGTTGACCCATTCAACTTTCTGTTTGGTCCTTTTTCAAAATATATTTTACTGTTTGGTCCTAGAAATTATTGTTTGGTCCTAAGGTGATGTCATGCATGGATGATGTAAATGTCGTTTGGTAGTGACAGAAGTACCCTTTTGGGACCATATATATAGGAAAAGTTAAGAGAAAATATCTCATTTTTCAGATCTACTTTCTCTCTCCTTTTTTATTTCTTTTCTGCTGCTGTTTTATTTGCAGATGACAAAAATGGTGAAGAATTTTTTTCTAGGGTTTTTATAAAGATAATGAGGATTGATTATGGAAGATGATGAGATTTATTTCTGCAGTTGATTATGAAAATTGTTTATAAAGATGATGAAGATTGATTTATGAAGAATTTCTTTTTGCTGCTGTTAAAGACGATGAAGATGATGAGATTTTTGGATTTTTGCTCTTTTGCTGCTTTTAAAGATGATGATGACGATAACGATGATGAACACGAACTCATGTTTTGATATGTTGTTATTGAATAATGGACTTATTTCGTATAGATCTATGTTTGTTTTCATCATTTGTTTTTATTTTTTTTGTTCTTTTAGATCTTATTTTGATGATTTAGGTTTTGTTTATGCGTTCATTTTTATGAATGAATCCTATCCTTTTGTTCAAAAAAATGAAATTTGATTAGATTTCATTTGAAAGAGTGAACTCTGATTTTTGTTCATTATAATGAACTTAGATAAGGTGTTCATTCGAAAGAATAAACTATGTTTTTGTTCATAATAGTAGAATTTTTGTTGTGTGATCATTTAAAAAAATGAACTCTATTTTCTTATCGGTTTTATTAGGTGTTCATTTGAAAGAATGAACTTTTGTTTTATGGTTATAATAGTGGAGTTTTTGTTGCATGTTCATTTGAAAGAATGAACTCTGTTTTCATAGGTGTTCATTTAAAAGAATGAACTCTATTTTTATGTACGTTTTTATTAGGTGTTCATTTGAAAGAATGAACTCTTGTTTTTTGTTTCATAATAGTGGAGTTTTTGTTTTGTGTTCATTTGAAAAAATGAACTCGATTTTTTGTTCTTAGAAACGAATTTTTTATAGAGTGTAATGAATTTCATTGGATATAATGAAGTGTAGAGTTTTCATGAAACAAAATGAACTCAAATCTACAAAAGCCCTGATAGTTCATCTTACAGAATGAACTGCTACAAGTAGGAATTAACACGAAAGGGTATTTTTGTCTGTTTTATATTTCAAATAATTATGGACCAAACATGAAACGAGTTTTCCCAAAGGACAAAACAGATTCGGGACCACTTTAAAAAGGACCAAATGATTATTTCCCATAAAATTAAGGTTCTTTTACGTGTGATGCCCTTTCACATGTTGTGATTATAACTTTGTTATGTTGTGTTATCTTTGCTTTGAACGGTGTTATGTTGTGCCACATGTTGTGATGCTCCAATATGCCTATTAGTCTGGCATGGCACAAACAATAAGATAATATTTTGTATTTGTACTGTGCCAGATCACGTGCTGCACTATTCCGAGCGCCTCGTATATCTACTTTCTCAAACGTCATCAACTAAGACACGTCCTAAGTTTCTATGAGGTTCTATTTTTTCTTTGGTCTTTTTCGAGACCATGCCATGTATATTCAGTACTCATGGGCGTAGCTAGAGGTGTAAACTGGGACATGACAGCATGGACACAACCCAGAACGTGAATTAGCCCAGCATGGTACACTACAGGAAAAATATACATCTACAACTGGCGATTTACAACGCTTAGCTAAGTATTGTAGAAAGTCCTATGTTTTACAACTGAATTCAAAGGAAGAGTTGTGGTATATCATCACTTCCAACCCTTAGGAAACAAGGGGTTGTGCTAAGAAAACAAACGACAACTCCTTAAGAAAAAGTGTTGTGACAACATTGAGCTATAACAACTATGTTTTATAAGTGTAGTGACTTAGCCTATCACAACTCTCACAAGTGTTGTTGAAAGAGCACAAAAATATGATAACGGAAAATATGTTAGAGGGGAGATTCGAACATGAACCTACTGTATGGAAGTGTATGCTCATCAACCATCCTTTCAGTTCACAAGTTTTGGTTTTATTCATTTTTTTAAATAGAAACCTATAACAACACTTATAAGTGTTGTAGAAGTAAAAATATATAATGTTGGAAAAAATGAGGTTGGTGGGATTCGATCTTGAGCCTCGGGCATGGAAATCTACACCACTAACCATCCTACACTATCACAGGTTCTGTCAGGTTTGTGGTTCTTTAATACACTAACTTTATGACAACGCTTCATAAGTGTTGTAAAACAAAATGTAATGCCCAAAAAATAATGCTCGTAAATCGAGCAAAGAACAACGCGAAGCCTTCTCTGAAAATTACTTATTTCCGATAAGGGTAGTCTGGTCATTTTCACAGTCTCCATAAAGTTTATTGCACATATTTCCATCAATGGTAATATGGTCATTTTCACATTCTGAAATATTTACTTTACCTATTTCTGATAAGGGTAGTCTTGTCATTTTTCACAGTCTCTATAATATTTATTGCACTTATTTCCATTAAGGGTAATATGGTCATTTTCACATTTTATAATATTTACTTACCTATTTCCAATAAGGGTAGTCAGGTCATTTTCACAGTCTCCATAATATTTATTGCACTTATTTCCATCAAGGGTAATATGGTCATTTTCAAAGTGTAATATTTATATTACTTATTTTCGATTAGGGCAGTCTGGTCATTATTAAAGTTTCGATAATATTTATTGCACTTATTTTCACTAAGGGTAATATGGTCATTTTCATAGTCTGTAATATTTTATTTACTTATTTCCGATAAGGGTAGTCTGGTCATTTTCACAGTCTCCATAATATTATTGCGCTTATTTCCATTAAGGGTAATATCGTCATTTTCACATTTTGTAATATTTACTTTACCTATTTCCAATAAGGGTAGTCTGGTCATTTTCACGGTCTCCATAATATTTATTGCACTTATTTCCATCAAGGGTAATATGGTCATTTTCAAAGTATGTAATATTTACATTACTTAATTCTGATAAGGGTAGTCTGGTCATTATTAAAGTTTAATATTTATTGCATTTATTTTCACAAAGGGTAATATGGTCATTTTAACAGTCTATAATATTTTATTGACTTATTTCCGATAAGGGTAGTCTGGCCATTTTCACAGTCTCCATAATATTTATTGCACTTATTTCCATTAAGGGTAATATTTTCATTTTCAGATTCTGTAATATTTACTTTACCTATTTCCGATAAGGGTAATCTGGTGATTTCTCACAGTCTCCATAATATTTATTGCACTTATTTCATTAAGGGTAATATGGTCATTTTCACATTCTGTAATATTTACTTCACCCATTATTTAATGCACTTATTTCACTAAGGGTAATATGGTCATTTTCATAGTATAATATTTTCTTTACTTATTTCCGATAAGGGTAGTCTGGTCAATTTCACAGTCTCCGTAATATTTATTGCACTTATTTCCATTAAGGGTAATATCGTCATTTTCACTTTCTGTAACATTTATTTTACCTATTTCCTATAAGGGTAGTCTGGTCATTTTTCACAGTCTCCATAATATTTACTGCACTTATTTTCACTAAGGGTAGTATGGTCATTTTCATAGTCTGTAATATTTTTTTTACTTATTTCCGATAAGGGTTGTCTGATCAATTTCACAGTCTCCATAATATTTATTGCACTTATTTCCATTAAGGTTAATATCGTCATTTTCACATTCTGTAATATTTATTTTACCTATTTCCAATAAGGGTAGTCTGGTCATTTTCACGGTCTCCATAATATTTATTGCACTTATTTCAATCAAGGGTAATATGGTCATTTTCAAAGTATTGAATATTTACATTACTTAATTCTGATAAGGGTAGTTTGGTCATTATTAAAGTTTCAATAATATTTATTGCATTTATTTTCACAAAGGGTAGTAATATGGTCATTTTCACAGTCTATAATATTTTCTTTACTTTATCATTCTTACCAAATTTCCGGCTTATAATGGTCCACTCAGGGACATGTTTCAATCTCGGAGTCAGGTTATGCATACAATTTGCCAAAATAGGGTTTGTTTAAAGTTTAGGGGAATATCCCGAAGGAATCTTACCTGTAAATGGATGGATTCGTCGTTCTTACCAAGTTTCTGACTTAGAGTAGTCAACTCGCGGCCAGGTTTCGATCTCGGAGACTAGTATGCATACATTGTGCATAAATAGGGTTTGTTTAAGGTTTCGTAGAGTATTCCGAAGGAATCTTACCTGTAAAGGGATGGATTCGTCGTTCTTACCAAGTTTCTGACTTAGAGTAGTCAACTCGCGGCCAGGTTTCGATCTCGGAGACTAGTATGCATATATTGTGCATAAATAGGGTTTGTTTAAGGTTTCGTAGAGTATTCCGAAGGAATCTTAGCTGTAAATGGATGGATTCGTCGTTCTTACCAAGTTTCTGACTTAGAATAGTTAACTCGCGGCCAGGTTTCGATCTCGGAGACTAGTATGCATACATTGTGCATAAATAGGGTTTGTTTAAGGTTTCGTAGAGTATTAGAAGGAATCTTACCTGTAAAGGGATGGATTCCTCGTTCTTACCAAGTTTCTGACTTAGAGTAGTCAACTCGCGGCCAGGTTTCGATCTCGGAGACTAGTATGCATACATTGTGCATAAATAGGGTTTGTTTAAGGTTTCGTAGAGTATTCCGAAGGAATCTTAGCTGTAAATGGATGGATTCGTCGTTCTTACCAAGTTTCTGACTTAGAATAGTCAACTCGAGGTCAAGTTTCGATCTCGGAGCCTGGTTTGCATACAATATGCAGAAATAGTGTTTCCTTAAGGTTTCGTAGAATATTCCGAAGGAATCTTACCTGTAAATGGATGGATTTGTCGTTCTTACCAAGTTTCTGACTTAGAGTAGTCAACTCGCGGCCAGGTTTCGATCTCGGAGACTAGTATGCATACATTGTGCATAAATAGGGTTTGTTTAAGGTTTCGTAGAGTATTCCGAAGGAATCTTAGCTGTTAATGGATGGATTCGTCGTTCTTACCAAGTTTCTGACTTAGAATAGTCAACTCGAGGCCAAGTTTCGATCTCGAGCTGGTTTGCATATAATATGCAGAAATAGGGTTTCCTTAAGGTTTCGTAGAATATTCCGAAGGAATCTTACCTGTAAATGGATGGATTCGTCGTTCTTACCAAGTTTCTGACTTAGAATAGTCAACTCGAGGCCAAGTTTCGATCTCAGAGCCTGGTATGCATACAATATGCATAAATAGGTTTTTTTTAAGGTTTCGTAGAATATTCCGAAGGAATCTTACCTGTAAATGGATGGATTCGTCATTCTTACCAAGTTTTCGACTTAGAGTATTCCTCTCACGGTCAGGTTCCGTTCTCGGAGCCAAGGTACGCATACAATATTCCAGAATAGGGTTTGTTTAAGGTTTCGGGGAATATTCCAAAGGAATCTTACCTGTAAATGGATGGATTCATCGTTCTTACCAAATTTCTGACTTAGAGTATTCCTCTCGCGTCCAACTCTAGTAATATTTCAACTTGTGATGTTCAATTCTGATATATTTCGTCCCCAGTTCATCCGAACGAGAAACTCAGGTCTAATTCAAGTAATATTTGAACTTGTGATGTTCAATTCTGATATACTTCGTCCTGAGTTCATCCGAACGACAAACTCAGGTCCAACTCTAGTAATATTAGAACTTGTGATGTTCAATTATGATATATTTCGTCCCCAGTTCATCCGAACGAGAAACTCAGGTCTAACTTTAGTAATATTTGAACTTGTGATGTTCAATTATGATATATTTTGTCCTCAGTTCATCCGAACGAGAAACTCAGGTCCAACTCTAGTAATCTTTGAACCCATAATGTTCAAATATGATAAATTTCATCTTCAGTTCACCCGAATGAGAAACTCAGGTCCAACTCTAATAATCTTTGTTTAAGGTATGCATACAGTATGTAGAAATGGGGTTTGTTTAATGTTTCGTAGAATATTCCGAAGGAATCTTACCTATAAATGGATTCATCGTTCTTACGAAGTTTTCTACTTATAGTAGTCCAGTCAGAGCCAGGTTTCGAGCTCAGATCCAGGTTAAGTCTCGAAGTTTCCAAAAAGGATGTGTTCAAGGTTCTGTGGAATATTCCGATTGAATCTTACATATAAATCGATGGACTCATCGTTCTTTTGAAGTTTCCGACTTAAAGTAGTTAACTCAGGAACAAGTTTCGATCTCAGATCCAGGTTAAGTATTGATGTTTCCAAAAAATAATATGCTTAAGGTTTAGAAGAATATCCCGATAGAAGTGACACATAAGCTCCATATTTACGAGTTTCAATGATATATCCTGCTAAATTTGGAGTTCAAAACCACTTCGGACACTGAGAGTTCATGGTTCCTATGCCATTGAGCCACACTTTAAGCTATAAGTGACACATGGGATCCATATTTACGAAGTTCGAATGGACATTGAGATTCATATTTATGTATTTCGATGATGTATCATGCTAAGTTTGAAGTCAGAACTCTCCCGGAGCTTCATACTTCATAGTTTATATGCCATTATACCGCATTTGAAGTTCGAATTGACATTGTGATTCATATTTATCATTTTTGATGATGTATCATGCTAAGTTTGAACTCTGAAACCCTTTTACAGCTTCGAACTTACTTCGTGACCGATGTGAATAATCGAAATTCAAACTCTAAGAACAAAGAGAAAGCACAAAGAAACACACCAATTATCGAATTCACTTCTTATTTTTCAGCTTCATTCTTATACATTTTTTGGATTTTTTTATATCAGAATGTCGATAACAATGTCCTAAATTTATTAATATTTTTTTTTGATTTTTTTTTCATGTCGAAGGTTGATAATAAACCGAATACATGAGTTCGTATTAGCACATAGAGAAACACAAATGCTTCAATCCGTATGAGCATCCCAAATAAGATATCAGCCGCAAGATTTCTTCTTGATCCGTATGAGTGAATCAAAAAAAACGTGGTCCGTCGATCATTTTAATTCACCAAATCCTTCTCAATCACTCGAACTCTATCTTTTTTGCTCTATCTTCATCACATCTCTTCTGCTCTCTTTTTTTTCCTCCTCTGCTCTTCGTCTCCTCCACACTCCACGGATCACCGACGGCAATACTTGAGAAAATCTAATTCACTCAACCCATATTTAGTATTTACTCATCAATGCCATCTCCTCTCCCTCTCTTCACCTGCTTCACCAAATATCTCTAACCGCCTCCCTCAGAAAATAAACCTCAAGATTTGTTAACCAGTAATATAACAAAGGAATCAGTTTCAGTTTGAATCAGAAACCCTACATCCTAATTGTTGAAGAAACGAAACCAAATCTCAAGATCGCTTCAAATATTTCAATTAAAATTCAAAATCGAACTCAAAATTCTTTCAATTAGATTACTTAACCAGTTTCTTTAACCAAATTAGATTTCTTAAACAGTTTCTTTAACCAAATTTCAGTAAAACCCTATTATTTTTTCAACCAAATCGAACCAATTTTTTCAACCCTAGTTGTGGAATTGAATTCTGGTGGTGATAGGAAGATGTTTCTGGAGCTGTTGGTGATGAATTATAAGATGAGTGTTGTTGGTATGATGTTGAGTTAATGGGTTTGACGGATTTGAGAAAAGAAAATACTAGAAGAGATGGGTTTGATTGATTTGGTCTTGAGTTTGAGATGGTTTTGTGATTGGTTGTGGATTGATTGCAGTTGGTATAATTTGGGGTGTGTTGATTGAAGAACAACTGGTGGTGTTCAATGATTCGAATTCGGGTTGCTGCCATCGATTGATGGTTGAATAGAAGAGTTTAGATATGAAAGAAGATGGGTTGTTGTCCAATTCTGGTTCGTACTCGATCTGAAATGGTGTTACTGGTGATGGATTGAAGTCGTATGAGAAGGTCTTGTATACAGTAATAGCCGGAGTTTAGAAGGTCATGAAACTGGAAGTCGATGATGTCGCCAATGGACAGAAAATAGAGATTGGAGCTGGGTAAATAAGTGGGGTTCACTCAAACTGGTGGTGGATGTCTCACTATCTTCATATGATGCCAAGAAACAAAGATGGTCCTGGCGGTGATGATACATATTCCAAGGTGATAATGCATATTCCTTAAATCTTCATTTTATCTGGAGGGAATATTGAATGCTTAAACTTATACTGTCTTGTTATAAATTTTTTTTTTTTGAGGCATGCTATTATAATCCCATTGGATGTGAAGTGAAGTTTTTTCAGCGATTTACCAATGTTTGTTCGCTTATGCTGAATGGATTGTGTTCTAGGTCCTTGCATGTTGATATTACAAAAAATGATGCTCATTATGAGAAAATGTTGGAAATTTCAAACAACAAGTCATCTCGAGCCAAGGTGATCTAGTTTCACTTTGATTTATAGTCATTTTCTTATGTTTTTGGAGTGAACATTATCTAATTCATTGTGTATGTAATTAATGCCGGAAAATAATGTTGTCTGATGATTATAAAGATCAGAGTTAAATGCAACAGGGGTTTTCTAATACAAGTATTTCAATAATACAAATGTACAGATTCTGTAATATATATATATATATTTGTAATTCTCGTTATCTGTTTTGGTGTAGTGAATTATTGAAGTTCACCATTCTTTGTTCATGTTATGTGCAGGAAAGCAGTACTATGGTCTTAGAGTATAGGTCACCAATGCAGGAGCTAAAGCAGTACCATGGTCTTAGAGTAGAGGTCATTGGTTCTTTATAAGGACTGAGGGATTAAAAGTAACATAATAACTCTGAGTTTGGTTGACATGGAGTCTAGTTTCCTCCGTTGATTTCTTCCTAAAGCTTCTTAAGATGTTGGGAAGGGTGGAATTGATATAGTAACTTGTATCTTCACTGGGAGCAGGTAAACTTTCTAAAAACTTTTTATTTGCTAAGAAAAAAAAAAGATCAGTTGATCATTTTTTGCATATGATAGTGGTGGTAGTTATTTTATGGGGCTTTGAATATATTAGCTTGTTTTATGATCTGGTGGCTAGTTAGGCAATCATATGGTCAGTTGTAAGCTTATTTTTGGTTGTCTGAATGGTCGGCAAGCACATATTCCAATTTACAAGATTGTAGACTTCACTAATTTTTCTTGCTTGCAACTGGGAGGCCTTTTAGATAGAATTGAAGTGTTAAATCTGGGCCCAATGAATTGTGATGATCAAGCATTTTGGTAGTTGAATTGAGATATTGTTCTTCAATTGAGGAAACTATTATATTACTCTAAACTTGCCTATAATAGATAATCCTTGTTACTGTTTCCATTCAACTTGAAGTATATCTACTTATGTTTTTGGTTCTTGATACAATGCAGAGCATAAAGAAATCTGAGTTCCCAAAAGAACTCGAACCAACAAATAGGAGGTCCTCAGTTCATGTTAATTGGAGAGAAGGAAATGGCCCTGTATGTATTAGTTCTACTTTTCAAGGATGTTATTCTTGACTTATTGTTTTTTGTTTTGGTTCTCCCATGTTTGATTGCTGTCTTTTTCTTATCAATTTTTGTTTCTCTTATTTATGAAGGAAGAGAAAGTGCAGAAAGTTGGATTTCAAGGGGTGGGAGGAACCTTAGGCAGCAGCAGTAATACTGTTTTCTCTGAGAAAACTTCATCTCTCATTACCCTCAACACATCCCCAGTCGTAGTTGTACACGATACGTTGCCATCAACCTCTATTCAACTGAGGCTAGCAGATGGAATATGAATGGTTGCATGCTTCAATTATCATCACATTGTTGGTGATATTCGTGCATTTATTGATGTGTCCAGGCCAGAGGGAGCAAGAACTTATCATCTGCAGTTGGATTGAGATTTGTTGAGAAGGGTGCTATTAGTATCAAGGTCAAAAACATGTTGGATTGGGATCCTAAAGGAAAGAATGGTCCAAAGACTCCATTTCTTGATGTTGTTACCAAACTAAGGTTGAAGAAGACTGTCAGGCCTTCAATGATGGCTCCTACCGAAATCGAAATGGCAGGTTCCCCTATAAATGATAGTAGATTGAATGAGATGCGGTTTCTAGATTCATTATGATTTGGCATACACTGTGTGTGTGATTACTGCTCGTGTGGATGATGCTTATGTCTAATGCCAACTTCAGAGTTCAAGTGTGTTAGTAATGATGTCGGATGTTTTATTACATAACCGAAGGATTGATTAGTGTTCTCATAGACATCTTCATGATCTTTTTGGAGTGTGTTTAGGAAACTAAACTTTTGTATCACTGCCATGTGTATGTTTAACACTAGTAGGTTAACTTGAACGAATATAAGTGTTGCACTGGCAGGTTAATGTGAAATAATTTTGGCAATTCAGTTTCAGCTATAAATTTTTTTTTTCAAAAATAGTTAAATGCACACAACTTCTAATAAGAGTTGTGTTCCATATTTCAACTACACAAATTAGGTGTTGTCCAAGATAGTTCTACAATTCTAATAAGTGTAGCGCAAATCTTATTCATAATACTAATAACAGTTGTTACACATTTCTACGATACACATCCCCAGTTGTCCAAGATAGTTCTGCAATCTTAACAAGTGTTGTGTTACATATTTGTACTATACGCATCCTTCGTTGTCCAAGATAGTCCTACAATTTTAACAAGTGTTGTGTTACATATTTGTACGATACACATCCTTCGTTGTCTAAGATAGTCCTACAATTTTAACAAGTGTTGTGTTACATATTTGTACGATACGCATCCTTTGTTGTCCAAGATATTCCTACAACACAAGCAAGGGTTGTGTTAGGCTTTAAAAAAAAATTCGAAAGAGAATCACAACTTTGGAAAAATATTGTCGAAATATGAATCACATCACCCTTTACAACACTTAGTCAAGTATTGTAGAAAATCTTGGACTTTCTACAATACCCCACCTACACAATACACAGAAAAGCGTTGTAGTAGGGTTACTACAACGCTAATATAGTGTTGTAAATGATGATTTTTCCCGTAGTGGTACAACACGTTAGCTTAATGTGCAGTGTTGGGTTAGCATAATAGGCACGGTGACACAACACATCACGTGGCACAGATAAGAACGTGGCACACCACGTCATAATATGTATAAAATACAACACATTTTTTTGTATATTTCACAAAAGAGTGTTTATTCTAACCATTTTTAACATTCTATCTTCCTTGTGTCGAATTACTTGTCTGATTGTGTTGCTCATGGTTATGGTTTGGGTGTCTTAGCTTTTACTATAGGAGAGCTTATTGATGATTTTATTTCTTTCTTCAAGCGTCTAAAGAATTGTTAGTTAGCAATGACGCTGGTAGTGGTTTATGAAGCTTTATTTTCCATAGGTTGGGTGTGGTTATTCAGAAAGGGGTTGGAGCTCAGCTTGTTGCTCGGCTACCAACCAAAGGTGTTGTAATCTGATAAGATAATTTAGATTATATATAATATCTAAATATGTTGAAAATATTTATTTTGAAAAATGTAAATTAAATGTGCCAGGCATAGCACAACACGCTCTCAAGCACGGCACAACACAACACGCCTTAATTTCTAACACGACACAACACGACAAAGCACGACACTTGGTACGGTGCGCTCGCCTCTTAATGGATGTGCTGGGTTGTGGCAGCACGCTTTACACCTCTGGGCGTAGCTACCCTAGAATTTATAAAATTACAGCAAGAGGTGTTAATTTGTTCGGTATTTCGGTGACATCATATATATATATAACTTAAAATTTTAAAAGGGGGAAAAATCTAATATGTTTTCTTTTGACTTTTGTTGGAAAAAGTTGCCAATATAATACGAGGAGAGTGAATATCATAATCGACCTGTTACCTAGACCTAATAATCAATGTAATATTTGACCACACCCGCCACATTAGGTCGCTCCATTTTGGAGTCCGATAGTTTTAGATACGGAAAATAAGTCATTTGTCCAAATATTTTTAAAACATGGTTCTAATGGACGAGTAAAAAAAAAAATGGGTGAAATGGACACAAAAAAAATAGCAAGGATGAAACTGGATTCATCCTTGCTTAAACTTAAAAAATAGCTAGGATAAAACTGGATATATTCTGATGTAAATTAAAAATAAGAAAAAGTATTTGAAAATGGGTAGAATGAAACTAGATACATCCTAGCTATTTTTATATTTTTGTCCATTTAAACAGTATCAAAATGTAGATATTTTTTTCACTTAAAAATTGTTAATTTTAATCTTTTTAACCAATTTTGTGTTTAAGATATTCTTTGTTGGCGTTATTAAATCATCCCCTCTTAATGGTTTCACTATTATATATTTTCTCTCTTTTGAGTTGTAGAGTTTGCTGAATAAGAGCGTGTGATCATTTTTGGGTCATGATCGATGTTAGACGCTGAAGTCAATGACGGCGGGAGAAATTGTCTAATGTTAATTGATAGAATAATTTGGTCTGAGTGATGACGGCGGGAGAAATTGATTGTGGAATTGGTGTGGTCAATTTTTAATAGGATAATATGGTCCGAGGCAGAAAAATATGTTGATTGTTGTGCTCTTCAAATCCTTTCTCACTCGCCCTCTTCTAGAACAAATTGGTACACTTTTTATGTCCGTAAGAATTACTAACGTGAGACTCCCGTAAACTGTGTTGTGAATGACGTGAACACTTTTTATGGTTCACTTGGTTACATTCTACTGTAGTTCGTTTGGGTAACAACTTACACACATCAAGTCACAAAATGACAGATTTTGATACCACCATCTTCTAGAACAAATTGGTACCGTATGTAGCTGCGCTGTTTGTACGACTATATAGGACATTATTAGCCATAATGGTGATGGTTGAAACTTTCGAAGTCTTCCTACGTTGCTAAATTTCTACTTTAATCGGTGCCACATAAAGCCACGTACATATTGCACATTGCCTTTCATTCATGGTTAACCCCACCCTATTGATGATCATCTTGGGTCCGTCCCATAGTTTGGGACAACTTTTTTCTCAAACTGCGGGTCACTCAATTAATATTCCTCCCAACCATGACAAATTAGTATAGACATGATTTTAATGCAGAGTATTTATCGTGTCTGCCGACGCAAAATTGTGACTGTCGTTTTGGGTTAACCGCAATTTTTTTTTATCTAGAAACTATGTACCCCGAAAACGAGAGTGGTGATCCCTTCTGGACGAATGGTGGTTCTTACCCGAATTCCACACAAAAAAAAAAAAACCCCCCAAAAAATACCTTCTGGGAAGAAATGGTCTAAACATGAGCACAAATGCAAAAGATGGAGATTCTTGGATATGGAAAGGAGTATTAGAAGGTATTCAGAACATTCAGAAACATTGTGAGTGGAGAATAAGGAATGGCAACAAAATCAACATCTGGGAAGACATATGGTTACCAAACCTTACTGAGAAGCTGACCAAACCTCCCAACTGCCCAAATAACATTCAGATGGTAGCACATTTAATGACAGATCAGAAAGACTGGAACACACAGCTCATCCAACATCTCTTTAACCCTGACATTGCTCAGGCTATTACTGACTCAACCATCCACTCAAGGGAGGAAGATAGTATACACTGGAATATTAACAACACTGGCAAATTCTCAGTCAAAGTTCTTTAAACAGCAAAAAAATGGAGAATCTATACAAAAATGACCAAGCAACAAGGAATTGGGGTGCTATTTGGAAGTTGGATGTAGCCCCAGCTATCAAGATCTTTCTTTGGAAATGTGCTCATGAAATCCTCCCAACCAATGCTAAAACTGCAAGTATTCTCCACTATATTGATCCCATATGCAAAATCTGCAGCTCTGGGGAGGAAACAATGACTCATATGTTCTTAAATTTCCCTGCTGCAACTGCTCTCTGGCAGAAAATGCTAGGGGTAAATCATGGTATCTTTGATCATCTCACACCTTTCATAGGGTGGTTTAATGAGTGGTTTCAAGATAATATCAATTCTACCAATATCTGCATTTATGCTACCACCTGTTGGTATATTTGGAAAGCTAGATGTGATCTAGTATTCCAAAGCATTGTCCCTAATGCTAAAGCTACCACTCTCAGCATTCAAAACCATCTATGTGATTATAACAGAATACACAACCTACCTCACTATCCATTGAACTCTCAGGATTCTTTTAATGATACTGAATACCAGATTCCACCTGCTAGAATAAATGTTGGGGATCAACAACACAGGCAGAATTATGGTTTTGTAATCAAAATCTGCACTATCAAGGACCCCAACACCACTCAATTCTTCTTTACGCTAACTATCACTGATTTTGTAGGAAACTTGGTTGATATGAGAGGACACTCAGCTCAAGGAGGGCAAAAAGGAACCACAGGAGGAGAATAATTAGCCTTTGGCTGGGCGGAGGAACATCAACATACAAATATTGTCATACAAGATGAAACTTCTGACATTCTGGAACATTTCAAGACACTCTATTTACAAGAAATCAAAGGGATATTCAGCAGGACTCACCACAGGGAGAAACAACTTTTGAATGAAGACAATGTCACACACATTAGGCCTGTAACATTTGTTTTAATAGGTCTCAAGATTATTAAAAGAACTCAAAACATCCAAGCTTTAACCTTGGCTACTTATTGTAAGAACTTAAGCAGTGGGTCTGAGGTTTGCCTAAACCAGGACTCTACTAGCAATACTATCAATATCAGTCCTTAGGTTATGCCTAAGTTTTCCTAAAAAAAAAAAAAAGATAGTGAGAGGGGTGAGAGGGGTGACTTTTCTCCAAGATTCACACAGAAGTTTTGTAACTGCGAACACATTTTATTGAAAGAAGCATATGGACGTATGGTCTTGATGTATGGACCCAATGTGACGGAAGCAAGAGTGGCTTGGGTGTGCTATCCACCCCATGTATCTAGCTAGTTTCTCAAACATCATCGACTAAGGCTTAGTTTGGTATTGTTGCCGCTTTTGTAAAAGCACATTTCTGTTGTGCGTTGCTGTGCTATGTTGTGAGAAAATGACAAAAACAGATAAAGTGTGTTTGGTAAAATATCAGATTCAACCATTGTTATTGTAGTAAATGACAAAAACAAACATATCTCTAATATAGTTTTATTCAATTTTAAATATAAATATATATGGTATTAAATTTGCTTATTGTCACTATTATTATGATTGTTAATTTAAAAAAAATATTTTACTTAACCATTTTCTAATATATACATATATAATTTTCAAACAAAAAATCAAACTATTATTTTTTTTATTGACATATTAAATGAAATGGTAGTTCGAAAATAAAAATAAAAATATTTAAATAATAAAGAGGAGTGTTCCATTGACTGGCTCTTAAATTACAGGATTTAACAAGTTGGTAATAACCGTTGGATGCCGACATAAGTATGGCCAAGATTTGTCTACCTAAATATGGGTTTCTCAATACCCGCAATAAAATAGTTGATCCTTTTTTCTCTCTTACGAAAACTCAGAGATCTTTTTAATATGTTTAGCACAAAAGTCTTGAGATGTAGATTGATTATTTCAAATCCATTATGGATGTAAATTAAATTTTGATCGATCTTCAAGATTCAATTTGGTAAAATTCTTGAAAATGATTATTGAATCGGTAGTTATTATTGAATAAGGTTCGAGATTGATGGGTTGTTCTTTCAACAAAAAATTGAGTAAATATCAAATGAAAATTGTGTTTTGTCTACGTATACTGTAACCTTGGTCCTAATGTTTTTCTTTGAAAAAACTTAAACTAGAAGTTGGTGAAAAGACGAGGGTACCCAAATATACCTCAATCTAAAAAAATTCCACCTATAATTGCTTTCTATGAAAGTGATTTTCTATAGACCGAGTCGAGACAACTTCGTGTGACCGTCTATGGATACGAGATCGAGACAATACGACTAAAAGATAACTTGCGTGACTGATTATGGATACAAGATCGAGACAATATAACAACGAAGTATGTTTGCTTGATGAATGGTTCGGACTTAACCAAACACAATAGGATTACTATCAAGTAAATATGAATTAACGTTTGTGTATTTTACTTCTATGATTATAATAAAAACAATTACAATTTCGTAAATAGAAAAGTAATAGACACAACAATATTTTGTTAACGAGGAAACCGCAAATGCAGGACCTTGTCCATAATTAAATACTCTCAGGATTAAGCCGCTATACAAAATCAAATCAACTTCGTATAGTTGAGACCAAGAAACTAAACATATAGTTCACCTAGTTCTATCTGTATCCCTATGCCTCCAACTTGTTAATAAGTCACGCACTTGGAACAATTCCTTTGGTTCATATTCCAAACAGTAAAGAAACAACAAATCTGTTTGGTAACAACTATTTTTAACCCCGTGATATGAGTTCGACAAAAGGCTCTTCCGTTTATCTCAATAAACTCCTTTGTCAGGTCCTTAGATTTTTCCAATAACAACTACCAAAGCAATTGTCCAGATATTGCAATCAATACTTTGAATCACAAAGAATTGTATTGATTCCTATCTACTCAGCTAATCAATCCAATTTATCACAAATATAAACTGATTATAGTTGGATCCTCTTTAACAGAAAAAAGTATTGTGCATACCAAAGATTATGAACCCAAATCTAAAATTTTATTCGTCTTCAAATATTCTTAGATCTTCAATAAACACTTGTTCACAATCAACTTGAATCTCTTGTGATCAATCACGCACATAACGGAGTCTGTTAACAATGAAGTATCACAAGATGTCTTTAGATCTACAAACAGTCTAAAGATACCCGTCGAAACTTCGATCTAGTTTGAGTGAATCTTATATTATAAGAGAAGATTATCAAGCATAAACAAACTAGGTGAAATCAAATTTCAACAACCGTTTGTTAATCAAATCAATCGAAAACTAATAATAAACAGCAATTATCTAGTTTCCCACCAACGGTACTAATAGAGCTTCGCAATCTCGAAGAAGTCTTTAAACTAAGCGGCCGTAAGAGATTTCGCCAAATTAGGTTAATTTCGTCTCCGAATAGGCGGCTCCACCAGTAAAAATACAACTAGGTAGTTTTTCTGGCTCTGAGGATCAGTTTGCTCGAAATGAAAACTTTGATATTTATAGACCAAGGAAGTTTGGACACCAAGGAATTTCCAAAACCAAAAATATTCTCAAGATATGCAATATATTCCAAATTCAGTTTCATAATTCCTAGAAATGCTTTGTCCCAATAATGACTGAAATCTCACTAGAAAATATCCAATTAGTAAATGCACATTACTAATTTTTATTTTCCAAATATAAAGTTAAAAACCTTAATTAAAAGATTCTCAATTTATTTTCGATCTGGTTTTTTTTTCTTTAGATATTAAGGAATATCTTTGAACAATAAAAGATAAGCGTTACTTCACATGTTCAAAGTATGTTGACATCTTTACTTTCTAAGTCCTCTTTCATACTCATAATCTTGGAATCCACACTTCCAAACAAGTTTAGAATTGGTTCATCTGACTTCCAAGAACTATGTGATTGATTATCCTATCAAATCACCAATCATGGGTTTAATGGTTCTACCAAATCAAGTTTCGGTTCTACCTTCCATGTGGGTACTAGAATTAGTCACTCTAGTTACCAAAACTTGGTTGACTAGGTATTAGGATCGGTTCCCACATATATATGGTATCTAACTTGTATTTGTTGCACATGTCCATAGGATCGGTTCCAAATATCTAAAAACATGTTGTGAATGTTCATAGGATCGGTTCCCAATATCTAGAAACTTGCTGCACCTCTTACAAGGATCGATTCCCCTTTGTTATCGGTTGTACCTCTTACTAGGATCGGTTCCCCTTTGCCTAAAGTTGGTCATACCAATAACACTAAATCGATCATACCATCTCAGGTGATTACTTAAGATCGGTTTCAGAAATAAAAGTCATACCAATACAAAAGTCAGTCCCTGTTAATAGTTTTACTAAGAACATTAGCATGTCATGACAGTTATACTAATCACACATATTGGTATTTTAAAAGATTTGTAATGAATAACAATACCAATAAGCCTAGCGATTTCCCTTTCGATTCACAAAACAAGTTCATGAATTTACTTCCTTTAAAAGATGTTTCCTAGGATTAAATCTTCAATTCATACCCATACATAATCACAATAGCATTCAAACGATTATGTCGATGTCTTATATACAAAGTTCAAAGGATAAGCGTTATACTTAATATTGCATTCCTTAATACTATGTCTAACTAGAGTATAGTCATTCATGGATTCACAATTCTGTTTTTAATATGCACGACTTGAAAGATACGTTAGGGAATGAAACAGTTCAAGTCAAATATTACTAACCTCGAGTGGAAGGATGATGTCGTCGTTGTAGCTCCTTACTTCTTCACATTCTTCAAATCTTCATGTAATACTTGTAATGTCTCATATCCTAATACTCTGAAGCTAACCTATACGAAGTTGAATCTAGTATATAATCAAGCGACTCTTTAAATGAGTTTTGATTCACTAAAATATGACAAACAAACTTGACATACCAACGCTTGGTGGGTTCAACCGAGCTATGCTCTAACAGATGGGAAAGACAGTAGTAGGTGAACAATTTGTGATTCTTTCATTGATTAAAAGATAACATGTAAAACCTAGGTTCTTAGGATCAACAAGTAATTCTTCTTTGGAATTATTAAAAGGTGAAAAAGAAAATTGCAACAATAAGGATTCATCCCTCTCCCTTAATTTTTATGTCTGATCGAATCATAAGATGATAAGAAGCATGTGAATATCATACGTAGCAAGGAAGAAGCATTGCAGAAGTTTCGTGGGAGATAAGAGATAAAGAGTCGGAGAAAAGAGTTTTGATCTCACTGTGGATATCGGGTACCCTACATTACTTGGATTTTGGTGGAAAAATCTAAACGGTCTTTGTTTTTTCATCCAACGATTGATATGGCCCTGTTAAAACTTGTAAAACAGGAGTCTGTCAGGGTATCCCTCCTCAAGAATAAAATATAATTAATACAAATTTATTGTATACAAATTTAAGGGTAACCTTTGTCATTTATAAAATAAAACAGGGATAAAAAAGATAAATCAAACATTAAATTTAAGTGGGACCAAAACTCATTCTTTTGTTTTAAAAGCTCCCCCTCCCCAGCTTTAAAAGGCTAAGGAATTTGGGAAGTGCTTTGGATTAAAAACACTTTAATTTTTTTTGTCAAACACTAATGTTAAAAATTATTTACATATATAGGTTTTAAAGTGCTTTAGGAAATATAAAAGCAGTACTGAGCCCAGCCTAAGCCTAAAAGTATATATGTTTTTTGTTGACACATGTTTGAATCTGACTTGGCCCCTGACTCGGCCCGAGTCAGATGTCAGATCGCTTGTTTTATTTTTTGAGTCAGATCTGATTCGTGATCTGAATCAGACCTAATACCTGACCCAAACCCATTTTAGTGAGGTAATAAAATACCCTTGACCTATTATTTGACTCAGATTACAACATGTCAATAAGTACGCTACATTAACATATTGCATCACACATCTAAATTGTAACTAACAATATTACAATATTCATGAGAATGATTTTTGTATCAGACATCTCCTTTTATGATTGTTCCAAGTACTTTGGATGCTAGCAAATGGAATATTTATGAAAATGAAAAAAACTAACAAGTCGTCTGGCTCTTTTCCATGTAAAGTTTAGCATTCTTAATGCACAAATTAGTTACCCAAGCTAAATCGGATTGCGTAGAAAGGCTGCACCTCGAGTTAATGGTGTTAGATCCAAAAGTTTGAAGCATTGAGATGGGGGAGGAAATTGAAAAAATACACATAATGTATTCCAGAAAATTTTCATTTTAATACTTTTATCCACGGAAGCCAATACATTTAATCAATCAATCACATAGTCTTGTAATCAATTGCGTGAAAAAATGATCAAGACGGGGTCTAGCATAAGATGTAACAGATTCCGTGATTTATAATGCTAAAAATACTGGTGAGATGATAATGCAGAAGAGCCGAATGACACTGATCCTCTTTCTTCTCATGTTAACCATAGAGTATCTCTTTGGCTTGCTTATATGAAACTTCTTGTGTTTATGGTCAAATCAAAATCTATATAATCGCATGCGTAAAGTCTACTTTTCTTTTGCTAACAAATTCATCAATGCAATTTCCAAAGAACTGATTAATCAATCAACATGGGATCTCAAATAGAAAAAACCATCAAACAACATCTTGCCGTTGATTTTAATTACTCAGACGACATTAAACAATTTCCAATTTGGCATATATAAACGTTTCTCAAGCGCATCTTCCCCTTAAAGGCCTTTACAAATAAAACTCTCACATTAAACGGTGATGAAACCCTTGCTTCCTATTGGCCTAGAAAGGCCTTTTCTAATGTAGAAGCTATGGTGAGGACACTTGGCATAACTCTATTGGTTCTAATAATTAAAATTTGGTCACAATTTGGATAAATCAAATATTTAACTGTTCGTTAGTAACGGCATAGATAAAAAAGTAGGTGGACAATACTTATGCTAGAATTTGCGCTTAAATAATTTTGTTACACCATGTTTACACCTATACTTAAGTGTACTTTAATAAGGGTGGACAAAACTTACTTCCAAAACGTTAAATAAATATAAAAACGTTAAATATATAAATATTAAATAAAAAGTAAAAAAGGAAATCCGTGATTCACCGAAAAAAGGAAATCGGTTATTAAGGAAATCAGGATTTTGTGTTAAAGAAGGAAATAGGTAATTCACCTTAATTAACCTATGTTTATGTATATATGCTCATCGTAACATAAAGTCGTTACAAAGTTCGTGGAATTAACATATATCTAAATTTCCTCTGTGGTCCAGCGTATGGCATGCATGCGTCTCTGTTTCTTTATGGTTATTTCTATTGTACAGGTAGAAAGAACTAGGTTTGGCTCTTTTAGAGCCGAACGTTATGATCATGAAAACGTATCTATATTTTGTTACGCCTCATTCCACTTTTTGGTAATCCAGATTCACGCTCAGTATTTCTAGGTTTTGGGGACGCCAATAGTCGGAGAGTATAAGCATGGTTGGCATGCTCACAGGAATTGGAAAAATCATCCTTTGACTCACTCAATGGAGAGATTCTCTGAGAAGCTTCCTATATCTTGATCAGATAAGGAACCTCAGTTACACCTTTATTGTAGGAAAAAAAGCTGGGACATTTTGAACTAATAGCCCCAAAATGGGGGAGCTTAACCGATTAGGTTGAAGTCGAGATATGGAGGAGGCGTAACAAAATAAAGGCATCAGGTACTAAAATTACAACAATGGTTGTGGTAGCGGTAGCAAGCTATTGTCTTTTCTGGGTTGCCGAACTGGCATCTCAAATTGTAGTCAATCGATAGGAAAAAAGCAAAGAAAGGGTAATACTTTCTGATCCCTACATTAACTTTTTGATGAATATCTTTGCAAGGTACACAAACAATTAGTGCATCTCATATTAGGCCGTACCAGATGTTTCATTACTCTAACAACACTTGCTGTTTCTGAGGTATTATGGTCTTATTTTCTAAATAAAATCCAGTATTCTTAATCTTTCTTGAATCAGTAAGGCAGATCTCCTTTTTTCAGTGCTTGACTGAAAATTTCTTGATCCCGTAATCCATACAGGGAAGGGAGGAATAAAATTGATGTATCTAAACTGTAAATGGGAGGCAAAGATCAAAAAAGGTTTGTAGTCCTTCTCGAAAATATAAATTTTATCTATATAATAATTGTATCTCAATTATTTGTTGAGGATTCATGTATTCTGCATTAACGTAGTAATTTTTTTCATCGCCAAAAATATTTCCTTTCACATACTTTGAATTTTTGTTGTACGGGCATGGGTTTTTACTGTTGCCTACCAATCCCAGAGTACAAGTCATGTTGTTTTTGTTGTTGATGCTTAGGGGAGCTTCAAAGAACTGTCGAATGAAAGTGATCGAGAGTGGAATTAAATTCCGTACTGAGGCTTTTACCCATCGCCATTTATCGAAAACATTGTAATGTGATTGAAGCCTGCAGAAATTGTAGAAGCTAGATCCTTAAATTTATGAATATCTGACTCTGTTTGAGTTTTTTTTTTTTTTCCGGTCATAAATATTGTATCCGCACTATTACATCAACCAAGTTTAAATATATTTCTACATTTCTTCGTAGCAATGGACTCTTAACTTACCATCATATTCTCCTCCAGTTATCTATATCTCAAGTTGGTGGCCTTAATTATAAAAGTTTACCACAATTATTTTGCTGACATATGCGTTTGCATGAAACTCAGCTTGAACTGATTTCGTTTTTCAAGTTAAAGTGTAATCTCTGTATGATTTATGTTTTGTTGTTGTTCTTTCCTTTCCAGTGACTATTGATTTGATCTCCTCTATGCAGTTGCAAGTGGAATGGACTTGAAGACGTAAGAATGGATGAAAATTAAGTAAAAAAACCTTCCTGTTTGTTTGTCCATTTTTGCTGTTTGTCTTTACATGTTTAAGGTCTTATGGTAATTGGTAAACTCTCATTGCTTTAATCTTATTTCTATCTCTCCTTTGGTCTTCGTTCTGGAGACAGTTGGTTAATTAGGAGTACTCGGTTGATTCTTTTCGTGCAGGCCATCCGAAGGAAATTTGCTAGATTAGTGTTGATCAGTGTTGAATGACCTATTCCAAAGGCAATGCGGGAGTTCCCATGAAGGTTGAAAATTATGTTATTCTACCACCTTAGACGACTAACTATTGTGTTATTGCAGCAGTGCTTTAAAAAAATTTAAGCAAAATGAACGAGATGGGACAAAAGAGGCCAACCGTTAATGACAGCAGCAAATGAACTATTTGTAAGGCATGTTCTGAATTGATGCAGGAAAAGATAACTGAAAGTTTGTTTCGAAATACTAGGGTGAAGCTAGCATCCTCAGAAGCTATTTACGGCATGCCGTCACACAATTTAGTGCCCATGCATGTAAGCGGGTTCATGCTCACTAACAGTTTTTGAACCGTATGACACCATAATTAGATCTTCTTCCTTAATCCCGGTATGCGCATAATATTTACAATTGCATAATAATATGGAAGAAGTTAATTTTCTAATTTTTTAAGTGTAAGTTGTGTAAATGATGTAGTTAATAGTATTTCTCTTGGATTTATGGCTTCCATGTCGTGTGGGTGATAGGTGATTCGCTCTGTCACATCAAATCAAAAATGCATCGCCACGGGACGGGAAAAAGATCCGCGCATATGAAATAAAAAATGCATCTCCACGGGAGACGAAGCCCCACACACACGATGTTGAAATAAAAAAAAAATGCCCGGTGCGTAGCACGGACACAAATCTAGTCGTTGTTAATAGGAAGTCCAATACTTGTTAATTTGGGAACGTATCATCCTATTGGTCAAAAATGCCCTCCTTAGATAAATTCGGATATACTCCCAAGCAAATTGGTAGTCCCTATTAGCAGCCATGCTCAAGAGTGCTAACTGATGGCTACATTATCCTGTAAGATTCTTGGTTGGTGCATCATCATTCTCATTCCATAATAATCCCAGCTACTTTAGTTCAATACACATTGAAATTGAAGGCCAAAGTACAAACAATGTGGCCAATCATGGCCCTAATTCCAGTCACGTTATATAAAAATATCTCCTTCTTGTTCTTTGGGTAGTATCTTCTTTTTGTACCGAGAAAACCGACAAGTCATGTTGTTCTCTTACATAAGAAATGAGAATTTCGAAAGTATATGCCACGTTTACGGGCGCAATTTGTTGCAGCACCAACACCTTACTCTCTACTGCCTTATTTAGTATTTCCATGTTTAGTTATTACTTTCCTTAGTTAGACAGTTCCCTTTAATTCATCTAGTTTAGTTAGAAGTCTTTTAGTTTCCTTTAAATTACTACAACTTGGGTAACAAGTTATGCTACATATAAATATGCTATCCATGTTTACGTAAGGATCATCAATTAATACAACAATTCAGTTAAACCTAGTTTTCTTTCATTGAGCTGGTGGATGACCCCCAATTCAAAGGGTTTATCCGGCTCTTTTCGTGTGTTTTAATTCATCTCTCCAGTGCTAAAGGTCTAGAACCCTAACACCTGGATCAGAGCAGGTTCAGTTCAATCTCAAAAAAATCCACCAAATTTATTTTTTTTAGGATTCTTCTTTTCCTTCCAATGTCTTACACCGAAAATCTGAAAACCGTGCACGAAAGTATTGAAGTCTTAGCAGACAAAGTTGACAATCTTGTTGACGCTATTACTAACCTTCATGCCCGCGATGAAGAAACTCATAAGAAGAAGATGGCAGATAAGTCGTTACTTCGGGAACAAGACCGTACTGCTCTCGCTACAACCATAAAAAACTCTTTCCGCAATATGTTTCGAGAAATTGTCCCCCCTACTCTGACAGCATCCTGAAACTTCAAACCCTCAACCACCTCATCCACCACCGCCGCCGCCAAATCATGGTCAACAACAACAGTTACGCCCTAATATCAAGTTTCCTAACTTTTCTGGTGACGATCCCGATGGATGGATTTTCAATGCTGATCAATATTTTGATGTTTACAATGCATCTGATGCTCTTAAACTTACTCTTGCCGCTGCACACCTTAAAGGTGAGGCAAACCAGTGGTTTAGATGGAGAAGAACTCAAACTGCGATTACTACATGGGACCAATTTTGTACTTTGGTTCGTGAAAGATTTTCTCCAGCAAAATTCGTGGATGCTAGGTTGGCTATAAGCACTATTGAACAGAAAGGTACTGTCCGTGAACATATCCCTGAGTTCGAACATTTATTGAACTTAGTTGATTTTCCTGAGGATTTCTTGATCAGCTGTTTTATCCATTCTTTGAAACCTCACATTGGCACTATGGTTAAATTATTGGCACCACAAACCTTAACTGAGGCCTTTACTAAATCCATTCATCAAGAATAAGCTTATGCAGCAGTTAATAAGGATTCTACAAGGCAACCTTATCGTCCTCCTCAGTTCAGACCCGCTGCCACTTTACAACCCACCCCATACAATAAATCTTTTTTACCTCCAGGAGCTAAAAGGTTATCTATAGAAGAGCAAAGGGAAAAACGAGCAAAAGGCTTATGTTTTAATTGTGATAAACTCTATACACCGGGTCACTTATGTGATAAGCCAAGATTATTAATTTTGGATATGGCTTCTGACATGGATGAGATTACCAATATTGTTGAAGAGGAAGACGATCTCCAGGTTACAGAAGAAATTCACAATGACGTTGAGGTTCCTAAGGATTCTCAAATTTCTTTTCATTCTCTTCTAGGCTCTTCTTTTCCTAAAACTATGAGAGTCACAGGATATATTCAGGGAGAACCCCTTACAGTTCTCATTGACTCCGGATCAACTCATAATTTTTTACATCCATCAATTGCTAAGAAACATGGGTTTTCTCCTAAATCTAGTGGTTCTGTGTTACAAGTTATGGTTGGTAATGGTGGTTTTCTAGACACTTGTGGTTCTTGTACGGATATATATCTTCAGATACAAGACTACAAATTCACTACTGATTTTTATCTCTTGCCTGTTAGTGGCTGCGATGTTGTTCTTGGTGTTCAATGGCTTCAAACTTTGGGTCAAATTATGTGGGATTTTACCAAACTACATATGCGATTTCAGCTAAATAATACTGACTATTTGTTGGTTGGAAATTCTTCATCTTCCATTATGTTACTGGACAGCTCTCCACTGCAAAAAATTCTGGATTGTGCACCCAATGGATTTCTTCTTCAGCTTACTCCTACTTTGTCAACATCAACTTCTGATGAGGTACCTATCGCTGTTTTATAATTACTTTTGCGTTATTCAGATATTTTTGAGTCTCCTACATCCTTACCACCCCGTCGAGCTCATGATTATCGCATAACTTTGCTTCCTAACACAACACCAATAAATGTTAGACCATATAGATATCCACACTTTCAAAAGGCTGAGATTGAGAAAATTGTATCTGAACTCAAACAAGCTGGTTTCATTCGTCAAAGCTCTAGTCCTTATTCTTCTCCTGTGTTATTAGTTCGAAAAAAGGATTCTAGTTGGCGTATGTGTGTTGACTACAGGGCACTTAACAAAGTTACTGTGAAGGACAGGTTTCCAATTCCTGTTGTTGATGAGTTAATTGATAAACTGAACGGAGCTACAACTTTTTCTAAAGTGGATATGCGTTTTGGTTTTCATCAAATCAGATTATTTGCTGCAGATATTCATAAAACGTCTTTCAGAACACATGATGGTCACTACGAATTTTTAGTAATGCCCTTTGGATTATCTAATGCACCCGCAACATTTCAAAGTTTGATGAATGATGTGTTTCGTCCTTACCTTCGGAAATTTGTCTTGGTATTTTTCGATGACATATTGATTTACAGTAAATACTTATCTGAACATCTTAAGCATCTGGAGATTGTGTTTGATTTACTACGCACACACAAGTTATTTCTAAAGAAATCTAAGTGTGACTTTGCAAAGTCATCCATTGGATATCTTGGTCATACAGTTTCAGCTGATGGTGTTGCTGTCGAAGAAGACAAGATTTCAAGTATTAAGAATTGGCCTATTCCTTCCACAATTAGAGATCTTAGAGGCTTCCTAGGTTTGGCAGGCTACTATCGCAAATTTGTGAAGGATTATGGAAAAATTTGTGTTCCACTCACTAAGTTGTTAAAACAAGATTCTTTCAAATGGTCCGAAGAAGCTACAACAACATTTAATCAGCTTAAGTCTGCTTTAACAAGCACTCCAGTTTTAGCATTACCATACTTTACAAAAGAATTTTGTTTAGAATGTGATGCTTCTGGCAATGGATTAGGAGCAGTTTTGATGCAGTCTAACAAGCCTGTTGCTTATCACAGCAAACCTTTAACATGTAAGAATTTTAATTTGTCGGTCTATGATAAGGAGATGCTTGCTATTGTCTCTGCAGTAAACAAATGGAGACCTTATTTACTTGGGAGACATTTCAAAATCTACACTGATCATAGAAGTCTTAAATATTTCCTTGAGCAAAGATTGTCTTCTCTTGAACAACAAAAATGGTTGTCTAAATTGTTGGGGTATGATTATGAAATCATCTATAGATGTGGAGCTGCAAATAGGGCTGCAGATGCTTTATCGAGAATGGTTAACACTCAAATATTGTCCATCTCAACTCCCATTTTTTCTGGAATCCATGAAATTACTCAAGAATGTCATGCAGATGTTGTATTTGGAGTTCTTATTCAGTAATTACGTCAAGATCCAAGATATAAACGTAATTACTCATATGTTGATGGATTTTTACTCTTTAAAAATCGTGTTGTTGTGGCATCTACTTCTGCGTGGTGTAATAAACTCCTTCATGAGTTTCATTCAACTCCAGTCGGTGGACACTCTGGCTATTTAAGAACATATAAAAGTCTTCAGCAAAACTTTTATTGGAAGGGTATGAAATCTTCGGTTAAGACATTTATACAACACTGTGATATTTTCCAGCGCAATAAGTATGAAGCTTCAGCTCCTCCTGGACTACTACATCCATTATCTATCCCTAATGATGTCTGGATTGATATTTCTATGGATTTCATCGATGGTTTTCCATTATCAAATAGAAAGAACTCCGTATTAGTGGTTGTGGATCGTCTATCTAAGTATGCTCACTTTATAGCATTATCATACCCTTATTCTGCTTCCACCATTGCTGATGTCTTTGTACGAGAAGTTGTTCGCCTTCATGGTATGCCTAAAACATTAACTAGTGATCGAGATCCTATTTTCATGAGTAATTTTTGGGAGGCATTCTTTACTTTACAAGATACTCAACTTTGTAGAAGCTCAGCTTATCATCCTCAAACGGATGGCCAAACTGAGGTAACTAACCGAACTTTAGAATTTTATCTGCGATGCTTTACTGGAATCAGACAAAAAGATTGGTTTAAATGGCTTCCGTGGGCTGAATGGTGGTATAACACGAGTTATCATTCATCCATAAAGATGACTCCTTATCAAGCTTTGTATTTTCGTGCTCCACCAACAATTTCAACTTATCAACCTGGCACAACTCTTGTGCATGCTGTGGATGATTTGTTAAGAGCAAGAGATCATATTCTGAAAATTCTACACTCTAATTTACATGATGCTCAAGCTAGGATGAAAAACTATGCAGACAAGCATAGGACTGAACGTTATTTTGACATTGGTGATTGGGTTTTCCTTCGCCTTCAACCTTATCGTCAGACAACAGTTCGTGACAAGTCTTTCTCTAAGCTATCTCCAAAATTCTATGGACCATTTCGTATTATTGAAAAAATTGGCACGGTGGCATATAAGTTGGAACTGCCGGTATCTATTCGCATACATCCAGTGTTCCATGTTTCTCAATTAAAGTTGAAACTTGGTTCTTCCATTATTGTCAACTCTGATCTACCAACTACTATGGATTATGAAAAATGGGAAACTGAGTTAATTCTGGATCGAAATATGTTCAAAAGAGGGAATATTGCTGGTACTAGATGGCTTATCAAGTGGAAAGATCATTCAAGTGATGAAGCAACTTGGGAAGATGCGGATGAGATTATCAATCGTTTTCCAGACTTTCAGACTTGAGGACAAGTCGTTTTTCAGGCGGGATGGGATGTTGCAGCACCAACACCTTACTCTCTACTGCCTTATTTAGTATTTCCATGTTTAGTTATTACTTTCCTTAGTTAGACAGTTCCCTTTAATTCATCTAGTTTAGTTAGAAGTCTTTTAGTTTCCTTTAAATTACTACAACTTGGGTAACAAGTTATGCTACATATAAATATGCTAGCCATGTTTACGCAAGGATCATTAATTAATACAACAATTCAGTTAAACCTAGTTTTCTTTCATTGAGATGGTGGATGACCCACAATTAAAAGGGTTTATCCGGCTCTTTTCTTGTGTTTTAATTCATCTCTCCAGTGCTAAAGGTCTAGAACCCTAACACAATTGGTCGTTAATGTATAATTGTATACAGATACTAAAGTTTAAAGAAAAGGTTTAGACGAGGGAGGAAACTGAAAATTTACACTTCATGCTTTAACGCAAAATTTCATTTTAATTTTATTTCGGGTTTTACACGGGACCTTTCGCATCTCACTGCTGGTTTTCAGAATTTCAATTTGCCATATAAAGGCATTTCCACTTTCTTAGCAAGGGATATAAGGTTCGTGGCATCGCTATATAAACTCTGGATTCTTAGGTAGAATACACATTTAAAGTGAAGGCCGAAGTACAAACAATGACACCAGTCATGGACAGCTAATAAGCCAACTGATCCATAAAGGAGACCAACTCCTTTTACAAAATTATCTATTTGACTCAAATTATAACACGCCAATAAGTACGCTAGTTTTCATCATATCTAAATAGGTATAAAGTGTGCCATGCGAAGAACAACACAACACATCACTCTAAAATTTAGGCATATAACGTCGCAACACACCACCTGGCATAATCCATGCATGACAGGATAATTTATTGTGTCGTGTTGTGCCAGACTAATCGGCACGCTGGCACGGCACAACACTGTTGGAAAACGGGTTGCAATAGAAGATGAAATAACACAGGAAGAAATTGTTGTACTCAAAAGCTTTCAAGGCTCTTACAATTTCTTTTAGACAATTATTTCTACCCTCCCAATAAATTGGCGATTACAACAGGTATGTGAAATAATGCCTTCAGGATACAATGAAATCCCTACAACGGAAATTGAATTCAAGGTTTGTACCCCTTGGTTCAATCAAGAACACATGTAAACAAGTTTCGGAGGATGCTTAAGAAAGAGAGAAAACAGAAAACGTTTTCAGATGATGATAAAATGAGTTCTGGTAGATGCTATTTATAAAGGGATACGTTTCTTTTCACGAAACAATGAGTCTCTTCATCATCAGACATCAATGGCGTCTGTTGGATTTGAAGAATTTTGGATACGTTTGTAACTGTCGAAATAGTTATGTACCAACAAAAAAATCTTCAGGTCGACCACAGCCTGGGGGGATACCCGTAGGACCCCCTTAGCGCAGTTGAAAATATTCCAACAAACACAATACCCGGCACATATAAGCACAGAGTACGGCATAATATTCAGCACAAGGAAACATTATATTTGGATAAAGGGGAGAGATTTGGATAGGTTGTTATTTGTTTTTGTTTGGGTTGAATTAGAAGGAATGTTGTTTAGAGTCTTTAGACAGTCCGTGTCAAATTAGGATTTTGTTTGTGTTATTATTAGTTCGGATATGTACAGATGGATGTTGAGAGCTTTCGGGTTGAAACCCACATGTTATTGGCAAAAATATTAAATAAGCCTGTCCTGCTGTCCACACCACGGGAAAACTCGTTTTAAATTTCTAGCACAACACAATACACAACACTCATATAATATGATAGACATACTTCTTCGTGACTGATTTTACATCCCTCTGTTTGGTCATACTAAAAGATTTTTTTTTCGAAGTATTAACTTGGTAGGGAATGGAATATTCATCAAAATGAGAAACCTCATAAGTCTTGTTCTCTTACATATAAATTGTCCATTTTGAACGCATTTGTCAGTTACCCAAGCTAGATGCTAATGCTCCGTTAAATTATCAGAGGTCTCACCTCGAGTCGATAATGACACTGGATACGAAAGTTTGAATGGTTAGGATGAGGGAGGAAACTGGAAGGTTATACTTTACTATATTGATGCAAAATTTCAGTTTAATAGGATCAGTGACAACCAGTTTTGACTACCACTAATTAGTCTAATTTTATCCGGCAACATTTTTTCTTAAGACAGTAAAAAGAAACCCAAATAAGTATAACATATTGAATCAGATAGATTATGGAAGAGTATGATGCAAACCTAGTGTCGGTCACTTTCGTCTTTATTAAACTAGTTCTCCACTGGGTTTTCGCTAACATTTGGAATTTGAATAAAATATTCTTTTTTGAAACAAATTTGGAATTCTTGTATATGTGGTCAAGATTTAATATGCATAAAATTCCTTCTACATCTTTACAATATCCGATGGTCAAGATTTAAAATTCAGAAAATTCCTCTTACATCTTTACAATATTTACTCTCCTTTTGGAAGCAAATGCATGAATATCTTTTTTTTTTCCTAAACAAAGATAATAATATATTCAACGGGCCGGGAATTATAACCTCAAAGGTATCAATATTCATCCATAAACAACCCATCAACACAAAAGTAACACAAAAACCCCCAAAAAATAAAAGTAACATAAAAAACCCCAAAGGTATTTTTGCCACCACTAACTACCACTGTTAGCAACCGACACCACATCTACCAATAAATACTAGTACCACTAACCAGAAACAATTTTGGTTGAGGTTGTTGTATTAATTTTTAAAATTTTGGGATTTTTGTATCAATTTTGTTTAATATAGAGTTTTAATGGATTTCAACATTTGAACAGAGGTTTTGCACTCCAAATTTGATCACCTTGATGTTTTACTACTAGTTCTTTATATTCAACGTCTTACAGGAGTAAGCAAAAACAAAACCCAAAATCATACAAATGAAGACTCCACATTTATAGTTTGTCAGACCTCACTAAGTTAAAGGATTATCAACTCATATTCGCCAATTTCCATATAAAAACGTTTACAACAGCGCGTTAGGTTGGGAGAATACAACTCATGGGAATTGGATTACAAGGTAATCTCACCGATTATCCCAACCGAACAGACGAGTCGAACCCGGAATATGATTCCACTACAAGAAACTCAATATATTGCAGCACCCAATGGTTATGGCATAAACCCCTACTAATGTCGCGATAACCTATGTAGCAAGAAGTCTATTGTTGCACCCAATATTTATTCCTGCAGCAAGATATTACATTTTTTTGCCACACTTTTTCATATTGTTGATATAGTTGTGTGGAAAAAGTTTCATTTTGCAACAGTAAATTATAGCTTTTAGCTGCAGCTGAAAAGTACTGTGACTAGAAATTTTATTTTGGAACACCTATATTGAAGGTGTGGCAATATATGGTGTAGCAATAGCTAGATTTTCTTGTAGTGTCCTGTGAGAATTGGATTCCCTCCAAATACTTGATTTCGATTACCTCGCTTCCGGAGTGGAGTGGAAACAGATTCCATGGAATTGGTTATTATATCACGAGAAATGACTCAACTATCCTTACTAGTAGATAATAAAATTCCTCGAAATTTTTTGTTTTCGTTTTTGAACAGCCAAAAAAAAAAAAAAAAACTTAACACCTGAAACTTCCGTGGAAAACCTTGTTGTAGCCACTACTATGTCTCGAAAACCTATATAATGTTCACTATGTCTCTAAAACCTATATTATGTTCTATATCCATTGAAACAATTAATATTTTCTCCATCTTTCTATCCTGAAACCGTTAAAGATTCATACTAAAGCATAATGATTGATTCTTCCTAGTTATTTATATGAATATCGCTATGATAAGAAGTTATATATAGTTTCTGAAATTAGTGGATTATGATTAAGATTATTGAAAGTTATGGATTTTGATTAAAGATCCAGAAATGTGAGCATATTAAAGAATTTTTGTGTCGGTATATATCTATCTCGTAATACTTCGAATGCATTCTCTCAACCAAATACGTTTACCTCAAATTAGGAAAGCGTTTCTCCATAATCCGATTCTTGGAATCTAATTACCAGTAATTGAAATATTTACCCTCAATATCTCCAAACGGAACGCACTGTAAGTGTGTCCAGTGATGGTTATATTTAGCTTATAAGTTTCTTTGTTGGTGCATCACTATTCCATAATAATCTCAGCTACTTTAGTACACAATACACATTAGCACATTGAAAATGAAACCCCAAAGTACAAACAATGTGACCAACCATGGCCCCAGTTCCAGCCAAACTACTCACATCAAAAATAAAATATCTCCTTTTTCTTTATTTTTTCCATTATTCCACAATGTACTAAATTTCTTAAGTAGGGATTTGGGTTTGCGAATGTGACACCAACCAATGAACTTAAGTAGAATAATCATTGAAAGTGAACTACAAGGTATATATAATGTGACCAAGTAACCACGGTCAATTCCAGTCAAACCAGTGTAAAATCTCTCTTTTGTTTCATTGTTTTTCTTCTCGATCTGTTAAAAAGTTTTTATTTTGCACACAATTTTAAAAAAATTATCCTTTGAAATATTTTTTTCATATTTTTTCCAGATTTATCCTTGAGAGAAAAGTAACTCCTCCTGATATACTAAGGAGAAAACAGAAGAAAGAAGTGGTCCCTTATATTTTTTTAGGAAAAAATGAAAAAAATAATATGTGGTCCTTGATATACGAACAAAATATTAATCTTAGGAAATTTGACTTTCTTTTTGAGGGAAAAACCTATCTTAATCGCCAGAAAGTACCCCACTTTAACCCTCTTCATCGTATTACAATTCTACCTAACAAAACAGTAATATAGCTGTATATGGAGTTATTTTAAGTGACATGTTTGTCCTTAGTAATTGCGTGTTAACAAATGGCATATTCATGAGATTGAAAAACACTAACAACAGTCATGTTCTATTACATGGATAGATTGGGCATTTTGAATGCATAGATTAGTTTGCCCAACCTAGATCCCAAATGCCCCTTAGTATATTGGAGGTAGATCTACATGAGTTAATGATGTTACATACGAATGTTTGAACGGTTGAGACGTAGGAGGAAATTGAAAGATTATACTTTATGTATGCATCAAAAATCTTATTTTGATTTGCCACTAGTGCTTTCAGGCAACCCATTTTTGCATTATATGGATTAAGAATGTGCTGCACAACATGAGTGTCTGTAAACTTTCTTCTATTTTGAAGCTAAAGTAATTCCTGTGGGTTTCTAAAAACACGTGGAAGTTTTAATTCGTATGTCGGCGAAATATTTGAATTAACCAACCCGCCAGTGATCAAGTTTAGTATGTACAAAATTTAAATTTCCTGTATTGGTCAATCTCAATGAATTTCTCAGTAAAAGTTTTACTTTTATTTTAGAAAAATATCAAGATCAAGATGAGTTCTCAAAGAAAATAAATAACAAAAATCACAAATAACATCTTGCTGTTGGTTTTAATTACTCGAACCCCACCAAATTAAGGAAATAAACCACTGCCAATTTGTAATAAAAAAACATTTCTCAGATATCAGTTCTTCTCTAAGAACTTCTTACCGTTGGTTTTAAAAATCTCAATTTTCCATACAAAGGCGTTTCTAAGTGTATTGTGGACTGGTCACAAATTGATGTCTATTCGCTATAAGGTTTTGGGCATTGTTCAATAATCTCAGGATTATGAGAAACTTTTATACAATACATATTGAAAGCGAACGACAAAGTTGCTATGGCTGAGAAAACTTATTTGGATTTCTGAGAAAACTTACTTGGATTTGTTAGGGAAACTTAGTAATAGAATGTCTGGCTGGAAATCTAAATCTTTGAATATGGCTGGTAGGTCTGTTCTTATTAAGTCAGTTCTCGACCCTGTTTCGAATCATGTGATGTCTATGTTAAAATTACCTAAAGGCCTTGTCAACAAAATATATAAGTTTAGGAGGAATTTTTTGTGGGGTGGAGATTCTGGGAAAATACATAATGTTAATTGGCTTACTGTGTGCAGTCCTGTGGTTAATGGTGGTGTAGGGCTAAGAGATATGGAACTAAATAATTTGTCCCTGCTTGCTAAAGTGTCCTGGAGGATTAGTAAAGACCCTTACTTTGAGATAGCTAGTCTTTTGAAGGCTAAATAATTTAAAGATAGTGACTTCTAGTCTGGTGGTATCATAGGTGGGTGCTCGTCTAGTTGGCGTATCCTTTTTCAAGGGAAAGATGTTATCAAAAGTAGCCTTAGGTGGTGTATTGGTGAGGGGAGTTCCGTGGATTTCTGGAATGATGGTTGTATTAATGAACTTCCACTGTCTGCTATCACCAATGGGAATGATGTTAGTGTTCCTAATCTTACTGTTAAAGATGTTATTAACCTAGACAAGAAACAGTGGGATTTGGATGTTGTAGATCAATACATCTCAGATGAGGTGAGGAGAAGAATATACTTTGTTTCTATTCCTTAGGGTGAGGGTAGGGATGATAAGAGGATATGGGTTCATAGGAAAGAAGGTAGAGTGAGTGTTAAAGAGGCCTATAAACATATTATTTCCAGGAAGGTTGATATGGATAATATCAACATGGACTGGGAATTTCTGTGGAACATCAAATGTCTACAGAAAATCAAATTCTTCTTGTGGAAATTGTGCCACAACAAACTAAACTTAAATGAATCTCTTTATCGAAAAGGTTTTTTTTAACTCCTGGTTGTTCATTTTGCAATTATGACTTTGAAACTGTTTATCATTTGTTTTTCAATTGTCCTTCAGTTTCTCCCATTTGGAATAAGTTACATGCTATGACAGGAAAAAGAATTGATTTGGATGTGATGTCACCTACTTATTTAAAACAGTTAATTTCCATGAATAGTTCTATTGGAGGTATTAGGTGGTGCTACATAATCCCTCATGTGTTATGGTGCATATGGAACAGTAGGAATAGATTTATCCATGAGAATGAAAAGTTTGTTGCTTTAAGGACTCTTGCGTTGGCTATTAGAAGAGCAAGGGAGTATTATCTTACTATTGTTCAAAAAGAGGATAGTTTGACTTGTATGCATGAAATCCTAGTTAACTGGAAATTCCCTAAGGCTGGATTTTTACAAATTAAACACGGATGGTGCTTCTTTTAACTCTCATTTCGCTGGAAATTTCAGTGGGTACTCTATATGAATCAATTGATATTCCAGTGAGAGGAAATCATGAACGTGAGATAGCTTACAACTTGTTTTCGTTTTGGTATTTTGAAGTCTCTGGCTTCCTAGGAATTTTCTGTATATACTCTTTTTATTTTAATATATATCTTTTTTATCTCAAAAAAAAAAAAGTGCGACCTATGGTTATATTAAGATTATAAGTTTCTTGGTTGGTGCATCACTATTCCATAATAATCTCGGCTACTTTAGTACACAATACACATTAGCACATTGAAAATGAAACCCCAAAGTACAAACAATGTGACCATCCATGGCCCCAGTTCCAGCCAAACTACTCGCATCAAAAATAAAATATCTCCTTTTCCTTTATTTTGTCCATTTATTCCACAAATGTAATAAATTTCTTAAGTAGGTATTTGGGTTTGCGAATGTGACACCAACTAATGAACTTAAGTAGAATACTCATTGAATGTAAATTACAAGGTATATACAATGTGACCAAGTAACCACGGTCAATTCCAGTCAAACCAGTGTAAAATCTCTCTTTTGTTTCAATGTTTTTCTATTCGGTCTGTTAAAAAGTGTTTATTTTGCACAAAATTTTAAAAAAATTATCCTTTGAAATATATTTTTCATATTTTTTCCAAATTTATCCTTGAGAGAAAAGTAACTCCTCTTAATATACTAAGGAGAAAACAAAAGAAAGAAGTAGTCCCCTATATTTGTTTAGGAATAATAATATGTGGTCCTTGATATACGAACAAAATATTAATCTTAGGATATTTGACTTTTTTTAAGGAAAACAACCTATCTTAATTGCCAAAAAGTACCCCACTTTAACCCTTTTCATCACATTACAATTCTTCCTAACAAAACAGTAATATAGCTGTATATGGAGTTATTTTAAGTGACATGTTTGTCCGTAGTAATTGCGTGTTAACAAATACCACATTCATGAGATTGAGAAAACTAACAACAATCATGTTCTATTACATGGATAAATTGAGCATTTTGAATGCATTGATTAGTTTGCCCAACTTAGACCCCAAACGTCCCTTAGTATATCAGAGGTAATTCTATGAGTTAATGATGTTACATACGAATGTTTGAAGGGTTGAGATGAGGGAGGAAATTGAAAGATTATAGTTTATGTATTCATTAACATCAAAAATCTTATATTGATGATCAATTATTAAGCTAAATCGTCTAGTGATGGTCAATTAATAAGCTAACTGATTGATAAAGGAGACCAACTCCTTTTACAAACTCAGTTATTGTTTGACTCAGATCACAACATGCCAATAAGTGCCCCAGCTACATCACACATATAAACTGACTAACAAGGGAATCATATATCTCAGTATGTGGCTAGCCTCAGTATGTTGTTATGTTTGTTAGAAGTATTTGCATATTAGCATATGGAATATTTAGAGCTGTAAAACATGCCGGCCCGGCACACGAAGTCGCGTGCTTCACGTGCCATGTGCCGTGCTGTGCCAACGATTTAAACGTGGTGTGCCGTGCTGTGCTTTACTAGTCAAAAGCTAGGCACAGCACAGCCCACGGGCACAACACACGAATAAACGTGTCGTGTTGTGCCATGCTGGAACACGTGTTATAAACAATTTGAAATCATTTAATGTATACATTAAGTCGGACATTATCACAAGAATTTAATTAAACAACATATTATTTGAAATTATATCAAGTAAAATTAACAAGTTTATTCAATAAAAAGAAATAGCCAATCAAATATAAAATTGGATTATTGTCATGTAAATTAATGTCCTAGTTAAATTTAGGTGAAGATATTATAACAACCATATTGAAATATATTTTCCAAATATTAAGATATTATATGTGTTGTTATAAATAAGCAAACATAAAATTTTAAAAACTAGCTAGAATAGTGACTATTTTGTGAAATATACAAGATGTATTATGCCTTGTTATATGGTGTATTTGTGCATGTTGTGACGTGCTTTCTTAACATGTTGTGCTGGGCTGCGCCACGTGCTTATCATTGCTGCGTGATGTGCTACTGTGCCAATTAGTCAAACCCAGCACGTCCCATTTAACTAACGTGTTGTGCCTAGCTGGGCTGTGCTCAAATTTTAGCGTGCTGGGATGGGCTGTGCTCGTGCTGGCATACCCAATTTATACCTTTAGGAATATTCATGAGATTGAAAAAACTAACATGTCATGTTGTTCTTTTCCATATAAATTGAGCAATTTGAATGCATTGATTAGTTACCCAAGCTAGCTGGATCGCAAATGCTTATCATTACACCAGAGGTCACACTATGAATTAATGATATTATAGGAGAAAGTTTGAAGTGTTGAGATGATGGAAGAAACCGAAAGATGATACTTCATATATACACGCAAAATCTCATATCGACACTCCGATTCTTTTTGAGGGCAACAGATTTTGGATTCACATAGCTTAGGAATGTGATGCAAAACACGTGTGTCGGTCACTTTTCTTCTCTTGCTAACCAACAGTTCTTCACATGGTTGTCTTGAAAACATGTGGAAGTGGTTCGTGTGCAAGTGAAAGTTCCAATTAACCAATAGTATTTCCTATGCTTTTGTGACGAGGACGTTGAATTAATTTGCAAATGTCCAAGTTTGTATGTATGCAATTTCTTGTACATATGGTTAATATTAATGAGTTTTTCAATAAATAATTTACTTTGGTTTGAGAAAAATATCATACCATCGATGTAATCTTCGAATCAAAACTGATTAATCAATCAACATGAGTAGAGGTGTAAAACGTGCCGGCCCGGCAGGGGCGGAGCCAGAAATCAAGAATTGTTTAAGGGGGTGCAAAAGGGTTAAAATGACCAAAAATTGGATAAACTAGCTTAAATTAGGCTTGGGAGCTCACATTTGAGGGGGGGGGCAAGTGCACACCTACCTCTCCATGTGGCTCCGCCCCTGCGGCCCGGCACAGACCGGCACACGAAGTCGCGTGCTTCACGTTCCATGTGCCGTGCTGTGCTGAGCCAACGATTTAAACGTGATATGCCGTGCTGTGCTTTATTAGTCAAAAGCTAGGCATGACACAGCCCACGGGCACAGCACACGAATAAACGTGATGTGCCATGCTGGCACGCGTGTTATAAATAATTTGAAATCACTTAATGATATACATTAAGTCGGACATTATTACGAGAATCTAAATAGACAACATATCATTTGAATTTTTTTCAAGTAAAATCAACAAGTTTATTCAATAAAAAGAAATAACCCATCAAATATAAAATTTGATCATTGTCATGTAAATTAATGTTCTAGTCAAATATAGGTAACGACATTATAACAACGATATGAATATATTTTCCAAATATTTAGGTATTATATTTGTTGTTATAAAAATAAGTTGGCATAAAATGTCAAAAACTAGCTAGAATAGTGACTCTTTTGTGAAATATACACAAAATGTGATGTATTATGCCTTGTTATATGGTGTACTTGTGCATTATATGACGTTCTTTCTTAACGTGATGTGTTGTGTCGTGCCACGTGCTAATCCGTGCCGCGTGCTGTGCTGGGCTACTGTGCCAATTAGTCAAACCCAGCACGTCCCATTTAACTAACGTGTTGTGCCGTGCTGGGCTAAGTCACGTGCTGAGCTGGGCTGTGCTCAACTTTTTGCGTGCTGGGCTGGGTTGTGCTCGTGCTGGCACAGCCCAGTTTACAGCTCTAAACATGAGATCTCAAAAAAGAACACCCTTCTCAAACAAGAACTTGTCGTTAGTTTATTTAGCCCACTCCCACCAAATTAAGGAATTAATCAACTGCCCATTTGGCATTTGTGATATCAAAACTTAGGGGTGTACCAATTCATTGGCAACAGGCATTTTGTTGCGCCCCCAAGCAAATTGATATACCCTATCAGCAGCCATGCTCAAGTGTAGTCAGTGATGGCTACAAGACTATAATGTTCTTAATTGGTGCACCATTATTCCATAATAATCTCAGCTACTTTAGCTCAATTTCATACTCAAATTATATAATGTATTTATTATAACAAAAGTGTGGGAAGTTAGCTAATAAGCTAACTAGTCACTGGATGATGGACGTTAATTCACACACAAAATAGCTCTTACGTACTTGACTCAAACGATGACATGTCAATATTTTATATAAGCTAATAAGAATATTGTGCCATACACATGCTTGAATTTACTCATCCAACAATATTAAATTTGATAGCAAATCTTTTTTTGCGTAAAATAAATATTTACACGTAGATAATTGAAAGAGTTTTTCAAATATATAAATTTTATAAAAATCGGGTTTATAATTTGAAAGATATATATTAAGTTTTTAAAAAAATTGATTTATTTTTAAAACAATAAAATGAGGACAACTAAGTAAGGGTCTCCTATCAGAAAGAGCTCTTTTATTTATATAAATAAGATAAGATGAGTCCGTTTAATAATGGTAACGATGTTATTGAAATTAAGAGAAAACAAACAAGATCACATTAAAAGTACAGTACCATTATCCAAAAATCCATCAAGATAAAGAAAAAGATTAATTGAAGTACAAAAGGAAGTATGAATAAGACCCCCTAAATCAGAGGAATAGTGACAATTTTCGAATTATATTCCAACCATTTTAATTGTTTTGATTATTTGAAAACATGTTCTCCCAAAATATGACTGAGTTGGGTCCAAACTTATATAACTTAATGGTTTTCCCATCAACTCCAGTAAGGAGGAAGTTATGATTCAATTCCCACCGTAAAGCTTTGTAATAGTGTAAGTGTGTAGTTGGTTTATGGTACTGAGTCTAGCAGTGAGGCCAGTCCATTGGATGGGTTTGGGTAAAGGCCTGGGTCCAGCTTTCGTTTATCAATAAAAATATGAGTGTTTTGCAAATATCTTGTAACTAATGATGCAAATTTTGTCGTCAAAAAAAATGACCTATGGAGATTTCTTCACGGGAAAAATTAATAATAGAGACCCCGATAAGGGTTCCGTCGCTCGAAACCACAAAGATGACCAAAAACCCCGTTAAAGCGAAGATAAATCTCTAAAAAAAATATAAAACCACCATCATGATGTAGCTAAGTACAACACACGATAATAACTAATATCCTAGAAAGCAAAATATAATAAAGAAATCAATTCCAATTCGGCACGAAACAAACCTGATTTGGCAGAGAAAAGATAGTTGGCGATCCTCGTGAAACAAGAAGAATGATTGAGATAGATAGAGGAGGAGAGACTCGTGCAACATGCCAATATAAATAACATTTTACATCACATTTCTGTTGCGCCTAACAAGAAAATAAAATAGGTAAATATTTTGTTATGTTGAATGTTTTTATTTTCCCGAGCGCTTAACAATATTGCGTGTTAGCAAATGGAAAATTCATGAACATGATTTTTTTTTTTTTTAACAATACTTGTTTTCTTCCATGTAAGTTGAGCATTTTGATGAATATAAGAATTAGTTACCCAAGCAAGATAGCAAATGCCCGTTAATATAGATCCAAAGTATCACTACGAGTCAGATACGAAACTTTGAAGGTTTGAGATGATGGAGGAAACTAAAAGATTTCTCTCAATCTCAGTGTATGGATGCTAAATGTTATCTTAATTTAGCCATCTGCTTGGAGGTATGAAGAACTCTCATATTATCTAACAACTCATGGTGACAATCTGGAACTATGCAAAATTAAAGCCAGATATTGAATTACCTTGTACGTTGTTTTCTTGCTAACCAATGCGACAGTTTATCATTTGGTTTTCTAAAAATACGAGCACGTTTGAATTCGATATTTTTTTACACAAAATTGGTCAATTAACCCAATAACGACAAATCCTGGATGAAAAAGACATGTAAAATTTGATATTGTTTAAATGGACGAGAAAGTAAAAATAGCCAGGATATAAACAGTTTCATTCTACCCATTTCTAAATACTTTTTCTTATTTTTAATTTACATCAGGATGCATTCAGTTTCACCCTCGCAACTGACTCAATTTCTCTTTTTTTAGACATATTGGGATGCTTCAATGCAGAGTCGGTCCTGAGGGGGTTCAGAGGGTGCGACACACTAGACCAGGCTCTGATCTAAGGTCTTTTTTCAAGCTCTAGTTGCTCTTATAACCATTTATGAAGAAGAAAAAAAAGGGAAAAAAGATTTGGAGAGGTTCGAACTAGTAGCCTCCAGTATATAAAGTAGTTCAGCAAACCACTAATCTAAATTGACAAGTTGCGTCTACATTTTGAATCTTTAGCATATTATTACCGAGGAAGGATACCTTCACACTTTTATTATCATACTATCTCACACGTTGCACATTATTTTGGTGAATAAAAACCACAACATAATGGATTTAAAGCTAATATTTTGAGGATATGTTCCTCTTACCAAGTTATACATGTCTACCGAAAATGAGATCATTCAGAAATATAAAACTTCACAATTTACTGGTCTTAATTTCGACGGCCAAAAATCCACAGATTTCCAACGACTCATTTTCAAAGTAGTAGATGATGATGTTATACGTCTCGGAATATACTCATTTTCGGTAGGAAAGTAGAGCTATATAATAGTAATATATCCCCAAAATATTAGCTTCAAATCCATTACGGTTTGGTTTTAATTCGCAAAAATGACATCCAAAGTGTGAGATAGTGTGATAATAAAAGTGTGTGGGGATCCCTCCTCATTATTACCACAAACACCTGCCCATTGCTAGATCCTAGACTAATATTTGTATATAACCCATGGTTTGAGTTTCCTTCGGGTATTTGAGTCAAACCGCAACTTGCCAATGAGTACCCCAACTTAACTTTAACATATTTCCTCACATCTAAATTGTGACTGACAAGAATATAATGTAGCTTGACAAGTTGTTATGTTTAGTTCTTTATTTATTAGAAGTATTTGCGTGCGAGCAAATATATTATGAGAATCAAAAAACTAACAAGTCATATTTCTCTCTTCCATAAAAGATGAGCATTTTAAATAGTGTTTTAGTTACCCAAGCTATATTGCAAACGCCTGTTGATATTAGAGGTTAAGTTTCACCCCGAATTGATAAATGCCAATGTTTGAAGGGTGGATGAGGGAGGAAATTGAAAAATTACACGTTATGTATTTATGTAAATTTTTATATTGATCTACCTGTGGTTATTTCGGGCAACAAACTTCAGACTAATACATCCTAGCAATGTGATGCAAAACACGAGTGTCGATCCACTTTCTTCTTTTGTTAACTAACATGTATTTATTTGCTTTTCTAAATACACGTGGGAGTTCGAGTTCGTTTGCCATTGAAAGTTTGCATTAACCAATAGTACTTTCTTTGCTTTTCTGGAGACAAGTAGATGTTCGAACTAATTTAAGTGGCCAAGTTTAAAATGTACAAATTTTCTTGAATATTCATGTGAATATTAATGAATTTCGCGGTAAAAAATCAACCCAAACATATCCATCCATGCGATCAATATAATCTTCAAACTGATTAATCAATCCACATGAGATCTCAAAAAAAGAAGAAAAAAAACCTCAAACAATATCTTGCCATTCATAAATAATTATTATTAACTAATAAATTACAAAGTTAAAAATTACATATTAGCCAAGCGAGCGACAAGCTGTGCCGCTAGCCCTTTTTAAATAATTATCTTGCCATTGTTTTTTTTTTTTTTTCTCATAAAAGAGGCGTACCTATAGCCTACATTAATAAACCCAATTTGAAAATATTGGAATTGTTACAGGGTTTGTTCAAATTTAACTTACAATTAGGGCTGCACAGAACCGAGCCGAACCGAGCAAACCGAACCGAACCGAGAGAAACCGAACTGAAACCGAACCGAACATCCAACGGTCGGCCTCAGTTCTTAATACCAGAACCGTTGATCTGTCGGCTCAGTTTCAGTTTGACCACATAAACCAACGGAAACAGAACCGAGAAACCGATTAATATCATCCCTTGATTTCATTAACCCGAGGATCAATCTTAGCCATTCATTCATATAACCCTAACTACTTAAACTCAACCGAGTTTCATTTCTTCTCGAATTTTTTTTTCTCAGTTCTTCACTCACCACCATTTTTTTTCCCTTCAGTGCCATCAATAGCACCACCACCTCTCCATCGAGATCACCATCACCTTAGTAAGTAGTTCATCTCCTATTTCTCTCCTTCTCGTTTCTGAATCTCTAGGGTTTATATTTTTTTCAATTTCTAGGGTTTCTCGTTTCTGAATCTCAACAGATTGATTTATATTTTTTTCAATTTCTAGGGTTTCTAGATTTATCTTTTCCTGTTTTTGTTATGTTTGTCAATCGATGTATTTTAGGGTTTTGATTATCTTTTTTTTTTATGCAGAAGATTAAGAGGAGCAGCAGGAGACTGAAGTTGTCCATCAATCTGTTGAGTTTTGATTGTATGCAGGTAACTAATTTTTCTTATTTTCGTTCTTTTTTTTTTGTTTCCCATATTTTGCTTTGTGTGACTTATGTCCTGTAAAGTTTTGAAGAAGACCCATTTGTTTGAATTTTTATTAGGATTTCTTTGAGTTTTAGTTTATTTGTGTAAGACCCATGAACTTTGATAAGAACCATGAACTAATACTGATTTAGTAATACTGTTAATAGATTATTATTATGATGTTGCAGAGGATCAATTTTTTCCTGATTTTTTACTAATACTGTGACTTGAGAGATTATGAGGTCCCTGTTTGATTCATATTTGCCATTACTCTTTTTCTTTGTTTGAATTCTGTTGATATAATTTGCAGAGAACACTAAACATTGTGGGTATGTTCAATTTGAATGTGTTGAGGTCCCTGTCTTATTGAGCTAAGTTTGTTCAGTTCAATTTCTGTGTGGTGAATGCAATTTCCTTAACTGTTGGTTGATTTATGAACATTTATTGTTCATACTTTGTTGGATTACATATGTTATATGTGATTTTGTTCTTTTATATTGAACTTGTCAATTTGTTATCTAATGCATAGTAGAGATTCAGTTGATTGATTCATTTTGTTTACGTTATACAGGTGTTGTAACTGCCAATGGTTGGAACAAGTTCATTTGATATCAAGCAAGAGGAGCAAGATGTCAACTGCATCTGTAGCCTCTCTATCCCTATTAGCTGGGTCTGAAGTGACACCTTCTGCAACACCAACACCTGAAGTTGTTGCCACACAAGGAACACAGCAGCCTCTTGAAGACCCTGCACCTGAAAGTGAACCAAAGCCAAAGAAGAAGGGTAAAGCAACATCTATAGTATGGGAGGATTTTACTAGGCTGAATCCTAGAGAAGCTGAGTGTAACCATTGCAAGAAGAAAATGAAGGCCAGAACTCAAGGAAATGGAACATCAAAGCATGTTGGCACATCCGACCAGATGTCCTGATAATCCTAACAAGAAGAAGAAAGGACAACAAAGCTTGGTGTTTGTGCAAAACACTGGGCAATCTTCGCAACTTGTTTCTCATAATTTTAACAAAGATTTGTGTAGAAGGAAATTGGCCGAGTTTGTGATAAAAGATGAGCTACCTTTCAGGTTGGTAGAAGGAAAAGGGTTCAAAGCATTTTGTCAAGTGTTAGAACCTAGATTCAAGGTGCCAAGCCGTATGACAATCTACCAAGATCTTTTATCCATCTACAAAGAAGAGAAAGATTTGTTAAAGAAGTATTTCAAGGACAGCAAACAAAGAGTTTCTATCACAACAGATACATGGACTTCTCCCAATAACTTTAATTATATGTGTGTGACAGTGCATTTTGTTGATGTAAATTGGAAGCTGCAAAAGAGAATCATTTTGTTTTGCCAAGTCAGGGGTCATACTGGAGTGGATATTGGAAAGATGCTAGAGAGATGTTTGTTGGATTGGGGTTTAGAAGATGTTTTTGCTGTGACTTTGGACAATGTCAGTGCAAATAATGTGGCTATCGAGTATCTTCAAACTAGTGTCATGAATTGGACGGAGCATCATCGATCGATCTCAATACATGCAGGTTAGTTTGTTTTTTTACTGTTAGCTTTTGGATATATGTTTTCATATTTATAACATACTTTGGAGCTCTTGCTTTCTTATATGTTGTAAATGTTTTCTGATATGTTTCAATGTTTTGTTTCATTCTTATCAGGTGAGGTGTGCTGCGCATGTTCTTGCTCTTATTGTTAAAGATGCAGTCCTATTGTATCACAAGTCGATTAGCAGGATAAGGTCAGTAATAAAGTATGTGACTGGTTCTCCCTCTAGGTTAGCTATATTTAGGAAATGTGCTTCTTTAGAGAAGATTGAGTGTAAAAAAATGGTCTTCTTAGATGTGAAGACCCGGTGGAATAGCACTTTTCTAATGCTTGAAGCTGCAATTCCATATGAAAGGGCTATTAAGAGGTTAGAAAGGGAGGATAAGGGCTTTAAAAATAAATACATTTTCAAGGAAAATGTTGACGAGGCTTTACCTAATACTGATGTTGTAGATACAATTGATTGTGATGAATATTTTGCTAATTCTTCATCTAGTGAGTCTGACTGTGATGTTGCTGTTGTAACTAACAAGAAGAAGAACAAGAACAAGCCCCGTCACCATGCTCCATATGCTGCAGATTGGTCATATGCTAAATCTCTTGTGAAATGTTTGAAAATTTTCTTTGATTCTACTGTTAAGTTCTCTGCTTCAACACAAGTCACCACACATGAATTTTTATGGCAGTTAGCTTTGATTCATGAACAACTGGTTCGTCTGAGAAAAACTGTAGGAGATCCACATATTTCTAGGATGGCTGATTTGATGTTTCAGAAGTACAATAGTTATTGGGGAGAGTATGAAGACATGAACTCTGTTTTATTTTTGCTAAGTTACTTGATCCTCGAGAGAAGGAATTTGGTTTGAAATTTGATCTTGAATGTTTGTATGAGCAAGATGAGTACAGGGTTGGAACTGTTTTGAAAGCTGTTAAACAAGACATGGGAAAGCTCTATGAAGAGTACAAGAACATGTATTCAAATGCCAGTGCAGATGATGTTGTATTTTGTGTGCAAGAATTAAGTATTGAGGATATGCTAGAGTCAAGGAAAAAAAAGCAAAGAATGAATGTTAATTGTACTCAGCCAAGATCAGAGGTTGAAAGGTATTTGAGGGATGAATGTGAAGTACCTACCAAAGAATTTGATATTTTGGCGTGGTGGCAGGCTAATAGTATCAAGTATAGGGTGCTATCACTCATGGCGAAGGATATTTTGGCAATACCAGTATCTTCAGTTGCATCTGAATCTGCATTCAGTACAGGAAAGCGTATTCTTACTCCATGGAGAAGTTCATTATCTGCCAGGACAGTTGAGGCACTTATCTGTGCGCAGAGCTGGTTACAACAACCTATTGATCTTGATTTCATATCTGAATATGTGCCAGATGATAGTACTTGCATTGAGGATGGTAATGAACTATGTTTCCTTGTTGATTTTCAATTTTTCATTATCTTTCTTTTCTTATATGTACTTCTTTTGTTCTTTATATTGACTTAAAATGTTTATTGCAGATGTTTTGGGACCTTTGCCAGAGATATGAAGGTTGAAGATTAAAGAGATGAGTACGTGTTTTGTTTTACTTTTTAAAGCTCATGATGATGCAGATGATCTGAAGGTTGAAGATTAAGGAGATGGAATGCGATCTTTTACTTTCCAGTTGATGTTGTTTTGCTTTGGTTTTCATGCTTTCTTTCTTTTGCTTAAGACTTGTTTTTTGAACTATTACTTGGTTTTCATCTTTGTGGCGTGATTTAAGACTTGGTTTTGAACTTCGACTTGTTATACTTTGTTTGTCGGTTTATTAATATCTCGCTTGTTTTTAAACTTGAGTACTTGATTGTATTTATTATGAGTATTACATAGAATGTAATGGTTTGCGAGTGCAATTGAGTTAAGCAATTCGGTTTCGGTTAAAAACCGAAATAAAACCTAACCGTGTCGGTGCGGTTAAAAACCGAACCAAACACATGAACATTGATTTAAAGTATCAACACTAGAAACCGTACCCTGTTCAGTTTGGTCGTCGGTTTTGCCTAAAAACCGAACCGACCGACCGATGTGCAGCCCTACTTACAATCAACAAGATTAAAGTATCTCCACCAGCTCTTGACTATCAAAGCTATCTTAACAGACCCATCAACTGTTTCAGAGTTCCCAAAGAACAGTACCACATCAAGGGGCCAAATTGACTTCTTTGGAACCAAAATAAATCAATTTGCAACACTGCATTTAGGAGGGGATCTGAAAATCCAACCAAGGTTTTTTAAAAACATGTAATCTAGAGGAAAAAACCATATCAGGAGGCCAAATATGTTTTGTTTGAAACTAAACAAAATTGATTTGCATCACTGCACATAGCAATGATGGGATCTTGAAAAGATCCAACCAAGTTTCTCCCAATACATGTAAATCTAAGTAACAAGACTTAAAGAAATCAAAGAAACAACATCTGAAGTAACATAGGTTTTCAGAATCGGTCGAAAACCGTCTGAGTCGGTCTGAATCGGCAATGGAGTCTTAGTAACACTTGTAGCAGCTGAAGAACTTGTTGATGAACTAGATCTTGAACCTGTTGTTTTGCTGTAGTTGAAGTAAGACTTGTAGTTACGATAGATGCTGTACTTTTGACAACAAGAATAACAATCAGATGATTAAGAATAACAGTAGGAAGAGCCAAGTCCCACGACTGATTACAATTATTAGATCAGGCAAACTTAGCTAAAACATCAGCTACCCCATTACATCTCCCATTAACAAATCTAACACTAATTTGAGATACCCCCTTTAAACATACTAATACATTCATTCATCAGATGTTTGATCACCCCGTCTTATATTCTCACTCTTGTTACGTTGAACAGCTTCCATATCAGTTTTGTTACCTTTTTTTTTCACTACCTAATTTGGTTGCTCAAATAATAGGCTTAAGCCACCTCTAACCCAAACCACTCCCAAGTTAAGTTTCCGGCTCCGCCACTGTTTGTTATCATCTTCCACTTGTACTTGTGCCAAACCTTTACTTTGAATCCATTTTAGAACCTCTTGCAGAGACATCAACGGATTTAAATCTCACAAATCCTAAAAGAAACAATTTCGAAAAAGAAAAACAGAATAGCATAAGAATTTAAATACTAAAATCCCACCAAATTACTCGAATCCCACCAAATTAAGGCACATTGGGCTCTACCCATCCCATTGGTAACGTGTGTTCCGTCTTAAATGGATTCTGTACACCCCCAACTAAATTTTTCTATACCCTATTAGCAGCATTGCTCAAGTGCGGTCAGTGATGGCTATATAAAGCATAAACCAATAAGGTCCTTGGTTGGTGCATCATTTATTCCATAATAATCTCCTTTACATTTATCATAAACATTGAAAATGAAGGCCGAAGTACAAACAAAGTGACCAGCCATGGCCCCAATTCCAGCCCAATTAAATGTATAAAACTAAAAATATCTCCTTTATCTTTTTCCTTTTTCGCCCCTTTATTCCTCAAAATACGGCAATCAATCACGGAATAAAGAAGAATAGTCATTAGTCTAAATTGGATACTCAATAATAAACTATTCCCAATACACAGTCCATTTAATATCACACGCATACCCACAGTACTAATATATTCACATGCAACCCCCCACATGCCATATCTTTACTGGTTGGTCAATATATTTTCCTGACATTAAATTCTGGGTTTTATTTTATGACATTACCATATGAATTTGTTGCTACAATTAAGAAGAATTCTTCCATAATACCTCTCCAAGATCTCATTGTTTTCACGAATCTTGATGCATTCATTTTCTTACCAAAACAAAACAGAATTCATATCAGTTGTCTTTTCTCCATTAAAATCAAGAAAATGTCTGTTCTTTCTTGCTGTACATATAGATAGAGATAGAGCTTCCATGGATCTTTGATTCAGGAGAAATTACAAGAAATTTGCTCGGGGAGGTGAAAGGTAGATGGAGAAATCAAATGGAACGTGTCGGCCTCAATCCTGGTTTGTGATTTTTCTTTCATTTGGTTTATGGTTCGTTTTGTTTTATTTCAATTCCGAAGCTTTTATTAGTAGTAAGAACAAGGTTCAATCTGTAATGGCTGATTATGTATACGGTATTACTTATCCCCAATCGATTAATCCGGTTGAGAATCTTACCGACACCGATGAACCCGCCGTAGATAACAATAGCATAGATGAACCAGTTGAAATCGATGAACCCAGAAATGAAGATCCAATTGCGAAAAATGGGAATGAAGCAAATGATCTGACGGATTTGGTAAAGGAAATTGAGGCCGATTCTGGACCTGATCCTTCATGTTCCGGTAAGTACATATATGTGCATGATTTGCCGCCTGAATTCAATGAAGATTTGATCAAGGAATGTCGAACGCTTAATAAGTGGATCGAAATGTGTCAATATATGGTGAATGCTGGACTCGGTCCAAGAATTGGGAATTCGCAGGGTGTTTTTTCCACAAAGGGTTGGTTTTCGACGAATCAATTCATGTTGGAAGTCATATTTCATAACAGGATGAAGCAGTACAAGTGTTTGACAACCGATTCTTCGATAGCTTCTGCGGTTTTCGTGCCGTTTTATGCAGGTTTTGAAGTTGCTCGTTATCTATGGGATACTGATGTGCCGACCCGAGATGCTGCTAGTCTTGCTTTACTGAAATGGCTCACTTCGAAACCTGAATGGAAGGTTTTAGGTGGGAGAGATCATTTCATGGTGGCTGGTAGGATTACATGGGATTTCAGAAGGTTAACAGAAAAAGATGAAGATTGGGGTAATAAACTGATGGTTTTACCTGAAGTTAGGAACATGTCGACTTTAACAATCGAAGCTAGCCCGTGGCACCGGAATGATTTTGGAGTACCGTATCCGACTTACTTCCATCCTTCATCGGATAGTGAAGTTTTTCAGTGGCAAAGCAGGATGAGGAGACAACGGAAGCGTTTCTTGTTTTCGTTTGTGGGTGCACCAAGAAACAGCACTAAATTGATTCGGAATCAGCTCATTGACCAGTGCCTGGCATCAAAGAAATGCAAGTTACTAGACTGCAACATAGGAAACAAGAAATCCTGCGACCAACCAAGTAAAGTGATGAAAGTATTTCAAAACTCAATTTTCTGTCTAGAGCCTCCAGGTGACTCGCCAACTCGAAGGTCCGTTTTTGATGCGATATTGGCTGGGTGTATACCAGTATTTTTCCATCCAGGGTCTGCATACACTCAGTACACATGGTTCTTACCGCGAGACTATAAGAAGTATTCGGTTTACATACCAGAAGATCAAGTAAGAGACGGAAAGGTAAACATAGAATCGGTTCTACAACGCTATTCGAGGGATCAAGTTCGTCGGATGAAGGAAGAGGTCATTAAGTTGATACCAAGGGTGATATACGCAGATCCAAGGTCTAAACTGGAGACAGTCGAAGACGCATTCGATATATCTATTGAGGGAGTGCTCGAGAGGGTGGAGAAAGCGAGAACCGATTTAAGAGAAGGGAGAAATCCTGATGAGCCTCCTTATCTGGAGACAAATACCTGGAAGTACAATTTGTTCAAGACTGAAGAGAAACATGAGTGGGATCATTTTTTTTACGACTGATCCAGAGTTGCGTCGAGCTCGTTACAAAATAGATAAATAGTCGTCACACACAGGATTAGAGCAAGCAAAGTTGTCTCACATTTTAGTACTTCATTCATGTATACAAAATTTTGCAATTCTGATTTCAACTTTATACATGATTGTCGGTTGTTCTATGATTTTAACTTCAAAATGTTTCAGTCGAGATGTGGGGCGAAGTTATGTGTAAATATGAATCTGGTTCTATGAATGTGAATATTTGCTGCTACCTACTTCGACTTGTGCATCTAGCATTATGTGACTGCAATGTCATTCTATTCAGATTTGTTAACAGAAGAAAATGTACCCTCGTATTGAAGGTGAGAACAAAGTCACGTGTATAATTAGAGTTCAATGAACAAGAAAAAGTAAAAAACACTGTTCTTGCATCATTCCACTCACCTTCTATAATATTCGCTAGACACGACCAGTGTCAGGCACATGGATATTAAAGCTGATTACAGACGTTGAGTGGATATGGATCTTCCTCCCAAGTCATCGAATACCATTGTGGCGTTTAGGCACCACAGAGTAGGCCGGGATATTCAAACTTGATGCAGAGAGGGGATGTATTTAGAGGTGTAAATTTGGCCGTGCCACCACGAGCACAGCCCAGTACAACACGCTAAAATTTGAGCACCGCCCAATTCAACACATGACTTAGTCCATCACGACACATCATCTTAGTTTCATGAGACGAGTTGGGTTTGACTAATCGGCACAGTAGCCCAACACAACACGCAGCACGGATCAACACGTGGTTCGGCACAACATATTAAAAAAGCACGTCATAATATGCATAAAATACTTCACAATATGGCACAATACATTATATATATTTTGTGTATATTTCACAAAAGAGCCTTTATTCTAGCAAGTTATTGATATTTTATCATCGTTATGTTGATTTATTTTCATAATAACACATATAATACGTAAATATTTAGGAAACATTTATATTGGAAAGTATAAAATAAGCGTGCCCAACACCAGGTAGTCAATATCGGTTGTATAGGCCGATATTACAGGTTTTTATTGGGTATCGGAAAATACCTATACGATACTGAAAATATCGGCGATACAAAGATGGAACGATATTATCGGTTTTACAGGCCGATATATCGATTTTACTTATACACTGATAATATCAGTTTCAGTGGATAAGTTTTTCATCAACATGCATCTAGTTCTTACAAACAAGTACAACGTCAATTGGAGAAGGTAAAAAGTCCTAATATATTTATGATATGAAATCGAGGACTATATTGTAGGATATAAGATGGAAACCATATTTCGATTGCAAGGAAGGGAAATGTAAAAGATAAAAGTGAAGGATAATAAGAAATATTTACAGGTATAATGGGACAACAATCACAATGTTGGCTAATAAACCACCTTGTATTTTGGAATTTTGAGATATATGCATGATTCTTATTATTTTTTACTATGATTTTATAAATATTTGAAATTCTAGTTTTAATAATGTATCACCGATAAAATCCGATATTATCTTTTGTATAGGTGTATCGGACCCGTCCGATACGAGACCGATACGTGATATTAACTACCTTGGCCCGGCACGGAACAACGTTTATTTTTCTGGCACAACACGGCACATTATAATCTACGGCACATCACAACACAACACATAGCACGCTAAGCACGTAATTTTGTGGGCTTGGTTGTGCCAGGCCGGAACGTTTTACACCTCTAGATGTATTAATACAAATTCATGTCATACGACATGATAACTCAACAAGAAATGAAACAAAGATGAAATAAGTTTTGCATTTCCATCGAAAGAACTATTTGGCATGTTTATGTTCCTATAAATTGGTTCCGTGAAATATCTTTTGGCTTAGTTACTACGTACAATATAATTTACTCAGTGGTGACTTTTTTTTTTCTTCTCAAAAGCTCATTTGAGATACCAATTCCGAAGTTCAGATGATGGAGGTTATTGAAAATATACAATTCAAGAAAGATGTGAAATGCAGTTATTTGAATATGTTTTCTAGGATGTGGTATGGATCTTTTACCCGATAGTGCCCGGGCAGAGTTTACAATACAATCTACTCACCACTCCCCCTCACTAATAATTCAGGTTTCACATCATAAAGATTATAGGTCAGCCTGGTGGTGGGTAATTTGTTATTACCTTAACATCATTTTATTTTTGCCCTAATTAACAAGATTCAAGTGAAAATTAGTATTGATAATGTAACGCAAAATGCTAACACTTTTCATGATTGGTTAAATGGTTGGGTTTACTCAAAGAGATAGAGGAATGGAAGGTTTTTGGTAGCATTGTAACATGGCATGTTTCGAAGAAATGATGTAATAGTGTTCGAAAAGGAAATTCAAAATAGTGTTGTAACAACAAGGAAGATTATAAAATTCATAAATAGTTTTATGTGGGTGAACAGAGAAAACTACGATATCATGCAAACCTTATACTACAACCCTCTAAATGATGACCCATTGATTATCACTTGCAGTCAACCTCAGTATAATTCAGGATACATAATGATAAATATAGCCTTATCCATGCATGATCGTATAACTAGTTCAGGGGTTGGTCTAACAATGTTTGATTTTGCAGGAAGAACCATTGAGGCTAGAGGTAGCTGGAGAAACTGTACTACAAGAGAACAATTAGAAGTATCGGGGTTGAGGAGGCTTTTCAATGGGCAGTTGAAATGAGTGGCTATCATATCATTTTTCAAAGTAATTCACAACCTACTCTCAAGTTGTTAATATGAATGTATGCTAAAGCTAGAGAAAGAAGATTCAAACAGAGCTCGGACTTTGGAATCAATTCTTACTTTTATATAAATTTTAAAGCTATGACTTTTGTTCTAGTAAGTAGGTACAATATAATTTGGGAAGCAAACCTTTCAGTCTTTTGTAATAGATTCACTATCCAAAATAGTTAGACAGGTGAAAGTCTTTTAGCCATTATGAACTATCTAGATATCCAAAATTGGAATGTACAAGCCATGAACGAAAACGATTTCTTTAGAATACGTTTGTTATCCATGTAAGTTTGAGGTTTCTCATCTTTTATGAAGAAAAAAAAAAGTGAAACTTAGTAAAATATAAATAAATTTGAACATGAAAATCAGCAATTTCTAAGACATTTTTTAATGATAAAGTGGTTTGTTTTTGCATCGAGCACAAAATTGAGCCAGCATACATCGTTCTTATTTCGATTCTGAATGCAACCTTCACTCATCCAACATCTCCATCAATTGCTCCTCAATTTTGGTTCATATAAGTAATCAAAAACAAACAAAAAAATCAAAAAAATCAAATACATCCAAGAAAGTAACACTCTAATGTTGAAATTGAAATTAAATGACTACAAACCGAACTGACTGATTACTTTTGCATTACATGTCTAATATATGGTGAATGCTAGAATTGATGGAGCATCTGGTTCTATGAATGTGAATATTTGCTGCTATCTGCTTCGAACTTGTGCATCTAGCATGTTATGTGATTGCAGTCTCATTCTAAAGTTATCTGTAAAGGCTTTAAATTACTCCACTTACTTGTTACAGGAATAAAGGAAAGATATACTACTCCCTCTATTTCAAAAAGATAGACTAATTTTATGTACGAATTATACATGTAACAAACCTATCTTTTTGAAACGGAGGGAGTACTATAAAAGCAAAAAGAGCAATACAATTCAGATTCGTTAACAGAAGAAAGCGTACACTTACACTGCATCATCCCGCTGACCTCCTCTAAAATTAGATAGACATGGACAGTGTCGGGCACCTGGCTATTAAAGCCAATCATAGGTTTTGTACCGAGATGAATCTTCCCCCTCACCAGATGAGAGTAGGGATGTATTTAAACTCGGTGCAGAGATTAATAAATTTTGCATTTCCATCCGAAGATCAGTTTTGCATGTTTATGTTCCGATAAATTGGTTCAAAAGGAAATGTTTTATATGGGTTAGTTATGTACAATGTTATTATGCTCGATGGTGACTTTTTCTAAAAGAAAAACTCATCTTGACAATTGGTTACTGTTTGTGAGAGACAAATTTGAAGTTGAGATGATGGAGATAATTATTAATATACAACCCCGAGAGAAAAATGAATTTGCTGCTAAATTTAATTTGTAATTGCTAAGAGATTAGAAAAATTGTGTTTTTATGACCAACAAACACTCGTATATATCGTTTTTATTCCAATCCTAACTTCGACTGTGACTTATGTAGTATCTCCATCAATTCCACTCAATTTTTGTTCATATAATCTAGAAAAATACTAAGATTCTACAATTTAATCAACAAAGTGACAAATACTAAGATTCTACAATTCCACTCGTTTTTTTTTGTTTTTTTTTTTTAAGAGAAGATATATTAAAGAAAGAAGAATGTACAAGAATTCTGCCAGAGGTAGATTTGACCATGAACCATAACATTGAATCTGAGAACGAAACTGATTGTTTTTACATTACATGTCTTATTTGAGTGTTTTATCTAATTTAATGTAGTTCACCATCTATCCATCATCAGACCACCAATACGTGTCGAATCTATGTCCGACACCGCCGAAGAATCTATTTGGATGATCATCATTCCCATCTTCATCTCTATGTGGATTCTAAAGAAACTAGATGGCTGCAATGTCTTTTTAGAATCACGTCAAAGGAATACCACTGTACATCAATATGCGAAACTAACTCAAAATTATGCGAAACATCAATATGTTTCTCTCTCCTCTAACATCCACTCTCCATCCTTCGTATTTTTTCAAATCTATGATCCTTTAGATACCTAAGTTCCATTAGATCCTACCTATTCCCTTTAGATCAATCTCTAATCATGAATTCTACTCATCGTTACACGCAAATAGAGCGTAAATTCTTTAGGTTTTCTTTCAAAAATCACATTCCTTCATCACCCATCACTCTAACTGAGTTCTATCCACAGGGCTCAACTCAAGGTACTTTCCCAATATCTCTTGCAAAACATTTCCATTCTGTAATCTTTGAGGCCGCTAAGAATGGAGATGCCGGAAGAAAAACTTGGAAATATGAAGATAGCAAGATCTGGTTCATGGTGAATAAACAGTCTAATAATAATGGATTTTATCTTTTTGTTTTTCTCTCTAAACCTAATCCAAAAGCAGATCCGGTATCCTTCTATATTCCTGCTGGTAATTGTTATGAAGGTTGGTTTTCATTCTCTACTGCTCTTGAAGAAATCCTACAATTGGCTTCATTAATGAACCGTTCGAACCCCATCCCAGTATACACATCAAAACCTGTTCGTTCTTATGCTCAAGCCCTCTTATCAAAAACTATTCCCTGTGATCCAAAACCCATCCATGCCATTCCAAAACCCATCCCTGTCATTCCATCAAAATCCATCCCTTGTAATCCAAAACCTATCCCTCGTCATTCAAATCTCACTACACAATCTCCTTTTTACTATGACAGCATTGCAGCCAAAACCAGCGTATCATTGGTAAACAAACCATCCACCATCAATATTCAATCTCAAAACAGTAAGCAACATTTGGGAAAATGGAATACTGCATTTGTGGTTTCATCTTCAATGCCAGTGGAATCCTGGACAGAGATTGGTAAATCTCTACAATCAAAAATCAAGCATATTAAGCCATTAGAGCTTTTTCCAATCAATTCTTCTCAGGCAATTGTAAATTTGGTTAATGGGTACGGCCATGAATTTGTCTTTCAAATGGGTGACATAGAGTTGTCTGTTTTCCATTGGAGCAATCAACAATGGCAAACTAGCTCAAGTATGGCATCAGATTTCCATTTGGAAATTTTTGGGGTTCCATTTCAATTCTGGTCCTCGGAAGTGATGCATAGTCTGGGAAACACATGTGGGGACATTCTTTTGATTGATCCAGCTTCACTGAAACTTCAATATTTAACAGCAATAAGAATGAAAGTCAGAAATACCAAAGGAATAAATCACATTCCCCGTGCAATTACTCTGCACACAGATTCATGGGTATACACTGCTCAAGTTTTCATTGCCGGATCACCAAAGGAAAGGCTATCGGAACCCTAATCAGTGCTCACCGGTTTTTTTGAATCTTCAGTCAAAGAGACAACCAAGTTCAGCAGGTTTTGCGGCAATTTCAAACGGAACAATCCACAAAACTCGTGATATAGCTGTATCCATGCAGAACTTATCAATATCCCCGGAGGTTTTGCCGAATAACTTGGTTAACAAGGAAAATTGTGTGCCTTCACAAGAAAAATCTACGCAACCAGGGTCAAAGAAAAAACATAGACGCATGCGTAAACCTAGGAAGAACAGATGGGTTTCAAAGGCGGCTAATCCCAATTTTCCGTCTGATTTTTCTGACACAGTCAATGAGGTGACTGACATGGAAGTTGATATTCCACCGGCATTCAAAGTATCTGTGGATGATGTATTTGAGATGCTACCCTCAGAGTTACCCATACATGCTCAACAAAATCCCACAAAACATTCTCACAAAAGCTTTATGCTATTCACCTACAACCTGTGCCAAGGTCCGTCAGTCCAGTGTTTAATCTCCCCATCTCTTTCGCACAAAAATCCACTTCTCAACCTATTCTTCCAACTCCACCATTCATTCAACCCAACACAAACATCCTTACCACCATTCAAACCCAAAAGACAATCTCGATACATATTGACATGAATCAGGGGATACAACCAACACCTCAATTGAGAACCAAACAACATCAGCAATTCTTTATTCCTAACTGGGTTATTGCGGAGGTGGACAGACTGTTTAACCTGGGAATTACCATGGGTATTAGTTTTAACAGAATGCCTAATCACTCGAAGAAGTTTCTGTTAGCAAGAATTTCTATCGATGGCCCGGTGATTAAAGAAAAAAATAAATCTTCTTCGGTGTCTAATTTAGAGAAAGACTTCGTTGTCCAAACATTAATTACTTTAGAAGGGGTTCAGATTACTACCATTCATGAGCCTAAAGTTAAAATCTTACCACTTGGGGGTTTGGAGGATACTTTCATTACTTATTTAGATGGCGATGCTGTACAAAACTCTTCAAGTGACACACCGGCATATCCACCTGGTTTTGAACCCGCTGTTGAAGACCTGATAGATGATGCTTGCTCACCTAGCTGCTCTTTCAAAGCACCAAAGAAGTTGGTAACTGAATGTAAGAGACTCGGTTTTCCACTGGAAAATGTGTACAACTTGGGTTCAACAAGTAGAAGATGTAAGAAAATTGTGGGTTCTACGGTTGATAAATGAGTCTACAAATCCTCTCTTGGAATGTAAAAGGACTGTGTTCTCCAAACAGAAGGCTCATTGTTAAGAAGATGATACAATTGTTAAAACCTCCAATTATACTTCTACAGGAAACGAAAATGATGCATTGCTCTGATTACGACATTATGCAAATTTGTGGCAGTACTGATTTTGGGTGGACATTTCAGCAATCTTATGGTAGATCTGGTGGAATGATAATCCTATGGAACAAGGACCTAGTTGACGTTCAAGATTCGCTGGTGGGTGATTATACTCTTTCCATTCTCTGTTTGAATAAAGCTAATGGTTTTAATTAGGTCCTTACAAATGTTTATGGACCTAATAAACCATATGAGAGGAAAGATATTTGGATTGAGCTGGACAACATTTGTAGACTGTGGGATCTGCCATGGTGTTTAGGGGGTGATTTCAACACCATAACCAAATGTTCTGAGAAGAAAGGCTGCACTAAGATCACTAAGAGTATGGAAGACTTTAACAAGTTCATCACTCATCATGATCTCATAGACCTCCCTCTCAAAGGTGCTAGATTCACCTGGTCTAATGGTCAGACAACTCCTATCATGTCTAGCTAGATAGATTCCTTATCTCTCATTCCTTTGAAACTCATTACCCTTTTGTCTCTCAATTAGCCAAAGCTAGACCAACCTTAGATCATATTCCTATCCTCCTAGACATTTATGATCCATCCTGGGGACCTAGCCCTTTTAGATTCGAAATTATGTGGTTCATGGAGAATGGATTCATTAACTTGTTAGAGGAGTGGTGGTTGTCTTTTTGTTTTGCAGGTAGTCCAAGCACAATTTTATGGTGAAAGCTGAAGGCTCTTAAAGAGAAACTTAAGGAGTGGAATAGAGAGACTTTTGGGCATAATACTACAAAGTGATTTTGAAAACGTGACACGAAGTATCATATTCTCAAGAAGAGGACAAAAATACTCGAGATACATGCTTTTGACACACTAAACACATGTTTATGGCGGAAGAAGATTGACAACATTAATATAATGGAATGAAATTATACGCAACTCAAATGGAAGAGAAGAAGATGCACATATGGTGTTTTGTGTGTTTGTAGGTATTTTTGATTTTGAAAACGTGACACAAATGGAGGAAGTATCTTGGAAAATTAAGTCTAACACTTCAACATTTGAAAAACGGCTCCAAGAAGGGGACAAAAATACTCATTTTTTTTTGAGCAAGGCAACATCAAGAAGGAGACATAATAGGGTCAAGCAATTATTTTGCTTTCACTTGAAATGTAGATGTGAAAGTCGATTAGGGAGGATGATAGATTTAAACTTCAACAACATATTGTGGAGTATTACAAACACATGTTTATGGAGGAAGAAATTATCGTGTCTCGAGTTAGAGAATATTATTTTTGACTTATTGTATAAATTTGTTTTTTAGGTTTTATTTTTATTTTTATTACAACATTAATATAATGGAATATGAAATTTTGATGCCAAAGAAGAAGGAGACGTTCGAAAAGTGGTAGTTACTCTTTTAGCATTCTTGAAGTTCATTCGGTGAGGCCTTGGGTATCAAAGCTCAATGGAAAGAGGGTTTGCTGAGGATGAGGTTTTACAAGCTATTAGAGAGTTAAAGCAAGACACATTTTTCTTAAGAATGACCATTACTCTCATTGTGGTCAGTTATTTAAGTCAAATCTTATTGAGCAAGGATCCTCGATTGTTAGGTGGAGTGCCTAAGATCATATTTGATAATGATTGGATCCACCTATCTTGATAATGAAAATTTTCTATTTAGACCCTTTCACTTAGAACTTGAATATTAGATATAAATTTCTGTCGAAACTAAGTAGGCTTGCTAGTCTTGTTCATTTTCATGTCTTATGACTCACATTTAGTTTTGAAGACATGATTATTTATTTACTATGGTTGAGTTGAGGCTAAGGAGTGGAATAGAGAGACTTTTGGGCATAATACTACAAAGCTGAAGCATATTCTCGCTGAGATACATGCTTTTGACACACTGGCGGAAGAATATCTATTATCTGCAACTCAAATGGAAGAGAAGCAGATGCACATAGCTGATTTTGAAAACGTGACACAAATGGAGGAAGTATCTTGGAAAATTAAGTCTAACACTCAGTGGCTCCAAGAAGGGGACAAAAATACTCATTTTTTTATGAGCAAGGCAACATCAAGAAGGAGATAGGGTCAAGCGATCAAATGGCTAATTCTTGGTAGGAGTTGTGTTATGTAGATGGAAAGCTATCAATTCCACGGAGGATGATAGATTTAAACTTCAACAACATATTGTGGAGTACTACAAACACATGTTTATGGAGGAAGAAATTATCGAAGACTTGCCGAGTTAGAGAATATTATTTTTGACAACATTAATATAATGGAATACAACTAGAAATTCTTGATGACTATTTGCACTAATATAATTGATTTATGATTTTTCAGCTTTTCACTATATAATTGAGGATGAGGTTTTACAAGCTATTAGAGATATTTATCTTTTATTTTCCTAAAATCAATTCAACGAGTCGGAAGGGACAAGGCAATGTGTCCTGATGGTTATCCAATTATGTTTTTCTCTAAATGTTGGAATTTTCTAAAAACTGACATTATGGGAACAATCCAAGAATTTTTTGAATCCGGCAGTATTGATGTGAAGCACAATTCCACTTTTATCGCTTTGGTACCAAAAAAAGACCATGTTGAGACTATTAAAGACTGCAGGCCAATATGCTTACTGACAAGCACCTACAAGATTGTAGCTAAAGTGTTAGCTACAAGGTTGAAATTGGTAATGCCAAAACTTATCTCTCCAGTTCAATGTGCCTATATTGAGGGGACACAGATTTTTGATGGTACACTCATTGCCAATGAGCTTGTTGATTCAAGATTGAAATCTGGTAAGTCAGGGGTTGTTTGTAAGATTGACCTTGAAAAAGCTTTTGACAGGGTTAACTGGAATTATTTGGAGACAGTTATGAAAAAGATGGGGTTTAGTGTTAAATGGTGCAGATGGATTAAATTCTGTTACTCTACTGCTTCTTTCTCTGTGTTGATTAATGGCTCTGCTTTTGGCTTCTTTGGTAGTTCTAGAGGAGTAAGGCAAGGTTGTCCTTTGTCTCCATTACTCTTCAATATTGCTATGGAAGGCTTCTCAAGATATTTGGATAGAGCTGCTAATCTTGGATTTTTTAATGGCTTCTCAGTTGTGCAAGGAGGTTTAGTGGTGAACCATCTACATTATGCTGATGATACTATTCTTTTTGTGGACAGCTGCAAGGAGGAACTCACAAGTTTATTCTCTATTCTTCAATGTTTTGAGTTTATTGCAGGGTTGAAGGTGAATACCACAAAAACACGGATAATAGCAATTGGATATGTACCAGACTTAAAAGAATGGTCTACTGATTTTGGATGCAAGATGGATAAATTTCCCTTCTTGTAATTAGGGATGCCTTTAGGGGCCAAGTCTAATAGTACAACTATATGGACTACAGTTCTAGAGAGGGTGGATGCAAGATTATCTTTTTGGAACAAATGCACTCTTTCAAAAGGAGGTAAAATGGCACTTTTAAAGCATATTCTTACCTCACTTCCAATGTATTATTTTTCATTATTAAAGGCTCCAATTTCTATAATTAATATTCTGGAGAAGAAAATGAGGAACTTCCTCTGGGAGCACAATTCTGGCAGTAAAACTTCACATTTAGTAAACTGGAGTTTGGTGATGGCTAGCAAAGAAAGGGGAGGTATTGGTATTCTTAATTTAAAACTTATGAATCAGGCATTGTTGGCTAAATGGTGTTGGAGATTTGGTCTTGAAAAAACTCATCTGTGGTACAAACTAATTGAAGAAAAATATGGCAGCAACTTTTCTACGTGGACTCCAGGAGCAGTCAATACTCCACATGGTGTTTCATGTTGGAGAAATATTGCAGAGGCTGGGGCACTAGTTACGTCAAACTCCACTCTTACAATACACTCAAGCTCCAAAATATCTTTTTGGCATGATAGGTGGAAGGGAGACTCATGCTTACAGCACCTCTTCAAGGATTTGTACAAACTTGATAGGTTGAAGAATGCGAGTCTTTCTGAGCACATAGCAGCTACGGGGTCATGGAAATTTGAGTTTAAAAGAAATTTCACAGCTGCTGAAGTTGATTCTCTCGGGGTCTTGATGGTTTATATCGGCTCAACACCACCAATTTTGGATACCTTACCAGATGTTAGAAGATGGTCTCTTCATACCACTGAAATTTTTTCGGTGAAAACTCTGTATGCTAAGATGATTTGTGAAGATGGAATGGATAACTTCCCTCATCAGTTCATTTGGGTTAATGAGGTTCCCCCGAAGATAAATTTCATGCTCTGGTGTGCGGTTCATGGGAAGCTTAATTCACAAGATATGTTGCAATATAAAGGGAAGGATATATATATCTAATGCAGTCTTTGTGGTAACAATAAGGAAACTCAAGATCACATTCTCATTCACTACAAAATTGCTCAGAAGGTATGGTCATCTATTACTCCTAATGAAAACTGGGCATGGGTTTTCCCGGAAACTATGCTAAATTTGGCAAAGACTCACTATATCAGGTAATGGAAGAAAAATCTGGAGGCTAATACCATCTACAGTTTGTTGGGTCTTGTGGAGAGAAAGGAATTGTCGCATCTTCGAGGAGAAGTATTGCTTCAAAACAGATGAACAATTGTGCTCGGATGCAAAGTCTTTGGTCTTAACTTGGGCTGCTTGCTCAGGAAGTAGAACTCATCTGAATCACACCTATACAGTGCATAACTGGAACATTGTTTTTGCTTGATGTTTGTTATTTTTGTTTTCTTATACTACCACTGGTAGTATCTTGTATATTCTTCTTCTCTTAATAAATCCTCTTTTCCGAACAAAAAAAATAAATAAAATACCATTGTACATCAATTCTCATTTATAACTTATGTTCCTTACGGATGCATTTTCGTGCTCAAAATAAAAAATGTATGAAACATTGCCACACCGTCAAATTAAGCATGTTAACCTATTTATCAATAAATTGAATCATTTGATTGTTTTGCAGGGCTTATCTATGTAATAAGGTAAATTATGTTATTCGATACAAAATTCAACACAAATAGTGGTCACAATGAAGGAATGCTTAGTTATAAGCAAAGTTTGATGGGAGAGATGGTGGAGAAAATTGAAAATTTACAGAATAAAACAGATCGATTAAATCAACCATTAATAGGTAGACAGTGATAAGAAAATTGAGGTTTTGTTAGATTTTTAGTTCTTAATCACTAATATGTGACGTCATTCATTTGATTATGTGAAAGGTGTTTTCTTTTCTTCTATAGTTCTATGACTTAACTATGTAAAAGTTAATTTTTCAAAATTAGTACATCTGCTTTTAATAAATCAACTTATATTAATATAAACAATTTTTGAAGATTAAAATGACGGAAGAAATTGAAAATTTACAAAAAGTCATTTTTTTGTTTTCTTGATTTCTATGGTTATGGTGTTTTGTACAGACCTAGAAGTCCAAACAACAATAGGGCAGTCAAGAGAAGGAACGTAACGTTAACTCCTCTATGATCCAACATCTCTCGAGTAGGATCAGATCCATCGAAAACAACCCACATCATGAAGTATTTTTTTTATTGATCAGAAGAGAGAAGTTTATTAGGTAGAAAGAATGTATATCAGTCTACCAAAGGTAGACAAAAACAGAGAAAAAAAAATTAATTGAAAACAGTATTCATGTTTGATACAATATAAGAAATTTTCAAATGAACATTCTCCCACAAGCTGCATCCCAAGTTAGGATCAAAGTTTTGGAATATACACTTAAATCCGTATCAGTATTGAAGATGTATTTTTCTTGAAATATACGACAATTCCTTTCTCTCCAAAGTATCCAAATAACTGCAGCAAGTAATAAATTCCAAACAACTTTTGCAGTTCCAAAAATTGTATGCAAACCCATGAATGAGCCAAGGAAAATAAGGTTTCTGGGAACACCCATGCCCATTGATCCTGTGTTATACCAGACCACACTTTATAAGCTATTTGACAATGAATTAGAATATGATCTTGAGATTCATTACACAGGAGCTATACAAATCCGTACCCTTATACCGTAGCATATCAAGTGAATTCAGCTTACCATGGACAGCACTCCAGAGAAGAAAGTTTATTTTTGGAAGAACATAAGAGATTCCATGTAAACTGACGTGGAAAGTTATACATACCTGCACCAACAATTAGAGTCTTATAAAGAGTCTTGACTGAAAATACACCTGAAGAATGTAAACCCCATCTCCTAGTATCTGGCACATTGTCTGTTATATATGGATTTAAGCCAATTAAATTAAGCATTTATGCAAGTTGCAATGCCTCAGCATCACACATAACCCTTTTGAATTCAAATCTCCAGGAACCATCAACCGTGATATGATTTGCAAGACTGACAAATTGCAACCTGTCTAACTTATACAGTAGATTGTAATGCTCATCTAGACAAGATGTACTAGTCCACTTGTCATCCCAGAAAGATATAGAATCTCCTGAATGAATTTTTAAACTTGAGTTTCAAGAAATAAGGATATCAGTTTCAGCTATTGTTCTCCAACAAGACACCCCGTGAGGAGACTTAATTTTACCTGTCACCCAATAGGAGAAGTTACTTCCATACTTTTCAACAATTAGCTTGTACCAAAGCTGATTTTTCTCGACTCCAAATCTCCAACACCATTATTCTAAAAGTGCTTGATTTATGAATCTTAAATTAAGAACTCCAAGACCTCCTCTTTCCTTACTAGCCCAAACAAAGTCCAATTTTCAGATGAGAACAACTACTACCAGTTTTGAATTCCCATAGAAAATTCCTCATTTTCTTTTCAAGAATTTTAATAACAAATATTGGAGATTTGAATAGTGAAAAGTAATACATTGGAAGATAGGTGAGAATACATTTTAGCAAAGCTAACTTGCCTCCTTTAGTTAGAGAAATCTTCCTCCAAAAAGACAGTTTGGCTTCAATCTTCTCTATGATAGCTACCCAGATTGACTTTGAAGTAGGTTTAGATCCAAGGGGAATTCTTGGGTAGATAAAAGGAAGTGAACCAATTGCGCAACCCAATTCATCTCCCCAAGAACTTAAAAGAGGCACATCACCAATGGCTATGAGTTTAGTCTTGGCTGTATTAACTTTAAGACCTGCAATATATAAAAAACATTGGATAATAGAGAATAAGTTTGTGAGTTCTTCCTTCTTGTTATCGACAAAGAAAATTGTATAATCGGCATAGTAAAAATGATTGACAACAAGGCCATTGTCAACCATTATGAAACCATTAAATAGTTGAGAATGAGCAGCTTTGTCAATATATCTAAAAAAACCTTCCATTGCTATGTTGAAGAGGAGAGGATACATAGGACAGCCCTTCCTAACCCCCTTGAGCTACTGAAGAAACCAAAAGGAGAACCATTAATGAGTACAGAGAAAGTAGCAGTAGAATAACAAAACTTGACCCAGGTACACCATTTCTTGTTAAAGCCCATTTTCTTCATCATACACTCTACATATCTCCAATTCATTCTATCAAAATCCTTCTCCAAGTCAATTTTACAGATAACTCCAGGTTTACCAGCCTTTAATCTTGAATCTACTAGCTCATTAGCAATTAGTATCCCATCTTTTATATACCTTCCTTTATATATGCACATTGGACATGAGATATCAGTTTAGACATAACTAACTTCAGCCTTGAATCCAACACTTTAGCAAGTATTTTGTAGACATTAGTTAGGAGACATATAGGTCAACAATACTTGATTGTTTCTATATGGTCTTTCTTTGGGACAAGGGTGATAAAAGTTGTGTTGTGTTTTGTATCAATGCAACCTTTTTCACAAAACTCATGCATAGTACTCATGGTATCAAATTTAATGAAATTCCAGCACCTATGAAAGAACATTAGTAGGAAGCCATCTGGTCCAGGTGACTTATCTAGGCCTAAATCTTGATTGGCTTGAAAAACTTCAGGTTCAGTGAAAGTATCATCCATGATATCAGACTCCATGGAATTAATACGGTCAAACTCAATATCTTGTAACTCAGGACTAATAATCCCTTCCTCTTTAAAAAGGTTCTCATAAAATCTTACAATATGATCTTGTAGCTCTAATCTGTCATCCACCAGACTCCCATCAATATATAATTGCCTGATTCTATTATGTCTCCTTCTTGTTGATGCCTTGCTCATGAAAAAGGAAGTATTTATGTCACCCTCTTGTAGCCATTTGGTGTTGGACTTTATCTTCCATGAAACTTCCTCCATTGTAATAACCTTTTCAAGCTCCTTCTGAAAATTAATATTCTCCTGTAATTGAGAGTCAGTTAAGAGTGTATCTTCATCTAAACTATATAAGAATTGAATCTCAGATAATAAGTGCTTCAATTTTGAATTGGTGTGACCAAAAGTGAGCTTATTCCCCTCCATGAGCTTTTAAGGATTTAAGTTTACACCAAAGAATAGAACTTGGAGTACCTGCAAAACAAAAAGATGACCACCATTCCTTTAGGCGGTATACCCCTCCTCCATAGGTGATGCTCGAAACTACAAGGTTGGTAATTACTAGATAAGACTTCATAATACCTGCGACAATTAAAATCACCCTTGATATTAACGTTGTCCTCATCAGAAGTAAAGATAGGAATAAAACCTAAGTCGTTGTGTAAGAGATCCATCTCCAACATCTCATTTGCATTCAAACTATGTCTATACCTACAGTTCCAAGTTCCAGCTGCAGATATTTCAAATAGAGTGGCTTTGAAAACAACAGGTTAATACAGCCTATATCCGACCATTTATAGAATGGGTTAATTAGTATTTGGGTCGTTAGTTTTGGTATGTCTTTGAGTTTGGGTCGTAAGTTTGTCCGTTTTTGAGTTTGGGTCGTTGACCCCGTTAGTCAACCGGTCAAACTGTTAGTGTAAGTCAACTTCAGTTAGTAACGTATTTACGCATTTTGTCGAGGCTCTAAAGACTTCGTTAGAAGTCGGAATTAAGTGTTTGACCCCATATTAGAAAGAAGAAATAACCACCTTCCAAACTCACTTAAAAATTCCAGATTCCGAGTTCAAATGGTCAATCAAAAGTATGCGCAAACAAGGTCACAAAACTGCGTAGCTACAGATTTCAGCTCAGGACAGCTATTTTCCGGGGAACATATCTCCTAAACGAAAAATCCGATTGCTAATCCCTTTTAAATAATTAAAGACAAGACATAGAGTAACGTTTTTCGTTAATAAGGTGTCGCCTAGTTCCCTACCTAATGGTGCCGGTTTTTCAACTTTCGCAGACAACCAGATTGTGATATGAAAGTTGAAAAACCGTATTTCTGACACAGTTTTCTGCCCCTAGTTGTCTGCGAAACTGGTACCAATAGGTAGGAAATTAGGCGACACTTTCTTAACGAAAACCGTTCCTCTATGTCTTGTATTTAATGAGTTAAAATTTCATAGCACTCGGATTTATCGTTTAGGAGATATGTTCCCCGGAAAGTAGCTCGCCTGAGCTGAAATCTGTAGCTACACAGTTTTGTGACCTTGTTTGCGCATACTTTTTATTGACAATTTGAACTCCTAATCTGGATTTTTAAAGTGTGTTTGGAAGGTGGTTATTTCTTCTTTCTAATATGGGGTCAAACTCTTAATTCCGACTTCTAACGAAGTCTCTAGAGCCTCGACAAAATGCGTAAATACATTACTAACTGAAGTTGACTTACACTAACAGTTTGACCGGTTGACTTAGTTGACTAACGGGGTCAACGACCCAAACTCAAAAACGGACAAACTTACGACCCAAACTCAAAGACATACCAAAACTTACGACCCAAATACTAATTAACCCTTATAGAATTAAACTTATTACTCTCACATTCCCAACAGAGAAAGAAGAGTGTTCTTTCAAAGTGGGTGTCAATTTAATAACATTCTGGTAAACAAAGGGTTCAATTGCATATGTGGAACAACAAAGGGTTGAGTTTGATATGTAGTTATCATGGTAAACCACTTCTACCCGACGAATGTACTCTCAAGCAAACCAGACTAGCTTATGCTAGAATATACATAAAAAATGATTTTTAATTTGCCTACCCAACTTCTATACCATTTTTAATTGATGGAAAGATAGCTACGGATCTCCCCGTGGAATACCAATGGAAACCTCCAAACTGTGGGGAGTGTATGGTTTTCGGGCATGTAGCTAAGAATTGAGCTAGAAAAGGGAAAAATAGTTGGATTACTAAAACCAGGAAAGCTCAATTGAGATCAAGTACAAGGGTGGTAAATGGTGGCAATAATAGCTTTGGCCAGGGAACCAACACAAATGAAACAAATACTAAAGCTCAGGTGGAAGCTCCCAACAGTATAGAAAGTCAAGAGATTATTTTTAGTAAAAAGGATATGCTGACATAATCATAGATTGCAATAATCGTGAAAGGTTTAGCAATTCAGGGGATATGAATATGAAATGTTTAACAAGTCAGATTGCTAATTCTAGTGCAGGGGGTGATTTGGCTGCAAGAGATGCAGTCATGGGTCAGAATGTTGGTGGCACAGTCAGTGGTGCACTTGTAGAAGAAAATGAAGTGACTGCTCATGTGGTAGTCAATGGGCCGAATGTTGGTGCTATTGAAATTGCAAAAACGGATTCAAGGAAAGAAATTCCAGCCCCAACTTCTGTCGGTTTGGATGTGGATGTGAGTAAAAATGCTACTTCAGATTACGCTCAAAGTGATTGGATTGAAGTAAAAGGGAAGAAAAACTCAAACAAAAAGGGATCTCCTAAAAAGAATCCCTTTATGGTATATAGTGACTTCACTTCAGAATGTAGATTTCCTATCAATAAAACAAAGGAGGTGTCTAGAAGAAAGGGTTATTCTAGAAGATGCTTCTGAAGAAGAAGAGTTCTCTGATGGAGATTGTGCGAGGTTAAATAGATATGCTTCTCTCAAAGATAAAGCTCTTAAAAGGACTCAACGAGAACTTGTAAAATTAAAATGTGAAAGTATGAAGGACATCAATCAGGAAAGATTAGGGAGATGTCAAAGATCACAATCAAAAAAGATTTAGCTTGTACTCCCTCCGTTTCTAAAATATAGGCAGGTTTCCTTATTTGGATATGTCAAAAAAATAGGCTTGTTTCTATATATGGAAAGTTAAATGTTATGATTTTACTACTATACCCATAGAGGGACCACGTCTCTCTCTCCTTTTTTTCTCTCTAATATAAAAAGGGGACAACTTCTCTCTCCTATTTCTCTAATAGCAAATGAGTGGGGACCAAATGATAGTTTTGGAAAAAACATGAAAAAGTGGCTACAATGATTAGTTTTTGTTATAGGGCATGTGGCTCATGGATGTGCGGTCCATTAGACGACTAGGTTTTCCATTCCTTATATATTAGAACCTTGTATTGTATAATGTATGATGCCTCTTTATCAATAAGAAGTTCTTCTCCTTCTCTATCTCTATCTCTTGCTTTAACCTAATCGATACTAAAACACGTTATCAGCAACGAAGCTGTACCACAGAGCTATATGGATTCGATTGATTTTTTTTTTCTACATGGATGATTTACATCAACGCAGTTATACAATTATCGTCAAAATAATGTGGAAATCGTTGGAATCAAAATCAGCTAAGTTTGGATCTATTTTTTTTTTCCTTTTCCTTGGGTTTGATTTTTGGATAATCCAATACACCTGTGAATTTGTGATTACATTATTAATTTTTTTTATATATAATTAATACATTTGTTATATGTTTTTCCCTGCGGTGGGAAATTTCTGCGAAAAGGAAGCAAATCTGGTGAATGTGAAGATGGCGAAAAATCTTTTATCATCAATCAACGATACTACCTTGAAAGATTCGTTACAACGGTACCTCTGTTCTTATTTATATTTCTCCTAATCACTGTTATCTTCCATGTTGAATTTGAAAGGTAGTCTTTATCTTCAAGTACGTATATACCCATGATATTAGATTTTTTTTGATGAGTGTGATTTGATGTTCGATCCGTTCCGCAGGATTACTAATAATGGAAACTAAAATATATGTACCATTTGATGTCTTAGGTGGAACATGTTTCCATCTCTTTTTGCTATATTCTTGATGTTGTATTCTCTAATTAATTATTATTTATTTATTAAAATCCTGTCCATGATCAGATGTTCTTTAAACTTATCTCCTGTTATGTCGTCATAATATGTTTGTCCGTCATGTTATGTCATCATCTCAAAAAAAAAGAAGAAAAAAAATTGGGCTATTTTGCGCTTGATTACTATACTCTGTTTGCTTTCTCTTTATCGTTTCATGTATTTTTTTTTTCTTTATAAGAAATGTTTCAATTTTCACCTATGATCTATTTTTTTAATTTTTAATTTTGAAAGATGACTGATTGTATTGTTTTCGTCCTATATAACAAGTTTTTTTTCCCCATTATACTGTGTAATGTATATTTTGGTGAATTAATGTATTATGCCTATATGTGTTGTTTGTCTCTATTAATTACCAACTTCCTTTTCATGCCTGCATGTAGTTAGTTTTTTTTTTCAAACCGTACGTTGGATTATAATTATAATTATTGTATTTAATGGTCTTTCTTTTAGTGGTTTGTTTGCATTTGTTTTTGTGACGTTACATTTTTTTTTTCTTTTTTTTTCAAACTTCCGTAACTTATGTACTACAATAATGGGTATGAATATGGCACTATTATTTGTGATCGACCAAGTATTGTCCATCACTTATGGGGTTATGACTATTGATTGAATTTTGACTCAACTGATTTACCTTTAGGATCATTAAGAAAGTTGGTTTCTAACAATCCATTTCAACCATAAAGAAATTTGTTTGGGATTATTATATCAGAACTGGTCATGTTAATGTTTTTTTATTACGGTTTTCTTACAATTAGACCCGACTCGACTCAAAAATGATATTTTGAACTCGAAAGTACTTGAGCATCATTTTTGTGTTTTTAATGTGGAAGTCATTTCCTTAAATATATATATATATATATATTCTTTCATAAAATTTCTGCCAATGACAATGCACCGTCTAAAAGGTGGAGCTATATATGCCCTTGTGTTTTTAAACACATGTATCCCAATTTTTGTGGAAGAACTCACAAAAAGTGATATGAATCAGATTTGTTTTCTCCCATTTTTCTACTTCATTAATAATACTAACGAACCAGTATATATTAAAGTATGCAAACAAGATATCTATTATCTTTATTAAGCTATTCAACCTAAAGTAAGTGGTTGACATGCAAGAGTAGGATTGTCTTGACAAATTGAGATGAAGAAATTTCTCAAATTAAGCTAATTGTAGAAAAATTGAAAACGGAAAGACCCCGAAGAAATAAGGGATATCCGTAGTGACTTACGTGAAGCATGTGCAAAGGGACATATATGTTATTAGATAAAAATGTATTTTTGTCTCCAGTAGTAATGACACCAAAGTATAGGTATCAACCGAAATGGGATAAGCTAAGATATAATTATAGCTCACAGCAAAGTAAAAAGAGTTGGGAATGAATCTTGTTAATGGTATTGGTATAAGCAATGTAATGCAAGTACCATAGTAGCAATAGATCATACTTCATGTATGCAAAGTACATCATTATCACGATACAAAAATTCTCTAAAGTACTTGAGATATCTAGATGAAAAGTATATCATCCACTCTAAACCGTAACATACACTCTCAAGTACTTGAGTGAACCCCATTTTTGTTATTTAAAAGGCCACACCACTTATTAAATCTCTCAAGACTCGATGTCTAACTAATAGTGAGTTTTCTTCCACTAATTTAAGGAACATACACTAGTTGTTGAACTATATAATTCTTTATAATGTGACTATGATGATTGGACCATCGAGCGAAGCACCGCTCAAAGGGTGTTCATGAGTGAATTATTACCTACCTTTTTTGGAAACTCACAGTGAGAATGGATTTGATTGTACTATAAATTATTTCTAATGAATGTGGAAGGAAGTATATTCTTAGAAAATTAATGTGTCAATCTAGTGAATTGTAGATCACTGGAACTTGAATTACTGAATCCTTTTTAACCCCAATAATGAAATGATTAGGATTGATTCATAAAGACTTTGACATAACCATAAGGCACATTGGTTGTGACACGATGTTCCGTTTTGAAAGTACTAACACGAGCATCACTTCATTTCAGTGTGTAAGGAAATGAACTAATAGAATGCGAAGTTACGACATCTATCAAAATCAGTGATTTCTAAAGTTACTAGATTTACACTGCCTCTCCCCATTATTCTTTAGAGTAAGAAAGCACGTCACTCATCTTACAAAGTCTCTCTTTAGTGAAACTTGATTGAGACCATCCTGTTTTACTTAGATACAAATGTTAACTACCTCATTCTCCAAAGAAATAAAGTGTTGTTAGTGAACATATATCCATGCAGAATGCGGACCATTCAAGTGATTTATGGCTCTGGTGGATGATTCGACGCATTGAATCAGTTATTGTTCATAACAAACGATGCATTAAATTTTTGTAGAATTCCTAACACATATTACACAAAAAAATGTGCAAAGGCTCACCACCCTTGTTAATGCTAAAGAATTCACATCAAACGGACTTGATGAATATTGCATGTTTAATAAGGTCAATATAGAAAATCTTATACCCAATGGTCTCGCAGAGGCTACCATAAAAGGTTTACAGATGGTGTCTAAGTGTAAGGATCCTCAAGTTCTTCAACGCAATTAGACTAGTCAGGTGACGAATTAGTCGATAATTACTCGATTAGTGTAACTCGAACATTAATTATTAGAAATTAATCTAACAACGATATAGACACAAAATTAGTATCACGGAATAGTTCTTGAAAAGTTACGCAGAATGGACTACTCGAACATGTCGTTTGGATATTGGGAGAAGAAGAAATAATCTGATTTGTGTGGAGGGTAAAATGGTCATTTCACACTCAAGACTAATCAAGGCAGTCGAGTTAACTTCTGTGGGCACCGAAGGTCTGCCTTTAGTCGGCTGCCGTTAGCAATTTTTGGTCGGCCTTATCAAGACCAAATCGAGAAGAGTTCTTATCTTCTTCTTTCTTCTTCTTCTCGTTTCTCTTTTCTTCTTCTGATCCTCTGTTTCTTCTCTGTTTTTCCTCTATTCTTCTTTTGTTCGAGTTTTGAGTGATGAAATGGGGTGTTGAGATCAGGGGAAGGTGATTCAGATCAAATAATAAATGTTACTGATGGTGTTGGTTTAAGCAGATGATTTAGTTACAATAAAAAGGTGAATTAGAGAATCAGAATTAGGTTTTAGGTTTCGTTTTGAGATTTCGTGGAGTTAATCAGCGTTTTGAGTTTCTGACAGATGAAGGTTAAGAGGGTTCATGATTAATTGGATTTATGGAGTCGTTTTGGTGTTTGAATCAATAACTAGGGTTTTTGGTTTTGGGTTTGAAATTCAGACAATGAATTAGAAGATAAATTGAGAGTTGATTGGAGAAGATCAAGATGAAATTAGAGATGGATTTAATTTGAATCACAGTTTGAGGTTGAAGAATTGATTAAGATTAATAATTAGGGTTTTGAGATTGATGTTGAGTGCATGTTGGAATTGATAAGTGATTCGGGTTGTTGTTAGATGGAGATTGAAAGGGTTGTTGTCTAATTGATCCAACAGAGTGGTGTTAGTGAAGATCATGAGTTAGAATTTAATTATGTTCTAATGAAGGTTGTTGGATGTTGGCTGTGGGGAACTGACAGAGAAGGGCGGAGATTGTAATGGTTGATTGAGTGAAATCTTCTAAAGGTAATTGATCTTTTCTGGTTAACTTTAAGAAGTTATTTTTATTGATTGTTGAATGTGTGAGTTATAATTGAAGTTAAGTTCAAATTGAATATGGAACAGAACTTTTTGGGTGGTTAGGTTTGTGATGAAGTTAAGATGTTTGAGTTGGAAGTTGAATTACAACTGAGATTAGAACATGCATAGTTTTGATTTAATGATTTTTACAGATGTTGATAACTGAGTTAGTGATTTAGGAATTGATATTACAAGTTGTAATGGTGGTGTGTTGAATAATTGAAATGAGTTATTATGGATATGTGAACTATTGATGATGTTGAAGTGAAGAACATATGTGTAGCTAATACAATTGCACATAAATGGAACTGATGGTGTTGTTATGTTTTGTTTGATTGTGTTGAGCTGAACTACAGAGTTATTGAGTTGTGTGTGTGTATATATTTGCTGGTGGTGATTGAGAAAAGAGTGTGCTTGGAATTGAAGTGGTAGCTAAGGTTGGAGATGTTGTTGCTGATGTGATAGTGTTGAGTTGTATTGTTGTTATTCAGTTTGATTGGCAGATCATTGAGGGATATGAACTCAGTTTGGTAGTGGTGTTGTAATGATATTAAGTTCAGTTTAGTTGTGGTGGTGTTGTAATATACAGGGGAGAGTCAGAGTGGTGATGTAATTGTGGAAATGATGAAATGAGAACTAATTGAGAATATGATGTTATGTGACTGTGATATAGGGATGAAGATTAGATGAAGGTGTTGGGTTGAACCTCTCTAGAGAAAGCTTGTAACTGCATTTTTGCAGGTAATCTAAGTTTGTTTATGTGATTAAATTGTGAAGTTTTACTTGGATTTAATGTATTGTTGTTATGAGTTTCACTTGCAAGTATAATAACTAGAGTTGAGATTCCTTAGAAACCTTGGCTGAAACATGTTAATCATTCCAGTCAATTTAGCTGACTTACCTGACTCAGACCATATGACTGAGTCGAGTTGACCTTGTAACCTGAGTTGAATCGGGTTGACCGATTCATATTTGACTCGTTGACCATTTACCATGGACTTGACTGGACGTGGACTGTTAGTTGACCATTTGACCGTCAGTGACCGTTAGATTGACCCAGTTGGGCCAGGTCTTGTGTAATGGGCCGGACTAGTGGCTGTGCCGAATCAGGCTCATGGGTTTGGCCTTAAGGCCAACAATCTAAATTAGTGTGTGAACCACTTATGGTCTGAGTTAGCCTTTGCTTTCTTTTACAAAGTTGTAGATGCTCGATGTTCATAAGACTTAGTTATTGGACTTTAGAATTGACCTAATTGAATTAATAAACCTTTAGAAATGCAAGAGATAGATAATGAAGATGTATAGAGTCATAAATGGGCTTAAAACCATTAAATAGATTTGTATGATTCTTGTTTGAGCCACTTTGGCTAGACTCTTAGACTTCTTGTGTGATTAACAGTTAGTCATTATTAACAACGATCGATTCAAAGGATGAACCAGTGGATCTCGAGGTAGGCGTGGCTTGTCTTCAAAAAGGTGTGGGAATGCATTTGACTCTTTGTATTCATTATTGTTTCTTTTATAAAATTTTATGCTTAACAAACTCATGCATTGTCTGTTTCTGCATTCCATATTTTATTTAAAATGCATTATGATAATCCTGTTATTTCTGTGAATTTTTCCACGATGTGGAAAGGACTTGTATTATTTGTGGTCAATATGAATTGTTATGGGAATTACGAATTTCCACTTGTGGTATATAGGATACGCTCCTTCACATTTATACCTACTTTAATTCATCTTTTATTGTTTAGAGTATTGGTCACCATGGTCTTGGTGGCATCCATATCTAAATAGGTGTGAATTGCCGGGTAGGGATTTACAACCATATTATACATTGTTTGAAGAAGGAGTTTGTCCATATACATGTATTGTTTTCCAAATCTTGTCTATGATTACTTAGAAGGCTAAATGTTAATTATTCCCACTTCAATTTCTGTGACTGATCAGAGTTGTACAGCAAAAGCCTCATGGGTTGACTTCGTTAGTTGATTAACTTCTGCTATATCTATTATGTTATATATTTTATTTGTAAACCAAATGACTATTTTATATGTATCATTGGAGAGGATTTATTGTATATATATTTCTGAGCGGGGTTAGCTTTGGGTTAAGTTTTGTATCGCATTTCTTAATTGAATGCTTAAGTGCATGTTTTAGATTTTAGTGCCTCTTTATTTAGTTAATTTATTGGATTAGTCAGCTGCTAGCTTAGGGGGCGCTACAATAGTTGGTATCAGAGCTCACTATTAGATCTTATATGGTAGAAAATAGGAATAGCCAGTGCCAGTTAGTGAACTAGATTGGTTTAGAACTGGGTTGAGTTTGTGAGATAAATCTTAATAACTAAAAGCTATCAATTATTAAAAGAATTATTTGATTGATTGAATTGCTTGCTTGGTATCCCATTGAGGAATCGGTCTGAGTTGCGCTCTGCGAATCGGGTATAACTCGGCGAAAATTTTCTTCGAAGTTCTTGATTTCAGAGCTTTCACAGGTGAAAATTCTTAATTGTTTCCACTAGTTTCAATGATTGGAGGGTACTGATTGCTATTTGGTTCATGGATTTATGTTCTAACACATCTTTGAGTGGTCGAAATAATTCTGAAATGGAAAATTTAAGTGAGGATCCAAAAATTTTGTCAATTGAGTTGCCTGATGATTTATATGAAAAAGGTTTAGATCCATGGAAACATTCTCTTATAGGTAGGCTTGATTTACAGAAGATTAAGTTTGTTGATGTTGCTGTTATATTACGAAGTCAATGGAAATTACAAGGAGATTGTCGTATGATTGCTCTAGGTCGGGGTTTTTTTGCAATTAAACTTGATAATGAAAAAGACAAGCAGTTGATTAAATCACAAAGGTGGGAGGTTTTAAATCAAATACTACAAGTGAGAAATTGGAGTTCAAACTTTAGACCTGCAAGTCAAAGGACATCTAAGGCAATGATATGGGTTCGTTTTCCTGGTTTGGGTTTAGAATTCTGGAATGAAGATATTTTGTTTAGAATTTGCAAATAATTTGGTACTCCAATCAAGGTAGATAATGCCACAACAAGGTGTGAAGTAGGTTATTATGAAAATGTTTTAGTTGAGGTGGATTTTGCTCAACATATACCAAATAAGATTTGGATTGGAACTAAGTATGGAGGTTTTTTTCAAGATATTGTGATTCCTGATTGTCCTAAATATTGTTCATTCTGCAAAATGGTTGGTCATCTTACTGCTGAATGTAGATCGAAGAAAACTAAGAATGCTAATGCCCAGCAAGAACAAGTAAAGTTTCAACCAAAGCCAAAAGAAGTAAGGAAGCTGCCACAAGAAAGTTCAGAACCTTTTGATATTTGTGAGTCTAAAGTAGATTCAATAGTTGATTCTATACAACAAGTTTCTTTACTTAGTTCACCCAATGTTGTTTTTTCTCAAAACAGTAAGTTTAGTCCTATTGAGATTGTTGAAAGTGAGGAAACTCCTGCAGAAATAATAAAAGAAATTTCGTCTCCAAAAGAAGTATCAGTAATGGAAGGGGTTCAGATTTCACCTGACATTTCTAGTACAGCTGATTTAACTCCAAATGTGGTAACACCAGCACAGCCAGTAGCTAATATATTGGAAGTTAATAATAATAACATTCTTTTTGTGGATGGAATCAATGGTACCATGGTTAATACTCCAGTACAAGTGACATCTTGGGAAAAGGTGGTGGAAAAGGAAGCCAAAGTTGTGGGTGAACAAAATAAAGTAGTGGAGAAGGAAATGGTGAGTTCTAAAGCTAGTACTTCCAAAAACACATCTTCTCCTGAACTTTTTAAGGTAACTAAACCAACTGGGATGAATAGTAAATATAATTTTAGGAAAAATCAAGGTAAGGGAGGTACCAAAAACTCTCAAACAAATCAATGAAGATCATTTTTTGGAATATCAGGGGCCTAAGAAGATTGAGGGCTCAGGATAAAATTTGGAATTTGGTAAATCAATTTAGTCCTTCTTTAGTTTGGGTGGCAGAACCAAAAGTTAGTTGCAGTGCATCTTTTTGTCAAAAATTAAACCTACCTGGCATGGAAAAGATGGTAATTCATAACTCTTGTCAAGGTAAAAAAGGTAATATATGGCTATTTTGGAACAAAGATATTGTACAACCACAAGTAATTTCAGTATCAAGTCAAATGATAACAGTAAGTGTAGGTGATGTTTTAGTGTCTGGGGTTCATGCCCATGTCAAGGTAGTTCAAAGAAGATTTTTGTGGTCTGATATGCAACTGATAAGTGATCTTAACAAGCCTTGGATTATTCTTGGTGATTTTAATGTTGTTATCACTCAAGATGAGAAAGTGGGTGGAAGATTACCAAATAGAACAGCTATGTTGGATTTCAATGATTGCATCAATCAATGTGAACTTATCCAAGCTCCAAAATCTGGTCTTCAATTTTCTTGGTCCAACTGTCAGCATGGTAGCAAGAGAATATTATGCAATTTGGATAGAGTTTTATTCAATCAGAAATGGCTCCAATTGTATGGAGATTGGAATTACAAGGTTGGTATGAGGGTTGTTTCTGATCATGCTCCTCTTTTGGGTGGGTGTGTTGGAATCCCAAAATCAAAAAATATTCCTAGAAGATTTCAAAAAATATGGATTAGCCATCCTATATTTATGAAAGTTGTTTCTGATTGCTGGGGAAGAAGTGTTAATGGCGACCCTACTTTTCAATTTTTACATAAGTTGAAAGAACTTAAGAAGGAGTTAAATGAATGGAATTGGAAAGTTTTTGGAAATGTTCAAACTAAGATCAAAGAAGCAGAGGCAAAAGTTAAAGCTGCAACAATACATTCTGATAACAATCCTTTTGATGAAAATGCCCTAAATGATTTAGTTCAAGCTCAAAATGAATATGCAAGTAGAGAAGTGCAAGAAAACACTTTATTAAAGCAAAAATCCAGAGTTAAGTGGATTAAAGAAGGGTCTGCTAATACAAGTTTTTTCCATACTACTATGAAAATTAAAGCTGCAAGGAATTTAATAACTGAGTTGGAAGATGGAAATGGAAATGTTATTGGTGATCAAGAAGCAATTGCTCAACACTTAGTACATCATTTTCAAACTAAGTTTGAGTACAATCCAGTAGCAGAAGTTGATGACCTACTTGATGTGATCCCTACTGTTATCAATGAAGATGATCAAGCTAGTTTGGATATAATCCCTGAGGAAGAAGAAATAAAGAGAATTATTTATGATATGGACCCAGAGAGTGCTCCTGGTCCAGATGGATTTTCAGGCATCTTTTATAGAAGTTGCTGGGAGATTATAAAACAAGATTTAGTGGCAGCTATTCAGTTTTGTTGTAGAAGAAAGTTTATTCCCAAAGGTATGAATTCCATCTTTTTATTTTTGATTCCTAAAACACAAGCTGCAAAAAATGCAAACCAGTTCAGACCAATTGGTTTGAGCAATATTATCTTCAAAAAATTTACTAAAATAATAACTAGTAGAATGAGTAGCTTGATGGAAAAGTTGATTTCTCCTCAACAAGTAGCTTATGTGAAGGGAAGAAACATTCAAGAGCAAGTACTTATGGCTTCTGAACTAGTCAATGAAATGAAGTTTAAAAGAAGAGGTGGAAATGTAGGTATCAAACTCGACATATCTCAGGCTTATGACACAGTCATTTGGGAATTTGTAGTTAAGGTTTTGAAGAAATATGGTTTCTCAAATGACTGGTGTGATTGGATTTTAACTTTGTTCAAGTCTGCCAGAATTTCTGTTCTAGTCAATGGAGGTCCTTGTGGTTTTTTCAAAGTTAAGAGAGGACTTAGACAGGGAGATCCCCTCTCCCCAGTTATTTTTGTGCTTATGGAAGATGTACTTAGCAGAAATATCTCATCTTTGATGGAACAAGGAAAATTGCAGCCTATGGTTTCAAAAAGAGGTATTCATCCAACACATTTGTTATTTGCAGATGATGTGTTTATTTTTAGTAATGGAGGGAGGAAAAATTTGGTTAATCTATTTAAGCTGTTAGACACCTATCAAGCATGCTCTGGTCAAGTGATTAATAAGATTAAAATCAAACTATTTGTGGATGGAACTACTCAGCAGAGGAAAGAGCTTATCAGTGAATTTGTTAATATGGAACTGTCTAAATTCCCAGATAAGTATTTAGGTGTTTACTTAGCTCCAGGTAAAATTACTTCTGCAATGATATGGCCTATAGTAGAGCAAATTCAGAAGAAACTTGCAGCTTGGAAAGGGAGACTATTATCCTTCCATGACAGGCTAGTGTTGGTGAAATCAGTGTTGTGCAGTGTGCCCATATACAATATGTCAATTTATAGATGGCCTTCATCTGTAATTAAAGTGTGTGAGCAATTAATCAGAAACTTCTTGTTGACTGGTGATGGTGATGTGAGAAAGTTTAAAACTATTTCTTGGAAGAAGGTTTGTACTCCTTATGAAGAGGGAGGTCTTGGAATTCAAAGATTAGCTACAATTAACAAATCTTTGTTAATGAAACTGATGTGGAAGATTTTGGTTTCTGAGAAGGAGTGGGCAAATTTTTTTGTAGCCAAATTTAAAGACAGAAAAGGCCAATGGACTAGCAACTGGAAGCAATCTTCTGTTTGGAAAGGCTTAAAATGGGCTTGGAATACTTTGAAAGAAGATATAAGATGGAAGGTTGGAGATGGCTCTAAAATCTCTATGTGGTTTGATACCTGGCTAAAGGATTCTCCTATTATAGATGATATTGGTTTTACAGAATTTGTGAGGTGTCATAGTGAGATGAAAGTATAGGAATTAATACAAGATGAAGACTGGTGTATTGGCACAGATCTTTATCATTTTATTTCAGTGCAAGCTTTGCCTGTAATATATGAAGGTAGGGATAATTGTGGGTGGATGGCTAGTAATGATGGTAATTTTCATACTGGTATTGCTGCAGAGAAGATAAGACATAAAGAGCTCCAGTTATCTTGGCCCAATTTTGTGTGGCAAAATTATATTCATCCCAGCATATCCAGTAACATTTGGAAGTTACATCAAGGAATTTATATAGATGATGAAGTCATGAGACACAAGGGTTTTGAAATGGTTTCAATGTGCTGCATTTGCACCCAAGATCAGGACAACATGAATCATACATTATGGGAATGTAATTTCAGTGTTGAAATCTGGAACTAGCTAAATTCAATATTCCTTTTTTCCAATCCTAAATCATTTGATGAGATATGTGTTGCATCTAAGTACAGAAGCCCACTGGTTAGACAGGTTTGGATGATTGCAGCCTGTGCTACTCTAAAAGAGTTATGGTTTCAGAAAAATGTTAAATTTTTTGAGGAAAAGAAACCTAATCTGAATGTTTTTAAGTGTAGAATCAAGAAATTGGTTCATGAAGGAAGATTCAGAATGAATGGAGTTAGCTGGAATCAAGATTATGATCTTCAAGTAAGAAGAGCCTTCAATATTTGACTTGGTTTTCTTCTATTTCAGAGATGCTGTAACAGTTAAAATCAGTTTTTGGTGTTGGGCCTAAATGTTTGGGCATGCTTGCTTTCTTTTGTTGTTTTCTTTTAAGTTCCTATTCTTTTTGTTTTAGGGCTTATTTGGTTGAGTTAGTCCTGTATTCCTTTAGTTGTTCTTATCAATAAAAAATGTGATTCAGCAAAAAAAAAAAAAAAAAATTGCTTGCTTGCTTGTTTGTTTATTTAATGAAGTAAAAAAAAAATTTGTAGGGTACACCAATAATTAATCTAATGAAGATTAGAGAATAAATGATTTAAAATTAAGAACATATGCACAATTTAATAATAAAAATAATTAGATTAGTAATAGAGGACGGATCTGCTCACACGTCTAATATGACGTTATCTCACTCGATAATCTCATCCGTTGGATCTTAAAGTGTAAACGGTCACGATATTTTCGAATAACACAATTTAGTTCCGGGTTTTGATGGGTCTCTCCATTTTATTCTCTCTCCGAGAAATCCTCTTCTTCTCCAACCTTCTCTTTCACAAACACATACATAAAATGGTACCATGTTTGCTTGTATCTCTTGGTGACGATTTATTAAGCTCTCCTTATCATGTATAAAAAGCTTTGGTTAATTTTCCGTTGCACCATGTTATTGGAAAATTAGGACATGTACTTCTCGCTAATACCTTTCCACCTATTTGGTACTGGAGATAATCCAGTATCACTGAAATTCGACAGTTCAGGCCAAATTCTGGAATCAAGAACACAATAATATGCAACTCTGAATCAAACCCACTCTCCTAAAACCATTGAAACTCTTAAAATCACTTATTCTTCCCTAACATCCATTCAAATTTCTTCCAAAATCTCGTCCATTCATACGGAAACTAATCACTTCTTCATCCCTAACATCTCGGCCAAAATCTCTGTTCAAATTCAAAAACCACTTGTACCAAGATGCTGATTAAAATAAATTGCTTTTTGCTGTGATAATTTTTTTGGATTAGAAAGAGAAGAAAGAAGGGGTCGCCATTAAACCTACAACTTGAATCTGAGATTTAAACCCAAAATTGCAAATTCAATGGTGAGTTAATTTTTTCTTCTCCTTCTTCATTCAAGCAATAGGATTCTTAATCGCTGACAAGCTTTTATTCATTTATTTAAAAAATCATTCTATTCAAATCCAATTAACCTAGAAAATATTCAGAAAAAATGTAATCCTGTATACTCATTGTTCTTGACGAAAAACCTCAATTGGCTATGTTAAAGAAGCCATTAATCAAAGATCAACCATAACAAAAATTAAGAAAAACCCATTTCATATATAACAAGTTTCTGAATAACAAATCTATTATTGATCGGCAAGATTCCATGAATCTATCATTACCACCAGATCCAAAATACATCCTTTTTTTTTTGTCTCACGATCTGTTTCATTAAAGCATAAAAATGAGAATGAATAAGACGAAGAAGTATTAAATATTACTGGTGGTGGTTCTCTCGTGATCACATATCTTCATATCTTCAATTGTATTTTTCGAGCTTGTGAATGATTGTTGGGGAATGGGAATATTTTCCTTTTGATCGATTGTTGTTGAGGGGAAGATGTACATGTGTAACCTGGTATTCCTACTCTCATGTCCGAGTAGGAAGGGAAGAAGATGACAATAATTATAGGGCTTATTTTAGATCTTTACATAGGACCATCAGATTCGAGGCAGAAAAATTTAAAGGTTGAGAATCATTAGTTGTACAAGGGTATTTTACCTCTGATTGATTATGCTTTTTTACCTTTGAAGATTATTGGTGATTGATTATATCTGAGATGAAGAAGGTCGGAGAAGAAGAGGACAATAAAACGAATATAAAAGAAAATGTCACGGGCGACCCATCAAAACCCGGAACTAAATTGTGTTATTTGAAAATATCGTGACCGTTTACACTTTAAGATCCAATAGATGAAAATATCGAGTGCGATAACGTCATAGTAGACGTGTGAGCCGATCCGTCCTCTTAGTAATATTGATAAATTTTGGAAGTCACATATATACTTATTAAGCACCTTGACTTATAAGTAGAATCAACAGTTTATAATCACATAAATGTCAATAATATTTTGGGACTCAATAAAAATTGTATGAGTTGTTAGAATAATAATTCAATAAAATGTTATAATAGTAATTATAGATAGATGATAATAGAAGTAACTTGTTGCTAGAATAATAATTCACTATAGTTGTTAGAATAATAATTAACTTGTTGTTTTTCAATAGAAGCCGTGGTGACATTCTTCGTAAAAGAAATAATAATTTTAATAAAATAATGTTAACATTTATCAATTAGTACCATATCAAACTTAACTAAATTCTCAATAAGGATATATAAGGATTAAAATAATAATTATGGTTAAATAATTATGGAAAAATTGGTAACGCTAATTACAATTAAGTTTTGTAAATTAAACTAATTACAAATTAGAAATGTAAGTTTTGTGTTTAAATTAGACAATTAAAATAATACTTATTAGACATTAGACGTAAAAGGTGAGATATAATATATGAAATAAAAAGACTTAACTTGTTAATAATCTTGTACTTAAATTATCTTTAATCTTACAAATGATCCAGTAAATCTTTAATAAAATGAAACAAATTTAAATGAAATAGTATTAATAACATTTAGATATTTATTGTAATATTAAAAAATAAAATAAAATAATAAAACAAATAAATAAATAAATAAAAGGAAATAAATTCGTAAATTGATAGGATCCTTCTTCATAAATAAACGCAATCATCTTTTAAAATGGAAAATGAGTATGACGAAATTAAATTGTTAGAATTTAAATTAATATTATATTGAACATAACTTAAATTAAAAATCTCATTAACAAATATATAGCGATAAAATAATGATTATGATTAAATTAGCCGTGGAAAATTATTAGTGCTCATTTATAATTAAGTCCTGCAAAGTTAACTAATAACAAATTTGAATTATATGTTTTGCATTTAAACCAGATAGATAAGTAAGACTTATTAAGTAGGAATAAAAGAACGTGAAGTCATATAAGCACAGAGTAAACACTAAACTTGTTAATGATCTTATACCCAGATGATTTTTAGTCCAGTAAAAGATTCACAAAATCACTAAACTATACACAGGAAGTGATAATTATAGTACTTAAATGCTTAGTACAAAATTAGACTTAAAGGAAAATAATTTGCCTATGAATAAAATACTTATTATTAATACCCATAATCTGAAGGCTATTGAGACATATTGAAATTTTATGCGGACTCAAAAAATTTAAATTATATTAAATTACCAACGCTAATATGTAACAAGATATACTATATTACCAATTCAATCTGAATAAATAAAATTTGTTATATCAATCTTTTCATGAGAATAAAATTATATTTACAAGATTAGGGCTTAATAAAATTAAAAATAAGTATCATTACTAAATAATTATTTCGATTGTATGTTAGTTACGCTAGTAATCAAAAAAAAAAAATTGATAAAACAATAATGAAAATGATAGTATAATTAAGAAAATAATTTTCGATTAAATAAGCAAATTATAATACTGTCTAATATTAATTATTGTAAAAAAAAAAAAAAAATTTTTTTTGAGTTATTGTAAATATCGTTTGGATAATAATTTTATGTTAGTACTGTATTAGAAAAATGTAATTTTTATTAATAATACAACTTAGGGATTACTTGTCACTAGAATAAATTTAAGGAAATAAAGTTAAATCAAATCAATTTAGTGTTAATAAAGACTTGACATTATGATTAACTACGATTAACTTTTATCGGTCTAAGCAATAAGAAATAAATGTTATAATGATAAAATATTAATCCCAAACAACTATGAAAAATTGTTAGCAGTTAATTATTCATATCAAGTCACATAATGAAATAAACAATAGATATATTGGAAATAATATGTTGAAAAATAAAATAATAACGTAATATTTGGATAATGGTTATAACATTAAGTTATTCGTAAATAGTTCATGAATCTAAAAAAAATAATTATATATGATATCACAACAAAGTTAAAAATATCAGATATTATAAATTAATGTAAAATCGAAATTGGATTGCTATATAGATAAAATAAATAAATCAAATCAAATAAATGTTGATGATTAAATTGCTAAGAATGATGTAACCTATTATATAATTTATGAAGTAGAAATTTTAAGCTAAATTAGTTACAATGAATTGAGAGATTGATTAGTCATAATAAGTTAGTATTTAATTAACCAAATTTTGATGAATAAATTACTTAAAATGATGTAAATTATTTATATATATTTTATGAAGTAAATTTATCAGAGTTACACAAGTTAAGATAAAAGTTAAGGATTAATTAGAATTAATACATAGTTAATCCAGCACTGGGGAATAGTGAGGTTGGTAATTCTGATATGTTCAGGTGATACTTGTTAGGTAGTAGGCATTGTCAGGCGTCGCGAACCTAGACAGTGAAACTGCATTCTTGTATCACTAGGCATTGAAGGGAGACTTGCTTCTATAAGTGAACTAATAGATCCCAAATTTTCATGAGAAACTTTATTATTGAATATCTTCTAAAAGTACTTAGAACCAGTAAATTATTGACATATAAATTAGAGTAGAGAATTCGTATCTAAAAGTCGTAGTTTCCATTATAGAGATTCATTCATGTAAGAAACTTAGACTTCCCTATTCGATAGAATCTAAATTCGTGTAGTAGAACTTAGAGATACAAATTGTAGATTTTAGTTGTAGAAAGTTATATAGGTTGTGATTTGTTTTATGTTGTTTGCGCTTAGACAAGAGTTATGTTTTTCTATAAGGTGGGGAGTTTCTGAAGACTAGAAGGATGGTTTGATTTTCGAGGACAAAAATGTTATAAGGTGGGGAGAATGTAAGGATCCTCAAGTTCGTCAACGCAATTAGACTAGTCAGGTGACGAATTAGTCGATAATTACTCGATTAGTGTAACTCGAACATTAATTATTATAAATTAATCTAACAACGATATAGACACAAAATTAGTATCACGGAATAGTTCTTGAAAAGTTACGCATAATGGACTACTCGAACATGTCGTTTGGATATTGGGCGAAGAAGAAATAATCTGATTTGTGTGGAGGGTAAAATGGTCATTTCACACTCAAGACTTATCAAGGTGACCGAGTTATCTTTCAGGCACCGAAGGTCTGCCTTTAGTCGGGTGCCGTTAGCAATTTTTGGTCGGCCTTATCAAGACCAAATCGAGAAGAGTTCTTATCTTCTTCTTCTCGTTTCTCTTTTCTTCTTCTGCTCCTCTGTTTCTTCTCTGTTTTTCCTCTATTCTTCTTTTGTTCAAGTTTTGAGTGATGAAATGGGGTGTTGAGATCAGGGGAAGGTGATTCAGATCAAATAATAAATGTTACTGGTGGTGTTGGTTGAAGCAGATGATTTAGTTACAATAAAAAGGTGAATTAGAGAATCAAAATTAGGTTTTAGGTTTTGTTTTGAGATTTCATGGAGTTAATCAGCGTTTTGAGTTTTTAACAGATGAAAGTTAAGAGGGTTGATGATTAATTGGATTTATGAGGTCGTTTTGGTGTTTGAATCAATAACTAGGGTTTCTGGTTTTGGGTTTGAAATTCAGACAATGAATTAGAAGATAAATTGAGAGTTGATTGGAGACGATCAAGATGAAATTAGAGATGGGTTTAATTTGAATTACATTTTGAGGTTGAATAATTGATTAAGATTAATAATTAGGGTTTTGAGATTGATGTTGAGTGCATGTTGGAATTGATAAGTGATTCGGGTTGTTGTTAGATGGAGATTGAGAGGGTTGTTGTCTAATTGATCCAACATAGTGGTGTTAGTGAAGATCATGAGTTAGAATTTAATTATGTTCTAATGAAGGTTGTTGGATGTTGGCTGTGGGGAACTGACAGAGAAGGGCGGATATTGTAATGGTTGTTTGAGTGAAATCTTTTAAAGGTAATTGATCTTTTCTGGTTAACTTTATGAAGTTGTTTTTATTGATTATTGAATGTGTGAGTTATAATTGAAGTTAAGTTCAAATTGAATATGGAACAAAACTTTTTAGGTGGTTAGGTTTGTGATGAAGTTAAGATGTTTGAGTTGGAAGTTGAATAACAGCTGAGATTAGAACATGCAGAGTTTTGATTTAATGATTTTTACAGATGTTGATAACTGAGTTAGTGATTTAGGAATTGATATTACAAGTTGTAATGGTGGTTTGTTGAATAATTGAAATGTGTTATTATGGATATGTGAACTATTGATGATGTTGAAGTGAAGAACATATGTGTAGCTAATACAATTGCACATAAATGGAACTGATGGTGTTGTTATGTTTTGTTTGATTGTGTTGAGCTGAAGTACAGAGTTATTGAGTTGTGTGTGTGTATATATTTGCTGGTGGTGATTGAGAAAAGAGTGTGCTTGGAATTGAAGTGGTAGCTAAGGTTGGAGATGTTGTTGCTGCTGTGATAGTGTTGAGTTGTATTGTTGTTATTCAGTTTGATTGGCAGATCATTGAGGGATATGAAATCAGTTTGGTAGTGGTGTTGTAGTGATATTGAGTTCAGTTTAGTTGTGGTGATGTTGTAATATACAGGGGAGAGTCAGAGTGGTGATGTAATTGTGGAAATGATGAAATGAGAACTAATTGACAATATGATGTTATGTGACTGTGATATAGGGATGAAGATTAGATGAAGGTGTTGGGTTGAACCTCTCTAGAAAAAGCTTGTAACTGCATTTTTGCAGGTAATCTAAGTTTGTTTACTTAGAACGATTTGATGCAGTTGACCGATTCATATTTGACTCGTTGACCATTTACCCTGGACTGGACGTGGACTGTTAGTTGACCATTTGACCGTCAGTGACCGTTAGATTGACCCAGTTGGGTCAGGTCTTGTGTAATGGGCCGGACTAGTGGCTGTTCCGAATCAGGCTCATGGGTTTGGCCTTAAGGCCAACAATCTTAATTAGTGTGTGAACCACTTATGGTCTGAGTTAGCCTTCGTTTCTTTTACAAAGTTGTAGATGCTCGATGTTCATAATACTTAGTTATTGGACTTTAGAATTGACCTAATTGAATTAATAAACCTTTATAAATGCAAGAGATGGATAATGAAGATGTATAGAGTCATAAATGGGCTTAAAACCATTAAATAGATTTGTATGATTCTTATTTGAGCCACTTTGGCTAGACTCTTAGACTTCTTGTGTGATTAACAGTTAGTCATTATTAACAACGATCGATTCAAAGGATGAACCAGTGGATCTCGAGGTAGGCGTGTCTTGTCTTCAAAAATGTGTGGGAATGCATTTGACTCTTTGTATTCATTATTGTTGCTTTTATAAAATTTTATGCTTAACAAACTCATGCATTGTCTGTTTCTGCATTCCATATTTTATTTAAAATGCATTATGATAATCCTGTTATTTCTGTGAATCTTTCCACGATGTGGAAAGGACTTGTATTGTTTGTGGTCAATATGAATTGTTATGGGAAATACGAATTTGCACTTGTGGTATATAGGATACGCTCCTTCACATTTATACCTACTTTAATTCAGATTTTATTATTTAGAGTATTGGTCACCATGGTTTTGGTGGCATCCATATCTAAATAGGTGTGAATTGCCGGGTAGGGATTTACAACCATATTATACATTGTTTGAAGAAGGAGTTTGTCCATATACATGTATGATTATTTCAGTGACTTAGTCACTGTTTATTGTTTTCGGAAAAACATGTATTGTTTTCCAAATCTTTCCTATGATTACTTAGAAGGTTAAATGTTAATTATTCCCACTTCAGTTTCTGTGACAGATCATAGTTGCACAGCAAAAGCCTCACAGGTTGACTTCGTTAGTTGATTAACTTCTGCTATATCTATTATGTTGTATATTTTATTTGTAAACCAAATGACTATTTTATATGTATCATTGGAGAGGATTTCTTGTATATATATATTTCTGAGCGGGGTTAGCTTTGGGTTAAGTTTTTTATCGCATTTCTTAATTGAATGCTTAAGTGCATGTTTTAGATTTTAGTGCCTCTTTATTTAGTTAATTTATTGGATTAGTCAGCTGCTAGCTTAGGGGGCGCTACACTAAGGAATAGGTTATGCGTACGAACCTATCTTTTATTGCTTTGGGGATATGCAATATTACACGCATCTTACTTAATTTGTTTTTAGAACCCAATATTAGTCAACCTTTTCTGCGTACCAGTTGGTAATTGGATTTAAGCCTGACATTCGTGTTTTTACGCATTTTTGGTTGCAATATATATGTGCCGTTACGAATCCCCATCGTACTATGATGGGTGTTCAAAATTGTTAAGTAGTTATGTTGGAAATGAGTTCCCAACAATGATCCCCATTTTAAAACTTTTGGCAGGAGATCTCTTAACGCTAGATTTGCGGGTTATCACTTTAATGAGACAGCCTTCCCGTCATTAGGGGGAGATAAGAAAAAGTATTTTCTAAAGGAACGACAGGAATTGTCGTGATGTGTTCCCACTATGTCTCGTGTTGATTCTTGTAATCCACAAATGTAAATGTGAAGTGACAAACAATAATCGATATCCAGAATGTATACTGATGTCGCTAAAGTGACAAGATCACACATACCAGTTGCAAATATTCCTGCAAGGTTAGAAATCCTCAGTATGAGGTACACCATAGACTAAGGTGTTGCAACTACACTTGGTGGAAGTGTAGTTAAGTCCGTGGCTCCATAAAGAAAGATGGAGACGCCACTAGGTTCGATCAATGCTCACCTAGAAAGGAAGTAGATGAGTAAGGCACAAACTTATTTGTATCATCAATGAAATCATCTCATTTATTGTCTCTGACTATGTCCATGAATCAATACTGGAGGAAGCTCCGAAGTTTTAAATGATTCTAGAGAACAATGAAATGCTGACGGATTATGAGAATGCACATGAGTCAATGGAAGGATCATGCGTGCATAGTGATGATATAATCCATAAATAATTGCTCCAGAAGTAGAGCACAATGAGATTGAACCATGCTTTATTTTGATTAATTTCAAATAAATAGCATATTTGGCCTACACAATCCAGGTAGAACTTAGTTCTTTGGCAAATATACGGGAATTTGGTGTGGTAGTGCTAACCAAACAAATGTAAATCCTATTGGACATACATAATTAATTTGTCATAGAGCATAGTGAGAAGAAAGTAGTCTTAAAGTACAAAGACTCGCCTTGTGGCACGAGGTTTCTCACAAATCCCTGGAATTGTTCTCTTGTAATGAACGTTATATAGTTCCGCTACTTAGTCATCTTGGTAATTTTCAAAAGGACTTGAAATGAAGCATATGTATGTGGTTGTTACATATCTATGAAAGAATCAAGAGATAAAAGATATTTACAAAAGTGCTTGATAGACTTTTGTTTCCCAAATCAAGTAACTCTAAACCACAAAGTTCGTTTACAATTAGATAGAACATTCACTTATAGATTGAAGCAATCAGGCGGAAGTGGTATACCAGTCTAAGTGACTATTTGATTTGGAGGGGATATACAAGTAAGTTATTTTTCCTTGCGTGTTCATAAGAAAGTTCCTGATTTGGAATTGTGGCTATTTATGTTGATGGTACAGACATGATGTGTACTCTTGACGTGATAAGAGACCTTAAAAGCAATTTAAAATCCGAATTTGAGATGAAAAATATAGGGAAAGCTCGATCGAATACTGAGCTTGTGGTATATTATTCCACCAGTTTGCATATGTCTAAAGTTGTCAGGCAATTTAACAAAGACATGCATCCTGATAGCACTCCCATGGTTAGTCGAGGTTCAAATGTAAGTAAGTAACCATTTTGTTCAAAGGAATATGACGAAGATGTATTGGAAGATGAAATTCCCATATCTAAGTACAATAGACGCATTGTTGTACTTAGTATAATAATGTACTCGATAAAATTTTGCATCCTCAAGGAACTTGTTAGTTAGACATAGCTCAACTCCAACGCAACATCGTTGGAATGGTATAATGAATGTAATCATATACTTAAAAGTAACCATTGACATGAGTTTTCTTTATCCCTGGAAAGACATTAAAAGGAATGCTAATGAAAGTGCAATCCAAAAGTTGTTGATTATGAAGGAAAAATAATCTCTTCTCCAACGAAAGTAATCAGGGGGAGATATGGTAGACTATTTTCTATGTAATTACCGATATTCAATTTCGAATAGTACGTGACTAAAGGAACAGTCTGGAACAACTATGAAAGTCATCAGGGGGAGATGCTGACATCGGGGGGAGGATCCAAGGATACGATGTCGACATAATTTACTTCGAAATTGAAGTTGTGTTGTACTCTTTTTCCCTTCGATCGAGAATAGTTTTTTCCAAAGGGTTTTGTTACTCGACAAGGTTTTTAGCGAGACAACACTAAAAACATCAATTATGTTGAAAGTTGCATACATAAAGATCGCGTTGATATTACTGAAAATATTTGAATCAAAGAAACGAAACGCGATAGTCCATTAAGCAACGTAACTTCCAGAATCAACAACAGGGTCATATACATTCAAGTCACCAAAGTAAAGTGTGATAAACTCCTTTTGACTGCATTAGGCTAATGAAAATTGTCTGACATCAGAGGGAGCATCTAATTGTGTGTTGAACTCTTTTCCTTCACCGATGTTACTTTTTCCCACATAGTTTTGTTACTCGGCAAGGTTTTTAGTGAGACAACAACAAACACCGGGAATGTAATTTCCTAGGTACGGCTATTGTCTTTCCTACGTGGATTTTCTTCCTTAGAAGTTGTTAAGCAACTAGTCAACTTCAACGGAGCAAAGTGATCATTTGCAACAGGTTACCTTTACTTGCATCTGTCACGTTGTACTCTTTTCCCTTCGTCAAGTTTTTATCCCATTGGGTTTTCCTTGTCAAGGTTTTAATGAGGCAACATATACACATCCAACTATGTTCTAAGTTTAGTTAATATTGTACTCTTTTTCTTTAGTTCAAGTTTTGTCCCTTTGGGTTTCCCTGACGAAGTTTTAACGAGTCAATTAACTTAAACTCGTCGATCTTTGAAAATAGTATTGCATGTGATGAACTACATATAAAGTACGTGACAACATGTGAAGAGTTTTACCAAGGTTTTATCCCACTGGGTTTTTTCCTTGTCAAAGTTTTAATGAGGCGATTGATTTCGGCACAAGTCATCAAGAAGAGGAAGACATTTGAAGAACCACATTCAAAGAACTATATTTGAAGTACTATGTTATTGAACCGCACAAGGGGGAGTGTTATAGGGCCTGTGGCCCATGGATGTGCGGTCCATTAGACGACTAGGTTTTCCATTCCCTATATATTAGAACCTTGTATTATGTAATGTATGATGCCTATTTATCAATAAGAAGTTCTTCTCCTTATTCTTCTCTATCTCTTGCTTTAACCTAATCGATACTAAAGCAGTTTTCTTAATTTTTGTGAAAACCAAACTTGTCTATTTTTTATAAAACAGACGGAGTAGGTTTTATGTCCGCAAGCTTTTCTTTTGTTTTTGTGGTGTTGCTGCTGGTCAGCTAGTTTGTGAAGTAGACTGTGGGTCTGTTTGTTGACTGTTGGTATTTGTGTTGTTGCTTTGTGGTGTTGTTGACAGTTTGTTTTGGTGTAGACTCGTCAATCTACTACCAGTTTGTATCGCTTTGGCGTCCTCCCCTTTTCCTTTTTTGACTTTTATCAATAAGATTTAACCTTTTTCGTCATTTTTTTTTTTAATAACATTCTTCGAAACTTCTCTTCCTTGAGGTAAAGTATCGTCAGCTTGCATTAGAGTGCTTTTTGAAAACTTCTGATCCACAATCTTTCTCTAAAGACAATTTTTTTTCTTTTGTATATGTCCAAGCCCACTTGGTTAATAGGGATTATGCCTTTATGGATAACCCTTAGGTCTCTGATCCCTAAACCGCCAGCCTTTTTACATAGAACGTTATTTTGGGGACCATGTTTTTTTTGAGGGGACCATGGTCCCATTTTGAGTATGGGTGCCCTTATCCTAATTTTTTTGTAATACCTAAACTACCCTTTTAATTATTTTTTGGTTTTGATTAGTGAAATCATTATTGAAATGATTAAAAAAAAAATAACATTAACCACCACCACCTCCGATTACCACCACCACCACCTCCTCCGATTACCACCACCACCACCTCCTCCGATTACCACCACCACCACCGCCGATTACCACCACCACCACCGCCGATTACCACCACCACAACCGCAGATTATCACCACCACCAACCATCTATTATCACCACCACCTCCGATTACCACCGCCACCACCTCTATATATGTAACTTCATTTAAATCATTAACAAAGATATTCTCACAAACTCATTGCTTGTCATTCGTTTTTGGTTAAAAAATGAGAAGTATCAAAATGAGTTTTGCTATTCAAAAAGGGCTAGCGGCACAGCTTGTCGCTCGCTTGCCTAGTATGTAATTTTTAACTTTGTAATTTATTAATTAATAGATTTTCAAAAATGAGTTGAAAATGGAAAAAAGTTGCAGGGAGGTTTAATGGAGATTTTTTTTCTCCAGAGACATGTTCGGTTACATCGCAAAAAAAAATTCTTAGCCGAACTAAGAGTTCGGTTATCAAGGATTAATTTTTTTCAAACGAATCGAGAGTTGATTCATTTAAAAAATACTTTGAACTGAACTATGGGTTAATTCCATTTATGCATTTGCAAGTGCGATTCGGTTGGATCGCAAAAATTGTTAAGTTTTTACTTTAACCTAACGTTTTCCTAATTGCATATATGCATATACAAGCTCGATTCGGTTGATTCGCAAAATATGTTGAAGTTTGCGAACCAACCGAACTTCTAACACTAGGTTACTTTTAACCTTGATTCGGTTGGGAACTTGATCGCGTTGAAGTTTGCGAACCAACCGAACTTCTAACACTAGGTTACTTTTAACCTTGATTCGGTTGTTTCGCATATTTTCGAAAACCATCTCCTAACCGAACTCTTCCCATTTTACAAAATACAAATAATTTGTTTTCTTTTATCATTGCTTCTTTTGCGCCTTTTAATGGTACGGTTAAAAGTAAAGACCGCTTTTTGTTCACGGGGCCACCATCGAAACATTGTTAAGTTATTTGTGGTGTTTGATATTTGTGCTTGATTTTGGATCATAAAGATGAGCAGCTATAGGATGGGGTCCATGGGGAGGTTCAAAGAACGGTGGTTGAAAAGTCATCATTAAAGAATGTTTTCTTAGTAATGCTTTTGTCAAAGTTCATCTGAGCTTCCAAATATCATTAGTAATGCTTTTATCATCAAATCATCATTAAAGAATGTTTTCTTACAAAGAAGAATTAGGGGTCAATAATTTTAATTTTGATAAGGAAGGGTCATAAAGGTTCCACTTGAGTGGAAATCTCATCTTCAATTGCCCATTGTTCACTTTTCTTTGAACCTTGATCATTAGTAATGCTTTTATCGTCAAATCATCATTAAAGAATGTTTTCTTTGTAGTGTTGTTTATTTCGATTTCTTATCTATCTCAGGTTGGGGTAGAAAAAGTTAAAAAAAAAAATGTTTCCCTAGTTGGATACTTGTTGAGTTCGGTTTGTTAGCAAGAAAAGGACAAACCGAACTCTTCCCTAATTTCATATAATTTTGAGTTCGGTTGTTTAGCAAAATAGATGTACCAACCGAATATAACTATGAAACTATTCATTTTTTTGGGTTTGATAAGTTCGGTTAGTTATGCTCTTGGGATCAAGTTTGTGAAATAACCAAACCTTTTAAACTTAGTCTACTCTTATATTTTGTATAGTTCGGTTAGATAGTTGGTTTAATGAAGTGTTGCGAAGCAACCGAACTTTGCACTAAGTAAAATATTATTTTACCTTAAGTTCGGTTAGTACATTGGTTGCGAAACAACCTAACATTACTCGGAATCCATCAAACTTCCATTAATACGAGTTCGGTTACTGCGTGTTTGGATAAAGAAACCGAACTACACTTTCGGATGAGTTCGGTTAGGCTGTTCTTCACATATTGTAACCGAACTACTTCAAAAATTTACATTTGGTTTGAAAATTTGGTGCAATTCAACCAACATTAGCTAAGTTTGGAACATACCTGGATACCCAAATGAGCTTTCGTCACTTGAATTACCTAAGTTAGTGAATTGGAAAAAAAAATATTTTCCATGGTTTTCTCCTTCTTCTTCTCTAACTTATTTCTCTACAAAATTCAATTTCTTTTTTAATAACTTATCTTTTAATCTAATCTCACTAATATTTATAATCTCACTAATCAGTTTTTTCTTAATCATTTCAATAATGATTTCACTAATCAAAACCTAAAACATTTCTTCAAAATAAAATAAAATTAAAAAGGTAGTTTAGGTAATACAATAAATGTTAGATAAGGGCACCCCTACCCAAAATGAGATCATGGTCCCCTCAAAAAAAAAAGGGTCCCCAAAATAACGTTCTTTACATAAGCAAACTTTTACATCATCTTACCCAACACATTTTCGATCTACCGCCAACATTTGAGCCCCATATGAAACGAACAACGAACCGAAATAAATATATAGGCCAAAAACAACGAAATATATATAGGCCAAAAACAAGGAAATATATAACCCTTGCTCATAATTTTATTCATCCTCTTCTCGAAGTTCATAGGACGATAAAAGAACGAACCAAAATATATAGGCCAACTAACAAGACAGCTTCTTATGAGGTCCAATCTCCCTGCCTTTGATAAGAATTTTTTCTTCCAAGAAGCTAATTTAGACTCCATTCTTTCCATAACCGTCTCCCATATGGAAGTAAGATCTATATGGTGCTCTGATAGGCATACCCAAGTAAGTGAAACAACTATTGTTAATACATCAATGAATGATCACGTTTATTTTTTGAAACAGATGAGTGCTTACATATTCATAATCTTATAGACAACTTTGTTTGAAGATTGAGATGGAAAAAAAATGAAAATTTACAAAAAAAGCCTGGCACATTTAGGGGCGACTCAGTCGCAATTAGGGGCGACACTAAAAGACAAAAAAAGGTCACCCAAACGTAAAATTGAGCTATCCCTTATCCGCGATTTTTCAAAATGGCAACTATGCCCTTATATAATCGGTAGCCAAAACCACAATCGGTAGGTTACAAACAATCGGTAGTTTAAAATGAATCATTAGCTACCGATTAATGTATGGATATTTCGGCTAATGTTCCCTTTTATAATCGGAAGGTTAACTGGTTACATTACCTTCCGATTATAGGTTGCTCCAAAATGAGTTTTTTTCTAAAATCCATTTTCTCCAAAATTTTGAAATCTTCCATAATCGGTAGGATATTTGGCTACCGATTATAAGTAACCCCACATCGGACCTTTGACAAATTTCCACTTGGCTCAGGGTGCAGAGCCACCCCTAACCATTTGGTTCGTGTTTGAGACGTAGCCATAATCAGAAGTTTAACTGGTTACATTACCTTCCGATGTTAATAATCAGAAGGTTAACTGGTTACATTGCCTTCCGATTATAATAATCGGGAGGTTAATTGGTTACATTACCTTCCGATTATAGGTTGCCCCAAAAATGAGTTTTTTCCTAAAATCCATTTCCTCCAAAATTTTGAAATCTTCCATAATCGGTAGAATATTTGGCTACCGATTATAAGTAGCCCCACATCGGACCTTTGCCAAATTTCTACTTGGATCTGGGTGCAGAGCCACCCCTAACCATTTGGTTCTTGTTTGAGACGTAGCCATAATCGGTAGTTTAACTGGTTACATTACTTTCCGATTATAGGTTGTCCCAAAATGAGTTTTTTTCTAAAATCCATTTTCTCCAAAATTTTGGAATCTTCCATAATCGGTAGGATGTTTGGCTACCGATTATAAGTAGCCTCGCATCGGACCTTTGCCAAATTTCTACTTGGCTCTGGGTGCAGAGCCACCCCTAACCATTTGGTTCGTGTTTGAGACGTAGCCATAATCGGAAGGGTTACCTTAGATTATAATAATCCTGGAGGTTAGCTGGTTGCATTACCTTGATTATAATAATCGGGAGGTTAATCAAGTTGGTTACATTACCTTCCGATTATAGGTTGCCCCAAAAATGAGTTTTTTCCTAAAATCCATTTTCTCCAAAATTTTGAAATCTTCCATAATCGGTAGGATATTTGGCTACCGATTATAAGTAACCCCACATCGGACCTTTGCCAAATTTCCACTTGTCTCAGGGTGCAGAGCCACCCCTAACCATTTGGTTCGTGTTTGAGACGTAGCCATAATCGGAAGTTTAATTGGTTACATTACCCATCCGATTATAATAATCAGAAGGTTAACTGGTTACATTACCTTCCGATTATAATAATCGGGAGGTTTATTGGTTACATTACCTTCCGATTATAGGTTTCCCCAAAAATGAGTTTTTTCCTAAAATCCATTTCTTCCAAAATTTTGAAATCTTCCATAATCGGTAGGATATTTGGCTACCGATTATAAGTAGCCCCACATCGGACCTTTGCCAAATTTCTACTTGGATCTGGGTGCAGAGCCACTTTGAGACGTGACCATAATCGGTAGTTTAACTGGTTACATTACTTTCCGATTATAGGTTGTCCCAAAATGAGTTTTTTTCTAAAATCCATTTTCTCCAAAATTTTGGAATCTTCCATAATCGGTAGGATGTTTGGCTACCGATTATAAGTAGCCCCACATCGGACCTTTGCCAAATTTCTAATTGGCTCTGGGTGCAGAGCCACCCCTAACCATTTGGTTCATGTTTGAGACGTAGCCATAATCGGAAGGTTAACTGGTTACATTACCCCTACGATTATAATAATCGGAGGTTAATTGGTTACATTACCTTCGATTATAATAATCGGAAGGTTAACTGGTTACATTACCTTCCGATTATAGGTTGCCCCAGAATGAGATTTTTTCTAAAATCCTTTTTAATCGGTAGGTAAAGGTTACAAAGCTTCCGATTAGTTTTAATAATCGGGCACAAAATACCTTCCGATTATGAAGGGGCATATAAGTATTTTCAACCTATTTTGTCTTTTTGTGTCGCATCTAATTATGTCGGGGTCGCCCCTAAAAGTGCTAGGAAAAAAAGGTAATTAGAGAGATAAATAAAGAGAAAGGGCGTAGTTGAATTCAATATCCACAACTTGTAATCTGAATGACTTTGTCACTCACAGATTACCTAAGTCACTGGACAAATGAATAGTAGAACAAGATTTAGCTTCGTCTAATAGTCTATTATGGAACTATTATATAAATTTTATGATTTCGAGTACTTCATATAGGCTTTTCTTAGTGACACTTTAAGGTTCATATCAAATTTGTATATCATTAACACGGGGATTACGAAATCCAACGTTCCAATTGTGCATCTTTGGACAACTCGTAATTGACGAGGTGTATTCTAACTTTCCAAAAGAAACAAAGTTATGCCTTTCTAGTGGATGGAAAATCCTAGCATGCACTAAAATCAGAAAGGAAAATTTTCATAACCCTTCACATGGGAGTTATATCAAATAGAAAAATATCTAAATATATGATAAATACGTTCAATATAACAATAGTAGACACTTAATTACATGATAGTGTTAAAAAAATTCCGGGTAATAGACTGAATTTTTGCTCGCTCCAAGCTCCACAACCGAGTAAGACCGAGGAGCAATTTTGACTACTTTGGTTTACGGCAGTGAAATAATGAATTCCTAGAAGCTAGTAACTCTGAAAAATACGGAATTTCCGTCACAATTTCTAGCCGTAGAATATGTATTGCCACTTAGGTCATAGTCTTGGTTCCCATCAAGTGATCTTACCTACGGCTAAGTCGTTGTTGAAATTCCTCATCGTATCTTGGTTTTTACAATTTCTACAGCCAGGAAATGATGATCTAATCTGTCAGACCGTCTTCTTTAGGGAACCGGAGAACTCCAGAAAATGGAAGAAATGTGGGGGAAATGGTATATGGGCTTCATTGATTCTAAAAGTTAAATCACATTAACGTATAATCCAACCAGAAACACATAATTAGTTTAGCTAATTAAGTTCATTAACACAAATTAGCAGAGGACAGTTTATCCATTATGATTGAGCCTTTTATAATGGATTTTTCGAGTTTGTTTGTTATATGTTTCAGTTAGTCAATTAACTCAGTCATTTGTGTCAATTAGTGGCGCAAATCAGCAACATGATATGCATTAAACGGGTTGATCGAAGTTTTATTTATGCAAGCCAAGTTTAAACTAGATATTATTTTAAGCATCATTAGTACAGACAGCTTGTGTACATGAATAGGCCTTCTTAGCAAATTAAGCTTTCTTAATTCTTAGCAAGGTGGCCAGCAATGGCTTTATAAAGAGAAGTTGCCAACTCCATATACTCATGTGGAGGAGGGACATCTTCATTTCCTTTCTCATACTTTACGGACAACTTCAACAAGCTGCTTTGCTCACGTCTTTGTGTAACTACCGGAGTTACGGTCAATGTGTATTCAAACTTTGGGTACACACGCAAGAGGTCTCCATCGATTACACGGATGCTAAGAATCCTACTATCGTCGTCCGCCGCTACAATCTTATCCTTCACCGTTACCTCATGCGAAGCTCCTACACAACAACGTACGTGTACATAACAAAGTGTATAAATTAATTATGAGATGAAAATCACCGTGCAAACGCGCTCAATATATATAAAGTTGTCTTAAATGCAGTGCTTGTAGGTTACTCGTTCCCTTTATGTAAATAAATATATCTAGATATGCAGTCTAAATGTTTTGGTAACATTTTGATAAATATTTTGGTACTTACCTGCAGCAATTTTCATCACCCTTACGGTGCCCACACTTCCATCTCCAGCAAGAATTTGGAAACTCTTGATGATATGAGGACAAACCTGTGGGAACTTGGTCGCTTCATTCTTAAGAAAACTATAAAATTGGTCTGCTGAGCAGTTTTTGAACTCGTATTGAACGTGTAACTCATGAATTTGAGCCATTAGTATGCTATACTATTATGTGATAGGAAATGAATAACTAGCTTTCAATCGTGTGATATCATAGATTTAATGAGGGTATATATAGGCAAAACTTAGCGTAATCGAATATTATTATTTTTAAAAATTGTTTGATGCTAAGCGTTGGAAAATAGTAATATATCAGGTTTATATCGTTAAAGGGAGACTTTAATGAAAGTAATTATGTTCGATTCCCACTTAAGAAAAATACCCACTCCATGATCTCAATTTTGTTTCTATGCTCGCCTCTCGTTCAATTAATGGCCTTCCATTGTGGTGAGTAGTCAAGAATCCACTGTACTGATCATCATAAACAACCTTAGATCAATTCTATGATCCAGGAAACAAAGGTAAAATGTTCTGTTTGGAGCAAAGTTAGAATACGGGTATCCAACTCAAAATCAATTGACAATGAGTGGAGAGGTCCATAGAGTTATAAACAACATGATCTTAGATTGCGCAGACAGTAGACATGACTAATAATCTCAACACGCCCCCTCACGTGTAGCCTTGTAGGGTCTAACACGTGGATAATTAAAATCGGGTGACGCGGAGTAAAGGCGCGGTCAAATGACTCGTCGCAAATAGCCTACTCTGATACCATGTTAGAATACAATCATTTAACTCAAAACCAATTGGCAATGAATGAAAAGGCCCAAAGAGTTATAAACTGCAGGATCTTTGATTGCCCAGACAGTGTGGGACTAATAATCTCAACAAACATCAGCCAAGAAAAGAAAAATGAGTAATGTATAGTAATATTCAGTAATGGAAGTAATGTATAATAATATTCAGTAATGGAACCAAGACGTGTGGGACTCGATTGCCCAGACATTGTGGGATTAATAATCTCAACATGCCCCTCACGTGTAGCCTTGTAGGGTCTAACACATGGAAAATTAAAATAGGGTGACGCAGAGTAAAGGTGCGGTTAAATGACTCGCCGCAAATAGCCTACTCTGATACCATGTTGGAATACAAGCATCCAACTCAAAACCAATTGGCAATGGATGGAAAGACCCAAAGAGTTATAAACTACATGATCTTAGATTTCCCAGACAGTGTGGGACTAATAATCTCAACAAACATCAACCAAGAAAAGAAAAAAGAGTAATATATAGTAATATTCAATAATGGAACCAAGACGCCTGTTTGGTGGGATCAAATACAAGTTCTTTCTAAAGTTTACTGATTTAGCTATGTGAGAGTAGGAGTCGGGGGTTGAGAGTCTCTTTCAAGATGAAAGACTTGATCAGATTTGATCAATTTTGGTTCTACTATGTGTAGAGGGGACTTCCTTTCACCCAAAACTCAATCACCTTCTTTTTCAATTGAATGAGTGAGTGAAAGTCTCCACTACACCGAAATCAGTTTGCATTATGAAACTAAAATGAGAAGAAAAAAAATGGAAAATAGTTTGCCTTATGAAACTATAATGAGAAGAAAAAAAACGACAAACAGTTTTTGCCTCATGTAACTAAAATGAGAAAAAAAGGGCGAAAAAGTTTGACTTATGAAACTAAAATAAGGAAATAAAAGCAAACAGTTTGACTTATAAAACTAAAATGAAAAGAAAAAGTCAAACAGTTAACCTTATAAAACTAAAATAAAAAATAAAAGCAGATTATTTGCCTTATAATGATTAAAAAAAAAAAAAAATTGATAAAGTACCCCTCTTCACTTACCCCACAAAAATAATGCCCCCGACATTTTAAATTTTTCTAAAGTGCCCCTATGTTTGGTTTTCCGTCTTGGATCAGTCAAGACTAGTTTACCTAGTCAAAATGGTATAGAAAATTACGCTAAAACCCATACCTAAACATAAAAGTCTCACAACCTTTCATTCCCCAAAATCATCACCGACCCCTTCTGTTTTTCTTCCCCTTCTTCCCTGGAAGCTTAATGAGAAAGTGAGAATCAAGTTCCATTTTTTTCTTTAACTTCTTCAAGTCATTCAATAATTTCAAGTTCATCTTCTCCTTTGATTTATTCTATTAAGGCTTTGTAGATGATGTTAAGAGTGAAGTTAGGTTTGATGGAAATTATGAGATTTTTTTATATTTTTTTTTATTATGGGTGATGAAGTGAAATCAAATTCAAGTTTGCTGATGGTGAAAATTGGAATAATTTTAGGGATTTCTACTGAATCTGATGGTGGTGAAGGAAGAAGAGGTGAGTTGGGTTTAATCTAAATCCACTGGAGTTTTAGAAATTTTGCATATTTTATCATCTTTATGATTTGTTCATCCTCTAATTGAATTGATTTAATTCGAGATATGGGTTTGCGTTAATTTATGTTGGGAATTTTTTGGAAACTCTAAATTTTGCATTACTGTTTGTTGACTAGAAAACATGGATGAAGAGAAGAAGATAAGAAGGTTGTTGTTGCAGGTTACGAGATTTTGTTGGTTATATTGCGGTGAAGGCATGAGTGAAAATGGTTTTGATTGTCACGGGATGGTATAAGAATGGAGCTAGCAATGCATGGTCTAGTCACCGGTGAGTAATTACAATTGAGGCTGATACACAAACTTCTACTGTTTGGGTTTTATTTTTCTAGACCTAGAATTGATATGGAATTTGATGATATTGATAAATGGAAGATGTGGATGATTCAGGGGAAAGGCATGACAGTTGGAGTAATATGAAGAGAAAAGCAAGAATTTGAAATCATATCAAGCAAGAGGAAAGAGATTTAATTTGTTTGGGTGTTGGCTTGATTCTATGATCGTCACTTTGATTACTTGAAACATATCTTTTTGTTGATTTGCTTGATTGATTACTTATATAGATGTTTTCTTATTCAATTTCAAAGGACTATTGAAAATGGATGATTTTTGCATATACTCGTTTTTTTGTTTAGCAGTAAATGGTGGATATGGAATCTCAGATTCACTGGTAAAGTGGTAATGTCTTTGTCTTCTCTCTATCATATCTCAAGGAGGGTTGATTCTGAAAAACCAAGATATTTGTTAGTGAGATGGAAAAAACAAGGACCACACTTGGGCTTTATTATTAGAGAAATGATAGAGAAGGGACCACGAACGGTGCTGAAGGAAATGCCCATTGGTGGGGTCTTCGTTGCATTCTCTTTATTATTATAAACATTTTTGTTATTATCAGGATTCAATTTTTGATCATCAACCCCAGATCTATACAATGATATAAGAAACCAAGAGCAAACGTTTTACTTCCTAGAACACATCAACCAAGAAAGAGTAATAATATGATAATTATTATTAGCCCTTTATCAGAGTGTAAGATTTATCTGAAAAAACCAAACACGTGGATGGAGCCAGAATTTTGAAAGAGGGGATGCAAAAAAATAAAAGCACTAGCAGAAAAAAAATCATAGCAACTAAATTACAATATCCAAGGGGTAACCTCGACCAGTAAAAAGTCTTGGATGAGGATATGTATTTCATTTCGGTTTACATACAAATTTGAGAGATTTTGTGTTTGTATAATTAAATAGTATCGCTGGATAACTTACTGCTACAGATAATATTCAAACGCGATTTACAATAATTTTACTACAACATACTTCAAAGTTATCCTTTAAGTGGCTAATTGTAATTAATCAGCGTGTTTTACATCTTATCCTTCATATTATGGACACTAAATTTAACCTTAATTCAAGTCAACAAAAGTTGATAATGAATGGTAGAGCAGCTGAAGACAAAATGGATATTTTGACTTTGGGTCACATAAAAGTGACCAGAGTTGTATTTGGGTCACGATGGAATTTTTATTAGAGTTTGAGTCACATGACCGTCGTTGACCATGTTGACCGTTATCTAAATAAATTTATTTTATATTATTTTATATTTTTATAACGTCGTTAAATCCCAAAATAAAACATCCATCACATTCTATTTCTGAGAAAATCAAATAAGAGACAGCAGAGAAGTTTACGATGAGATAGTTGAATATTGAGTGGTTTTTAGGAACTGAAATTGAACTGTTTTCGTTAATTGGTAGTAAAAGATGAAGATTATTTCATGTTTTTAAAGCTGTGAGAATTCCAGCATGATTAAGAAGATTGGGTTTTGCTCCGATTCAAATTCTCAAGCGCAAATTTTGTGGAGAACATGTGTTGTTAGGATGTAGTGTTACCATTGATTTGAGAATGAATGGAAGAGATCAATTGGTACTTTATTGTTTCAGGAGTATGGGTTTCTTATGAGTTGTGAGTGCAAATTTCACGGAATAGAAAAACCTATAAGAAAGGTATTATAGCCTCTGATATACCATCAACTGCACCTTACATGTTTGACAATTTTTCATAGAGAAGAGATCGCCAAAATTTACCAACAGTGTGCTTCTGTAATTATCAGATGTACAGAAACCTAATGGTGCATTATTTTTGCTAGTGTTACTTATGGATCTCGATTAATTTATGATTGTTATTGATTTCATTTTGATTTCAATCTTGGTTGTTCACTTTAAACACGTTTAATTCAAGAGTTATTTTGTAAAAGGATCGTATGTTTAGAGCGTCTGCAGCGGTACGATCCTAACCGAAGACCGTTAGAAAATTGTTGATGCACTAGGGTCTGGGTCTGGGTCGTAAAAGTGATACTGATGAATAATAATAAAAGCAAGAAACCAAGATGAAAGTTCCAACTTCCAAGTCAAGATCGAGCACTCTCATACTAGTCAACCAAGGAAAGTTCAATCACATTTGTAATTCTATATATTCATTCATCAAACAGAAGCTTCGTACAATCATTTCAGTTAATATTTTTTTCAGTTAGCCATGAATTCATTCAATCAAATAACATCATTTCCTCTTCTTCTTATTCATCTTGGTTTCTTGCTTTTATTATTATTCATCAGCATCACTCTATGCCCGCTGGCCTCACATGGATGCCATGAGCATGAAAGGAGGGCTCTCTTGAATATCAAGTCTTCTTTGGAAGATCCTTCTCATTGCTTAGCTTCGTGGAAAGATAGCTTCCAACACCAAAACTGCTGTGCTTGGCGTGGAATTGGATGTTCAAGCGAGTCTTTCCATGTCATATCCATTGACCTCCGGAATATAGACTTGGAAAGATACATATCTGAAGTGGCTGCTCAAAGTTTTTCATATAACAACAACCCAGTACCAAATACTGCACTGCGAGGTAACATATCTCATTCCCTTTCAAATATTACCCACCTCCAGTATCTTGATCTTGCTTTCAATGATTTACGGGGATCAGATATCACACAATTTTCTTATCTAACGGAATTAGCTCATCTTGATCTCTCACTTTCCAGTATTTCAGGGTCGATTTCAGCACAATTTAGTAACCTAACGTCTCTAGAGTACCTCGATTTATCTTGCGTGTTCGATGGAGAATATAGTTTTCCCACCCTTCGCTTAGAATTATCATCCATAAAATGGGTCAGAGGTTTAGGAAATCTCCAGGTATTAAGGTTGACTGGTATTGATTTATCCGAGCCTACGTCCTCATAAGGGAATTTTGCAGAGCATATTTCATATCTTTGGAATCTTAAGGATCTCGATATCTCTGATTGCCATATAAGTGGATCAGTTTTTCCAATCCATGAGTTTCACAATCTCTCACGTCTATCCTCTCTCAAAATGAACCACAACTATAATCTCAATTCCTCAATAATGATTTTCAAGGTTCAATTCCCTATCTTCCTAAACTTATAGAGCTTGACGTGAGTTTTAATTTCAATCTTAATCCTAATCTAAGTAGGATATTTGAACATCCCTGGCCTAGACTGCGAAAACTTGAGATATCAGAAACTAATGCAACTGGATCCTCAATACCGAGTTCAATTTCAAATGCACCGTTGTTAGTCTCTCTTTCTGCCTCAGGGTGTTCAATTCAGGGATCTTTACCATCTTCAATCTCCAAATTAAAATATCTGAACTTTCTTGACTTGTCTTGCAATAAAATCCAAGGACCCATGCCAAAATCTATCTGTGAGGTTTTTCTCTTCAACACCTTGATTTACAGCATAACAATATATTAGGAACCATACCAATCTGCATCACCATGCTTCCGAATCTTCGTGTGTTTGATGTTTCCTTTAACTCAATTAATGAACTATACCCAACTTCATTAGACCAACACCTATATCCATCTTACTTTCAGACCAGAGTATGGGTTTCTTACGATTGACATCATGGAATCTAAAAATTTATCCTACTTTTATTTGTAATTTACCCGATTGCAGTATTTGGATTTGTCTTATAATAACCTCCATGAGCGATCCTTCCTGCATCAAAAATCTGAATCACTTGGATTTGTCTAACAACAAACTTAATGGTCATTATTTTTGCCTAGTCTTGCTTTGGATTATTATTCATCAGTATCATCTGATTTCCGCTGATTTCAATGGATGCCATGACCGTTAGAAAATTGTTGATGCGGTACGATCGTATGTTTAGAGCTAATTAGGGTCTGGGTCGTAAAAGTTGTCGTTGATGCACTAGGGTCGTAGACTAACCGAAGACCGTTAGAAAATTGTTGGTTGACTTTTCCTTTTTACCTTAAGCCCTTGACCGCTAGTTGACTACGTGACTGTTTATATATCGTCAGGAACAAATAACTTTCTCGTCATTCCCATTCTTCTTCTTCGTTTTTCTTTTTGAGAGACCTCCCATTCTTATCTTCTGCATCTCTCCATCTAAACACTCCAAAAAAATGAAAGTGGTCTATCTCTTAATACTTAACCGAATCCTAAGTCTTTGCTTACTTAGTCTCTGTTTGATTAAACAAACAATTGAAGACTAGGAAATTTTGTTATAATTATTTTTCTGCTCATCCAGTTAAGACCCAAATCAGTTACTCTTAATCAAGAAAAATAGAACCACATCAAACCCATGTAAGTATTTCAATGATTTTGTGTTTTAAATGGCTAATTAAGTATTTCTTTTGTACCTCAATTTTATGTTTCATTACTTTGTGACCTACCTTCTTGATCATTAATTTTAAGACTTATCTGATCCTCGCGATGGTATTCATGGTTTCCCAATCCGTCAACATCATCTACAATATTGCACCGTTCATACTTCATCTCCAACTTCTAAATCATTCGTTGGATAAATGCACAGTCAAGGTCACTAGTTCATTATTGAATTCTGATTTCAATTATATGCTGTTGTAGAAAGTAGTGAACTATTGAGAGTTATTCATTCTGCGGAAGTAAACATGTTAAAAAACTTGATTAATTCCTTTGAGAATAATGGTGGTAGGTTTGTCAATACGCTGGATTCTAACAATCTTATTTCGGGATTGATGAAATAAGATGGGTCTAAGAATGCAGCCAAAATGTTCGAAGAAATGTTGCAGAAGAACTTTGAAATTTAATTGGGTTGGGATATAATGTCATTCTAATATTTTGTAAGGGCATTTTAGTAACAAATTAGACGGTCAAAGTTAGTCTACGACCCTAGCGCATCGACGACAACTTTTACGACCCAGACCCTAATTAGCCTTTAAACATACGACCCTTTTACAAAATAACTCTTAATTCAATTTGTAATTTTGGAATCTTGAACATACAGTGGAACCGAACGATTATGAATTGGGTTGATTTTGGTTGTTTTTTTGCAAGAAATAATTGAACATGCATTGAAACGATTGTGAGAATAGGTTGATTGTGGAGAGGAAGATGCAGTCGACTTCTTTATCTTTTAGCATCTAGGGGAAACTAAGTTAACAGTCATAGTGGTAAAGTTAGTAAAACATGTAAAATATGGTTTGGTTGGTCTTTTCAGTATTTAACTAACTTTTATAACTATCAAGATGGTCAACGATAGTCCTGTGACCCAAACTCTAATTAAAATTTCGTGGTCACCCAAACACAACTCTGATCACTTTTACTCTGCTCGTACAAACAAAATGGTCAATGGAGTATCGTGCCACACATGACGAGAAAAAAAAGGAGAACATACTACAGGTTCTTACCAGATACAAAAAGATTATCAACATAATTGTCGTTTTTTCATCCGCAAAATATGTGATCATTCCATCGTATGAAACTTCTGAATTTGATTGGGAGATCCATCTTAAGACAGAAAAACATGCTAATAAAGCTTGCAGTCATGAAAAGTGTAAACAAGATTCTTTGAGATGTCACATCCGGCTAGAGGTGTAAATTGGGCTGTGCCACCACGAGCACAGCCCATCACGTTAAAATTTGATCACAGCCCAGCCCAGAACGTGACTTAGCCTAGCACGGCACAACACGTTAATTAAATGGGATGTGTTGGGTTTGACTAATTGACACAGTAGCCCAGCACAACACGTGGCACGGGACAGCATGACACGTTAAGAAAGCACGTCATAATATGTATAAGATACTACAAAACATTGCATCATAGATCACATTTTTGTATATTTCACAAAAAAAAACCTTTATTCTAGCTAATTATTGACATTCTACTACCGTTATGTTGACTTATTTTCATTATAACACATACAATACCTAAATATTTGGAAAATATAAAATAAATGTGCTTGGCACAACACGTTTATTTTTCTGGCACAGCCCAGCACAACACGCCTTTAAGCACGGCACAGCACGACACGTCATAATCTCCGGAACATCACAACACGACACATAGCATGCTAAACACGTGATTTCATGGGTTGTGTTGTGCTGGGCCGGCACGTTTTACACCTCTACATCCGGCTCTTGGAGTGCTTTACCCATGGAACCACAATACAAAAGAGTTTAGTAATTAGCTCTTGTAATTATACCAAAACACTAAAATTTAACAAGAACATCAACTTTTTTAATTTAGGGCATCAAAAACTTCGAAAATCAAATTGAACCAAATTGATTTCACTAAACACTAGTAAGAAATCATAACTGCCCAATCTCTTAATTTTCTGATTTATACAAAATCCCCAGAAACTTATCATGATTTTGATCAAATCTCCAAAATCAAATTGGGAGAAGAATTTACTTGTACCGGTGATGTAATTTACTAGACTCAAAACGATAAAGAAGATAATCAAATTATCAATGAATATGTAAATGAGAGAAACAAGAAAAGCAAGTTAAATTTTCACCGCATTCAAAAAAAGAAAATAAAAGGAGTGAGAAGCACCGAAATTTTAGGAAACTTAGGAAAAATTTCTTCGATTCTATGATTTCAATATGATATTCTTTTCTTTGATTTCATGATTACAAATTATAAAATCTTAAATCCGGTTTTCTTATCCTTTAAATATCTTAAGCATGATATCCTTGGTTTAAAAATTGAATCAAAACTGATTTTTGTTTCTTTATCTTTTCTTTTCATTTTATTTCTTTATTGAACTTGAAGATTTTTATATCTGATAAGTTTTTTTTAATTTATCTCTAATAGTAAATGGATCTATAATTCTTTTTGCAGGCCCCTGTTGATTTTTATAATGGATTCTACCAAATATTGGATCTCTGTGTGCAGCTATTGTTTCATGTTCATGGCAGTATTGTCAACTTTGGTTATATTACCAACTTCGTTTCTAACACTCCCTATTATATTGCAAAAACCAGTTTTATCAGACTTGTGTATTTATCAATATGAGAAACATTGTTATTTCCCTAATCTTACCTGTGTAGCCATGATAAATCAAGATCTCTTCCCGATCCAATATCCGATTCAACAACCCAAAATTTAAATTCAAAATTTTCCGCCCTTTGAATTCCGTAATTATGGGAGTCAGTATTTTTTCCTGGATCACATGCAGCTATTGAATAACAGAAAATATTTTCTTCCATTTTCAAGATTTTTTCTCTATTATTTAGGGAAACAATATTATCTGATTTAACTATCCCAAAGTTTTGCTTAAATAAAAGAAAAGTCCACCAATACTCCTCTTCCTGCAAAAGAAAACCTAAACCCAAAACAACACCGTCCTTCTCAGAAAGAAATGGCTGCTAGTAACAATAATAACATCTCTGCTATCACTGAAGGTATGAGGACTGCAACAATCAGGAGGAATAGAGGTGCCATTGGTACATCAGGGAATCTTACTGTAGCTGCATCTGCATGGTCGAATAGCTTAATCGGAAAACTAGTCACCACTGATGATGAGATAGAAACATCAGCTATCAAAGATGATCTTAACATATTATGGAAAAACTACAGGAAAAGAGAGTTTAAGACCGTAGGAAAATATCTTTTTTTTTTCAAGTTCAACACCCAGAGAGATATAAAGGATGTTCTAAAAAAATCCCCTTGGAACGTTCAAAAGAGTTTATTAGCTTTACAAGAATACTCAACTGAAATAGCATATAAGGACTATGTCTTTACAAAACAAGCATGGAATGTTCAATTCTAAGGGTTACTGCTCGAGCACCATCACGTAGCAGTAGTGGATGAAGCGATTGCAGACTTGGGGATGAAGATTTCAATGGAGCCTAAAAACTGTAGACCAAGATCTGGTAGCATGATCACTGCACGTATTGAAGTAGATCTTAAGCATCCTCTCAAAAGGGGAGAATGGTGGAACTCTAACTCTGGCGATCCAGTTTGGATCAGATATCATTTGCTGAAGCAGCCTCATAGCTTATGCAATCATTGCTACATTGTGGACCACGATGATGTTGTCTGTGAAGAAGTTGCGGAGATTTTACGTGAAAGAGGAATGACCCAAGAGGAATATGAATCTCATTGCATTACAAAGCTTAATGGTGAGAAGAAAGTAGCTGAAAATGTTGAAGAAGGACAAGATGATGACTATGTTCATGTAGACAAGGATGATGAGCTACTTAGTGATGCAGAAGAGTCTAGGACTGTCAAAAGAGCAAGAAACCAACCAACTCAAGATAATGGATATATCCCTTCTATCCAAAGCCCAACTCAAGCTAATCATGGAGGGAATTCTAACAATGAAACTATCAATATTGCACCTGTTGAATTTATGGAAGCAATGGAAATGGTCGAACATGAAACAACTCCTGCCAGCACAAAGATGAATGCCATGCAGAATCAAAAGGGGTGTGCAATAAAGGTAAAACCATATCTCTTTTCTCTTAATTCCAATAAGTTTATTATTACTTTTCCTGACTCAATAATTGCATCTTTATTTGAGTTTTTTCATTTATATTGTTTAGCTTCTTTTATTTACAATTCAAACACCATGGGAATGCTTGCTTGGAACTGTCATGGATTTGCTAATAAAACCACTAGGGACCATCTTAAAGACCTAGTGTATAGATATGATCCAGATGTTATTTTCCTGTCCGAAGCAAAAATAGGGGAAGATAAAATGAGAAAATTTATTAGACCATATAGATGCCCAAATAGTAAGCTTATCTCATTAGTATGTTTGGCAGGAGGATTAATTTTACTATGGAAAGATGGTTTTTATTTTAAAGTTGAAAATGCAGATTCTTGGATTATTAACTGTTCAGTTCAGGATGACCCTTCTAAACCAGTTTGGTTACTTACATGTATGTATGGCTCCTCTTACCCCAACAATAAGGAAAAGCAATGGACATATATTAAGGAGCTAAGTCATAGCATACATCATCCGTGGGTTGTTATGGGAGACTTAAACCTTGTTTTCAGTAATGAAAATAGGCTGTCTACTTCTGTTACTATACCAAATAGTTCTAATACTTTTCGGGATACTTCTCGTACTTCAAATTCGAATACTTCTTCTTCTCGTGATTCTTCATATGTTAACTTAATCTATGAAGCTGTTCTAGAAGACATGGGGTATTCAGGGAGATCTTTTACTTGGTCCAGTAATGTCCATGGTACTGGTGTTAGGCGTTCAAGACTGGACAAAGCTATCACCAATGACGAATGGTTTGTTAATTTTCCGGATGCTAAGCTTCTCCATCTTCCAAAACTGGGGTCCGGCCATTTCCCAATTATGTTAGATTCTTCTTCTTTAATTGTGACAGGAAGCGGAACTGGAAATATTTTCAATGTTATGAAAGGGATGACTCCCTTAAGGAATAAGTAGCAACAACATGGAGACAACTAGTTAATGGATCTCATTCTTTTCAACTATCAAAACACTTGATAATGACGATAAAGTATGTTTCAAAGTGGAACAAAGAGAAATTTGGCAACATTCAGAGCAATATTTTTCTCCTTCATCAACAACTAGAATCTATTCAATCTGGAAATCAAGGACAGACCACAAATATGCAAGTACAACAAGTGGAGAACCAAATTGAGCATTAGCATCAAGTTCCAAATAATTTCTGGGGACAGAAAGCAAGGGATGAATTTTATCTTGAAATGGATAGAAACACAAAATTTCATCAGGATAATGCTAACAGGCAACGATCAAGAAACAATATTGTTGCTTTAAAAGATGGCAATGGCAATTGGTGCACCACGCGAGAATATTTGGAGCAGCTTCTCACAGCTAATTACAGCTCGCTGCATACTACCACTTTTCCTGTCAGGAATGACACAATACTTTAATGCATCCCACAAGTTATTACACACTCTGACAACCTAGAGCTTATGAAAATCCCAGATACTACTGAATTTCTCACAGCCCTCAAAGGAATGAAGTCTTGGAAGGCACCTGGGCCCGATGGTTTTCCACCAGGTTTCTTTAAGACTCATTGGGATATCGTAGGCACTGAAGTGATAGAAATGGTGAAGCAGTTTTCATAACATGTTACATTCTCAAGAGCTTAAACACAACTAACGTTTCTTTGAGCCCAAAAACAAAAAACAAGAAGTTTCCGTATGATTTGAGACCCATTGCATTATGCAATTCATCATACAAAATTATCTCAAAAAATTTGTCCTCAAGAATGAAAATATTCATGGATAAAATTATATCTCCCTTACAGGCAGCCTATGTACCTGGAAGACAGATTTCAGACAATATACATCTTTCCCAAGAAATTGTCCATACAATGAAGAGCAAAAAGGAGTTATCAAAATATCTTGCACTGAAGCTAGATATGTCAAAAGCCTTTGCTAGGCTTGAATGGCCCTTTCTTATGGATGTCATGTCTCAAATGGGATTTTTCCCAGAGTGGTGTAATTTGATAAAACAATGCATCAGCACAACAAAAATTTCTATTTTCTTAAATGGTGCTCCGTGTGATTCTTATCATCCAACAAGAGGAGTACGACAAGGTGACCCACTGTCACCCTATCTATTCATTATAGCAATGAAAGCTTTCTCTCGCATACTGATTCAAGCTGAACAAGACAAGAAAATAGAGGGAATCAAAATCGCAGAAGGTGCTCCCTCAATTTCCCATTTATTCTTCGTTGACGACTATATTATCTTCTTTAATGCTAATCTCTACAATGTTAACAACCTGCTTAAAATCATTGAAGACTTTGGTGCAACCTCTGGACAAATGGTAAATTTTAATAAGTCAAGTGTATATTTCAGTGCACATGTTCCACAGAGATTTCAAAGGATGCTCACTATAAGACTGAAAGTACCCAAGATGAACTCCAATGAAAGATATTTGGGCATCCCTCTTTTGATTGGCAAAAACAAAATTGAGTGCTTTACTCCTATGGTGGATAGGGTTAAACATAGATTATCGAACTGGAATGGTAAGACCATGTCTCAGTGCAGTAAGTATCTTATGATTCGAAACGTCACTAGTACCATACCAACCTACTCAATGAGTTGTCTCCAAATTCCAGTGGATACAGCCGACAAGATTGATAGTATGCAAAGGAAATTCTATTGGGGATTTGAGGAAAAAATAGGGACATATACTGCATCTTGGAAACGTCTCAGTGTGCACAAAAATATAGGGGGCCAAGGATTCAGTGATCTGAAAATTCTCAATAAAGCTCTTCTAGTTAGAGATTCTTGGAGAATTTGTATGAATCCAGAAGCTTAGTGGGTGAAAGCCATGCAGTCCAAATATTTTTCGGGTACATCTATTCTTCATGCTAATAACAAGACAAATTTTTCTTGGGTTTGGAATGGAGTGCAGAGACAGATTCCCTTCATTAAACAACACAGCAGATGGTGAGTTGGGAAAGGTGATAAAATTAAAATTTGGTTGGATATTTGGATTGCAGGCATGGATGAACCACCTGTTCCAAGACAAGGGGTTACTGATAGTGAAAACTATATCTGGATAAATGAACTTCTCACACAAGATGGAAGGCAATGGAATATGGACTTGCACAAACACCTTTTTGATACAGAAACAACTAACTTAATCATGAGCATGAGGATTTCTGTTGCAGTGGAATATAGATTGATCTGGACATTAACACGGAATGGGGTTTTCTCACTAAAATCAGCATATAATAAGCTACATGAGATCATCTTAGGTACTATCCAGCTTTCTACCAATATTCCAAACTATATTATCAGTTGGAAACAATTATGGAGCATTCAAACTTGGCCGAGGGTTAAACATTTTTTCTGGAAGTGCTTATCAGATATTCTACCTACAAAGGAAAGACTTGCCAAAGTATGCAACTACATCAATCAGACTTGTCCCATTTTCTCTCAACATGTTGAGAGCACGATGCATATTTTATTTCAGTGCTCTTTCTCGAGAGAAGTATGGATTCAAGTACCCGGTGGTTCCAATGTTTTATTGGGCGATGTCACTGATATCACATAGGTCTTTGAGAATTAGATTCTACAGGATAAGCAACAGACTTCTCAGGATGGTTGGTTAAATATGGTTATGATCGTGTCTTGGACCATTTGGAATGAAATATGCGAAGGACATTTCCAGAATAAAAAGATGAATCCTGTAACCATAGCTAGACATGCACTAAGCTTTGCCAAATACATTGAAAGCCTTGGAATTAAGCAGGCGAATGTCAGCAACACAGTACAAGATAGGGCAACACCACACTGGAAACCAACCCTTTATCCTTTTGTTACTATAAACTGTGATGATTCTTTTGATTCTAACACGGGACTAACAGGGGTTGCTCTTGTTTTACGTGATCATGCAGGAAAGTGGTGGGGATGCCAGTCAAAGTGCTATGCAGGAGTAATGAATTATGAACAAGCGGAATGTTTAGGTCTTCTTGATGCAGTAAATTGGAGTAAAGAGTTGCAATACAACCATGTAGTTTTTCAAACTGACCTCAAGGGAATAGAAAGCTGCATCAATAAGCTATCTCCAGTTATTGCGTGGGAGAATGAAGACATACTGCTTGATGCTATGAATAAATTATAAACTATCCCACATTGGGAGTGTAATTTCATTCCTAGATTATGCAATAAACATGCTGATAAACTAGCTAAATTCAGCAGAAGACATGGTATTACCAGAACTTGGTTCGATAATCCCCCAAGTATTATCGAAAGCCAACTCTCTTCTGACAATGTACCTCTTTCCAATTATTCAGCATCCAAAAAAAAAACAAGTTAACAGGTTTCTTTTTGTTTGGGATTTTAGGGTGTGCAAACGTGGTATTTTTTTTCCTTTTCAGCTTGGAAAAAATGACGGTTAGTAGATATTTTGAAAATCAAAGGGGGAGCAATTTTCGGCCCTTGACCATAGATCAACAATATGAAATATGAAACAAAGAGCAAATAATGTCATGTTTTTCGAAACGCATCACATCAACCAAAAAAAAAAAAAATCAAAAATGTAATACAATAATTATTATTTATACGTTATCAAGCACGTAGGATTCATTTTTAAAATTTGAAGCATTATTATTTACACGTTATCAAGCACGTAGGATTCATTTTTAAAATTTGAAAGCCTCGACAGGATAACGCGTATAAATAACTAGCATATTAGACACAATAAAGCGTCTGTAGATGTTTGGCATTGTCGGCTAGGTCATCCTAGCTTAGAACGTTTCAAATATTTATGTCGTACTTTTACTTATATTGAGTCCAGTTCTTCTCACTTTTGTGATGTTTGTCCTTTGGTTAAACAAAGCCGTTTATCATTTAATAAAAATTTAATTTCTTCAACACGCTGTTTTGAGCATATTCACTGCGATATATGGGGTCCTTTTGTGACACCATCACTTAGCGGTGCAAAGTATTTCCTCACAATAGTCGATGACTTCTCTCGATGTACATGAGTTTATCACACAAAAGGAGAGACTTTTAAATTTATTCAATATTTATTCAATTTCGTTATCACTCAGTACTTTAAGAAAATTGATCACGTTTCTACTAGTACTCCAATTATTTTTCTTTCTACCTTACAAAAACTATAGTATGATAATGGCTCGGAATTTTTCTCCCGAGATATGCAAACATGGTTTAAAGAACATGGCATTCATCATAAACGCAGTTGTGTTTCTACTCCTCAACAAAATGGAGCTGTCGAACGAAAACACAATGGTGTAGCAAGAGCTCTTCGTTTTCTGTCACAATTACCCATTACTTATTGGGGAGAGTGCGTACTAACAACTTGTTACCTTATCAACAAAATGCCAACTCATGTACTAAAAAATAAAACTCCACATGAAGTTCTTCTTGGCACTGTACCTAACTATCGTCATCTACGTATTTTTGGTTGTTTGTGTTATGCTCTGAACACAAAAATCACCTCTAAATTTGATCAACGAGCTCAACCTGGTGTATTTTTGGGATATCCTTTTAATCACAAAGGCTATATCGTTTTAGATCTTCACATGAAGACCACCTTTGTGTCTCGTGATGTTATTTTTCATGAACACCTGTTTCCCTTCAAAGATGCTAAATTATCATCTGACAATGTTATTCCATATTCTATGGAAACTGACGTTTTTCATGAAGACTCCACATCTATAACTCCAATTATTCCCATGTTGGATGGATCATCCACGTCTACCACTTTACCTATTTCGTCTTGTAGTGATACTAACTCATTCATTCCTACTACGGGTAATGATAATACATCTACATGCATTGAATCTACATCCATTTATTTTCCTAGCTCTAATGACACCACTGCTAAAATCGCAGTTTCTAATCCTACAGTTTTTGCCCAAGATACTGTTTTACGAAGGTGCTTATGGGTAAAAATCGTTTCTGTCGATTTTGGTAAATTCGGTAGGTGAGTGAGAAACTGGTTTAAACCCTAAACAAATGTGATGCACGTGAGCACTATTTAGATTCGAGAGATCAATCTGTACAAGTCCGGCCTAAACCAAGAAATGGCCGTTCCAGACTTGCTTCGGTCACAAAGTGGAGGAGAAGGGTTGATTTGGGGAGGAAAGCGAAGAAAGGTGTTGAGACCAGAATAGTTCTGGAAAGGTAGTATCTCGACTTGTATCAAAAAGTGAAAACTTCGGAAGATTGCAAGAGATGAAATATTTTTGGATAGCTTGCAAAGTTTCCTTTTCTCAGAGTGTTGTGTTTTTCTCTTGACCGAGACTTGTCCTCTGGTGGAAATAGGTAAGACCTATTTATACAAGTCGAGATTGAAACGTACCCTAGCCTCATCAAGGAAAAGAGTAAAGGGTGAAATAATTGGAGGAGGTGGTAACCGCATGGTGTTTATGGGTGAAAAGGTTTTCACCATTATTTCCTCATTTATTTGACCGCTTTATTCCTATTCACGTTTTCTTAATGTGAGCATAGTGTACGCTGCTGTTTATGGGTAAAAATCATTTCTGCCGATTTTGGTAAATTCGGTAGGTGAGTAAGAAACTGGTTTAAACCCTAAACAAATGTGCTGCACGTGAGCACTTTCTAGATTCGAGAGATCAATTTGTACAAGTCCGTCCTAAACCAAGAAATGGACGTTCCAGATTTGCTTCGATCACAAAGTGGAGGAGAAGGGTTGATTTTGGGAGGATTGCGAAGAAAGGCGATGAGACCAGAGAGTTCTGGTTGGGTAGTGTCTCGAATTATATCAGAAAAGGTAGAAGCTTAGGAAGCTTGCAAGAGATGGAAGCCTTTTGGGTGAGCTTGCAAAAGTTGCTTTCTGATAGTGTTGTATTTTTTATCTGACCAAGACCTGTTGTCCGGTAGAAATAGGTGAGACCTATTTATACAAGTGAGATTGAACGTACCCTGGACTCATTAAGGAATAGAGTAAAGTCTCGGATTAAATAGAGGAGGGGGTAACCGCAGGTGTTTATCGTGAAAACGTTTTTCACCATTACTGCCTTATTTAATTGACCGCTTTTATTCCTTTTCACGCCGTTCTTATTGCGAGCGTAGTGTACGCTGGACGCTGTGACCTCCAAACCAAAACCCCAAGAAAGCATCCCCCAGTTTGTGTTGATGTCTCGAGAGTTGGTTGCACGTTGAGTGCAAGTGGCGCTTCTAGTGGCGCGTGTGGCATGTGCGGAATGCCTTTGTGGTAGGTTGCACGTTGAGTGAAAGTGGCAATGCCAGAGCTGCTAGTGGCGCGTGTGGCATGTGCCAATGGCATGCGCGGAATGCCCTGGTGGTAGGTTACACTTTGAGTGTAGATGGCAATGCCAAAGCTTCTAGGGGAGCGTGTGACATGTGCCAGTGGCATGTGTGGACTGCCTTGACAGTAAGTTACACGTTGAGTGTAAGTGGCAATGCCAAAGCTGCTAGGGGAGCATGTGGCATGTGTCAATGGCATGTGTGGAATGCCTTTGAAAGTGGCTAGCATGCATGTTTGCATATGCCAATGGCACGCACGGCCACGTTGGCCCAGGGCGCGACGGCGACTTAGAAAATGGCTAGCATGCGTGTTGGCATGTGCCAATGGAACGCACGGCCATGTTGGACTACGGCGCGGTAGCGTCTTGGAAAATGGCTAGCGTGCGTATTGACATGTGCCAATGGAACGCACGGCCATGTTGTCCTATGGCACGGTAGCGGCTTTGAAAAATGGCTAGCGTGCGTGTTGGAATGTGCCAATGGCACGCACTGCCATATTGGCCCAGGGCGCGGTAGCGGCTTTGAAAAATGGTTAGCGTGCGTGTTGGAATGTGCCAATGGCCCGCACGACCATATTGGCCTAGGGCGCGGTAGCGGATTTGTAAAAATGGCTAGTGGTGCATGTTGGCATGTGCCAATGGCACGCACGACCATATTGGACTAGGTTGCACGGTTTGCAAGCCTAGGGCGCGGGCGCTACTTTGGCATGTGCCAATGGCATAGAGGCTTGGTAAGGAAAGTGGCTAGCATAGCTAGGGACAAGGCAAAGTGTGTTTGGCATGTCGCGGCTAGCTTGGGCTAGGTGTGGCTGGCATGATTTTCCATTGGCACAGAGGTTCGGCTAGCATGGTTTGGTCATGCTTTGGCACGTTTGGTGTGGCTGGCATGATTTGCTATTGGAACGGAAGTGCGGCTAGCATGGTAGGCCATGATTTGGAGCATTTGGTGTAGCTGGCATGATTTTCCATTGGCATGGAGGTTCGGCTAGCATGGTTGGCATGCTTTGGTGCGTTTGGTGTGGATGGCATGATTTGCCAATGGCACGGAGGTGCGGCTAGCATGGTTGGCATTCTTTGGTGCGTTTGGTGTGGCTGGCATGATTTGCCATTGGCACGGTACGACTAGCATGGTTGGAATTCTTTGGCGCGTTTGGTTTGGTTAGCGTAGCTAGGGCCAAGGCAGAGTGCGTTTGGCATGGCGCGTCTAGCTTGGGCTAGGTGTGGCTGGCATGATTTGCCATTGGCACGGAGGGGAATTAGGTTTTTTTTGGTTGTAACCCTAATTTCAAAAAATACCCCCTATTAATTACTGACTACATGCATTAAATGTTCTAATAAATGTGTCACCGGTGACATTAGGTTATTCGGGGTTTTACGATTTTACCCTTTGTCTAAAAACCACCATCAACATTAAGTCCCCTTCTTAGCTCAAAACATGGGCTTTGTTGTGAGGTAAGCATAAGATGGTGACAGACTATCAGCAGTAAATCGTAAAGAGAATTGAGGGGGCTTGTCTGACCTTTTTATAGATAGGATTTGGAATCCTTGCCTCTGGCAGTTTTGCACAAATCGGGAGGCTGGCACAATTGAGAAGTTGGCGTCTTTGAGAAACGGGAAGTTGGGCGGTATCGGGACTTGGCGCAAGTTGCATGCTAGCTTGGTTGGTCCGGCTTAAACTAGGAAGCTGGTGCAAGTTTGCGGCACCGGCACAAGGTGGGGAAGCTGAGCGTGCTAGCTGGCTTGAATTGGGCGGTCATTGGGAAGTTGGTTCAATTGGTGGGATCGGCGTAAACAAGGAAGGGATAGGCGTTTGGACATATAGCAAAGTTTCCTTATTTTTCCTTCCTTCACACGCGGATTCAATCGGGGCATCACCCATGCTAAAATCTAGAAGTGTTATGTCCTTCATTACTTCCTTTCCTTTTTTAAGGTTCCGTATTCACACCCAGCGCAATTGCATCATCTCCCACATTTGAGAAAGGGTTCTTCTTGTCGAGTTTCTTTCTTTATCATGTCGCACAGAGACGAATCATCTTCTAACCATCCAGATTATCCAGGTGAGGGCACGAGATCTGACTCTTGCAGGAGCATCCCGACTAGGGTTATTCGGGCTAAAAATATCATACCGGTATGTTTTCTTCTCCTTCTATTTTCATGTTATCCTCTTTTGACGAGAGTTTCCACGTCTTGTACATTCAGACTTCATCGTTTCAGTAAGAGAGAAGTTAATCCATGATATAATAGTTTGATCAATAACTTCCCAATCCTCATAGGCTGGGTTAGGAGTTCAAGCTTCAGTTTCTTCATCAACAAGCTCAGCAGCTGGTATCTCATAAGATTCATGAAGATATTTGAAAAGTCTTTGAGATTTGAGAATAGGAGTTATCTGAGATTCCCAAAGAAGGTAATTAGTTCTATCCAAGAGAATTATTTTTGTCTAAGAAGGCATGAAAGGTGATTTTTCAAACAGAGAGGAAGAAGAAGTAGACATGAGAGAGCCTACACTTTGCGACATAGAAGCAGGGATGGTTGGAGAACCATGGCTTGAATCAGAAGCCATAGTACTAGAGGTAGAAGAAGCAGAAGAGGAGGTAGATTGAGCTGATGAAGACATGATGAAGAGAAGGCTAGTGTTTTGAAAAAAACAAAAGTTGAGGCTAAGGTTTTGGAGAGATCGTTCTGGCTCTTGGTACCATGAACAATTATATAAGCTCTATTAACCCTATTAGGGTGCCAGAGACATGTATTTATATTAAGCTTAATGGACATGTTACATTGGACTCTTGACATACAAGAAACCGACATATATGTACGGACTATATTTAAACCAAACTATATATACATTGGACTATACTCTTCATCTTCCTCTTCTTTCTAATCATTGTATCACCTTCATTCATAATCTTCTGAATACCATGGCGTAAGTTAACATAAATCCTTGCAAAGTATCTTGATTCTGGGCCAAGATTGATATTACTAGTTCATTGAATGCCATCGAGAACCAAATTAACATAAGCATCAAACTTCATATACACATCCTTCTTCACATCTATACCATAACTCGAGAAAGAATAAAAGGCCGCCGAAGAGAAGGAACGGCAGGAAGAGGTTTTGGTGGTTTATGGTATAGATGTGAAGAAGGATATGTATGTGAAGTTTGATGTTTATATTTTGGTGCTCGATTTCATTGAATGGACTAGTGATATCCACATTGTTCCAGCATTAAGAAATTTTGCAGGGACTTATGCTAACTTACGTCATGGAGCTAAGAAGATTATGAATGAAGATGATACAATGATTTTTTTTTTTTTGATCGGTAAATAAGAATTTTAAATTAGGTTGGAAATATTTTAGTAAGAGGTACAATGATTTCTTCGCTCCAATGTAACCAAAATCCTATCATTTTCCTCTTCTTTGGCATCTTTTAGAAGAGGTAATGATGATGATGTTGATGAAAGAATTCCGGCTACTGGAGGAGGCAACAATGATGATGATGAATATGGTGATCAAGACATGCCACCTGTTGGAAGAGGTAATGATGATGATGATGGTAATAGAGATAAAGGTAAGAATACCGTCGAAGATGAAATTATTGAAGAAGAAGAGGAAGAAGAAGAAGAAGAAGAAGAAGAAGAAGAAGAAGAAGAAGAAGAAGAAGAAGAAGAAGAAGAAGAAGAAGAAGAAGAAGAAGAAGCAGGAGGAGGAGGAGGAGGAGGAGGAGGAGATGGAGAACAAATTGTTGAACCCACCGAAGCTTTGGGTTCAACTTGAACCGGAGCGAGGAAAAGGGTGATCACTAAACCAGCTAATTCTCACATGCCTCCCAAACACTTCATGGTTACACTGAAAGAGGGTGAGCCTCCAAGGGGGGCCCCAAGAGATGGTGGAAATGTTCTTTTTGGATACAAAGACTCATGGGCATGTACGATCCATAATACTATCGTAAGTAATCTTAATCCGTCTTTGTTCTTTATTCAAGTGTGTAACTATCTTAATTAAATTTGCGTCAAGTGTTTGTATATCTTTTCATTTGGGAACAATCCTATAGATACACTACTTCTCTCTACAAAACAACACACAACTATTTGCATATACTCTCCAAAGCTCATATCATCATACACTCCATCTAACTCACTCAATAGCTCTCTACAAACAACAATGGTATCGTTTGATTCAAATGAAGATTTGGCAATCACCAAAGCTTGGTACGGGGAAGATCGACTTAGACATCAATCCTCCAAAAGGGTGGATTCCAAAACATTTTGGGCTAGGGTACACAAAAAATTTTGCGGCGAGTTTGGGAATCCTAATGCAAGAAGTATTCAACAAGTCCAAGCTAGGCACCTAGTAATCGAAAATGCAATACTTGCTTTATTAGCTCTCCAACCTCGGATTTTTAACACTCGCCCTTCACCTTGTCCATTGCACAATTTGTAAGTAATTTTGCGGTTTTTTTTTACGTACCCCATGTTGTGTTATCTTCCAAAAAAACACCACTAACAAATGTAAGCTTGTTTTTATAACGCGAAGTCGTGAAAGCGCGCTACTTGGAAGTACAGGGGGAAGCATTCGCATTCGATGCAAGCTATCACTTCTTGTCCAATAGACTCCCGGTGGATAACCCGGACTACTTGGATGCGGTATCGTCTTCGTCGGAGGAAGATTGATGGCTTTAGAAGTTTTTGTAAAGGTTTTGTGGGTATACCTCTATGTAAGCCCTCACGAGACTATAACTCGTCCACTAGGGTCGCCTACGGGTTTAAAGGATTGATGCACATGCTAAGTGCATTCGTTCTTATGTTTCAATCAATGTAGTAACCAAAATTGCATGAATAAAGTGAATTGCATCTTCCATAGTTTCTGTTTTCTGTTTGGCATAAGTAAATGTCGGCAATGTTATAAATCCATAACCTGCTGGCCACATGTCAGCCGGCATGTAAAAAAAAATATTTTCTTGCCGATGTTATGACCGCCGGCATTGTAGGAAGATTTACCATGCCGAACGTAAAATTATGTTCCAATATACTCGGCGTGTTCTTCAACCGAGACAATGCCGGCGCATAAAAGTCGGCATCTTATTCAAAGGGAACCATGTCGGCGCATAAAAGTCGGCATCTTATTCAAAGGAAACCATGCCGGTGAAATTTAGCCGGCATTTTATTCAAACTATAACCCTGCCGGCCTCTGAAAATTTTCAAAACCAATTTTTTTTTATCGAAATCGAAACCATAAGACAGATGAAAGGTTTAATCTACTGATTTCTTATTTTCAAAATTTTAATTTGAACTCAATTAGTTAACTTAATCAGAGTTTTAGTGTTAATTAACAAATGACATATTAGCCATTTAGAAAATACAAGGTTAAGGGGTGGCTTGGTTTTACTTCATAATGACCTTAGTTTGTCTTATTGGGTATACCCCAATCAAGCCAGGATAAAAAAGACTAGATGGTAGTTTAATTTTCTGATTTAATGAAAAAATATAACACCGGACCAGAAGGAATTGTGAAAGAAAATATATAAACTTCGGGTCGATACATTAAGACCATATGCGTTCATATGCTTCTTTCAAGAAAATGTGTTCGCAGTTACAAAACTTCTGTGTGGATCTCGGATGTGAATCACCTCTCTATCTCTTTTCCTTTTTGGGGTATATTTTATGGAATTCAGGTAAGAGCGACCATTCGTCCAGAAGGGATCACCACTCTTCTTTTCGGGAATCGGGATACAGTTTCTAGATGATTTTTTTGCGGTTCACGGAAAACGACAGTCGCAGTGCGTTAAAATCATGTCTATATTAATTTGTTATGGTTGGGAGGACTATTTATGTATCAATTATAAGTGACCCGCAGTCTGGCAGCGATGTGATTTCGAGATCTGAAAGTTGTCCCCAAACTATGGGATGGACCCAGGATCAGATCATCAGTCGGGGTGGGGTTAATAATGAAAGGCAACCTGCACCATGTTACATGTACGTGGCTTTCTGGGGCGCATTTAAGTACAAATTTAGCAACGTAGGGAGAAAGTTACGGCCATCACCATTATGGTTATCAATCTCATGTATACAAACTGTACAAACAATGCAACACGGTACCAATAGATTGTAGAAGATGCGGTATCAGAATCTGTTATTTTCTGACTTGATGTCTATAAGTTTTAGCCACCCGAACTTGAATGACCACTTGTAACCAAGTGAACCATAAAAAGTGTTCACGTCAAATTAAAAAGATTTTTTCATCTTTTTTGGGGGCTAATAAAAAGATTTTTGTTGGGGGGCTTTTCTCTTGTTTTGTTGATTGTTTAAGTTTGTGTAAGGTTTCTGACCTGGTTTTTTTTTTTTCGTCTCTATTTTCATTCCCTCAAATTAACTTATTAAGTTTTTGAAAGGATTTGGTTTTCGGAGGATTTTTTCATCGATTTCAAGGTTCCTTTTGTTTTTCTTATGCCGATTCAGAGATCTTTGATAATATGTAATTTTTTTATTACTAGTACAATGTAATGCTTTTTCTTTATAGGGTTTGATTCCATCAAATGATCTCAAATTGCGTATAGCATGTGTGCCGACACAACACAATACAAGGGCAAACAACATGTTTGTACGTTTGTTATGTTCGTATCATGTGTTGTATCGAGCTTTAGGCTAGTAAAACATAACACAGCATAACATATTTAAATCGTTGACACAACACAACACGACACATAAAGCATGCATCTTCGTGTATCGGATAGTGTCGGACCAGCACGTTTTATACCTCTAACCATGTTTAACGCATTTGCAGTTACAAAATAACTTCTGTGTGGATCTTGAAATATATATAATTCCTCTCTCCAACCATCTCCATTTTATTCCTGTGGTTTATGTAGCATTCAGATAAGAGCCACCATTTTCCAAAACAGAACACCACTCTCCTTCCCGGATACCCAGTTTCGTAGACGTTTTTTTTTACTATTCATGGAAAACGACGGTGCAAATATTGCATCGACATCCCACAATAAATACTCTGCCTTTAAGACCATGTGATTTGAACAACAAAAATTTATCCCTACACCGCGGGATGGACCCAAGATCTGATCATCAATAAGGCGGGGTTAAGAGCAGTTCTTATAGCAATTGCCAAATATCAAAATTTGTTCATCCACGTGGATAAACAAACTCCATTCTCCACTATTGGAAACAATGCAAAATAAACATATTTGATGTTTTAGGATACCACTGGTAATTTTATTGATATAAATTAATAAAAATTGGGTCCCACTAATAATTTTATATTAATATAAATTAATAAGAGTTCGGTCTCATTAATGATTTTATAAAGGGACATTATCTATATACCCCTACTATGAGAGCCCTTGTAAAATACCCTTATGAACTTTACAAATACCCCTAAGCCTAATACATTACTAAAATACCCTCATTTATATAGTGTATATACAAAACCACCAACCACTATTTAAAAAAAAAAGAAAAAAAAAAAAAAAGACTAATTTACTGTCCATCACCGACCTCCGCCAACCACCACCGCCGACAACCACCACCGTCGCTGCCAACCACCACCGTCGTCGTCAACCACCACCGCCGCCGCCAACCACCACCACTGTTCACCGCCGCCAACCAACACCACTTTCCACCACCTCCAACGCCAACGCCACCGCCAACCACCACCACTGTCAACCACCAACGCCAACGCCGCCGCCAATAACCGCCAACCACCACCGCCGTCGACTACCATCACCACCGCCACCGACGACCACCACTACCATGTGGAGTCAACTTGCTGAAGTTTTGTCCATATAGGAGGCAACTAGCTCAAGTTGTCTCCAATAAATAATGTTCATATCGGAGGCAACTAGTTCAAGTTGTCTCCAAAAGTGGAGGAAACTAACTTAAGTTGTCTCCAATAAATAGTGTACAAGAATAAGTTGCAAAACAAAATGGAGGCAACTAGCTCAAGTTGTCTCCAAATCTGAGGCAACTAGCTCAAGTTGTCCTCAAAAGTGAAGGTAACTAGCACAAAGTTGTCTTCAAAAAGTGAAAGCAACTAGTTCAAGTTGTCTCCAAATATGGAGGAAACTAGCACAGGTTGTCTTCAAAAGTGAAGGAAACTAACACAAAGTTGTCTTCAAAAGTGAAAGAAACTACCCCAAGTTGTCTCCAAATATGGAGGCAACTAGCACAGGTTGTCTTCAAAAGTGAAAGCAACTATCACAAGTTGTCTCCAAAAAAAAAAATATACACAAAAAAGTGAACCTAGTGTGGGTTGAACACACATCTTCTGACATATAGCCAGTTGTGCTACCATTGCACCACAGATTCGTTTATACAAAAACAACATATCAAAATATATAAGCTAGGCGTAACAATATTAACAAAACTAACTCTTTCTTGCACTGTAAATAAAGATAATGGAACAAATGAGATGATTTATTCAGAGCATCAGTTAAAAGTAGAAGACTTGTGAGAATAATAATTGCCATATACTATAGGATCCTTCTCAGGTCACCTCCTAGTAAAATGAAAATCACAGCTAAAACAGTAGGATCCCGCAATAAATTAGCCATGGTATAATTAAGCCATTAAGGAGCCATGCATATTCAATACTTCGTATTGGGTTTTTACTTGTTTCACTTTTTTATCTCGGACAAAAACATAATCCACTTCCGCATGCTCTATAATATAATCAAAAGCTCCAAACCCTTTCACAAGCGAAAGAACACAACAGTGATTAGTTCTTTCTACAAGATAGATCCAAACAATCCTATTCTCAAATTGAATGCCACATAACATGATAATAAAATATTTTACCAAGAGTATCATAGAGAGGGACACATATTAAACTGTGAGCATTGCAAACCTACAAAACAAGGTTCTAATTCCTCGGTCATTACAGAAACGTTGTCATCAAAAGTAAGTGTGGGAAAGGAAAATCATGAAAAGGGAAGGTAGTAGAATAATCGAAATACCTCCATTGCAACAATCCACTGGGGACAGTTTGATCCATAAACTCCAATTCGGGCACCCTGCGGGACAACATCATCAAATTTGTTACATGGGTTTGATTTTACAACATATCATAAAAACCAGAATTCAGTAAATGCTTACGGGTTCAGCACCAGATGCTCGTAATGCAGAACCGATATTCAGGACCTCGTCGTAGACTTATTTATATGTTTTCCATGCATAAGGACCAACCTGAAACGACTAGAACTAGTTATGAATCTATTTTTATAGAAGAAATTGAAAAGATAAAAAAAATTCTGCTTTGTACAACAATATACATTACCTTTCCATCGATAATTTCACGCCATCCAAGCATTCTATTCCTTGGATACTTCTCTACAGAAGTCCTGCACATTATGACTCTATTCAAAATCTCAAACAAACAATTGACTTGTTCATGATCATGATCATTCATCAACCCATTTGAGTCCTCTCAATTTTCTCGTACTTAAAGCTTAATTACAAATATGAAAGAAAATGAAAGACAAAATCTCATAGAATTCTAATCATGTACCTGAAAATATCCCAGGAGGTATTTATGTCAGGATGTTGTGGTAGAAACCCATCCTTCTCTAATAAATTCCGATAAATCGGACCAACCGAAGGCTCCCCGTCTCGTCCTTCACGGCCACTCTCAACCTGAACAACAAACTCCTTCATTTCCCTTCTTCTCATGTATTACGACGTATAAACCTGAAAACAAACACAGTATTGTACTTGAAGGTTAAAAACAGAATTCATGAAAAAACTCCATTAAAACAGCCAAAAAATCTGCCATTAAGGTGCATGACCGCAATTGCAGCCCTAGAAAATCCAGCAAACAAAACATGACCACTATCAATATACAAGCAGCTTCTTCTTTGAAACCCACTTAGAACACATGACTTCAGTTAATAAATCATCGGAAAATATAGAAATCAATCAGTAGGAACTTACCCATTTTTTCGCTGCCAAACAATCACTACAACATCTCCATAACTATCTCTACGCAACTCAAATCCATTTCTAATCCATTTAATCACCATCCAACAACACCAAATCCACATCAACTCAGCAGCAACTCCATACCCTTGAATCTCCTCCTCAACCACATTGTAATATGTAGCTTCAATCCCATTCTCACATTTCAACCCTTCCATTCTCAGTACTTCCGCCAAATCTTGACTCATTCTCAAATTCAGTCAATTACTTCACTGCAGACAACCACCAACATTTCCTCTCTTTTCCTGATTTCAAGGGTTTGAAATCAAACCAGCACAATATGTTTGAATCACCCATCTTCTCATTCCTCAATTCACAAATCGAAATCAAATCCTTCTTCTATTTCGTTTTCAATACATTCAGAAAATCGAAACTCTCCTTTAATTCCTCCATAAACCCAATTAAATCAAACCCCTCTCTCAATTTTCAACATAAATCCAAAAACCCAACTTCTAACTACAAATCACTCGAAAGCCTAAATTTCTATCTCGATCGAATGGATCTTCAATTGACATTGAAATACCTCTTAAAATGAGAAGAATACTAATTGTAGATTGGTGACTATGAAGTTCGATTCAAAGATTTCATTGATTCCATATGAAGAAATCTATTATTTCTCTCAAAATTTTATATCGTCTCTGAAAAATCTTTGTCTCACTCAAATGAACCTAAAATAAGTATGAACGACGACGGAGATATGACGACGTTGATAGTGGTTATGACGGTGAAGAAACGGTGCTGATGGTGGAGGAGAGAAAAGTAGAGAGATGGAAAACCAAAACCAAAATCTATACTTACCAGAAACCGAAACAAAAATCGAAAACAACTATATATTAATCGCTTTAATCTTCATTTGATGTAGAAATTAAAGAAGATCTCTTGATGATGTTTATGAAGTTTCATTTCCATAAGTGGTTGAAGTCGAGAACCTAAATCTCGATTTCTAGATCTGTTGAAAATGAAACATATAAGATGTAAAAGATCTGCTGATGGTAGTGGCGGCGATGTAGATGGTGACGGTGGTGGGAGAGATAGTGGTGGTGGAAGAGATGCAGATGGTGGCGGTAGCAGTTTAAGTCGAGGAAGAATGAAGTGAATGAATGTGGAAGGGTAAAATGAAGGCCTAGCACGTTCAGAAAGCACGTCATAATATGTACAAGTACACCATATAACAAGGCCTAATACATCACAATTTTTGTATATTTCACAAAAGCGTCACTATTCTAGCTAGTTTTTAACATTTTATACTGACTTATTTATAACAACGCATATAATATCTTAATATTTGGAAAATATATTTCAATATCATTGTTATAATGTCGTCATCTATATTTAACTAGAACATTAATTTACATGACAATAATCAAATTTTATATTTGATGGACTATTTATTTTTATTGAATAGACTTGTTAATTTTACTTGAAATAATTTCAAATGGTATGTTGTCTAATTAAATTTTTGTGATAATGTCCGACTTAATGTATACATTAAGTGATTTCAAATTGTTTATAGAACGTGTGCTAGCACGGCATAGCACGACACGTTTATTCGTGTGTTGTGCCCTTGGGCTGTGCTGTGCCTAGCTTTTGACTAGTAAAGCACAGCACGGCAAAGCACGTTTAAATCGTTGGCACAACACAGCACAACACATGGCACGTGAAGCACGCGACTTCGTGTGCCGGGCTGTGCCGGGCCGGCACATTTTACACCTCTACGCTGGGGGTTTTGTTTAAGCAAACCAAATTACTAGTTAACCCTTGAACACATGATATGTTCTGGACTTTTACATGTTTCCTAGACTTTTACGTGTGTCAAAAGTGAAAATTAGACATTCTATAAGACTTAAGTCTATGGTTACTTTCCTGATGTTAAATAAATCAGTAATTCTACTCAGCCCACCGTTCAATCCCACCGTCCAACCCACTGCTAATGTGGTGATGACGTGGGTTGACTTCTCTCATCCTTCTTCTGATGTGTTTGTAAAATATGGCAACTCCATAGAATACTTTTTACCCGATACTGTGTTTTTTCAATTGTTATGTCATTTGAAGATTCAACCGATTTTGGTAGGCTTTGAGGTTTGAGGATCACAATGGTTTAACGGGATTGAAAGCTAAAATTAAAGATAAATTATGTGGAATCAATGGTGATACTAAAGTTATAAGTGAAGATAAAATCTGTGGGATATTTTTTTTGGAGATTTTTAGGGTTGAAGTTCGAATACCTTGTTTTGCTAAGGAGATAGGGAGAATGCTATTAGATGACCAGCTGCTATCCATGGAAACTTAACTACATGAATTTTTCTTTGAGATTCGGTGTTTTTTCATCCTTGTTCTTCCACTGATTAATCTAAGTTCCCGTGAATATATTGAGTTATGACTCATGGGAAAGTGGCTAGATGTTATTACTATGAAGATTGTCAAAACGACACATTCCCGTACCAATTCAATCTTAGATGTGATCTAAGAATTGACATCTCCTGGTGGTTGATTTGATATTTAAAAATATTATAAAGGAGAAAACGAAAAAATACAGTTCGTTCCGGGAGAAGAACGAGAACAACAGAGAAATAAAACGAGACCTAGGGTAAGTTAACACCAAGTCAATGCCACCTCACCTGTGGGTGTGACCATGGGTTCAAAAAGTAGGCTAAAAAAATTTATTGTAAATAAAAATATTACCCAAATCTGAAATCCATTGCATGCAAAAAGCAATGGAATATCAATATAAGATTTTTCTTGTATACATGAAGTATAATCTTTCAGTTTCTTCCATCATCTGAACACTTCAAACTTTCTCATCTAATATCCTTAATTCATGGTGCGACCTATGATGTATTAATATGCATTTGGGATTTAGCTCGGGTAACTAATCGATGCATTCAAAATGCTCAATTTATATGGGTGAGAACAACATGACATGTTTGTTTTTTAAATCCCATGAATATTCCATTTGTTAGCACGCAAATACTTTTAACAAACATAAAATTCAACATACCAATATACTGAGATATATGATTCTCTTGTGATGTAGGGAATTTATTTGCATGTTGTGATTTGAGTCAAATAATTGCTAATATTGTGAAAGGACTTGGTCACATCTATCTATCAGTTGGCTTATTCATTGTAATTGACTTAAGCTGTCAATAAGGTGCATTTCGATCATGCTTTGAACCTAGTTTGTTTCGCTGTTTTCAGAACCATTTTCATGATAATAAGGCAGAAAAAAACTAGCCAACGAGAAAAATAAGAGATATCAACATGTAACTTGACAGGTTTTGAGCATTGTTCTGTAATCTCAGGATTCTGAGCAACTTTGTCGTTCGCTTTCAATATGTATTGTATAAAAGTTGTTCATAATCCTGAGATTATAGAACAATGCTCGAAACCTTATAGTGAATAGACATCAATTAGTGACCAGTCCACAATACACTTAGAAACGCCTTTGTATGGCAAATTGATATTTTAAAAACCAACGGTAAGAAGTTCTTGGAGAAGAACTGATAACCATAATAGTATTTTTGCACTTGAGAAATGTTTTTTTATTGCAAATTGGTAGTGGTTTATTTTATTATTTGGTGGGGTTCGAGTAATTAAAACCAACGGCAAGACGTTGTTTGTGATGTTTGTTATTTATTTTCTTTGAGAACTCATTTTGATCTTGATATGTTTCTAAAAGAAAAGTATAGTTTTTAATGAGAAATTCATTGAGATTGACCAATACAAAAAAAATTAAATTTTGTACATACTAAACTTGATCACCGGTGGATTGGTTAATTCAATTATTTTGCCAACAAACGAATTCAAACTTCCACGTGTTTTTACAAACCCATAAGAACTACTTCAGCTTAACAAGAGAAGAAAGTTGACAGACACCCGTGTTGTGCATCACATTCGTAGTCTATATAATGAAAAAATGTGTTCTCTGCGAGCACCAGTAGCAAATAAATATAATATTTTTGATTTTGAGGAATATATAAACTATAATCTTTAAATTTCCTCCCTCATCTCAACCCTTCAAACATTCGTATGTAACATCATTAACTCATAGAACTACCTCCGATACACTAAGGGACATTTGGAATCTAAGTTGGGAAAACTAATCAATGCATTCAAAATGCTCAATTTATCCATGTAATGGAACATGACTGTTAGTTTTTTCAATCTCATGAATGTGCCATTTGTTAACACGCAATTACTACAAAGAAACATGTCACTTAAAATACAGCTATATTACCGTCATGTTAGGAAGAATTGTAATGTGATGGAAAGGGTAAAAATGGGGTACTTTCTGGCAATTAAGATAGGTTGTTTTCTTTAAAATATAAAGTCAAATGTCCTAAGATTAATATTTTTTCCCATGTCAAGGACCACATATTCTTTTTTTCATTTTTTACTAAATAAAATTAGGAGGCCACTTCTTTCTTCGGTATTCTCTTTAGTATATAAAGAGGAGTTACTTTTCTCGCGAGGATAAATATGAAAAAATATATTTAAAAGGATAATTCTTTTTAAATTTTGTGTAAAATAAACACTTTTTAACAGACCGAGTAGAAAAACAATGAAATAAAAGAGATATTTTACACTATAACTCTGGTAAACCCTCCCGAGACTATAACTCGGCCACTAGGGACACCTAGGGGTTTAAAGGCTTATTGCATACGCTAAATGCAATCGTGATGCCTGCGACAGTGAGTTAGGATTTTTAGTTTGCTCGAGGACTAGCAAAAGCCAGTGTGGGGGAATTTGATAAGTGCATATTTCACATATATTTTGTGTTAATTCCATGCTAGTATTTGATGGTTTTCTTGCAGATTATTGTGTGTTACGTTTGTTTTCTCTTATTTGTGTGTTATTAGGTGAATAATCCAAAAAGAAGTGAATTTGAGCCTAGTTGTGCAATAAAAGAAGCTAGCTAAGAGTGAAGGAGGGCCAAAGACCAAATGTAACTCGTTCAAATACAATATTTTAGTAAGAGGTACAATGATTTCTTCGCTCCAATGTAACCAAAATCCTATCATTTTCCTCTTCTTTGGCATCTTTTAGAAGAGGTAATGATGATGATGTTGATGAAAGAATTCCGGCTACTGTAGGAGGCAACAATGATGATGATGAATATGGTGATCAAGACATGCCACCTGTTGGAAGAGGTAATGATGATGATGATGGTAATAGAGATAAAGGTAAGAATACCGTCGAAGATGAAATTATTGAAGAGGAAGAGGAAGAAGAAGAAGAAGAAGAAGAAGAAGAAGAAGAAGAAGAAGAAGAAGAAGAAGAAGAAGAAGAAGAAGGAGATGGAGAACAAATTGTTGAACCCACCGAAGCTTTGGGTTCAACTTCAACCGGAGCGAGGAAAAGGGTGATCACTAAACCAGCTAATTCTCACATGCCTCCTAAACACTTCATGGTTACACTGAAAGAGGGTGAGCCTCCAAGGGGGGCCCCAAGAGATGGTGGAAATGTTCTTTTTGGATACAAAGACTCATGGGAATGTACAATCCATAATACTATCGTAAGTAATCTTAATCCGTCTTTGTTCTTTATTCAAGTGTGTAACTATCTTAATTAAATTTGCGTCAAGTGTTTGTATATCTTTTCATTTGGGAACAATCCTATAGATACACTACTTCTCTCTACAAAACAACACACAACTATTTGCATATACTCTCCAAAGCTCATATCATCATACACTTCATCTAACTCACTCAATAGCTCTCTACAAACAACAATGGTATCGTTTGATTCAAATGAAGATTTGGAAATCACCAAAGCTTGGTACGGGGAAGATCGACTTAGACGTCAATCCTCCAAAAGGGTGGATTCCAAAACATTTTGGGCTAGGGTACACAACAAATTTTGCGGCGAGTTTGGGAATCCTAATGCAAGAAGTATTCAACAAGTCCAAGCTAGGCACCTAGTAATCGAAAATGCAATACTTGCTTTTTTAGCTCTCCAACCTCGGATTTTTAACACTCGCCCTTCACCTTGTCCATTGCACAATTTGTAAGTAATTTTGTGGTTTTTTTTTACGTACCCCATGTTGTGTTATCTTCAAAAAAAACACCACTAACAAATGTAAGCTAGTTTTTATAACGCGAAGTCGTGAAAGCGCGCTACTTGGAAGTACAGGGGGAAGCATTCGCATTCGATGCAAGCTATCACTTCTTGTCCAATAGACTCCCGGTGGATAACCCGGACTACTTGGATGCGGTATCGTCTTCGTCGGAGGAAGATTGATGGCTTTAGAAGTTTTTGTAAAGGTTTTGTGGGTATACCTCTATGTAAGCCCTCACGAGACTATAACTCGTCCACTAGGGTCACCTACGGGTTTAAAGGATTGATGCACATGCTAAGTGCATTCGTTCTTATGTTTCAATCAATGTAGTAACCAAAATTGCATGAATAAAGTGAATTGCATCTTCCATAGTTTCTGTTTTCTGTTTGGCATAAGTAAAGGTCGGAAATGTTATAAATCCATAACCTGCCGGCCACATGTCAGCCGGCATGTAAAAAAAAATATTTTCTTGCCGACGTTATGACCGCCGGCATTGTAGGAAGATTTACCATGCCGAACGTAAAATTATGTTCCAATATACTCGGCGTGTTCTTCAACCGAGACAATTCCGGCGCATAAAAGACGGCATCTTATTCAAAGGGAACCATGTCGGCGCATAAAAGTCGGCAGCTTATTCAAAGGAAACCATGCCGGTGAAATTTAGCCGGCATTTTATTCAAACTATAACCCTGCCGGCCTCTGAAAATTTTCAAAACCAATTTTTTTGATCGAAATCGAAACCATAAGACAGATGAAAGGTTTAATCTACTGATTTCTTATTTTCAAAATTTTAATTTAAACTCAATTAGTTAACTTAATCAGAGTTTTAGTGTTAATTAACAAATGACATATTAGCCATTTAGAAAATACAAGGTTAAGGGGTGGCTTGGTTTTACTTCATAATGACCTTAGTTTGTCTTATTGGGTATACCCCAATCAAGCCAGGATAAAAAAGACTAGATGGTAGTTTAATTTTCTGATTTAATGAAAAAATATAACACCGGACCAGAAGGAATTGTGAAAGAAAATATATAAACTTCGGGTCGATACATTAAGACCATATGCGTTCATATGCTTCTTTCAAGAAAATGTGTTCGCAGTTACAAAACTTCTGTGTGGATCTCGGATGTGAATCACCTCTCTATCTCTTTTCCTTTTTGGGGTATATTTTATGGAATTCAGGTAAGAGCGACCATTCGTCCAGAAGGGATCACCACTCTTCTTTTCGGGAATCGGGATACAGTTTCTAGATGATTTTTTTGCGGTTCACGGAAAACGACAGTCGCAGTGCGTTAAAATCATGTCTATATTAATTTGTTATGGTTGGGAGGACTATTTATGTATCAATTATAAGTGACACAACACAAAAAGGCAAACAACATGTTTGTACGTTTTTTATGTTCGTATCATGTGTTGTATCGAGCTTTAGGCTAGTAAAACATAACACAGCATAACATATTTAAATCGTTGACACAACACAACACGACACATAAAGCATGCATCTTCGTGTATCGGATAGTGTCGTACCAGCACGTTTTATACCTCTAATCATGTTTAACGCATTTGCAGTTACAAAATAACTTCTGTGTGGATCTTGAAATATATATAATTCCTCTCTCCCACCATCTCCATTTTCTTCCTGTGGTTTATGTAGTATTCAGATAAGAGCCACCATTTTCCAAAACAGAACACCACTCTCCTTCCCGGATACCCAGTTTTGTAGACGTTTTTTTACTATTCATGGAAAACGACGGTGCAAATATTGCATCGACATCCCACAATAAATACTCTGCCGTTAAGACCATGTGATTTGAGCAACAAAAATTTATCCCTACACTGCGGGATGGACCCAAGATCTGATCATCAATAAGGCGGGGTTAAGAGCAGTTCTTATAGCAATTGCCAAATATCAAAATTTGTTTATCCACGTGGATAAACAAACTCCATTCTCCACTATCGGAAACAATGCAAAATAAACAAATTTGATGTTTTAGGATACCACTGGTAATTTTATTGATATAAATTAATAAAAATTGGGTCCCACTAATAAGTTTATATTAATATAAATTAATAAGAGTTCGGTCTCATTAATGATTTTATAAAGGGACATTATCTATATACCCCTACTATGAGAGCCCTTGTAAAATACCCTTATGAACTTTACAAATACCCCTAAGCCTAATACATTACTAAAATACCCTCATTTATATAGTGTATATACAAAACCACCAACCACTATTTAAAAAAAAAAGAAAAAAAAAAGACTAATTTACTGTCCATCACCGACCTCCGCCAACCACCACCGCCAACCACCATCGCCAACCACCACCGCCGACAACCACCACCGTCGCTGCCAACCACCACCGCCGTCGTCAACCACCACCGCCGCCGCCAACCACCACCACTGTTCACCGCCGCCAACCAACACCACTTTCCACCACCTCCAACGCCAACGCCACCGCCAACCACCACCATTGTCAACCACCAACGCCAACGCCGCCGCCAATAACCGCCAACCACCACCGCCGTCGACTACCATCACCACTGCCACCGACGACCACCACTACCATGTGGAGTCAACTTGCTGAAGTTTTGTCCATATAGGAGGCAACTAGCTTAAGTTGTCTCCAATAAATAATGTTCATATCGGAGGCAACTAGTTCAAGTTGTCTCCAAAAGTGGAGGAAACTAACTTAAGTTGTCTCCAATAAATAGTGTACAAGAATAAGTTGCAAAACAAAATGGAGGCAACTAGCTCAAGTTGTCTCCAAATCTGAGGCAACTAGCTCAAGTTGTCCTCAAAAGTGAAGGTAACTAGCACAAAGTTGTCTTCAAAAAGTGAAAGCAACTAGTTCAAGTTGTCTCCAAATATGGAGGAAACTAGCACATGTTGTCTTCAAAAGTGAAGGAAACTAACACAAAGTTGTCTTCAAAAGTGAAAGCAACTACCCCAAGTTGTCTCCAAATATGGAGGCAACTAGCACAGGTTGTCTTCAAAAGTGAAAGCAACTATCACAAGTTGTCTCCAAAAAAAAAATATACACAAAAAAGTGAACCTAGTGTGGGTTGAACACACATCTTTTGACATATAGCCAGTTGTGCTACCATTGCACCACAGATTCGTTTATACAAAAACAACATATCAAAATATATAAGCTAGGCGTAACAATATTAACAAAACTAACTCTTTCTTGCACTGTAAATAAAGATAATGGAACAAATGAGATGATTTATTCAGAGCATCAGTTAAAAGTAGAAGACTTGTGAGAATAATAATTGTCATATACTATAGGATCCTTCTCAGGTCACCTCCTAGTAAAATGAAAATCACAGCTAAAACAGTAGGATCCCGCAATAAATTAGCCATGGTATAGTTAAGCCATTAAGGAGCCATGCATATTCAATACTTCGTATTGGGTTTTTACTTGTTTCACTTTTTTATCTTGGACAAAAACATAATCCACTTCCGCATGCTCTATAATATAATCAAAAGCTCCAAACCCTTTCACAAGCGAAAGAACACAACAGTGATTAGTTCTTTCTACAAGATAGATCCAAACAATCCTATTCTCACATTGAATGCCACATAACATGATAATAAAATAATTTACCAAGAGTATCATAGAGAGGGACACATATTAAACTGTGAGCATTGCAAACCTACAAAACAAGGTTCTAATTCCTCGGTCATTACGGAAACGTTGTCATCAAAAGTAAGTGTGGGAAAGGAAAATCATGAAAAGGGAAGGTAGTAGAATAATCGAAATACCTCCATTGCAACAATCCACTGGGGACAGTTTGATCCATAAACTCCAATTCGGGCACCCTGCGGGACAACATCATCAAATTTGATACATGGGTTTGATTTTAAAGCATATCATAAAAACCAGAATTCAGTAAATGCTTACGGGTTCAGCACCAGATGCTCGTAATGCAGAACCGATATTCAGGACCTCGTCGTAGACTTATTTATATGTTTTCCATGCATAAGGACCAACCTGAAACGACTAGAACTAGTTATGAATCTATTTTTATAGATGAAATTGAAAAGATAAAAAAATTCCTGCTTTGTACAACAATATACATTACCTTTCCATCGATAATTTCACGCCATCCAAGCATTCTATTCCTTGGATACTTCTCTACAGAAGTCCTGCACATTATGACTCTATTCAAAATCTCAAACAAACAATTGACTTGTTCATGATCATTCATCAACCCATTTGAGTCCTCTCAATTTTCTCGTCCTTAAAGCTTATTTACAAATATGAAAGAAAATGAAAGACAAAATCTCATAGAATTCTAATCATGTACCTGAAAATATCCCAGGAGGTATTTATGTCAGGATGTTGTGGTAGAAACCCATCCTTGTCTAATAAATTCCGATAAATCGGACTAACCGAAGGCTCCCCGTCTCGTCCTTCACGGCCACTCTCAACCTGAACAACAAACTCCTTCATTTCCCTTCTTCTCATGTATTACGACGTATAAACCTGAAAACAAACACAATATTGTACTTGAAGGTTAAAAACAGAATTCATGAAAAAACTCCATTAAAACAGCCAAAAAATCTGCCATTAAGGTGCATGACCGCAATTGCAGCCCTAGACAATCCAGCAAACAAAACATGACCACTATCAATATACAACAGGCTTACTGAAACCCACTTAGAACACATGACTTCAGTTAATAAATCATCGGAAAATATAGAAATCAATCAGTAGGAACTTACCCATTTTTTCGCTGCCAAACAATCACTACAACATCTCCATAACTATCTCTAAGCAACCCAAATCCATTTCTAATCCATTTAATCACCATCCAACAACACCAAATCCACATCAACTCAGCAGCAACTCCATACCCTTGAATCTCCTCCTCAACCACATTGTAATATGTAGCTTCAATCCCATTCTCACATTTCAACCCTTCTATTCTCAGTACTTTCGCCAAATCTTGACTCATTCTCAAATTCAGTCAATTACTTCACTGCAGACAACCACCAACATTTCCTCTCTTTTCCTGATTTCAAGGGTTTGAAATCAAACCAACACAATATGTTTGAATCACCCATCTTCTCATTCCTCAATTCACAAATCGAAATCAAATCCTTCTTCTATTTCGTTTTCAATACATTCAGAAAATTGAAACTCTCCTTTAATTCCTCCATAAACCCAATTAAATCAAACCCCTCTCTCAATTTTCAACATAAATCCAAAAACCCAACTTCTAATTACAAATCACTCGAAAGCCTAAATTTCTATCTCGATCGAATGGATCTTCAATTGACATTGAAATACCTCTTAAAATGAAAAGAATACTAACTGTAGATTGGTGACTATGAAGTTCGATTCAAAGATTTCATTGATTCCATATGAAGAAATCTATTATTTCTCTCAAAATTTTATATCGTCTCTGAAAAATCTTTGTCTCACTCAAAAGAACCTAAAATAAGTATGAACGACGACGGAGATATGACGACGTTGATAGTGGTTATGACGGTGAAGAAACGGTGCTGATGGTGGAGGAGAGAAAAGTAGAGAGATGGAAAACCAAAACCAAAATCTATACTTACCAGAAACCGAAACAAAAATCGAAAACAACTATATATTAATCGCTTTAATCTTCATTTGATGTAGAAATTAAAGAAGATCTCTTGATGATGTTTATGAAGTTTCATTTCCATAAGTGGTTGAAGTCGAGAACCTAAATCTCGATTTCTAGATCTGTTGAAAATGAAACATATAAGATGTAAAAGATCTGCTGATGGTAGTGGCGGCGATGTAGATGGTGACGGTGGTGGGAGAGATAGTGGTGGTGGAAGAGATGCAGATGGTGGCGGTAGCAGTTTAAGTCGAGGAAGAATGAAGTGAATGAATGTGGAAGGGTAAAATGAAGGTGGAAGGTTAGAAAAGGAATTATCAGAGATTTGTTTTTGTTCATAATTTCAATTCTGCCATCAGGGGTATTTGTAAAGAACCATAAGGTTATTTGTGCATGACCCATGGATAGTAGGGGCATAAATAACATTCTCACTTTTATAAATATAAATTGGGTCTCACTTGATTATTTAATAATAAAACAAATAATAAAATATAAACCCTAAATATAATAACTAGGAATTGGAGAGAGAAAAGCAAGGGCGCTTTTTCTTCCATCTCGAGCGACTTCTCCTCGAGCGCCAGAGATTTAGGCATGATCACGTGCCATTACACCAGACGCGTGCTTACTAGAGTGTCTCAGTGTTCAAATGAACAGATTTGTTCATTTGAACATCTATTTTCTTGGTTTGTTCATCCCATAATGGGATCAAAATGTACAAACTCTAGGTTTGTTCATCCCATAGGAACTGCCCTAATAATAATACTCCGTACAAGGCAATGGGGAATATGTATGTGGCACCGATTTAAGTAGAAATTTAGCAACGGAGGGAAGACTTCGAAAGTTCCGACCATCACCATTATGGCTGTTAATGCCATATACTAGTGGTGGAAGATGCAGCATCATACACATTTCTATAAGATATTTTTTTCTTCACCCCTAAAAAATGTGCATGTTTCTTTCGGCAAATGTTAATTGCTGAGTTTGATGCGTCCTTCTCAGCCTTGTTAATCCAAATTTTTCAAAAAGGAAAAAAAACGTACACGGGGGACAAGGGAAATTTTTTGATGGGGGCGAAATCCGAAGGGGGCGTGGCATGGGGACCAATCAAAAGCCGACAATTGTTTTCTTTTATTTGGACGGGTTTTTAACAAATTTTATTATGAATTTTCACTCCCAAATTACCCTTCCGTTATTATGGAAACAATTTTTATTAACTACCTAAATCTTTTCTCCTAAATTCATGGTCACACTTTAAACACCGATGGAGTGTCTTAAGCCGTTAGATGAATTTCATCCAGCTGTTTTCAACCTCGATGATGTGGCATCTATTTTCATACTTTGTCTTCCGTGATTCTCTTCTTGGTTATCCACGACATTACAGTACTCAAAGCATATACAAAAAGAGCACGGAGCTAATGATGCCACTGTAATTATACAAATTAAATAGCATCCATCATGATTGTACATGTCCGGTGTAAGCACCCATGATGACTCAGGAAGGAAGCAAAATTAAATTAGTCTTAAGAGTTTTAGATCAATAACTTACCACTAGTACTTGAATTTGAATATTACAAAATCGGGTAAGCTAAGTTGTTGGATTAATCAAAGTTTAATTGGTTTTAAAGCTTTTGATCAAGAATTTGCCTTGAATTAAAAAATAATAATTTAGGATCTTCCTAGTGACTATTGTTACGTGAGATTTTGATTGAGATCGTGTTTTTTTCTTCCCTTACACGTTCAGTTTGTATTGACTTAGTTTAGGTTAGTTATTATCTTTTGATTCAATATTAACGAAAGGGTAATTTGGGAGTGAAAATTCATAATAAAAAAAATTAGTTAGAAACCTTCAAAGGTGAATAATTGCGACTTGTGATTAGTCCTCACGCCCCTTTCGGATTTTTCTCCCATCAAAAATTTTCTCTCTTGGGGGACAAGTACTGTCTCTATGTAATTAGATTGCAGAATGGATCACCGTTATGTATCCGTTTTGTATGCTTCCAAGAAAGGGAAAAAAAGCTATCCTTTTGGGGTACATAGTTTCTAGATGGGTTTTTTGAAAAACAACTGTCGCAATTCTGCATCAGCAGACAGCGATAAATACTCTGCATTAAAATCATGTCTATATTAATTTGTGATGGTTGGGGTTAATAATGAAAGGCAGTACATATCTACCTGCAGTTGGTGTCTCCCATTTTGATTGGTTTCTGCTCTCTTTAATAAAACCCTTATTTACTGATCGAAAAATAAAAAGAAAATAATGAAAGGCAGTATGCAATATGTACGAGGCTTTCTATGGCACTGATCAAAGTAGAAATTTAGCAACCTAGGGAAAATTTGGAAAGTTTCAACCATCACCATTATGGCTATTAATGTCCTACTCCCTCCGTACCTATATATTATATAGATGGAATTTTCATTTTTCCATGTACCTCTATATAGGCGGAGTCCAAATTTCAAAACAATTTTTTACTTCTATTACCGCTATTAATTAAGTGTTGTTGGGTTTACGTCTTATGGCCCAACATTTGGGATGCCCCTTAGCCAATGGGGGGAGATACTTAGCAGTGCCCTTGTTATGTTATAACAAGAGCAAAAGGCATCAGGAGAATATATCGAGTTTAACTTCTTCATTTTTGTTTTAAAGAATGAGAAAGAAAGAGAGCTAGAGAGAGAGAGGGTGTAGCCACCATTAGAGTCGATCTTTGGTGATGATTTTGGTGTTATCTTGAAGAGAAGAAGAAAGGGTTCTTGTCTAAGGATCTTTTGGTTGTTGTGGTGAAGATTGAGCTTTCAATTTCCACATCTCTTCAAAGGGGGAAAAATTTTAGGGTTTGTTCAAACTCTAGTAGTAAGTATCTCATCTCTTGCTATTGTCAAATTGATAGTGTATATTATCTATTTGGTGAATGAATTGTTGATCCATCCTTAGGGGTGAGTGTAATTTAGGCAAATTGGTATCCAAGTGCTATAGGCACCTTGAAGTAGAGTGTATCCCAAAATTGGGAGAACTGTGTGTAACCCATTGTTTGATTATAGTGGAAGATTTGCCCGTGGTTTTTTACCCTTCACCTTGGAGGGGTTTTTCCACGTAATTGCCGGTGTTGTGTGATTGCCTCTATATTGCGTAGTTTGTTATTTCCGCATTTGTATACCATTGCTTGTGTAGGTTTCATATTGCACATAGCGGCTCGGATTTCGTAAGCCTCCGCCAGCAAGTGTATGTCTTTAACATTGGGAAACTCTTTGGTTGGTTAACAGAAGAAGAAAGAAGATCCCTGTCATTAGTTTTTTCTGCATTATTCTAATATGTAAATGTAGAATACTTATAGACATGTCAAACCTGAGTCAAACAATAGCTAATTCTGTGGAAGGAGTTGGTGGCCTCCTTTGTCTAGTTGGGCCGACCGACCGGAGGGCCCGAAGGGCCCGTAGGGAGAGAGTCCCTTTTATGGCCACTTTTTTGTTAAATGAAGAGTAACGTAAATGTTCAATTTCATAAAAAGATTGAGAAAGAATATTCCTTGCAGATTCCCGTCACATTTTTTACTAGACAAGATTATCCCTCTCTTTTCGTCCAATTACTATAACTCTTTGTGTATCCTACTTTTTCAGGGGTATAATTGGAAAGCCAACTTTAATATAACATATATAAAAATCCGTGCCTTCGATTTTTACAAATTTTATCTCGTTGGAAAGGTTGTAAAAAAATCTACGCAACGAGCAGAAACAACAATATCAAATTTAAACTCCATCTTCAGATTTTTTTTCGGTCAGCCCTTCCACCGTGGCAACGGTTGTACTAGTAGTTAGCAGAAGACGGGGGCGAAGCCAAGAAATTTGTTATGGCCCCGGGGTGCAAATTTGTTATAGGGTGCAAACAAAAAAATTAGGTGTGCAAAAATTTAAAAGTAGGCTTAAATACTAGTATAACCGTTGCCACGGTGGAAGGGCCGACCGAAAAAGAATCTGAAGATGCGGTTTAAATTTGATATTGTTGTTTGTGCTCGTTGCGTAGATTTTTTTTACAACCTTTCCAACGAGATAAAATTTGTAAAATTTTAAGGCACGGATTTTTATATATGTTATATTAAAGTTGGCTTTCCAATTATACCCCTGAAAAGTAGGATACACAAAGAGTTATAGTAATTGGACTAAAGAGAGGGATAATCTTGTCTAGTGAAAATGTGACGGGAATCTGCAAGGAATATTCTTTCTCAATCTTTTTATGAAATTGAACATTTACGTTACTCTTCATTTAACAAAAAAGTGGTCATAAAAGGGACTCCCTCCCTACGGGCCCTTCGGGCCCTCCGGTCGGTCGGCCCAATAAAATTCTTTTTCGTATTGGGCCTAAAATAGGTTCGGATCTTGGTACAAAAGCAAACGATTTTCACAATCTCGGCAAGACGAGATGGAATCGGAAAAAATCGGCTTGATCGGCCGGAATTTCATACTTGTTCGTGATCAATCTAACATACATCTTTCTATATTTATATCAAAAAAAATTGTAACGGTATATTTGATGAAGAACTCTAATATTTTTTTAGAGATAGTAGAAGAAAAAAATCAAAGAACAATCAAAGTTGATCTTTCTTTTTAAATTTGGATGCTGTGAACAGTGAGAGATCTTCATGCGTTGCTGTTGGCTAGAGGTGTAAAACGTGCCGGCCCGGCACACGAAGTCGCGTGCTTCACGTGCCATGTGTCGTGCTGTGCTGTGCCAACAATTTAAACGTGTTGTGCCGTGCTGTGCTTTACTAGTCAAAAGCTAGGCACGGCACATCCCACGGGCACAACACACGAATAAACGTGTTGTGCCGTGCTAGCACACGTGTTATAAATAATTTGAAATCACTTGATGGTATACATTAAGTCGGACATTATTACGAGAATCTAAATAGACAACATATCATTTGAATTTTTTTCAAGTAAAATCAACAAGTTTATTCAATAAAAAGAAATAACCCATCAAATATAAAATTGGATCATTGTCATGTAAATTAATGTTCTAGACAAATATAGGTAACGGCATTATAACAACGATATTGGAATATATTTTCCAAATATGTAGGTATTATATGTGTTGTTATAAAAATAAGTCAGCATAAAATGTCAAAAACTAGCTAGAATGGTGACTCTTTTGTGAAATATACACAAAATATGATGTATTATGCCTTGTTATATGGTGTACTTTTGCATGCTATGACGTGCTTTTTTAACGTGTTGTGTTGTGCCGTGCCACATGCTAATTCGTGCCGCGTGATGTGCTGGGCTACTGTGCCAATTAGTCAAACCCAGCACGTCCCATTTAACTAACGTGCTGTGCCGTGCTGGGCTAAGTCACGTACTGGGATGGGTTGTGCTCAACTTTTAGCGTGCTGGGCTGGGATGTGCTGGCACAACCCAGTTTACACCTCTACTGTTGGCGTCAAAAGCAAATCTTCATCATCAAAAACATGTTGTTCTTGTTGCTACGGGATTGTTGTAGTAAGTTTTAAAACTAGGAGAACAAGAAAGAAAAAATAAACACGAAAAAAAGGGAGTGATGGGATACTAGGTCCGCTGGGTTAGAGGTGTAAAGTGGGATGTGCCAGCACGAGCACAGCCCAGCACAGCACGCTAAAATTTGAGCACATCTCAGCCCAGCACGTGACTTAGCCCAGCACGACACATCACGTTAGTTAAATGGGACGTGCTGGGTTTGAATAATTGGCACAGTAGCACAGCACGCGGCACGGACAAGCACGTGGCACAGCCCAGCACAGCACGTTAAGAAAGCACGTCATAATATGTACAAGTACACCATATAACAAGGCCTAATACATCACAATTTTTGTATATTTCACAAAAGCGTCACTATTCTAGCTAGTTTTTAACATTTTATACTGACTTATTTATAACAACGCATATAATATCTTAATATTTGGAAAATATATTTCAATATCATTGTTATAATGTCGTCATCTATATTTAACTAGAACATTAATTTACATGACAATAATCCAATTTTATATTTGATGGACTATTTATTTTTATTGAATAAACTTGTTAATTTTACTTGAAATAATTTCAAATGGTATGTTGTCTAATTAAATTTTTGTGATAATGTCCGACTTAATGTATACATTAAGTGATTTCAAATTGTATATAGAACGTGTGCTAGCACGGAACAGCACGGCACGTTTATTCGTGTGTTGTGCCCTTGGGCTGTGCTGTGCCTAGCTTTTGACTAGTAAAGTACAGCACGGCACATCACGTTTAAATCGTTGGCACAACACAGCACAGCACATGGCACGTGAAGCACGCGACTTCGTGTCGGTCATTGTGTCTGCCAAGACATTTTACACCTCTGTACTGGGGTTTTGTTTAAGCAAACCAAATTACTAGTTAACCCTTGAACACATGATATGTTCTGGACTTTTACATGTTTCCTAGACTTTTACGTGTGTCAAAAGTGAAAATTAGACATTCTATAAGACTTAAGTCTATGGTTACTTTCCTGATGTTAAATAAATCAGTAATTCTACTCAGCCCACCGTTCAATCCCACCGTCCAACCCACTGCTAATGTGGTGATGACGTGGGTTGACTTCTCTCATCCTTCTTCTGATGTGTTTGTAAAATATGGCAACTCCATAGAATACTTTTTACCCGATACTGTGTGTTTTCAATTGTTATGTCATTTGAAGATTCAACCGATTTTGGTAGGCTTTGAGGTTTGAGGATCACAATGGTTTAACGGGATTGAAAGCTAAAATTAAAGATAAATTATATGGAATCAATGGTGATACTAAAGTTATAAGTGAAGATAAAATCTGTGGGATATTTGGGATATTTTTTTTTGGAGATTTTTTAGGGTTGAAGTTCGAATACCTTGTTTTGCTAAGGAGATATGGAGAATGTTATTAGATGACCAGCTGCTATCCATGGAAACTTAACTACATGAATTTTTCTTTGAGATTCGGTGTTTGTTCATCCTTGTTCTTCCACTGATTAATCTAAGTTCCCGTGAATATATTGAGTTATGACTCATGGGAAAGTGGCTAGATGTTATTACTATGAAGATTGTCAAAACGACACATTCCCGTACCAATTCAATCTTAGATGTGATCTAAGAATTGACATCTCCTGGTGGTTGATTTGATATTTAAAAACATTATAAAGGAGAAAACGAAAAAATACAGTTCGTTCCGGGAGAAGAACGAGAACAACAGAGAAAGAAAACGAGACCTAGGGTAAGTTAACACCAAGTCAATGCCACCTCACCGGTGGGTTTGACCGTGGGTTCAAAAAGTAGGCTAAAAAAATTTATTGTAAATAAAAATATTACCCAAATCTGAAATCCATTACATGCAAAAAGCAATGGAATATCAATATAAGATTTTTCTTGTATACATGAAGTATAATCTTTCAGTTGCTTCCATCATTTGAACACTTCAAACTTTCTCATCTAATATCCTTAATTCATGGTGCGACCTCTGATGTATTAATATGCATTTGGGATTTAGATCGGGTAACTAATCGATGCATTCAAAATGCTCAATTTATATGGGTGAGAACAACATGACATGTTTGTTTTTTAAATCCCATGAATATTCCATTTGTTAGCACGCAAATACTTTTAATAGACATAAAATTCAACATACCAATATACTGAGATATATGATTCTCTTGTGATGTAGGGCATTTATTTGCATGTTGTGATTTGAGTCAAATAATAGATAATATTGTGAAAGGACTTGGTCACATCTATCTATCAGTTGGCTTATTCATTGTAATTGACTTAAGCTGTCAATAAGGTGCATTTCGATCATGCTTTGAACCTAGTTTGTTTCGCTGTGTTCAGAACCATTTTCATGATAATAAGGCAGAAACAAACTAGCCAACGAGAAAAATAAGAGATATCAACATGTAACTTGACAGGTTTTGAGCATTGTTCTGTAATCTCAGGATTCTGAGCAACTTTGTCGTTCGCTTTCAATATGTATTGTATAAAAGTTGTTCATAATCCTGAGATTATAGAACAATGCTCGAAACCTTATAGTGAATAGCCATCAATTAGTGACCAGTCCACAATACACTTAGAAACGCCTTTGTATGGCAAATTGAGATTTTAAAAACCAACGGTAAGAAGTTCTTGGAGAAGAACTGATAACCCTAATAGTATTGTTGCACTTGAGAAATGTTTTTTTATTGCAAATTGGCAGTGGTTTATTTTATTATTTGGTGGGGTTCGAGTAATTAAAACCAACGGCAAGACGTTGTTTGTGATGTTTGTTATTTATTTTCTTTGAGAACTCATTTTGATCTTGATATGTTTCTAAAAGAAAAGTATAGTTTTTAATGAGAAATTCATTGAGATTGACCAATACAAAAAAAATTAAATTTTGTACATACTAAACTTGATCACCGGTGGATTGTTTAATTCAATTATTTTGCCAACAAACGAATTCAAACTTCCACGTGTTTTTACAAACACATAAGAACTACTTCAGCTTAACAAGAGAAGAAAGTTGACAGACACCCGTGTTGTGCATCACATTCGTAGTCTATATAATGCAAAAATGTGTTCTCTGCGAGCACCAAAGAGCAAATAAATATAATATTTTTGATTTTGAGGAATATATAAACTATAATCTTTAAATTTCCTCCCTCATCTCAACCCTTCAAACATTCGTATGTAACATCATTAACTCATAGAACTACCTCCGATACACTAAGGGACATTTGGAATCTAAGTTGGGAAAACTAATCAATGCATTCAAAATGCTCAATTTATCCATGTAATGGAACATGACTGTTAGTTTTTTCAATCTCATGAATGTGCCATTTGTTAACACGCAATTACTACAAAGAAACATGTCACTTAAAATACAGCTATATTACCGTCATGTTAGGAAGAATTGTAATGTGATGGAAAGGGTAAAAATGGGGTACTTTCTGGCAATTAAGATAGGTTGTTTTCTTTAAAATATAAAGTCAAATGTCATAAGATTAATATTTTTTCCCATGTCAAGGACCACATATTCTTTTTTTCATTTTTTACTAAATAAAATTAGGAGGCCACTTCTTTCTTTGGTATTCTCTTTAGTATATTAAGAGGAGTTACTTTTCTCGCGAGGATAAATATGAAAAAAATATTTAAAAGGATAATTCTTTTTAAATTTTGTGTAAAATAAACACTTTTTAACAGACCGAGTAGAAAAACAATGAAACAAAAGAGAGATTTTACACTGGTTTGACTGGAATTGACCGTGGTTACTTGGTCACATTGTATATACCTTGTAGTTCACTTTCAATGAGTATTCTACTTAAGTTCATTGGTTGGTGTCACATTCGCAAACCCAAATCCCTACTTAAGAAATTTAGTACATTTGTGGAATAAATGGACAAATAAAGAAAAAGGAGATATTTTATTTTTGATGTGAGTAGTTTGGATGGAACTGGGTCCATGGTTGGTCACATTTTTTGTACTTCGGGGTTTCATTTTCAATGTGCTAATGTGTATTGTGTACTAACATAGATGAAATTATTATGGAATAGTGATGCACCAACCAAGAAACTTATAAGCTTAATATAACCATCACTGAACACACTTATAAACGTTTTTATATGGCAAATTGGAAAATATTAGTTGATAATCCTTTAACTTAGTGGGGTCTGACAAACTAGAAATGTGGAGTCTTCATTCGTATGATTTTGGGTTTTGTTTTTGCTTACTCCCGTAAGCCCTTGAATATATTATTATCTTTGTTTAGGAAAAACGAAGATATTCTGCATTTGCTTCCGAAAGGAGAGTAAATATTGTGAGGACGTGAAAGGAATTTATATTAAATCTTGACCATCAGATATTGTAAAGATGTACAACGAATTTTATGCATATTAAATCTTGACCACATATACAGATTCTAGTTCTGAATGTTACATAAAACCGAATAGAGAACTAGTTTAATAAAGAAGAAAGTGACCGACACTAGGTTTGCATCACACTCTTCCATAATCTATATGATTCAATATGTTATACTTATTTGGGTTTGTTTTTACTGTATTAAGACAATTTTTTGTTGGATAAAATTAGTGGTCGTCAAAACTAGTCGTCATTGACCCTATTAAAATGAAATTTTGCATCAATACAGTAAAGTATAACCTGCCAGTTTCCTCCCTCATCCTAACCCTTCAAACTTTTGTATCTAGTGTCATCATCGACTCGAGGTGAGACATCTGATATTTTAATGGAGCATTGGCATCTAGCTTGGGTAACTGACAAATGCATTCAAAATGGAGAATTTATACGTGAGAGAACAAGACTTACGAGGTTTCTCATTTTAATGAATATTCCATTTCCTACCAAGTTAATACTTTGAAAAAAAAATCTTTTAACATGACCAAACAGAGAGATGTAAAATCGGTCACGAAGAAATGTGTCTAGCATGCTATATGAGTGTTGTGTTATGCCAGAATTTAAAACGTGCTTTCCCGTGGTGTGGACAGACTTAATATTTTGCCAATAACATGTGGGTTACAACTATAGGTGTAAAACATGCCGGCAAAGCACAGCACATCCCACAAAATCACGTGTTTAGCGTGCTATGTGCCGTGCTGTGTCAGAAATTATGACGTTCCGTGCTAGAAGGCGTATTGTATTGGGTTGTGCCAGAAAAATAAATGAGCTGTGCCGTGTTGTGCTATGCTGGGCACATTTATTTTCCAATATAAATATTTTATAAATATTTAGGTATTATATGTGTTATTATAAAAATAAGTCAACATAACGATAATAAAATGTCAATAACTGGCTAGAATAAAGGGTTTTTTGTGAAATATACACAAAATGGTATATATTGTGCCATGTTTTGTAGTATTTTGTACATATTACTAGAACTAACCCGCGCTTTAACGGCACGACATGAGGTTAACAGAGAGTTCTAATAAATATCTAGAGATAACTCGTGTCGTAATGACACTGCTTTAGTATGATATCTGACTGGTGTAATTTTTCATTTTTTTCTAGACTTTAAATTAAATCGTGTTCCTTTGTAAGATAGTTTTCTATTTTGTTTTAAACGAAAATAATGTCTATAAGTACATTGTAAAATTATTCATATACAGTATCCAAAAACGAACACAAAATCATTTAAGTAATAGTGTGTATGCATATGCCACTTATGAGTTATGAATAAAATAAATAAATTTCCATTAGATTCATCATGCCACCACAAAATCATTTAAGTAATAGTGGTAGTTATCTCGTACATCTATTAGGTGAAGAAGCTTCATTATGTTTTTATTATAGAAAAATAATTTTCAAAAGGTGCACATATCATGTCTCATTTAACTAAATGTGTTCTAAGTAAACTGTGAAAAATTAGGGGGACAAATATTCCATTTGATCAGAATATCTCTACTAATTTTTGTGTTTACCGAAAGCTAGGGAGGATAACTGTCCTCCCTAATCCCAGCATGGCTCCGCCCCTGTCTATACATATCCCAACTAATAATAACACATACAAAATCCACATTTGACACTATTAGGAGATATGTATTTATTGTATATATATATATATATTATATTATATAGTTATATATATTTTCTTAGTTAGGAAATACATTTATCATGAGTAGATTTTTTGATCTCTAGTCACGGGGAAAACCTATTTGTAAACCAAGCCTTTCATAATAATCAATTCTTCATATTTCTACCTTGTCGTTTCATGTTATCAGAGCCAGGAAAGACTGACTTTTCAATTTAAAATTTGAAATTTGTGTTGAAGATTAACACCATGACTATTATAGCTAATTTAGCAATCAAAACCACTAACTCTGGTGGAGGATTTCTATCGATACAAGATCGACTGGGTCTTACTAATACTATTACTGATACCCAATGGGAAACCATTGTGGAAATGCTCAAAACTTCAAATAATGATTTGAAAAAGAAGTTTTTTGATAAATGGATACTTGATACAGGGGCTTCACGACATATGACGGGAAGTAAATAATTTTTATTTAAGACTCATGAAATAGGTTTTTCTTCCGTAAAGCTTCCGAACGGCACATACTCTCATGCTCCGTGCGAATGAACTGTGGTATTTGAAACAATATGAAACTATTTCGAGTTTTATTTGTTCGTGATCTTTACTGCAATTTGATTTCTTTGGCATGTAGTCTATTCTTGAGTTTCCTCCCTCATCTTAACCATTTAAACTTTAGCATCTAGCAATTTTGAACTCTATTGGATACCTCGTATGTTCTATTAATGACTACTAGTACTCGCGTCCGTAACTAATCCATGCATTGCATATGCTTTCAAAATGCTAAATTTATATGCGAAAGAGCAACATAAATTGTTAGTTTTCTCATTTTCATAAATATTCCACTTGCTAACATGCAAATACATCTAACAAACATGACAACATTTGAGCCATGGTTTTAAGCATCAGTTTTATCTCTACCGAACCTTTGGTCAGTGAAGTTAGGATGCTGTTTTTTAACAAACTAAGGAGTTCATTTCCTATCTTAAACTATGTACAATGGAGTGTGTATTGAGAATATTTTAAGGAATTGAGTATCAAATTTACACTAATGGCTTTTCTTATATATTCTGTGATTGATTGCCATATTCTGTGGAATAAAGGGACAAAAGAAAAAGATAAAGGAGATATTTTTACACTTTTTTTTTTTTTTGGAAAGGAGAGGGGGTTAAGGAGACCCCAACCTACAAGAAAAAAGAAACGAAAACAAGAAAACAAAAAAAGAACTAAATAAACTAAAGCAACAAAAACCAAACCTATACATGCAACTAAACAGAGTTACTCACCAAGTCCTATAATAGACTTTCCAAGCTGCATCTTCCTTCACAATCTTCTTCAAGTCCTCAGCAAAGGAGCCCGGAGAGTACTCAACAAAATTACCAGGTGGTTCTACACCTTTATTAGCTTATTTATAGGTGTGCTTAGCAGTGAAAGATTGCAGCACGCTGCGCAGTATTTTAATGGATTCCCAGAAATAGTGGCACTTCCAAGGAGGCTTGCAGTTATTCTTAGAGAGATAAGAGATGACTGTCAAAGAATCAGATCGCAAAGAAACTTTAGTGCAACCTTTCATAATGGCAAACTTTAGCCCAGCTTCTACGTTTTGAAGCTCATGAACAGTAATAGAGCTGGGAACTGAACTGCCAGCAACAACACCAATAGGGTCCCCAGTGTCCACTCTGACAATTGCTCCATAACCAGCACTATCATCACCTAGTGAGCCATCTATGTTCACATCTAGTTCTCCTACTGCAGGCTTCTTCCAAGTAGTAGTGATCTGTTTGGGAATAGTAAACTTGGGCACACACCCCCAACTTGCATCAAGGTGCCTATTCTCATTAGTATCAAGCATAACACACTCTGTAGAAGCCATCTTGAGCGTGTCATCTGACCTGACCATTTGAAAAAGAGCCTTAGGGTTGACAAATTTATGTGTGAATATTCGCCAATTTCTTTCACCCCATAAATGATATATGCAAGCTTTAAAGTCAAGCCTTTTCAGAGTGCCAAAAGACTTGGGACCAGCAAACTGAGAAAAAACCCATTGAATTTGAATCTCCCACTCCCTGTGACTAATAAATCTTATCCCTAATAAGGTGCACAGCAATTCCCAACTTGGATAGAGTAGCAACAGTTGAATAATAGATGCATGTCATCTTCTAACATTAAGTTGCATAAAACACAAACATGATTCACATCCATACCTTATGAACGAAGCTTGAATATGGTTTTTAGACCTCTGTTCAAGGCTACCCAATCAACGAAACACTTCCTTGGAATGCAGTGAGAGAACCAGACAATAGATCTCCAAGACATCTTAGGCCCTTGAGCTCTCAAAGAATTATAAGTATATCTCAGAGTATAATCCCCACTTTACCCTGCAGTCCATACAATCCTGTCTTCAATCAAATGGTCAATCTGAACATTCATCACATCCATAAGAGTATCACCAAGAGCACTGGAAAGATTAGGCGATATAGACCAAGCTCCATTACTCAAACAGCTACTAACATTAGCATTCACATGATGGACAATGTCATATTGTATATGGGCGGGAAACATGCTGAGCAGAGTACCTTGGGGAATCCACCTATCTTTCATGAGTTTTGTATTTTCACCATTACCTATCAAATGCAATACAAATTTACTAGTAGTTTCCCTATGGTCTAAAATACGCCTCCAACACCAAGAAGAATTTGCAGGTGGTTTAAAGTGCCAGAATTCATTTCCCTTGAGCAGGTTCTGTTTGACCCAAATAACCCAGATGGTTTCCTTGTTTGAGACAATGTCCCAAATATGCCTAAGGTTTAGCTGCAATATTTGTGGTTTCAATACATTTAATCCCGAGACCTCCTTCAGAGTAAGGTAAGCAAGCGATTGACCATTTGACAGAAGATTTCTTGTGGATAAGATCAATGCCAGACCAAAGAAACTTCCTAAAAATGGAATTGATGATGTTGAAAGTCTTCTTAGGTAAGACAAAACAGGAAATCCAGGAAATCAACATACTGCTAAGTATCACCTTTATAAGAAGAACTCTCCCAACAAAAGACAAGTTTCTATCTTTCCATGATTTTATTCTAGCTACGATGTGATCAACAAGGGGGTGCAGTCATTATGAGATAGTCTAGTGGAGAGCAAGGGGAGACCAAGGTACCTGACTGGAAAAACACAAACTTCAAAACCCAAGACAGATTTGATGCTAATAGAAGAGGTTGGGTCAACTGCAGACATAAATATATTGCTCTTTCGATTATTGACAGCCAAGCCAGTCCTGTTAGAAAAGTCAGTGAGGGTGTTATCCAAGGCCCTGGAAGATTGAACATCACCTTTCATAAAAACCAGCAAGTCATCGGCAAAGCAAAGGTGGGTGATTTCTGGATTCTTGCATCTTGGGTGGAGGGATAAAAAACCTAGCCGCACCTGCTGGATCATTAGAGATTTAAACACCTCCATCATCAAAACAAAGAGATATGGGGAGAGAGGAAATCCTTGTCTGATGCCCCTTTTACCAACGATATACCCATGAGCTGATCCGTTCACCATAATCGAGAACTTTGGAGTCGTGATGCACATACAAACCCAAACAATGAACTTCTGAGGGAATTTAAACTTATGTAAGGTAGTGACTAAGGCATCCCATATGATGCAGTCATAGGATTTCCTTAGGTCAATTTTTAGGGAACACTTAGGAGCTACATTGTTGCGATGGTAGTTACGAAGCATTTCATGAGCCAGCATGATATTGTCTTGTATAGACCTACCTGAAATAAAGTCTGAATGGCATGGACTGACCAATTTATTCACCATATGCTTGAGTTGAATTGTTAAGATCTTAGTAATACACTTGTACATCACATTGCAACAAGCAATGGGTCTGAAATCATTCAAAGTAGATGCATTAGAAGTATTTGGAATTAAGGAGATTAAAGTCGCATTTACCTCTCCAAGAAGTTTAGCACTCGAGAAGGAACTCTTCACAGCTTTAATAAAATCAGGACCAATAATCCTCCAATAGCATTTGAAGAAGTGAGAAGAAAATCCATCAGGGCCTGGTGCCTTGTCTAAGTCTATAGTAGATAAGGAAAAAACTATCTCATCATTGGTAACTGGCTTGGTTAAGAGAGTATCTTCATCCAAGGAAACATGCTTGTGCAGCTCAATCTGGTCCCAAGCAGCAACATCAAAAGGGACTGCAAAGTGATGACCAAAGAACTCAGAATAATATGAAATGCATTCCTGGCCAATTTCATCATCTGTAGTAAGATTTGTGCCTTCAGAATTGTAAAGAACAAGAATTATGTTCCTTTCCCTTCTTTCAACAATGGACTTGTGAAAAAAAGGATTGTTGTTGTCCCCTAATTTGAGCCATTGGACTCTAGATTGTTGCTTCTTCATAGACTCCTCATACCTCACCTTTTTAGCATAATCCTGGACTGCAGTTTTTTCAACGGCGATATTGACATGGCAGAATGGGTTGATCTGTAAGCTTTTTTGCACATTTTCAAGATTGGCCTTAGCTGTTCCAACTTGAGCACTATAGTTATTAAACTTTCTCTTCCTCCAGGCTATTAAATACTATTTAACATTCTTCAATCTAGAAACAAACATGAACATGAGAGTTCCTTGAACATGTACCTTCCAAGCCTCCTCCACAACTGCGAAGAAATCTTCCTCTTCAGCCCAAGTGTTGAAGTACCTGGAGGCTTTAGGACCACTGCCTCTTCCAGGGAACACACTTAGTATCATGGGAGAATGATCGAAAACACCACTAGGCAAGAAGTATGCAACATAGTCAGGAAATAGATCTAGCCACTGCAAATTAAGCATTACTCTGTCCAACTTGCAGGTGATTCTTGAAGGAGCTTCCTGCTTGTTATTCCAAGTAAAAAAATAACCCACAAAGGAGCAGCCAAACAACTGTGCATCTTGTACACACTCTTGAAATCTACTAAGATGAGAAGTAGTCAAGGAAGTACCCCCTTCCTTCTCATTAGAGAATAAACAAGCATTAAAATCACCAATAACACACCATGGCAGGTCATTAGTAGAAGCAAAGTTAGCCATCATGTTCCATAAGCATTCTCTTAAGGCTTCAGAATTATGCCCATAGACAAAGGTGAGAATGAACCAAGGACCATTTTGGATAAAAACTTTAACAAAAATAAACTGATCAGAACTACATAGTAAATGAACTCTGGCCCAATTGGGGTCCCACAACAACCAAATACGACCAAGACTATGATGATCATAATTATCCAAAGAGGACCAGGTAGGCTGAATATTATGCCTTACAATATCCTTATTATTAACCTAAACACGGGTTTCAACTAAACCACAAATCTTAATGTTCTGCAAGCGAATAAGATTCCTTACCTCCACTTGCTTTAGAGGGTCATTAAGCCTTCTAGTGTCTTTAGAAGCTAAGGCTGGGCAAGAGTCCTATCCGGCTCAAACCCAGGGGGATACATTGGAGAGTCCTGCATAATAGACACATTATCCTTAGTCTTCAAATCACTGCTTGTCTTCATAGACTTCCTCTTATGAGTAACAGGGGTCCATTCCTTCTCAACAGTTGGTAATACCTGCATCACAATATCTTGTTGTCCCTGAGGAGTTGGGCTGACCTTCTCTTTAAACTTAGGGACATAAGTCACAACATAAGGAGGATCTGTCACTCTATTAGGGCACTTAGTTTCATTGTGACAAAATGTCGAACACACAGAGCATTGTGGGGGTTTCCACACATAGTCCACACTGACAGTACACTTCTTCTCATTCTCAAATACTATAGGTACAGTCTTCTTTAACTCAGTCTTGGGGTTGATTTCCACACAAACTCTGGTATAAGCCATCCTTGTCCTAGCTGCAGTAGGACCATCCAACATTAAGGGTTTGCCAACAACACTTGTAATTATACTAAGCCCTTCAGGGTTGAAGGTGATCGATGTCGTCTGCGTCAAAAATAAATTTACTTTCTCACTACTCAAAATATAAAATATATCAATGGCAAGAAAGGATCGTTCCCACGGAGAGGAATAGGTTGTCAAATTGTTTCGGTTTTCTATAAATAACAATCGGGGGTTTTCTGATTTTTGTAAAGTAAAAATAAAATAAAAGCAAATAAAGAAATAAGCAAACAAATCAAATAGAAAAGATATTGGTTAAGGATTCATTTTCATTCACAAACATGCTTTCAAAACAATAAGTAGAATTGATATTTAATCTCAACTTTTATCAAAAGTCCTAGAATACCTTGATCGCAAGAATATCCCGCTAATTCCCTCTTATCATCAACAAACACATTAAAAGATGCGAGTATGAGTTCTATCTAAGAGAACAACCTAACGTGTAAAAGCACTAATCAAGTTTATTTCCGTTATGGTTCACATATGATTATAAGGTTGCATCACTACAAGCTATAACCATACTCATGCTACTTGTAATCAGGAATCTATCACTTTTATGTATAATAAACCATAATCTAAGAATAGATATGAAAACAAACTCAACCGATTCGCGACTCGATCAAACAAGCATTCAAATCATGTAACAATATAAATAGTGAATCATAATCGATAATATGGAGACAAAACTAATTTATCATATCAAAAAGCATATTATGTGAAATCCAATTATTCCATAACCAGTAATAGAATTAAGTACTCATGCTCAAGAAGTTCATAACAAGAATAAAGAGAAGATTTTTCATGCCTAAACCCTAGAAAAAAAGTAGAAGATAAAAGATTAGTAGATAAGATTTTAGGTAAAAGTCTTCTCTTTTATATGTTTCTCAATTTCCTTAAAGGATACTCCTTCCAATATTAGGTCTTTTCAAAACCCATCTCCAAGTGGTCCACCAAGCCCATGTGTGAAAACCCATGTAAATTTTTGTCCCAAAATACGCTCGCCGGAAAACTGGGTTTTTGGCCGGAAATTGGCCGGAATCCGGTTCGGGAAAGTTTCCGCCGGCTAACCGGGATTCTTCTCTGTTGAAGGAATATTCCATCACAGCACCGTTAAAGTTAACCGTTGACCTAACGGTCATCGTTAGTCAACCAGGTCAAGGTCTGAGTGAGAACTGAGTCATCTCTCTGACTTGGATGGATGGGATGAGTAAGGTCAGGCCTAAGCCATTGGACATGCTAAATATTCTGCTGCACTATCATTGTACTTCATTGCCACTTCCAGCCATGATGGCTGTTCCTTCCCTGTAATGACATACACATCCTGCAGTTTAGCTTCATGTCATTCCCATTTGCATCTTCCATTTGCACAAACCTCCTAGTCCATTGAAACAGCAGCACATCCTCCGTCGAAACCACATTCAACACCCATTACAATACCAACTCAAACTGCATAGCTTAATCTTCCCTTTCAATGTCAGCATCCTCCATTCAACCACCAATACCACAAATCAACAGCACCACAGCATAACCTTTACAACTATCAAACCTGTAATGCACAGCTTCATTGCAGCTTTTCATCCACACTCCCAGTCATTCATAGCAACATCACTTCAGCTATGCTTCCATCTCACCAACTCCACCTACAATTCATAACTTATCAATGGCACATAACCCATTTGATTACCACCTCAAACCATTTCAGCTGTAATTTCATTTCCTTCAGCTCCAGATTCATATCCAACTGCAGCTCATAAACACAACTACTGCATCTGCAACTTCTCCATCTAATGCACCTGCAATTCTTTGTCTTCCCTAAATTTGCACAATCAAATCCCCACTAGTTCATACCAGTAGTACAAATCCCTGCACTCTAAATCACACAAACCCATCTTAGTAACAGTACCAGAATCAACATTTTCTTGCTCTAATCTTCATCTGAGCCCGAGTTGAAAAAACCCATCTTTTCAGAACCTCCGTTAATCACACCAAACCCTAACCGATCTATGATTTCTTAGTTTGAAGATTCAAACTTAACACCCTAATTATTCTCATCTGTTGATTTCAAAACCCACAGATCCCCTTCTTCCATTATTCAACAGCACCAACATCTTGTCTTCTCAATTAACAACTTCATTCTATTCTCTGTAGTTCACTGTCATCTCTATCTCGCTGTAAATATTAAATTCATCAAAATCTCTTTTCAATTTCTCGTTCAGCTCCATCTTCACAAATCATTTTCTCTGTGTTCAAACCCTAGAAACATCAACATCAAGTCTCATAACTAATTCAGGAGCTCAAACTCATCTCTATTTCACTCAAGAACATCGATTTCTTCATGATTCTTCTCCTCAGCAGCATCAATTTCCAGACGACAATAATTACTTCTCGATCTGAATATTCACAACAAACACTTGATTCCTTCAAACCCTAACTTGTAAAAGCATCTCAGATCTAATAATTTCGGCTTCCAATTCTTCGTCTTGATTCAGATTCAATCAGTAGCAACGGTTGTTGTTCTTCCTTCTCATTTTCAGGTGAATGATAAAAGAGACCGTGAGAGTGATTGAACACCTCTCGATAAAGGGTTATAGATTGGGTTGGATTATCCACCTCATTGCTGCATACAATCCACCCAATACGAGTGCCCTGAGTAATTTCATGGGTGCCTTTAACATTTCCATTTAAAGAAAAACTGTCCACCCTTTAACTGTGGCTAGGATGTCTTTAGTACTTCTCTACAAGAGTTGTAGCCCCTTAACCTTGACTGGACTCCAGATAGTGTCCTCCCAAGAAATGACATCTTTTCCCTTTTTCTCAATTTTAGTTGATTTCTTCTTCTTTTCGCCCGTACGACTCCAGAGTACCTAATAAGCTCAAAAGCAAACATAAGATACATAATTTATAAGAGAAATAGAAAAGAAAGCATAAATACTCGATAATTAAATAGGGTGTACGCTACACCTATCAGAAGGCATGAAGAGGGACTCCTCTAATGGTCATCCAAATTGGAACGGTTTGGATGGATTCTAATTCATCTTCAATAAATGGTTTCCAAGGACGAACAAAGAAAGGACTACCAGAGATAAACACAGGTCCATATTCAAGAGCAAACAATGAAGTCATAGAAAGATTACCTTTGATTCTCCAGGCTTTTTCGAGATAGTTTTTAACAAAGTTGAAAGGTAACTTTCGCCCCACAAACCCACCTACGACAAGCTTTTCATCTAGGTGTTTAGCAATATCACTATCCTTGATCACCGCAACTGTAACACCATTAATCGTTGTAGGAGGGCGATATCTCAAACCAACTGAAGAACTAGGGTGAACCTGTTTGGATCGATTCGCTACATCACTCCAGTTGGGGGTAGGAGATTCCATAGAACCAAAAACAGAACGAGAGTGATGATTAGAGGGGGGAAGAGGAGGGAATGAAACAGATGCGAAATTCTTTTACACATTTGATATGACCGGGAACCATGGTTGGATGTTTGGTTGAGGAGAAACAGGATTCATGGATTTTCTGTGTTAACCTAATCTCTCTAACGATGGTCAAAATCACACGGCCAAGGTCAAAGAGAGAGAAAACTTTCTTTTATTCTATCTCACCGAAATGCTTTTTACACATTTGATATGACCGGGAATTCGGGCCATGGTTGGTCACGTTGTTTGTTCTTAGGCCTTCACTTTCAATGTTTGTTGCATATTTGACGAAGCTTTTCTATTTTGTTTGTTCTTAGGCCTTCACTTTCAATGTATAAGAAATTCGAAGAACACTTTTCTTTTTTGTTTTTACATCATAAGTCTGTCTATCTTATTATTTGTCTCACTCACGCTGAGTTGAGTTTTTTCAGAATACAGTAATTTGAACACTGATGCCACATAAAATCGAAACTGCAGTAGCTGCAAAACTGAAACATGATGAAAATGATGAAAATGAATATTTGAAGGAATGCATGTAGTACAATATTTCAGTTTCCTCCCACATCACAACCCTTCAAACTTTGGCATCTAACATCGTTAACATTGAAGTGGCACCTCATCAAATCTATTAACGAGCATTTGTCACCCAACTTCGGTAACTAATCTGTGCGCTTGATATCCATAATGCTCAATTTATATGTAAAATAACAACATGACTAGTTAGTTTCTTCATTTTCATGTATACCCCATTTGTTAACACGTAGGAGTACATTTCTTGTTAGTTTCTTGTTAGCCACAATTTAAGCTATGATTGAAAAATGTTAAAGTACGATACTTATTGCTGCATTGTGGTGATTTGAATCAAATAAGAAGTAATTTTGTTTAGGAGTCCTCTAATCCGTGTCTTCCTGGTCTGAACTGTGCTGGCCGGCACGACTCACACCTCTAAGTTTGAATCATTTGAACTTTTGAAGCATGATTGAGATACATTTATCGGGAATGTGCACCCCGGTTTTGGAGAAATGCACAAATTTACACTTATAAAAAGTTAACTTTTAATACAGTTACGCACGTGTGTGTTTAATTAGCTTTTTCTCAAAAAATAAAATAAAAAAATAATAGTAATAAAAAAAAATGAAAGGTTGTCATAAAAGAGAGAGACCAAGCCAATACAAGATCTAAAGAGGCTACGTTACAGGGAAACACATGACCACGGACACAGGAAAAGAGGCCACCTTACTATGCAAATAAGTTCGAACATCCACGTGTATGGAAAACGGCAAAAGAAATGCAATTCAAAGCTTTCACCAGCAAACGAATCAAACTTCCACATGTTTTCAAGGAAAACACTCGAAGAAATTTTGATTAACAAGAGGTGAAAGTGGAAAGACACTCGTGTTTCGCATCACTATGCTAGATAAGATGGCCTTCTAACAGTAACTAAGAAGAGACAAAATTCATAAGTCTTGGTAAAGTAACACGCATTAAATCATTATTAAAATCAACACTAATAAAACTAGGCATGTTTTATGCCTTCGAATTCTCTTCGCATTGGTCCAAATCTTTTTGGCAGCAATTACAAATTCCAGATTGATATAAGATTTTGTGTGCATACACAATGTATAATCTTTCAATTTCCTCCCTCATCTCTAGAGGTGTAAATGGGTATGTGGTAGCACGAGCACAGCCCAGCACAGCACGCTAAAATTTGAGCACACTCCAGCCCAGCACGTGATTTAGCCCAGCACGATACAACACGTTAGTTAAATGGGACGTGATGGGTTTGACTAATTGGCACAGTAGCACAGCACAGCACGCGGCACGGATAAGCACGTGGCCCAGCCCAGCACAACACGTTAAGAAATCACGTCATAACATGTACACATACATCATATAACAAGGAATAATACATCATATTTTTTTGTATATTTCACAAAAGAGTCATTATTCTAGCTAGTTTTGTAACATTTTATGCTGGCTTATTTATAACAACACATATAATACCTTAATATTTGGAAAATATATTTAATATCGTTGTTATAATGTCGTCACCTATATTTAACTAGAACATTAATTTACATGACAATAATACAAATTTATATTTGATGGGCTATTTCTTTTTATTGAATAAACTTGCTAATTTTACTTGAAATAATTTCAAATGATATGTTGTCTAATTAAATTCTTGTGATAATATCCGACTTAATTTATACATTAAGTGATTTCAAATTGTTTATAGCACGTGTGCCAGCACGGCACATCACGACACGTTTATTCGTGTGTTGTGCCCGTGGGCTGTGCTGTGCTGTGCTTAGCTTTTGACTAGTAAAATACAGCACGGCACAACACATTTAAATCGTTGGCACAGCACAACACGGCACATGGAACGTGAAGCACGCGACTTCATGTGCCAGGATGTACCAGGCCAGCACGATTTACACCTCTACTCAACCCTTCAAACTTTGACATATGGTGTCATTATTTGGAGTTGTGACCTCCGATATCTTAACAGCTATTTGTGATCTAGCTTGGGTAACTAATCAATACATTTAAAATGCTCAATTTATATGGAAGAAAGCAACATGACTTGTTAATGTTTTTCAATCTCATGAATACTCCATATGCTAGCACGCGAATACTTCCTAACAAACGTAAAATTCAACATAACAGCATATTGAGCTATACAAATTTTTTTTTTAGTCACAGTTTAGGAGTGTGATTTATTTATTTTTTCATAAAAGAGAAGATCCTCATTCATTAGATAAATATAATCCACTCATTCCATGAGGAGAAGAGTAAATATTAGTTACATCAGAGTTCCAAGATTGGATGTTTAAATAAGTTAACATAGCCCAAAGATTTTCACCTGTCCAATTGTGTTTAATGGCAAACCTATTACAAAATGTTGATATCTTAACTGCCCAAATCATATCTAGTCTACTTAGCAGTATAAATGCTTTAGCTTTAAAGTTTATAGTAAATTGAGTTTTGTTCCCGAAGTCTGAACTCAATTTGTATCTTTGTTCTCTTGCCTTTGCATACATTACTATCAACAGAATAAGGGTTGGTTGCGAATCACTTTGAAAGATTATATTATGACCACTCCATTATTCCGCCCATTGAAAAGCAGCATCAGCAGCTACCACTTCTAATTGTTCCCTAGTAGTACAATTTGCAAACATTCCCCTAGCTTAAATAGTATTCCCTGTAAAATTACATAACGTTAGTCCAACTCCAGAACTGGATATAGGAACAAACTCAAGCATAGATAAAGCTATATTAATCCTCACAGCCATGAATCCTACACTTTCTTCAGGTTGTTGAGTAGTAATTTTCAGAGCTTCATCATTCATAGGATTATAATATAAAGTTTGCATCAAGTTATAATCTAATTTATTCACATTCATGAAACTATTTATGTATTTCACTATCTTCCTTGCTGTCTCAGAACTATTTTGTTTTTCTTTCCTAAAAACCATATTGCATCTAGCTTTACATATGTGCCAAGTTATTATGCTACAAAAAACCTGCCAGTCCATGGCATAACCTCCTCTATCAGTATTATTAAACCAAGAATTCAACCATTCATGGAAAGTGTTAGTGCCATTAGTTACATAGCCCATATCAAAATTTAAGTGCATCCATACCTGAGTGGCGAAATTGCATTGGAGAAACAAATGAGTGAGAGATTCTTCACCTTCATTACACAAGGTACACATAGTATTTATATTTGGAATTTTTGCAGCAACTCTCGTACTATTGGGAAGTATGGAGTGTGCAGCTTTCCATACAAAAATTTTAACAGAGGGGGTGATATTAATTTTCCATATTCTACTCCAATCCATAGTTGTGGCACCATTTGAATTAATGTGAGTATAAAGAGATTTTATAGGGAAAGTTCCCGTATCGCTTAGAGCCCAATGTGGGAGATTATCCATCCCATCTGCTGGTATGTGGATCTTCATAATGATGTCAATAATCTGTTTATCAAAACAAATGGTTAGCTTTGTGTAATCCCAAGTTTTATTACTAGTGATGAGATGACTGACCTTAGTTATGCCATCAGTACCCGACAAAGGCTTACTGATTGGAGGCTTTATATATGGAATCCAAAAATCTTCCCAAATGTCAATATTATCCCCATTACCTATCTCCCCAAAACAATTACTTTTAATAAGATTTATGCCAGACAACATACCTTTCCGTATCCAACTGTCTCCTTGATTTTGTTTTGTTTTAACATGAAGGATGTCACTTTTAGGGTAGTACTTAGCTTTAAGGATTCTAGCACATATAAAATCAGGATCTTCCTTTAGTCTCCAACCCATCTTGGCCAACATAGCCAAGTTAAAATTCTTTATGTTTTGAAAGCCTAGAGCTACCTCTTCTAGAGATTTGCAAAATGAATCCCACGCTTTCAAGTAGACTCATTTCTTACCATTTTCATTCAAACCTTTTTCATTCTTATCCCACCTATAATTTCTCTGAAGTTTCGTAATAGTGTTGCAAATTTTAACTGGAATTTTAAAACAATTCATTTGATACACACAAATAGAGGAAGAAACATTCTTAATCATAACAGACCTCCCAGCAGGGATGAGACTATTCCAACTAAGAACCCTAGTTTTCATTTTATCAACCATGGGTTCGAAACATTTTATCTTAGACCTATTAGTAAACAAGGGGGATCCTAGATACTTATCATTGAGAGCAATAACATTTACACCCAAAATATGCTTAACATCATTCATAACAGTAGGATCAGTTTTAGGACTAAAGAAAACCCATGATTTATTCAGATTGATTAACTGACCAGAGGCTGATCCAAAGTCCGCAAATAACTTAAAAATATTATGAGACGTTTTAACATTAGCATCACAGAACACAAGACAATCGTCAGCGAAAAGTAAATGACTAACAGAAGGAGCATGATGTGCTATTTTTATTCCTCTAATCAAGCCAGTGTTTTCGGCATGCAAGATCGTTCTAGATAGGGCCTCCATACAAAACAAAAAAAGATACGAAAAGATTGGATCTCCTTGTCTCAAACCTCTTGTAGGTTTGAAGAACTCAGTCGGAGAGCCATTAATAAGAATAGCAAGAGTGGTAGTTGAAATACACTGATGCACAAGGTTGCACCATTTTTCATTAAAGCCAAGCTTTGTCATTATTTGTATTAAGAAATTCCATTCTACCCTATCAAAAGCCTTAGACATATCAAATTTTAAACCCATCAATTTGTTTTTTCCTTTCTTTTTCTTTCTCATTTTATGTATAATTTCATGGGCGATGGTTATGTTGTCGGATATCTGCCTCCCAGGGATGAATGCAGATTGAAAAGGGGAAATAATTTTATTTAGGAGGCCCTTCATTCTATTGGCCATTAATTTTGATATGATCTTATAAGAAGTGTTCGCCAAAGCAATTGGTCTAAATTCAGCAGGGGTAATGGGGTTCAGAGTCTTAGGTATAAGAGAAATGAAAGAAGCATTCATTTCTTTAGAGATGTGGCCACTTTCAAAGAAATTTTGGACCATTTTTGTTAAATCAGGGCCTATAGTGTCCCAATTCTGTTGATAGAATATAGGGGGAAAACCATCAGGGCCTAGACTTTTACTAGGTTTCATTGAAAACAAAGTTTTCCTAATCTCAATCATGTTTGGGGTACGACAGAGCATTTCATTGTCAGACAAAGTTATGCATGCAGGAATTAAGTCAATCATTTTTTCATCAATACAAGGGTTAACAGTAGAGGCTATGTTATCGAAGTGACCAATAAAACAAGAAGCAATTTCAGTCCTACTATTTAACCAAATACCATTGCCATTTTTTATAGTTTCTATTCTGTTTCTTCTAAATCTCTGTTGAGCTCTACTATGAAAATACCTAGTGTTTTTATCACCCAAAGCTAAATTATGGTCCCTGCTTTTGTCTTTCCAAAAATTTTCTTTAATATTGTACCAAAGGGTAAGGTCACTCCTTAGAGATGCAAGGTCAGTAGACTTAATGGGGTAGCTATTTCTACTATTAATCATTTTTAACTCCTTTTTTATGTTTTTTATGTTTGTGTTTATGTGACCAAAAGAGTTCTTGTTCCACCTACCAAGGTAATATTTAACATTAGCAAGTTTTTTTATTAGAGTAAAAAGCAGGGGAACCCTGAATATCAGTGTCCCAACAATCCTGGATAAGAGGTTTACATTCTTCGTGTTTCATCCAGTCACCAAAATATTTAAAAGGGGTGGGACCATCATTCCAAGTATTATGAGTATTGAGACAAATTGGAACATGGTCTGAAGCCAAAGGCCCTAAATGTCTAACGCTAGAATTGGGAAAACAAGTGTTCCACTTTGAGTTAACCAGAGCACGGTCTAGTCACTGCTCAATAACATTATTGTCTGTTTTATGATTATTCCAAGTAAATGTGTAGCCAATAAACCCAAGGTCCATAAGCCCACAATTATCAATAAGATTGTTAAAAATCCTAGCTTCCTTTTCATTGAAAGGAAATCTACTTTTTTTTTCCTCAACATGAAGAACCACATTGAGTTCTCTTATAATAATCCAAGGTTTATCCATTTCACTTGCCATATGCTCAATGATATGCCAAGATTCAAGTTTTAAGGGTCTGTAAGGGCTACCGTAGAAGCATGTAACAATCCAACTAACGTCATTAGTTTGAGATTGAACACTAGCATTAATATGATTATCCGCATGGTCTAATATAGTAATGTTTATATTGTTTTTCCAGAGAAGACACAGACCGCCATCAGAACCTCTAGGGGGGACAAGAAAATAGTTAAAAACATTCACTATTCTCATAATATTATGCATTTCCTTATTGTGTTGTTTAGTTTCAGAGAGAAACAAGATGTCAGGATTAACTTTATTTAGGGTGTCTAATAGGCTGTTCATGGTTGGGATGTTACCTAGGCCTTGGCAATTCCAGGAAAGTACACTAATGAACTGCCAAAAATAGGAAACGGCCGGGTATTCTAATTTATGCAACACAGGACTACCAACTATATCATGTTCCAAAACTGTAGTAACAGAAAAACTCCACATAAAGAACAAAATCCTAGGAATGATACTACATTTATTCTTATAGTAATTGTAGCAGATGTTATAACGACAAACATAATTTTTATATAGCATAACCAAAGGAGTCCAGGCATCATGAAAATCCCAGTCAGATGTGATAACTAATAGGATTATTTTTATACCAACCATGTCCAAATGCTCAGCAGTACGAGGGAATAACACACCAACACAATTTGATTTCACATCATCAAACCAAGTAAGTGGGAAAAGCACACTAACAAAATTTAATTTCACATCATCAAAACAAAATTGTAAGCTACCCCTTAATAATTTCACATCAGCTGATATGGTTTGCAAAGATCTATTATGTAATTGGTTAGTCAACAAATCCTTAAGATTGAAAGAAATTTTAGGATTAGAAGAATTTAGAATTACCATGAAGTGACACAAGTTAACTTGTAGAGGGAATAGCACACCAACACAATTTGATTTCACATCATCAAACCAAGTAAGTGGGAAAAGCACACCAACAAAATTTAATTTCACATCATCAAAACAAAATTGTAACACAAAGACCATTTACTACCCTTAATAATTTCACATTTATGGTTTGCAAAGATCTATTATGTAATTGGTTAGTCAACAAATCCTTAAGATTGAAAGAAATTTTAGCACACCAACACAATTTGATTTCACATCATCAAACCAATTAGTAGAATTACCCCTTAAGATTGAAAGAAATTTTAGGATTAGAAGAATTTAGAATTACCTCAACGGAGTCAAGCAGAAGGTTCTCAAAACCAACAAAAAAAATAGTGGGGCTGATGGTTTGTGAATCTCCTTTCGTCCCTTTCTTTTGCAGATGTTTCCTTTTTTTCCAGTTGTAGCACAGGGTACCTGGGATTAAACAAGAACCCATTAGCTTGGAGATAGAAATCAAAAAACCTTTGCCAAAAATAATTAATTTCAAAATAATTACTGGAAGGAACAACGACTAAGACCCAAAAGGATAATAGGATTAAGAACAGTTTAACAAAAAGAATTTGTATTTTATTTTTTTAAGAAATTTAATTCAATTATAAAGCAGATAGAAGAGATCAAAAAGAGAAAGATTGAGAGAAAAAATATAATCCAGCTACAAATTTAGGACTGTATTCTTCCAGAATTAAGAAACTAGGGCCCGATAAAGGGACAAGAAACTTGGACTCTTGAGAAGATATATATAGAAACTTTGCTGCTCTGAGAACTTTGAATTTTGAAACTTGAAAGCTTCACGGTGACTAAGAGCTTAGAAATCAGTCGAAATTAGGTCTCTGTAACTTTGAATCGCGGTGTTTTAGAACAACCTAATCAATTGAAATTAGGTTAAGGTGACTTTGTGATAGGTGTCTCTGATTAGGTCTCTGAAATTAGGTCTCTGTGTCTCTGATTAGGTTATGGTGTCTTAGAATCACAGTGTTTAAGAAGCTAGAGTCGATAGATCTGTAGGGGTTTTTGTTTTGTAGACATAAGAATAGGTTATTGATGGTTTTTCATGAACAACACCACCAGCTACGGCGGTTACTGGCTAGATTGTGGTGGTTTAGAGGTGGGGTAAAAAATCGCCGGAGAAAAGGAGAGAGAAAAGGGATGAGCCGTGAAAAGGTTTTTTTACGGCCTTGCCGTTGGTGGGTCAAATATGTCAATGTGGTACTTATCGGCCTGTTGTGAGCTGGGTCAAATATTAGCTGACCACCACTAGACGCATTTAAGCTGTCAATGAGGTGTATCTCGATCATGTTTCAAACATGGTTTGCTTCGTTGGGGTTCGGAACTATTTTCATGCTCATCCGGCTGAAACAAGTTAGCCAACGAGGAAAATAAGAGATATTTTCATGAAATTCGACTAGAATAGAGGCCATGACTGGTCACATCGTTTGTACTACGGCCTTCACTACCAATGGGTATTGATGGTGAGAAGTTGTTTGGAAAGAAATTTTTTTTTTTTTTTTTTCATGGGTGATAAATCAATTTTGAGGAATATATTGACGAATTCCGTTTGAAATTAAAATAAAATAAATGGATTTTATACATACCAATTCTTGACCATTTTCAAAATTGGCAATACTGAACTTGAGCACTATTAACGAGGAACTTCCACATGTTTTGAGAAAATCAAAAGGAGTGCTGGACAATTGTTTAACAAGAGAAGCAAGCTGACCAACAGTCGTATTTTACATCGTACTCCTCTACGGTACGGCGCCATGTCTTATGCAAAATCCGAGATAATATTAAAAACAAAATTTTACATTAAAGCATAAAGTATAAATTTCCAGTTACCTCCCTCGTCTCAATTCTCAACCCTTTAAGCTTTAGTCTAGCATATTTACTCTCTGTGCGACCTCCTCTGCTATACTAACACGACCATCTGCGTCCGTGACTAATTTATGCATTTCATGTACTTTCGGAATGGCCAATTTATATGTAAGAGAACATCATGACTTGTTAGTTTTCTCGGCACAAAAAGATTACACTACCCAAAGAAGAAAAAGAAGATATTTTTATACTGGAAATTAGGGCCATGGTTGGTCACATTGTTTGTAGGTTGTACTTTGGCCTTCATTTTCAAAGTTTGTTGTACTAATAAGTATCTGGGATTATTATGGAATAATGATGCACCGACCAAGAACCTTATATGCTTATATAGCCACCGCTGACCACACTTGCATGGCTGCTCCTATGGACTACCAATTCGCTTGGGGGTATATACTAGAATGTATATAAGGAAATCATCTTTCACCAATATAATGGTATACCCTCGAGTAGAGGTGTAAAGTGGGTTGTGCCAGCACGAGCACAGCCCAGCCCAGCACGACATGACACGTTAGTTAAATGGGACGTGCTGAGTTTGAATAATTGGCACGCGATGAGCACAAGAGACAGCGCACGCTGAGATAAGCACGTGTACACAAAGCCAAAGACAAAGACGTTAAGAAAGCACGTCATAATATGTACAAGTACACCATATAACAAGGACTAATACATCACAGTTTTTGTATATTTCACAAAAGAGTCACTATTCTAGCTAGTTTTTAACATTTTATACTGACTTATTTATAACAACACATATAATATCTTAATATTTGGAAAATATATTTCAATATCGTTGTTATAATGTCATCATCTATATTTAACTAGAACATTAATTTACATGACAATAATCCAATTTTATATTTGATGGACTATTTATTTTTATTGAATAAACTTGTTAATTTTACTTGAAATAATTTCAAATGGTATGTTGTCTAATTAAAATTTTGTGATAATGTCCGACTTAATGTATACATTAAGTGATTTCAAATTGTTTATAGCACGTGTGCTAGCATGGCACATCACGGCACATTTATTCGTGTGTTGTGCCCGTGGGCTGTGATGTGCCTAGCTTTTGACTAGTAAAGCACAGCACGGCACAACACGTTTAAATCGTTGGCACAACACAGCACGACACATGGCACGTGAAACACGCGACTTCGTGTTCCGGGCTATGGCGGGCCGGTACGTTTTTACACCTCTACCCTCAAGTAAACTGGTACTTCATATTAAGAATGATGCACTTGAGAGTTGAGAAACGTTTTTATACGCCAAACCGGTAGTTGTTTAATTCCTTGTATGAGTAATTAAAACCAACGGCAAGGTGTTGTTTGAGGATTTTTCCTTTTTGAGATTTCATGTTCATTGATTAATTAGTTTATTTGTGTTTGTACCCAAAATCACTTTTGGGCACCAAACACAGTTGAATCGATTATTTGATGCGTATTTTGGGTTAGGAGATGAATTTTATAATAAATAAAGAGACACAAGTTTTCGTGGTTCGGCATGGTTTGCCTACATCCATGGGTGAATCCCCCTGGGGAGTAGTGTTTTATTGATAATAAAATTATTGTCTCCTCTCCCTCTCCTAGAATGACATTTCTATCAATTTATACAATTGCGAATCAAGGTCTCCACTTAATTGTCAAGTAGAAATAAATTGTATTAAGTTTTCTTGCATGCCTCCTGGCCATAAACTCCTCTGCATTAATTCTGCATGAAACTTCTCTCCTGCATTAATTCTGCATGAAACTTCCTTGCATGCCTATTGACTTGCCCTGCATTAATTATGGCATTTATCCCCCATGCATGCCTCCTTGTATTTATTTGCGGGCCTCCCGTGTATTTTATACACGGTACAAACATCGCCCCTTCTTAACCTCCAACTTGTTGGGGGTTAAGAATTTCGTTTTTCCTTCGCGTCGATCATTGATGACGTAACTCACTAGTCTCCCCCAAGCATGAGTAGAGACATTACAAAGACACCCCTAATTGTGATAACCTGCAATAAAATTTGCTCACGTGCTAGGCGAGACTTTTTTGCCACGTGGTGGACGTGTGATGCTCGATAGCTAGTCGAGTCTTGAGTAGAATGTAGTCTGTGATTGCGGCTGGGGCAAGGCTTTTTGCTCGCAACGTAACAAGGCTAGCGCTTGTTTCTCGGGCAGGCTGGCTGTTGCTTGTGTTGAGTACGAGTCTTTGGACCAATATCATGCATTGGGCTCGTGGTTGAGATGATACTTTATGCTTGCCAAGGTGCAAGTATTTCATACTCGCGTGCAAGACGAGATTTTATGCTTGCGATAAAAGCAAGACTTATGTGCTCACGTGCAAGGTGAGGCTTTAGGTGCTTGCGAAGTGATGCAAGGCTAAATATTGAAGGGTATAAGCAATCCTCATCTCCGCGAACCTCTAACTCGATCATGTTGTTATCCACGGACCTCGAACACGATCATGTTGCTGCTCCAATTGCACATAATATTTTTCGAACACATAAATTTTTGCTTTCATGTTCTTTGCTGATTTTTGCATGGAATTTCGTGCAAATTTCTTTCGTACCTCTCGAAATGATAAAACACGATTCTTTCACTCGAATACCCTTAGTCAGCGCCAATGTTTGTACCCAAAATCACTTTTGGGCACGAAACACGATTCAATCGATTATTTGATGCGTATTTTCGGTTAGGAGACGAATTTTAGAATAAATAAAGAGACACAAGTTTACGTGGTTCGGCATGGTTTGCCTACATCCACGGGTGAATCCCCTAGGGGAGTAGTGTTTTATTGATAATAAAATTACTGTCTCCCCTCCCTCTCCTAGAATTACATTTCTATCAATTTATACAATTGCGAATCAAGGTTACCACTTAATTTTCAAGTAGGAATAAATTGTATTAAGTTTCTTTGCATGACACCTGGCCATGCCTTGCATGCATCCTGGCCATAAACTCCTCTGCATTAATTCTGCATGAAACTTCCCTCCTGCATTAATTCTGCATGAAACTTCCTTGCATGCCTATTGACTTGCCCTGCATTAATTCTGGCATTTATCCCCCATGCATGCCTCCTTGTATTTATTTGCGGGCCTCCCATGTATTTTATACACGGTACAAACATCGCCCCTTCTTAACCTTCAACTTGTTGGGGGTTAAGAATTTCGTTTTTCCTTCGCATCGATCATTGATGATGTAACTCACCAGTCGCCCCCAAGCATGAGTAGAGACATTACAAAGACGCCCCCAATTGTGATAACCTGCAATAAAATTTGCTCACATGCTAGGCGAGACCTTTTTGCCACGTGGTGGACTTGTGATGCTCGATAACTAGTCGAGTCTTGAGTAGAATGTAGTGTGTGATTGCGGCTGGGGCAAGGCTTTTAGCTCGCAATGTAACAAGTCTAGCGCTTTCTTCTCGGGCAGGCTGGCTGTTTCTTGTGTTGAGTACGAGTCTTTGGACCAATATCGGGCATTGGGCTCGTGGTTGAGATGATACTTTATGCTTTCCAAGGTGCAAGTCTTTCATACTCGCGTGCAAGACGAGATTTTATGCTTGCGATAAAAGCAAGACTTATGTTCTCACGTGCAAGGTGAGGCATTAGGTGCTTGCGAAGTGATGCAAGGATAAATATTGAAGGGTATAAGAAATCCTCATCACCACGAACCTCTAACTCGATCATGTTGTTATCCACGGACCTTGAACACGATCATGTTGCTGCTCCAAGTGCACATACAAGTTTTTCGAACACATAAATTTTTGCTTTCATGTTCTTTGCTGATTTTTGCATGGAATTTCGTGCAAGTTTCTTTCGTACCTCTCGAAATGATAAAACACGATTCTTTCACTCGAATCCCCTTAGTCGGCGCCAATGTTTGTACCCAAAATCACTTTTGGCCACGAAACACGATTCAATCGATTATTTGATGCGTATTTTGGGTTAGGAGACGAATTTTAGAATAAATAAAGAGACACAAGTTTACGTGGTTCGGCATGGTTTGCCTACATCCACGGGTGAATCCCCTTGGGGATTTGTGTTTTATTGATAATAAAACTATTGTCTCCCCTCCCTCTCCTAGAATTACATTTCTATCAATTTATACAATTGCGAATCAAGGTCTCCACTTAATTTTCAAGTAGGAATAAATTGTATTAAGTTTACTTACATGCCTCCTGGCCATAAACTCCTCTGTATTAATTCTGCATGAAACTTCCCTCCTGCATTAATTCTCAATTAAACTTCCTTGCATGCCTATTGACTCGCCCTGCATTAATTCTGGCATTTATCCCCCATGCATGCCTCCTTGTATTTATTTGCGGGACTCATGTGTATTTTATACACGGTACAAACATCGCCACTTCTTAACCTCCAACTTGTTGGGGGTTAAGAATTTCGTTTTCCCTTCGCGTCGATCGTTGATGACGTAACTCACCAGTCTCCCCCAAGCATGAGTAGAGACATTACAAAGACGCCCCTAATTGTGATAACCTGCAATAAAATTTTCTCACGTGCTAGGAGAGACTTTTTTTCCACGTGGTGGACTTGTGATGCTCGATAGCTAGTCGAGTCTTGAGTAGAATGTAGTGTGTGCTTGCGGCTGGGGAAAGGATTTTTGCTCGCAACGTAACAAGGCTATCGCTTGCTGCTCGGGCAGGCTGGCTGTTGCTTGTGTTGAGTACGAGTCTTTGGACCAATATCGGGCATTGGGCTCGTGGTTGAGACGAGACTTTATGGTTTCCAAGGTGCAAGTCTTTCATACTCGCGTGAAAGACGAGATTTTATGCTTGCGATAAAAGCAAGACTTATGTGCTCACGTGCAAGGTGAGGCTTTAGGTGCTTGCGAAGTGATGCAAGGCTAAATATTGAAGGGTCTAAGCAATCCTCATCTCCACGAACCTCGAACTCGATCATGTTGTATTCCACGGACCTCGAACACGATCATGTTTCTGCTCCAAGTGCACATAAAATTTATTCGAACACATAAATTTTTGCTTTCATGTTTTTTGCTGATTTTTGCATGGAATTTCGTGCAAATTTCTTTCGTACCTCTCGAAATGATAAAACACGTTTCTTTCACTCGAATCCCCTTAGTCGGCGCCAATGTTTGTACCCAAAATCACTTTTGGGCACGTAACACGATTGAATCGATTATTTGATGCGTATTTTGGGTTAGGAGACGAATTTTATAATAAATAAAGAGACACAAGTTTACGTGGTTCGGCATGGTTTGCCTACATCCACGGGTGAATCCCCTTGGGGAGTAGTGTTTTATTGATAATAAAATTATTGTCTCCCCTCCCTCTCCTAGAATTACATTTCTATCAATTTATACAATTGCGAATCAAGGTCTCCACTTAATTGTCAAGTAGGAATAAATTGTATTAAGTTTCCTTGCATACCTCCTGGCCATAAACTCCTCTGCATTAATTCTGCATGAAACTTCCCTCCTGCATTAATTCTGCATGAAACTTCCTTGCATGCCTATTGACTTGCTCTGCATTAATTCTGGCATTTATTCCCCATGCATGCCTCCTTGTATTTATTTGCGGGCCTCCCGTTCATTTTATACACGGTACAAACAATTTGATTTTGGAGATTGTATTGATGAATTTGTTTGCAAATTGTTTATCAAAAAAAAAAAAAAAAAAAAAAAAAGTTGTTTGCAAAAGAAAAGTGTTTTTATACACGCGAATAGATAGATTTTGATTTGACCATAAATACAATAAATTAAAATAAGTTCAAAATTATGAATAAATCGGTATGTTTTCCTACTTTACTGAAGTATTCAATAAGTTCAAAATTCCGTTTGAGCGAAGCTAAGAGGAAGGGTCCTCCTTCTGTACAGGGATACACAAGCCTTAGCTTGCTGCTGCGGTTATACTCTTCACTATCATCATCTTCTTATGCAAACTGCTGGTTTGGGGACTAAAAGAGGACCTCCGTTGTTAAGATTTAATCTACTCCAAATCTGTTATTTGAGATACTAAGCTTTATAATTAATCTAATACAGCAAAGACGAGGGATGGTACTTTAGTGCCATTTACGTACAGAGAACTACATACTGTTACGAAAAACTTCTCACAGAAGTTGGGTGGTGGAGGATTTGGTTCCTGTCATTTTTACAAAAAAAGCTTTACGAAAAATGTATCACCACTCATCCAATGGCTATTATTGATTTATTACCCCTAAATCTAACGGCTGTTACTACTCGGTACATTTGGTCCGGAAAGGTACGGGATTTGTATTGGACCGTGTACCTGTATCCCCAGATGCCGGTTCCTATTTTTTGGACCGGTACATGTACCCCCTTCCTCGGATCGGTACAAAACCAGGTACGGTTCCATAGGTTCCGGGACGGTCCGGTGGTCCGGCTCGGTTCCTGTGTACCCTCAGACTTGTATACAAATAACTACATTGCAGTTAAAAAAGTATTAAAGTTCTCATTAGATGCAGTGAGCTATATGCATCTCCAGGTTGTACTAATCTCAGCAGTCTAATGGTGCAAAGGTGTGACCGTATTTATTCAGTTATAAGGAAAATTGTATCATAGCACGACTTTATTCATAATTATGCTTCATTTCAGTAATTGAATAGAAATAGTGGTGGATATTATAAAGCCTGGTTGCTCACTCTTTCATTGTACTTAATTGATTTATTTTATCTTCCTTATTATTTTTAGTTTTAAAAATCTTATTTTTTTGGTTAATTTATTAAGAATATTAATTATTGGTATTTTCACCGCTCATTGTGGGGCAATCTGTACTTGTGGTTGTCTACTATTTTGACATTGTGCATTTACATTATTTTATTGTAGGTTTTTGAGCCTATTACCGACCAAGAATCTTATTATCAAATATAGCCATCACATGAACACAATGAGCATGGTTGCTAGTAGAAAAATTTTTACTCGTGCGATGATTGAGCATTTGTTGATTTAGTAAATTATTTATCTTATAAACGAAATCTGTTAGTTTGTGCAAGTTTTTTATTTAACAAATATTTTTACATGTACTACTACACCGAACCGTATGTAAAATGGGTGGATACGTGATGCTACTAATTCAAAACTACTCGAGCAAAAAAAAAAATCCCTGCAAATAGGATATACTAATTTTTTTGGGGATGTATCAAAATCCACACAGAACTCATTTTATCAATGGATTGGTAGACCTTTAACTAAGCTGGAAAATTGGTAGTTGTTTAGTGCTTTAATTTTATGGGGTTCCAGTTTAAAGCCAACGACAGCATGTTGTTTGAGGAGGGTGTTTCTTGTCATTGTGAGATCTCATGGTAATTAATTAACCTGGTTTGAAGATAAGAAATTCGGTCAATTGCCCAAATATATTTATAAAATATGGTTCTAATGGACGAGTAAAAATTAATATGGGTAAAATTGACACAAAAAAAATATAGCAAGAATGAATCTGGATTAATCCTGGCTTAAACTTAAACTAGATGACCGCTGCCACGGTGGACGGCCGATCGAAAAAATTGACGCAAAACTAAATTTTATATAATGGCTACGCAGTCAGTTTTCGAAAATTGTGCTTAAAATGGAATTATCATCGTTTTATTAGGCACGGAAAATTAGTTAATGGCTTAACCAAAATATGGATACATAATATGTTATGCATCCTTAGTGGTGGTTTGCATAATGACTATACATTTAATTTTCAAAAATTGTGCCTAAAATAATAAAATATTTCCAAATTCTTCGTAAAAACTCAAAATTTGACAATGTTGTTTGTACTCGTTGCGAAGATTTTTTTATAAGCTTTCCAACGATATAAAATTTGTAAAATTCCAAGGTACGGATTTTTAGATATGTTATGTTAAAGTTTTCTTTCCATTTATACCCCTAAAAAGATAGGATCTACGATGAGTTATAGTAATTGGAATAAAATGGAGGGGTAGTGGGGTCATTTCAAATGGGACACCAAACAAAATCCAATATTTTTGCTTCAATTTGGAAAAATTGTCACAAACCACATTGACATAAAGTCACCATATATAAAGTCCTCCCTCGCTTCGCTCGGTCGGCCTAAAAATAGCAAGGGTGAAACTGGATGCATCCTGATGTAAATTAAAAATAAGAAAAAATATTTGAAAATGGTAGGATGAAACTGTTTACATCTTGGGTATTTTTATATTCCCATCCATTTAAACAGTATCAAATTTTACATGTCTTTTTCATCAAGGAATTGTTGTTGGGTTGCCAATTATACCTCTGATGCATCTGCATGACGGGTTATGCATCAGGGGTACAATTGTCAACGCAACTTGGATATAACATATCTAAAAATTCGCGCCTTGGAATTTTACAAATTTTATATTGTTGGAAATATTTTTAAGAGAGCTACGCAACGAGTACAAACAACAATATCAAATTTTTGTTTTTCATGAAAAAATCAGAGTTGATCATAATTTTAGGGAAAATTTCGAAAACCGACTACATAACCGTTATGCAGCCACCAAAAAAGATGCATAACACATTCTGCAGACGCATAACGAATTATGCAACCATTTTCTCATCTATAACAAGTTATGTAACCATTGTTTTGGTTGATTTGAGTGTGTACATAAAAAATTGATGCATAATGCGGTATGCATCCATATTTACCGATGCATATCAGGTTATGCATCTATTTTCTCGATGCATAAAAGATTATGCAACAATTTTCCCGATGCATAACGCATTATGCAGTCATATTTTCACGACTGCATAACATGTTATGTAGATATTATTGTAGATGCATGACAAGATATGCAACCTTATTTTTTGTTGGTTTCAATACTAAGAAAAAATTAGATGCATAATGTGTTATGCAACCGTTTTCTGGACTGCATAACAAGTTATGCAAAAAAACAAACAAACTGCAGAATGTGTTATGCAACCAATTTCGAGAATCTAAATTCCAAAACATCTCTCATGACTTCTTTGTGAACAGAACAAGACCTATAAAGTGCATTGAATCCGAACAAAAATACTAACACTCGCATATTTTCTTGGTCAAGAGATACAACACCAATGACAGAAGCACAAACATATAGCAGTAGAATCACACTATAAACCGAAAAGCAACCCATTGTAGTAGTACGTGCAAGCATACTTCCGAGAGATCCAGCTAGGTCTTTTTAAAGGAAAAGAAAAAAGAACCATTAGACAATTATATTCATCATTCTCACTATTGAAATATTGAGACCACCAAAATCATAATCTCATTACAAAATCTATGGGTTCTTGAGTTTCGATTCTAACTTAGTATTCGTCCACTAGTTACATTTTGGAGTGTCCATATTTCCAAACTATTAATAGATCAATTTATACTCCTCTAAAACTAAAGGTTTTGATTTGAAAATCTTTATTCAAATCGATTTCTTTGAAGATTTTTAACAAACACAACTTGAGCAATCCTGAAACCTCCAACGTTTCTACTCAATCCCTAAACCCCAGAAATCACAATTAACGTTTCTACTCAATACCTAACCCCCATAAATCACAATTAAAAGATCACCGGACGATGACGAATAACAAAGGGACGAGATCAAGAAAATTTCAGCATTAACCATTACATTCCGTACCAACTCAATCAAGCCACCAGATCCATGTAACCCATCAACAAATCCAACCAATTTGAAATCACAACAACAATTACTAAAATCCATTTCGAATCAAACCCCATAATCATCACCATTCAATTCCATCTCGTCCATTATATTCTCTGCAAACCCTAATTTTCGATCTTTAAATTGAGCTCAGCTTCACGATCCCTGTCTAACCCATCAAAAAAAAAAAAAAAATACAAGTATACATAGCATGTTCCCTTCTTATTATCGAAATTCATCTTCATCCATTCACCACCGTCTTCACAATCCCATCAGCAGTTACGGAGAAATCGGGGATAAAAATGAGAGTGAAGAGGGATGAATTAATAATGGGTGGAGTTGGCAGTTAGAGTTGGAAATGAGAGCTGCACAATTTCAGAAAATATGGATTTTAAATTAACCCAAAAATGGGTGCGCACCTGTACTTTTGTGGCGGTAGGTTTCTCAGCGGATAAAAATTGAATAATGTGTCTAGTAGTAGTTTTCGCAAATGCAAACATGAAAAGAAAAAGCATAAATTTTTACATTTGATTGGGCCCGGTGACCAGGTGGCTAGTCAAGTGGGTAGGCCTTCCAACGAAGATGCAACTTGGGTTGACGCAGAGGCCTGCCACCTGATCTCAACGCAGCCTAAAGTCTAGAACCTAGCTGAGCCATAGCTGACCACACGTGAGGAATGTAAATGTTTTCATAGCGCAATTGGCAATGCCATATTTGGGATCAGAGAAATTAAAACCAGCGGTAAGAATTCAAGCTTTCACGTCTTAGGATTTTCTTTTCTTTCTTTCTTATGAGATGTCATGGTTCATTCGATTCCGGAGATTATATTTATGAATCTTTTAGAAAGATTATATTTTTGAATTTTTTTAAAATAAAATTTTCATACATACTCCAAAATATTACATATAGAAGAATTCAAGCTTCCACGACTTCTTGGAAAAGCTAAAGTAATAGTTCCCGCCGGTTAACAGGAGAATAAAGTGGACCGGAGCTCATGCTTGGCTATAGGGCTCACTTAGGCTGCTAAATGAAATGTGTATGTTTCCAAACCTTGGAAGACGGCTGAGTTGGAATAGAATTTAGCATGAATACACGTTGTGTAATCTTTCAATTTCCTCCCTCATCTCAACCCGTTAACTAATTTATCTAACTTCACCAACTCCTCGAGTTAGTGAAGTTAGATGCTCAATTTCCTCCCTCTCTCTGATACATTAACGGACATTTGAAATCTAGCTTCGTTAACTAATCTTTCCCTTCAAAATGCTCAATTTTATATGACGGAGACCAACATGGCTTGTTAGCTTTTGTCGTTCCCATCATGGATACTCCATTTTGCTAACACGCAAAATTACCTCTAACAACAAACATAACATTCAACAAAACAACATACTGAGCAATATTATTGTCTCTGGTCACAATTGAGATGTGCTGAAATATGTCGTTGTTTTTTTTTAATCGGAAAAATTGAAAATATTACAAATGGCTTACTAAAAGTAAGCAGGAAGAGCTCAAAAACCCACAAACCCAGCTGCATGACCACAAGAGGATCCAAAAAAATAAAGTCCAACGAGAACTAATTTTGTGTTTGGCCTACTTTGTTGGCTTATTAGCTAACTTTACACACTAAACACAATTAATAACTTTCAATAAAAAAAAAAAAAAACACAATTAATAACTCAATACGTATTTGAACACAATTAACAACTTAATAAGTATTTCTATTAGAACCAAAGAAATAACTAGGTTGGAACATGTATTAAACTTCAAATGTACAACATATTCCACCAAGATACAGACTGTAAATGTCTTTGCCTTTCCACCATTGTAATGGCTGTAGATACTTTTACTTTCCACCATTATACAGGTTGTAGGTGTCTTTACTTTACACCCCTGTACAGGTTGTATATGTCTTCCCTTTACTTATTTTGTAACTGTATAAATACATATCAATGAAGAGAATCTACATACAGTTGTATGAGATCCAAACATCAAATCAGATTGTTTTAACATGGTCGACAGACCTTAAGTTGAGTGCAAAAACCATTGCCTTGATAAATAATCGGATGGATTTTTTTTTTGTTACGCGAGTCCGGGAATAAAATAATTCCCTTTTTAGCGTTTTCGAATGAATGAAACGAGAGAAATTTACATTTGATTTGACTAGAATTGGGGAATTTCGGTGGTTTGACACATTATACAACATTTGACCAAAGAGAAAACAACCAAAAGAAAACTCAAAGAACAGACCAGCATGTGCTGCTAAACAACAAGAACAAACAAAAGAGACTCAAGGAGGTTCAAATATGATTTACATTTTCTCATTAAGTCTTTCAAAGATAAATTTTGGAATTCAGGATGTCCATAGAGCCAAAAAGGGTTCGTGTTCCGGATCTTTTGAATCAATGAAGAAATAGTCAACGACTTCTAGAAGAAAGTTCGTTTGTTTGCTTCCATATATAGAGTCCATATAATAGCAGCAGGGGCCAGGGAGAGCTTTGATCACGAGACATTTGTAAGTCTTACTGTTGGGATGAGGATAGGTAGAGGTGTAAATTGGGCTGTGCCAACACGAGCACAACACAGCCCAGCACGCTAAAATTTGAGCACAGCCTAGCCCAACACGTGACTTAGCCCAGCACGACACATCACGTTAGTTAAATGGGACGTACTGGGGTTGACTAATTGGCATAGTACCACAACACAACACGCGGCACGGATAATCATGTGGCTCAGCCCAGCACGCGGCACACCGATAATCACGTGGCACAACACAACACGTTAAAAAAACATGTTATAACATGTAAAAATACACCATTTAACAAGGCATAATACATCATATTTTTTGTATATTTCACAAAAGAGTCACTATTCTAGATAGTTTTTAACATTTTATGTTGACTTATTTATAACAACACATATAATACCTTAATATTTGGAAAATATATTTCAATATCGTTGTTATAATGTCGTCACCTATATTTAACTAGAACATGAAAATAATACAATTTTATATTTGATGGGCTATTTATTTTTATTGAATAAACTTGTTAATTTTACTTGAAATAATTTCAAATGATATGTTGTCTAATAAATTCTTGTGATAATGTCCGACTTAATGTATACATTAAGTGATTTCAAATTCTTTATAGCTCGTGTGCCAGCACGGCACAACACGACACGTTTTTTCGTGTGTTGTGCCCGTGGGCTATGTTGTGCCTAACTTTTGACTAGTAAAGCACAACACGTTTAAATTGTTGGCACAGCAGAGCACGGCACATGGCACGTGAAGCACGCGACTTCGTATGCCGGGCCGGCACGTTTTACACCTCTAAGGATAGGTATGTAGAGCAGTTGGAATAATAGAATGATGCAACACCCAAATGAGACCGAATTAGGGTTTTAAAAGATTCATCATATGTATAGCAGTCAATACTTAACTGTAATGATTCATCTCCCATTCCGGAAAAAGGGTCATATGACCATAGGCAATAAAGTGCGGGAGCAATGGACTTGTAAAATATAGGTCTGGGTGAAAAAAACATGGGAAATATTAGTCATATATACCCTTTACTTTAAACTTTATTTTTTTTCTTATCCTTTTCTCCATCTACAATTAAAATTAATCACGAGAAATGTCTTAACTTCTGAAATATAAGTCGGATTTTAATAAAATTTATATATTTGGAAAAGGCTCGAAAATCTCTACAAAACAAAAACCATTGTTGATATGAAATTCGAAAAAAAAAAAATTGACCTAGGCCGAGGATACATTATGCACCCAGGTGCAACTCGCCCAAAAACTATTTTCTATAAGAATATGCATTATGCACTCAGGTACAACCTTACCAAACATTTTTTCTATAAGAATCAAAAAAATATGCATTATGCACCCAGGTGCACCTTGCCAAAACCTATTTCCTATAAAAATATGCATTATACACCCAGGTGCAACCTTGCAAAACCTATGTCCTGACAGAATATATCTTATGCACTCAGGTGCATCTTGTGTATTTCATAGATAAATTTAGGTCTATCCTACTAATCACCTGCAATATATAATGCTTAACTAAAATCACTAGTTCATGTTCTCTAAAAATAAATTCAACGCCATTACCATATATATTCACCATTAAAACATTAACCAAAATGAAAAATAAGAGGAACTACCAAAAATTCAAAAACATATATCGTATGCACTCAGGTGCATCTGGGCCAAAAACCTATTTTTCTGTCAAGATATACATTATGCACTCAGGTGCATCTTGTGTATTTGGTGGATACATCTTGGTTTTTCAGCTGCAATATCTATATATTCATCATAGAATAATCTTATTCGACATTTTCAACTATAATCTCACTGGGGTTTTTATCATTGCTGGTTCTAAAACCATTCCATCTTCTTCCATGTAAATCAATAGTTCAATCACACAACAACCCATGACTTTAATCAATTCAAACTTCTAAAATCACCTTGAATCTCATCATTTCAATGACCACGAGCTTGCGTTTCTTCCCAGTACAACAGAAGTTTGTGGCATCATTAGCGAAATATAAGATGGGTGCTTGTGAGATGTTTGTTGTTGCTGTGTGGGAAATTGAAATTGAAAACCTTAAATAAAAAAAATTACATGATTTAATTTAAAATATACCCCAATCTGATGAAAACAAATAGGGATTTTTTTTTATGAATTTCATTCCCTAGATCGAAACCAAATTGAAAAAGAGAAAAATTCTGATTAGAGAATGGAGGAAGAGAGATCCGTAAAATTACTGGTTTTAATGATTATTCCATCGAGTATCCAAATACCTTGACACTTGATATAACATCGAAAACCCCCAATCACCGGTTCCAGTTTGTTGTAAAACTCATCTAAAAACCCCAATTTCTATCTTGATGTAACTTCAAATTGAATATGAACCCACCTTTTTAACATCCATGAATCAGTAGAAGAAACCATGGCAGCAACATCATTCTCCCGACTTGACGAATTTCAGGGATATTAAACAACAAATCAGTTTCAATTTAGGGCAATAGTTTTGCTGATGGCGGTGGTGCTAGTCGTTATGGTAGCTATATCGGTGAAGGTGGAGGGGTTGACAATGGAAGTCTTTTTGCAACTGAGATTTCAATTTGAGTTTAAGAATAAGAATCGAAGAGGAAGAGACGAGGAGGGACATATATGTAACTTAGGGTCAAATGTTATTAGTTTTTCTGGGAAGATGCCCATCAGGGATATTAAAACCATAAAATATGGAATCTTGGTTATTTGAGCGACAGCCATATTTTACATATCTTTTACGCCCAAGAATTCAAATCCAAGGGCTAATAGACCAAAAAACTGTCTCTCCCAATACTACGACATCGTTCATTCTTGAAAATCATATAAGTAATAGTTTTAGTTTCGGGTACATTTTTCCAGTTTCCTCCCTCATTTCAAAGCAGAGTCTAAATAAATAATCATAACTCCGGTTCCAATATTAACAACATTTCTTATGAATAGTTCTCCAGAGAAAAAAAAAATGATATGTTCAGAATACACTAAACTACCTATAGGCTTTGAAATCGTCCATCAATCTATATGTAATCATATTCTAACGGGCAATTGCGACCTAGCTTGGTTAAGAGATGCGTACGTGCATATACTTTAAATGCTCAATTTATAAGTAAGAGAACAACATGACTTGTTAGATTTTCCGCATACTTCTAACAAATATAACATGTTTTTTTCTTGGTAGTCACAATTGAGATGTGTGATGAAAAATGTTTAAGGAAGGTACTTTACTAAGCATGTCGCAATTTGAGTCAAAATAAGAGCTAATTTTGTGTAGGAGTTGGCCTCCTTTATCCAGTAGCAGGATTCATGGATTAGGGCCTACAACCTACTTATCGTAAGGCATTCGATTGAATTTATTCAATGTTAAGATTAAGAAAATTCTATTAGTCCAAACTGATTAACACTATGTCTATCGGGATGGCAAACCTTCATACCCTAGAGCTTTTTTCTCATGGGAAATGTCATATGGCTGTGTCATGAAAATCACATAGTGATTCCCCTTCGATAATATTTTGAACAAAAATCCTTCTACAGCCCATATATATATATATATATGCCTGCTTTGATAATTTCTAATGAGTTGAAAATACGAAAAATACACGAAAAATAAAATCAGTTTTTGTTTATAATGCACGAGCTAATTAAAGTGGTTGAGGTGTACTCAAAAAATACGAAAGTAATTCAGATCAAATGATAAACGGGATGAACTAAGCGTAGTTAAGTCTGCTTCAGCATTCTTTATACCAAATTGCATTGCATGTAACTTTATAAGCACGTATACAAGCAGCCTAAGGCGGAATCCCAAATTTATATGGCACTAAATTTATAACTTGGACATCAAAGGTGCAGCCGACTGTAGCTAGATCTTCAACGGAAGCTGAGTATAAATTTGGGAAAATTGGAAAAATGACCCATGGAAAACTGCCCCAACGTTAGAAAAATGCCCCACTGTCAGAAATACCCGTTAACTCCACATGTGTGAGCTCCCACGTGCAACAAAAAGACAAAAATACCCCCTCCACTAAGATCTTGCCACATACACAGATAATCCGACGGGCCTAGGATAGTGGTTGAACGCACTTGGTAGCACGTGATAGTGAAACGAAAATACCATTTTAACCCCCACTCTTTCCTTAACACCTATGTACAAATATGGACCGACATTATGATGAGATGTGCCATGTGGAATCTCTGTTGTCATTGTGAACTAGTTTCAGATTTTTGCTAAACGGTAAACCCATGCCTTTTATAGCTCGGCCGATATTTGATAAACTAACGCTTTAAAGTTTCAGTTTCTGAATTTTTTCATTATACATGTTCAAAAAAAATAAAATAATAATAATAATAATTCAGAAACTATAGCTTATTACAACAAGTATGAAAGACAAATCAACACCCATATGTAGAGCAGCTACTGTTTTACACACATCTATAGGTGATCTACCTGATTAGCCTCAAACGTAGATACCAAGTCGTGCTCAAGAGATGGCAACAATCAATCTTCTTGCATCATGAAGATGACCAACAAAGCGAGTACAGACAAGAGAATAAAATCCAGTCGTTATGCTGACCTTGAAAGTTGTCGACAGTGGCAACCTGATAAAATGATCAATAAGTTCCAGGAGAGTTTAAAGCATCAAAAATAACAAGCAAAAAGACCATGAGCTTGACCATTAAGAGTGGACTATCAACAATTAGGAGCTCGACTAGTTTGTGAAACTCAGGAAATCCTAAATGAAGTAATTCAGGATAGAGACAAACATACATACATAAAAAAAGTACCCTGAGTGAGATTATGCTTTGTATTAATTGAATGACATTAGAAGCATGCCAGGAAGATAAAATATCATCGGCAACAACTTTATCAGTTCAACTGTAGCTCGAAGGCACGCTATTGATATCTTCTTTTCTAACTTCACAAGGTGGGTAACAACTCTTTAATTATTTTTGGGTCCAAACGGGAATCCGTCAACTACTAATGCCACATACTTAAGGTTAATATTTTCTTCTAGACATAAAATTCTCTTCATGAAACAACACAAGGTTAAAATTTTCTTCCATACCCATGGTGATCATCCTATCCTTTACCATTTGTGTAAACCTAAGACCACTAATACCAGCAGCAACATTTTGAAAATATATAGCTCTGAACTTATCATTCCCTTTGCTCACAGTTAACTCCGCACAAACATTTATTTAAAGCTATTTCATCCATATATAATATCCCTATTTTTCTTTCAGACTCATTAATGTTACCATTGTTAGACTTTATGAAACAAATGATCAAATGGCCAACCAGATTCACCTTAAATAAAGGACTAAACAACAGAACTCAGTAGGATATGTCAAAGAAGATTTAATCAGAAAAAAATCAGTATGTCCGCAAGGTAAAAATAAGATATGAACTATGAATTCAAAATTAATGACTAATGTGCAAGAATTGATATAAGCCAAATGAAAGAACAAGCAAAACAAAACCCAACATTTTTACAGTTCGAGAAAAAGAGGGCAAACGGCTTGGCAGTTGAGACAGTGATTAATTCCTCAAGCAAATTTCTATAACTCATTTTCCAAAGAAAACAATTTAAATTGTAAGCATGGAAGAGTTCCTTCCATCAATTACAGAAATAAACCCTCAATTTGATTTCAATTAAACCTTTAAATTAAATTTGGTTTCAAATAAACATATTTCATGAATTAACACAACACATCATGCAATTCAAGCAAAATAAATGATTGGGTTATATCTACTTACTTGTTACGACTATTAAATCAACCTCAACCGTCTTCTTCTTCGACTTTCCTCGTCTGCAACTACTTCTCAATCGTTTTCTCGAGCTTTTGATCTCTGTAAAAGTAAAGTAATTGATTCTTAATTATGAACTTTTTATATTAACGTTATAATCAATCTGACATCAACAACTTACCTGATCTTCTCTCTTCTTTCTCCCCTTCTTTCTCTTCTATCGTCTGTTTTTTTCTTCTTCAGATCTAGAAAATGAAAATGAAGAATACCCAGCTCGAGCCTTGTATGACTTTAAGGCATAATTCCCACACGTAGGTTAGTCACATGTGTTAGCTGACACATCTCACCATAATGAGTGGTCACGTGGCAAGATCTTAGCGGAGGGGGTATTTTTGTCTTTTTGTTGCACGTGGGAGGTCACACATGTAAAACAGTGGGGCATTTTTCCAACACTTTTTAACGTTGGGGCAGTTTTCCAAGATTACACACCAAATTGGGGGGTATTTTTCCAATTTTCACTAAAAATTTCTTGCTCAAAGTGCAGTTGTGGTTTCTGGGTGTCCCAACAAAGGACCTACATATATTTGTAGATTTTGTTGTATCCAAACTAACAATCATGTGTGACAAGAGCTCATGACCAAAAACTGCTCTCTCCAACTGCTTAACAGTGAGCAGCAGATAGTAACTAACTGGATAGTAACTCGTGCTTCGCACCAGGTTGGATGTGAGTTTTTTTTTTCCAATTTGTACATTTTAATGACTTTTTTCCATCTTGTTCTTCTAGTTCCCGTGTTCTACACTCTCACGATGAGAGTCTCACCTTAATAGTTTGAGTTGTTTTTGTTTTTGAGTAGAGAAATGTACATTATATATGTGTGTGCATTAGATGGGAGTTTTTTTTATATATATATATATATATATATATATATATATATATATCAGGAGGTTTTGTTTAGATGTCATGTGGACTTGAACATTTGTTATCAACTTGAAAAACTGGTGGAGCTACTAGGGGTTTGATGGTTGCCTAACAGATTTGGAAAATTTTGTAAATATTTTCCACTTTTGTGAAAAATAAAGAACATTGATATCAACTGGGAGCATATATATATATAGGACAGTAAACATTATATTTTGAAAAGGACAGTAAACATTGTCCTTTGAATCTGAGGAGTTTTGGTCTACAGATACATATATCTAGAAAATTAGGAAACGAACTGTTACGTCAAAGTCTTCTCATCCAGAAAATTAGGTGTTGATGGTGGTTTTTAACTTAGGGTTAAAATCATAAACACTAAACCCTAGCAGACAGTGACGTCACAACATTTAAGTAATAAAGCATTTACTAGGCGCATTTAATGAAAAGTCTTTAATGTGTCTCTAAATAATTACCGGGGTATCTTTTTCAAATAAGGGTTACAACAAGCCAAACCCTAATTCCCACATGTGCCAATGGCAAATCATGCCAGCCACACCAAACGCGCCAAGGCATGCCAACCATGCTGGACGCACCTCTGTGCCAATGGAAAATCATGCCAGCCATACCAACCGCGCCAAGGCATTCCAACCATCTTGCCAATGGGCCCACGCACCTGCCATGGCGTGCCAATGGAAAAGGGAAAATCATCCGGCCCACCAACCGCGCCACCAACCGCGCCATGGAAAATCATGTCATCCCAACAACAAGGCATGCCAACCATGCTAGCCGCACCTCCGTGCCAAGGGAAAATCATGCCAGCCACACCAACCGCGCCAAGGCGTGCCAACCATGCTAGACGCACCTCCGTGCCAATGGAAAATCATGTCATCCACAACAACCGCGCCAAGGCATGCCAACCATGCTAGCCGCACCTCTGTGCCAATGGAAAATCATGACAGCCACACCCACCGCGCCAAGGCATGCCAACCATGCTAGCCACACCTCTGTGCTAATGGAAAATCATGTCAGCCACACCGACCGCGGCATTGCCCCTCATGCCGCGCCACCATGCTGGCTTCCCCTCGCGGCTACTAAAGTGAAGGCGTGCAACAATCAACGGTTGCCCTTCGATCCCATGGGAAAATCCTGGCCGCCTAAGGTCTCCTCACATCCTTTGGCCCAAAACCCTAGCTTGGTCACGCACCTAGACAGGCTAGCCGCGCCATGCCAAACACATCTTGCCATGGCCCCTCATGCCGCGCCACCAAGATGGCCTTCCCCTCGCGGCTACTAAAGTGAAGGCGTGCAACGATCAACGGTTTCCCTTCGATTCCAGGAGCAAATCCTGGCCGCCTATGGTCTCCTCACGGCCTTTGGCCCAAAACCCTAGCTTGGTCACTCACCTAGCCAAGCTAGCCGCGCCATGCCAAACACATCTCGCCATGGCCCATCATGCCGCGCCACCATGTTGGCCTTCCCCTCGCGGCTACCAAAGTGAAGGCGTGCAACAATCAACGGTTGCCCTTCAATCCCAGGAGAAAATATTGGCCGCCAATGGTCTCTCACGGCTTTTGGCCCAAAACCCTAGCTTGGTCACTCACCTAGCCAAGCTAGTCGTGCCATGCCAAACACATCTCTCCATATCCCCTCATGGCACACCACCATACTGGCCTTCCCCTCGCGGCTACCAAAGTGAAGGCGTGTAACAATCAATGGTTTCCCTTCAATACCAGGAGCAAATCCTGGCTGCCTAATGTCTCCTCACGACTTTGGCTCAAAACCCTAGCTTGGTCACGCACTTAGCCCAAGCTATCCACGCCATATGCTCATGGCAAACCCTTTGCCCCACACGCCAAGGAAAACCAAACCAAACCTAGCCCAAGCTAGCCGCGCCATGCCAAACACACCCTTCCTTGGCCCTAGCTATGCTAGTCACACCATGCCAAGCCAGACGCCCTTGCCTTGGCCCTATCCACCTCCATGCACCCATGGCAAATCCTTGGCCCCACATGCCCAAACCACGCCAAGGCATGCCATGTTAGCCTGGACATGCCGACATCCCTCCTGAATTCTTCCTGAGTTTTGCTTTCGGGCTGTTTTCTCCTCTCGAACGAGTTTAAAACCTTAATATCCCCGCGAAAGGAGATAGGAAATTATTTTCCGGTTGATTTGAGGGAAGGACCGTCAAACTCCGAGTCCGTAGTAGAATTCTATAAGTATTCTAGTAAAGGGCGCTAATTAGGGTTTCTAAAACAAAGGCGTGCGGCTATCAACGGCTACCCTTCAATCCCAGGAGCAAATCCTGGCCGTCTAAAGTCACCTCACGACTTTTGGCCCGAAAACCTAAGTTTGGGCACGCCAAACCATGCCATGCCAACGGAATGCCAACTTAGTCGCGCCACCACATTGGCCCTCACTACCAAAACGAAGGCGTGCAATGATCAACGGTTGCCCCTCCTCTCAAGATGCAAAATCTCGACCGTCGAAGGTCACCAACCTAGCAAGTTTCCCGAGCCTGACTTGCCAAGCCACAACAACATGATACATGTTTTCCAAAAACATTCGAGACATCAACACAAACTTGGGGATACTTTTTGGGTATTGGCTTGGCGGTTTTACAGCGTGCGGGGTACACTACCCCCATCATAAGGAAGTGTCATAAGGGTGAGGAGGCTAGTAAATATGGGAAATTATGTGGGAAACGTTCATGGGACATAAAGCCGTGCGTTAACAACTTTATGGAACATCAATTCCATAACGTTAATAGTTTCATGTGTTAACCACTTTATGGAACATCAAGTCCATGCATACAGTTACCACCTCCTCCCATTTACTTCCCCACTCCTTAATGAGACCGGGTACGTTTCTACTTCGACTTGTATAAATAGGTCTTAACTATTTATATTTGGACAACAAGTTCATTTGTACAAGACAACACTCATAAATACTTACTTGCTAGCTCTCCTCGTGAGATCTCTTACTTTTCTGATAACAAGTTGTAGTAACCCAACTAATCCTCCAGAATCAACAATTCTGTTCTCACCACTTTCCTTGCTTCCCTCCCAAAAACCAACCAATTCTCCTCCACTTTATGACCAAAGCAAGTCTCTAACGACCATTTTTTGGTTTAGGCCGGACTTGTACAGATTGATCTCTCGGATCTGAACTACTCCCTTGCAGTACATTGTTTAGGGTTTAAACTATTTCTCACCTTCACACCCGCAATTACCGAAATCAGTAGAAACTATTTTCAGCTATAAACATCTGGCGACCACAGCGGGAGGATTGATCTATCGGTTACAATGTCAATTCTAGACTGTCGATCTCGTTCTTCGACCCATACGTCAAGATGGTAGGAAGGTGACTCACTCCGACTCAGTTACTCGACGATTCGATTGTCAGTCATGACACGACAAAGGACGACTGAGGACTCCCCAGGGGTTAGAAACAAAATGATCTTCCCAAGGATTAATTTATTTATTATTAGATAGATCAGCAACGACTCAGAACACTGGGGACTTGCCTTGGCCATGTTTTTCGAAAAACTTGGTCCTACGCCCGAAAAGTTTATTTTCATCAGAATACATGAGAAACCGAGTAAGTCTTATTTAGACAAAAGACGTGGTTTGCTTTTTAAAGTTTTGATAGAACCTATAACCATGTTTCATCCCATGTCATCTACCAACACATGGTTCCATGGTTTACATGCGACGGCGGCGTCACTTTCATTCATAGCCAAAGATAGTTCAATTCTAAACGTTTCATTCAAAAAAATATATATAATTCAAAATCGTCAAGGTAAATTTTGTCCATTAACCCAAGAAAAATAGAAATCAAAAACCATAAACCCGGCGTCTCTTTTGCCTTTAAAAAAAAAAACTAAAGATAAGAGGTCTAAAAGATAGAAATATATTCAAGGAAACTTTTTCAGCAGCGGTTTTCTCCTTTTGGCAAAGGCCTCCCTCATGCTCTGTAGAGCCGCCCTCTTAAGCTTCAGCTTCCTGCACAACTTCTTAAATTCCACTTCCTACTTCTTCATCATGTTTGTGGAAGGACCTTCAACTTCTCCGGCCAACGACCTTTCAACATCAGAAAGACCTTCAGTGAACCAAGGAATATTTAATTCGAAGCCCATGCACACATCACGATGGAACTTCCAGCTCGAGATTACATCCTCAGAAACTGTATGACTAGGCACGTTGCACATCTCATCAATCGAAGACAAGGCTTCCTCCACACGCTTGACCAACGCATGTCGACTAGTGATCTTCTTAGTCGTGGCAATGTGACCATAGGTTTCCCAAATCTTAGTGTACAGTGTCTCATATTTAGATGGCACGCTAAATCCACCAATCAACACATGACCTGGGAAAGGGGCCAGATACGGAGGATTGAAGGTGGCACCTGCAAGTGAATTAGCAACCGGCAAGAGATCCATAACCACAATTTCACCAGTGAACCCCGGAGTGCCCTCCATTGTCTGGGTCGTGCTAACACCTTCAGGACGATGAATCTCCATGTTCAAGTTTCTAGCTGGCACGGTTTCCGCAGTGGGAAGTACGGATACATATTTACCCTGATGGTCTTCCACTTCAAAATCACCCCCAGGAACAGTTTCCTCCTAAAAAAAACAAAATTTAGTTTTACTACAAAAAAAAAAGTAAAGAAGAAAAACATGGAGGGAACTCACCGATTCGGTTTCAGACTGACTAGAAGAATATTCATCACTGCTATCGGAAGAACTACTCCCGCCATCTTTGGACTCTGAACTTTCATCCTTCTCGGATTCCCCTCCATCATGGGTAGGCTCAGCATCGCTGCCTTCCGTCTCAAGAGGTGCTGTTTTCTGACTGCGTGCAAGTTTAGCAAAGGCGTTCACACTGCTGAAATCCTAGGCAAGGCTCAAGGACAGAAACTCAAGCTTGAGACAGAGACATATCTAATTCGACTAAGTCAGGAAGAAAATTATACGTACTCGCATATTAGAAGAGATAAAAGTCGGGAGAGCCTCCAGACCTGACTGAAAACCACCAGCACGATTCTTAGACCTTCGCTCCTTCACTTGGGGATTGTCCACGACCAGACCGACGGGTTTCCTTTTGGTTAAAGAAGTATCCCTTAATGACAAATGTTTTGCTAAAATATCGGCGGAAGGCCTACCACGAGTGTTCTCAACTACGGCTTTCACAAATTCATGGATGATGAGGAATTCACTCTGCCAGAATGCGTTGTACTTGAAGGTTGTTGATGGATTCCATTCCGAGAGTAGGAAAGGGAGATATTTACCCGACGCGAGAGCACCAGTGTCAAGAACAGTCGATAACAGGACTTCCGGAACGACCGGCTGACGAACAAGTGGGACCCCCTGATCAAAACCCATATGCCAAGCCGCTCTATCGATGTTGTAAGAGGTTGCTCTGTAAGATCCTCGGAAGAAAGACGGTACGTGACCATGCGCGCAACTCTGCATGAACACCATCTCTCTGACACTCCGGTCCTCTTTATCAGAAGTCAAAGACATGTTTGGAGCAGGAGCAAAGGTAGTGACCCGAGTTATGGACCCATGCACTGGAGCCCATGGACGAAAATTAACTGCGTACGAGCTGTCAAGAGGTCCGACCAGGTTCGAACCAGTCCTGGGATGCCTGTTCAACTAGCGCAGTATCCTCGAGCAACCCCAAGACTCGGGAAGTACAGCCAACGATTTCGGGGCATACTTCTCGAAATGCTCCCACAACCAAGGATGGAGAAAGGAGGCATGAACATACGAATACACTTTCATATGATCATTCCAGGCACGCATGTCCGAAACCAGCTGGTCCAGGTATGCACACAGAGAACCAAGAAACAAACCACCGAGGGGGGGAACGACACCTTTTGCCAATTTTATGGCAAACTTAATAAGTCCATGTCTTATCTCTTTCTTGCCCGAGCCGTCATCAAAAATATCTTTGGATAGCCAAAGATCCAAGAACGCCGCAATATGAAGTGTACTGTTCTTCTGGTTCGAATCTAACGCGTCAGGAGACCACTGAGACACCCACCATTCATAGAAGCACTTCGTCTCATTTTCTTTCCGAACAAATCCTTTTGATTTCGCAACCAGGGCGGCATTCATTTCTTCTTCATCTGCGGATAACTTAACATCAAGGTTTCTAACTATGGGAAGGTTCAGCAGTACAACTACGCTCTCTAAGGAAATAGTCATTTCACCCCATCTACATACGGCCGTGTGGGTGTCCGGACACCATCTGGAAATAAAAGTGACCAATCCTATCTTTCCTAATCTGAAGCACTGCGGAATCCGCAACAGCATCAACGATTTGCGCCTTGGTCAAATTAGTTCTTACGTGATCTTGGCTCATCATGAACCGCATTCATTTCCCGAAGGAATGCAATAGACTCACTAAGGATCTGAAATCAATAAAAGAAGCGGAATACTCTTTCCTATAAATACAAAACCGTATCACATTCCCGGGAGGAACCGACCGATCCCCTCCCTCACTCTCCGAACCGGTCAGAAGCAGCGGCACATGCTTAAGAGGACTTCTCCTGGACGAGATTATCGTGAAGAATTCATCAGACACATTTGGCCTGTAGTTACAAACGTCCTTCGGTATAGAATAATTATTCTCAAGCGGTGTCATAACAAAGATTCTCTCACAGTACTTCTGCTTTCCAAACAACTACGACAGAACAATATGAGGAGAAATTATTACGTAAAGAGCACAAAAGTTATATTTTTACCCAAGACGCAAGCCAGTCTGTTTCAAGGACGTACCCTGCAGTATGGAATTATTACCCAACCGAGGAGATGCGCCCCACCATGGAAACCATGTGCACGGCCACACCAAAACAAGAAGCAAACCCTAAAAAACTAGGTTTTCATGGGAAAACATGGAAATTTCTATCACGTGCCTACCTTGCACAGTGAGCAGGGGTGGTCAACATTACTATGGTATTCATGCCTAAGTGTCACGATAAGCTAGGGAAAAAAAATACCTAAGATCACGCCAATATTTCTACAAGGTCATGAAAAGGTGCGCCTACAACTAGGGTCTACACCAGCAAAAAAAAAAATAAGTTAAAGAGAAGTGTTGGAAGACATACCTGGGATTTGCTCGTCCGATCTGCTTTACTGTTGTTGCACGGATGGGAGGAATGAATAGGCGTCAAACAAAAAGAGAAGCATGCCCTCTTTTTATATAGACATGGTAGTGGGAGTTTGAACAAAGAAAGGATTTCCTATTTTGAGCCAAGAAGGGAAAAGAGGAAACCGGTCCCGCAAAGACCAATTTCCATACCCAAGACCTCTCATGCCATTGCCACGACCCCTGCTAAGGCCAAGCCATGCCAAACTGCGCCTCACCTTGCCACGGCCCCGGCCAAGCCCTCGCTCTATCACCGTGGCTCCACCACGCCTAGCCGTACATGTACGTCTCGTCGGGCCAAGGATTTACTATGCCAAGCCTCCTACTCCAGTGTTGCGACCCTATCATCCACGCGCGTTCGCCTTACTAAGACCACGCCACCTCTTGGCCCCTCGAGCCAAGCCGTCCACTTACTCCACCTTCCAAGACCGCGCCCCCTTTTCCTTGAAGATGTACGACCATACCAAGCCGGTAAGTTTCATCTTACCACTCCATGGTCTGCTTTCCAAGTGCAACCTACGCATGGCCGCCAACACGGAAGCTAAAACTCTCTTCACCACTCAAAATGTTAATCGAATTCTCCTAAACATCTTTGCAATGATTTACATCTCGATTCCGTCCTCGTCTGTCACCATCATATGCTTACCTCACAAAAAGGCACTTGTTCCGAGCTAAGAAGGGGACTTAATGTTAATGTTGGTTTTTAGCTTAAGATTAAAATCGTAAAACACTAAACCTTAGCAGACAGTGACGTCACAAAATTTAAGTAATAAAGCATTTACTAGGCGCATTTATTGAAAAATCTTTAATGTGTCTCTAAATAATTACCGGGGTATCTTTTTAAAATTAGGGTTACGACAAGACAAACCCTAATTCCCACGTGTGCCAATAGCAAATCATGCCAGCCATACCAACCGCGCCAAGGCATGCCAACCATGCTAGCCGCACCACTGTGCCAATGGAAAATCATGCCAGCCACACCAACCGCGCCAAGGCATGCCAACCATGCTAGCCGCACCTCTGTGCCAACGACAAATAATGCCAGCCACACCAACCGCGCCAAGGCATGCCAACCATGCTAGCCGCACCTCTGTGCCAATGGAAAATCATGCCAGCCACACCAACCGCGCCAAGGCATGCCAACCATGCTAGCCGCACCTCTATGCCAATGAAAAATCATGCCAGCCACACCGACTGCGCCATGCCAAACACATCTCGCCATGTCCCCTCATGTCGCGCCACCATGCTGGCCTTCCCCTCTCGGCTACTAAAGTGAATGCTTGCAACAATCAACGGTTTCCCTTCGATCCAAGGAGAAAATCGCCTGAGGTTTCCTCACGACCTTTGGACCAAAACCCTAGCTTGGTCACGCACCTATCCAAGCTAGCCACGCCATGCCAAACACATATCTCCATGGCCCCTCATGCCGTGCTACCATGCTGTCCATCCCCTCGCGGCTACCAAAGTGAAGGCGTACAATAATCGTCAACGGTTGCCCTTCAACCCCATGAGCAAATCCTGGCCGCCTAAGGTCTCATCACGGCCTTTGGCCCAAAACCCTAGCTTGGTCACGCACCTAGCCAAGATAGTCGCGCCATGTCAAACACATCACGCCATGGCACCTCATGCCACACCACCATGCCGGCCTTCCCCTCGCGGCTACCAAAGTAAAGGCGTGCAACAATCAACGGTTGCCCTTCAATCCCAGGAGAAAATCCTGGTTGCCTAAGGTCTCCTCACGACTTTGGCTCAAAATCCTAGCTTGGTCACGCACCTAGACCAAGCTAGCCACGCCATAAGCTCATGGAAAACCCTTGGCCCCACAAGGCAAGCCAAACCAAACCTAGCCCAAGCTAGCCGCGTCATACCAAACACACCCTACCTTGGCCCTAGCTATGCTAGTCATACCATGCCAAGCCAGACGCCCTTGCCTTGGCCCTAGCCACGCCATGCACCCATGGAAAATCCTTGGCCCCGCATGCCCAAATCACGCCAAGGCATGCCATGCCAACCTAATTGCGCCAAGGCATGCCATGTTAGCCTGGCCATGCCTCCATCCCTCTTGAATTCTTCATGAGTTTTGCTTTCGGGCTATTTTATCCTCCCGAACGAGTTCAAAACCTAAATATCCCCGCTAAAGGAGATAGGAAATTCTTTTCCGGTTGATTTGAGGGGCGGACCGTCAAAATCCGAGTCCGTACTAGATTTCTATAACTATTTTAGTAAAGGACGCTAATTAGGGTTTCTAAAACAAAGGCGTGCAGCCATCAATGGCTACCCTTCAATCCCATGAGCAAATCCTGTCCGTCTAAAGTTACCTCACGACTTTTGGCCCGAAAACCTAAGTTTGAGCACGCCAAACCATGTCATGCCAACGGCATTCCAACTTAGTCGCACCACCACATTGGCCCTCACTACCAAAACGAAGGCGTGCAACGATCAACGGTTGCCCCTCCTCTCAAGATGCAAAATCTCGACCGTCGAAGGTCACCAAGCTAGCAAGTTTTCCGAGCCTGACTTGCCAAGCCACAACAACATGCTACATGTTTTCCAAAAACATTCGAGACATCAACACAAACTGGGGGATCCTTTTTGGGTATTGGTTTGGCGGTTTTACAGCGTGCGGTGTACACAATGCCCCTCATAAGGAAGTTTCATAAGGGTGAGGCGGCTAATAAATATGGGAAGTTATGTGGGAAACGTTCATGGGACATAAAGCCGTACGTTAACAACCTTTTGGAACATCAATTCCATAACGTTAACAGTTTCATGAAAACCAGTTTCATTCGTTAACCACTTTATGGAATATCCAGTGCATGCATACGGTTACCTCCTCCTCCCATTTACTTCCCCACTCCTTAATGATATCAGGGCCATTTCTACTTCGATTTGTATAAATAGGTCTTACCTATTTCCATTTGGACAACAAGTTCATTCGGACAAGACAACACTCAGAAATACTTACTTGCTAGCTCTCATCGTGAGCTCTCTTACTTTTCTGATAATAAGTCGTAGTAACCCAACTACTCCTCCAGAATCAACAATTCTGGTCTCACCACTTTCCTTGCTTCCCTCCCCAAAACCAACCCATTCTCCTCCACTTTATGACCGAAGCAAGTCTGGAACGGCCATTTCTTGGTTTAGGCCGGACTTATACAGATTGATCTATCGGATCTAAAGTACTCCCTTGCAGTACATTGTTTAGGGTTTACACTGTTTTTCACCTTCACACCCGCAATTACCGAAATCAACAGAAACTATTTTCACCTATAAACAGTAGGTTAAAGTACCATCTGGAATGCCTTCTTGTCAGATCACACTACTTTACAAAATCAATGAACAACTATCACTGAAAATGAAACATTTCATTGGAAAGACTAAACGACAAATGATACACAAAATTGTTTTCCACTAAAAACCGTAATCCAAATACTCATCAAAATTTCCAATTCACTTTGTGGGGGAAGAGGACCTTGCAGCGTGAAGCACGCCTTTGCCAGCTACTCTTCTTTGCAGCCAGCATTGACACAGAAGAGTCGTTTTAGTTTGTTCATGATTGCCTTATTCTAGTTCCATTGCTGGTGAATATTGAAAAGGGCTGTAAACATTGTACTTTTTTACATATTGGTGATATCAACGAATTATATTAAACTATAATGGTATCGAAATTGCTAATACAAATTAAAGACAGTAAGAAGGGTACAATATCTTAAATTCTTTATTTATATTTTATAGATGTAGAATTTTGTATAACAGTTAAGTAGCATATATAGGATCACAAAAATCTGCAACAATTATTCAAACCCTTAAGCCCTGCTTATATATTACACAATGACTATGATATGCTTATTCTGTATAGCTAAACGAATGATTTAGTTTCATGAAGTGAACCCACAATTTGAATACTCATAAACTCGGCAGAGCTTAATGACTCGTGTGAAGCAAATAATAGATAAGAAAATGAAGGATATTACGGAAATGGAAGCGCCTACAAAGCCTAGTCAACACTACCTTAAAAGTTCGCCTAAGCTTGTTTCTTGTGAAAATTACCCTTGATGAGCAATTAGAAAAACTTTCGAAGAACCACAACATCAGTACATTTGACCACATTAAAGAATCCCTCCCAAAATAATCAATTCAATTGTTGGGTATTTCGTTTACACAATTGATTTGTACTACATAAGAAAAAAAGAAGTCTCATAGATGATTGCTTTTCTATTTGTTAAATTCTTTAATCTAGGTGTCAAAGATAATGTAGTACACACAATGAATGTCAAGCAGCAATGTTGAGAAAAATATTATATGTTTCATATACTTAGACCAAACAACATTCAATTGATCGGACGAAGTACAAATGCAATCAAAAAATAAGCTAGTTCAGAATCCGACCTTCACAGAAAGGAATTCTTAGCATCTGCACTATGACTGTGAAATCATTTTCTTGAAGCTTAAAAAATCGGAATGATAAAATGAAAGACATCATATACTAATGGAAACTTACCCCTGTCAAAGCAAAGCAGGATGTGTGCCGTGTGAGTGCAACTAATTTTGTATTAAATCCAAGTGGAACTAATGAACACTTTTCCAATTCTATCCTTCAACATGATCACCATTGCTACCTTAACAATTGACACCTTCGTGTTTGTCTCTGCATGACTTTGTAGAAAAAGAAATTTGAGAGCAGTTGTGGATGGGTTTCATTTAGAAGAAATCTTTAAGACAAATCCATAATTATAAGAGTCAAAATGCCCCAATTTGGGGGTCACCTTGTTGAAATGCCCCGGACGTTAGGAAATAAGTCAAAATGCCCCAATCCGTTAGTTTTGGGGCATTTTGATCAAAATTGGGCATCTTGACCAATTAATGGAGTTTTGAAATTCCATTTTTATCCTTTTAGTCAAAATGCCCCAATCCGCCACCACCACCAAAAGAACAACCACCAACCACCGTTGTCGCCACCAACACCACCACCATCGTTGCCACCACCACTACCACCACCTCATCCACTGCCTCCGCCAACACCACTGCAGCCGCCTCCTCCACCACCACCATATCCACCACTACCACCGCCATCTCCACCACCACCACCACCACATCCACCATTACCACCGTCATCTCCACCACCACTGAAACTATCACCACCACTTCCACCACCAACAACATCGCACTACCACCGCCACTATCACTATCGCTGCCACCACCACCACCGCACCACCACCAAAACAACCACCACCACCAAAACAACCACCACCACCACCCTAAACCCTGATTCCCAAGCCCTGAACCCTGAATTCTGAACACCGAACCCTAAATTATGAACAATGTACCCTGAAGGGCAATTTCGACTACTTAACTCCCACTAACGGAAAATCTAACGGATTGGGGCATTTTGACTTATTTCCTAACGTCCGGGGCATTTCAACAAAGTGACCCCCAAATTGGGGCATTTTGACTCTTTACCCTACTTATAAAAGGGGATTAAATGCCAAACTTACCATTGAATCTTGATGTTTCTTTTGGCACAACACTTTGGTAGTAAGGTGTCTATACGTTATGGACTTGTAGTTGTAACTTATCATTGTTGCTGGGTTGTCTTGTTTCAAGCACTATAGGACCAAAATATACATATAAAATATGTTAGGAAGTGGGTTGAAATTTTTGGCCTAATAACAGAAAACTTGAACCTTAATTTTTTTTAGGCATTTCCAAAAACACATAAGCTTCTAATTTTAAATATTCCTCCACTGAAACTCATAATATGTAACTGATTGATGAGGGAAAATGAAATTCAACAGAGGTTAAGAAATTCCACAAAGTTTACGCAGTTAACTGAGCTTTTGAAAACACTTAGCTCAGTATTGAGATGGACGAAACCAAAAACAGTATAGACTTCTTGTTATTACCTGAAAATTTAGTAAAACCCAATATGATCTAAGTTGTGATTATAATCATTTAGTAACTATCCAGTACGATGTAATGGCAAACTACTACCAATTTCAAACCCAAAATGTAACACATGTGCTAATAGAAAAGAAGTAGGATTGATGTATTAAAAAGATAAACTTAAACATCCCGATGAATTACTAATCATATAATTCAGATTTCAGTGAGATACTGGTATACGGTAATTATCATCGTCTTGGTTTTTCCGTCTCTCCATTCTCCATTTGGATCAAACAGAAATAATTGATTTTACAGAAACATTCACATCTGCTGGACAAAATGGATGCGGTTAAAGAATAAATGTAGAGAAGAAGGGGAAGGAAGAAGAGAAGTAGTTACTTTAGCGGGTTGCGGAAGTGGGGGTCGAAAGGAGATGGAATAATAGAAGTGGGGTTAGATTTTTGGCGTAGTACTGGTGAAGAAAAAGAAGTGGGCAGTTTTTTTACAAACTGAATATGCAAGTATACGGTTGTGTGGGGCTAGAAGCAATGAGAGAGCTTTATTTTAGAATACTCTTACCATAGTTATCTACATCAACATTTGGTAGGGTCAGAATGAAGGAGAATTGAATATGAGTCCAAATCTGTTCACACTCCTCTAACGAGTGTATATTTCACATTAATTTCTGATTGGATGATAATTTAACCGATGGTCTCATTACACTCCATGTTTAGAATCACTGTTCTTGTTACATAACTCCCTAAATTAAATCAAGGGTAGAGATTGAAATGTGAAATACACACTCATTAAGGGGTGTGCACGAATTCACACTCATTGAATATTTGGTTTCAATTATCATCTTGTTGGAGAGTTATCCACGTCAGCATTTGGTAGGGTCAAAATGAAGGAAAATTGAATATTTGGTTTCAATTATCGTATTGTTGGATGTTTATACTCCCTCTGTCTTTTTTTATCTGTCCTAATTTCTACTTTGGTCTGTCTTTTTTTATCTGTCCGCTCTGTTTATAGACATACTTTTCCCTTAAACTATCAAGTATACCCTTTATTTTTTATAATTATAATTATTTTTTCCCATTTTCCCAGTTAAGAACAAGGATGTCAGCGGGCTTTAGATTTTTATCACCATATATAAGGAAAAAATTCATTCAATATTTTTTTGTATTAATTGTCATTCCTTTTTTAAATGAAAACATTTATGGGTAGTTATAAAATTCCTAATACTTCTATATATTCTTACATTACTTTTTCATCTACCTTTGGTAATAACTTAACATTAAATAGGTTAGTCAATTAAGACTGTTATTTTGAGACGGAGGGAGTATTACACTCCATAACCGTTTCCAGTTTCCTCCATCATTTTAACCCGAAATCTAGCCAACTTATTAATTCTTAAATTTCAACCTCTCCAAATTACTTTATCGAAGATAAATAAGGAACCTTTCACATGACATTCGTGACTTTTTCATCACGATAAAATTGACTTTTCAATGAAAAAGTTTTATTTAGGAAAACAACCGATAGTTGCATAAGCTTACATGTTCTTGCCTTAAATTATATTTTAGGTTAAAATTATGCCGTAAATAAATGCCAATGGTACTATAATTTTGGTAATAATAATGCATCCCAAAAAAATATAAATTAATTGTTCGATCATAATGAACATCACCGTATTTTGTGTTGCTTCGATCGATCATAAAGAACAATACTGCAACAGTAATTCAATCACCATGGCCACAACAAAGTGCCATTATCTATTGATTTTATGCTTTATCTCTTCCCTATTGTTTGTTCAAAGAGTTGCAGCATCAATAGATTATAAAGACGCTCTTACTAAATCCTTATTGTATTTTGAGGGTCAGAGGTCTGGAAAATTACCACCTAATCAAAGAGTAACATGGCGAGGCGACTCTGGTCTTAAAGACGGAAAAGAAGCCAATGTAAGTTCATCACTCCAATATTTTTCCTCGTAAACAAATATTATTGTGCATAAAACTTTCTTATTTTTTATCGTTTAGTAGGATTTTGGTGTTGATGGGTTTTGCGTTCAGAAGGCTGGTATCATCACCAAACGAATTTACATGTGGCATCTGTTTTCACAGTACTTCGTTCATGTGTAGGTCGATCTTGTTGGTGGATATTACGATGCTGGTGATAATGTAAAGTTCGGGTTTCCAATGGCATTCACAATAACAATGCTTGCATGGAGTGTCGTGGATTTTGGTGAACATTTATCAGCTCAGAACGAACTCACGCATGCCCTGGAAGCTATAAGATGGGGGACTGATTACTTAATCAAAGCTAGTCCATATGATGGTATCCTTTACGGTGAAGTTGGGGAAGGTAGTACTGATCATGTCTGTTGGGAAAGACCAGAAGATATGAGAACTCCAAGGACACCGTATAGAATTGATGAAGACAATCCGGGGTCTGACCTTGCGGGAGAAACTGCTGCTGCTCTTGCTGCTGCATCCATGGCTTTTAAGCAATCTGATCCTACATATGCAGCAACACTTTTACTCCATGCTCAACAAGTAATTTAACTTTCTTTTTATATATGTTAGCGGGATTAGTCTTTATGTCTGGCCAAACTTAGGTTTTTAATTTGACTACTATTATATCGCAGCTCCGTGACTTCGCTCAAAATCACCGTGGAAAATACCATGAAAGCATCACAGAGGCGGCAGCATTTTATCCAAGCAGTACATATACGGTAAACTATTCGATATATATTTCTTTTTTATTGGTGATGTTAAATAACAATTTTAAGTGCATTCTTGTTCAAATTCAAGGTGCATTAAAAAATTTATGTTAATTGCGATAGGACGAACTGTTGTGGGCAGACGCGTGGCTTTACAGCGCAACCAGTGATCCAAAATACTTGAGTTTTCTTCAAGACACCGAGGACAGAGGCCGTCAAGTCGAGTTTTCTTGGAACCAAAAGGACATTGGTGCCCAAATCATAGTTGCTAAGGTACGTGCATATCATCATAACATTCAGATTTGTGTTTCGCACAAACTTATTTTTGTGTATACTAAACGTTGAAAGTTTCTACAGCTTGTACTTGAGGGTAAACTTGACGATTACATTGAGCCATGGTCTACCTATTGGGCTACTGCTGAGGAGTTCATCTGCAATTGTGCTCAGAAAGGTCGTAGAAATTTTCCACTAACGGACTCGAGAGGCTTACTATATTTCAAGGGATGGAACAATCTTCAATACACAACTGCTTCCCTCTTCTTGGTTATGGTTTATTCCGAAATCCTAACCAAAACTGGTGCAAACCTTGCATGCTATAGCGGCGAAGTTAGTCCAGGTGACCTTTACAATTTTGTTCAACCTCAGGTGGATTATATTTTGGGTAATAACCCTATGAAGATGAGCTACATGGTTGGATTTGGAGAAAATTATCCAAAGAGAATTCACCATAGAGCGTCTTCAATTGTGTCGATCAAGGATAACCAGACACCAGTTTTGTGCAAACAAGGGTATGAAGCTTGGTACGGTAGGGCTGAACCCAATCCGAATGTACTAACTGGTGCAGTAGTGGGAGGCCCTAATAAACAGGATCGATATACAGATGCAAGAGCTAATGTCAAACAAAATGAGCCTACCACTGTTACTGTTGCTCCACTTGTTGGTATTCTGGCCAAACTTGCCGGCTCTGTCTAGTTCATTAGCTTATGTTAGGGGTATCATGGTTATTTTAGTATAATCAACTCGCATCATAAATATCTTTTATATGTGTTATTATTAATTTTTTGTTTTGTTCTTTCCATCAATTTTTGAAGCAATTCTTTGTTTTAATGGCTATCAATCTTTTTGTATAATCAATCATGAATGCATATGTATGACTAGATTAACGCACGCGGTGGGGTCCGACCAAAGAAACCAATGTTCTGAGTAAATTGATTTTCAATTTTCAAATGATTGATCAATAGAAGATTTGTTTTCTGAGAAAAAGAAGGGTGTGGGTGGTAATGGGTTTTATCCGACCCGAAACTTCATCTTCTCTACCCGATACAATGCAAGAACATTGGTTTTCATAAAAACATGGTTTTTTTGTCAAAGTTTGAATCGTACGATTAATGTAATGTTTTTTTCTAAGAAGTTTGTACTACAAATGTGTTTATTGACTGTGTTTGATCGATATCCAAGATCAATTTTATGAATAGTCTAGATCTGTTTCTCAAATTCCAGAAATTTGATTCTTTTTTGATGGTTTTTGTACAAAAATCGTGACAGACAGAATTGCATTAAGTCGTCACATATAAGGACTCCCTTCGGTCGTCCAATAATACAGTTGTCAGTTTCTCTTTATAGGTCGACAAATCATCTAAAACTTATTAGTTTTTCAATCGTCACCAATTTTGCATTTGTTCTTTAGTGTCCCGCATACATTACAAATGAATGCAAAAAAATATATTGTTATGTAACACCACTCAATTTCCAAAATAACCATTTTAGACTTTGATTTAGAAAAGAGATACAAAGATGTCTTCTTAAATTATCATTTGACATTTTCACTAAAGTTTGAGGACTACGAACTAAGATTCACTTTTCACTTCGGCATTTAAATTATGACAATAACTGGAGTTATGAAAATTTCAATGTAACCATACATTACAAAATTCTTATGTTAGGTCTCATTTATTACTTCAAGTTTAAGCTAAGTGATTTTGGTTCTTTAAACCATTAAGAAACTGTAAAATTCTATACAAACACGATTAGTTCGTCCTAGATATATTTTACTTTTTAATCTAATAAACTTTGAAAACACTTTTCCTAGTAGGTACAAAATTTAATCGATTCATAAAGGAAAAGTTTGATTCATGATTATTAGTGCAAAACAAATTTCCCCCATCGCTAATAACACAACTTAGGATTTGTTATTTCTTTATACATAGTGCATATACTGTTGGAATCTTGCAACAATGAACAACGTTAGATGTGAGTCGAAACAACTCTATCATAAAAAAAAAAAAAAAACTTGACGAGAATAGAATCACAGGTTCAACAAGTTGTCCTTAACAGATTAGTTCGCGAGTATACTCAAGAAGAGCAATGCTAATCCCCAGCGTGTGAAAATGTATCCAGGATAAGACTGCCTGATGTAACTATAGTTAGCACAACGCAAATTACTCACTCTTGAACTTAGCAACAGGGATTGGAGGGAAACAAATAGCGCAAAATGAAGATGATGAAAACAAAACCGGATAGCAATTGCATCTAGTACAATTTTCAACTGTTAAAACGTTTACAAGAGAAAAGAAATTATCCCAAACATAAAAAGAAATTCTCTCAAATATAACTATCAAAATAATTTGATTCTTGTAAAGAAAATATTTTTGGAATTAATTTTCTAAACAAAAACTTTGCAAAAATAATTTCTTGTAGACAAGGGTATCTGCAGCACTTCCATACATGGCTTCTATGATTCCTGAAGTTGCAACTACAACTACAAGTCCAGGCGTGCCTGCTACGCCCGAAAGAAATACCAATCCTTACGATGACTCCATATATCATGGAGATTCCTGAAGTTCCAACTACAACTACAAGTCCAGGGGTGTCTGCTACGCCAAAAGAAATGCCAATCCTTACGATGACTCCAGAGATCATGGAGCAAGTGGAAAGGAAGTTACTCGGTACATGTTATATGTGATCCATCCTCGTTTGTCTAACTATCCATAAGAGAATAGTTATATAATAGCCATTCTTCTCTAGTATACCTAATATGAGACTAAAAGGTTTCGTTCGCTCAATGGAAATGACTGAGTGTCCATAACACTCTTAGGTCCTAAGATCAAACCACACCAAGACCGAACACATCGTTTTTCTCCAACATATACAATGTTTATGTATCAAATGGATTAACCAAACACATCATTCAAAGTATGTTTTATTTAGTTTTAGTGGTAATTCAATTTTGTCCATCATCTTAATCCATTAAAATTTGTATCTTAAAATACGAAATACAATCTCTTCATCACCTCTAAAAATGCGAAATTAGACATCGAAAAACTTTCAAATAAGTGAATTTATAGGCATGATTGATGCATCGGGTCCTTTTTATAGGTAAATTAATCTTCAAAACTCACTCATTCTGCATCAACATGCAAATATTTGCAACAATAATCATGAATTTCAAATGAGAAAGCGAAATCATGAAATACGAGACACATATATATGTATGCTGAAGTTAATAGAGCTAGCCGAACATTTCGATTTTTGCATGATGTTTGCTAGATGAATACCATTTCTTCGCAAATCATCTGAAAAGAAAAATTGTACAATGCATTGTAAGTTGTAAACTTTTAAATAATGATTCCAGATTGCTTCATATTAGTCACTATTACTGATTTTCAACAGAAAAACAATGTTCAATAACAATTAACTCAGGAGTAATCTTCCAAAAAATTAAGACGAGGGAGGAAACTGAAAATTCAACAAAAACATACATGAAGATCTTGAAGTTCTATAGGTGTATGGAAATATACTGATCAACGCATATGGCTCCATATCAGGACCATATGCTTTGGTCTTTATGTCTTAAGGCACAAATTCTTTCAAATTGACGAATAATAATCCATCCCTATGTTGTAAAAGGCGATTTGGGCACCCAAGTATGCCTATTTTTGATGTTGTAAAAGGTCCCCAGTGCCCAATACAATATAGATCCGGCCATTAATATCTTCTGGTAAATTAACGAGTAAATACTTTTATTTACTTTAACTCTTCAACTGTAAAATATAGTTTCCTTTGTTACTATATATGGTTTTATATTTGTAAATTCTATCTCATCCAGTACATCTTCATTTTATATCCTAAGAAAAAAAAGTAAAATATAATCATTAGAGAATTTATAACTTAAGTAAAAATAGATTGAAAAGTGCCGATGACGCATAAATTGTGTGATCCATAGAATTAAAACCATTTCAGAGAGTTGCGCCGTTCGGCCATGTATGAATTATGGTTGTGAGGCAATTGTCGAGGAATCTGAGGAATTTTCGAATAAGTATTTACAAAATAACCTGCGTGGAAAAATAATAAATATGTGATAGGCAGCTATCCCGAGCACATACTCGTCTTAAAGTCACAAGTACAAAGTAATTTAGTCGATACTTCGACACCATGTGTTATACTTTTTCACCCAAAAGTTAGTTGTCTTTTTTTTTTTAATTTTTTTTTTGTATACTTATGATGATATTTTTTTCTTTTTTTTTGACGTATCCTTAAAATATGTCTAATATTTCTGAAAGATATATACAAAATTTTGAGAAAACATGAAAAAATTCAAAATTCAAACTTCAAAAATTCAAAATTATTATTTATTTATGTTTGTTTATTATTATTTTAGAAATAAAAAAAGGTATTCTATGCTCGTTCAAAATATAATTTTAAGGTATTTCCAAATACTAAAAAATGTGATATCTTTTTTCATAGATTAGGAATAGTTATCTAAAATGGTATTGGAGCCCAGCTTATAGCTAGGATCATCTCCAATTTGTTGGGTACCCTCTTTGTATGATAAATTTTTCTTCCCTTTTGAAAGTGATTGTTTAGTGTTGTTGTCATTAAAGGAAGGGAGACGTAAATTCCGTATGTCGTAAGTCGATACGGTTTCCATAATGTGGCATATCTCGATTTTAGAGTTTAAGCAGTAATAATAATCCTTCCCCCAAGGTCCAAAAAAGAAAATGCACAACTATAACCGTGATGGGAAGCACACTTTTTAGTGCACGCATAGAAGCACTGGGAGTCTGGGATGTAAATATCTAAAGAGGATTCACCACAAAGCTTCTCTGATTGTGTCGATCATGATGACATGATACGTAAACATGGGTTTGAAACATGGCACAGTAAGGCTGAACACAACTGATAGGCAGTTGTTGGAGGTCCTAATAAGAAAAATGAGCCCACAACACAACTGTTACTGTTGCTCCACTCGTCGTTATTCCAGCCAAACTTTCTGTGTCAGTCTAGTTCATTGGCTTATGTTAGAGGTATCATTAATTATAAAGGTATATTCATAGTCCTCCAATAAATTAACTGATACAATTTTTTTTTTTTGAAGGAACATGAGTAACACTCCCAATTTCGTATATTAGATAATAAGATTGTATATATCAATCAAGTACATCCAAACTAAAATACATGAACAAATACAAAAATAAAAAATTATTAAATACATGTATTTTACTGAGGAAACCGATTTAGGGATGGTGTTTGAATACAAATCCCACCATTTGAAATTTTCTTCAATCTTCTTCATTGAAAGATATTTGTCTTCTTCATTAAGAATGGATGTTCCTATGGAGGAGTAATCTGCACTATGCATCGAAATCACGATCCAATCAGGTAGCCATGGATCTTCATAGACATGTAGATCTACGTCAAGCCATTGTAGATCGCCATCAGAGATATAGTTGAAATGATTGATACAATCGATATAAACGCCTTCAAACAAGCTATATGAAATTATTATGATAAAATATAATAAGTAATCTGATTGTCTAGAATAGATCATCATATATATGACAATAATATACAATACAATTAATAAAAACCCTAACAATCACCTAAATAGGGATTGTAACTTATTATAGATAATAATTCACAAATACCTAGATCTACCCGGTGAATCTGAGTAAATCTAGGTTGAGGATGAAACAGATAGAGGAAAAAAAATTTCTTTATTTTGGAAAAACGGTTATTTGGAGAGCGGAGAGGAGAGAAGACTTTCTAACTGATACAAAATTAAAATGGCCCATTTTCTATTTAGTTACTTAATAATCAGATTATGTGGATGGATCTTCTTAGAAGCATAAAAATCAAGAAACAACTTGCTACACTAGATGTTGTACTTGCGATCAACTCTAGGATTTATAATTGGAAGACAAACTGAATAATCATGTCTTGTTTGGATGCTTCATTTTCTAATCAAAATACCCGAAAATCAAGTTGAGATATCTGACTTTTTCTTGATAAAATTATTCTTTCAACTCTTATTCCTTGAAATACCTCTGGTTCGAAAGCAAAACCAGTTTAAAGATAAAAATGACTTCCTCATCATCTTTAAAATTCATGGATTCAAAGAAGCCAACGGATGACACAATGAACAAGCATACTTATTAATCTTCTTGTTATTAGAACTAACTCCTACTCCCATGAGCTCGATCTTATGAGTTTTGTAGTTTTTCAATTTCCTCGATCATCTCACTTGTGAGGACTTGTTTCATAACTCCTCATTACTTTTACATAAGATAAGAGATTTGAAAACTTCGGAAGGAATAGTTTTTATTTATATATAGGTAAATAAATTCTTTAAAACTTGTTAATTTCCCTCGTCACATGTAACTCATTTAATCTTGTTAGCGTCCAAACAACATGTACTTAGTAACAATTATCAGGATTATCAAATGAGAAAGAGAATCATAAAACACATTGTCTTGAGACATTTATTTTTCTTCCGGACTTTACAATTAGAAAAACAAATTCAATTTATAAATAAGTATTTTAGTTTTCTCGATCATCTCAATCGATTAGAGTATGGAATCTATGGATGTATATGCATTCTCCATTACCTTTACATAATTAAGACATTGGAAACTTTCATTTCAGTGAATTTATAGGTCGTTGGATTTCATTAGTACATGTAAATAACTCATTTATTCTTATCAACATGCAAATATTTGCATCAATAATCAGGAATTAAAATGGGAAAGAGAAATCATGAAATACAATACAAAAGATACTTTACCAAAAAACATTACTAGTTCTAAAGTTCAAATTTGTATAGGAATGACGAGGCTAACAAGTTTTGAATGATGTTTTGTTGGAGTTGGATGAATCCCATTTATTAAAAAAATTATACAATGGGAGAATTGTACCAAGGGTAGTAACTTTTGAACTTTAAAATACTGGTTCCAGATTTCTTTAATTTAGTCTTGGTTACTAAATCTCAAAAGAAAATCAACCTAATTTTGTTTGTGTAAGTAAAATGAAACAGATTCCATACATCTTTAGCATAAGCACAATTAAATAAATGTTGAATAGATAAATCATGGAAAAAATATCCATGATTAAAATTATTAGATCCAAATACTGCTTCGATTGTTTGCAGGGCACGTGAGAAAACACACTAAGGTATTTCCTTTTTTTACAGATTTCAAATAGTGAAACAAAATTCTAGACTACTAGAGATATCTATGATGAAGTTAATAGAGTCAAATATTGCTTGACCAAAAAATTTAAAATCAAGAGTTTACCAAACTGATTGTCTGTCGATCTAACTCAGCTCAATAAATTGCTTGTGAACAAGATCTTAATGTAACTCTAAAATTAAGCTTGATATTTTTTATAATCAGTCTCCAAATTTCGTTAACATCACATGCCCCACAATTCAATAGTTGGATGAAGCATCCTATACTTGTTAGTTTTATCATTCTCACTATCAAGTATAATTTTGTGTTAGCGATTTGTTATTATCTTAAGTTTTCTCTAAATGTCTTAAGTTATTTTTCGCGGGTAAAAAAATTTATAAAAATTATTATATTAATTAGTACCGGAAATAAAAGTCACAATAAAATACATACAAATGTTTCTTGATTAATTTTTCCGAACAAAAAATGCTCAATGAAAGTTAGTCATAACTCATTTTCTAACTTCAGATAATGTTGTATCCTTGGATTATTTTCTTTTACTAGTCTCAAAAAATTAATTTTTCAGTTTTCTCCATTATCCCTATGGATTAGATTTTGTTTTTAAAAGTATGCAATGTATATGTATGCTTCCTTACCTGTACATATATAATACATGAAAACTTTTAGGGTGAACTTGTAGACAAGTAAGTCTCATAAAATTCGTTGGTTTCATTGTCACATATAACTCATGTATTCTTATTACCACCCACATTGCATATGACAATAATCACAAATCGTAAATGAGAAATATAAATATAGTAAAAAACACTAATAAAAAAAAAGTCATATATTCAATTGAGATCTCAATTTCAGAACAACACTTCGAAACAAAAAACTTAATTTTTATGAAGCAAATTATTTTTACTAATGAATTTTGGGATTAACTTCTACAGAAGGAGAAATATAAATATTCTTACTTAGGGTCGTTTCCTAATACAGGCCTGGCTAGACCAGTTTCATTTTTATCTACCCAAAACGCCTTTTAGGCTGAACAAGCTAGACAAATACATTTATTTTGAGGTCCAAAATTCTCCCAAAGCATGTTCTTTTGCGGTATTTTGTATTTTTAGAGTTTTGTAATGAATGATTAATTGATGTTTGGAATTTAAAGATTGAATGATTTATAGTTCAAAACAATCATAAGTAATTAATTGTCTAAATGTCGAATATATATAAATAAAAATAAGAGTTTTTTTTGTCTCCAAAATATAACCAAGAATCGTAATAATTTACTTCAACGTAAAACTGAAACTCTTAAAAAATTCAAACGGGTACCTAATTAGATTATTCGGAAAGAAAACAAGCCAGTCTATTAAAATTTGAAGTAAATCCGAGCCCATTCATTTAATCTGACCAGACCAGGCCAGGCCAAGCATCCCATAACAAGCTGTATGACAGGCCAGGCCAAGCCTCCCACAACAAGTTGTTTGACTGCTACGGTTACAGGCAGGCTCGGGTAGGTATAGGCAGGCGTTGTATTTTTGGGTAACATTTTTAGAACTGAATTTTGGGGACCATGATATATTTGGGGGGACCATTGATTTTTAAGGAACCTATCCTACAATGATAAGGGCTGTCCTAAAGTCATATAAGTTTGCCAATTTGCCCCTTACCCTATTTAACATTAGCCCTAATTAATATTATCCCACCACCACCGATTACCACCACCACCACCACCTCCGATTATCACCACTACCAACCACCGATTACCACCACCACCCCCTCCCACCACCGCCGCCTACCACCACCACCTCCTCCGATTATCACCACCACCACCTCCGATTATTGAGTGACTAAAGTGATAGAAGAAGAAGAAGATGGAGAAAAAAAATATTTTGAGATGGGTGAATATAGAGAAAAAACATCCTCTGGGTACTGAAGTATGCTCGTAACTTAGTGAATGTTGCTATAAACGGCCTAAAATATCTTGAAAATTAACATTGTAACAAAAAAATTTCAACTAAGTCAACAAAGTTCGGTTTTATTATATGAAGAACATGTGACTGAACTTTCTGCAAATGCAGTTCGGTTAATAAATCCAAAATCACAGGAAACCGAACCAGAGGTTTAATGGAGTTTTTTTTTGTTCGGCTAGCTGATGAAAAATCAAATGTAACCGAACTACTATGCTTGAGTTTACAGAGTTTTGTTCGGTTCAGTCGACTAGACCACCTTGTAACCGAACTTTAAACAACAGAGTTCGGTAAGTTCGCAGAATTTTGTTTTTTGCGATTAAACCGAACTCAACATTTGGCTATATAGAGAAGAGTTCGGATTTGAAATTATTTTTGCGAGTTAACCGAACTCATTTACAGAGGTATGTTCGGTTGGTTCGCAAGCTTCAACGCACCCAAGTTCCCAACCGAACTTCAGGTTAATAGTAACCTAGTTTAATGAAGTTCGGTTGGTTCGCAAACTTCAACATATTTTGCGAATCAACCAAACTGAGCTTATATATGCATATATGCAATTAGGCAAACGTTCGGTTAAAGTAAAAACTTAACAATTTTTGCGATCCAACCGAACTGCACTTGCAAATGAATATATGGAATTATCCCATAGTTCGGTTAAAAGTATTTTTTGCGAATGAACCGAACTCTGAGTTCGGTTCAGAAAATATTAATTCGTGATAACCGAACTTTTTGCGATGAAACCGAACATTTTGCGTTGTAACCGAACTAAAAGTTCGGCGGAAACTTTTTTTTTGCGACGTAGCCGAACCTATCTCTGGAAAAAATAAAACCTCCATTAAACCTCTCTGTAATTTCCATTTTCAACTCATTTTGATGATTACTTCGCATTTTTTCAACCAAAAACGAATGACAAGCAATGAGTTTGTGAGAATATCTTTGTTAATGATTTAAATCAAGCTATATATATATAGGTGGTGGTGGTTGGTGGTGGTGGTAATCGGAGGTGGTGGTGGTAATCGGTGGTTGGTGGTGGTGGTGGTAATCGGCGGCGGCGGTGGTGGTAATCGACGACGGTGGTGGTGGTAATCGGTGGTTGGTGGTGGTGATAGTTGGAGGTGGAGGTGGTAGTAATCGGCAGTGGTGGGCTAATGTTAAATAGGGTAAGAGGAAAATTGGTAAACTCATTTATGATTTTATGACAGCCCTTATCGTTGTAGGATAGGTGCCTTAAAAATCAATAGTCCCAAAAAAAAACATAGGTCCCCAAAATACGGTTCCATTTTTAACCGAATATGAATCGACTCGATTTGGTCGAAGCCCCAGCCCAGTGACCACCAGTCCAAAAACCCACAAGCCCCACAACCACAACCACAACTATCCAGTATATCCATGTCTATCAAGCCTAGTAACATAACTCCGGTCTATAAAACCAATCTACTAACTTGGTCCTATTATAATCATTCCTTCAAAACCCTAATTTTTCACCTCCGAATCGAAAACAGAAGAAGAGAAGAAGAAGAAGAAGCTGCGCCCTCCCAAAATCTTCAATCATGGGTACCGCTCCCTCCCTCTCTCTCAATCTCTATCCCTTTGTTTCAGATTTTGAATCTTTGAATCTAACGTCGGTGATGGTGGTGATTTGATGCAGGTAAGGTTCACGGATCTTTGGCTCGTGCTGGAAAAGTTAGAGGACAAACCCCAAAGGTTGCTAAACAAGACAAGAAGAAGAAGCCCAGAGGTAGAGCTCACAAGAGGATGCAATACAACAGACGTTTCGTTACTGCTGGTAAGTGTTTACTGGTTTTTTGAAGTGATTTTTGGATTTTGAATTTTTTTTTTTTTTTTTTTAGGGTTTGTGGATTGGGGTTTTTAGATGTGAAATTGGTAGTTGGATGTGTTGTTAAATTGTTATTATTATAAATATTGATTGATTTTGTGAAAAAGAAACCAAGGTTATTGGATTTTTTTTTTTTTTTTTTTTGGTAGAATCTTATAATATGGTAATTGAAACAAAATTGAAATTAGAACTGTGGGTAGTTTGATTTTGATGATTGTTAGTGTGTCTTAAGTTGTTGAAGCTTGCTAGCATGGATTAAGCTGTTATATGTGAACTACGTTGGTTTGAGACTACATTGTCTGTTACCAATAGTGTCGATTGCTTTTTATTTCTTCAATTTGCATTTTGTAATACTGTGTAATTTTTTGAGGGTGTTTGTAGAGTGGCTAGTTTCTGAATCAACTTTTTCTGAGGTTATTGTTATAGTCTAGTTTCTTGTTCTAGTATGAGTCATATTATTTCTTATTTAAATTTATTGTTATTCTTGCCGATGAATTGAAAGAATTTCATAGTGTTTGCGCCATGAGAGTAAATCTCTGGTTGGAAGTTCAAAGTTGTACACTGGCCATGTTTTTTCTATTTTGTAATTGAAACCTACAATGGGGGAGTCTGTAGGTTTAAACTCTTTTTCCTTCTGTAGGGGTTTCTTACTAGTTTGTTGAAATTTGAGAAAGATTTTGTTGAAATTTGCAAGTGATGATAGAACAGACTGGGACATCAGAAATCCTATTTCAGGATAGTAAAATGTTGACACGTCTTGGGAATCTCTCTGATGCATTTTCTTCAAATACTTAATTTTACAACAATTCTTTGCAGACACAAAAGAAATCGAGTAGAAAAAACCGACTCTCACATGGGGTGGCCCCCAATCCCCACGATTAATTGGTCCCCACCTCATTTGAGTGTTGGTTTTTTTTTGCTCGTTTTTATTGATGTTTGTCAATCTTTTTCCTTATCTTTATCAATGTTTATACAATAGGTTTTGTCTTGTTTTAGTCTGTTATGATTGGGTTATCTAAACAATCAGAAATGAGGACCATGCTTAGTTTGGTTTGAAGCTTGTTTGTCCGAGACTGTCTGATTTTCTTAAGTGTGTCACAAGTTATTAAAGAATGTAAGCCAGTTTCATGAAGACATTGTTTTATAACTTATTGCTCATGGTATTAGTTGAAGTTGGAACCTGAACTGAAAGAAATTCAGAAATGTATGCTTTAAGTGTCACATGTGTTTATCAATGAACTTGAAAACTTGAGAGTTTATAGTATATGTTGTTCTAGGCTCATGTTCTGTAAATGTTACTACCTCCGTTTCTGGAAAAGTGATACTTTCATTTTTTTTATTTTATTTTAGCCTAAAAATAGGCCAAATTGAAAAAGTGAAAGTAACACTTTTTCAGAAACGGAGGGGGTATTTCTTTTTAAGTTTAGCTTTCAGTTCTAGTTTATTTGAGTTTGTGCTTGGAACTTTGCTTAAAATGAGACCTACTTAACCACTTGCTTAGATTAGCAAGTGATGATAAATCAGACAGGGACATCAGAAATCATATTTAGGATGGTAAAATGTTGACACGTCTTGGAAATCTCTCTGGTGCATTTTCATCTAATATCTGGGGGTTCTTTTATGTTAAGCTTATCATTTTGTGCAATAGATTTTTTCTAGTTTAGTGTCTTGTGATGCTTGACTAGTGCCAATGATGGTGTTAAATATACTATGAGTTAACAGCTGTGAACACATCTTAAAGCTGAGGCACCAATCAACATTTTTGTTTTTACCTTCTATAGTTAAATGTGATCCTTGTTCTTTGATATTCATTTTCTTTGATATTCATTTGGAAGTTGAATCACTGATTTCCTGTTTCTTTATGTGTTTCAGTTGTTGGCTTTGGAAAGAAGAGAGGACCTAACTCTTCAGAGAAGTAAGCTGGAGACACAATGTGAGGAGTAATAGGTGTAGGGTAGCTGCTGTATTTTCTTATGCCGTGTTTAAGTTTTTGTTTGTCCCGAATGACAGAATTTCTTTTGATGTTGAATTACTTTGATACTTACGGGTCTAAGCTTTGATGAATTCATGTGAAAATCCAACTTAGGAGGAGGTTTAGTAAGAAAGCATTATTACATTACTGTTTGTGTTTTGGGTTATCAATCTTTAACTGTCTGTTGGAGGAAAAACTGTACTGGATAGTTGTTTTATGTTTGGTGCGGCTGTAAAACGCTATAGCCATTACCAGAAGCAGGATTGGGTAACCCTGTGTAATACTGGTAGGCGGTAAGTGTATATGAACTAAGCATTGTGTAATACTGGATAAGAAAAATCACACGTCGTATCAAAGTAGAACAGAAGTCCTTATTTGGACTACTTACACTATCATATAGAGCCGGGGTATACTGGATCATCTAAGAATGTATTTTGGAAACCAGTGCAAAAGATTGCAGTGAAGTCCAGCAGGTTACTTGGATTTTCCCCAACTCAATTGATGTTATACCATGGCTGCAGAAATCAAAGAACAATTTAAGAACTGCTCATTTGTCATCTTAGATAAAGAATTCTAGACAAATTGCTGCATGGGATTGAGTGGAGTTTCTTCTTGGCCTGAGCTTCCTTGGTCCCCAAAGCTAATTCTTCCAACACAAGGAACATGAATCTACAAAATGTTAGGAACGGATGTGTTTCCCAGTGGCGGAGCCACTTGAGGACTAGGGGGGACAGCTGTCCTCCCTAGAATCTTTTTTTTTTTTTTGATGCTAAGTCATCGGCCCATCCTGTCCCTGGCAGCGTAGCCACCGGCTGGCCCCACTGAGCAAACTCGGCCCTTCTAGAACCCATGCTAAAACTAGTTTAAATTCATTACACATGAGTGGAGATTCGAACTGGGCTAATCCTTTATGGTTAAACCATTGGGTTTTAGGATTATTAGGTACTTGTCCCCCTTAAATTCTATATAATTGGCATAATAGGTTGAGATTATAACAAATTCTACAAAAATAAATAAATGTAACCGGTCTAAAAATGCACCTGTAAGAGATTTGAAGGGTGTGAAATCTCTTAACAAAATAAAAATACCACAAAATTAAAGCATTTTACAATTTTTGTGCCAATTTGTGTAACGTTGTTTTTTCTCGTTATTCCAATTTGTACCCAAACTAAAAAGTTCTGGCTCCGCCACTGGTGTTTCCTATACCAAGTCCAAATAACCCATTGCGAGCCACAACGCTCAAGTAAAAACTAGTCTGAACCTGACCGCGCCTGCATAAAAGGAAGCATGACGCATTTCTGTCAGATCACAACCACTTCTATGTATGAGCTAAAAAAGGGACGCCTAAGTACATGATCTAATTGGATTATTAACTCAACTGGTAAATTGTCCTTGCATCGATGTCTTTTGGCTTATATGTTGCGCTAAAATCTTGCGGAAGCGATTTTGCACAGCTACAAACGGTACTCAACATATTGCTAAGAACACAAACTAAAGAAAAAGTACACATCAATTTACGTGGTTCGGCAAGTTGCCTACATCCACGGGAAGAACAAGAGATTCATATATTATCACAAGGGAGAATACATATAAACTCTAAGAGAGAAAGAAGAATTTTTTGGTGTGTTCATTTGCTTTCTCTAATAGCCTATTTATACTAGCTAGCTAAGCCTCCAAGTGACCAACTCCAAATTGAGTTCTACTTCCTTAGCCTACAAACTAGGACTAGCCTACAATTGGACTTCCTTAGCCTACCATGTTTAGATACATGAATGAACAAGTGGGAAAGGGAAATCCAGGGAACTCTTCAACCAACCAATATTTTTCACATGGTTTTCTAACCTACCTACTAGCCACCGTCCAATGTCCTACCAACTAGCCACCGTCCAAACAGGCACTGTCCAACAATTCTATACCTCGAATCATGCATTCATGCATGAGACGATCAATACAAGAAATCTCCTTCATCTTCCAACGTCGATTGCGCCTTAGGCTGCCTACGTATCCTCTGCAAGGAATCAAACCGACCGTAGTTCACTCAATGGCCTTGCTAGAAGGCCTCCACCAGGTTCCTAAGAACCTCTACCCCAAAGGGTATCACCAAACCGGAAGAATGTGAATCAATTTCGAGCAATGACGAAACTTGACCCCGGATACTACTTTAGTTAACATATCAGCTGGTTTGTCTTTGGTATCGATCTTCACAAGTAGAATGTCTTCTTCTTCCAGAATTTCTCTAACAAAGTGAAATCGAACATCTATATGTTTGGTTATGGCATGATGAACTTGATTCTTAGTCAAGTAAATTTCACTAAGACTATCACAATGCACATGCAGCTGTTCCTGCACAACACCCAAGTTATCTAACAAACCTTATAACCATATAGCCTTCTTAAATACCTTCGTCACCGCCATATACTCGGCTTCAGTAGTTGAGAGAGCCATAGTAGAATGAAAAATCGATCTCCAACTAATTGGTGCTCCAGCCAAGGTAAATACATACCCTGTAGTTGAACGCCTTTTGTCCAAATCACCAGCATAGTCATAATCCACATAACCAACACACAGCTGATTGTTCCCATCTTCCTTCACAAACTCCAAGACAACATCAACGGTACCATAAAGATACCTCAAAATCCATTTCACAGCTTGTCAATGTCTTTTACCAGGATTATGCATATAACGGCTGATCATACTTACTGCATGTGAAATATCAGGCCTTATACATACCATCACATACATCAAGCTACCAACAACACTAGCATATGGGAATTGGGCCATATACTCACGCTCATCTTCCGTAGTAGGAGACATATCAGAACTCAACTTAAAATGAGGACCAAGGGGAGTAGTTACAGATTTAGTTCCTTCGCAGATACCAAATTTCTGTAACACTTTCTTCAAGTATGCTTTCTAAGACAAACAAACTTTACACTTATCTCTGCCACGTTGAATCTCCATGCCAAGAATATTCTTAGATTCTCCTAGATCTTTCATCTCGAACTCAGTTGACAATTTCTGCTTCAAATTATCAATCTCTTTCTTGTTATTCGATGTTATCAGCATATCATCGACATACAAGAGAAAATATATGAAAGACCCATCACGTATCTTCTTGAAGGGTACACAATGGTCATAGTGACTTCTTGTGTATGTCTGGCCAATCATAAACTGATCAAATCGCTTGTACCACTGTCTTGGAGACTGCTTCAGCCCATACAACGATTTTTTCATCTTGCATACACAATCTTCTTTTCCAGAAACATTGAACCCACTCGGCTGAGTCATATAGATATCCTCTTTTAGATCACCATGTAAGAACACCGTCTTGACATCTAGATAAACCAGGTATAAATCATATTGTGCTACCAAGGCCAACAAAATTCGGATTGATGAGTGTTTCACAACTGGAGAGAACACCTCAGTGTAGTCAATCCCTTCTCTTTGGGCATAACCTTTCGCAACTAACCTTGCCTTGTAGCGTACTTGATTCACCTGAGATCCTTCTTTCTTAGCATATACCCATTTGCACCCAATGGTCTTCTTACCGTTCGGGAGCTTCGTAAGAACCCATGTGCCATTCTTGTAAAGAGGCTCCATATCATCCTGCATAACAGCTTCCCATTCTTGATGCTCTACACTGTGTATATCTTCAAAATAGGTATTTGGAATATCTTCTTCAATAACTGGTAATGCATAAGCTATAAAATCATCCATCCAACCAGGTTTCCTGATTGATCTTCTCGGTTTGCTGGTTTTTATGGTCTCAGTGACCGTAGCTTCTGTATCTTCCACTTCTTCACGTTCCTCTTCATTAACATCCTCACTATCATTTGGAACTTCAGTATTTTCCTCCCTTGTGGACGCCACGCCTTCGGAAGTATTCATAACAGATACAGACTTACCTAGAATTAGTGGAGTTGCATCAATCTCCATCTGCTGCAAAGGCTCACTGGTATTGGTGCTTCTGTTCTCCACCTGCCGAGAACCCCAAGACTTCACCATAGACGCTTTATCAAATGTAACGTCTCTACTCATAACTATCTTCTTCTCAACTGGATTCCAAATTTTGAACCCTTTAACTCCTTTCTTCACAACCATAAAGATCCCTTTAACAGCACGGCTATCAAGTTTTTTTTCACTAACATGATACCAAGCAGGGCAACCAAATATATGAATTTAGTCATAATTATAAGCTGGTTTACCATACCACTTCTCCATCGGAGTTTTACCTTCTAACGCACCTGATGGCAACCTATTAATAAGGAAGCACGCATATGTAACTACCTCATCCCAAAACGTTTTACCTAATCCAGCATTAGATAACATACATCGTACCTTCTCCAGCAAAGTACAATTCATGCGTTCAGCTACCCCATTTTGTTGCGGTGTTTTCTTAACTGTGAAGTGCCTCTGTATTCCCTCATCCTGACATACTTGCAAGAATGGATCACTTTTGTACTCTCCACCATTGTCCGAACGTAGTACCTTGATATTTCTGCCAGTTTGAGTCTCGGTTGCCTTTTTCCAACTCACAAAGACTTCTAGGACTTCATTCTTATGCCTCATGGTGTATACCCATACACGCCTAGAATAGTCATCAATAAAAGACACGAATCAATTTTTCCCTCCCAATGATGCATTCTTGGAGGGACCCCAAACATCTGGGTGAACATAATCAAGAACTTCACTAGTATTGTGGATTGGTGTGCCAAAGCTTGTTCTTGTCTTCTTTCCTTTCACACAATGTTCACAAAACTCTAATTTGAAGGTAATATCACCTTTCAATAAATCTTTACGAATTAAAGAATATAACGACTTGTCACCTGGATGTGCAAGCCGCATATGCCATAAATTTGTGGTCTCCATAGCTGCAGTTTCGATGTGTTTAGAAATAGACAATCTCCCGTTGCTGTACTCCTAGTTAAGTAGTAAAAGTTATGATGCCTTGTTCCCTTCATGATTACCAACGACCCAGAGATTACCTTTAGAATGCCATTTTCAGCGACTAAATTGTAGCCCTTAGCTTCCAAAGTTTCGAGCGAAATCAGATTCTTCTTCACAGCATGTACTAACCTTACTTTCTTCTGCTCCCGAACCATACCATCATGCATCTTGAATCGAATACTACCAATCCCAATCACCCTGCTTGTGTGATTATTCCCCATACACACTTCTCCATCAAACTCTTCAAAGTTTGAGAACCAGTCCCGATGAGGACAAATATGATAAGTAGCACCAGAATCTAATACCCACGTACCGTCAGTTACGATAAAAGTTGATGGTATCACAGTCAACGAGAAATCTGAAACTTCATCTGAATCTTCACTTGCCTTAGCAATGTTCACCTCGGTGTTGTACCTTTCTCGATCCTTACGCTTGGTACAATCCTTATCCCAATGGCCAAAGTCATGACACCATGCACATTCATCCTGCTGCAGACGCACTCTTGACTTTGAACGTCCTTTAACTTTGCCACGATCACCAGTCTTCTTTCTCTTGTCTGTTGAACGACCTCTTGCAAGAAGCAAGTCACTGTTAGCTTCACTTGAAAGGTCTTCATGGTCCATCTTCCTGAATTCCTCACTGCGCAATGCTATAGTGACCTCGGCGTATGTCATCTTATCCTTTCCATGCATTAAAGCTTTAATCACGGGTTCATACCTTTCAGGAAGAGAGTTTACCAGACACAAAGCTTGTTCCTCGTCATTGATCTTCTCATCGTAGTTAACCATCTCAGCAAGAAGTTTATTATATGAATATAGGTGCTCGGTTAGGGTTGCACCTCTCTTCATGTTATAGCGATACAAATTCCTTTTAAGATGTATCCTATTTGCCACGTTCTTTACAAGGTATTCCTTCTCTAGCTTTTCCCAGAGATCCTTAGCTGAAGTCTCGTGCTGATAATTAACTCTTACTGTTGTTGCTAAACACCCTCGAATCGAACCAAGATATAATTTATTCATCTTGTTCTACTGCTTGTCAGATATCTCCGTTGTCCGACCTTCTAGAGCTTCTTCTAGGTCAAGATGAACAAGAACATCCATTACGACCGTTCTCCATAATTAAAGTTATTGGTTCCGGTGAACTTTTCAACCTTCAGTTGTGATCTATGAGAATGAAGTATTTCTTTTTTTGTTTCTTTATCTTTATTTGTGGACTCCGAATGTTCTCCTTCAGGATCGTTCAGATCAACTGGTTTATCCCCGTCAACCATTGTTCTCAAACAACCAAATATAGATAAAAAACAGAACCTTTGAGATTAGTATTACCTCAAGCAATCTTCAGAAAAATACCTTCACTTCAATTGCAATCTGAGTACCAGTATCCAAGAGAGTCTCCTTGCTCTGATACCAATTGTTGCGCTAAAACCTCGCGGAAGCGATTTTGCACAGCTACAAACGGTACTCAACATATTGCCAAGAACACAAACTAAAGAAGAAGTACACATCAATTTACGTGGTTTGGCAAGTTGCTTACATCCACGGGAAGAACAAGAGATTCATATATTATCACAAGGGAGAATACATATAAGAGAAAAAGAAGAATTTTTTTGTGTGTTCATTTGCTTTCTCTAATAGCTATTTATACTAGTTAGCTAAGCCTCCAAGTAACCAACTCCAAATTAAGTTCTACTTCCTTAGCCTACAAATTAGGACTAGCCTACAATTGGACTTCCTTAGCCTACCATGTTTACATACATGAATGAACAAGTGGGAAAGAGAAAGCTAGGGAACTCTTCCACCAACCAATATTTTTCACATGGTTTTCCCACCTACCTACTAGCCACCGTCCAATGTCCTACCAACTAGCCACCGTCCAAACAGGCACCGTCCAACATTATGATCATCTGTCTTCAAACGCAAGGCATCCTCTACCAAAACTTACATAGAAAACTTACATAGAAAACGTAAATCGGCAAGTAAATAATTCTTACGTTTTGCAAGATACCAGCCTAAAACTTAGAAAACTTTTAATCCTATGCATGTAATTAATGAAGGATATTTTAGCTTATAACAGACTTATGATCCAATTAGTGAAGCAATTTCAGAATTCTCCATGCCATTAGACAAGGTGAGCAACTTAGAATCATCATCAGCATTTTCAGCAAGATCACGACCACGGAAAACTTTGTCCCGATTAGCCATCCCTGCATAGTACTCCCGACAACCTATTTCCGGTAAATTATCAGCACGGTAGCACTAGCACCCATTATAGCTTTAACCTGATCAGAAAATCTGTGGTGCATTTCAAAACCAAAGATTTGGATTGCATTATTACATTCTTTACTTTACCTTCTGAACTTACGTCAAAAACACAGTAAGAATAGAGTAAGTAGACTTTTATTAGTACACAAGTAAAAGAAGAAGCAATGGGTTTTGAATTTGTACCAGCAACCAATCAAAATTTTTGAAGTTCGACAAATTAACTTCATTTAAAGGGGGGATTGTGGTTTTAGTTGACAATCTGGGTTTTAGTGAGCGGAGTGTTTCCGCGTTGCTCACGACGATTTGGGAACAACAAAAAGTCATCGTGCACCCAAACATAAAATGTCAATGAACAAAATTTATTAACATCCACTAAACATCACATGATCAAAATATTTACCGATTTTCAATATCAATCTGGTAGAATCAAGTTCCACATGCTGTATCGAAAGAATTACCGATATTTTATATCAACTAATTTATTAACATCCACTAAACAGCTAAATGTACTGGTGTTACTATGGACAAATCAATTTATTAATAATAATAATGGTAAATATCTATAATACTACGGATGCATAGTGAATTCATTTTCTCCTCGTACTCCCATGGATTTGTTGGGGGAGGCTTACGAAATCCGAGCCGCTATGCGCAATACGAAACCTACACGAGCAATGAAACAAAATGCGGAAATACACAAACTATGACGATATAGAAGCAATCACACAACACCGACAATTACGTGGAAAAACCCCTCCAAGGTGAAGGGTAAAAAACCACGGGCAAATCTTCCACTATAACAATAATGGGTTACACACAATTCTCCCAAATTTGGGGATAACAACAACCTCAAGGTGCCTATAGCACTTGGATATCAATTTGCCTAATTACACTCACCCCTAAGGATGGATCAACAATTCATTCATATATAATATGAGATTCACTATCAATTTGAGAATTAGAAGTGATTTGAGATACTTACTACTAGGGTTTGACAAACCCTAGATTTTCCCCCTTTGAAGAGATGTGGAAATTGATCAATCAATTCTCCACCAAAACAACCAAAACATCCTTAGCTAAGAACCCTTTCTCCTTCTCTTCAAGATGCTTCAATCTCACCAAAAATTGGTGGTTTAATCTCTCTACCTCACTCACTCTCTTTTCTTCTTCCTCTCTTTCTCTTTCTTCTTCAAAACAAGAAGAGCTCGAATGCATCTCCTGATGCCTTTCTTCTTTTAACCAAAACATAAAAGAGCTGCTGCTAATTGGCTCCCCCCATTAGCTAGGGGGCATCCCAAATTGTTGGGCCATAAGGCGTGAACCCAACAATCTCCCCCTCACGACTTATGGTAAGGTACCCGTCACCACCAAACCCGCTCTTTACCGAGAAATACACATGCTTGTATTTTGGTAGAGACTTTGTCATCATATCAGAACCGTTGTCATCTGTATGGATCTTCTCAATATACAAGACCTTCTCCTCGAGAACTTCTTGTATCCACTAATACCTAATATTGATGTGCTTGGACCTCGAGTGAAAACTCGAATTCTTGCTGAGATGGATGGCACTCTGGCTGTCACAGTAAACGATGAACCTTTGTTGCTTCACACCGATTTCTCTAACAAACCTCTTCATCCATATCATCTCCTTGCAACTCTCAGAATCGCAATGTACTCTGCCTCTGTAGTAGACAATGCCACACATTTTTGTAACTTGGATTGCCAAGACACAGCTCCCCCTGCATACGTAAATAAGTAACCCGATGTAGACTTGAGACTGTCTTGAGCACCTGCCAAATCTGAATCTGTGTAACCAACTAACTCTGGCTTGTCACCTCCATAGCACAAACACATATTAGAAGTACCCCTCAAATACCGTAGTATCCATTTCACTCGCTTCCCAATGCTCCATAGCAGGATTTGATAGAAATCGCTTACCACTCCAACCGCATGAGATATATCCGGCCTTGTACACACCATTGCATACATCAAACTACCAATCATGGACGCGTAAGGAATTTTCTCCATCTTCCGTTTCTCAACATCATTCACAGGACATTGATCACGAGATAACTTAAAATGGTTTGCAAGTGGACAACTTACCGGCTCAGCCTTGTCCATGTTGAATCTTTGCAACACCTTCTCAATGTAGCTTTCTTGTGATAACCACAGCTTCCTCGCTTTCCTATCACGAGTGATCTCCATGCCAAGAATACGCTTTGCTGCACCCAAGTCTTTCATATCAAAAGACTTGCTCAGATCTGACTTCAACCTGTCAATCTTTTTCTTATCTTTGCCAACAATAAGCATGTCATCAACATATAGCAAAAGAGTAAGAAAATCACCATCAGCAAATTTTTGAATGAATACACAATGATCTGAAGCCGTCCTCTTGTACCCATGTTCCTTCATGAACGATTCAAACTTATTGTACCATCTTCTTGGAGCTTGCTTCAAACCATAAAGACTCTTCTTTAGCTTGCACACCATGTGCTCTTTGCCTTTGACTTCAAAACCCTCGGGTTGTGCCATATACACATCTTCCTCCAACTCACCGTGAAGAAATCTTTGTCTTGACATCTAGTTGTTCTATCTCAAGATCCAAACTAGCGGCTATTGCCAAGACAACCCGAATAGAAGAAAATCTCACCACCGGTGAGAAAATCTCGTCAAAGTCAACACCCTTTCTCTGCTCATAACCCTTCACAACTAAGCGTGCTTTGTACCTTGGTTGTGAGTTACCATCTTCAGTCTTGATTCTGTACACCCACTTGTTCTTGAATTTTCTGGTTCTCAGGCTTGTCAACCAAATCAAAAGTGTCATTCTCATCTAAAGAGCCAACCTCTTCTTTCATGGATTTCAACCACTTCTGACTTTCAGGAACACTAAGAGCTTCTACATAAGACTCTGGTTCACCTGCATCTGTGAGCATGACATACTCATGTGGTGGATACTTTGTTGAAGGTAATCTGGTCCTGCTGGATCTTCTCAACTCAGCTTCTGGTTGTTGTTGTTGCTGCACTTCTTGCTCAACATCATCCACTGGAACATCTTCATGAGCTTCATCTTCATTTCCATTACCATCAACATCATCATCATGTTGTTCAAGAGTAGGAACAACTGGATTTGGATCCAAGGTCATATCATCTTGAAGCTTTGGCATCTCAATCTTCTCAAAGTCTTCAATTGTCTGGTCTTCAAGGAATACTGCATCCCTACTTCGATAACCTTCTTCTCAACTGGATCCCAAAATCAGAACCAAACTTCTCTCTGTTCCATAGCCTAGGAACACACACTCGCTTTGCTTTGTCGTCAAGCTTTGATCTCTGATCTTTTGGGATATGAACAAATGACCTGCAACCAAACACTTTCAAGTGATCATAAGTAGGCTCTTTGTCTCTCCATACCTTTTATGCTACTTCTCCATCTAGCGGTCTTGAAGGAGATCGATTGATCAAATACACATCAGTATTCATTGCTTCACCCCTTAAATGCTTATGCAACTTGGAATGAGATAACATGCACCTTATTCTCTCAAGAATAGTGCGGTTCATCCTCTCCGCAACACCATTATGTTGTGGAGTCTTGCACTGATTGTTCATGACGTATACCCATGCTCTTGCAATACACTTCAAGTGGCCCAATGTACTCTCCCCGTTGTCGAACGAAGGCACTTCAAGGTTCTACCTGTTTCTCTTTCCACCATGCTATGAAACATCTTGAACACAGGAACAACATCATCTTTGGTCTTGATTGCATATGACCAAACCTTCCTTGAAGCATCATCTATGAAAGTAACAAAATAAACAGCACCACCAAGTGTTTTGACCCTTAAAGGTCCACATACATCGAATGAACAAGATCAATAATACAGAATTGCGCTTGGGTAAAGCTTTATGAAAAGAGACTCTAGTTTGTTTACCAACTAAACAATGAGTACACTTACCCAATTGCATACCTTTGGCATTTGGCAAAACTTGTCTTTTGGTGAGGATTTGAATTCCCTTCTCACTAAGATGACCAAGTCTTCTATGCCACAACTCGAAGATTGAATCTTTGTCAACAGCATTCAACTCACCTTTCAACACCTTCACTTGTGTCTTGTACAATGTGCCACACTTCTTGCCTATTGCAATAACCATGGAGCCCTTGCTTAGCTTCCATTTGCCATCACCCAAGTGATTGTTGTACCCTTCATCATCTAACACTCCTAGTGACATTAGATTCAAACGAAGATCTGGTACATGTCGCACATTTCTGAGAACCAACGTACATCCAACACTGGTCTCAACCTTCACATCACCCATTCCGACAATCTTCGAAACACCACTGTTTTCCATTCTAACTGAACCAAAGTCACCAGCCTTGTAGGAGGTAAATACATCTTCATGAGGAGTAGCATGATAAGATGCACCTGAATCAACTATCCATTCTGAATCAGAACCTGCAAAACTAACACAAACATCATTACAATCTGAGAATACAATGATATCATCATTTGTCACAGTAGCTGCAACACCATTGTCTTGGTTATCATTTCCTTTCCCCTTCTTGTGTTCTTGCTTGGCTTCCTGCATTCATTTGAATAATGACCTCTCGTATGACAGTTCCAACATTCAACTTCCTTTCGGACTTTGATTTACCCCTTGACTTGCTACGGCCAACTTGTCTTCTGTCTTTTCTTCTACCCCGATTTTTCTGTCACAAGAGCTTGAATGAGATGAGTCTAGTGACCTTCTTCTAACTTCTTCACTCAAAACTGCTAGTTGCCTTGATCATGTTCAACTTCTTGTCTGGAAGCGAGAATAATCGAGACAATTCCTCAATGGCTCCCAACTGTCTGGTAAAGTATTTAGCAACAAATAAGCTTGAACCTCTTCAGGAATTTTGAGGTCCATAGATGTAAGCTGATTCATGATACCCTTCATTTCATTTAAATGTTGCGCCATTGAACTCCCTTCCTTGTAACACAGCTTTCCAAGCTTTTTGAATAGAAGAGCTTTTTCACAAGGAGACTGCTGATCATATATCTCCTCTAACTTGGTCCACAAAGGATATGCTAGTGTCTCACTAGCCACATGATGAAAAATTCTATCATCAATCCATCGACGAATATAACCAACGCTTTTCGATTAGTAACCTTCCAATCTTCTCGCACTTGTCGCCTCAGGCCTTACTCCCTTGCCTCTATTGGACCATAGAGATCTTTACAATATAACCAGTCTTCCATCTTCGCCTTCCATATGACAAAGTTCTCATAGGTCAAATTGACCATTCTATTACTAGTGCTAGCTTCCGCCATTGCACAGGATTAGCTCAACCCAAAAGCTCGATACCACTTCTTGGGGAGGCTTACGAAATCCGAGCCGCTATGCGCAATACGAAACCTACACGAGCAATGAAACACAATGCGGAAATACACAAACTATGACGATATAGAAGCAATCACACAACACCGGCAATTACGTGGAAAAACCCCTCCAAGGTGAAGGGTAAAAAACCACGGGCAAATCTTCCACTATAACAATAATGGGTTACACACAATTCTCCCAAATTTGGGGATAACAACAACCTCAAGGTGCCTATAGCACTTGGATATCAATTTGCCTAATTACACTCACCCCTAAGGATGGATCAACAATTCATTCATATATAATATGAGATTCACTATCAATTTGAGAATTAGAAGTGATTTGAGATACTTACTACTAGGGTTTGACAAACCCTAGATTTTTCCCCCTTTGAAGAGATGTGGAAATTGATCAATCAATTCTCCACCAAAACAACCAAAACATCCTTAGCTAAGAACCCTTTCTCCTTCTCTTCAAGATGCTTCAATCTCACCAAAAATTGGTGGTTTAATCTCTCTACCTCACTCACTCTCTTTTCTTCTTCCTCTCTTTCTCTTTCTTCTTCAAAACAAGAAGAGCTCGAATGCATCTCCTAATGCCTTTCTTCTTTTAACCAAAACATAAAAGAGCTGCTGCTAATTGGCTCCCCCCATTAGCTAGGGGGCATCCCAAATTGTTGGGCCTTAAGGCGTGAACCCAACAGGATTTTCCTACTGTTTCGTTAATGTATTTTCATGCTATCAAGTTATTGTAAGTAAGTGGCTTTACCATACCAAATGACAGGTAAATTTTATGCATTTTGCAATTTATCAATTTCCTCCATCAGCTCGATTTGTTAGAACTTGTTTATGATTTACTAGCATCTTCATTACCCTTACAAACATTTGGAGAACTTTCGAATAAATGAATTTATAGGCTAATAAATCTTACAAATTTGATGATTTCCATTTTCACATATAATTTATTCATTCTAATCGGCATGCAAATTGAAAATACGTGTAACAAAAATCTTAATTCAAATGAAAAAGAGAAATCATTAAAGATCCATTTTACACCCATCGAGAAAACTAGAAAATATTGAATTAGTACGTAAAGCAGAAAATAACGGTCAATTTGGTCTCATTTTATTTTAATTTATTTAGCACTCTTCAACAAAAGAAAAAAAAAAGCAGTCATACAACTTGTAAAATGGAAAGAAATAGCACGAGAAGAGATGAGGCGATGAGGTATAGATTTCTTTGTTTGCCGACAGAAAACTGCGAAGCGTTATTAGAATTCGAACTATTCCTAGGAGTTCCGCCGTTAATGGAAGGTGGTTGAACAATTGTTGTCGGGGGTGGGGGTGATGGTGTTGAGGCTGCGCCATCATTTACAGAAGGTGGCTGAACATTAGTAATCGGGGGTGGCGCTGCTCCGTCATTTACGGAAGGTGGCTGAACATTTGTTGTCGGGGGTGACGCTGCTGGAATTGGAGGAGATTTATCATTCCTTGAATCGACAATTCCATCAGTACCTGCAGGGAAATAAGAAGATAAGTAAGTGATATGTTAGCATCCTAAGAAGTAGTTTAACAACAATACATATATTGAAATCCAATCGGCTTCGGAGAAATTATACTCACAGTTAGACGCCTTCCAGCCCAACACCATTTTCTCCCGATTGAAAACAATATTGTGACCCATCATAAAACCATCTGCATCAAGAAAGCAAACAATGTGCTATTAGCAAAGCATGAATTTTCGGTACCTTATATATCTAAAGTCGGAAGCATCCTCCCTATGCAGTCTACGGACTGACACGAACGAATTTCTGCAGGACCCCAGCAAGTTTGTAAAGAGATGCATTTGGCCTCTCCCCCAAGTCGTTTTTCTTTTTTGTTGAAGAAACAGTGGAGAATCAACGTTTAAGAATTAGATACTTACTGCCAGTGAAATTCCCTCCCGACGACTTCATAACACCCAAGCAATATGCGGTAACAGTCTGCACATCAAGAGATGACGGGTTAATTGTTTGGTATAAATTAAAAAGGTTTTCGAATGTAACGTGAACCTGAAGTTGTACCTTATTAGTGACTATCCGAATCAAGGAGTAATAAACATTGAATTTGCTCCCACCCTTCATGATTAAAGTCACATTTGGTGTAGGTGTGCTGCACAAATGATGAGAGTAGAAATCTGTGTTAAAAATGGATACCAGTGCATGAAGAATATGTTAATGGAATACCAATATAGAAAATAACAGAACAGTTTGCTAGTGTGTGAGAACAAACTTAATATGGTAACAGTATTCAAAACCGAGCATTGGACCAGCAGAATGTCGTTTATCTATGTGCGAGTCGAACTGCAAAAAAGAACAGCACACCTTATATTATGTTGAGCCCAGACTCAATTTATGTTTTGAAGTTCAGAGAAGAATAGAAGTCGTTACTTGGACTACTTACGCTATCACATAGAGCCGTGTATGCTGGATCGGTTAAGTATGTAAACTGGGTACCAGAGTAAAGTAAAGCGGTAACATCCAGATCATTACTTATATTCCCCCCCACACTCAATTTAGGTATGGTAATGTTATACCATGGGCTGTATAGAATAAAAGACGAACCGATAAGCTAAGTAAGGAACTCATCATTTTGTTGTATAAGAAAAGAGAATTGAAACCTTACTCACCTTTGCTGCATTGGATTGAATGGAGTTTCTTATTGGTGTGAGCTGCCTTTGTCCCCAAAGCTAATTCTTCCAACCCTATCAGCTCCAAAACACATGGAAAACGAATCTGCAACTAGGCCTTTCCTTGATAAAATGCTAGGAAGAGACGTGCTCCCTATACCAAGCCCGAATAACCCATTGCGAGCCCTACCGTCAAGATAAAAACCAGTCTGAACCTGACCACAACTACATATCGGAAGCATGTATGACTGTCAGATTAACAAGCCGTAATGTTGCATGTTGTGCCTGAAAATTGTATTCAACCGGTAGCGAAAACTACCCACCCGAATGTTATCCTTGGATCAATGTCTTTTTGTTTATGATTGTCTGTTTTCAAACGCAAGACGTCCTCTACCAAAACTCCGGAAGAAGAAATATTAGAATTCAATTCAACTTTGTACGGGCATTGACTAGATGACTTAGAGCATTCACTTTGGAGTTCACATAAACTACTGTTGCAGGTCACAACTTTGCTCGTCGATGAAGAGCTCATGCTGTATGTGTTGAGATTTATTTCCTGTTAAGAGTGACGTGCATAATTGTAAGTAGCAGAATGACGAAGAGAAAAAAACAGACTTATCGTATCACAGCATTTTCACGGACACTGGACATCCCTTGTGTTTAGTTAACTAGCCGATCCAAATTCATATGTTGGGTCCGTATCATCTCAGTAATAGCAACAGTTCCATGGATTTATTCTCCGGTGGTGGGATGTATACAGACAGTAGAGCCAATTTGTTAAAAACCACACATACGACCAGCGTTACCCGCCTGAGAAGTTCATAACACCAAGTCCAATATGTTCCCATATAAGTTATTCAGTTCTTAGAAAGAAAATAAAATAAATTTCAGCTATGACGAAACGGTTTGAGACACTTGTTTTTTGATCAAGTGCAATAAAAACCATTGAAATACAATTCCAGCATTTACATCTCATTTGAAGATCAGGAGTGACTTTAATTGCATTGGTAGGGATGACAGTTTGGCAGTAAACATTTAATTGCTAAATATTCCGGATTTCAGTTCACTATTGGTTAGAATCGTTAGAAAACTGTGGATAAACCTAGAGTCATATCTATAAAATCCAACGATATTGAAGCTGCTAGATCAAAGATGATCTAGCAGCGCGAGGTCAAAAAATTTTCCATGGCATTTTCTTGAATATTAAAATAATGCAGCAGAAACAACTCCATTTCTAAGAACTTGATATAGAAGAACGGGCATGATTTGTAACTTTTGTAGCTAAGCAAAAAATCCGAAAAGAACAAAATTTACTTACAAAAGTGATCTCTTACAAAGAAAGGAGATATATCATCTACCGAACTCTATGACTACCGGGCCTATTTATTTATTTTGATAAATCAAGACCTTCAATTTACTTAATTACATTCACTAAATGAATGGCAGAGTTTGTACCTCAATAAAGTATATTAAGATGGCAGATTGTTTCTTATTTAGTGTAATGTTGTCTGTTTCGGCTTATAAATTTAACTCAGAGGTCCGAATGGATGAGGATCAATGGACACGCTTATATGGATCATACATAATTTGTGTCACTTTTTCAATAAAACTCAAAGGTCAGTGAATTGAAGATCTAGTATTTTAATGATATTGATATGATCTTCTTATATGACTTTTTATTCCTAACAAAAATAAGCATGATCCAAATAACAAACTTCACCATCTAACGATTTTCTAAGGAGTAAATTTGGCCAGTATCCACATGATCTAGTATTATAACAATGTGTATATAAAATATAATTTGGCCAGGAATCCACATATCACTTTAATATTTTATATATTTTCTTGACTTAAATGTAAACGCATAAAAAATATTTAGACGACTAGGTTGACTTAGGTAAGAAACAACATTTTTTTTTATATATATAAATAAAGAAAGAAAGTTACTGACAAATATCAAGCAGGTTGGGTGCCTCCCACATTTGAGGACTTTGAGATATTTCTCCAGCTCTAACAAGCCTGTGGAGATCAGGGAAATCCCCATATTTGATGGTCTTATACAGTACTTTTTCAAAAGATTTTAATGTCATGATTAAAGTATCTATTGTATCATTTGTTTTCCAGCTAGTTCTTCTTTGTTTTCCCTCTAGAGCTTTCATTAGTTTCTGATTGCACCCCAAAAGATTTAGCTTTTTGCATTGAAGATTAGCCGCCCATTCCAGAGCATCCTTGGCTGCAATGCAGTCTCCTTCTTCTCTTCCATGTGTTCTGGTAGTTCTTGTGCTTGTTCCAAAAGTCTCTCCCATTGGTCCTACAATGAAAACAACAATGCTTGTTAGACCAGTTACATTATCATTTGCCGAGTGGAAAACAAAGGAAACCTTCATAGGCACAGAAGCTTGAGGTGCTTCTATCCTAGTCCCTATAGATCTAGTTCTGTTAATATCATCGATCCTCATAGAAGTATTCAGATGCTCGATTATCAGTTTACTAGTGCTTCTAGGGCAAGGTTTCACATTTCTAAAAACCATATCACATCTGGCTTTCCAGATAAACCAGCATATAGTACCACAGAGGCTAGCCCAAGAGCCCCACGGGGTATTAGAATTTCCCCTATGGAACCAAATTTTACACCAGTCAGTCAGATTATTATAACCATTACAAGAGTTATCCAGGTTTAAGGAGCATAAGGACCAAACTTCCCTAGTAAAGTTACAATGCATGAGAGAATGTTCTCCAGTTTCTGGAGACCTCTTACATAAGGTACAAACAGGGTCAATGTAACTGATATATCTAGCAAGATAGGCACTAAAAGGCAGGATGTTATTTTTCATTTTCCAAATGAAGAATTGGATTCTCGGGAGTACCTTTAAATTCCCGATCTTGCAAGCCAGGCTATCTTTTGGCTGCAAATTTTTCCTATCAAGAAGATCATACAAGGATTTACTGGTAAAATTTCCTTGGGGGTTATCAATCCATCTAAGGGTATCTCCAATCTCGTGGTTAGGTTTAATAGTGAAAATTTTCGTTATTGTTTGCCAGTCAAATAACAGATTCAGCACCTCGAGATTCCATCTAGAATCAATCATCAGATCACTCACCATATTATAGTTATAAACATCCCCTACTTCAGCAAGGCAAATAGGGTTACCATTCTCATCAGGTATCCACTTGTCCTTCCAAATGTGAACAGTTTTCCCATTGCCAATTTCCCAAATACTGAAATTTTTAATAATCATAATTCCCTTGTGGACACCCTTCCACGCCCAGGACGATCCCTCATTACAAGTGGAATGAAAAGGATTAGTGTTAGGGAAATACCTCCCTTTCATGGTTTTAGAGAAGATAGAGTCAGGTTGGTGAAAAAGTCTCCAACCATTCTTAGCTATTAGGGAGAGATTCATTAGTTCTAGTTTCTTTAGACCGTTACCTCCTTTTTCCTTACTCTTGCAAAGACCACCCCAGTCTTTAATATAAAACCCTTTCTTAGGACCTAGTTTACCCCACCAGAAGTCTCTAATGGTATTAGTTAGTCTTTTAATGATAGCTTTAGGTAATATAAAAGTGGACATAGTATAAACAGGTAAGGATTCTAGGATAGCCTTTGCCATAATTCCTCTCCCTGGTGGGGACATAGATTCGCTTTTCCAATCCTTTAATCTACCTCCCATGTTGTCCGCTAGGTTCTCAAAACACTTTATCTTAGACTTGTGGGTAAACAGAGGCCCCCCTAGGTACTTATCATCAAGTCAAATAGGGTTACCATTCTCATCAGGTATCCACTTGTCCTTCCAAATGTGAACAGTTTTCCCATTGCCAATTTCCCAAATACTGAAATTTTTAATAATCATAATTCCCTTGTGGACACCCTTCCACGCCCAGGACGATCCCTCATTACAAGTGGAATGAAAAGGATTAGTGTTAGGGAAATACCTCCCTTTCATGGTTTTAGAGAAGATAGAGTCAGGTTGGTGAAAAAGTCTCCAACCATTCTTAGCTATTAGGGAGAGATTCATTAGTTCTAGTTTCTTTAGACCGTTACCTCCTTTTTCCTTACTCTTGCAAAGACCACCCCAGTCTTTAATATAAAACCCTTTCTTAGGACCTAGTTTACCCCACCAGAAGTCTCTAATGGTATTAGTTAGTCTTTTAATGATAGCTTTAGGTAATATAAAAGTGGACATAGTATAAACAGGTAAGGATTCTAGGATAGCCTTTGCCATAATTCCTCTCCCTGGTGGGGACATAGATTCGCTTTTCCAATCCTTTAATCTACCTCCCATGTTGTCCGCTAGGTTCTCAAAACACTTTATCTTAGACTTGTGGGTAAACAGAGGCCCCCCTAGGTACTTATCATCAAGTCTTATTTTTTTAACCTGAAGAATGTTGATTATATCTCTTCCTAGACTATTAGGCATATGAGGGGTAAAGAAAATGCCAGATTTAAAATTTTTTATCATTTGGCCCGAGGAACTACCATAGTCCTCAAGGATATTCAACAGGTTCCTACTTTGACAAGTATTTGCCTTTGTAAAAATCAAACAGTCATCTGCAAACAACAGATGACTGATAGGAGGGCAATGTTTATTGAGTTTAAAACCAGATATGAGACCCGACTGTTCAGCGTTGGATAAGGTCCTTGAAAAGGACTCCATGCATAAAATGAAGAGGTAAGGAGACAGAGGTTCCCCTTGACGTAAACCTCTCGAGGGTTTAAAAGGCTTACAAGGCTACCATTGACAAGAATTGCAGACTGGCTGGTGCTTATACATTGAAGTATAAGATTGCACCAAGCATCACCGAATCCCATTCTTTTAAGAATAGCGATCAAAAAGTTCCATTCAACACGATCAAAAGCCTTTGACATGTCAATTTTAAGGCCCATGAAGTGAGATTTGCTTTTCTTTCTTTTCTTTCTCATAGCGTGAATTATTTCATGAGCAATAAGAATGTTGTCTGAAATAAGACGATGTTTAACAAAGGCCGACTGATAAGGGGATATTAGTTTGTCCAGGAATGGTTTCATTCTATTAGCAATGACCTTAGATATAATTTTATAAACAATGTTACACAAACTAATTGGTCTATAGTCCCCGGGACCAGTAGGGCGCTGCACTTTAGGGATGACGGAGATATGAGTGTGATTCAGTTTCGTTAGCATATGGCCACTAGCAAAAAAAAGCCTAGACAGTTTCTATGACATCAGTTTTGACCATAGACCAGTTCTTTTGGAAAAAACAGGCGGGGAAACCATCGGGTCCAGGGCTCGAATTTGGTAACATACCAAACAGAGCCGAATGGATTTCCTCTTCAGAAGGAGTGAGCATCAGATGCGCATTTTCCAAAGGGGAGATCGAAGGGGGTATAAGATTGACAATTTCATAATTAATGGTTGGGCTAGTAGTAGTAAGGAGAGACTCAAAATAATTATTAAGACAGTTAGCGATCTCATTCCTATCTTCAACCCAAATATTATTTCTATCATAAAGACCTCCTATGTTGTTTCTCCTTTGTCTTATGATGGCATTTTGATGAAAATAGTGAGTGTTTCTATCACCTAATAGAATAGTATTTTCTCTACCTTTTATTTTCCAAAGTTGTTCTTCATAGTCATTGAGTTTTTGTATTTCATTCTTGGTGTCTAGAAGATGTTGGTCATTTAATCTCACATTAGGATTTGCCATAATTTGTTCTAATTGTTTATTCATTTTATTAAGATTATTTTTTATTATACCAAAGTCATTCTTGTTCCACCTACTCACTTCTCTTTTAACTACAGCTAATCTATTGACCAGAACAAAAGCTCTTGAGCCCTGAAAGCTAGCTTCCCAGGAGGATTTAATAATGTCTCTACACTTCTGTTCCTCCTGGAAGAGGCCAAAAAATTTAAAGGGTTTATAGCCACCCTGACTAGGTATGATAGTGTTTAAAATTATGGATGAGTGGTCAGATCCTAAATGATTTAGGTGTCTAAGGCTAGCATTGGGGAAAAGAGCTAACCAAAGACTATTGGCCATTCCCCTATCTAGTCTCTCCTCAATATGGTTATTTCCCTCCTGGTGGTTAGACCAGGTAAACGGGAAACCAAGAAAACCCATGTCTATGAGACCAGCATTACTCAGCAGAGAGGAATATTTTCTTATAACAGAACTATTAACAGGATTACCTCCTCTTTTTTCATTCTCATTAAGCATAACATTGTAATCCCCTAAGACAAGCCAAGGTTTATTCATAGTATGACCCATTTGGTGTACCAACCTCCAAGAGTCATCCTTTCTACTATCCCTATAAGGACTACCATACATACAAGTTAATAACCATTCAGACTTGGATTTTTCATCCCATACACTACAGTTTATTTGATTATCATCCCTATAAAGCACAGTACGCTTAACAGTTTTATCCCAAGCGACCACTAAACCCCCTGCACTACCAATAGGGTTTTGACAGACATGGTTATAGAACATAGAACTATGTAAAGTTTTGGCTACAAATTCGTGCATTTGTTTGGTTTCAGATAGAAATAATATGTTGGGTTCATGTGAGTTGATAAGTTTTTTTAATTATTGTCTAGTATGAGGTGGTCCTAGACCTTGACAGTAACATGCCATAATTATAACAAATTGCCAAAAATAAGAAACATTTGGATAAACCAAATTTATTAAATTGTTAGGTCTGTCAAAGAACTTCAAAAATGGCCCAGGAGATTGCATACAAAATTTAAGATATAGAAGAAAAACCTGATTTGCCTCCATTTTACTAGTTCCCCTTTTTAGCATTTTACTAGGATTTGTAATATAAAAATTGTGGTTTAGGCTTACCTTAGCCGCGCTTTGGAAATCAATATAAATATCAGTATGGGAAGAAGTCACTTTACCCGGAATGATCTTGGGAGGTATTTGCCAAAGACATGGGCCATAATTATAACAAATTGTTGCGCAAAACAAAGATGGATGGGTAAAAATAACTGCCTCCAAATACACATAATTAATTGTGGTTTAGGCTTACCTTAGACTCTCAACAAGATATAACTTAGTCTCGTCTCTCTACTATTACTCCTACAAAAATTTGAAATCAATATAAATGAATCTAAGTATAAATAAAACCTTTAATCTCCATGCAAATCGTGGAAGAACTAGTTCCCCTTTTTAGCATTTTACTAGGATTTGTAATATAAAAATTGTGGTTTACTTTACCGCGCTTTGAATGTGCGGCACATAATTAACGGTACTATCTCGAGTACAGGAGGTATCCCGACAGATGCTGACACTGGAGAACAAACCTTCGCGTGTTTTAGGATACTCAGAGTTTCGTAACGAAGTACTGTAGCGTGAAGTACCGCATAACAAAGTACTGTAGCGTGAAGTACTGTACCCACGAAACATTGCAGCGGGAAGTACTATACCACAAAAATACTGTAGCATGAACTATTGTACCATGAAGTACTGTAGCGCTCAGTAAGGAAGTCTCCAGACAAAGGCTGACACAAGAATGGGTATACTGTAGCTTAGTCACATGGGTTGATGATTTGTAATGGATAATAAATGTATGAGCATGGGTTTGGGTAGGAAAAGATGTTGCTCGGGTAGTGATGCTAAGGATTAAATCCTTAAAAAAGTGCTTGTGACTGTTACAGTTTGGAGCTTTCGAGAACAAACACTCAATGTTGTTTTTATGCTTGTGACCATGGTGTTGATTAAATTGATCAAGGAGGACAGCACGTAGAGTACTCCACATTTTTAGGATATAAGCTATCGGTTGGTTTGGCATGCTTGGAGTGTTAGGTACCACATGATTATTGATGCCATATTCAGGGCATGCGGTCGATTTTAAATGGATGTGTGGGGGACAGTTTACTAAGACATAGGGAATAGGGGATGGGATAGTTATCGTGATTAACAATTTGGGACGTGATGTTTTGTACCTGTTGCACATGGGGAGAATGAATTTTTATTCTTATAAATAAATCCGCATAAGTTTGGGTAGTATTTAGTGCTTGATTAACGGTAATATTTTCTGGCTTAGTCACATGGGTTGAATTTGATATTAAAAGAATGCACATGGTATGACTAGTAAAAGTAGTTGCTCGGGTATTGATGCTGAGGATTAGAGGCTGACACAGATGCTTGTGACTATGACAGGTTGTAGCTTTTGAGAAGAGGCACTCAACATCCGTGTGCGAGTCGCATGTGTGGCCATTATTTCCCTGATTTTTACCGTTCCCTGAGCAGCTTGCCGGACCACTACTAGACTGAGATTGAACACCCCAAGGATGATTTTCACCGGACGGATCTTTGCCTGAAATCAAAATGACGAACACATGAGAGTTAGTGAGGTTGCATCTTAAAAGCTTATTGTTAAGAGTTAAAGTTATCAGGGAAGCAGTTATCAAAGAAGCTTCATGTCGAGCATGGCTGATATCAAGGTAGCTGTGAGTTAACAGTATGGGTTTCCCGTGTGGGGTGAGTAGATAGTTGTGATCCTTTTCCCCATCTGTTGTTTGTACGACTTTGATGGTAGCAAAGAAAGACGCGGTGTTGGTATCATAGTAGCCCGAAAGCAAGTTCTTTCCCTTCCCCTGGCCAATCTTGGTCAGTTGATCATAGTAGTCCGCTATTTTGTAGATAAGCCGTATCCTAGAGCCTTGAAACGGTGATGATATACCAGTTGAACGATACACCGTGAGAATGGAGTTACTTCTATCAACTTCCATTGGAATCGCGGAAGATAAATTGTTTTTGGTTTTTTCCTTTACTTTTCTTTTGCTTTTATGGTAGCTTACTGCCGAGGATGTATTGTGATGGTGATGAGAAAAATTTCTATAATTTTTGTTTGTTGAGATGATTTGTTGGGATGATTTGTTGAGGTGATTTGGTGAGATTGTTTCTTGAGTGTGTGCAAGAGATTTCTGCTGATGTTTTGTGTTGGTATGTACGTATTTGGGGTTGTTTTCATAGTGATTTGATGTTGTTTGTTGTTTTTCCGAGATCGAGTTGTTGTTGTTGTTTTTCGAGTTACTGTTGTTCACGTTACTGATGTTCATCGACTGTTTCTCTTGGCTTTTTAGCTGAATAACTGTAATTGTGGTCACTAATGTTGTTGTTCTTGTTGTTTCGGAGAGAGAGAGAGGGAGTCCATCGTGCTTGAGCCTTTTCTTGTAAGAAACAACATTGATGTACCGTGAAAGGTACCAAAATCCGTAAACACTAGTGAACTGTCGGAAAAGAAAGAACGCAGAAGTAAGGAATGAAAAAACGAGAAGACAGAAATACAAACTTCTCTTTTCGTATCGTTCTGAACACATGGCACCCACAGCAATTTGCTTCCAGTATCAATCGCGACAAAGAACGACGAGCTTGGTGTTCCCAAGGAAATATTAGCATAGTGTAAACTGAAAAATTCACACAAGCGTAACACCCAGATTCAGTACAAATAAGCATCGGTTTTGCATCGATTTTCGCAACAACTTTTAAAACATTTCAAATAACTACTAATTTGGTCAGCCTGCAAATTTTTAAATTTTTGCACTAATCCCCCACCTTAACTTTTAATCTTTGTACAGAAAAGATAGCAATATAATATTCCCTCCCTCCCACATATATAGGCGGAGAGACAATTCTTTTAAATTAAGAAAAACGTATTGGATTCATAATTTTTTATGTTTTTTCATATTTTACTCCTTATCCTATTAGTAACACAATTATCTATACACCATTAATAAAGGCATTCATGGAAATATTTATCTTGGAAATAGTAATCCGCCTATCTAATGGGACAAGCAAAATTCAAAATTCCACCTATATAAAAGGGACGGAGTGAGTAAGTATATACAGACTTACAATCCGAGTGACGCAATATACGATGCCTCGACGCCATCAGACAAGGTGAGCAACTTAGAATCATCGTTTTCAGCAAGAGCACGACCATGGAAAAGTTTGTCCCTATGAACCATAGCTGCATAGTACTCAAGACTGCCTATTTCCGGTAAATTATCACCACCCATTATAGCTTTAACTTGATCAGAAAATCTGTGGTGTATTTCAAAATCAAAGGTTTGGAATGCATTACAGTTCTTTGCATTCTGAAAACTCACTGAGAACACTAAGAATAGAGTAAATAAATATTTAGAACTACAACAAGAAAAAGAAGAAGCCATTGGTTTCAGTTTTGATTTAGAGACGAATCAAAATTACTACATTTAAAGAAGATATTGGGAAGTCAGTTTCTCAGAGAGATTGAGAAGTCTTGACGCGTTTCTCAGGACTTTGAACAAAAAGTCTTTGAGTCTTGAGTCTACTGTCCAAGTTGATACAAATTACATGACAATCACCAAAGTCACAGGCCATTAATATTCTTGGGGGGCTACATTTAAAAAGCAAATTAATGAGCAAAATCTACGTCCATGTCAAAATCATTCAACTGCTCCACACGATTTAGAGACCAATTCTGAAATTTTGTTTGAACATTCTTGCAAAACGTACAAATTGGTTTTGGAATCTCGTGCATCATTTTCGAATACAGAATTGTAACCTCGAATAGATAGCTACTCTTCATTGGTAGATCTAGACCGTCTTTCATACTGGTTCTAATCTTTCATACTGGTTTCCAGATAAAGTAGATACTCCTTTTAGTATTTCTTGTTGGAAATCAATAGCTGAAACTAGACATATGATAAATCTTAACTCAGATTTGGTTTCACTCTGGTTCAAATACTTCTTTCTGGCATGACAAATGGGTAGGTGAAGACTCTTTGGCAGCATTGTTTCCTGATACCTATAAACTAGATAAAGATAAATTATCCAAATCCAAATCCAAAGTCTTTTCCAGTAGCAAGTACCGGGTCGACTAGAGAATATCTCCTAAGAGTCGAACATAAGTTTTACGCCGACCTGTCCGAGCCTTGCACAACTTGCACTACGACAAGCAACATAAAGATAAATTATCAACGGTTGCAAATGATATTGCAGAAAATAACAGTTGGAAATTTAATTTCAAGAGAAGATTGAAAGACAATGAGACTAATATTTTAGCTAGCTTCATTCAGTTTATTGGCTCAAACCCACCAGTTCTTGATACAACTTCTACAATAGAAGATGGTCACTGAATGCCGACGGTGTCTTCTCTGTGAAATCTCTGTATTCTAAGATGAATGAATTTGCGGGTATTAATGATTTTCCTTATATTTTTATTTGGAAATCCAACATTTCTCCTACGGTAAACTTCTTCATGTGGTGTGTTGTGTATGGTAAACTTAACACTATTGATATGCTTGCGAGGAAAGGAATTACTAAGGATGATGGTTGTGCTCTCTGTGGTCACTGTAATGAAGTTGCAGATCATTTACTGTTACATTGCAAGGTAACACATAAGGTTTGGTTAATGCTATTACATTTCTCTAATTGGTATTGGTAATTTCCAAGAACTCTCTATGATCTTGCACATTGTTGGCACAATACAATATTATCACCTTCTGCTAGAGTTTTTTGGGATCTAATTCCGGCTGCAATCTGTTGGGTTATATGGAGAGAACGTAATTCTCATGTTTTTAAGGAAAATTATATCTTTAAAACAGATGGAGATCTTGGCATTGAAGCACAAAGATTAGTTCTGGCTTGGGCTGCAGCTTTTGGTAAAAGAGTTCCTAATTCTTTTGTTTTCAACTGAAATGTAATATTTTCTTAGTTTTGTTTTTCTGCTTTCTTTTTTCTGTAATCTACCTCTGATAGTTTTTGTACATTCTTTCATCTAATAAATTTCTCCTTCAATCAAAAAAAAAAAGTAGATGTAGATCCTCTCAATATGGCAAGAACCCTAAAATGGGATAATGGATACTCCAAATTTTTAATTTGGAAAATGGGTCATATGACCAAGATGGAGATGATTTCATATTCTCTCGCTCTTTTCCTAGCATCGACAATAGCCTCTCTCGTCTCAACGAAGATGAGATAGAAATTCATCATCATCTACAATTCAGTTATGTAACTATTAATGGTCTTTTAGTCCAATCCTAGAAAATCAGTTAAATTCAATTGGGTGAAATATCCGATTTTGGATAATAAAAAAGTATCTTAGAGATACTTGGATATTAGACCCAACCTAATATTTTATTTGTCTTTTAGACCCAGGAATTAAACTTTGGTACTTAAATATTTTTACCGAAAAAAGAAGACTAGTCCAATTGGTGTTGTACTTTTTGTTTTAAGGTTTGCTATTTAAAATTTGTTAGAATATGTTTGTACCCAAAAATTACTTTTAAGGCACCAAGTACAACTTATTTGATGAAAATGATATGAATTAGAGTTTGGGAACGATTTGGAGATAAATAAAGAGACATGTTCGACGAGTTATGTCCAGGGACATGCTTAGCAAGGGGCTAACCCGGGCTATAGCTCATCCCTTGATTTGGTAGGGATTTGTTTTAGTACATAGAATCAGTAGGTTTTTACTACTAGCCCAGTTAATAAATAGGTAATAGCCCATTTATACAAAAAGTTAGCCCAGTAGCGAGTAACAAATGGTACATATTAATTCAAAATGGGGTTTTTATCATCTTCGAGTTATCAAAGCATAGTCATTAAGGCGATGAACATCTTAATCATATCTTTTATAGCCTAAAAATTTTTGGCGGCCGAACTTGTATGTACAAATAACCCTACCCTTGACTAAATTCTGAGTCCGTACCTGGTTGTGCCTATATCCACGGATGAATGGAGAGATATTTTATTGATGTATTTGATATATATATAAGAAACATAAGGACTCCTTCCCATTTACACCATTGGCCAATCCACGGCCTTACTGAAAGCAACTTAAAAACCAAAGCAAATACACCAACAAACAGTGTGCCATCTTTTAAGACCATAAGATCAACAACACCCAACTTAAACTTCAAAAAAGAACATCTAACAGAACATGCCAAAGTCTCCATACTTTAGAAAACTTGCAAGTTCAGGCACTTGCAAACAGTAATGCAATTCCCTTGCCTCATACATGCCCCAATCACGGTGAACAGGGATGCTAAGATCCATAGGATATCCAAATTCCGCATGAATCTCGGTTAAGCTTTCTTCGAACGAGCTGACAGGAGCAAACTCACTTGCCTTCCCTTTGTCACACTTCATGTCAACAGGACTAACTTTCCTTACACCTTTCACGAACATTACATTATATCCTAGTTTTTGCAATGCCAAAATTTTAGGATGTGCAACACATATTAACGTTGCATCCTGAGCAACGAGAATATACGTTGCAAAATAAAATATCCGTTGCATCATCTATAAATTAACTCATAATAATTTTGAGTAATTTTTAGACCATTGATATAGGATGCCATCCTACGGATATTCAAAATTGTATTATTTTCATTTCAAGAGTTTCTAATATTTCTATTTATCTTTTTTTATTCTTCTCTCTCATCTAGATCGAACTCTCTCTTCTTCAGACTCTATTCTTCCTCTCAGTTTTTTTTCTCTCTCAATTGTCTTACTCAGACAAATTCCATTCTCTCATCAACTCTCTCAGTCAGATTTTAGATTGAGATTTCAGATGAATAGCAATAAAAAGTTCAATTGAAGATTCGAATTAGATGAAAGCCTGAAACCTTATATTCAACCAGAGAAGAAACCCCGGAATTCGTCTTTAAAACCTCTAATCAAAACCAATTTATTTTTAAGATATGTATCCTAATAGAAACCCCTAAATCAGAAAGTTCGATCTATCAACTACAAACCCTAATTTTCAGATGAAGGTATAAACCATAATTTTCTTTATTTTTGTTTCTTTATTTTTTTTTATTATGGTTGATTGAAAAGTTGTTTGGTTATTTCTGGATGTTATTCATCTGTTTATTCTCTTTTTTTCTCATTATTTCAATTTGGTTATCTTCTTCATCAGGATTTAATGAAAGTTTGGTATTTAAAAATCATATTGTTTCACTTAAATTTGCTCGTGATAGGCTTATTGATGTTGTTTTGCTTTGATTTATTCAGTATCAGTATGTTTTGTTTAAGCATATGGTTCATTATACGTATAAGATTGCAAGATGTGTCTAGTTTTATGTAATGGGTTTGTTTTTTACAAGATTCTATCAATTAGTAATTGATTTTATTTTTAGGGGGTTTGTGATGAAATTTGAGGAAAATTCATAAAGTTAGGGTTTGTTGATATAACCAAAGTTGTATGTATAATCCAATTTTTTGACTTAAGAGAATATTGGATTTAAGGTTTTTAGGCATGATGAATAATTTGTAGAGTTGTTATGTGATTATAAAATGATGGATATTTTGTTGTTAATGATAGAGTGTATGCTCAAGGAAGTAAAAGATTCAAGGATTACTTCGATCGAGGAAAGGATTAGGTATGTGTAGTCACACAAAAGAAGGTTCCGGTAAGTGATTAGTTTAGGACGATTTTGCATGAACTTACTTTGATCTTTAAGTTTTGGTTATTAGGAACTAAGGGTGGTTTGTTGATTTTGTTTTTGTAGATACAGGACAAACTGTTCCGTTTGTCGTGCTAAGCAACAATTATTGAAAATTTCAGATCCAACTGTTAGCAGACCTCAACCAAAATGACCCCTCAACTGGTGGAACTGGTTGATGGATAATGGGAAATATACAGTTTGGAGAATTGGTACTACAAAATACTGGTTTTGATGACTGGGAACTTGGACAACGCTGAGGTTGTAGTCTCAACTCTAACTTTATGGTGTGTATTCTTCTTATGTTTGGCTTCTAATTAGGACCTGGAAAATGATATTAATGTCAGTTGCATATAAATGTACAATCTTAAGAGTGCTCGAGCTTCAACTTGAAGTCGATTTACCCACCGGTGTGTACTCTTCTTAGCTTGGATTCTAAATAGGAACTGGAAAATGATATTAATGTCAGTTTGCATATAAATTTAAAATCTTAAGAGTGCTCGAGCTTCATCTTGAAGTTGATTTACCCACTGGTATCAAAGTTTGATTTTTAAATTAATATGATATTTGATGATATGCAATATGAGCATAAAGAGATGGGGGATGATGATTCCACTTACTTTCTTCAATGCAACTGGGTAATTGACCATTTTGAATCAAATGAATTAGCTACATGGTAGCAAAGGATAATTTCTAATTCCCTAAAAGGTTCTAATTTTGTGTGTTACGTTGTTTATCCATCAGAGTAATGCAATTGAGCTTTAAGTAGGGAATGGAAAAGCTGCTAAATTTTCTTCTCAAGTGTCAGCAATAACATCTTTGATAATATCGATATTTTTTTGTTCATTAATAATGATTTTTCATGAGAAGTTGGCAACCATTTTAACCACGAGCAATGACGTCCTCAAAGCAGTTGATGACCTTGCAATCCTCCTGGACTTCACCATTCTTCTTAACAACATTCAACCTATTCTCTCGGGTACGCATAACTGCAGTTTTGTATCTTCTCTACGAATGAATTCCACATATAATTTCTAATACTAGTTAATGTTGTGTGTCAATTTATCAGAGGTAGCTGTTGGCTCAGGATGGCAATACTCGGTAGCTTATATTAACATTGGATGTTATTATATCATAGGAGTTCCAGTTGGAGCTTCCCTCGGTTGGGTTTTCCATCTGGGTGGTCGAGTATGGCATTCAAAAATTAACTTACAAGGTATATGGAGTGGGTTGATAGGTGGATCCGCTGTTCAAAACTTAATTCTGATCCTAATCACCATTAGATGTGATTTGGATATGCAGGTGATTCCTCATTTGAAACTATACTATATGTTATTCCATCTTATTGAGAGACTTATGGCTCCTGTTTATAAAAAAATTATGATGACAATTCTTAAAGATTATTTCTATCTTATTCTCTCATCAATCTTTGGGAAGATAAGTTGGTATTTCTCTCGTGTTCTTCTCATGGTATTGCCTATTACAAGAGGAAAAACGTCCCTTGCACTTGCAGTAGTGCATCTTTCTCCTGAAGATTCTCACTCTTCTTTATCTACCCCCATTTACTTGCATTGCATCTATTGTTTCCCTAGTTAATTTGTTTACTCATTATCCAAGTATTTAGTCGAATGTAGGAAAGTGACATGCTGACATACTTGTTATGTATCAATTTGCAGGCTTGCCATCTTCCTTCCCCTAAAAATGCATCTTGTGATAATTATGCGAGATGTGTAAATCAGATCTTGCAAGGTTTAAATAAAATGCAGGAACTGTTCTCGTGACTTCTATATTACATTCACTGCATGCTTATTATTGTCGCTTCATGGTTTTTAGTAGACTTTAAATTGTTCTTCTATTTTATTTTTTTCATAAAAGTTGTGGCTGAGGATTCCGTTGGAGAAGAATGATGATACTATGGATGGGAACTTCGATCATTCTATGAGTATAACCTGATCGTATATGCATATTTTTGGCTCTATAAAAGGAACTACTTGGCTATTCATTGTCGTTTTTTCCCACCACTCATAAATATGGTCTTAGAGGATTCGAAAACTGTGATACGCAATACTCCACATACTTTCTTGTTTGAGGTCCTATATCCTGTCAGTGAACTCATGTATTAAACCTTAGAGTCATTTTATAGGAGATTCTGGATTATTTATGTCCTACATGCTAGAGTCATTGCTTGGTCATCTCATTCTAGCAAAAAGACTAATGTGCAGTTCCATGCTAACTCTTCAATGTTTTGGTTGTTTTTTGTAGGTACATCATCTACGGCTTTCATTGATCTAGTACCTGTCATACAATTTGTTACTCAGGTCCTGAATAAAGATGCACTTGCTCGACCCTGTGTGATGCTTATTGAGTCAAGGCGTATACAACTTACTTCTATTAGCAAACTTACCTTGTGCTCTACTGAACTGATTTGAACTTTTGAATTTTATATACGTCCATCTACCAAAAAAATCTTGGGACTGCAAATCAAAAAGGCCTTAGTGGTGTGAAGGTTGAAGTAAGTCATCGTAAAAATATGTGCAGGATGTACCATATATTTAGATTAACATCTCATTAAACTCGAGGGATCACATAAGCCCATTATTTATCATAGATAGTAGGTTAACTGTGTGATTTTTTTTTGTTTGTAAATAGTTGTTTACCACTTTTCTGATGATTTATTTCTTTGTTTTTTTTTCATAATTTCTATGTTGATAGAAGTGGTACAAGAAATCTGTTGTCCAATATTTTGACGAGACTTATGGGTTTTTAGTTCAGCACACACACTGGTTTTTTTTCTCTAGTGCTGAATGAATTTTGTTCTAGGTGCTAACTGAGTGATATTTTACAAAAGCTGATGCTCATTTGAGAAGATGATGGAAGTTTAAACAAGTCAGCTCAAGCTAAGGTGATCCAATTTCACTTGGAGTAGTTTTAGTCATTTTTCTTTGTTTTTGGAATGATTGTTACTGAATTCATTGGGTTTTAGTCTCTTCATCAGGTACTCAATTCCATATCTTTCATAACTATTCCATCTATTGAGACAATCAAGGAGCAGTTGTGATGCACCATATTCGCCTTTTTTTTTTGAATATTCCAACACTCGAGTAAAGCCCCTTTTCTTTTTTCCTTTATTTTGTGCCCTTTTGAATTACCATTTATTATTTTTAGTTGAATAAGTTCTTACTTTTTAAGCAACAACGAGCGAACTGTTAAAAAAAAAATTCATGTTTTTGTAGAGTTACAGATCTGTTAAAAAATTAGTATTTATCTTTGATTATGCTCTTGTTGGTGTATCCTCTGGCAATCGAATTTTGGGTTACAGTAAGTAATTGTTATTCTTCTTCTTCTTCTTCATTAAATTTCTTCATTTCTTTATATGATCAAACTTTTTTCTAGTTACCTCACGTATTCAAGGAGATGTCACAGAAAGGTGATGCGGCATAACTGAGATGGATTACCTCGGTGCTGAATTAGTTGATCTTAGTGATATGTTTATCCATACAATATTGGACAAGGCTGACAAGGTGTAAGTTTTATCTACCTCTTTTCAGGACTCAACTTAAATATTAGACAAATTAACATTAACTTTCATATTTTCGAACTGAGAAACTTGGTTTAGTGACCATTGTTAGTATTTATCTTTGAATCAACCAAATAATTATATGGTTTATTATAGTTCATCTGTTACATACTTTAACTTAAGGAATTCATACGATTCATATATTTATTACAAATAATTCATATATCTTGATGCATCATGGATTGTGGCGACCAACTATATATGGAAAATTGGGTCTTCTAGTTGATCTACAATGATATATGAAATAATATATATTCAGGTGCAGAAATCTGCCGGAAATACCATCGATTTTGTTTTTCCACCTGTAAATAGTTTTGCAACCTATATAAATGTTGCGCAAATTAGTCTAATACGTTGCCTAAATTAATGTAAACGTTGCACAAATTCAAGAATGAGTTTCTCAAATTGCAAAACAAAACGTTGCTAAACTTGTTGACCAACGTTTATATACGTTGCACAAATTAATTTGTGCAACGGATTTTGGAATTGAACAAAAATTTTCTACGCCATATTACCAACGGATATATGTGTCGGTTAAATTCATTTGCAACGCGAGTAAGCGTCCCAAATCGGCTGTTTTGGTTTAGTGGAAACAAGGTGCATTTGGACTTTGTATGAAAATCCCGCCAAGGTGAGGCATCACTGTTGCCTCTGCTTGCTTGAAAAAGTTGTTACCAAGGATCATCTCGAAGATATTGAGATACGTCACCATTACACTGATTTGGCCACGCCATTCTCCCACTTCAACATTTTTCACAACCATCCCCTTGATTGGCTTAGCTATATCATTCATTGTCTTCATGCAGTGACCTTCCTGATATACTTCCAAACCCAAGTACTGATAAGCACATAAATGCTATATTTTATACCCATATTTATATTAGCTAGTACTCGATATTTTGGCTAACATTACCATTTTAGTGCTTTTGCATAAAGTACGAGTGAATCCGATCATTGGGAGAATAAACGATAAAATGTGAAGCTAAATGGCGTTTGCCACAAAAGCTACCAATGCTACGCCTCAAGGCAGAAATGATAGATGGCATCACTTGTGGGAGCGCCGATTAATCTGTCGAACCCAAGAAGCAAAACATGTACCGAATGGGTTTGAGGAGCTGCCAAGTCTTTAAGTTGCCACATCATCCTTCCAAGTCACGGTCAAACTTATCAGAGAAGCGTACTCTGCGCATAACTTTTGTTATCTCCCCACACTAGTGGAAAATGGGCATTTTATTACCCACAGAAACGACCCACGTTGACTGTATTTGACCCTTTGACTAATCTAATCCGTAGTTGGTTTAAAAAATAAAGGGGAAAATTCGGATGCGCATAATATCCGTAGTAAAATAAAAAAGTTTTATGAGAATCTTACCCCACAGTGTATTACTCACACTATGACCGACAAATATCCTATTATCACTCCATTTATCACGATCAATATCATCTTATCCTAGATGAATGGCTAGATGTAAAACTGAGTACTTCGTTATTATCGAAGTTATATATATATCTCTTATTACTCTCTCTTCATCTTCACAATGCTTCGTCTCTCTCTTCAGAGAAAAAGAAAAACTCCATCTTTCAACTGCCCTTCCTATGAATCAGAAGTTAATTAAAACCCAAATTCATCTCAATCTTACTACCACAAACTTTCCCAATCTCTCAATTTCATTAGGGTTTGATTTAAAAACTTCTCAGGTACGGTTAGGGTCTATGATTTCAGTTTTTTTCTTCTAGTAACTTCATTTGTTTTTTTTTTGGTTGATTTTCTTCATGGGTTTTAAACCCTAAGTTGTTTATTGTTGAGTTGCAGGAATATTTTCAACGGCTTGAGTTGTAGGAAGATTTTCATCAGGAACAGTTAGGGTTTTCAAAAAAAATTAAAAAATCTTGTAAATTTTATTTGTTTTTAGGTTAATTTTATTGATGGGTTTTAACAATTATTTGTTTTTTGTTGAGTTGCAGAAAGATTTTTAAAAGTTTGAGTTGCAGGAAGATTTTCACCAAGTACAGTTAGGGTTTACAATTCAACAATTATTTCCCCTGTAATTTATTTATGTTTTGGTGATTTTCTTCATAGTTTTTAACAATTATTTGTTTAATGTTTGATTTCATTTAATTAGATTTTCAGCACCTTGAGTTGCAGGAAGATCTTCATCAGGTTTAACTTTTATCCGATTCGGTATGCTATTGATTTTGGGTGATTTTTGGTTTCTCAATTATGTTTGATTCAGAATGGTGTTATTATTGATTCCAGCATGATATAGAAATCTGAGTTGAAGGTTGTGTTATTGTATTTTAGATTAGATTGATGTAATAATGTATTTTTGTTGATTTGTTTTAGAATCTGAGTTGAAGGTTGGGTTGGAATCAAGAGATTAGTGTTCTGGAATTCCATTGTAAATTTTGCGTCAAGGGTGCTTGATAAAAAGACTGAAAGGAGAGGAAAAGGGGTAAGAATTCTTGTTGCCTTCTTCATGCATCTCAGTAGTGGTATGAGTGATATGGCTTGATGTGTATCGTTAAGCTATTATCTAGTTGTGACTATATTTTAGTTTGAAATTGATCGGACATCAATTTAATGAAGAACATCAAGATTCACATGTACCCATATTGTGGCTTCAATTTTTATAATAGTGACCACTATCATTACTTGCATATATGAGCTGTTCATTTCCCTTCTCGTCAATAACCGTTTCCATGTTTCTATTTATTTATTTTTAAGTTCATAATGTCTGTGAAATGAGAAAGTGGACATATGAGTTATCCATTTCCTTACAAATAAAGGTGAAGTCAATTAATTTGGGTACTGTACATCTACCTTATTTGGCTCTAAGCTTATCTTTGAATTAAATACGTAATTAGTCATTTTAGGAAAACTGCACACACAGCCATTTTTAGGCCTAACTCTGTGTAAATTGGTGATGTTTTAGACAATGATTTCTTCACAAGAAGTGTTTATCTCAGTGTTCTCTGTACCCCTGCAAAAGGTCCTGATAGTTGGACTTGTCGTTTGGAAGTTACAACATCGAACGGACGGTCAATCGCAACTGAAATTTCTGAAGGACAGCAGATGGTACGGTTTTGTCATGTGATTTTAGAGTATTTAGAGTCTAAACTAGCTCAGGGTGTCTCCTAAGAAGTTGTAGAGGGTTGTCAGAGTTTTCTAGAATGGTATTACACCCCTTAATTGCTTTTATACTTTAGAAATTACCGCGATGCCAACATGACACCTCCGTGCTGAAATTTCTGGGAGCTGGGATGCTGTCATGATTTTCTTTTGATTTCGCAAGCGACTATTTGATTTCCTTATTATTTTTGTTTATATTTTTATGTGATAGATGGCTTCATACTATATTGGAGGAGCCTTAACAATGAGTACCAGGGTACCTGAAATCGTCAAGAGAAAGGTAATGAGTGGATTGAAAGAAAGCATGTATTGTTCTACTGGTTGGTTGCCTTTTTTATTTGCTGTCTTTAGGGGAAAGCTTGCAAGAAAGCAGGTATTGCTTGCTCAAAGAATATGAACAAGAGAACCATAAAACTTGCAGAGACCTTAATGGTGTTCCCTTACCAGAGACCTCTTGAACTACATCGGTTGTCACTCTGCGCCCGAATGAGCTTGGTCAGGTATTTGTCCACGCTCCAGATAAATTAGACACTTGTTGTTTGTATACTTATTTAACATGCACGAGTCAATACAACTTAAGTGTTAACTGAATTTTTTTTGTTGTTGTTGTAAGTTTCCAACTTAAGTGTTAACTGAACCTTTTTTGTGTACCTTTTTTTGTTGTTGCAGGTGCACCATTATGAAGCGTTGGCTTAGTTCATCATTGAGAAGTTTATCGTTTTGCTGGTTTGCACTTTTTTTGCAAATTTTGAAGTTATTAGGACTTGTAGCACCTCTTGAAGTAACCTTGAACTTATTAGGACTTGTATTAGTATGAATTCAGTATTTGAATATTTTGGTGTATGATTTTTGAACGTAAGTGTCCAACTGAATTCAACTATGAATTTTTTTTTTCATGAGTACATTGAGTGATTAATGGAAATATAATTTTAATTATAAGTGCAATTTATATTATAACGTGAATTCAGTTTCAGTCAGAGCTCAGTCAGATTATTTCAGGCGTTCAACCAATTCTGTATTGGTATATTTTTTTTATATTAAATTTTAAATCTACCACCGATCCAAACGGTAGTTATCTCTTACCGTTATAGTCCGTAGCATAATAAAGTTATTCCGTGACCCTACTACTGGGTAACACAATTATAACACGCTTAATCAACGACCCTATCTGCTACTGTTAGAACGGGTAATTTTATCTGTATTTATGACCTGTCCTGACAGTCGCGAAATGCCCATTTTCCACTAGTGCCAAGAAGCTGCTGCCATTTACCGTGTGGCAGAGAGGCAAATTCATGATGAAGGATAGAGGTTAAAAGAGTTTTTTCGATTGGTTGCAGTTGGTAGTGATGGTGGCATCACAGGTAACTCGGACATGAAAGAAACCCAGGCTACGAATCAAGCTGTTAGTGTATTGCAAGTCTTCAGCCGATGGTTTGGTATTTTTGAAGTAGTGGTGCATCTCTGGTACTTTATAACAGCAACAATGGGTATTCTCCAATGGCGACGAGGTGTATGTATGTTAACTGAATTGGGGTTGCCGTGGAGTTCGAAAAATCAGCAAGAGAACATCAATTTTTCAGCTTACAAAACAGACACGAACTGCTGATTTTGCCGCTATTTTATGGTGTTGAACGGCCAAGACTTGGTAACTTTGATAGTTGGTGTATGTGAATGAATGTGAGATGTGTATGATTGTGGGACATGCAGGTCAAGAAAGCCATAAAGAGGGGTTTGAAATCAGTCTCGAACATGCCTTGAGACGCACAGATGATTGCCCAAGAAATGTTTGCAGATTTGCATGAAAGAAGGTGGAAGCAAACGAAGTTGAGAATGACGTGAGAAGAAGATGGAGAAGGTTTTGTTCGTGCATTGGCATGTCCATTTCTTTCGTGGAGTTGTTTTGGTTGAGCTAGTTGCAGCTGAGATTCATAATGGCAACAAACGGACAAATTTGGTGCTGTGATTTCCGAAAATTGGTTTGAAGTTCGGTCGTATGTGTAGCTCAGAGATGGAGAATGAATTTACAACAAGCAAATTAGTTGATGCGATCTGAGAATGGGTATGGTGTGCTTTGTATTCTTGAACTGACGGTGAAGAGAGTAAACAGATGAAGAGACTTAAACATACGTGTATGGAGGACCCTGCAACAGCATCATCAATGGAACTGGAGTCTGCTAAAGGGCATCAGTTCTTGAAGCATTAGGAATCAGATTATAATATTGCAGGTGCTCTAGTGTTTCATTGGTTCCTGTCTAAAATGGTCCCGACTAATTGGTGAAATATGGAGTGCGTTAGCAGCAAAGAAGGAAGATATCATTGGTTATCGTCGATGGTTGGAACTGCTGATGGCAGTGGTGGATTCTCTATATCAACAAATTCTTGTGGATGGTCTGGTGTTGTGCTGTCGATGAGGCAACAGAGTTGAAGTCGGTGGTTGCAGTTGGATGTAGCGGCTGTATGCAGTTGTTGAGATGGAGATTTGAAGGTGTTAGAATGCTTGAGATAAAATGGAACGAACAGAAGTTGGAGCTGTTGGCCGAGATTTAGCTGATCAGAATGGAGAACGGAACTGGGGTTTGCTGTAGTATGAAGTTGAGGTTAAGATGAGCTTTTGGTTCCAGGGACATTTAGAAAAGAAATGGACAGTGGCTGGATTTGGAAATTGATTGACCTGAATGGGCTGGGCCTTGGCAGATGATTGCTAGGTCTTGTGTTAGAATTTCATCAACACTTATATATAGAGATTTCTCTCGTAAAAAAAAAGAAAGGGGGAGGCGGCCACATAGCTGCAACGGGAGAATAGGGTTTGAAGCTTATTTCTCCATTTTGATTAGCTAGGATTGTTTTTAATTTTTTTTATGGCTTTTGAGAAAGCCATGGCTAGCTAGAACCATGTTAGGGTTTAGGTAGAAACCAATTTTATTGTGTAAACTCTATATTTATATGCTTAATAATGATTTGATTGATTAATAGTTTTTCTTCATATAGCTTGGTATTCAATCGATTATGTGATTTTCTAGATTATCTATGCTTTTGAATTGATATTTCGTGATTCGGTTAAATCCCTAGACGTGGTATGCAAGGATAGATAGGTAATGCTTTAGAATCACTACCCACGCAGCGAAGAAAACTATAGCGGATAAACAATATTTGATAACGCATGGAATATATATTTAATGTTTAGTAAAGTTTGCATGATTAATTGGTGGAAACCAAAAATCCTAATAACACATTCCAAATTTTGTTTATTGTTAGAATTTCACATTATTTCATTTTGTTCTGAGTTTCTAAATATCGTTAAAACTTCATGTTATCGATTATTTATTCTTGGTACCAATAAGTAGTGGTATTTAATACTCCTCGTGGAAACGACCTGTACTTGCCATTGTTCTACTAGTTAGACACTGTGCACTTTCAGTATTTTTATTGTGGGTTTTCCGAACCTACCAAGTACTCTGCCATCGACAAGCTCATCACATTATGCGAAGCACCTTTATCTTCCATGCCTCGGAGTCGATGATTGTGAATGCCAACTTTTATATAAACCAGGCCAGAGCCACTCAACCCATGTTGTGTTACTGCCTTTTGTGCTACTACCTTTCATAGTTAAACATGATTAACATCTTTTACTTCATTAGCTTCTTTTTTCTCTCCCCTTCCCTCAGTGACTATTGCGGATAATTTTTCTCTTTTAGGAAAATCAAGCTCAAGGTGAGGACCATTGCATATGAAACATACACCTGCTTTGTTTTTCACGGCCTGACTATCATCTTTTTGATAGTTCTCTTACAGAGCCTCAAAACTTTTATTACTACCATCATCATTATTCTTTAGGCCTTTTTATCCTTGCCCTTCCAATCAGCATCAGTTGAGGTATTACCTGACCTAAAATCAGCGAGGCTGTCCACAATTGCAATGGCCGAACGTAGGTCTTTGGCACCCTGCCTTCTTACTTCTGCCTGAGCCCATTGTTGCACACCAGAAGTGAAATTAAACAACTTATTTTCCTCAAACATGTTTAGAATATCTAGCATCAGAGACGAAAATTATTTCACGTATTCTCGTGGTGTACCGGTATGTCGTAGCTTATGCAAGTTCTCTCTGGCTAACCAAGCCGCATTGCTTGGTAAGAATTTACCCTTCAATTCTTCTTTCATGACATCCCATGTCACGATGCCTGGACGACTGGAAGTAAGGTCATCATCAGTTCTAGTTCTCCACCACAATTTCGCATCACCTTCCAGGTACATGCTAACAAGAGTAACCTTTTGTTCTTCCGGGGTTCTGGCGGCCTTGAAGCATTGGTCCTTGTCCCACCTGAAATTCTCCAATGCCTTTGCATATCTTGCGCCAGAAAATGCCTTAGGTTCTGGGGATTTAATCTTCTAAAGTCACTTCCACTACCATCCACAGTATATTGATCCGAATTAATCGTACTCATCATTCTCCTTAAGACGCCTAAGTCATCAATTAGCTCTTTCAAGGAATCTGTTAACCTAGTCTTAATAGCAGCGATTTGGCTTTCCAAATCAGCATGCTTCTTAGTTTCCTCTCGGTTTGACTCAAACATATCAGCAACATACTCATCAAGAGACTGAATGCGAGCCATAGACGTTGCATTAAAATTGGCATGGTTAGGATTGCGCACCTCATCACCAATCCTGTCTTCTAAATCCGCTACCGTATCAGTTAAGGCATCCAACGTACTATTCTTACGAGACATTATCTCTAGCAATTTCAGTAACTAAACTCGAGAGCAAAACAGAGGAAATCTTCCAAAAACAAAGCCAAAGCAGAGCAACCTGTGCTCTGATACACGAACTGTCACACCTGCAAATGTCTCTGATAATTTATTATGCCTTATAAGTTTGCACCTATGCAAATATCCAACTCTACCATGAGTATGCAACGAAAGACTTACTTAGATTTTCTCTTTACCAGAAATGTAGCGCATACTACAAAGGGGTTAGTACCATGATTATGCTTCACATAACTTAGGAAGTATTATCAAATTAACAGAATACCAAGACCAACATGTAAGCCAACACACTCTCTTTTATTAGCTTACGGGGAAGATACAAAACTCGTCCAACCAATGGACTTACAAGCTTATTCTCTAAGCCTAACATATAATTTACTCTCATTGAAATGTGGTTCCTCAACACTTGAACTATTGAACAACTCTCATCTGCAAGGGTTCTCTGGCTATTTATAATGCCAAGAACCAGGGCCAATCCGTATGCAACTGTCTTGCACGCCCTATGAACATCCATCTGTCCATAGGCAGTACCCTAACCACCACAGTTCACTTTTTAATTGCTAACATTAGTGATGGATTTCACAATGAAGCCACACTTGTCCCAAGCGGTTAGGATATGCCAAACTCGGTTATAAAGCCACTTTATAACTGTCTCAAACTAGCTCTTTCACTTTGGAATGCGCTTGATGCACGCACACTCGTAACTGACAACTTGAACTCAAATCGGAAAATCATTATGCGTCACTGAACTTTAGCCCGTTCCAATGTTCGATAATGATTGTGCTTTACTCAACTTTGGCCTCTGCCAAGTCTTCGGCAATGGTTGCGTTTCATTCACTTTCACATCTGCCATGTACCCGGAAATGGTTGTGCTTTATTCATCCCTACCATGCATTTAGCTTATTTGGATGCCGACACCCAAATATGACGCCAATTGAGTCTCGACTTGTTTAGTTAAACTTCATACTTCATATGCATCACTTGCATTCTTTTTGCCGAGCAATAATCACCAATGGCGCATTTGGAAACACCATTGTTGCATATGCATTGTCCAAGCCTTGGACAATACTTGGAACGATGCCAAAGTCATTCCATGACTTGCATTTCATCATTTACTCTTTCTTTGAGCTTGGCTAACTCTGAATAAGGATATGCAACACTATCGGGTCGTATTGCATTTGCTAAGTAGCCTTTCTTGTCTCAACAATGTTGGCGCTACATCGTCGGACTATGCAGCTCCATCTGTCAGGCTACAACTTTAGTATAGCGCAATGATTGTGCGCCACTATTTGGACCGGTCATACAAGTCCATGATAAACCACATATGTATCTTGATCTTATAGGTATCTACTGGAATTTGCGGGTAACCATGCACATTATACTCATTGCCTTAAAATAGAAGAAATATGGAAATATTTTTTGAAATTCCTTGGAGCTACAATGGGTCAAACCTGGAAGCTACGTACCCAATGGGTCAAACCTTCATATGCATTATGCAATCAGATGCAACCTGACCAAAATTTATTTCCTATAAAAATATGCATTGTGCACCCAGGTGTAACCAGACCAAAATTTATTTACTATAAGAATAGGCGTTATCCACCCAGGTGCAACCTGACCAAAACATTTTTCCTATAAGAATGAAAAAAATATACATTATGCACTCGGGTGCAACCAGAAAAAATCCTATTTCTTATCAGAACATACTTTATGCACTCAGGTGCATCTTGTGTACTTCGTGAATAAATCTAGGTTTATCCCACTAATCACGTGAAATATATTATGCACAACCAAAATCACTAGTTCACCATCTTGAGAAATAAACCCAGCACCATTGTCATCACATTCACCATTAAAACATCAGCCAAATAAAAGTTTCATAGAAGAAAAATAAAATCAACAACAACAAATTAAAAAATAAAAATAAAAATACATTATGCACTCGGGTGCATCTAGGCCGAAACCTATTTTTTTGTCAGAATATACGTTATGCACTCAGGTGCATCTTATGTATTGCGTGGGTAAATTTAGGTTTACCTTCAGTACATGATCTCTAACAATAAATCCACCACTGTTAAAAGTACGTTCACCATCAAAACATCCATAATAAACAAAGTATTACATTAAGCATTTTAAATTAACAAGTTACATTGACATGGGAGAAAAGAGAGAGGAATTGTAACTACAAGAAGTATCTCTACAGGTTTAGAGAGTCAGTTTAGACTGCATTCCGACTACTTACTTAATGCAGAGAAGAAGGATATGTCTTAGATAAACACATACCAAAAGAGGTTGTAACAAAAACTGCATAAACAACATTCACGGTGCAAAGGGCTCTAACTACAACACTTTCCATCTGTCCAATGGAGAGTGTACCCAACAACAGCTAGGCGACACAGTCCTAATAAACTGTTTAAACAACCAACAAATAACCCCGTCCACACAATACTAAGTAGAAGCTTACCCCATACAGTAGCAGCAACGGAGCCTACAAATTGAATTGCAGTAGAATAAGATGGGGGAGCAAGCTTGATAGATATCAGGATTGGTGTACATAACACAATAACAAAACAAGTATACCCAACACAATTATGTGCATCTTCATGGTCTTATCTATGCGGTGGATTTTTCACAAAAGTGTATCCTTATTCGCCGTTAAGCAAGTGTTTTTGCTCCTGTTGTGGAGTTCTTTTCGCCTCTTCGGAAAATATCGGCAAACAAAAAATTCATAAACGAATTCCAATTACCAAAAGCTATAATATCTCCAATCAGGGAAAAATCAAAGAAACCTACCAACTATCCTGACTAGGAAGCAACAAACTTTTGGTCATTTCACTACCATTTTTAACATGTGTATTAATCATAAGAAATCAAAATATATCATGATACATCATAAACTGTTCGTTTAAAAAACCATTTCTCTTATAAAGGAATGAGCTTTAGCATATTTCAGAATCTATGTAAATTCAAAGCATCATTTTAAGTAGATAAAAATCGCTTAAATCATGAACATCATTCAGTATAAATTCCCAATTGGTTCTGCTCTTGAACTTGGAAAATCAAGTTACGGATTACCCACTTTTGTCAAATTGTTAATTTTCACAAATTAGAATTTTGTTTGAATTGAAATCAAAAGTTCGTGAATTGAAATTGGAACTGATCTTATTTAGACTTAGAAAGAAGTCCCTTATTAACCTAACTAGCATCATAACAAGGATTTTCTTAAGAAATCATAACTTTACCTGGTTAGCTCGTCCTCCCTGCCTTTTAATCTTCTCAATCTCCATCTCTATACTTCAACCGGATTCAATGGACATGGCGGAAACACAAACAGAGAACGATAAGAGAACACACGCAGAGAACGACGATATAATGAGAAACGAGATAGAAATAGAAATAGATTTTCAGGGGTACATCGGTAACATAAGACTTGAGAAGATAGTTTTAGTTTGGGCAGAATGACCCGATAGGATATTAGGACCATAAAATTTGAATTTTTGGTTATTAGAAAAATGTCCACCTTTTACTCGTCTTTTACGCCCAAGAATTTGAATCTAAGGGTTAATTAATCAAAAAACTGATCTCCGAATAGCTTAGTGAATGGATTATTGGACATATGTCTCCTCAAAGAAGCATGATTCTTATAAAAAGAGATAGGAAGGCAACAAAATTAAGAACAAATAGCAACCTACACAAGTAACACAACCATATATACGAACTACATTGTCAATGGAGTTTATCATGTAATGAATACAGTTCAAAATAGCCTTCTTCTTCATTTCCAATCTAACATCCTTTTATTTACCTCACATCATACTCTCTTACAATATTCAGATTCAGTCTGTAGGAACAAGTAATTAAAACTATAAACTTTGAGCATTTCTACATTTTATTGTGCCATCTCAGAACAAGCCAAACGATTCAACAATCTTTTCTTCTCCTCAAGATACCACTAATGGAGAACTAATCTCTACCTACCTTCAAATACAGAAATACTTATTTGATTTTCTGAATTACTACTAGTACTGTCGACAATTGTTTTTTAATAAGAACTAGTACTCGTGTCATTACAGCTCCTTTCTACGAAAAAGACAGGTTTTTTAGGCTCAGGCAATACCACAATTTCACTTCCCAACATAAAAACAACAGATGACATACTCGTCCTGTCCTCAGGTAGTTGTTGAACACATAACAAACCGATCTGAATACATCTTAGTACTTCAGGAGATGCCGAAGCACTCGACTCCTCCACACATGGCTCCATTAGCTCCAAGATCTTGTTGCCGTCTCTCCATAACATCCATGCCTACAACATCCCATAATAGTTGTATGTAAAAGTTGAGGAACAGTTCGGTAGTTTCATGCGCACATAGATACCCAAAACTAGCTAGCTATTTTTTGTACTTACGTGCCCCAGAAGAGTATGGTGGTGGTCGCCATTGTAAAATCCTCGGTTCTTCTTTCCACTTATAATCTCCAACAGTAACACACCGAAGCTGAATACATCGGATTTAGTAGAAAAGTGCCCGTCTATTGCATATTCGGGAGACATGTAACCACTGCAATGAAGAAGGTTAGAAGACTAAAAAAAAGAAGAAAAAGAAAAAAAAGAATAATAAGGTTTTAGTGCTTACTAAGTTCCAACAACTCTTTCTGTGTTGGCTTCAATCTGGTCTCCTCTAAATAGTCTGGCCATTCCAAAGTCTGAAATTTTTGGGTTCATGTTGATGTCTAGTAGAATATTATTGGTTTTGAGATCCCTATGAATGATTCTTAATCTAGAATCTTCATGAAGATAAAGTAGTCCTCGTGCGATTCCCATAACAATATCCCGACGCTTTTCCCAACTCAATGATTTTTTTTTCTTTTGATCTGTACAATACTAGAATCCAGGTCAGTACAATTTCGAAATATGCCCAGCTGAAACATATAAACAAGTATAGAAGGCAAACCAAAAATGAAGTAGTCCAGGCTTTCATTAGGCATGTATTCATAGACCAGCATCCTTTCTTTTCCTTGAATGCAGCAACCTAAAAGCTTAACAAGATTCCGATGCTGAAGTTTTGCAATTAATATCACCTCGTTTCTGAATTCGCTAAGGCCTTGACCAGAATTCTTGGAGAGCTTCTTCACTGCAATTTCTTCACCATCCTCTAGCTTACCCTGCAGATTAACATAATATGAGAAGGACAGTGTCATCAAGAGCAGCAACGTATTTTCTAGCAAACCTCAGCATAAGTCGAGTACAAGTAGATTTACCTTGTAAACAGGACCGAAACCACCTTGTCCAATCTTATTTTTGTGGCAGAAGTTGTTTGTTGCGTTCTCTACCGTAAGCAAGTCAAATAAAGGCAACTCAAGGTCTTCCTTCTGCATTTCTTCTTTATCATCTGTTGCAAAATTAATTCGATGGGAGGAGGGTCAAAGAGCTAACGGAACAAGAAAACAGCTCTCATTGCATAGTTAAAGAGAACCAAGCATGCCTAAGCTACATATACTGAGACAAGTTCTTTTCCGCTTATGCGGGAAAAGAAGTCATGTTACCTTCTCGGTTTTTCCTTCTTTTCCAGATTATAGAACATACGATTACAGCAAAGACAAGAATTGATGAACCAACTGAGAGTAAAGTTGTTTTTCGCATTTTGTTGTTCTTCGTACTGGTTGTATACAAAGTTTCTCTCTTCCCTTCACCTTAAATACAAATAAAACCACAAAAGAAAAATGCAATATTCAAATTCAATATGGATGGAGCTTACTAGAGAAACTATATATTTGGTTAAAATGCATCCATTTACATAATGCTTGCTATTGTAATTTTTAAAACACAAAATTGGTTAAAAAAGACCAAAATCAACAATTTCTGGGTGAAAAAGACATTTAAATTTTGATACTGTTTAAATGGAGAAAAATGTAACAATATTTAGGATGTAAACAGTTTCATCCTGACTATTTTCAAATACTTTTTTCTTATTTTTAATTTACATCAGGATGTATCCAGTTTCATTCTAGATATTTTTAAAGTTTAAGTCAGGATGAATCCAGTTTCATCCTTGCTATTTTTTTGTGTCCATCTCACCCATACTAATTTTTACTCGTCCATTTAAACCATGTTTTAAAAATATTTGGACAAATGACTAATTTTCGGTTTTTTAAATTCATCTTTAGCATGAACGGAGTTTACTTGTTTATTTTTATGCTTAAAAAGGAAATTATTAGTGCAGCACGTAGGGAATTGCACGAAAACTGACGTAGGCGATGAAATCTTTTATAATTAATGAGGTACAAATTTCGTGGTGTGCCAAATGAAAACTGTGGAGTCTTAGAACTCAAACCATTCTTAAAAATTCCGTCATTTCCGGAAGGTGGTTGAACATTTATTGTCGGGGGAGACACTGTGGGAATTTGAGGAATTCCATCATTTGGATTGGCAATTCCAACCGAACCTGATAGATGAAGATAAATAAAGTTATATGCTAGCATCATAAGCAGTAGTCTAACAACCTTATAAAGAAATCAAATCGGCTTTGGGGAAATTAGACTCACAGTTAGACGCCTTCCAGGCCATCACCATTTTCTCCCTATCGAAAACAATATGGTGACCAGTCATAAAATTATCTGCATTAAGAGAGAAAACAACGAGGGCTTTAGCAAAGCATGAAGTTCAGTATGTTGCCCATCCAGAGCTCAAAGCATCCTCCCCACATGTCTACAAGTGTTGTAGGGCTCTAACTACAACACTTTCCATCTGTCCAATGGAGAGTGGACCCAACAACAGCTAGGAGACACAGTCCTAATAAACTGTTTAAACAACCAACAAATAACCCCGTCCACACAATACTAAGTAGAAGCTTACCCCATACAGTAGCAGCAACGGATCCTACAAATTGAATTGCAGTAGAATAAGATGGGGGAGCAAGCTTGATAGATATCAGGATTGGTGTACATAACACAATAACAAAACAAGTATACCCAACACAATTATGTGCATCTTCATGGTCTTATCTATGCGGTGGATTTTTCACAAAAGTGTATCCTTATTCTCCGTTAAGCAAGTGTTTTTGCTCCTGTTGTGGAGTTCTTTTCGCCTCTTCGGAAAATATCGGCAAAAAAAATATTCATAAACGAATTCCAATTACCAAAAGCTATAATATCTCCAATCAGGGAAAAATCAAAGAAACCTACCAACTATCCTGACTAGGAAGCAACAAACTTTTGGTCATTTCACTACCATTTTTAACATGTGTATTAATCATAAGAAATCAAAATATATCATGATACATCATAAACTGTTCGTTTACAAAACCATTTCTCTTATAAAGGAATGAGCTTTAGCATATTTCAGAATCTATGTAAATTCAAAGCATCATTTTAAGTAGATAAAAATCGCTTAAATCATGAACATCATTCAGTATAAATTCCCAATTGGTTCTGCTCTTGAACTTGGAAAATCAAGTTACGGATTACCCACTTTTGTCAAATTGTTAATTTTCACAAATTAGAATTTTGTTTGAATTGAAATCAAAAGTTCGTGAATTGAAATTGGAACTGATCTTATTTAGACTTAGAAAGAAGTCCCTTATTAACCTAACTAGCATCATAACAAGGATTTTCTTAAGAAATCATAACTTTACCTGGTTAGCTCGTCCTCCCTGCCTTTTAATCTTCTCAATCTCCATCTCTATACTTCAACCGGATTCAATGGACATGGCGGAAACACAAACAGAGAACGATAAGAGAACACACGCAGAGAACGACGATATAATGAGAAACGAGATAGAAATAGAAATAGATTTTCAGGGGTACATCGGTAACATAAGACTTGAGAAGATAGTTTTAGTTTGGGCAGAATGACCCGATAGGATATTAGGACCATAAAATTTGAATTTTTGGTTATTAGAAAAATGTCCACCTTTTACTCGTCTTTTACGCCCAAGAATTTGAATCTAAGGGTTAATTAACACTACACCAAATCCTGGATTTTGTCACAGGCTATTTCTGTTACTAAAAAAATTTGTAACACATATACGCCGTTAGAGAAACGCTGTGATATTAATTGTTATCTTTTTTTGTAACAGTTTTCACCGTGACAAACATTGGTTACAGTCACATTTATAAACTGTTACATTATTTAATAGTAACAGTTAACCTAATTTTAGAATAGCGACACGTGGCTCATTTGTCACAGAAATTATAACAGATTTAATTGTTATTCTCTCTTTGCAACAATTCTGTGATGACACGTGTCTTACACCGCCACGTAGGCAACCATAATGTTTTGCCACGTGTCACTTTTTCATCCGATTACAATAACACATATAAGTGTTGCATATTTTTTGCAACAAATTCGATATGGACACCTGTCATCTTTTTTGTCACTATTATTGTAACGTTTAAATAGTTACTTTCATTTGTAACAGCTTTAGGATGATGACACGTGTTGTTTTTCTTCACAATTTTTGTCACAGTTAAATCTGTGACAATTCTTTCAATTACAATTAAAAAATTTGGATAGTCCAGGTCATTCTCATGGACCTGGCCTTCCAGTTTACAGGCATGCACAATTAAACCACAGGCCTACAATACCTGCAATCTTGTATTTTTCAATCTGTCAAAAATTCTCAATTTGCCGACTACAAACTATATCGGCAATTTACAATTCATACATTTACAAAAAAATCATTCTATTCATTATGTATGAAAAATTCCAGGTTATAAAGTGGTGGAATCCTTGATAAAAAATCTAATAAACAAGTAAAACCAGTAAATGAACTTATTCAAATCATGTCTTGAAGCATTCTCGCGCAAGATAGTCAATCTCAATCAGACCATCAATAATTTGCAAGAATGGGTCCTCAGGAAGATGGACTTCAGGAATTTTTTGGGTGAGACCTGAAAAGAACAATAACAGATTCACAAGATATAACTCAAGGAAAAAAGAATCCATTGGAAAACTTGTAAATGCTCAATCAAATGACCAAGGAGATGAAATGTAAAAGTATTATCGAAAGAAAATGCACATTTTTCTAATAAAGCCTAAGCTATACATTTACATATAAATGCAATATCACCAAAACTAGCTTCAACATGAACTTATCCACAATCAACCAATAAACTTCCATGAGTAAGACTACCTGACATCTTTGAACTCTGCCAAAAAAGCTCATCAAAAGAATGATAGCTTCTCATTCGCTACTAATAACCTTGCCATGGATATCTGCCACTATCCTAGATCTCTTCTCCTACACAAAAAAGTAAACAATGAAATGAAAATCTTTGCAAATAACATGATATATTATCAACCAAAACTTTGTGTTAAACAAGGATGAACATGGGGTTCATAATCACCTTTATTCTTGGGTGATTGTCATAATCCATGTCCATCGTGTGCGATCATCAGTTTGTATCCCTATTTTAGCGGCAATTCCACTACTGATTCTGGGGTGGCAACAACCTTGACAACTGCAAAAAATGAAAACACAGGAAATGATTGCTTCAACAGAAAAACAAAAAAGGAAAAAAAAATCAAAAGTTACAAAAATACTGAACCAATCAACTCGACAAATGACAAAGTGAAGAAAAAAAACAGAATTACTTGTACTACATATACATAACATTTTCATTTGACGAGAACAAGTAACTATAAGAACGCTGTAAAAGGAATATTAACATGAAATTATAATGTAGGCCAACCAACATGGAATTAAAGATCCCTTCAATAGATATTATCATCATTAGACAGTAGAATAATGGTAATGAAAGATTATCTATATAATCTGAACCTACCTACAAACACTCGAAACACCTCTCTAGCATTACACAAATCACATAGCACGGATAGAACTATCTGGAGTGAGGAAGTATACCTTGACATGAGCTCAACAATCCATACTCTTGAGATTTCATTCTACTCTTCATGATTCCTACAAACAATGGTAGGAAAGATTAGTTCAGATATCAATATTTACAAAACCCACAAGATATACAAGAAAATAAAAGGAAAAAAAAATCAAACCGTACTTCTCAGATCTTCCAGCAGGCTCAACTCTACTACCAAATGTATCTTGAACCTGTGATGTGCACTACAAACCAAAACAAGAGATTAGCAAAGTTTTACTGATTGCATACACATCTTACAATCTAAGGCACCAAGGAACTGAGTTTCCAAAATAATCAATTCATCAGCCATTTACTTACTTTCATATCCAATAGTCATCGTCATCTCGTACACCATTCAGTTGAAGAATTCACAAGGATGACTACATCGATATTTATTGAATTATAGAGACATGGTATGATTCCACAAAGCAATAAAACAATCAATGTAGGATAGCCAAGCTTACATCCCCACTTCTCATATCGTCATCGTTCACCTCAATACTTTCATTAATCACTTATCAGACTCCTCGCCACTATCTGTCATACGTTCCTGTGAAACCAAGGAAAACTAAACATTATCAACAAATTATCTTAATTTGTCTAAGGCAGACGTGCAGTAGTACAAGACAAAATAAAAACAAGAAATGTTATTTAACTACAGTGATTGCACAACCTGCACCTCTTCTTAGAGTTCTTCATTTCCTTGGCAGCATTGTAGATAGGCACAGGTTATTAACCTATTCAGTCCATTACACAAAATCTACATCAATAAATACAGTCAAGGAAAACTTAACTAGCTTGATCTTATATATATAAAACTAAAGAGATGAGGGAAACACAAATTAGTACCCTGCAATCATGTCCACAGAAACCATGTTCAGGTGAGAGACTGAGGAGTTGTTGGGATGTATAACAACAAAAACAAGCCTTGGTTTATCACCAACAACAAACTCAAACTCTCATTCAAATAAATTTTTCTCCATCTAAAACTATGCTGAGAATTGTGAAAATCTAAACCAAAGGATTTTAGAGATTCTTGTATTGGAAATGGATCATCCAATAGGCACTTAAGCAAGCCATATGGGCAGACATCAAATCCAAAATTAAAAGTTTTTTAAAAACCACTAAAATAACACTGAATTAAAGTTGAGGTCTTCTTTCAAGCAAATAAGAACCCCAATCTCAAAAATAACTTAAACCAAACCCAAATTCAACTAAATCAGGTAATATTAAAGCAAAATCTCGAAAAAACAATACAAAAGAAGAATTCGGAACAGATTCTTGAACAGAATCAGCACTGACAAATTCATCATTCAATGATTCATTAATTCCGAGAGCAAGTTTACGTATTCCTGCAGAAGAAACCAAAAAAAAAAATACTTAATCAAATCAAATCAATGAGCCAAATCAAACTAGGGAGAGTTAAAAAGTGAAAAAATTTAATGATTTCAGAAAACATCCACCTTGAATCAACATGGACTGAGGTGAACTCATTTCTTCTCGCTCAGATTTAGGGTTTCCCTCTCCTTTTACTTCTTCAAGCAACCTGACATTAGAAAACAGAAAACATGATTAGAAATGTAACCTTAACCAATAATATAACTAATTAGAGATTTAGATGCCATATTTAAAGATCTGGAAGTGAAGAAACTTATCTCTTCTTCTTCTTCGAGTGACATAATTAGGGCTTCTTCAAAAAAATATGACTTAGGGTTTTGTTTATAGTAGATTTAAAACACAAACCTCTTCTATTTCTTGTTTTTTTCTTTTTGGAGATTTCTAGTGAAAAATATTAGGGTACCGATTAAGGTTATGATTGATTTCAGATTTTGACAGAAAAAAAAAAGGTTTGGTTTCGGAAAAAATTACCAGAGGAAAGTTTGAGGGAGAGGAGATGGAGGCGGAGAAGAAGAGGGAATGAATTAGATTAGGTTTTGATAACTTTCTCTCTCTTGTATAGGTTATATAGGACCCTTTGGTTAAAGCGCATCAGAGCTGGATGACTAGTACATACAACACTAATTTGATTGGTTTCTAGAGATTAAATGGGTAATCTTTAACCACGTGTCCAAAACAAAGGTTTTGAACGGTTGTCCTTGTTTTCAAAATTATGTGCTATTTTATAACTTAGAGAACCCTGTGACAACGTTACGCAAGTGTCCATAAGGCTTAGTTTGGTATTGCTGCAGCTTTTGTATAAGCACTTTTTTGTTGTGCGATGTTGTGTTGTACTGTGAGAAAAAAAAACAGTTAGACGTTTGGTAAAAAAATAATTAAAGTTAAACCTGATTAAAAAAACTATCAAAGTATGTTTGGTAAAATATCAAATTCAACTATTGTTGTTGTAGCAAATGACAAAAACAGACATATCTCTGAAAATAATTTTACTTAATTTTATTAGGCTTAAAAATAATTAACTTTTTTATTATTAAATACTAGGTATCAGGGGCCTTACAAATGGCTCAACCTCGTGATCATTGTCATGCGTCATGAAGTTTTCGGGCATATAACTCGTGGTTTTTAACCTGATATGTTCCTTGAAAGTGTCTTTAAAAATCACTAATATGCGTATGTTAATATACAGATATCACCATTGATTGTTTATTACTATAGTTAGACCTGAGTTTCTCTTTTGGATGAACCGGAGAAGAAATATATCAGAATTGAACATCATGGGTTCACAGATTACTAGAGTTGGACCTTAGTTTCTCTTTTGGATGAACTTGAGACGAAATATGTCAGAATTGAACATCACGGGTTCAAAGATTACTAGAGTTGGACCTTAGTTTCTCTTTTGGATGAACCGGAGAAGAAATATATCAGAATTGAACATCAGGGGTTCACAGATTACTAGAGATGGACCTTAGTTTCTCTTTTGGATGAACTGGAGACGAAATATATCAGAATTGAACATCACGGGTTCAAAGATTACTAGAGTTGGACCATAGTTTCTGTTTTGAATGAACCGGAGAAGAAATATATCAGAATTGAACATCACGGGTTCAAAGATTACCATAGTTGGACCTTAGTTTCTCTTTTGGATGAACTAGAGACGAAATATATCAGAATTGAACATCACGGGTTCAAAGATTACTATAGTTGGACCTTAGTTTCTCTTTTGGATGAACCGGAGAAGAAATATATCAGAATTGAACATCACGGGTTCACAGATTACTGGAGTTGGACCTTAGTTTCTCTTTTGGATGAACTGGGGACGAAATATGTTAGAATTGAACATCACGGGTTCAAAGATTACTAGAGTTGGACCTTAGTTTCTGTTTTGAATGAACCGGAGAAGAAATATATCAGAATTGAACATCACGGGTTCAAAGATTACTAGAGTTGGACCTTAGTTTCTGTTTTGGATGAATCGGAGAAGAAATATATCAGAATTGAACATCACGGGTTCAAAGATTACTAGAGTTGGACCTTAGTTTCTGTTTTGAATGAACCGGAGAAGAAATATATCAGAATTGAACATCACGGGTTCAAAGATTACCATAGTTGGACCTTAGTTTCTCTTTTGGATGAACAAGAGACGAAATATATCAGAATTGAACATCACGGGTTCAAAGATTACCATAGTTGGACCTTAGTTTCTCTTTTGGATGAACTAGAGACGAAAATGACCATATTATGCAATAAATATCATAGAGACTGTGAAAATGACCATACTACCCTTATTGGAAAAAAGTAAAGTAATTCTTACGGACTGTGAAAAAGACCATATTACCCTTATTGAAAAAAAGTCCAATAAATATTATAAAAACAATGAAAATGACCATACTACCCTTATCGAAAATAAGTAAAGGAAATGTTACAGACTGTGAAAATGACCATATTGCCCTTATTAGAAAAAAGTGCGGTCAATATTATGGAGACTGTGAAAATGACCCTACCACCCTTATCGGAAATAAGTAAAGTAATTCTTACGGACTATGAAAATGACCATATTACCCTTATTAAAAAAAGTCCAATAAATATTATGGAGACTATAAAAATGACCATACTACCCTTATCAGAAATTAGTAAAGGAAATATTACAGACTGTGAAAATGACCATATTACCCTTATAGGAAAAAAGTGCAATAAATATTATGGAGACAATGAAAATGACCATACTACCCTTATCAAAAATAAGTAAAGGAAATGTTACTGACTGTGAAAATGACCATATTACCCTTATTGGAAAAAAGTGCGGTCAATATTATGGAGACTGTGAAAATGACCATACTACCCTTATCAGAAATAAGTAAAGTAAAAGTTACACACTGTGAAAATGACCATATTACCCTTATTGAAAAATGTGCAATAAATATTATGGAGACGGTGAAAATGACCATACTACCCTTATCGGAAATAACTAAGTAAATGTTACAGACTGTGAAAATGACCATATTGCCCTTATTGGAAAAAAGTAAAATAAATATTATGGAGACTGTGAAAATGACCATACTACCCTTATCGAAAATAAGTAAAGAAAATACTTTGAAAATGACCATATTACCTTTATTTGAAAAAAGTTCAATAAATATTATGGAGACTGTGAAAATGACCAAACTACCCTTATCGAAAATAAGTAAAGAAAATACTTTGAAAATGACCATATTACCCTTATTGAAGAAAAAAAGTGCAATAAATATTATGGAGAATGTGAAAACGACCATATTACCCTTATCGGAAATAAGTAAAGTAATTCTTACGGACTGTGAAAATGACCATATTGCCCTTATTAGAAAAAAGTGCAATAAATTTTATGGAGACTATGAAAATGACCATACTATCCTTATCGAAAATAAGTAAAGTAAATACTTTGAAAATGACCATATTACCTTTATTGGAAAAAAGTGTAATAAATATTATGGAGACTATGAAAATGACCATACTACCCTTATTAGAAAAAAGTGCAATAAATATTATGGAGACTGTAAAAATGACCATACTACCCTTATCAGAAATTAGTAAAGGAAATATTACAGACTGTGAAAATGACCATATTACCCTTATAGGAAAAAAGTGCAATAAATATTATGGAGACAATGAAAATGACCATACTACCCTTATCAAAAATAAGTAAAGGAAATGTTACTGACTGTGAAAATGACCATATTACCCTTATTGGAAAAAAGTGCGGTCAATATTATGGAGACTGTGAAAATGGCCATACTACCCTTATCAGAAATAAGTAAAGTAAAAGTTACACACTGTGAAAATGACCATATTACCCTTATTGAAAAATGTGCAATAAATATTATGGAGACGGTGAAAATGACCATACTACCCTTATCGGAAATAACTAAGTAAATGTTACAGACTGTGAAAATGACCATATTGCCCTTATTGGAAAAAAAGTAAAATAAATATTATGGAGACTGTGAAAATGACCATACTACCCTTATCGAAAATAAGTAAAGAAAATACTTTGAAAATGACCATATTACCTTTATTTGAAAAAAGTTCAATAAATATTATGGAGACTGTGAAAATGACCATACTACCCTTATCGAAAATAAGTAAAGAAAATACTTTGAAAATGACCATATTACCCTTATTGAAGAAAAAAAGTGCAATAAATATTATGGAGAATGTGAAAACGACCATATTACCCTTATCGGAAATAAGTAAAGTAATTCTTACAGACTGTGAAAATGACCATATTGCCCTTATTAGAAAAAAAGTGCAATAAATTTTATGGAGACTATGAAAATGACCATACTATCCTTATCGAAAATAAGTAAAGTAAATACTTTGAAAATGACCATATTACCTTTATTGGAAAAAAGTGTAATAAATATTATGGAGACTATGAAAATGACCATACTACCCTTATTAGAAAAAAGTGCAATAAATATTATGGAGACTGTGAAAATGACCATATTACCCTTATTGGAAAAAGTGCAATAAATATTATGGAGACTGTGAAAATGACCATATTACCCTTATCAGAAATAATTAATTAAATGTTACAAACTGTGAAAATGACCATATTGCCCTTATAAAATCAAAAAGTGCAATAAATATTATAGAGACTGTGAAAATGACCATACTACCGTTATCGGAAAAAAGTGCAGTAAATATTATAGAAACTGTGAAAATGACCATATTACCCTTATCAGAAATAATTAAGTAAATGTTACAGAATGTGAAAATGACCATATTGCCCTTATTGGGAAAAAGTGCAATAAATATTATGGAGACTGTGAAAATGACCCTACTACCCTTATCGGAAATAAGTAAGTAAATGTTACAGACTGTGAAAATGACCATATTGCCCTTATTGGAAAAAAGTGCAATAAATATTATGGGGACTGTGAAAATGACCATACTACCCTTATCGAAAATAATTAAGTAAATTTTACAGACTATCAAAATGACCATATTGCCCTTATTGGAAAAAAGTGCAATAAATATTATGGAGACTATGAAAATGACCGTACTACCTTTATCGGAAATAAGTAAAGTAATTCTTACAAACTTAAAAATGACCATATTACCCTTATTAGAAAAAGTGCAATAAATATGATGGACCCTGTGAAAATGACCATACTACCAATATTGGAAATAAGAAAAATAATTCTTACAGACTGTGAAAATGACCATATTATCCTTATTGAAAAAAAGTGCAATAAATATTATGGAGACTGTGAAAATGACCATACTACCCTTATCGGAAATAAGTAAAGTCTTACGGATTGTGAAAATGACCATGTTACCCTTATTGGAAAAAAGTGCAATAAGTATTATGGAGACTGTGAAAATGACCATACTACCCTTATCGGAAATAAGTACAGTAATTCTTACAGGCTGTAAAATGACCATATTACCCTTATTGGAAAAAAGTGCAATAAATATTATTGAGACTATGAAAATGACCATAATACCCTTATCGGGAATATGTAAAGTAAATATTACAGACTGTAAAAATCACCATATTTTTATGGAAATAAGTGGCATAAATATTTATGCCACTTATTTCCAGTGAGGGTCATGGTAATTTTTATGGCACTTATTTCCAGTCATGGTAATATGGTCATTTTTACAGTCTGTAATATTACTTTACTTATTTTTGATAAGGGTAGTATGGTCATTTTCACAGTCTCCATATATTTATTGCACTTTTTTTCCAATAAGGGCAATATGGTCATTTTCACAATCTATAACATTTACTTAATTATTTCCGATAAGGGTAGTATGGTCATTTTCACAGTCTCCATAATATTTATTACTCTTTTTTCCAATAAGGGTAGTATGGTCATTTTCATAGTCTCCATAATATTTAGTGCACTTTTTCCAATAAGGGTAATATGGTCATTTTCACGGTATGTAACATTTACTTAATTATTTCCGACAAGGGTAATATGGTCATTTTCACAGTCTCCATAATATTTATTGCACTTTTTTCTAATAAGGGTAGTATGGTCATTTTTACAGTCTGTAAGAATTACTTTACTTATTTCTGATAAGAGTAGTATGGTCATTTTCATAGTCTCCATAATATTTAGTGCACTTTTTCCAATAAGGGTAATATGGTCATTTTCACGGTATATAACATTTACTTAATTATTTCCGACAAGGGTAGTATGGTCATTTTCACAGTCTCCTTAATATTTATTGCACTTTTTTCTAATAAGGGTAGTATGGTCATTTTTACAGTCTGTAAGAATTACTTTACTTATTTCTGATAAGAGTAGTATGGTCATTTTCATAGTCTCCATAATATTTAGTGCACTTTTTCCAATAAGGGTAATATGGTCATTTCACAATCTCCATAATATTTATTGCACTTTTTTTAAATAAGGGTAATATGGTCATTTTCACAATAATAAAATTTACTTTACTTATTTTCGATAAGGGTGATATGGTCATTTTCACAGTCTACATTATATTTATTGCACTTTTTTCCAATAAGGGTAATATGGTCATTTTCACAATCTGTAAGAATTACTTTACTTATTTATTATAAGGGTAGTATGGTCATTTTCACAGTCTCTATAATATCTATTGCACTTTTGTCCAATAAGGGTAATATGGTCATTTTGAATATTCTGTAATATTTACTATATTGATTTTTAATAAAGGTAGTTTGGTCATTTTCACAGTCTCCATAATATTTATTGCACTGATTTCGAATAAGGGTAATATGGTCATTTTCACATTCTGTAATATTTACTTTATTTATTTTCAATAAGGGTAGTTTGGTCAATTGCCAGACTCGATAATATTTATTGCACGTATTTCCAATAAGGGTAATAAGATCATTTCCCCAGTCTGTAATATTTATTTTACTTATTTTCGATAAGGGTACTCTTGTCATTTTTATAGTCTCCATAATATTTATTGCACTTTTTCCAATAAGGGTAATATGGTCATTTTCATAGTCTATACGAATTACTTTAATTATTTTCAATAAGGGTAGTTTGGTCATTTTTACAGTCTCCATAATATTTATTGCGATTATTTCCAATAAGGGTAATATGGTCATTTTCACAGTCTGTAATATTTATTTTCAATAAGGGTAGTTTGGTCATTTTCACTGTTTGTACGAATTACTTTACCTATTTTCGATAAGGGTAGTCTGGTCATTTTCACAGTCTCCATAATATTTATGGCATTTATTTCCAATAAGGGTAATATTGTCATTTTCACAGTATGTAATATTTATTTTATTTATTTTCAATAAAGGTTGTTTGGTCATTTTCACAGTCTCCCTAATATTTATTCTATTTATATTTCCAATAAGGGTAATATGGTCATTTTCACAATCTGTAATATTTACTTTAATTATTTTCGATAAGGGTAGTCTGGTCATTTTCACAGTCTCCCTAATATTTATTCCATTTATATTTCCAATAAGGGTAATATGGTCATTTTCACAGTATGTAGTATTTACTTTACTTATTTTCAATAAGGGCAATCTGGTCATTTTCATTGTCTCCATAATATTTATTCCACTAAATTCCAACAAGGGTAATATGGTCATTTTCACAGTCTGTAATATTTAATCTACTTATTTTCGATAAGGGTAGTTTGGTCATTTTCTCAATATCCATAATATTTATTGTACTTATTTCTAATATGGGTAATATGGTCATTTTTCCAGTCTGTAATATTACTTTACTTATTTTCAATAAGGGCAATCTGGTCATTTTCATAGTCTCCATAATATTTATTGCACTTATTTCCAGTAAGGGTAATATGGTCTTTTTCAAAGTGTGTAATATTTACTTTACTTATTTTCGATAACGGTAGTCTGGTCATTTTCACAGTCTCCATAAAAATTATTGCAGTTATTTCCAATAAGGGTAATATGGTCATTTTCACAATCGGTAATTTTTACTTTATTGTTTCAATAAGGGTATTCTGGTCATTTTCACAGTCTCTATAATATTTATTGCATTTATTTCGAGTAAGGGTAATATGGTCATTTTCACGTTCTTCTGAATTTTTATTGCACTTATTCCGAGTAAGGGTAATATGGTCATTTCCACGTTCTTCGAAAGAAGCAGAAATTTTTGTTGTGGTTTTGTCGAGAAAATCGAAAGAAAAGGTTGGTATTTGTCCAAGTCAAATGTCATACAAAGTCATGACTTGTTGACTTGGTCTTGATCCTTAGATCCTTTTTCTAAGGGCTAGCGGCACAGCTTGTCGCTCGCTTGCCTAGTATGTAATTTTTAACTTTGTAAAATGTATATTATCAAAATAAAATAAATTTTGATATTTAGAAATTAAATAAAATTGTTATTTTGTATAATTGTTGCGAAAGTAGTGACAACCAAAATTTTAAGAGTGATTAATTTGGGGTTGTTTTTGATGTGGTGGAATTTTTGGGTGGAAATATCATTTTAGATTATAATTGTTGTTGTTCAAATAATTATCAACAAATATTTGTGTGACTAATAAAAGTCCTAATTATTATCACGAATACAAAATTTAATTACAGTTATAACTGTTGCAGGACTTATCACAGGTATATTTGTTACTGAAAAATAAACTGTGACAGGTTACACTGTGAGAAAATCCTGGTTTTGGTGTAGTGTAATCAAAAAACTGATCTCCGAATAGCTTAGTGAATGGATTATTGGACATATGTCTCCTCAAAGAAGCATGATTCTTAAGGTCTTCCTTCTGCATTTCTTCTTTATCATCTGTTGCAAAATTAATTCGATGGGAGGAGGGTCAAAGAGCTAACGGAACAAGAAAACAGCTCTCATTGCATAGTTAAAGAGAACCAAGCATGCCTAAGCTACATATACTGAGACAAGTTCTTTTCCGCTTATGCGGGAAAAGAAGTCATGTTACCTTCTCGGTTTTTCCTTCTTTTCCAGATTATAGAACATACGATTACAGCAAAGACAAGAATTGATGAACCAACTGAGAGTAAAGTTGTTTTTCGCATTTTGTTGTTCTTCGTACTGGTTGTATACAAAGTTTCTCTCTTCCCTTCACCTTAAATACAAATAAAACCACAAAAGAAAAATGCAATATTCAAATTCAATATGGATGGAGCTTACTAGAGAAACTATATATTTGGTTAAAATGCATCCATTTACATAATGCTTGCTATTGTAATTTTTAAAACACAAAATTGGTTAAAAAAGACCAAAATCAACAATTTCTGGGTGAAAAAGACATTTAAATTTTGATACTGTTTAAATGGAGAAAAATGTAACAATATTTAGGATGTAAACAGTTTCATCCTGACTATTTTCAAATACTTTTTTCTTATTTTTAATTTACATCAGGATGTATCCAGTTTCATTCTAGATATTTTTAAAGTTTAAGTCAGGATGAATCCAGTTTCATCCTTGCTATTTTTTTGTGTCCATCTCACCCATACTAATTTTTACTCGTCCATTTAAACCATGTTTTAAAAATATTTGGACAAATGACTAATTTTCGGTTTTTTAAATTCATCTTTAGCATGAACGGAGTTTACTTGTTTATTTTTATGCTTAAAAAGGAAATTATTAGTGCAGCACGTAGGGAATTGCACGAAAACTGACGTAGGCGATGAAATCTTTTATAATTAATGAGGTACAAATTTCGTGGTGTGCCAAATGAAAACTGTGGAGTCTTAGAACTCAAACCATTCTTAAAAATTCCGTCATTTCCGGAAGGTGGTTGAACATTTATTGTCGGGGGAGACACTGTGGGAATTTGAGGAATTCCATCATTTGGATTGGCAATTCCAACCGAACCTGATAGATGAAGATAAATAAAGTTATATGCTAGCATCATAAGCAGTAGTCTAACAACCTTATAAAGAAATCAAATCGGCTTTTGGGGAAATTAGACTCACAGTTAGACGCCTTCCAGGCCAGCACCATTTTCTCCCTATTGAAAACAATATGGTGACCAGTCATAAAATTATCTGCATTAAGAGAGAAAACAACGAGGGCTTTAGCAAAGCATGAAGTTCAGTATGTTGCCCATCCAGAGCTCAAAGCATCCTCCCCACATGTCTACAAGATTGACTTTCCACTAGCAACTTGGTAAATGTATTTGGCCTCTCCTCCAAGTTGCTGTTCTTGGGAGAAATGGTCCAGAATTCCTTCATTTCTTGTATGAGTTCGCTAGTTGTCTCAAAACCTTGTAAAGAAATAGATACTTACTGCCAATGAAATTCCCTCCTGAAGACCTGATAACACACAGGCAATATGTACGCGTCTGCACATTAAGAGATGACTCATTAAGTGTTTGGTATAAATTCAAAAGGTTTTCAAATATAACGTGAACTTGTAATCGTACCCCCTTGGTGGATATCGGAACCATTGGGTAATAAACATTGAACTGGCTCCCACCCATCATGATGAAAGTCACATTTGGTATGTCCGTGCTGCACAAATGAGTGTAGAAATCTGAGTTAAAAATGGATACCAGTTCATGGAGAATATGTAAATGGAATAACAATATAGAAAAGAACGTAACACTTTGTTAGTGTGTGAGAACTAACCTGATAACACTAACATCGTAACAGTATTCAAAATTGATCGTGGGATCAGCAGAATGCCGTTTATCTATATGCGAGTCGAACTGCAAAAAAGAATAATTCAATTTATGTTTTATAAGTTCAGAGAAGAATAGAAGTCGTTACTTGGAATACTTACACTGTCACATAGAGCCGTGTATGCTGGATCGGTTAAGTATGTATATTCGGCACCAGAGTAAAATATTGCAGTAACATCCAGCTCGTCACTTAGACTTCCACCCACACTCAACTGAGTTACAGTAATGTTATACCGTGGGCTGTATAGAATGAAAGATTAACCAATATGCAAAGTAACGAACTCATCATTTTGTTGTATAAGAAAAAGAGAAATGAAAAAATACACACTTTTGCTGCACGATATTGAATGGAGTTTCTTCGTGGTCTGAGCTTCCTTTGTCCCCGAAGCTAATTCTTCCAACGTTATCAAGTCCGAAACACATGGAAAACGAATCTGCTACAAGGCCTTTCCTTGACAAGATGCTAGGAACGGATGTGTTCCCTATACCAAGCCCAAATAACCCACTTCTAGCGGTACCGTCCAAATAAAAACCAGTCTGAACCTGAGCACAACTATATAACGGAAGCATGTGAAACTTTCGGATTACAACTACTTCTATCATGAGCAAAAAGGGATAGGGAAGTACTATTAGTGATAACCTACCCAAATGTTATCCTTGGGTTAACTTCTTTTGGTTTATGATTTTCTGTTTTCAAACGCAAGATATCCTCTACCAAAATTCCAGAAGAATTGATAGTAGGATTGTATTCACTTGTGTAATGGCATTGGCCAGATGACTTAGAGCATTCACTTCGGAGCTCACACAAACTACTGTTGCAGGGCACAGCTTTGCTCGTCTTTGATGAGGTCATGCTGTATTTGTTGACAATTCTTTGCTGTTAAGAGTGACAAACACATACACATTTTAAGTCAAAGAATTTTCACGGTGCAGAACAATAAAAATGCCACATTTGTCCTCGTACTTTATCGGACATGTCATCATAATAATCTTTCGACGGGGAACAGCTAGGCTCGCTTCTCTCTATGCATATAGGCATGGAATGTATGCTAAGATGGTTCTCATCTCATGTTTTTTTGGGAAGGGGGTGTACCTGTATGTTTTGAGGTCCTACATAGTTGACTGGGATGGATGAGCTCTTGACCAAGAATATCTATCGCTATACTATAAAAAAAATGGATATATACCTTAGCTCAATCCATCGGCAAAGCTTTGAGAAAGAAAAATAAAGAGTAGACAAAATGCGTACAGTTAATAGATTTGTATCCAGCACAACGGAAAGGCAACTAGGACAGTCGCATGGCACCCAAAGCAAGTTAGTTCCTGTATCAAGCGCCACCAAGAACGACAATTTCGGTGTCCCCAGCCAAACAATAGCATAATGCAGTCTGAAAGACTCACACAGAAAAAGAAGAACAAAAACCCTCAAAACCAGTACAAATAGTCACCAGTTTGCTCTGTATGCAATAAAGTTTCCCGACAAATTGTAAATGTTGAGGATCGGTAAGCCTGCAAATTTTACATTTCATCGGTATAACTTGGCCAATTTGAGCGCTGCTCCAAAATAATTTGGAGCTAGTTATTGAAACCCATCTTAAGGATAAAGGGTATCTAAAAGTAGTAAGTTACATTCACTATAAATTGCGTAGTGGTAAAAGTAGTAAGCGTATGTACCTTTAAATCTTAGAAATGGATTTGGGCACAGCTAGAAGCTAGGCTTCGAACCAATTTTTTTATTATCTTTACTGTTTTATTTTTATTTTTATCAATATGAAGAAAGATTTAATAATTTGGTTTATTTTTTATTTTTAAATCTTATTAATCTAAAAACAAATTTGAAAGATAATTTAAAAAACTAGAATATATGAGAAATTAATTAGATATAATTGACAGGGATAACTAAGGTTTTATCTACCCATTATAGATGACGTTCTTCATTTCGGAAGAATATCAACCATAATAGATAGGCCGAGTAAATTATATCTACCGATTTGTCCAGTAACTTCCTTATTGTTCCTAATTTTCAACATAACCTGTAAGTATTGTTTAATTGCTACACCGATTGTTATCTATCATTGGCAGATAAAATAAACCAGTGTCTATCTATTAACTATTTCAAATCATGATTTCTTTCAACTCCTATTATTACACTTCATAATCGGTAGGCATATAAATATCATTATAAAATAAAAAAGTTGGAGATACTTGAGTTTGGAAAAATTTATACTTGGGGCTACTTACATAATCGGTAGCGTATTATATAACACGGCCAAACTACCGATTCTAAAGTAGAAGAATTCGAGATATATAAATTTGGAAAGAATTTATATTTGGGGACGCCTTCACAAGCTGTAGGTATATAACTTTGACCATACTATCCATTATAAAGGAAAAAAAAAGATCAAAATATGTAAGTCTAGAGAGAAATTTATGATTTGGGCTACTTCCATAGTCAATAAGTACACCTTGACGAAACTACCGATTACGAAAGAAGGAAAATTCAATTTGGGGCTTATTAGACAAGAGGTAGTAATCGAAATTATCAAAATTTCGGATTCTACAATGGTATTAATGAAGAGTTGTTTAAATCATATATTTTTTTTTCTTCTAAAGAATAAATACCTTTTAAAAATAATTACATTATAAAAAAATTAATTAATTTTAGGTGGATAAGGGGTTATTCTCCATATTTTATTTTATTATGTAGCCCCAAATTATCCTAGCGTTTTTAGGGGGCACTTGAAAGGAATTAAGGGCCAACAATAAAACAAAATAGGGTCACTCAAACCTAAATTGAGTTCACATGTTATCTTTTTTATTCGTAACGGCAAAATTGTCCTTCAATAATCGGAAATTAAACATAGATTCGGTAGTTATTGTTAGCAGAATTATTTGGAGGTTTTTATTTTTTTTTATTTTTTTCGAATTTTGGTTCTACTATAATCGGTGGTAATTGTGTTGATTTAACTTCCGAATATATAGTGTCCCTAAAATTCTCGGATTTGCAGTAGCAGTAATATAATCAGTAGACAAAATGATTGTTATCTACCGATTATTCTTGATTCAATTTTTCTAAAAATTAAACACAATTGGTAAATAATGAATACAATTACTACCGATTATGGTAGGACCAAAATTCGAAAATTGAAGAATTTTTTCAAAAACTCATTTTGGGGCCAGTATATAATCGGAAGTTTAATTAACTTAAAATACTACCGAATATGGTAATTCTCATTTGAAAATGCTACTATATAATCGGAAGTTAAGTTCACTTACCTTACTTCAGATTATTATAATTTCAAAATTTGAAAAATTAAGGTTTTTTTTCAAAAACTCATTTTGGGGCCAGTATATAATCAAAAGTTTAATTAACTTAAAATACTACCGAATATGGTAATTCTCATTTCAAATGCCACCGTATAATCGGAAGTTAAGTTCACTTACCTTACTTCCGAATGTTATAATTTCAAAATTCGAAAAATTAAGATTTTTTTCAAAAACTCATTTCAGGGCCAATATACATTCAAAAGTTATATTTACCACTGATTATGGTAGTACGAAAATTCGAAAATTAATTATATTCGGAGATTAAAGTAACATAATTTACTACCGATTGTGGTAGTACCAAAGTTAGAAAATTAAAGGATTTTGGAAAAATTTCATTTTGGGCCAATATTTATTTAGAAGTTAAACTTGCTACCGATTATGGTGATACCAAAATTCAAAAATTGAAAAATTTTGGAAAAATCTCATATTTGGGACTCTATATATTCGGAAGTTAAATCAACACAATTTACTACCAATTATGGTAGAACCAAAATTCGAAAAAAAATAAATAATTAATTAATTAAAAAAAAACTCCAAATAATTCTGCTAAACCGAATCTATGTTTAATGTTCGATTATTGAAGATCAATTTTTCCATTACGAAATAAATAAATAAGGGGTGAACTCAATTTAGATTTGGGTGACCCTATTTTGTTTCAGTGTTGCCCCTAATCCCTTTCGAGTGGCTCCTAAAAACGCTGGGCAAATTATTTTGAGGTAGCCATCAATCTCACGACTACCCATCTCGGGAAAATCATCCCCACCCATAATACTTTTAAGTTGATCAGAAAACCTGTGGTGCATTTCAAAACCAAAGGTTTGAAATGCATGGCAGTACTTTCCGTTCAGAAAATATAAAGAAAGCACTAACAAAAGATGAATTAGGTACTTATGAGTACAAGAATATGAACAAGAAGAAGCCATGGGTTTCAATTTGATTAGAAATGAATCAGAATTACTTCATTTAAAGATGAGATTAGGATGTTGGTTTCCGAGAGAGATTGAGAAGTGTTGTCGCGTTTCTCATGACATCGAAAACAAAAGTCTGAGTCTATCTATTGTCCAATTTTATTTTATTTTCTTCATAGAAAATGAGCCCGCATTGATTTGTAATCACCAAAACCACAGAACATTCATTCAATTGACATCAGAATTGCTTCACTATTCTAATATTCTTTGTTTACTATTCCTCGCTTTGTATATGGCCGTTATAATCTGCAAACCCACTGTCATCATATGTGCAAATTGTCATGTCAGCATCATCTAACCTAACTGAAGACCACACGTTCAAAAGTAGTACCGATTCTAAAGTTTTGTCTAGACATTTTTGCGAAAATCGACAAATTGAATTTGTTTTGTCGCCCATCATTTTTTTCGGATACGAAATTGTAACCTTGCTCGGGACCTCTATCATTGAGATAGTAGTAGTAAGGAAAAATCATGGAAAAGACTAAGAAAATTTGCTGAGCAGCTGCGTATATTATATACACCTATACGAACGGTGATTATTATAAGATCGGTAACTAAATGAATCAATTGTTCAAACTCGACTTCTGGACAGACAAGACATCTGTATTACAGTGATGGTGTGCCATTATACTGACCGTGTCCCGACCTTGAGAAGAATGGTAAACGAAGAAGATTCGAAGAAAGAAGCAATGTTGATTTGGATACCATAGTAGAATCAATCGTCTGTGGTTTTAATGCAATTCAATTTCTATCGGGCAAAAACAAAACCTGGGACAATAGACTTTTGTTTTCTAAGTCGTGAGAAACGCGATAAGACTTCACTATCTAAAACCCTCCTCTTTAAGACTTAAATATCGATAAAGAATACTAGAGACTTGTTATTAGCTTTCTATTTGTCGCATGTGCTTCATTCATTTTTGTGGCACAAATTGCAAATTGATGATGAACAATCAAAATTTACTGCAATGTCATTAGTCATTATTATACCAACAACTTAACACCACAAGATCGAAAGTATATGTTTTCTGAGCATTCTGCAAGTCTGTAGACCTCGTCCATCATTTTTAATCCGCCATAAATACGATATTGTAACCTTGAATTGATAGGCAGTCTTCAATACAACTGCAAAAAACTTGAACAGCAAAAAAATATTTGGGATGAAAGAGAAACACTCATACAACTTCAAAAACTTGAACTTGGAAGCAACACAAACAACATCAAATCACCATGAAAACAACCTCATATCCGAACAACAAACAACATCAAATCACCATGAAAACAACCTCAAACCCGAACAACCATACACAAAACATGTGAAGAAATCTCTCACACAAACTCAACAAATCATCTCAACAAACACCAACTATAGGAATTTACTACAACAAACTCACCACAAAACATCTGCAGCAAGTTATCACAAAAGCAAAAGAAAAGTTAAACAAAAAACCACCCATAATCCCTCATTTTCGATAGTCGTAGAGAGACAAAAGATTCAAGATGCATTCTGGACCTACTATCCGATCACATCTCCAATGAAGGTCGATAGAGGCAGTACTGCTACTCTCATGGAGTTACGTCCTCTCCGTCTAACACGACCGAATCCAGGCTCCTTGATGCAACTGAACTCTACAACATCCTGCCACTACGCTCAGCTGATAATGGTTTGGCCAGGGGAAGGGGAAGTTTTCTCAATTGGCAAATGATGACACCTCAACATTTCTCTAATAAAACCAAAGCCTTAAATACCGCCGCCATGAATCATCATCTTCACTATCTTCTCATCTCTTACGGGATAAGCATATCTTTAACTTTTAGCCTCATGGATAACAGCCCCTCTAAATTGCGTGCTAAGCATATCTCTAAATCGAAAGTCAGGAACAGACCTGCTCATGTTTTAAGTACCATGAACAATGAATCTCCGACCTGCTATTATTATCTAAAGCTCAACCTTTTCGCTCTGATAATGGTTTGGCCAGGGAAGGGGAAGTTTTCTCAATTGGCAAATGATGACACCTCAACATTTCTAATAAAACCAAAGCCTTAAATACCGCCGCCATGAATCATAAACAATACGGGAATCTTTAACTAGCCTCATGGATAACAGCCCCTCTAAATTGCGTGCTAAGCATATCTCTAAATCGAAAGTCAGGAACAGACCTGCTCATGTTTTAAGTATCATGAATAATGAATCTCCGTCCTGCTATTATTATCTAAAGCTCAACCTTTTCGATTCCACCATGAACTCCAAGCTTTTAATATGCAACTTGACTAACTCCCATCTGTTCTTGAATTTGATTTCAGGCAAAGACTCGTCCGGCGCCAATTATCTCCGGGGTGTTCAATCTCATGCTTTCCGTCTTAATTCCAGCTATGTGGGGGACAGTAAAAATCAAGACATCCAGGGAATCACATGCTTCTCGTCCACAGCTAATGAATACTCCACCTCAAAAGCTCCAATTTGTCCTCGTCATAACCAACCTTGTCAGGCTATCACTCTCACCATCATCAAACGAGCCACATCTCTTCCTAGCCAAACCCACGCGGATGCGATTAATATCATATTTAAATCTCCAACCCACGTGCAAAAGTCAAAAAACATGACAGTTCACCATGGAGAAAACTATAATCTTCTTGGTCTTTAGAAGAATATTCTAACATATCTGGGAGCCGCATGCTGCACGCCTGGCTACAACAACCAAAAGTCCAGACTCCAACAAAATGGCAGGTTGCATGCCTGGTTATGTTGGAAGCCGCATGCTTCACTCAACAATACTCTAAGATACCCCCCACAGTTTGTTCTAACATATCCAAAAAAAAACATTCCAATACCCACCTCCATATAGCATATCTCGCCCCACCAAACCATTATACCCGCCAACTAAACTACCACGAGTTCAGTATCAAACACTTCATGGCAGCGTCTACAAATAATAACTACATAGAAGAACTATCGGATGCTATGGAAAAAAATCTTCACATCCCAGACCCTTTACGTCCTATAGTCTTTCTAAACAAATATCACCTAAAACCAAAACCCATTCAAGAAAATAAGATGAGTGTTGTTGGTAAACTACACAGCAATACGAATGTGTTGATCTCTGAGGCGTACAACTATGTTAAAAAGTACTGGAACTTGAAGAAAGACGTGGAAATCTCACCTTTTCAAAAAAGAAAAAACTTCTTCCACTTTAAATTCAACCACGATGCAGATATCCAAGCTGTCACCTACACAAAGCCATGGATGCTAAATGATGCGATGCTAGCAATAATACAAATTCCGTTAGAAGGCGTCAACAAAATTCTAGAAGATGAATACAACAAAATAAGGCTAAGCATAACTATGAAAAGAGTCCCAACAAATTACATCACTTTCAAAGATCTGGAAGGAATAGCAAAACCAGCGGGCCAACTAATTCTCTTCAAAGATCCTTACGGACGAGACTACTACGAAAAAAATGTGGAGATTTTGGTGGAAGTTCAAGTCACAACCCGTCTCCCTTATGGTACATAATGTATGATAGAAAGAGTCAAAATTTGGATAGAATTCTCCTATGCTCTTTTTCCATTTAAGCTCTGTCAAGTCTGCCGCACTGTAGACCACTCTAGAGACAATTGCAGCCAAAACAGAAGGGATACTATTGCTGCGAGAGCTATAACAAGTACTATCAACAATATGGAAAAACCTATCAAAGTAACAACTACAGCTTCAAAATCTCAGACAATACCCACTCCCAAAGCCATATCCCAACCACCAATAATTATCCACATCAATCAAAACCCGTTTGCTATCCTAGCCGACAATGAGCTGCATCCGTGCCAAAGTGTAAGCTTAAATGATACTATACACAGGAAGCAAAGCCATCACACGGAACATGTCGTGATCTCTACTCACAAGGAAGCCAAAAAAACCCAACCCTAGGAATTAGAAAACCAAATATCACTCCAACAGGCATAACTGCATCTTACCCAACCGACGGAAATAACCTACCCACTAGGTTTCGACCCCATCCCTAAATATCATTCCCTAGCTCAATCGAATCCTAGCACCGAACGGGGTCCTTTCTGTGGTAGAAAATGGACCAGACAAAAAACCAAACAATCCCCGGACACTACCCAAACCACCAAGGATCGATTAACGACTACAGGTGGCAAGAGGAAAGACATCCAACTCAGCCATAAAGGGACCAAAAGAAGTAACCAGGGCCCCTCCATTGCGTAAAGCTTCTCTCTAATCGTTTCGGAATTCAACATAGGAGCGGCTAAATCTCACAATACCAAAAAAAAATAATCACAAACCGGATAGAACCCCTACAACAGTTGCTGGTCACAAAAGTCTGAGATTGAAAAAGAACAAAAGCTCCAAGATTGGCGTCGCGGTCGGGACTTTGCTCAACAACAAGGTTAGATTTCCTAACCATCACTGGAATCTTAACTATGCTTATTACTTCTCAAACCCCCTCATTAACTTCTCATATCCCATCATCTCTTATTTCTGGCAATTTATTAGTTTTCTGTCCTGGAATTGTCACGGGCTTGGCCCAAAAGACACTAGACAACAACTAGGTAAACTGATTTCCGATTCCAACCCAAACATCATTTTCCTTTCCGAAACTAAGCAACAAAATGATTTTGTGATTCAGACTCTAAACAAGAATGCTTACTATAATGTGTGTACTCAACCTACGATTGGTAAGAAAGGTGGTTTAGTTGTCTGTTGGGATAGATCCACTAAGTTAGATATCGTTCACCAAGATGATAACCAAATTGACTGTCTGATTTGGATCAAAATTTCTAAGTCTGAATGGCTACTCACTTGCATGTATGGATCCCCTCATCCGGAAAAAAAAGATTTGAGTTGGTCCCTAGTCCGAAAAATGTCTCCCTTTATCACCTCTCCTTGGCTTATTCTAGGAGATTTAAACATGATCCTCTCTCCCTCCAAAAAAAGAGGTGGAAACATCCCAAACAAAAACTCCATTACGACTTTCCAATCTATTTTCAATTTCCTAGGAATGAATGACATATGTTTTGTTGGTTTTCCCTTCACTTGGGCTAACCAACAATCTGGTAGATATCATATTGAAGAAAGACTGGATAGAGGTATGGCCAATAGAAAATGGTCAATCTTTTTCCCCAATGCTAAACTTCATCATCTCCCCCATATAGGATCAGATCACTCTCCTATTTTCTTAAACACGGGTGATCAGCCTCATCCTGGTCATTAACCTTTTAAATTTGTTGGCCTTTAATTAGAAGAAGAGAGTTGCAGAAATGTCATCAAAGAAAGTTGGAATTCTGAAACTCAAGGGTATCATGCTTTTCGCATCGTCAATAATCTTCTCAATGTCAAAGATGAAATTCAGAAATGGAACAGACTTCATCTTGGTGACATACAATCTAATATAAAATCTCTATCCATCACTCTCAAGGAATTTCTTGCCAATCCTATTACTAGATTAGATGACCCTCTTTTAATCAGCACTAGAGCCAACCTCAAAAAATTCTATGGTTACGAGGAATAAATGCTAAAAATTAAAGGTAAAGAAAAATTCATAGCCCTAGGCAACAAGAATACTAAATTCTTCCACCAAAATATTGTCATTAGAAGTAGGAGTAACAACATTGATGGGCTTTATTCTTCTAACAATATTTGGATGGAGGGAAGAACTAAGATTGGTATTTGTCTTAATACTCACTTCCAAGAGCTTCTCAGCACTTCATCCCCTACCATTGACTATGCCATAGTCAATCTTGTCCGTACTGTCATTATCGACGATGACAACAGAATTCTTATGTCTCCTCCGACTGAAGGTGAGATTCAGCAGGCCCTCTTCGGAATTCCTCCCAATGCCAGCTCGGGTCCGGATGGCTTTCTAGCTTGTTTCTTTCAAAAAAACTGGAATCTCGTCAGATCGGACATTACGAAAACGGTGCAGGCTTTTTTTGCTAGTGGTCACATGCTAAAACAACTAAATCAGACTTTTATCACTCTTATTCCTAAAGTCCATCACCCAACTACTCCTAGTGATTATAGGCCCATCAGTCTCTTCAACATCGTTTACAAAATTATCTCCAAAGTCGTAGCCAATAGATTAAAACCCCACTTGGATAGTTTAATCTCTCCTTACCAAAGTGCTTTTGTTCAACAAAGACAAATCTCAGATAATGTTCTCGTCGCACATGAAATTATCCATTCTATGAGGGAAAAAAGGGGGAAAAAAGGCTTCATGGGGCTGAAATCGATATGGCAAAGACCTTTGATAGGGTGGAATGACCTTTCCTTATGGCTATCTTAAAGCACATGGGCTTCTCTTCTGCCTGGTGCAACCATATTTTTCAATGTGTGAGCACTAGTACTTCTAAAATTCTAATTAATGGTATTCCTAGCATCTCTTTCAAACCCACTATGGGTTTACGTCAAGGGGATCCCCTATCTCCTTATCTTTTCATTATGTGTATGGAATCATTCTCTAGAAATCTTTCCAATGCCGAAGCTTTTGGAACTATCTCTGGTTTTAAAAGCATTCCTATCAGTCACCTTCTTTTTACCGACGACTGCTTGATTTTTGGTAAAGCTACCATCAAGCATAGCAATGGCCTTCTAAAAACTCTTGACTCCTACGGTAAAACATCGGGTCAAATGATTAATTTCTTCAAATCGGGGATCTTTTTCTCCCACAAAGTTAAAAAATCCTTTGGAAAAAAAATCATCAACATCTTAAAGGTTAAAAAAATCTCCTTAGACGACAAATACCTAGGCACTCCTTTGTTTACTAACAAATCCAAAATTGGTTGCTTTGAAAATGTGGTTGAAAAAATGGAAGTTAGACTAAAAGGCTAGGTCGGCAAAAAGGTATCGCCAGCTGGTAGAAATTTCCTGGCCAAATCAACCCTTGAATCTATTCCTGTTTACGCCTTGTCCTCTTTCCTACTTCCTAAAACCATTATCAAGAGAGCTGAAGGTGTTATTCGTGATTTCTGGTGGGGAAAAGATACTAGGAAAAGAGGTTTCTACCCCAAAGCCTGGAAAGGCTTATGCAAAGCAAAGGATAAAGGTGGTACTGATATTAAAGATATGAGAAAAATGAACCTTGCCCTAATTTCCAAAAACGCCTGGAGGTTGTTCTCTCAGCCAAACTCTCTGTGGGATAAAAACATGAAAACCAGATATTTTCCTTTCTCTAATCCTTTTCATTCTTCTTGAAATTTTGGCGCCTCTTGGGCCTGGAAAGGTGTCCATAAGGGCATTATGATTCTCAAACATAATTGTTGTTGGGAAGTTGGAGATGGCCTTAGCATTAACATTAGGAAAGACATTTGGCTACCTGATCAACTAGAACCTTTTTGACCCTTCTAGTTTGGATGATGAAACTCAAGGAGTTTATTTGGTTTCCCATCTGCGTTTTGGTGATTCATGGAATTTCCCTCTAATCTCCTCTCTTTTCTCTTCCTCTCAGGTTCAGAGTATTCTTGCCATAAAACCCAATCCCAGTCACCTTTACATTCTAAGATGGAACCACTCTGATGATGGTATCTTCACCACTAAATCTCTTTACAACATTTTAGCTAAAAATGAGGCTCAGACTGTTGATAAAACTGCTTCTAAAATCTGGAGACTCGATGCTCTTCCTAGAATTCAAATGTTCGCATGGAAGTTATACTCTGATATTCTCCCCTTCAGTGGAAATCTGTCCAAGTACATGCAACACATATACCCTACTTGCATCTTGTGTAATAATGATATTGAAACAGCTGAACATGTTTTCCTGCATTGTCCCTTCACTAGAGCGGTTTGGGCTAGATGTAACCTGAACCTTTATAATACTACTTCCCCTAACCAGAGTTGCTCTAACTGGTGCAATGCCTGGTTCTCCTTTACTCCTTCCAGTACTCCTCTTGGTAATTGGCCTGAACTTTGTGCTACAATCACCTAGTTTATTTGGAAAGCTCGATGTGACTGGGTATTCAAAGACACTACTCCCAACCCTCTTTATACTAGTACTCAAATTATCAATCACCTAAACTCCATCTCTAAGTTACATCAGCTATCTAATCTGCAGCTCCCCAGTACCAACAACCCATCTAGGCACATTTTAAACACCGGTTGGCCCACTATGCTTTTAACACTCACTATGATAGCAGAACTGAACTCACAAGGATCGGCTCTATATTTTATGATAAATCCGGGCGAACTATTGGACAAAAAACCAACACTGTCAGAGCTCATACCAAGGAAGAAGGAGATTGCCTAGCTGCCATTCAAACTTTGGAATGGGCAAAGCAACTTAAGTGCAATAGTTTCAACTTTTTGATAAACAACACAAGCATCAGGAAATCAATGCAACAAACCAGGAGACCTGCAAACTGGAGAAACAATAGACTCATGCATGGACACCGTTTTAAAGCTTTTTAATTGTTTTAGTAACATTTTGTGTAAGGATCTTCAATCCAAAAAACATATAGACTTATCTTATCTGGCGATGAGAGGGAGACCAATCCATGATCCGCTTGTCTGGATTCAGGGTGGTTCATTCGCTCTTTAACTATGTTTGTTTCTTCTTATTTCTATCAAAAAAAAAAGAAAGATAGGCAGTCTTCCTTTATGGTACAAGTACTTAGCAAGAATACATGTCAACTCTGACAAATTTACAAAATGTATCTTGATCCGATTTTATTTCCTTTGTTCAGTGTGTAAATTCTGGACTGTGATAAACATTTTTGATGGACTCTCCCAAGATTCTTATCATCTGGTCTTCATTCTATTTCATTATGGATGTACATAATGTTTGAACCAGTCAAGGGTCGGTCATTTATATCAATTTTTTAGTTTTTTAATTTCCTCCATTATCTCAACCCGTGTTACAATTTTGCAATGTACATGCACTCTTCATTATCTTTACACAAGTAATACATACTTGGATAACTTTCAAAAGAATGAATTTATAGGCAAATAATTCCCGGAAACTTGTGGTTTCCTTGATAACGCGTAACTCATGTATTCTATATTAGCATGTAAAATTGCAAATACTTGTAACAATAATCACGAAGTCCAAATGAGAAAAGATATTATAAAAGACTAAAGTTAGTTCATTGCTTTAAGACTTCGAATGAGAACAAATACAAATATTGTGCTGAGTTATTTGAGCCAAATACGGCTTTGCCGGCCGGTTACAAAACAGGGACTGACAATACTCAGCTAGTATTTATTTTCTTCTGGACACCTTAATGTTGGACGAAACATGACATCTATAATTGCAATTGGTAACGATGTGCCTTTATAACCGCGACCCAGTCCATACGTTCCACTGAGTCGTAAACGAAAAAGATCAGAAGAACGTACGAGACACTTTTGATTTTTTGTGGAGTGAATGGTTTGTGTGGTTTTAACGAATTACATTTTTCATGGGACCAAAAAAAACGACTTGGACTATAGACTATTTTTTCTAAGTCGTGAGAAACCGGACAATACTTCACTCTCTGAAACCCCCACTTCTCTCCTCTAATTGAAGTAATTTTGTTTAGCTTCAAAAAATATCAAAATTTTGATTCGTTTCTAATAGAAGTTGAAACCCATGGCTTCATCTTCTTTTTCTTCCCGTTCTTCTTGTACTCGTAGATATCTAGTTACTCTATTATTAGTGTTTTCAATAAATATTCAGAAAATAACGAACTGCAATGCATTCCAAACTTTTGGATTTGAAATGCATCACAGATATTCTGATCAAGTTAAAAGTATTATGGGTGGTGATAGTTTACCGGAAAAGGGTAGTCTCGAGTACTATACAGCTATGGTTCATCGTGACAAAGTATTCCGTGGCCGTGCTCTTGCTGAAAATAACGAAGACAATTCAAAGTTGCTCACCTTTTCTGAAGGCAACCAGAGTTTTTATCTTCCTCCATTTGGATCGTAAGTCTGTTGTGAACTAGACTCTTTGGTATCTTGTGTAAAGCAAAGTGCTCTAAGATTGGTTGTGAGAATTTATTGCAAATTAATAGCGTCTTAGTTGAAATTAGTGATTATGTGTACTTGGTTGTTTATTTTTGTGGTAACTTTTCAGCTTACACTATGCTTATGTTACGCTGGGGATACCAAGTTTGTCGTTCTTGGTTGCACTTGATACCGGAAGCGACTTGTTTTGGGTGCCATGTGACTGCACTAGCTGCGTTCCGAACCTTGGGACAAGTTATGGAGCTGTATGTATTTTTTAGCTTTCTTATTTATTTTTTATGTGTTTATTTATCTCTATATTTTTAGTGAAATGAGACCAAAAACAAGGAAAAGATGTTATATAGTGTATAAAAGTAATTTCTTCCTTTAAATGTTTATATCTTTTTCTGATTTCATCTTCTTACAAGTGCATGTGTTGGTCAGGAATTGAATTTCAACATTTACAATAGTAACTCATCAGCAACGAGTAAAGCTGTTTCCTGCAACAATAGTTTATGTGAGCTCCAAAGAGAATGCAGCGAATCATCTGGTCAATGCCCTTATCGAGTTGAATATAGAGATAATACTTCTTCTTCAGGAGTTTTGGTAGAGGATGTATTGCATTTGATAATAGAAGATCATGAGCCAAAAGACATAGATGCCAGGATAACATTTGGGTAGGTTTTCACTGCTGGTTTCGATAAAAATCTCGGTTTGAACATGTACGGACTACTATTGAATTATCTCGTTGAAGCAATTGTAATCTAACAGTTATAAATATGCATCGATTATGTAGTTGTCAGAGTAATTCAGTTTTAAGCACTGGAGCTCCCAATGGGTTATTTGGACTTGGTATGGGGAACACATCCGTGCCTAGCATTTTGTCAAGCAAAGGCTTAATTGCAAATTCTTTTTCCATGTGTTTTGGATTTGATGGGGTTGGAAGAATCAACTTTGGGGACAAAGGAAGCTCAGACCAAGATGAAACTCCATTCAATCTCACGAAGTAAGTAACAACCTACGTTCTCCTTTTTTCAATTCTTATACATTTTATGAAGAGAGCCTTATTTTGTTTACTTGAAACTTATTCCCAGGTTAACGCATTATGAAGTTAGTGTGACTAAACTGGGTGTGGGGAATAATCTAAGTGATCTTCCTTTTAGTGCAATGTTTGACTCTGGTTCATCAGTTACGTATTTAAATGATCCAGCATACAAGGCTATATGCGAGGGTGTAAGTAGTCAAAGCAATAGAGTTTCTTCATCTCTATCCAAACTCCATAACATTACTTGTCTTTGGGTTTAACACAACACAAGGCTTGGCGTCCTATTTTGCAGTTTGACGCACAGGCTTTACATAAACGGATTCCTACTGATCCCGGGAATGCTTTTGAATATTGTTACGATGTTAGGTTAGTTCTTACACACTAACAAATTGTTCTTTATTTCTGCATATCTATGAATGGACATCCATTCGTGACTCAGATTTTTACTCTCTTGAGTTTGAACTATGCAGTTTGAGTTCAGCTGAACTATTTCTACCAAATGTGACTTTAATTATGGAAGGAGGGAGCCAGTTCAATGTTTATGGCGCAATAGCTCCAGCTAGCAATGGGGTAAGACTTCAAGTTCATGTTATAATGCAGTCCTTTTTAAGTTGTCCGTTATGGTAATACTGGATCTGTTATCTTCTATTGTGCAGACTGCTACCGTGTACTGCTTGGCTGTTGTCAAGAGTCCAGATGTAAACATCATTGGTCGTAAGTAATCTATATATTCCTTAAAAATTTAACCACTTACTTAACTCATGCAAGAAATGAACGGATTCTGCCATTCTGGAACATTCCTCTTCAAAAAGCCGCGACTTGCAGGAAAGCCCAGATGCATCACTTTCCATTCACAATGAGGGGAAGTCAGTTGAGTCGGTGTCTAGTCATAGGATACTCTGCTGTATTTGCACTTTGGGTGCTTTGCATTATAAAGAACATCAACATACCAAAATTCATGCTTTGCTCATACCACATTGTCTTTATCCGAATGCAGAGAATTTTATGACTGGTTATCGTATTGTCTTCAATCGGGAGCAAATGGTGTTAGGCTGGAAGCCATCTAACTGTGAGTATAACTTTTCCGTAGCAGACTAGATTCGTTATAAAAGTTGTTTGACTACTGCGAATGCATGATGGACTGATGGTAGCATATAACTTATTATCTTTTTTCCTTGGCAGGTTATGAAATTGTTGATCCAAGTACTCAGCAAAAAATTCCTCAAATTCCAAAAGAGTCACCCACGACAGTAAATGTTCAACCACGTTTCGTTCATGGAGGAACTCCTAGGAACGGTTTGAATTCTGGGGCTCCACAGTTTTCACCTGGCAAACCACAAATTTTATACCTTACGGCATCATCATTTTTCGTGCTATTTCTTCTGATTTTGCAAATTGTTTGATTTTTTATTTTTTTGTTGCACAATATAAGATAAAATAAAATTACTATTGTATTAGCTATTATATGTTAACCCGCCTAACATAATAGTCTTCGGATTATTTGTTGAGATAGAAGAAATTGTGCAATATGACATAAGTACATGCTGGACCTGATATCGGTTTTCAGATTCTATTTAGCGTTGAGTGTTCTGCTAGACCTCCAAACTTCACTTTACATGCTTTGTTTCACGATTCTAATGTTGTAAAGAGTCAAGTTAGTTTCTTTCATAACATTTTTTTGTATAGTAATTAATAAAAATAAAGTTACAAAATGCTAATTAGATTGAAGGATTTACACGAACTTTTAAACTTAACGCAACTAAAAATCATGATGTAACTGGTTCATCACACTAATAAAATTCGTTTTATCTGGTTTCACTCCACTATGGTCATATTGTTTGAACTAGTCTTAAGGAAGATAGATTTTATAGATTATATAGTTTTTCAATTTCCTCCATCATCTCAACTGTTAGAATTTGGTTCTGAAAAAGTATAAACTGTGTGTATCCACTTTTTATCTACCTTTACATAATTAAGAGATTAAAAACTTTCGAAATAATGAATTTGTAAGTGAATAATTCGTAAAAACTTGTGATTCCCATAATCACGTATAACTCATTTATTCTCATTAGCATGCCAATTGCAAGTACTTGTCACAATAGTCAAGAACTTCAAATAAGTTAATAATTTGCTTCTAGAAAAAGAGCGGCAAATACATGTATCTATGCTGATTTTTTTTTTTTTGATCGAATCTATGCTGAAGTTAATTGAGCCAAATATTGCTTAATTTTTCCGAATACCTCGGAAAAATGACAACAAAAAATATATTTTTTCCACAATATCAATGGCAAAATGAAGCTCCACCACTGAATTGCATAATCCATTTCGCAAACTGTCTATAAAGATGGGCTATGCTAAAAATTCACTCCTCATTCCATGTAACAGAAATAACAACCTTGGCAGCTTGTGCGACTGTCATTTTTATACCTGAATCACACTGAAGAATTTACATGGACTTAGTATCTGAATTGTAAACCATGGAATGGAAAGGCCTAAGAAACTTCAAAGTGCAATTGCATACAAGAGATGAACTGATGCCTTCATAATGACTGGTGATTATAATTTAAAACTCGATAACCAAATGAAACAATCAAACACCCTTGTCCACAGAGTGACACATTGGGGCGTGTTATTGTTGATGACATTTTCTCGAATTAGGAATCCATTGTTTGAATGCAATGGAGGTCAAAATAAATACATACAATTATGAAAAACAAAGAAACAAATCTCCGAGGTCTAAGAACTATAGTTTAGACATTATAAAAAAATAATGAATTTTCGAATAGCTGATTCAATGGATATATCACATATATCTCCTCATAGAGGAAACAAATAAGAAATACTAACAAATAGCAATCTACATAATCATATATATACACGAACCACACTGTCAATGGAGTTTATCATGTAATGAATAATCGGTATCTTTTATTTTCAGTTCAAAATAGCTTTCTTCTTCATTACTGCAACCATCATACTCCCTCATTTAGTCAACGTAGTAATGGACAATCAAAACTACAGAATTTGAGCATTCTCGTATCATTTTATCATGCCATCATATAGAACAATCTTTCCTTCTCAAGAGTCGAGATACCCACTAACGAAGAAATACTAGTAATCTCTACCTACCTTCAAATACTGAAAAACTCACTTGATTTTCTGAATTACTCGTGTCAAATTTTGTTTGATAAAAACTAGTGCTCGCGTCGTAACAACTTCTTTCTACGAAAAATCCAGGTTGTTTAGGTTCGGGCAACACCACATTTTCACTTCCCAACATAAGAACAACAGAGGACATACTCGGCCTGTCCTCAGGTAGTTGTTGAACACATAGCAAACCGACCTGAATACATTTTCGTACTTCAGACGATGCTGAACTTAAGTCCTCCAAACATGGGTCCGTTAGCTCCATAATGTTGCTGCCATCTCTCCATAGCATCCATGCCTACAAAATTCCACAATGCAAAAACATTAGGCACAGTTCGATAGTTTGAATGGTGTTCATGCTCACCTACCTAAGATACGCATATAAGCCCAAACTGGTTATTTGTTTTACTTACGTGCCCCAGAAGAGTATGGTAGTGGTCTCCATTGTAAAATCCTCTGTTCTTCTTGCCACTTACTATCTCCAACACTAATACACCGAAACTGAACACATCGGATTTAGTAGAAAAGTGCCCATCTATTGCGTATTCGGGAGACATGTAGCCACTGCAATGAACATTAAACAATGCTCAGATACAAATAAAAAAATAAAAAAGGTCGTAAGTTTTAGGGCTTACTAAGTTCCAACAACTCTTTCTGTGTTCGCTTCAATCTGGTCTCCTTTAAATAGTCTGGCCATTCCAAAGTCGGAAATTTTTGGGTTCATGTTGATGTCTAGTAGAATATTACTTGCTTTGAGATCCCTATGGATGATTCTTAATCTAGAATCTTCATGAAGATAAACAAGTCCTCGTGCAATACCCATAACAATATCTCGACGCTTTTCCCAGTTCAATAATTTGCCTTTCTTTCTATCTGTACAACATCAGAATTCCGGTCAGTACAATTCCAAAACAAGCCCAACTGAAACATATAAACAAGTATAGAAGGCAAACCAAAAATGAAATAGTCCAGGCTTTCGTTCGGCATGTATTCATAGACCAGCATCCTTTCTTTTCCTTGAATGCAACAACCTAAAAGCTTAACAAGATTCCGATGTTGAAGTTTTGCAATTAATATAACCTCGTTCCTGAATTCGCAAAAGCCTTGACCAGAACTTCTTGAGAGCTTCTTCACGGCAATTTCTTCACCCTCCTCTAGCTTACCCTGCAGATTAACATAGGATGATAAAGACAGTGTCATAAAGAGCAGCAAAGGTATTTCCTAGCAAACCTTAGAGTAAGACGAGTACAAGTAGATTTACCTTGTATACAGGACCGAAACCAGCTTGTCCAATTTTATTTCTGTGATAGAAGTTATTTGTTGCAGTCTTTATTGTAAGCAAGTCAAAAAAAGGTAACTCAAGGTCGTCCTTCTGCATTTCTTCGTTATCATCTGTCATGTAATTAATACGATGAATGGAATGTCAGTGAGCTACTTATAACTATAACATATCTCTCTTTTAAGTTATAAGTAATTGCGCGGCATACTTAAAAAGAATAAAGCGTACCCAAGTCATTTTACCTTCTTCGCTTTTCCTTCTTTTCGAGATTATCAAACATCCGATTAAAGCAAACAGCAGAATTGATGAACCAACTGAGAGTAAAGTTGTTTTTAGAACTTTGTTTCTCTTCTTCTTGATAGTTTCACTGTTCCCTATGGTAATCAAGTTAAATTCATTCACATTAGATGAAGTATTAATTTTTGTGGTTTGCTAACTGCAACGGTGGCCCTAGAATTCAAACCATTTTTAGGAGTCGACAACTTAGGGGTTTGAGGAATTCTTGGCTGAGTTTCTGAATCGACAATTTCATCAGTACCTGGAGGGAAAGAAGAAGATAGATAAGTGATATACTGATATGCTAGCATCTTAAACAGTAGTCTAACAACTTTATAATGAAAGTTTGGGAGAAAATTACACTCACAGTTAGACTCCTTCCAGCCCAACACCATTTTCTCCCGATCGAAAACAATATGGTGACCAGTCATAAAGTTATCTGCATTAAGAGATAAAACAATGTGAAATCAGCAAAGCATGAATTTCAGTACGTTGCGCATCCCAAGTGCAAAGCATCCTCCTAGTAGACCTACGTGATTGACTTTTCGCTAGCAAGTTGGTCAAGGAATGCATTAGGCCTCTCTCCCCCAGTCGCTGTAAGTGGGAGTAATGGCGCAGAATCCCTTCATTTGTTGCATGAATTAGTTAGGTATGTAAGAACCATGTTAAGAAATAAATACTTACTGCCAATGAAGTTTTCTTTTGAACTCTTGATAACACCCAAGCAATATGCCGTAACCGTCTGAATATAAAGAGATGGCTGATTAAGTACCTGGTATAACTTGAAAAACGTCTGCAAATATAACGTGAACTTGAATTCTTACCCCATCATCATTTTTTATTGGAACCATTGGGTTATAAACATTGAACTGGCTCCCACCTTTCATGACTAACGTCACGTTTGGTACAACAAGTTCAGTTGATTCCGAACTGCAGTTATAGTTCAAAGAGTAGAAACCATGAGTTAAGAATTGATGTCATGTAAATGCTTACATCATACATGTGTAGAATATTTTTTTGGGGTAAACATATTGGAAAGAAGGACCGTTCGTCAGAGTGTAAGAGCCAACCTGACATCGTAACAATATTCAAAGTCAGCATCAAAATCATAAGAAAGTCGTTTATGTAGAGTCTGTGAGTTGAACTGCAACGAAACATGCCTTATGTTACGTTAAACCCAAAATGTTTTACTAGTTTTAGGGTTAATAGTAGAGAGAAAGGTGTTAACCGGACTACTTACACTATCACATAGAGCCGTGTATGCTGGATCATTTAAGTATGTATATTCTGAACCAGAGTAAAATACTGCAGTGACATCCAGCAAGTGATGACTTAGATTCCCCCCCACACTCAATTGAGCGACACTAATGTTATACCATGGGCTGCAGAATGGAAGATAATCCTTTAAACAAAATAAGGCACTCCTCATTTCTTGTATAAGAAAAGAGGGAAAAGAAGAGAAATAAAAGACTACTCACTCTTCCTGCATGGGATTGAGTGGAGTTTCTGCTAGGTCTGAGCTGCCTTTGTCCCCAAAGATAATTTTCCCAACCCAATCAGATCCAAAACACATGGAAAAAGAATTGGCAACTAAGCCTTGCATTGACAAAATGCTAGGAACGGATGTGTTCCCAATACCAAGCCCAAATAGCCCACTTCTAGCCGTACCGTTAAAATAAATACCAGTCTGAACCTGACCACAACTACATAGCAGAAACTGTCAGATTACAACTACTTGCATCATTAGCTAGAAGGAATAGGGGAAGGACTGGTTGAGAAAACCTACCCAAATGTTATTCTTGCATCAATTTCTTTTGGTTTATTAATTTCTTTTTTCAAACGCAAGACATCCTCTACCAGAACTCCGGAAGAGTTAATATTTCCATTGTATACAGCTTGATAAGGGCATTGACTAGATGACTTAGAGCATTCACTTCGGAGCTCACATAAACTACTGTTGCAGGGTACATATTTGCTCGTCGATGATGAGTTAATATTGTAAATGTTGAGATTTGTTTTCTGTAAAAAGAGTGACAGGCATAATTGTAAGCAGCAGAAATAACAAATAAATATAGACAGACATCTCTTTGTATGCCACATATTTACTCATCACAGCATTTTCACCTGGCAACACAATAAAACGGCACATTTACCCTAGTGCTTTATCATATATTCTGTGTAGATCGTTCCCACGAGTCCCAAGATTAGGAGTGGCGTGATCACGCGGGTTGTCTCTTGCCGGACAGCCCCAAAGTATGATAAAATGGAAATGAAAAGCTTTGCGAAAGGACAAAAGAAAGAAAAAGATACGTACAATTAGTGGATTTTTATCAAGCACAACGGGAGTGCAAGTAGCACAGTCGCATGGCACCCAAAGCAAGTTGGTTCCGGTATCAAGCGCAACCAAGAACAACAAACTTGGTGTCCCCAAGGAAACAGTAGCATAGTGCAGTCTGCAAAATTCACACAAAAATAATCCCCAAAATTCAGTACAAATAATTACTAGTTTGCATGTAATGAATTATCGCGACAAACTGTAATCGGAAAAGCTGCGAATAGGTGACCCTAAAATTCCTACAGTTCGCAAGATACTAAGACCTGCCTGAAACTTATGTAATCCTATGTATTTTAATGAAAGAGTAGTTTATAAACGACTTACGATCCAATAAGTGAAGCAATATTAGAAGTTTCTTCGATTCCATCAGACAAGGTAAGCAACTTAGAATCAAGACCACGGAAAACTTTGTCTCGATGAACCATAGCTGCATGGTACTCGCGACTACCTATTTCCGGTAAATCATCACCACCAATGACAGCTTTAACTTGATCAGAAAACCTGTGGTGCATTTCAAAACCAAAGGTTTGGAATGCATTACAGTTCTTTATATTCTGAAGAAGATACATTGCAAACACTAATGAAAGAGTAATTAGATACTTAACAGTACAAGAACTTGAACAAGATGAAGCCATGGGTTTCAATTGGATTAGAAATGAATCAAGTTTACTTCATTTAAACAAGAGGTTGGTAAGCATTGACGCGTTTCCGGCGACTTTGAAAAAGAAAGTCTTTCAGTCAGAGACTTATAATAATTTGATTTGAAAAAGAAGGTCACCAGACACCACTAATATTATTAAACACCCAGATAATGTACATGGGAAGCCCGTTATTTTGGAAATAAAATGTCTCACCGTCCAAATTTAAGGAATAGTACAAAGCTGCACTCCTTGCTGGTGACGCAAGGATGACACTAGCGCTTTCACCGTCATATTTAAGTATGCAAGTTGCAAAGACAAATGTTAACCCACGTGGTTTTGTGGGATGGCTTCCCCCAAAAGCGATTTTTTTATCATTGGATGATTAAATCAACGGTTAGATTCAGATTCAGGAAAAGCCTCACCATTTTTAGGAAAGGACCCACCACTTCTCCTAAAGGGTTCAAGGTTATTAGATCTGGGTTTTAGCATGGTCTAACGGTAAAGAAGCTGCTTGAGCGGAATCGCTTCGCGCGAAAACGATTTTTTACCGTTGGATGGTCAAATTAACGGTTAGATTCACATTTAGGTATGGACCCACCATTTCAGAAAAGGACCCACTGCTTCCCCTAAAGAGTTCAAGGTTATTAAATCTGAATTTTAACAAGATCTAATGGTAAAAAAACCGTTTAAACTGGATAACTTCCCGCAAGGTCGTGCAGCACTGCTCCCAAGATTTTTAGCAATAGTCATGAACAAATCATTTGATGAATCAACAAAAAAAAATTGTAGTTTCACACCCATGGAGAAAAAAAATCTTTGTTATTTTCGTAATATATAGTTTTAAAAACGTGGCTGGTAGAAAGTCGAGAGATTCTTCTCCGAAACTTCGTCAGATGAATGAACAAGAAGAGTCTCCTTTTGCAGTACAACACGTTACTTCTTTTTCCTTTCAGTAAGTTTTCTGTACAGCACTTATTTTCTTTTTCCTTTTAGTAAGCGTACAACCATAGAAATTGCTTTTATTCCCAGTTGAAAATGAGATACAAAGTCAAGCACAGACGTACATGTTGAAATGTTGAATATAATAACCAACTATTGCTTTAGCGGCCGAGGGAACAATGACTGACAAGAGATGCTTCTTCTAAATGGGTCGCATCAGCAAGACATAGAACACTGTTGTGACCTTCCTAGGGGCGGACCATTAGATTGGTCCACCTTTCCTCCACCACAGGATCTGATAGGGGTGGGGTTTTTAGTATTCAGATGAGACCCTAAAACAACATCAAATGGTTATATTTTGATGGTCCACCATTGGTCCGCCCTTAGGTTTTTCCAACACTGTTGTTCTACAACAGACTTAGCAGAATGTTCAGATTTTGGCCATGCCAGTTCTATTTGTTATGTCGAGTGTAGTGGAGGAGGTAAGGTGGTACTTGTACAACGCCAAAACATCGTATAGTGGAAAAGTCTTAGCCTAGTGACGAGTGAGGTAACTAGGATATGGGCGAGGATTGCTTCCTCACCCAAGAGTGTTTTATTTATATAAAACATTAAAAGTGAGCTTAGAATCTGATATTAATATATTTTATTAGATTTTTTTATTATAATAAAAAAGGAAGTGAGGATTGTCTCTCACTTTTCACTTTTTTGAATCCTCGCTGATTTAAAAATCCCCACGTACATTACCTGCTTTCGAACAGAGAGAACGGGATTAAAAGTTTTTTGAGTTTAGACCACGGTATTATATTACTATCATTACCTACAATACTTTCTACATCATTTTCATGAATAAAAAGTAATGAATTCGAAATTAATATTTTGGAATACGATTATCTTACCAGGGCCAGCCCTGAATGTTTGCTACCCCAAAGCATACCCCAAATTTGTTGCCCTCTTCCCATTAACAATACTATACCCTCATTTCCTCTATTTTCACCACCAAACACTTTTATTTTTTGGAAAATGGGTCATATGGCCAAAACCAATAAAGTGTGGGAATAATGGACTTGTAAAATATAGATATGGGTGAAAAAGACACAAAAACATTCAATCATATATGCCCTTTACTTTCATTTTATTCTTTATCATATCATTTTCTCTCTTCTTTTTTTATTTTTCAATTTGAAATTAATCGCGATAAATATCTTAACTTCCGATATATAAGTCGGATTTTAATAAAATTTATATTTTTGGAAATAGCTCGAAAATCTCTACAAAACAAGATCCATTGTTGATATGAAATTCGAAAAAAAAAATATTTTTTCAACCGGGTCGTGGATACATTATGCACCCAGGTGCAACCTGATCAAAATTTAGTTCCTAAAAAATATGCATTATGCACCTAGGTGCAATGTGACCAAAATTTATTTCATATAAGAATATGCATTATGCACCTAGGTACATCTGGCCAAAACATATTTCCAATAAGAATATACATGTACATTATTCACTCGGGTGCAACCTAGGAAAAATATATTTTTCTGCCAGAATATTAATTATGCACTCAGGTGCATCTTATAGTCCCTCCGTTCCATTTTAGTTGATGTTTTAGGGTTATTTTTTTTGTTGATGTTTTAGGGTTATTAATTATGCACTCAGGTGCATCTTATAGTCCCTCCATTCCATTTTAGTTGATGTTTTAGGGTTATTTTTTTTGTTCCACAATACTTGAAGGTTTTCATATTTTTCCAAAAAAAATCCAATAACACCCTAACATTTTGTCTTTGAACTATAAATTTATTTTTTAGTGCCCTAATAGCAATTAATGTTTGAAGACTTTTTTTAAGGTCATAAATGGAAAATTTTCATATCTCTCTATTTCTTAATATGCGTGAAAACTCCAAAAACATCAGTTAATGTGGAACGGAGGGAGTATATTCCTAGAATAAATTAAAGAAAGCCTTTTTAGCTTGATAAGTAAGTTCAATTCTTCTGAACCAAACACCCCCTAAGTATAAGGACCCTGGATGCCCCACCATTTCTTGTGCGATTGGTAATCACATGGTCGATAAATCCACTGCGATTGGTATACCCAGTGGATTTTGTTGTTCTAGATACCCATCCTGTTCAGGACCCTAGTGCTCAAATCCCGGTGATTTTAGGTCGCCCATTCTTAGCCACATCTAATGCCGTCATCAATTGTAAAACCGGACTTATGAACATATCTTTTGGTAACATGACTACTGAGCTAAATGTATTTAATGTTATTAAGTCTTCTGAGATGGATGATTTAGAAGTGGTGAACATGATTAGCACATTAGTTCCTGATCCTTTAGCCTGCACTGTGTTTGATAATCCATTATTTGATGAATCCTCCAGTGCTTCGGAGGAGGTAACCATGACGAACACCTTAGTTGATGAGCCTATACTAGAGATTTTCTTTGACAATCCCTTATATGATGATGTTGTTCGTTTAGATGACCAGTCTCCCAAAGAAGCTAGTTATTGTGCTGACTTTATGGACCCTAGAATCCATCCCATAAATTTTGGTCCATTTGAGGATATTGTCCACCCTAAGTTTTGGGGTAATGATGACTCTAGTGATCGTCATGTATCCCTAATTGAAGTCCATAACTTTGGACTCGAGCTTTGTGCGTCTAAGATACTACTTGAGTTTATTCAAACTCTGCTACCCGATCCTCCAAATATTGTCCATGAAGAAACCCAGATCTTAGAGACATGTCATTTGGTTGAACCTGTTTCCCTAGACACTTATGTAGAGGCCAAAGAGACACCCCAGATAAATCTAGTTTCCTTGATAAAATCCCTAGATCAAGATACGCTCTGTCTGCTCATTTTTCTAATCCAAGATTGTAATCTTTCATTTGTGTCTGCTCTATTTGGTTCTGAGGACCCACAGCTATTTCGGCTATTGGTATATGACTTTGGAAGGTGACAATATTTTCTGAGGTATTTGATGTCTGGCTGAAGACTTTAAACTTAGCACTTCTTGGGAGGTAACCCAATTTTCATGCGACACAGTAATATCTTTCCTTATATCTTTTTCTTCAATTGGTAACAGTTTCTCCTTGTTCATGTTTTTAATTTCATCTTTAGAACATTGAGGAAAATGTTATATTTAAGTTTGGGGGTGGGGAAGAAACATTTTGCTAGCTTTTAGTTGAAATAAATAAACTCCAGAGCCTAGAAATTTATGCTTATTATGGTCGGCACTAACCAATCTAAGTGGACGGAAACATTTTAGTTATAGGAGTTGAGGAATCAATCTGATTAGATGGAAACTTCTAGAAGAGTCTATTCATAAAAGCACAGAGCTTAGGTGTTAAAAAAGAAAAAAATGGTAGTTTCGCCATATCCTCGTGATGGAAACATCGAAAGAATCCTGATAACTTTTCTTTTTCCTTTTTACCATTGCTAGGGTGAAATAGAGTGAGTGAGATAAATACAATAAAGTCGACCACTGGTAATCTTGTATATGCCAGCTGATTTGACCTAGAGTTAGGATTATCAACCACTGGTTCCCTTGTATATGCCAGTGTGTTGATATTAGTCCAGACCAGTATCTCAGTCCATTAGGATAGGTTCACCTTATTCAACATCATCCACGTTTTTCTTTACATCCATCTTCTTAATCTATCCACGTGATTGGTTGACTCTGGTTTATGATGTCCAGAAACTATCTGAGTAGAGATCTGTCACTTTATATGAATTTTAGTATGCTTGAGTGCAAAATCGTGTACAGCAATTGGAATTTAACATTAGGGTACTTCCTCCTATGGTCAAGGATTGTATGCCAACCAAGGAGATTCTTTAGTGCCTTCCAAGGTTCTGTGTACATAGCTAGGGTCTGGAGTAAAGGTTTTGTGGGTACACCTCTGGTAAACCCTCCGGAGACAACACTCCGCCACTAGGGCCACCTAGCGGTTTAACGTCTTGTTGCACGTGCTAAGTGTAGTCATTTTATTTTCTAGATTAGATTTGCTTGGGGGTATTTGATGGACGTATTTATGTGTCTAATTTGTCCTCAATGTTTCATATTGTTAGTACTCGTTTTCGTACTTATTTTGGTGTTTTGTGTGTTTGTAGGTATTTTTGGAGAAATACACTTGTGTGGAAAAAGTTGCTCGAACAGTGCTATTTGGAACCCCAGAGAAAAGTACTAAAGGCACCCTCATGTTGGTTAAGGGTCACCTCAGGGCACCCCAGCTGTTAAAGGTGCCCGTGTTTTGGATCATAGCACCTCACCCTTTCTTCCTCGTTTGAATTTTCTTTTGGCGGGAAACTGAGCAGCTACAGGCGAAGTTTTCTGGTGATGAATTAATAGAGTTTTGAGGCGACTTTTTCACGGAAATTGGTTTGTAATGAGCTTTCTTACCTAAACAGGGATGGTAGTTGTCTTAAAATCGGAAAAAAAAAAATAAGATTTATACTCACGTGGAGCAAAACATAAAAGTGGAGAGTTTCGGATTTGCTTTGAATATTCTTGGAAATTTTGTGCGGTTAAGGATATCTTCTATGGATTTTATGCCGTTGATGGAGAGGGAATTTGTACAGCTCAGCCACGTGTAAGGAAAAGAAGAAAAAGGAAAACTCTATACACGAGAATATCTCGTGTCATTCCGAGTTATACTATTTTTGTTAGAAGGCGCGAGGAGAGACTGAGTTATATTCTAGCAGAGGATTTTCTATATCGTTGGAGTGTGTCAACACCATGCATACGCGTGAACAAGGTAAAGAAGGATATAATTATGGTAGAAAATATTTTCGAGAATAAAAATCATTGATGGAAGATTATTTGAATTGATGGTGGATATTTGGACGTGATGTAACTATATAAAGACTACTGGGATGTCACAGAGGTGTTATCGAGAGTTGGGTGAGGCTACAGAGAAGAATAAGAAGCTGCATAGCAGATTTCTCTACTGCTGCAGAGAAGGAGAAGCTGAAGAACAATAAACCGATAAGAACTGTCATTCTTGACTGTCACATATTCATCCCTTAAACGATAGTTCTTCTGCGACACCACATAACTATATTTCTTCGCAACAGTTGTAACAGTGATTTGTAACGACCATTAAGCGTTGCAAACTTCTGGTTTATATTATTTTCCTCCATTTGCTTCTTTGTAAACACCATTTGAGCTATAAAAATATTTTTTGAGTGTGTTTTTCACTATGTGGAGCTAAACCTTTCTCTGGGACGACGGAGGAAACCAAAATTCATCATGTGGTAAATTCATTTAATTCTTTATATGACTATTTGCATTAAATCAAAATTAGAAAAAGTTTTTTTCTTAATTAATTGTCATTTCGTTTGATGGTTTATACTTAGGATTAATTCTTTTGATATGCCATGCTTAAGATTTACAATTAATAATTTTATAATCTACCTTAGGCAAAGAAATAGAGTCGAAATTCTTATTGAATAAGCTAAAATGGTTTAGAATAAATAGGTGAATCGCATGAATTTGAATATTTGGTGGAATCCTAGTCCTAGCACCTCTCGAACATTTTTATTATTTTGTAGATACTTGCTAGCTTTATAATTTAAATCTAAAAATAAATCTCAACATAGTCCGAGTGAACGACAACCTTCTTACCACTATCTAAAATTACAACATTGGTATACATAGAAACGTCTCGCATTGGGCAGTACATTTCTTGATGAAACATCTCGCATTGTATAAAAAGTATGACAAGTAGGACACTCCTTGTAAGTGTAGGATAATGAAGGCTATCGGACTTCCATGTTGTCATATGCTTGGTATGTATAAAACTCCCATTCCTCTTGATGATATCGATCCTTATTGGAAGCAATTATCTTTCAAACCGGCTCCAAGGGAAGATCCCGGTGAAGAGTTTGGCGACATGGAACTTGGAAAAATAATCATTGAAAAGTACCCCAAGATGAATAGGTTGGAAAAACAAACTATGAAGCACAAGTTGAAGCCGATTGTTTACCCTCTCATGGAAGAACTTGAAGAACCGGAGAAACAAGATCCTAATGGTAGACCAACTACCAAAAAGATGAGGGTGGAATAAAGAGAACAAATCAAAGACTTTTTGAGTACAAATTGCGATCAAGATCAATCTAAAAGAGAACAAATCAAAGAGTTTTAAAGTAGAAATATTGATCAATCCAAAAGGGAAAACATTAAAGAGAGTTTGAGTACAAAGTGCGATCCATCCGGACATGTTTATACCGAGGCACAATACAAGGATGAGCCCGCTAAAAAGAAAAGAGGTCGTCCAAGGAAGGATTCAACTACACCAATGGTCTCTAACTTGAATACAAATGGCACTCTACCTCTTGAGAGTCAAGCAAGTGTGGAATTTGTTGGAAAGAAAAGGGGTCGGCCAAATAAGGATTTAACTACACCAACGGTCTCTAAGAGTCTTTATACTTAGGGGGGTATACTAGGAAAGGATTTACCTCAACCGCTCCACTTAGGTCTCTAAGAGTCCTTATGCGACACGGTTTCTAAAAAGGATTTACCTCTTAAGAGTCAAGCAAGCCAAGGAGATGTTGCGAAGCAAAAAAGTCGTCCAAAGAAGGTAGTACAACTGGTATTGCAAAAGTATCGCAATCAACTCCCTCCAAATATTCAAGATTTCGTGATTGGTACCGACGATGTTCCAAAAGATGGAAATTCTGGGTTTCACGTTATCTCGCAACAAATTTGGACACCTAAGTGGAGCGGTTGAGGAGAATCTCACCCAATGCCAATACATTAGAAAGAAGATGGACGCTCGACTAGAAAATGACAAGGAGTTCCATATCTCAATGATGCTAAAAGGTTCCATGGATGAGAAAGAAGCAACTTGCAAACATTTGCTAACTAGTGTTAAAGGACCGGATGGAAATGCACCGATCAAATGGGAGCATTGGTTGAGAATCCCGGAGTGTGGCCATCTATTGGCGGATACGTGGAATTGTGTGGTACATTTTTTTAGTGAGGGACTATCTATAGCATTTGCACCGAAACATGTGGTTTGCGTGGACCAACTCAAGCATAGAATAATTTTCATTGCTTTGGTGGATAAAAATCATTTTATTGGTCTACAACTCAATAAGGAATGTCCATTACCTCCTCAATGTAGGTTTTGTTTTTGGGAGAAGTTCACAAACAACAAGAGCAAGGAATGGATGAAAATTTATAAGGACAACATGGTCCTTTGGAATGTTATAGATGAGTCTAGGGAATGTCCCATAGATTTTAATGAGGTGTGATTATGATTAGGGAATAAGGAAGCTTTTTGTGTAGTGTCCAATGGAGTACTAGACAAAACATTTGTACTTTTTGGAGTACTTTTGTAATCGCATACGTGTTTTGTGTAATGTACTTTGGAGTGCTACAAATGAATGAAATGGATGTGTTTTTTTAGGTGTATTCTCATTTGGTCGGCATCATATTTATTACAAGACATTCCCGGCTCTCCCAGGGTCGGCACGGTATTATTTCGTCAGATTGCCAGCCGCAATGCATGACACTATAGGAAAAAGTTGCCTGATATGGCCGACAAGGTCTGGCTTTTGCCAGGATGCCGGCGTTTATGAAATTTACCATGCCGGCTAAGAACTCCCTTAAAAAGATTGTTCCTGGATTTTTTTTTCTATCAAGCCGTCAAGGTCCTGGTTTTGTCAGGTTTCCGGCTTTTATTGCGCCGGTATTGTTTTTGAGGAGAAGCATGTCGGCTAAGAACTCCCTCAAAAATTGTTCATGAATATTATTTTCTATCAAGCCGGAAAGGTGTATTATAATATCCATGCCGACAAAAAAACCGTCGAAAAGCTTTTAATTTAGGATAGCCGACTATTAGGCCGCCGACAAGCTTCTAATTTAGGACAATGCCGACTATACATCGGATATAAACCTTAATTAAAGCATATAAACGTTAAAAACTTAAACCTAACACATTTGGGACATAGATATTATATTTTTCCAGTACTCAATTTCTTAGGAGAGGTAATTAGCTTCATCTTACCATCGCAACATGGATCTGTGCATGGTAGAAGGTTGATTTTAGCAACTTCATCAGCATACGGAGCTAGACGCTCATCTATCCAATAGAAAAACCCACAACAAGTGCATTTTGAAGCATACGACTGATATACACCTCCTATTGCAGCTTTCATGATAAATAAGAATCCCTTATAACCTTCAATAGTGCATTTTCTTCCTTCAAAGGGATAATCGTTTGCAAAATGACCACTTAGTGTACAAAGACTACAAATATTTGGTGGTGAAACTTCCATTCTTTATGCAAGTTTGAAGATGAAGTTGGGAATGCTTTTATAATAACAACATACCTAATATATTGATTTTGAAATTTCTAGCCATTGAGCATTCAATGGGTTGTACTTTGTACCTAAAAGGTGCAACTAACATTTCGGTCGGCAAGGTAGAGATTTCATACCATGACGGCCTCAAGTACGGTCGGCAAGGTAGATATTTCATACAATGCCGACCTCCAGTACTTTGTCTAAAACTGCATAAACAAAATAATAACTTCTAAAGCAACTAAAACTGAAAATTAAAATAAGTTTAACAAGTCTAAAACCACAATCTAAGAGTTCAAAACATAATGTAATAGTTCAAACCAGGATCTAAGTTTCTAAAGCAAGTAAAACATAATAAAGTTTAAGAATTTCAAGGATCCTTCTCATTGTTGTTATCTTCCTCCACATCACTAGCTTCTTCACCGGCATCAGCTTTTGCTTTTCCCTTCCCCTTCACTGGACCTATGTAGTCACCATCCTCATTGTAATAGGGGTTCACTCCAGAAAAGTCACATGTCCTGAAAAAAGTTCTTGGATCAACCTCCTCTTCATAGTTGAGGGGATTGCTAGGACTATTCATAAACCTTAGAAATTTTTCAGGATCTTCCTTACCCATCAAACATAGTTTTCTTACAAGGCAATTCTTTTCAGTTTCATCTTTAGGTTCTTGATATGGCACACGAAAGCGATTTGAAAACAAGGAGAATCCACTCCTTAATGGTGATGATAGAAACTCCAATCCAGGAGCAAAGACTCTAATCCAAGATTTAAAAGAGACAAATAATCAATGGTATAAACCAACCACTTAAGAGTTTTCATTCAACGATAAAAGGCGAGCCGCAGCTAAATAGAAATGGCTTTATATCGCCTACAAAGATAAAACCCTAAAGTCTAGAACTTTCCTAAACAAGATAAACATAATAAAAAAACTTAATTATCCTAACAAAAATAATAAATATCCAAGATTTGTAGTCAAATCTTGGACCGAGTAAGCAAGGCCTAAATACGTCTTGTATCAGGCTCCCCTACTGCGACGAAACTCGTCTCGAGTTACAACTAATTCGGCAAAACATATACAAATTATGTGATTATTCTTGAATCGATACTTCGGCGACATAACTGGCTCTCAAATTATGCATGGGCACAACAAAACGACTGAAAATAAAGTGACGAGGAGAGTCACTCCATTCTTGTGTATGGAGACTAAACTGATGCTTCTGTCGAAACCCAACAAAAGAGATTTGAGATCCCAATACAAGCAGATGAATATAATCACGAGGGCATCCATCAAATACATGTCGCACTTCACAACATTTGGCAAAAGGATCTTCATCTTGACCGGGATAAAAATAACCAGCATCCACTATTTTGGACTCATTAGCTGAAACAAACACGCCACCCTTATATGCAAAACCAATCTCGACCGTCTTTGAGACCAATGTACAACCACATGTATTCCCTTGTAAAGCCTTATTAACCATTTCCTCACTTTCGCTGTTTGTCTTTTCTTGCAAACCCATTTGTTAACTGCCGGGTACATGGTCTTGCGTTCTACTTCTTCTCCATTCGAAGGTCTAAATCGGGGTATAAGAATTACCTTGGTATTTCCCTACATGAACTTATAGCTAGTGTCTTCATTGTTATGAATAGCACCGACATCGTAGTAGCATGGGAGAACTTTATATTAAATTTCCCAGCTTTGTTGGAGCAGTTAATGGGAGGTTATGTAAATTCATAATCGATGGTAGTTGTGAAGAGAATTTGGTGTCGACAAAAATGGCTGAGCTTTTGAATCTCAAAATAGGTTGGTATCCTAATGCTACCAGATTGAGTGGTTTAACAACGGAGGAACAATTACTCGTATCGGTGGTTGTGGATTTTCATTGTCATTTGGTAAGTGTTACTCCAACTCAAATTTTCATGAAGTAGATGACATGAATGTATGCGACATTGTGTTGGGAAAACCTTGGTTAATTGATGTTGGTGCAGTTCGAAATTGTTGGGACAACTCCTATGAATTTATATGTGGAAGGATAAAAGTAAATATTATATCATGTCCTAATCCAAAGGTAGTAACAGAACACATGGAGTCCATCAAGTTTGAGACCGTAGATAACCAAAAATCACATAAGACTACTGTTACTCACGAGGTTGGCTTGTTAGTTTCATTTGAGAAGATAGTGACAGTGGATGTTGTTTTGCCCGTTTCTTATCAATATGAAGACCCTTTTGCAAAATATTGTGATGTGCGACTCATATCCTATAGATGCTCTCGTGATTACATTCATCTGCCCGAGTTGGGATTTAAAATCTCTTTTTGTTGGTTTGCACTAAAGCACCAGTTCAAATCCAATATACAAGAATGGAAGGGCTGGCATCATTTATTGATTTTTAGTCGTTTTGTTATGCCCATGCATAATTCGACAGCAAGCTACGCTACTGAAGCGCCGGTGCAAGGACAGTCAAGTGCTTTGTATCTGACTTGCCTCATTCGTTGTAAACTCGAGACGAGTTTCTTCGCAGTAGGGGAGCCTGATACGGGACGTATTTGGAGATGGGATAATTGTTTCCAAGATTTGCTAATATCTTGGATATCTATTACTTTTGGTATCTTATTGTTAGGATTTTATAGTTTCTTATTATGTCTATCTGATTAGGAAGATTCTAGACTAGGGAGTTTCGGTTTGCTGGCTATATATAGCCATTTCCTTCGTCATTGTAATTTAGCTTGCGAGCTCGTCTATTATTTGATTAATAAAACTATCAATATTGTTTTGGTTTATACCATTGATTGTTGATTTACTCTTGGATTAGAGTCATTATCGTCGTCTTTGCTCCTGGATTGGAGTTGATTATCATATTTGGGTCCTATTTACCGGAGTGGATTCTCCGCGTGTCGATTATTTTCAAATCGTTTCCGTTGTGCCATATCAGTTCTTCATTGTAACCCGGATAAATCTTGTCAAGAAATTCCAATATCTCTGCTGCATTGCTAACAATACAAGGGATATCTTCTATTTTTGGCTCTGGGAACCTAAACAATACACAAATAAGAGATATATAAACAAACAACACTGTTGAACACTAATAAGAGATCAAAATTGTTACACATTGAAATTTGGTTCTGGTCATCTACTAGTCGACAAGGTATAGAATATATAAACTGCCGACCAATAGATGGTCGTCATGGTAATATCCATTCACCTAGCCGACCAAAACACAGCCGGCATGGTTGTATTAAATAATGATGTCGCTATAACTTAAAAATATCAAGTTTCTGATGCCTATAGTCGGCAAGGTCCAAGTACAATACAGTGTCGGCTACAAATTAGCCGGAAGGGGTTTGTTAGTATACCCTGCCGGCCCTGGTTATTCTCTAACAATCGCCATGGATGATATGAAACGTCGGCAGGTTATTCATCCTCATACCACGCCGTCTTAAGAAACAACAACCGCCGACATGATGTTAAACTATCGACCTTGCGGCCAAAAACCCTAAAAATTTAAATTTTTAGTTTCTAACCTAATCTAACAATCAAAAAACACTAAACAATATTGGGTTGAGTTTAGAAATCAACTTGCAGTCTTCTTTTCACCGGCGAAGGGTTGTTTTCAACATTCTCAGGGATTGAACTTTCAGGTTTACTAGTTCCATCTTTTCCCATACCTTTTTTCTCTGATTTGGATCTTTTGATACTTCCTGTTGAATCTATGTTATCTCTTGATCGTTTGGAATCAACCATTTTTCAGGATAATCAAAGTTTTCAATTTTTAGATGAGATGAAGAAGAAGAAGAGAAGATTAACGGTTTTCTTAAGTTTTTAATTTTAGGGTTATTAGATTAAGTAATAGGGTTATTAGGTTAAGTAATAGGGTTAATTAGTGAAAGGGTAAAAAGGTGAACTCACCCACATTTTGGCCTCCCCTTAGTAAGGGCACATGTCCATTTAAATTTGGGTATACCCCAATCAAGCCCGGTTATTTTAAGACTATAAATGAATGCGCTAGAAAGATACGGATTATCATACTTATCATTTTCAGGTGTACTATGAACGTTGTAATGTAGCAATACAGGGACTAGACCTTTACCTCATTTAGTTAGGGATCAAACACATGTAGTTCTAGTTACAACTTACCCCAAATTAATTTTGTGTTATTTATTACCGTGGAAGCATCCACACTCTTGATTTCATGGTCTTGTGGTGGGCTTGATGCGTTGGTACCATGTTTCAGCATTATCTTCTTTTATATTTTTTTTTTGAACGCTTTGTTGGGTAGGTTTTATTCTTCACCAAAAGAATTTCTTCATCAGCTGCTATAAGTCGCCACTGCACTGTTCACCACTTGCATAATGTGTCGACACCGCACCCATCCAAAGGCTTGAGAAAGTAGGGAGAATTTTTTGATAGGATTAATTGACTCCAGGAAAAAATTTCCACTCTCTCAAACTCTAACATCTTACCTTCCAATTTCCTCCCTCATCTTTAGGGACGGAGCTGTGTATGATCTAAGGGGGACAGCAGTCCCCCTAGAATTTCCTAATTTCATAATTAGGCTTTGCATAATTATCATTTTAGGTTTGAAAAATTTAAGTGTTTATAGATTTTCCCCCCATATTTGTGTATATTACATAGAGAGCCTTGAATATTTTACTATACATTTTAAAAACTACTGATATTAGGTACTTATCATATAGAACTTGGCTTAAATATCAAAATTACGTAGGAAAGAAGTGAAAAATATCAAAATATTAAATCTAACCATAAATCTAAACATCTAACAACTTATTGGATATTTTGGTGACATCATTTGAAGGAAAATACCAAGGCCTAAAAAAAAATTGCGGCCTTTGGCTGCCTATTTTTACGGCAAAACTAATATACCTATATATATTTGTCCCCCCCAAACTAAATTCCTAGCTCCGTCCCTGCTCATCTTAATCTATGTTAATCTTCAAAAGATTAACCGAACTACTTACGGTTATTTTAAGGTACAGTAGTACAGTCGTCTAAGTAATCACATAGCTAAAAGGAATGTATTTCTTTTTCTTATATATATGAACTTTGAAACAGATGTAATCTATAGGTAAGAATAGTTTTTTTTTTTGGACCAGCGTATTTTTGGGACCATTGTTTTTTAAGGCACCCTACCTTATATTGTTAAGGGATGTCTTAAAAATCTTGAGATTACTAATTTGACTCTTACCCTAATTGAAATTAACCCTAACCTAATAACCGCAATTAACTTAATCTAATACAAAAACAAAAGCATCTAACCTAGCCGCACAAAAAAAAAAAAAAAAGGATTTCATATATACTAGTTACGGGATGTTGAATCAACTCATAAAATAGACATGTATATAGAAGAATCATGGCACTTAACTAGGTATATAGACTAGAGATTCACATCAGAAATTCATAAAAAAAAAATATATTGTATCCCAAAGGTACATGGATTAGTCATCATAACATTGGCAGACAAAGAAACCTACTCATGGCTTAAAAATAAATAAGGAAATAGGTATTATTGTCCAATCAACATCAACATGATCTGATCATAAGAATAAGAAAAAAAAAAAAAAAAAAACCATAGAGACAATCATTCGTGACTTGATTGTTATAAAAACAACGGAAAAGTAAAAGGTGATTTAGTGTACCTTTGCGATGTTTGATTGGAAAGAAAGAAAAAAGAGGTACCGATGTAACTTGTGAGGTAGGGATTTTCGAGATTGCACTAGGAACATATGATTAGAAGAAAAAAAAATCTTTTCTGGTAGTTTGGATACAGGAAACAAAACAAATTCTTGGCAGAATCAGACTATTGCGAAGGAGGTGGAGCTTTAACTATTCAATCCAAGAACAGATGTACATATCCAATGACTATGGCGATTTCTAAATCTCCATTCGATCGATTAAAGAAAAAAAAAATCCAAAGTTAGCTCGGCGGTATAGCATCGGGCATGATAATGTGTTGCAGTAAATCATATAGAGAAGAAGACAAAGACGCAGAGAAGGAGAGGGTTTCTTATTGATCATTAGCCAAATTACATATCTACAATATCCTTATATACACCTAAGGGAAACACTAGGTATAACTAGTTGGGCCGCACATATATGGGCTGTAGGCCCTACAACATAAATATTAATTTATTGCGATCAATTGGTATGTCAAAATTGGTTTTATATATTATTTCTATCATATGCAGATACGCGTGTTGGTGTTGGTCATAATGGTTGAATAATTTGTTATGCAACTATGAAAATCGATGCATAACCTGCTATGCATCTACAAAATTTGTTGCATACTTGTTATGCAGTCCAGAAAATGGTTGCATAACACGTTATGCAGCTATTTGTTTCTTAGTATTGAAACCAACAAAAAATAAGGTTGCATAACTTGTCATGCACCTACAATAATAGCTACATAACATGTTATGCAGTCGTGAAAATGGATGCATAACCTGTTATGCATCCGAAAATATGACTGCATAATGCATTATGCATCAAGAAAATTGTTGCACAATCTTTTATGCATCGAGAAAATAGATGCATAACCTAATATGCATCCGTAAATATGGATGCATACTGCATTATGCATTTTTTTTATGTACGCACTAAAATCAACGAAAACAATGGTTACATAACTTGTTATAGATGCATAACTTTGTTATCCAAATGCATAATTTGTTATGCAGTGGAGAAAATGGTTGCATAATTCGTTACTCGTCTGCAAAATGTGTTATGCATCGTTTTTTGGTGGCTGCGTAATGGTTATGTATCAAGTTTTCGAAAATTTTGCCTAAAGTGATGATCACCTCCGATTTTTTCGTGAAAAACAAAAATTTGATATTCTTGTTTGTACTCGTTGCGTAGCTCTCTTAAAAAGATTTTCAACGATATAAAATTTGTAAAATTCCAAGGCGCCGATTTTTAAATATGTTATATCCAAGTTGCATTGCCAATTATACCTCTGATGCATAACCTGTCATGCGGATGCATAATCCGTCATGCATACATTTTTAATAATTTCAAATAATTATGGATGTCACGAAAATAATTATGGGTGTCACGATACCAAAAATTAATTGTGGGCTTGATAATGAGAATATTTTTTTTTTGGGTCTCCCCCTAATTTTCCCAGCCTAGTACCCAGTCCCATCGAAAATACAAAAAGGCCATCTCCATCTCCGAAACCCTAAAGACCCTAAAAGGGCAATAGCGTCATTATGTATTTTATATAAATTACGCTATACTACTCGCCGAATTTGCTTCTTCTTCTCCTGTCAAGAAGAAGAAGAACTGAATCCAGAAACAAGTATCCTTCATATTAGGTTTTCATTGTTTTGTTAAGTAGAAACTAGGTTTTCATTGTCTTGCTAAGTAAAACTGGCGTTTATGTTTTGTTGTTGTAATGATATGGAATGATGTTTTGTTTGATAATCTTTTGGGGAAAAAAAACATATTTGTTGTTTGAGCATTTTCTTAATGGTTGTTAGCTGACTGCAGATTAATAGTTAAGGAAGTTGTTTGATGGTCGAAGTAGTACTGTTTTGGAACTTGTTTTGTTCTTATCCAAAACACTGATCTAGGTCATTTTGAATAATCATAAATTCATAGTCACAGGACGTCGCTAATAAATGGGTTTATTGATTAGCTAAGATTTTCTAAATCTAGTACTACATCAGTCTTGGGTTCATATGATTTTATTGCTTCTTCGACTGTTGAATCTTAATGTTAGCTGATAGTTCTAATCTAGAATGGGTTTTTAGCTCAATCCCTAAATATATGAAATGACTGTCTTTTGTGTTATGCGTTTGTGCTATTATTTGGATTTTGCTACTTTCTTGAGTTCTTCTCATGTTTAATTGAATGGGGTTAGACTTTCATGCTTTTTTGGTGTCCCTCTATGTTTTTTTTTTCAGACTCTTATTTTTTTGTACTTGAGAAGTTTGTTTTCTTACTTTCAATCACATTTGCTGTTTAATTGCCTTATTATTTCTTATTAGGTGCTTTATATTAGTTCACAAACTCACCAGTGTGTCCGTTATTTTTATTTAACTCTTTCAGGTATGGATGGGGAAATCAAGGCAGAGAGTATGGTTCCAGAGTAGGATAGCTGAAGAATGGGATGTGACAGAGAAAACTTCCCAAGAAGTTCGGAAGAGGAACTCCGAAAACAGAAAGTTCGTCTACAAGAGGGCTGAGCAGTATGCTAAGGAATACTCAGAGCAGGTCTGAATAATACTTTGACCCATTTTTTCTTTTAATTTTATTTCCATCTTTTGTGAAGTTATCTTGAGATATCTGCAAACCTTTTTGTATTGCTTATATTTTAGGAGAGGGAATTGATCAGGTTGAAACGTGAGGCTAAGCTAGATCAAATAAAATTGAATAAGGAAATCAAGGCAGAGACTGTGATTCCAGATCATGTCTTGAAAAAGAATAGGATAGCTGAAGAATGGGCTCTGGTAGAGAAAACTTCCCAAGAAGTTCAGAAGAGGAACTCTGAAAACAGAAAGCTCATCTACAAGAGGGCTGAGGAGTATGCTAAGGAATACTCGGAATACTCAGAGCAGGTCTGAATAATATTTTGACCCATTTTTTCTTTTAATTTTATTTTCATCTTTTGTGAAGTTATCTTGAGATATCTGTTAACCTTTTTATATTGGTTATACTGTAGGAGTGGGAATTGATCAGGTTGAAACGTGAGGCTAAGCTGGCTCAAATAAAATAAAATTTGAACTCCTATCTGACCAGGAACTAAAAGTATTTAAGATGAAAGTGATACCTTCTACGATATTTTTTAACTCCCAGGGAACATCTGAATCTCTCCCATGGATAGCCTAGATCAGATCTTGATAGTTTGTTTCTATGACGACTCATTGAAATCTCAATGTCTTGGACTAATTGACAGCTTCAAGGATTGCAAGACACTCCAATTATTCAGGAGCAATAGCTCCGTCGTCGCTGCAACATTGAGATTCTAGGCGCTCATTTTTGTTTGAACTTCAAAATTTTGAATCGTTTCTAAACAAAATTGAAACCCATGGCTTCTTATGATTATCGTTATAATATGGCATACCCCTGATAGCATCGAAATTTCTATTACAAATTTGTCAGGATACAATGCAGCAAGTAATCTTGCTTTTTTATATTCTGCCCTTTTTTCCTTTGGGATGGGAGGAAACGAAGGGTGAAGATAGAACCACTACACTGTTGTGGTCAACTATAATGTACATTATCTGCTGGGTTACAAACGGGCATTTTATCAGAGGTTTGCTATTCCAAATTGTTCTTATCTTCAAGTCCTTAAACCGTTTTGTTGCCAACTTCATTTAACTTTAGCTTATTTTCCAACCCACTCTTCATTTAACTTCAGCTTGCGAAAAACTTTCAAAACAATACCCTAGAGTACTTTTTGTTTCCATTTATTAAGTATAACTCATCTATTATTCTTATTAGCACGCAAATTGCAAATACTCGTAATAATCATGAATTTCAATTTCAACTGAGAAACATACATCATAAAAGACATCCAGTTATATTTTTGCTTCTAGAAAAAGAGTGGCAAGCACAAGTATCTATGCTGAAGTTAATTGCGCCAACATTGCATTAGTCGACTATGGAAAAAGATATTGTCCCACAATATCAATGGAAAAATGAAGCTCCACCTGGAAAGACTCCGTATCATCTGTGCCTTCTATTTGTTTAAGCAACTCATGAATCTCTCCAAGTCCATTTAACAGAAATAACAACCTAGACATCTTGTGTAACTGTTATTTTTAGTCCCGAGTTATACTGTCTTACACCATGAAATCATGGAAAGGACTAAGATAATTCAAAGTGTAATTTGCATATACAAGTACAAAAACAGTACAAGAGAAACCTGTATAGTGACTGGCAATTACAAACTTGATTATGAAATGAGACAATCAAAAGAATGGTAACAAAAGAAAATTGAAAGAACGAGAGAGGTCTGATTTTGCTACCAGTAAGTGAATATGAATGTTTTGTGGTTTTAATGAATTTCATTTTCTATCAAACAACAAAATAACTTGGACCATAAACGAAGTATTTTGTTCCCCCACATGATAAAACTAACATTACTTGCTGCATTATAGGCTGGAAAATATGTAATTAAATGGACAAGCAAAGCTTGTCATGTGTAGACTAGACAGATTCCTTATTTCTCATTCCCTTGAAGCTCACTACCCTTTGGTAGTTACCCAAAATGCAAAATCTACACCCATCTTAGATCACATTCCCTTGCTCTTAGATATTTATGATCCTTCCTGAGGTCCTAGCCCTTTTAGGTTTGAAATAATGTGGTTTTTGTAGAATGGTTTTCTACATTTGTTAGAAGAGTAGTGGTGGTCTTTTTCTTTTGCAGTTACTCCCAGTACTATCTTATGGTTGAAATTCAAAGCACTCAAGGAGCATCTAAAGATAAGGAATAAGTCTTTTTTTGGTCATATCAATACTAAGCTCAATATTATCTTGTCGAAAATCCAGGATATAGATATTTTTGTTGAAGATAATGTCCTACCAGAAGAAAAACTGCAAGAAAAGGGCAAACACATAGCTGAATTTGAAAAAGTTACTCAAATGGAAGAAACTGCTTAGGAAACTAAGTTCAACACCAAATGTTTACAGGAGAGAGATAGAAATACTTAATTTTTTCATTTTCAGGCCACTGGTAGAAGAAGGTTCAACAGAATCAGACAATTCTACATTGGAAATGAATTAATGGAGGATAGGAGCAGACTACAAGATGATATTGTTAACTTTTACAAGGAGTTATTTACCTAGGAAGAAATTATCAGACCAAACTTGGAGGGAATTGAGTTTGATAGTATAAATGAACTTGAATCCACTATTATTGAGGCTAACTTTACATAAGATGAGGTTTGTAAGTCAATACAAGAACTTAATGACAAGGCACCTAGTACAAATGGATATCATATTATGTTTTTCCCTAAATTCTGGAAGTTCTTAAAGGATGATACTATGAATAATGTTGAGGAATTTTGCAATTCAGGTTGTATTGATAGCAAACATAACTCCACTTTCATCACTCTTGTACCAAAAAAGGATCATACTGAAACTATAAGAGATTGTAGACCTATTTTCCTTCTAATTAGTGTCTACAAGATTATTGCTAAGGTACTTTCCTCAAGATTGAAATTAGTGATGTCCAGGTTAATCTCACCTGTGAAAAGTGCTTACATTGAAGGAAACAAATTATTGATGGCGTTTTAATTGCTAATGAGCTGGTGGATTCAAGAATCATAATTAACAAACCTGGTATTATTTGGAAAACTGATATTGAAAATGTATTTGTAGAATTAACTGGAGCTATCTCGAATTTTTTTTATGAGTAAAATGGGCTTCAGTACTAAATGGAACATGTGGCTGAGGCTTTGTTATTCTACTTCTTCTTTTTCCGTCCTCATTAATGGTTTCCCATTTGGTTTCTTCAAAAGTAGCAGAGGTGTTAGACAAGGTTGTCCTCTTTCTCCATTACTTTTCAACATTACTTTGGAGGGTTTTTCTAGGTATTTTGACAGAGCGGCTCAGTTACACTTATTCTTTGGTTTTTCTGTTTCTTCTATAAGTATTGTAGTCAATCACTTACATTATGCAGATGATACTATTTTTTTTTTTTATGAAAGCAAAGAAGAGTTACATAACTTATTCTCTATATTACAGTGCTTTGAATACATATCTGGTTTGAAAATTAATACCTTTAAAACTATAATTGTAGCTATTTGAGATATTCCAGCTCTAAGTACTTGCGCTGAGGAATTTGGTTGTGCAGCAGATAAGTTTTCTTTTAAGTACTTGTGGATGCCACTTGGAGATAAATCAAATTCCAATTCTTGATAAGTTTGATTTCAGGTCATCAACTATGAGACAAGGTACACTTTCAAAAGGTGGCAAGTTAGCTTTACTAAAATATATCTTATCTTCTCTGCCACTTTACTACTTCTCATAATTCAAAGCACCCATTTCAGTCATTAAGCAATTGGAAAAGAAATGAGAGATTCTCGTGGAAGCAAGAAATTAAATAGTTCTAAGACCTCACATCTCATTAACTGGGAGTTGGTGCAAGCTTCCAAAGACAAGGAAGGTGTGGGAGTCTTAAATCTTTCTATTATGGATCAATGTTTGCTAAATCGTGTTGGAGATTTGGGTCTAAGAAATCACATTTTTGGCGTCGGATAATTGCAAATAAGCATAGTGATAGTCAGTTTTATTGGGTTCCAGGTAAAGTAGAAGATACTTATGGTATTTCTTGTTAGAGAAACATTGCAGATACCAGCTCCCTGGTAAGTTCTAATTCATTTATAAATATTCACTCGAGTAATCAGATTTCATTCTGGTTTGATTGTTGGAGAGGAACTGCCATCCTTTCTCACTCCTTTTGTACTCTCTACAAGCTGGTAAGAAACAATGGTTCAAGACTTGCAGATATGATTACTGAAAACGGGAACTGGAAATTTGATTTTAAAAGTTTACTCAATGATGAAGCGGATCAACTGGAAAATATGTCAGAGGTAATTTGTAGCTCTCCTCCTCCTCTTGACGATTTGTTAGACACTAGATGATGGTTTGATAATTCAGGGATCTTCACAATAAAGTATCTTTACTCTAAATTGACTGCTGCTGAAGGAATGGATAACTTCCCGATGTGGTGCTTAGTTCACAATAAGCTTAATACTATCGATATCTTGGATCGAAAAGGGATATGCATGTCTTTATAACTCATGTGCTCTCTGTGGTAGCGTCGAAGAATCACATAACCATCTTTTCCTACATTGCAAGATTGCACAGAAATTCTGGAATACACTGATGGTTACCAAAAATTGTTCTTGGGTCTTCCCGCGGACTTTTAAATATCTCGCTCTTTGTTGGTCTCATCCCAACCTATCAGCTCACGGAAGACTTACATGGAATAAGATTCTACCGGCCATCATATGGACTTTATGGAGAGAACACAATTGCCGAATCTTTGAGAAGAACTATGATTATAAGGTAGACAGTGATTTATGCAATGATGCAAAAACTATGGTTCTCTCATGGGATGCTGCAAGAGGATCTCGTATACATTTAAACTTGGCTTATTCAGTCTCTAACTGAGATATTTCGATTTGTAAGGGTTTTTTTTTTTTTTACCTCTGGTAAATTCACTGTAAATTCTCTCTTCTTCCAATAAATTCTTCCTCTTTGATAGAAAAAAAAACAAGGATTCCATACACTTAACTAAGAATTATGGATGCATATACAAGCTATCCCAGATTAGAGCGAGAAGAAGAAGCCATGGGTTTCAATTTTGTTTAGAAATGAATCAAAAGTCTGAAATCTATTGAAAGTGGAAAAATAATAATTTCTTTTTTTTTATTTTCTCAATATTAAAGGAAAATTATTTACAGTCAAATAATATAAACTTCTTTGGACCAAACTTCAGCTTGATGATATTTCTTGAACCTGCCGCTAATTAGGTTATGTGACAGTCTAGTGCGGTGGTTAATTACCATTCAATTTTCTCCCCCATCTCAACCCGAAAGTATTTTGGTTCTAGCACCTTTAATGCATTATCTATCATTTTATTCATATAAACCATAACAAAATTTAGAATATGTTATTTTTGTTCTTTGGGCAATGTAGCTGCCTTCTGATAAATCAGAATATGCTTTAATACCTTTCATGTGGATGAAATTAGAGGTGATGATCATATATAACTTGTTGGGTTTTGTATTGTCACGGTACTTTATTTTTAGTGGGATGCATGCAAATTGCAAGAAGTTACCAAAATTCTCTGTCATGTCAAAAAAAAAGACTTATTCCTTATCTTTAGATGCTCCTTGTAGAATATGTTATTTTTGTTCTTTGGGCAATGTAGCTGCCTTCTGATAAATCAGAATATGCTTTAATACCTTTCATGTGGATGAGATTAGAGGTGATGATCATATATAACTTGTTGGGTTTTGTATTGTCACGGTACTTTATTTATAGTGGGATGCATGCAAATTGCAAGAAGTTACCAAAATTCTCTGTCATGTCATCTTCATGTAAATACCAAATGACCAAAACAATCCATTAACTTTTCTGCCAAGCCCTTTTGTGCCACCACGATAGGCCCGTAAAAGCTCGATAACTAATTCTTAGTATACATGTGCTTGTGACTCAAACGTTGTTTGCCTTAGCTTCAATAGACAAGGAGACTGCGATGTGTGATTGGTTATTTGGTTTCATAATGATTTGACGCTGGATTCAATCTAAATCATTCAGAACTCAATATGGGCAAACCTTTTTTTTATTTACTAGCAATTTCTCATTATCCTTTCGACGAATTTATCTATTAGCCACTGATTTTTAAAATCCAAAACTGCTCTTAATTTTGTAACTCTATAAAAATATCATCTAACCTAAACGAGGTTAAAAAGGTAAAAACCTAAAGAGAAATCATAACTCACGACAATAGAGAGAGTGGGTCACGTGAAGGGCTAAGGGAAAACAGCAATTCTTAACAGACCAAGAATGTGGACAACACCAAAACAAAACATGCTTTTTATCTCACAAATTTTTTTGTGGGCCCCGCGGTAGCCAGCAGGGGGCCGGGTTAGTGTGTGAGAATTTCTTGGTTTTTTTGTTTCTCGGTTTTTTTCTTAGTCTGTGAAGACTTTTTGAAGGGAAAACTAGTGCGAAGACCTACCCTTTGGCACTATTCAGCGTTTTAATGATGCGAATTTTGGATTTACAAAATTGCCCTTTGTCATCCCACACAAATCATTTGTTTTAAATAAAAGTGCTGGTATATTAGTAATTATGATTTTGAATTGCATCGTGCGGAACACTCTTTGTTTTTTTAAAATTAGGATAATTATCATCTTGGCTCTACTTATAGATTCCTGCTGCAATCATTTTGTCTATTTGGCGAGAACATAACAGTCGTATTTTTGAAGCCAAGCATGCCTGCTGCAGTCATTTCATCTATTTGGTAATTTTTGTAATTACGTTTTTTTTGCTTTAATAAACTTTTTTGACCTAACAAAAAAAAAATGCCTGCATGGTAGATGATGTAAACACACCGATTGTATGCTTGGGCTGCAGTTGGGCTATGATACCTAGCCTGGTTAATTTGGTTGGAAATAAACACCAGAGTCTTTTCAGAAAAGAAAGTGGAGGTTCATGGAATTATTTCTAAAGCAAGATACAGGTTTTTTTTACTTGGGCATTATGTTTTATTGAGTTTCAGTAGTTCTTTTAAAACATTCACTAAGAATTGGAAATTGACGTATTTTCATTATCCTTTGGTGCAGCTATTTTTGTTTGCTTTCTCTATGTCTTTCTTGTATCGTCTCTTGTTTTGTTTTTTTTCCTTTCCCTTACTCTCTTTGGGTGATACAATTCTTTTGTACTCCCTTTTCTTGATCAAAGGAAAATTTTACTTTACTCATCAAAAAAGAAAAAAAAATACAAACTTGGGATGTAGTTGCCGGAAAAGAGTGCCCGTGAACTTTACTAGAGCGATTTTCTCTCGGCTATTAGAGCAATTTTCTTTTTTCGCTATTAGGGAGATTTTATCTGTACATAGTATATCTTTTTTAACTTTGTTCGTGATTCGTTATCTTGGATACAAGTATATCGGCGATTCAACACGACAAGATCTAGTTCTTCATCAGAAATACAGATCTATGGTTTTTGGGTTACTCGCTACACATGAAGAATATTTGGGGAAATACTCCACTCTCATAGTAGCATCTCTTTTAATTTAAAATGGTCGAATTATAATTTTGGGTATCTTTTCTTCTCCAATCTCCATGTACAAGACTTGGGTGTTGTTGTTGTAGATCACTCTTTATTCGTGTGTCGCATCTTATTTGTATTTGTTTCGTTTTTTTTTTGATGTACTTGTTTTTCTTGATAACCATCATGTAAATATTCTTATATGGAATGAAATACGCATGGTTTGATAATCAAACAAAAGAAAAAATAATTAATCAAATATTTCGGTACCTGAATACCATGCCTAAAAGTTAAAAATATCAATTTCATCTATTTGATACATACATATATAATATCCCCAATTGTGAAAATTTCTGAGGAACCCAAGTTTGAGTCCTCTCTCGTCCACAAACCCGTCATTAAAATTATATATATATATATATATATGTGTAGCCCAATATACAAAATCAACGGTTAAGATTAATTGTTTTATTTTGAATTTATCTTTTCACATTTTCAACATTACTAAATTAGCCTTAGAGTATTATTAACAAAAATAATTTTTTAAAAATTCCGTTGATAAGCATTCAATTAGTTGTGGAGCCGTTATGTACCATTACTTTTTTTTGATCAACAATCAGACCACATTTCATTCAATCCAAAAAGGTGATTACATGATTGTTTACAAGAAAAAGAACATCAAAATACAAGAAATTTAAAACCAAAATACAAATAAAAATACCAATTACATGTAATTCGCGAAGAGAAAGAGCAAAATACCGCAAAGGTACCCAATTTTTGTATGAAAAGTAGAGAGAAAAGATGGTATAATCCGGAATCAATTCCGACCATTTTGAATGTTTGTCTTCTATAACAAGAGATGCTCCAAAAACAAAGGAGTGATAAGACCTTAATCTTGTATATTGTGGAATGATCCTATGATTGATCTTTTTTTCTCAGGAGATTTTTATTTTCCATATAATTTTTTATTTTAGAATTAGTCAGGTTGCTGGATTTCCACTCTTCCCCTTTTTTGGCTTGCTCTTCAATTGTTATAAAATCTAATCTCCTCTCATGAGGAAGTAATTTTTTTCCTGTGTAGGTGTATCCAAAATAATCATTTGTGGTATCCAGTGGTGGAATTTTCATAATGGCCTTTTCTGAAATAAGAACAGTGGTGTGGAAAGCAGTGGTGCTAGTCATCCTCTTTGTGATGATATATACTAGTAGAATAGAATCGTCGAATACCCACCCAGACATTGGTAGAAGCCGATACTTTAGTCTCCATAATCATCAAAAATCTTCATCCAAGATCCAACAAATCTTGAAAATTCAAACCCTACAATTCCCTTCTAAAATCAAGCACTCAACACCTAGTCAAAACGGAAACTTTTCTTCTTTTGTGCCAATCAGTTTCAGAAAAATATACCAATTTCCCTGTTTAGATCCTAACATTTATAGAAGCAAAAATTGGAGGATCAGCAACAATTCAGCACCTTTCCTCCGAGTCACCAATCTTCATTTATCTCTACAGATTTTCCGAGAACACGGCGTTTCTTCTATACCATTACTAATTTGTTTCCTTGCCCTTCAATTCGGCTATTATAATTATTATCTTCATTTCTGGTCAATAGCAGTGTTCCTAGCCTAAATTAACTCTCTTAAAGTGACTACTGTACATACTTCAACATTCGGACTTTTTTATTCATTGAACCAAAAAAAAAAAATATTTGGAAATTAAATGAAAGTAAAACTTAATTTCAAATTAATATTATATAAATAAATATATTTTAAAAAAAAAAAAAAAAAAAAAAAAATGCAGAGAACTGATGGAGTCCTTACCTCTTCTTTAATTAATTTTTCAAGTGATTTGTGATTATCCTTGCTTCTTTATCATATTTATTACCATTATAGCTCAAATTGAAGGCTTTTAGTATTTTTCTTGGCTCAAATGGTGAGCACATGGTGTTAGCCATGACGTGGGTTCGATCCCCATTAGCAATGTGTTTTTAGTGTCCCTATGCATAAAACAACATATTTTCTATTAAATTTTATTTTTCATCTCATTTGGAGTGAAAATTTCTTTTATCACTTGCAAAAGATCTATGATAATTGCGCTTATTTTGTATAAAAATATGTGATAAGTGCGATTTCGAAAAGAAAAAAAAGTTCCAACATGTGGAAATTTGCAATTATCACCACCTGTGAAAACTAGCATTTTTCACATTTAAATAACACAAATCCAAGAAAAAAATGCAACTGTCTCCAACTAAACTTTCCAAAAAGAAAAAAAATGCAATTATCACCAATTAAATTTCCAAAAATATATTTTGTTATCACTTTGAAAAATCAGAGGTAATTGCGATTTTTGTATCACTCGTAAAAGTTCTGTGATAATTGCCATTATTTTACAAAATTGGTTCCAACATGCGAAAATTCCAATTATCATCAATTGTGAAAATCAGAGTTTTCATATTTCTACGACACAAATCCAAAAAAATTGTAATTATCACCAAATTGTCAAAACTAGAATTTTCACAATATATCGTTATAAAACAGAGTTCACATTCAAAACGTGCCTAAAAAGAAATTTTAAGGAATTATTTTTAACAAGAGAGTTTTTAGGGATTGTTATGAACTTATAAACAATATTTTTTTAAACAAACGGAAATGAGTTAATATGGAGTTATTGCAGGAGATATTTCAGGGATTACACAAACGAAAATGAGTTAATAAGGAGTCATTGCAGGAGATATTTTAGGCACTATTATATGATTTATCCATTATTAACGTTTTTTCTGATTAAAAATTAGTGAATTAGTTTATTTGTTTGTTTAGATAAAAGGTCTTTTTCGTAATTCAATTTTTCTTTAATTAATTGTGGGCTACACATATATAATATTTAAATGGTTGGTTTCTAGTAAAGAAAAAAATTTATTTGGGATGGAAAATTCCCAAAATATAATTTAATCACCAAGGATCGACGTAAGAAAAAAAATCCCCTAAGACTAGTCAAATCCACTTCCTTGAAAAAAAACGAAAGAAAAATCGGGTCGAGGAAAAGCTCTGCGACTCGGCGAAACCGATTCAACTAACTCATCTCCCAATTTCAAAATCAACACCCTAAACTATCAATTTCATCCATGAATATTCAAATTTCAATCAGTTAAATCCTTTGTCCACCAGCCCTTACACGATGTAGTCTTATATGTATCTAGGTTGGGTCTGATTTTTGGTGTTAACCTAACCCTAATTTCTTGGTGATGCAATTCTTCGTTCAACCATTAATCTCTCCTCAGATTTATCCTTTCAATCTGGCAAGCCTTCTCTTCTCAAGAACTAGTGATTTGTTTTTAGTGGTCAATTAACTAGAGCCGATTTCATACAAAATGATGTTGTCTACCTCATTGGAGAAATTAATCAGGAACAACCTTACCTCTATGCTCAAGCGGCGATTTTGAGTCTGAAGGGTCCTGTCCACAATTACCAAAGCTTCTCTGTTCGTCCTCTCTGTTCAGGCGGTGAGCTGTGCAGTCATTACCGAAAATTTAAAATTCCTCTATTTCAATGGTACCTATGAAGTGGCGTATGGAGATTTAAACAAGTAAGTCTAAGCCTATTTCAGCTGTAATCAAGTCCAATTCGTCCTTTTTTTCTATTTGTCTCCCTCTTTTACCACATTCACAGAATCAAAGACTTTTAGGGTTATCTCAAAATAGAAATTTTAATTCAAACCCTAGCTTTTTTCATATAAATATCACCCATACAAACCTTTACCTTACTCCCCTTTCCCCATCTATTTTAGTTCCTTGACTAGTTTCAGTTTTCTTTTGTGTCCTGTGTTTTTTTGCTGTTATCTCTATGTCTAGTGTTGCTAATAGAGATGTTTATTTCTCTGGTTTTAATGTTAATGCTAGGAATTCTCTTCTTCCTGTAACCTTTTGGCAGCACCAGTTGGTTGGGTGTTTTTTTTAACAAAAATGAACAAAAATTCCTACTTTTTAAGAAATGCCCTTAAATTTAGATGGAAGCTTGCTAGTGAAATCTCTGTTAGCAAGCTTGGTAGAGGATACTATATGATTAAATTTGAATCTAGTGAGGAATGTTTCTTTGTGCTTAGGCAAGGAACTAGAGTAGTATATGGGGATATTTTCCTTTTTCAACCTTGTAACTTTTCTGTACTCCCTGAGCAGTTTGAAATTACTTCAGAAATCTTTGAGATATCTCTTCACAAGTTATTCCCTGAACAAACCAGAGTTCCAAATATCATTCAGAACACTCAACATTTTGGAACATTAGTGGCCTTTGATAACCCTATTCACTATTTCAATGGTTACAACACAATGAAAATCAGGCTTAGAATAGACATTACGCAACCACTTCAGTCTGGTATTATTGCTCCTAATGATAGTGGAGATACCAATTGGATTGATTTTATTTATCTAGAGCTTCCCAGACTCTTTTGCAGCCATTGTCGCAGATTAGGTCATGAAGTCAATGACTGCATAGAAATCTACTTAATAAACTTCCAAAACTTGCTACTCCAAGCTTCACCTAAAATACCTCCTCATCCTGCATTTCAAGATTTTGAACATGTTGTTGAACCTGCTGAACCTAATAATGAGGATTACTACCATGATGAAATGCTCCACAATATCGTTTTTGAAGACCTTGATCAGGTTTGGAGTGATTGGAATTCCTTTTCTTCTGCTTCCACTGACATCTCTAAGCAAGACAACTCTACTATTTCTTTTTTCGACGGAGAAGGGTACCATTTAGAAGGATTTCTTTCTGACACCTCATCAGTCCAATCAACACACAACTCATAAGATGGGATAGTAGAAGAAAACAACATCTTTGAAGATTCAAGCAATCAGATTATCTCATTATCTCCACCTCAACCTGTTGAACTGCAACAACCACACAGTCCCTCTATTTTTCTGGTTTCAGACATAGAGGAACATGAACTCATTTCTGATGTTGACCTGCCAAGTCCAGCTGTAAAAAGGTTCTACCCTGAGCATCAAGCTTACTTACAATCTGTGGGCATCGGCTCCTCCTCGGATTCAGATCTATCTAGAGCAGTAACTGATGAAGAAGTATCTCAATGGATAGACAGTTTTCAGCCATCAAAAAAGATCAAAATTGACGCACTAGAACAAATAACTGAGGACACTGCTAGCATAACCATCTTTAGTGCACTCAGTTCGGCTTCCCAACCAGAAAATGCTACATTACCAACCTCCATTGCATCACCAGAAGAGGCATAAACTGTTAACACCAAATTTCCACCCCTCAGACTCAACCAATACAACAAGTCACATTCAAGGGCTGGTGGATATCTCAACCTTATTTTGGTTCACTTTGTTTAGTTCATCTTATGTATGTTTGTTAAATATGTTTGCTAGTCTCTGTTTATCCTTCTAGGTTGGGATGGTTTACTTTTACTATGTTGGTTTTAATCATCTAGCTGTATATATATGCTGCCTATGAAAATTTGCTTTGTTTCATCTACTAAGCTGTGCTACCATGACTGACCATGCTGCTAAGATTTCCCATAAAATTTGCTCTGTCAATAGCTTAACAGATTACTTTTTATTACTCGTTGACCAATCCTTTAGTTATATGACTCAAGACCTTAATCTATACAATCACCTTTCCTTTTAGCTCAGTTAATAATTGTTAACCATTTCAGTTTTTCATCTTTGGTTCTGACATTGTGGTATTTAATACATTCCAGGTATTAGGACTTGTTCTTCTATTTAGCTGACCCCCTTCTCTAATACTTAATCTGTAATTTCGTTTTAGCTTTATTTAGATTTATTTAGCTCTCATTTACTATATGCAATCCATTGCTTTAATATCATACTGGTTTTCTCAATCCTATGATTTATCCCCTTATTAGCCTCCTATCCTATCCTTCTGACTATGCTTTAAAAACACAATGACCTTTTTAAAAAAAAAAAAAAAAACTCATTTCAACTGATTTCTCGTCTCCTTGCCTGCTTCTAAGTGATTTCTTTGTTTCTCTTTGTCAATCTTTGTAATTCGTTTTTAACAATGCATGACAATCCACCCTTATTACATATTTTAGCATAGGCCCATCTGTCTTGTTCTACCTTCTATTCTGTGTAGGCCTCTTTCTCTAAGCCCATCTACAATTCTACATTACTTCTACACTCCATATCCTTTCATCTTACCTCATTCTCCCCCTTAATCAATCACAACACCATAGATTAATATCCCCACTTAAATTCGGTCAAAAAGTTCACAATTGCCATTTAGATTCACCCACAAATCATCACAATGACCATCCTAGCTCTGAATTGTCAAGGTATAAATCTTCCTCCTGCTATTCAACATTTAAAATGACTGGTTTCTTAATACAAACCTAGTGTAGTATTCCTCTCTGAAACGCTAGCTAAGGAAAAACACATGAAAAGATTATCTTCAACTCTCCAATTCAATAACTACTTCATCGTGCCAAAAATTGGGAATCGAGGTGGACTTTGCTTAATGTGGGAAGACAAACTAAATATCCGAATTCTACTATATTCGCAGAATTATATCCATGCAAAAGTGACACCACCACCCCCAGAGCAACCATGGTATTGTACGGGTATATATGGTCCACCACACCCAGATATCAGGAAAAATCTATGGCAAGAATTTCCAACAATATTCAGCAGTTTCAACTCATCCATACCTTGGCTATTAATAGGAGACTTCAATGATGTTTTAGATCAATCAGAAAAAAAAGGGGGAAGACAAGTAACATATGCCCAATCTCAACCGCTTCTAAATCTAATGGATCAGATGTGACTTATGGATTTAGGATTCCGAGGAGACCCCTACACATGGACAAACAATCAAATGGGGGAAGACAACATTCTAGAAAGACTAGATAGAACTCTAGTGAACCAACACTGGAGGACGGCAAATCCACATGCAGCGGTTACTCATCTTCCAAGAATCGCATCTGATCACGCACCAATTTTAGTACAAGAGAAAGTAATTGACTGGCAAGGAGAAAAAAATTACAAATTTTAACACCTATGGCTCACTCATCCCCAACTCAAACAAGTCGTTGAATCAGCTTGGGAACAACAACAAGATAATGAACCGACCCTCGATCTCCAACTTAAACTCATTACAACTGGAAAATATCTCATGGAATGGAACAAAGTAACTTTTGGCCACTTGCCAACTATGATTAAAAAATCAACGGAAAAGATAAAGCATGCTCAACATCAATGTGCCACCCAACAAGGGCACAACCTGGAAAACTGGCTACACCAAGAAAAACAACTAAGAATAGCACATGAAGAACTGCTACAATTCCATGCGACCTACTGGCAACAAAGATCGAGAATTCAATGGCTAAAATCAGGAGATCACAACACTACATTTTTTCACACAAAAGCTACAATTCATAGAGCGTGTAACAACATACAATAACTGCAAGATTCTCAAAACATGTGGATTGATAAAAAAGAAAACGTTGTGCAAAAAATTCTAGATCACTTCTCGCAACAATATATGGCACAACCTACAGTAATAAATGAAGATCTCTTTACAAATATCAGACCAAGATTAACTACCAGACAATCAGAATCACTTACAAAGGAAGTAACTACAACAGAAATCAAGCAAGCTCTTTTCTCCATTAATTCTGAAAGTTCCCCTGGTCCAGACGGATATACAAGTAAGTTCTTCAAAGTTTTCTGGGAAACAACTCACATCCAACTAATAGCAATGGTTAGAAGTTTTTTCAATGACTTAAATATGCATCCTCTCATGAACCACACAAACATAACTCTGATACCTAAAATCGAACATCCTTCAAAACCTTCGCAATTCAGACCCATAGGACTATGTAACGTCACATATAAAATCATATCAAAAATTTTACTCAACCGAATTAGACCCATTTTACCCTTTATAATAAGCCCTTTTCAAAGTGCTTTTGTACCCCAAAGATCAATACATGACAACATAGCAATATCCGGAGAACTCTTCCACCATATCAAAACATCAAACCTAACTAAAGATCCAAAAATAGCTCTCAAACTAGACATCCAAAAAGCATATGATAGCCTAGATTGGGAATTCATCAAAATATCCTTCACAAAACTGGGATTTCCACAAGCTTTTATAAACTACATTATGCTATGTATCACAACAGTTACATACTCAATAAAAATAAATGGTACCCCCCATGGATACATAAGCCCAAATAGAGGTATAAGACAAGGAGATCCACTATCATCCTATATCTTCATCATTTGTGCTGAAATCTTATCTACAAACCTAGGAAACCTTCAAAATCAAAAATTAGTTCAAGGCATTAACATCTCAAATAAAGCACCACCAATTCTCCATTTAATGTATGCGGATGATTTACTAATCACATACAAAGCTTCAAATCAGAGTAATCAACACCTAAAAAACCTCCTCCACTCCTATAGTACATCCGCCGGTCAATTAATAAACACCGGCAAATCAGTTATCATCCATCACCCAAACTTAGACCCGATCAAGCTAAATCATCTTCAACATTTCTTCAACATGTCAACCACATCAAAACCTCCAATCTATCTAGGAGTCCAATTCAAACAAGGAAGGGCTTCCAATCAAACCTTTGCACCCCTCTTACAAAGATTAGCACGAAAAGCTAAAGGATGGATGACAAAATGCCTAACACCGGCCGGAAGACTGACGCTAATCAAAACATCATTAATACCCACAACTAATCACATTATGAAAACACAAAACCTACCTAACAAGATTCACAAACAAATAGATCGTATCACAAGAGATTTTTTCTGGGGACACGACTCAAAAACCAAAAAATTACACCCTATAGGATATGACAGAGTGACAAGACCAATATCCGAAGGAGGACTGGGAATAAGAAAGAGCAGTGATCATAATAAGGCTCTAATCATGAAGATAATCTGGAATCTTCATGAACAACCGAACTCTATCTGCGGAAGTATCTTCAGTGCAAAATATCTTAACCAGCAACCAATACTAGAAGGCATTGATTTTATACCCACCTCCGCCAGTCCTCAATGGAGACAACTAGCAGCAATTGTTCCAACCATGCAAAATCTAATTTTCCACCGTATTGGAAATGGATTATCAACTCCAATAGAAGCCAACTGGATCCCCCACTCTCCAAACCTAGACCCAACACAATGCTACCCAATCCGAATGGTAGCTGATATCATTGACCCAATAACACACACATGGAATCATGAAAAACTAAATACCCTTCCCAATCATGTGGTCCAAAAAATCATAAACATCCACCTACCCCAAAATGGGCCCTAAGATAAGATTATCTGGCCACACTCAAAATATGGAAGCTACACCACTTCATCGGGATATAAATGTCTAACCCAAGGTCAACCAACACACATCCCATTACCTCCTACCAAGTTCATATGGACCTTACCATGTCCACCAAAAATTCGGCTTTTCTTGTGGAAAGCCATCAACGAAGGTCTACCAACCTTCTCTCTCCTACATCACATCCATTTGACCAACTCAGACATATGACCAAGATGTAACGCAGCTCCAGAACTAGCAAGCCACATTCTAATTCACTGTCCAACGGCAACAAATTCCTGGACCACATTACTTAATCAATCTACAAATTCCTCAAACTCCAATCCTATCCAAACATTCACCTTAACACAATACACAACCATTTCCCAAATCCTTCAACAACCTGCATTAACTCCAGTAATCTCCTATTTATGTTTTCTTTTCTGGACCTTATGGCTAGTAAGAAATGAATTAATATACCAACCAAAGCAAACAACCGCGGAAGAAATCCTAGCATGGGAACAAAAATTGCAACAAGAATACTACCGGGCCATTCACTCCTCACCACCAGTTTTTCCAGGAGATACACCAAAATTTAATCACCCAATAAGAGATAGAGGGCTATCCACAATCTTAGTAGGATGGACAATGCCGAACATCAACTGGATAAAAATTAATACGGATGGAGAGGCCAGAGGTCATCTAGGATTTGCAGGAGCAGGATTCATCTGCATGGACTCAGACGCCCAAACTCTTTTAGCACTATCTCAACCACTGGGAATTACAACGGCTTTAACTTCAGAAACTTGAGTGATGCTCTTAGCTACAAGAACAACAGAAGAAAGGCGATGGCCAAAAGTTATATTTGAAACCGACTCAGAAAACCTTTTGCATTTCATCACCTCATCTACCCCGCCACCCTGGTACATAGCATAAATGATTGAAGAAATAAAAATGAGATTCCAGCGGATCCCGCAGGCGACCATCCAACACAACTACAGAGAAGGAAACCAGGCAGCCGACGGATTTTCCAATCACGCGGCAGATAGAAGTCAAACAGGAAATTCAGCAACCAAAATATGGGACCAGGCAATCCCATCTTTCATTTCTCAAATCTTATTCTCAGACTCAGTGGGTACCACTTACCCACGACAAATTGTAAACTAATTTTCTTAATAAATTACATGCTTCAAAAAAAAAATCCACTTCCTTGTGGTCATGTTTCCACCCACCTGTCACATGATCGATCCATACATCCATTGCCTTTCTTTCGTTCGTATTTGTCACCTATGGTACAGATTAGATCCTTCTTTCCTCGGAAAGAGATTCTTGTTTGAGATCCTAGGGCAATCCGATTCCTTAATACCCCTATTCTCCTTTCATCTGGAGTGTTGCCCACTCTAAATGCTGGCACATTTAGGGGCGAGTCATTCGCAATTAGGGGCGAATTTTTTATTCCCAACCCAGAGGCCACGTTAAGGGGTGTCAAAAAACGAGGAGATTACGTTAATGCCCTTATATAATCGGAAGCAATTTTGTGTCCGATTATGTAACACAAAATCGGTAGGTTAATAATCATATTTGACTACCGATTAATATAGATTTCATGCCAAACGTGAATCTTGGTCCTATAATAATCGGTAGTAATAATAACCTCACTATACTACCGATTAGAGCTGGCAAACAAGCCAAAAACCCGCGGGTTCGCCCGGCCCGGACCGTGAAAACTCGCACCCGGCTTGGTTGGTTGTCTAACAAGCCGGGTTAGGGTTGGAGAAATGCCAGCCCGTGAGAAAACGGGTAAACCCGTCCCGGACCGTAAACCCGCGGGTACAACCTGTAAACCCGCAATACTTATGGTTATATGACACGTGTCCCCTCCCTCCTAGGTATAAAAGCATAAAACCCTAGCTTCATCTTATCTTCTTTCGTTTCTCTTCTCTCTGGCTTTTTTTTTCCTCATCCAGCAGCGGCCATCGCCATTTTTCTCTGCATTTTTCTCATTCTGCCAGTGCAAGCAGCAAGGTGAACCTTGTTTGATTTACAGGTACTTTCTTCTGCAGCTCTACTCTCCTTCAATCTTTATTGTTATTAGTTATTACTTCACTAGTTCACTTGAATCAATTTGTTCAAAAACATAAACCCCCCTAACGATTATTGTTCAAAATTAACATCTAGGGTTCTTGAAGAGATGATTCCTGATAACAAACACCCTTACCTTACATTTGTTGCTATTGTTTTGCTCTTAGATGTTCTAGTGATGTTAGGGTTTGGTAACTGGTTTATAACTGAGCTGTAGATTTCAATTGGGATTCGTGAAATTAAGCATATGTTCATGTAATTGATAGAGCCGTAGAGGGTTTCTTCAATCTTTATTTTTATTACTTCTATTCAATTTGTTCAAAATTAACATTCAGGGTTTTTGAAGATATGATTTTTGATTAAAAAGCACAGATGGTTGCTATTGTTTAACCTCAATTGATGTTAGGGTTTCGGTTTAGAGCAAAGAGAGTTCATTTGGGAAATTAAGCTTCGTTCAATACATTCATGTAATTGATAGAGATTAGAGGGTTCATAAGTTAAGAGAAAGTAATGGTTTCTGTAATTGAGATATGAGAGGGTATGATGTGTTTTTGTGAAAGTAAAGGCCCATTCTTAATTCTTATGCTCACCATTAGACTGACATAATGCATTGATAGATTTTCTTGCTCAGAGTGTGAAGTAATTTTGAGTTAACAAATATGTGTTCAATTTTTTTAAGTCCGGAAGCCATGTATGATCCTGATGTGCAATGTGTATAAGGACTTGTATGAACTATCTTCTTGTGCTCTACATTTGTGTGTGAATGTGATGTGATAATGAAGTACTGTTAACTTTGACTGTCAATTGAATGGGCTGGATTCATGGAATCATATTTTCATTCCCTTGTATATTATTGGGGTTATCACTTATCTTTGACCTATTCTTTGTTGTCCATACAGGATGTCAATTGTACAAGAACAAGACGATGTTATGAGTAGTGATGGTGAGGAATGTGAGGATGATGATGTTGATGTTGAGATTCTACATTATGTGAATGACTCTGCAATTCTGTGATGATAGTAATCTAGTATACTGTGTGTTCCTTTAAATGCAAAATTAGTTTAGTTTTGCAATTTTGAGTTTTTAAATTTTGATATTATTAAGGTTTGATGTTTCGTTGGTATGACTGTCATTGTTGAATCTGTTAATTGAATTGAATCGAAATATCAAACTGAATTAGATGAATGTTAGGTAGCAGGGAATGAGCTTTAGATGGGCTGAATGTGGCCGGAAATCGCCCAAATTGATTTCTGGCGAGTTGACTCAACAAAAACCCGCAAACCCGTGAACCCGCAAGCTTTATACGGGACGGGCGCGGGTTGGAGAAATGACCACCCGTGAAGAATTTCAACCCGCAAGCTTTGGCCCGCATTAACCCGTAACCCGCGGGTTGGTCACAAGCCAGCCCGCCCGTTTGCCAGCTCTACTACCGATTATAGTATCTCCCAAAGAATATATTTGGGGCAACTTATAATCGGTAGTCATATAAACTACCGATTATCATAGTTCTCAAATTCGTAAAATTTGAGATTTCTCTCAAAACAATATTTGGGGCAACTTATAATCGGTAGTCATATAAACTACCGATTATTATAGTTCTCAATTTCGTAAATTTGAGATTTCTCCCAAAACAAAATTTGGGGCAACTATATAGTCGGTAGATAAATTCCTTATTTGGCTACCGATTATACAATTTCCCCAACAAAAAAAGAGCCGTTGGAACTCTAAACCCTATATAAGGATTGTATCCTTGTACCCTCTATGTAACACAAATACCTGTAAACTCTCTCCAACTTCATATTCAACATAATGGCCCAACCATTCATTAATCCAACGGAGTTCACGATTGAAGAAGATTTATCTTTATGTAGGCGCTACGTTCAATTCTATCCGAGACGGGGAGAAGAACGGAGGCAAGGAGGCATAATGAGTATGAGTTATTTGGGGAGAATTCATGAAAAATTCTGCGCCGACACCGGTAACCCAAACAACCGTCACTCTGCTGATCTTTTCTGCCGAATTGGTTCAATAAACGGACGCGTCGGAGAATTTGTCGATTTAACTTATCTTGTGAATCAATATCGGTTGAGGGGTGCAACCAATGATGAGGTTATAGAACAATTTCTCGGGGAATGGCGGAGATGGAAAAGATCAAGCTTCCGTTATGAAGCTCATTTTAGAATCCTTATGGCGATGGAAAGATTTAATCCGTTTAGGACTCGTCCAACACGTCCACGTCGCTAATCACAATACATTGTAATAGAATTTGTGGAAGTTCAACGTAAAATTATGATGATGTTGACGTGATATTGTACTGAATTTCCCAAACACCAAGAAAATCGTAAGTTTATGTTATTTATTTAACTACCGATTATACTCCAACGGCTATTTTTGAAGCCGAGCCTCGAAAACACACAAAATCGGTAGCAAAAACATATTGATAAACCTCCGATTATACCTCCCTAATGAAAATTTCTACCCTGTTAACAAAACTGTCTATAATCGGTAGTTTAACAAGTATCCTAAGGTTCCGAGTTAGTATAATCGGTTACTTATGTTACAGAATTTACTACCGATTATGTGTAATAATTGTACGCAACTTCAGTACAGTCTTGTAAAGTACGCATCAACGGCCATATTTTCCAAAAAAAAAGAGACGTTGGGAGTGTCATCTATATAAGCTGGTTAAACTCTTCTTATTTATGCAGCAAACAACACATATATAAAAACCTAAAAAGGTTGTGAAAAAAAGAACTCGGGCGTCACCGAGCACTCAAGTTGATGAAACCGGTGATGATGTTCGTCCAAGTGGTAGAGGCAGTAAGGGTCGCAAAGTCATGGGAAAAAAGAAGAAATAAACTTTCGATGTTGTAAACTCTCGTTTTTTTTAGTTAACTTTATGGTATTCAAAGTTTATGCCGGATTAGGTCGTTTTAAAAGTTTGGGTCGGATTATTAGTTGCTACGTTATGTTTATGGATTGTGAATTCTTCCTTTTATGGATTATGAATGGCTATATTGCTATGTTTATGCATTTAACGATGACTCTCAAGCGAATCACAGGATAACACATGTAAGTGTTGAATTCTGGAACACAATCGGAGGGTTAAGTTTATAAAAGAACCTACCGATTCTGGGGTTTTTGCATTTATGGTCAGAATCGGAAGCTTTATATATTTTTAACCTACCGATTCTGGATATTTTGCAAAACATGTAGTCAGAATTGGAAGGTTAATAATATAATCTTCCATTCGATTATTATGTGTAAAGAAAACTTGCCTTCTGTATCAAACCAACACCTCAATCGGAGGGTTATTTTTCACCAATCCTTCCGAATAACAATATTCGGTAGTGTTGTTAATGGTTCATTTCCGATTATTATGTGTGAAACAATGTGTTTCCTGGAACCAAATAACACCATAATCGGGAATATATATTCCTTCACTGGTTAACGATTATATTAAACGGTAGTTTGTTTTTATGAGTTCCTTACGATTATTCTGTGCCCAAAAACTTTCTATTCTGTAGCCAAACCACCCAACAATCGGATGGTAAATCTTCACCCTGACATCCGAATAATTATATTCGGTAGGATTTTTTTTTTTTTAATATCCGATTATTCTGTGTCAAAAAAATTGGTTTCCTGGAACCAAATAACAACATAATCGGAATTTTTTTAAGGTAGATACCCTACCGATTATAGCAGATTTCAAAATTCAATACATGAAGGATTTTCGCAAAAAATCATTTTGGGGCTACTTATGATCGGATGGTTTTGTAATATATAAAACTTCCGATTACCGCGCACCCAAAACACGCACCAAGTGGTTATGGTCATTGTGTACACTCAAAACCTATGAAATATGGAAAAGGTACGATCTGGGGCTCGATATAATCGGTAGGTTTTGTAGTTGTATAAATTACCGATTATCGAAGATTTCTAAATTCTCTACGTGAAGGATTTTAGAAATAATATCATTTTGGGGCAACTTATAATCGGTAGGGTTTTAACATATTATCCGTCCGATTACAGATAAATCCGCAGCCCAAGCCAAGTGGTTATGGTTGGCTTTGCACCCCTCAGAACCTCCGGGATTTGGCCAAGGTTATATAAGGGGCTCCTTATAATCGGTAGCCTTAAAATTTCGATAAGCTACCGAATAAACAAAGGATTATTTTCCGAAGTATCTACACAATAATCGGTAGGTATATTTTTAATTTAACCTACCGATTACAAACTAACCTACCGATTGTGGTTTTAGCTACCGATTATATAAGGGCATAGTTGCCATTTTGAAAAATCGCGGATAAGGGGTAGCTCAATTTTACGTTTGGGTGACCTTTTTTGTCTTTTAGTGTCGCCCCTAATTGCGACTGAGTCGCCCCTAATGGTTCTATCCTTGATAATTTACTTTTAATTCTTTATTCTTTTCTTTCATTTCATCGAACTACTCCTCACTGAGATAACTTCATCTCTTTTGTAGCTATTGATATTCTGAATACGTATATGTAATCACTCTACATCATGTTTACAGAATAAAGACATTCAAAACCTTATAATTAAATGAACTTGTAGGTAAATAAATCTATTCAAACTTGTTGGTTTCTATTGTCTTGTTACACATAACTCATTTATTTTTAAGGATATTTTGATTTTGGATCACATAAAAGTGACTAAATTTGCGTTTGGGTCATCAAAAAACTTTAATTAGAATTTGGGTCACAGGACCGTTATTGACCGTCTTGACTGTTACTAAAATAAATTTTATTTTAATTTAATTTGTATGCAATTAATCTAGACCGTTAGATGAGATGAGTGGTGATGAAGGTGGTTTTGTGTTTTTCTCCTCTGAGGATTTTTATCGAATAGTAGAGGTGTTCAGTTACCAAGTTTTGATGGATGTGTTTTTCCATCCCATTATTACACTATATTGGTGATGATTTTGATTGAATTAGCAACTGATCAAGTTCTGCTACTGAACGATTTTCTTGAAGGAGAAAAGAAAACATTGGCAGAAATTAAAGAAAAGAAAAACTCAAGTCTTACTTGTCAATTGACCATAGCCTGAGGCCCTGAAGGAGCTCAAGTGGGTTTCCAGGTATCTCGTGACAATACTACCCGCTGTTGGTAAATGTTTGAGCTAGGATACTAAAGGCAAGGTTGACTTGTTTCTTTCATGAGCAGACAAGGTGGAGTCGACCAAACTAATTCGATCCAATGAACTTCCTTGTACGTATCTCGCCATTTATAGGCACCTTCCCCACTTACTATAAAAAAAGAATTCGACTAACGCCCCAACCAAGATAATCATTAGATTAAAGTTAAATCAAATCCAACTGAAATTCGATCAATTAAGAAGTCTCAACTTAAGAGGAACCAGTTGTGGTGATTATAATTAAAGTTCAGTTCAATTTTTTTTATTTTTTTGTCGCTGGTGTAGTTATGCAAGACGCCGTAACATGAATACGAATTCGTGAGAAGGTTAGAGAAAAAAGATGAGGCTTATCTTCCCTAGCGGAAGGGTAGATTTAGTAAATAAATATATTCGTATGTTTTATTTGGTCATTTCAGCATTTAACTAACTTTCATAACTATCAACGCGGTCAACGGAAGTCCTGTGATCCAAACTCTAATGAAATTTTGTTGGTGACCCAAACACAATTTTGGTCACTTTTATACGACACAAAGTCAAAATATCCCTTATTTTTACTACAATGCAAATTGGACAAAGCTATTTATTTTCTTCGAGACACCTTTTAACTGTTGTACGAACTATAATAACAGTTGTAATGGTGTACCGTGTCCCGTCACATACGTTCCAAAGAATAGTAAGCAAAGATATTTAGCAGAACGTAGGAGACAAGTTTGATATTGACAGTTGCAAGTGGAATGAATGGTTGGTGGTTTTAAGAAATTTCCTTTTTCAGGGGAAAAAAGAAAAACTTGGACGATAGACTTTTCTTTTCTAAGTCGTGAAAATCCCGACAACACTTCACATTATTGCAAAAGTCTTAGCTAAAAGACTTAAATTGGTGATGAATAAGCTTATATCTCCAGTGCAGTGTGCTTATATTGAAGGTAGGCAAATTATTAATAGTACCTTGATTGCTAATGAATTAGTAGATTCTAGACATAGGTCTGGAAACGCGGGAGTTGTATGTAAAATTGATCTGGAGAAGGCTTTTGACAGAATTAATTGGTGGTACCTTGAATGTTAAACCAAATGGTTTTCAGCTGAAAATGGTGTAATTGGTTGAAATTTTGTTATTCCACTTCTTCCTTTTCGGTGTTCATAAATGAATCTTCTTTCTGATACTTCACTAGCTCAAGGGGTGTCAGACAGGGTTGTCCGTTGTCTCCACTTCTGCTTAATATTGCAGTGGAGGTTTTTTCAAGATTCATGGACAGGGCTGCAAATCAAGGATTGTTCAGTGGTTTCTCAGTTTCTCCCACTAGTTTCACTGTTAATCACCTTCATTATGCAGATGATACTATCTTTTTCGTAGACAACAAAAAGGAGGACTTACATAATCTGTTTTATTTCCTTACATTGTTTTGAGTTTATTGTTGGTTTGAAGGTTAACACATCTAAAACAAGACTCATTGTTGTTGGTAAGGTGCCAGATTTATCAATTTGGGCAGAAGAACATGGATGTGCAACAGATTGCCTCCCCTTCTTGTACCTGGGAATGCCTTTGGGAGCTAAGTCTGGCTCAAAGAGTATTTGGGATCCAATCATAGAGAAGTTTGATGCCAGATTATCTATGTGGAGAAGGATATCTCTATCAAAAGGAGGTAAGATTGCTCTTTTGAAATGCATCTTATCTTCTTTACCAACTTATTTCTTCTCATTGTTCAAAGCACCTATGACTGTCATTAAAATCCTTGAGAAGAAAATGTGAAACTTCTTGTGGGAATACAAAGAGGAAGCAAAGTTATCCCACTTAATTAATTGGGATATGGTACGTGCTACTAAAGAGCGTGGTGGCCTTGGAGTTTGTAACCTTAAGCTTATGAACAGGGCGCTAGCCAAATGGTGCTGGAAATTCGGTGTTGAAAAGAATAAATTGTGGTTCAAAATTATAGCTGATAAGTATGGTACAGAGTTCTCTTCTTGGATACCTGGTTCAGTTTCGCAGAGCTACGATGTTTCATGTTGGCAGGCTATTGCAGACTCGGCAGGTTTGGTTAGTAATAATTACACTTTATATTTACATTCAGGAACTGAAATTTCTTTCTGGAATGACTTATGGTATGGGCAAATAGTTCTATCAAGTGTATCTCCTTCACTTTATAAGCTATGCAGGGACAGAAATGTTAAGGTGGCAGACATGATTACTTATGATGGGAGTTGGAGATTTGATTTCAAAAGGGTTCTCTCTAACTCAGAGGTTAATGAATTTGCCTCTCTTCTTTCGGTTATTGTGGATAGCCCACCTATTTTAGATGGTTTGGCAGATACACGTCGTTGTCTCTACATTCCTCAGGGTTGTTCTCGTTGAGAACTCTATATGCAAAGCTAGTAGAATCAGATGGTATGGACAATTTTCCGTTTCTGTTTATTTGGAAGACAGCAACACCACCAAAGATTAATCTTTGGGTTTGGTGTCTGGTTCATGGGAGTTTAAACACAAAAGATGTATTTTTGCGCAAAGGAACTGAAGTTGATAACTCTCATGTGTTATGTGAGGGAATGATTTGGAAACTCAAAACCATTTGTTCTTACACTGTAGGGTCGCGCACAGAGTTTGGTCAATGCTATTACCTAGAAATTGTGGTTCTTGGGTCACTCCTTGTTCAGTAATGGCACTATCTCTTTGCTGGCACACAACAACATTCTCCGACGATGGAAACTTTCTATAGAGCTTAATCCCAGCTGCCGTACTTTGGAGACTATGGAAGGAACGTAATAGCCATGTTTTTGATAATAAACACAACTTCAAAACAGATGATGAACTTGGAAATGAAGCAAAGACGTCAATCCTGTTGTGATCTGCAGCATTGGGAAGAATAGTTCATATAAACTTTGCGAGTTCGGTCCTTAACAATTGGGAAAATCTTTTTTGTGTAATATAGTGTTTTTTTTTCTCTTTCTTTTCTACCTCTGATAGCCCTTTGCAAATTCTATCGATCTAATTTATTTTTATTTTTTGATAAAAAAAAACACTTCACATTCGAAAACCCTTTTTTTTTTTTTTTTTTTTTGCTAAATCACATTTATTTATATTAATGAAAAACAAAATGATTTACAAAAATTCAAGAACAAAAGAAAGGCTAAAAAAACTTAAGTATTAAAGAACATTTAGCAAAATCTATAGTACTTCCAATTTGGCAACTCAATTTGAATCAAGGATGGATTCTTTCCTTCATGATCAAAGACTGCCCCCTGAGATAGCTTTTCCCCCTGGTTGACATGTTTAGCAGCAGAAAAATTAATCTCTTTGTAGCAATGTTCATACTTTATCTCAGTTAGCACAAATTGTACTCTAAACGACCTGGACAATAGGCACCAAGGGATAATACCTTTTTTAAAATCTTCAATCACAGATTTTGCAGTAGATCTAATAATGATTTTACAGCACTGCAACTTCCTTTCCTATTCCATAGCCCACACAATAGCTACAACATCAGCTATGTAGGTAGTAGCCATTCCAATTCCACCAGAAGCAGTTCCAACAACTTGACTGTTATGACATCTGACCATAATTCCAAAACCAGCCACACCTGGATTACCAGCAACAAAACCTTAACAACAAAACAACATATAACCCTAGCTCCTTTGGACTAAGCCAGAGACATTCTTTAATCATTCTAAAACCCAACTTCTGAATTTTATTTAGCTTCAAAAAATATCAAAATTTTGATTCATTAATTTCTTTTCGATATTGAAACCATGTGGCTTCTTCTTGTTCATGTTCTCGTAAATATGTAATAACTTTATCATTAGTGTTATCGATGTATATTCAGGAATTAAGGAACTGTAACGCATTCCAAACTTTTGGTTTTTAAATGCACTACAGATATTCTGATCAGGTTAAAAGTATTTTGGGTGGTGATAGTTTACCGGAAAAAGGTAATCTCGAGTACTATGCATCTATGGTTCATCGTGACAAAGTTTTCCGTGGTCATGGTCTTGCTGAAACTGATGATGACGATTCTAAATTGCTCACTTTTTCTGATGGAAACCAAACTTTTCAACTTGCTTCACTTCAATCACTTGGATTGTAAGTTCTTTATAAACTACAATCTTTTCACTAAATTTGCTTGGTATTTGCATATTTTTTATAAACTCTTCGTTCCTTTGCTTGGTAGGAGACCCCCTAAATTACTTAGTTGTTCATATTTTTTACATATTTACATAAATACCATTGTTTTAAAAATAGATCAAAATTTTTAAAAACTTAATATCTTTCAAATTATACAATGGATTTTTTAAAAAATTATACTATATTTGAAAAACTCTTTCAATTATCTATGTAACGAGTACAAATAAGAATAGTAAGTTTTTATTTAAGGAAAAAAAAATCATGACTTTCAAATTTAGTATTGTTGAACAAGTAGAAATTCAAGCATGTGCATCGCACATGTGTCCTTACTAGTGTGGATAAAACTAAGCAACTTAATTTAGTACATGTCTAAATAGATTTTGTTATATGTAGTCCCTTTAACTGCAATTATCAATCAGGGCGATGTTCTCTAAAGTCTAAACCACGCGGATAAGTGTGACAATGCTAACCACTACTTGAGATTATTAATTTGTTAGCCTGAATCTGAATGTTTTTTTATTTTTTTTACTAAAAAGATTAAAATTTTATTAAAAAAAAAAAGAGAATACAAGAGAAAAAGATGCCTAAGAGCAACAAGAGAAGACTGAAAAGCCGACTCAAACAAACAGCAGTGAAAAATCTAGCAAATCTATCGACTTAAAAGAAAATCTCAAGAGCATCACGAGAATTCTACAGTTTCTTCTTGGCAGAAGCTCTTTTTCCTCTCCCTAATTTCTCACTGCCCAGCCCCAAATCCTTGCCTGCTTTCAAGGAACTGTATCTATCTACGATGCCACCAAAGATGTTTTTCGCCTCAGCTTCGTTATCTCCAATAGGAGCTCCTAGCAAGGAACTTAGATTCATTAGAGTATCTATATGTTCCTCTAAAGGCTTCAACTTTTCAACACACAACTCTTCCATATCAGTTCCATGCTCTAACTCCTCGCTTGCATCTTCACAAGGAACCACATCCTCATGGTTCTTCTCAACTTAGCAAGATGTATCAACTGACTTGGCTTCTTCTTCTCGACTCTTAGGAAGCGCTTCCACCATTTCAGCATTAACAATTTCAGAACTTGATCCTAAAATGGTGGTGGTGGAATGGTAGTTGAATGTTGATGGTGGTGGTGAAGTGGCAAAGGAAGAAATTTGTTCCATTTTGAAATAAAAAAAATATTATATGGGTGATGGTATTAAGATAATCTAATTTAAAATGGATAAAGTTATTAAAAAGTAAGGACATATTTATTGTTGTATAAGGATATATTTATTAGGTTTCAAAAGCAAGAACATATAAATAATTTACCCTAGATATTTGACTTGTCTAGAAAAATAACTAATTTACCAAAGATCTTTTTATTATTGGAAACTTAACTGATCTTCGTCAATTTTTTGTATTGTTCGATCTCCGTCGATCTTCTAATAACTTGAGTCTTGATCACTTTGTCCTGACTTTGACTTGAGTTGCAAATTGCTATGGTCTTTATTTCACGTGCCAAGTATAGCACGGTCACATAAATTATTCTTCACTTTACGTGCTTGACTACACGGTTACTTGATTTAGTCTTCACTTCACCATATGATTTCCTCGGTCCTACACTTCACCTCGACTACTTGTTTGTACCTGCAATATATTCTAATCCTTGGTGAGTGCTTTTATTTGTGATTGAAAAATAAGTTTTTCTAGGTGAGTGCTTTATAATCAGACATTCCACTGCATGAATGCGCGTTAGCCCATATGTACGCTTAAAAAGTTGAGACCGCCTATTTTCTCTGTCTGGTACATGATGCTTTTATCACCACGGATCAAAAGAAAAAAATCTTTAAGACTAGTCAAATCAAGTCTTTGTGGTCACATATGATACCGGTGTCACTGTTGTACAATAATAAAATGACACTGGATGTTGATGCTAGTAATTTGGATGTTGATGCTAGTAATTTGAGTTCGAATTCGTCATCGCTAAATTCTTTACGGACCAAAAAAGAAGGTCACACAAACGACTTGACTCTAAGTAGTTCTCTCATTGGATGCCCGAAAGGAGTCCTTTAGGGATAAAAAGTGTTATTTCTGTCACTCATACTTTGGCGTGCGAAAACCGGTTTTCCTTCGGGAAAAAAATTCTTCAAAATCTCGATTTTCATTTCTTTGGGAGAATCGGTAGTTAAGATCTATAGATGAAGAATTTTGACTAAAATTGTACCTGTAAAAATTCTCGAAATTTCAATTTGGATATATGTTGCTTTTCTTAAAATCAGTCCAAAGTAGAAAGATAGTTGTTATAGTTTCTTTGGTTTACAGAAATTTCGAATTTTTTTGATGGATGCTAGAAGTTTTCATAACCCAGAAAAACGGGGCATCTGCCGGACAAAACGCGGGGAGAAGAAACTATCCAGACAATTTGGAACGCTTATAAGTGTTACTATTTATGTGACATCCATAACCTTCTGTAATACTTTAAGAACGAATTTCTATTGCTAAAAATGTTCTGCTCTTCCGTCGGCCCCCCCCATCGTGTCACGGTAATCTAGTTAGTTAGATATTTTTCATTGTTTTTTTCATTTCATTGAACTACTCCTCATTGAGACAGCTTCGTTCCTTTGATAGCTTTTCAACTTCCTCCATCACCTAAGCTCGTTACATTTGTTTTGGAATTTTTTGAATACATTTATGTAATGACTTTTCCTTATGTTTCCAGAATCAAGACATTCGATAATTTACAAGTGAATGAATTTATAGGTAAATAAAATACTTAAAACTTGTTGTTTGCTATTGTCACGCAAAACTTATTTAATTTTACTAACATGCAAATTACACAAAGGTATTCATTATCTTCGGACAACTTTTACTGTTGTACAAACAAGACATCTATAATAGCAGATTTAATGGATGGTGTTCATTTATGTAATGACTTTTCCTTATGTTTCCAGAATCAAGACATTCGATAATTTACAAGTGAATGAATTTATAGGTAAATAAAATACTTAAAACTTGTTGTTTGCTATTGTCACGCAAAACTTATTTAATTTTACTAATAAATTGAAATCATTTCTTCCATCAAATTTCTCAATCTCATACTTTGCCGCCATAGATCGTTTTAACCAAATTGTTCGGACCGTGTACAAACAAGACATCTATAATAGCAGATTTAATGGATGGTGTTCCGTGTTCCGTCACATACGTTCCAAAGAATAGTAAGCAAAGATATTTAGCAGAACGTACGAGACAAGTTTGATATTGACAGTAGCAAGTGGAATGAATGGTTTGTGGTTTTAATGAATTTCAGAAAAAGGTTTGGACAATAGATTTTTTCTTCTAAGTCGTGAGAAACGCGACAACCCTTCACTTTCTAAAACCCAACTTCTCAATGTCTCCTTTAATTGAAATAATTTTTCTAACTTCAAAAAATATCAAAATTCTGATTCGTTTCTAATCAAAATCCAAACCCATGGCTTCTTCTTGTTCATGTTCTCGTATATATCTAACAATTCTATTACTAGTGCTTTCGATGTATATTCAGGAGCTAAATCACTGCAATGCATTCCAAACTTTCGGTTTTGAAATGCATCACAGATATTCTGATCAGGTTAAAAGTATTTTGGGTGGTGATAGTTTACCGGAAAAAGGTAATCTAGAGTACTATGCAGCTATGGTTCATCGTGACAAAGTTTTCCGTGGTCGTGGTCTTGCTGAAACTGATGATGGCGATTCCAAATTGCTCACCTTTTCTGATGGCAACCAGACTTTTCATATTGCTTCACTTGGATTGTAAGTCTCTTTTCGGGGTTTACTTTTGTGGGAAAAATTTCCTGGCCGACTAAATCTGTAGCTTGTTGATAGGTGAAATAGGTGATTGTTTGTACTGAATTCGGGATTTACTTTTGTGGTTTCAGCTTGCACTATGCTTTGGTTTCACTGGGGACACCAAGTTTTCTGTTCTTGGTTGCACTTGATACAGGAAGCGACTTGTTTTGGGTTCCATGTAACTGTACTAGCTGTATTCGGAACCTTACAACAATTTCGGGAGATGTATGTTGTTTTATTAACGTATTTAATTTATTTTGAGTCTTTAATTTAACTCTTTAGTATATGCACATGTCTAAAGGTTTTATCATCTCCACAAATGATACTCTTGAAAGACTAAACTGCCATGATCAATAGCAGTGCTGTGCTGTTCTCTAAACCACGCGGATAACTGTTGCATTTTCACGGTGTTGTGTAGTGAAATTGCTAATCACTCCTTGAGATTATTACTTAGCCTGAGTTTTATGGTTTTTCAATTTCTGCTTTTTACAATATATGTGTGTCACTTTAACAGGAAATAAGCCTCAACATTTACGATAGTAACTCATCGCTAACGAGCAAAGATGTTCCCTGCAACATTACTTTCTGTCAGCCCCAAATTGGATGCACTGCTTTATCTAGGGATCAATGCCCTTATCAAGTCGAATATTTGTCTTTGAATACATCATCTTCAGGAATTTATGTAGAGGATGTCTTGCGTTTGAAAGCAGACAATCATAAGCCGAAAGACATTGATGCAAGGATAACATTTGGGTAGGTTTTCACTATTTACCTATTCCTTTTAGCTCATTTGGGTAGGTTGTGATCTGACAGTTCTGCTTCGATTATACAGTTGTGGTCAGGTTCAGACTGGTGCATTCTTGGACAGTGTAGCACCCAATGGGTTATTTGGACTTGGTATGGGGAAGTCATCCGTTCCTAGCATTTTGTCAATGGAAGGCCTCGTAGCAAATTCTTTTTCCATGTGTTTTGGATCTGATGGGATTGGAAGAATTAGCTTTGGCGACAAAGGCAGCTCAGACCAAGAAGAAACTCCACTCAATCCATGGTAGCAGCAGTTAGTAATCATTCATTTATCCAGTTTTCTTTCTTTTCTTAAAAAACAAAGGTGGAGTTCTTTAATTTATTCATTTTTTTCTCTTCGAACATCTTCTCCAGGCCAGAGTACAACATTAGTGTAGCTCAGATTAGCGTCGGGAAAAATCTAAGTGGCGTGCTGGATTTTAGTGCGATTTTTGACTCCGGTACCTCCTGGACACAGCTTAAGGATCCAGCATACACGGTTATATGTGAAAGTGTAAGTATTCCAACTAACGATTTTTCTTTTCATTTAAACTCTAAAACATACACTGGGTCTAACATAAGATAGAGTGTGCTATATATATTTGTAGTTCGACTCACAGGTTTCACATAAACGGCATTCTTTTGATCCCAGGATTCCTTTTGAATATTGTTACGATATTAGGTTTGTTCTTACTTCTTACCTCGATTTCATTCTCTCTATATGTTTACCTCATTAAGACTCTACATTCGCTTGCATTAAGATTTTTACCCTCTTTGAACTATGCAGTAATGCAACTGAATTTCAGAAACCAAACGTGACATTAATCATGCAAGGTGGGAGCCAGTTCAATGTTTTTGATCCAATAGCTCTGTTCACTAATGGGGTAAGACTTTTTAACCTGTCTATTATAGTTATACCAAATACTGAATATCTTCTAATGCGCAGACCACTACCACACATTGCCTGGCTGTTGTCAAGAGTACAGATGTAAATATAATTGGTCGTAAGTGATTTATTTCTTAAACTCTTTTTTTTTTTTAATAATCAAACCTACTTAATTGATGCAACCTAAGCAATGAAGGGTTTCTGGACCATTTCTCCCAAAAAAAAATTTTACATGGGGCAAGTCAATTGAGTGGGTCTCTATTCAGTCATTATGGGAGGATACGTTGCACTTTGGATGCTCCTACTGCATCATAAGAACTTCAGCTTACTGAAATGCATGCTTTGCTCAACCACATTGTGTTTCTCTTAATGCAGAGAATTTTATGACTGGTTACCGTATTGTCTTCGACCGGGAGAAAATTGTATTAGGCTGGAAGGCATCTAACTGTGAGTATAATTTCTTTAAAGCTGGTTTTCTTTTAAGGTTGTTCAACTACTCTTTGTGATGCTAGCATATCACTTATTTATTTTCATTCCCTGCAGGTTATGAAATTGTTGATCGAAATTTTAAACCCCAAATCCCAAAAGAGTCGCCCCCAACAAAAAATGTTCCACCACATTTCATACACGGCGGGCCTCCTAGGAATGCCTTAAATTCAACCACAGTTTTCAGATGGAAAACCCCAAAATATATACCTCATGGCATCGTCACTGTTCATGCTATTCCTTCCCATTTTACGAATTGTTTAATTGCCCTCCCTTTATTTTCTTTTGAAAAATGTATAATCTAAATAAAATAAATCTGGCATCTAACAGTGATCAGTCCATTTAGTTACGTACCAAATTTGGAAACTGCTGAGTAAATTTCAAATTTGGAAACTGCTGAGTAAATTTCAAATTTGGCTCTTTGCTACATTTTGTTCAATCATTTTGTCATTTCTATAAGAAATTCATCATGTTCATTATAAATCGGCATGCAATATGATTAGTTTAATTAGGTGGTACAAATAAATTACTAAGTAGAATTGCATATGGGTGTCATTTTCCTAACAAAAGAGACGATGTCAAAGACATAAAAGTTGCTTTCATTGAATAGGTTGGCTTTCAATAGCTTTATCTACGGTATACCACACTTCTCTCTTTTTAAAAATTTTGGTGATTTACAGAAAATTGTAGCAACTCCATCCGGTGTGTATTCAAGCAAATTTAACACTGACTACATCACTTTTCACCTTTGGAGTGTGACTTTTTAGTTTCCTCCCTCAACCTTTAAAGTATTAGTTCTAAGATGATAACGGCTGTTTCTATTGGATTGTAGCAAGGATGATAACATTAAAAATCTAAAACCAGTATTTTAATTATAATTTTTGATCGGTAAAGAATTCGATATCAATGGTATCATTATCCAGTGACTTTATCATTATACTACAGTGGCACCGCAAGTATTTTAATGTTCACAAGCTACAATTTTTGTCTTCTCAGTTATATATCTTTACAAATAAATGAAGAACAACGTCCGGAGCTTGTTAGTTCAATCACTCTCATGCAAAATTGATTGGCTTCTAGACATGCGAATGACAAACATAATTCCAACCACGAATTCTAAACCAGAAATCATAAATCATGCAAGTTACACAATTACTTCGTAGAAACCCATAAGTCATCTAAATTCATCTAATCGATATATTGGTTAATGAAAAGTATTTTCCAAAGCACCAGTCAAGGTTGTAACTGAAATCCTTCGAAACGCAGTACTCCAAGCTATGATACTAAGCCTTTATTTCAATGATACCTTGCTACGGAGGATTCATTAAAACCTATGAATATTCTTCGATGCTAGACTAATTTTTCTTCCTTCTCATTATGTGTTGCTAGATTGCACCCCGACTCATTAATTAAGATTACATACTTTGGCTTCTGGGTTTTTCAAGTTTTCCCAAAGATAAAATGAATATCAATCTAATCCAAAAAATGGAAAATGAATCTTATGATGCTCACTTGTTAGCTTCATAATTAGGGCTGCCCATGGTTCGGTTTTCTGCCCGAACCAAACTGGTCCAAACCGACAAAAAAACCCGAGAAAACCAGAGACCGAAAAATCCAAAAACCAAGAAACCCAAAAACCGAGAAAACCGATTCTAGGTGGTTGGTTTTGGATTGATGTCACAAAAGAACCAAAAATCCAAAAAAACCAAACCGAAAAAGAAACCGAGAGTAAGAACCAAAAAAACCGACAAAAGCCATAATAATATGTAGTGAACTTTCAATCATAGTATAATATATATTCACTTCAATGAGTATATCTATAAATAAAGTAAATATAAATGAAAATGTATCTAATGTTGAATTATATATGTATAATATATATGATTTTAATGAGTATACCCATAAATAAAGAAATTATTTTGATAATTTGATTTACAATTTTGATTTATGAGTTACAAATGAAAGTCTATTAATAAAAACCAAAAAAACCCAGAAAAACCAAAAAAACCGGTGGGACGATTATGGTTTCTAATATTCTAAACCGAGCATGGTCTGGTTTGGTTTTTGGTTTCTTAAAAGAGATATTGGTTTGGTCATTGGGTTTGGATGAAAACCAAGCCAAACCGAACCATGGGCAGCCCTATTCATAATTGTCACATATGGTTCATATTTTTTTGGTGCCATGCAAGGAAATTGCAAACAAATTAACAATATTTACTCATCCAACTGAAAACCAATGGACGAAAAACTTCAATAATCCTAAAGTTCAACTTTTTTTTTAATTGTACCACCATACGCTCCAATGCATTTGTTCCATCTGAATAAATAAATAAAAAAAAAAAAAAAAAAAAAAAAAACTCAGAATTATCATTATTCTATTTGATCTCTCTTTTTGAGCGGAAAAAGAGCTCAATCAGAGCTCGACTTTATTGAAATACCTCAAACATTGAGGTTTAAACGGATACAAAGAGGTAGAGAATCTGCATTCCACCACATATTTACATTCTCATGCATACCATGTTGACCTTATTGTGCCACATCATATAACCCTTAAATGCGGAGTACGTATACTTAGAATAAAATATGATGAAAGAGAAGCATTCGTACAGTAGCCATGAAACCTCAGTCACAAAAAGCATTACAATCACAAATAGGAAACAAGTAACAATCAGTACTCAAACAATAACCGTTTTTTCATCATCTACAAACTTTAGAGGAATTGATAATGATTCACCAACAAACAATAAGTTTAGAAATACTCATGATCTAAGGAACCTCTACATCGAAAACCTCTCCCTGAAAATAAAAAACTACCAGAACAACCTGCTAAACCTCACTCTCTCATTTCAAAAACTAGAGAAACAACCCCTTTCCCAGTCTCTCATCTATAAGAAAATCAAAGTCAAATTCAAATACCCTCATTCTCAATGTCTCTTACGCTTCATCCCTGTTGCGTTTCCTTACTTTTTTTCACACTCCATGACTGAATTAAAGGGTAGTCTTGTCTCCCATGTATCTACCTCCTTGCCTCTTGTCTTCCCTTAAGATTCTATCCCCTCCGCATCCAAATCTATAATTTCTTTCCTTCCTACCTCCGAAGTAATAAAAGTAGGCCATGGAACTAGGATAGACTCTCCATCTAGGTGAAATATGAGATCAATCTCCTCATATGGTACCCAAGTCTTGAAGATAAGAATTGTATATCGGGGGTTGTTACAAAACCAGTATCTCTGCATCTTTCCTTAAAAGAAATTCTATTTGCCTTTAGTTTTTCTTAAAGATCATACTCCCTTTATAGATTTCCAAAATAACAAGTTTTCAATTGCTTCCAGAATTACTGTCAATTTTAATGTCGTCTTAATGGGAATTGATTATCCGACGTTTTATCTTCTTGAATTCTTTGATTGTGATCACAAAAAATTTCTACTTTTCTCCATAATCTGACTGTTGATGTTCTGTTGATTTCTGGCGATGATACTCCACCGGATACTATCTTTCTCAGTGCTCCTTGTTACCCATCTCAACGGAACCCTCTGTTTCTTGAACTTGGGATATGGACTACCTACTGTCATTCTCAGCCTGCTCAAAAGCCTGTCCTACCTCCCAACAACCTAACTTTCAGTAGGAAAACACCAAAATCTCAATTATTTGGACTTTAAGCTTTTTCCAAACTAGTAGTCTACATCTGTTTGACCTAACAACCATGAAGGAAAACAAAAACAACAACTATCATTAATGTCACCCTGTGGATCTTGGATATGTGCAATGTCATTTCTTACTCATACCATGCCCCCTCTTGTCTGAAAAGTCAGATTGACAACAAAAGTTACTCTAAATGCAAGGGGTTCTCAGAGAATCTCTGTCCTTCCATCTGTTATAGTCACATGTCAAGAGAGCACTTATTCCACAATTCCATTTCTACTTCCCTTTCCAGCATACTCGTTGGAGATATTTCAGATTCATAGAGCTTTCTTTAAACAAGCTTAAATCCTCTCTTCATCCAATTATTTTCAATAAGCACTATCTGAATATCTACATATTTTCTTCTGGGGATCTTATAGCTATGTCTCCCTTATCTGATACTTCATCTGTGGATGAAGTTACTGAAGCAATGCAAGCAAGCCAACTTATTTATGATCCTCTGCGACCAGTTCAAGATGACAACTTGTGTGTAGTTGGTAAGCTTCACAGTAATATCCTAGTTAATCATCAAGAAGCTCAAACTTATTCAAGAAAATGGTGGAATCTTAAAAAGGATGTTATAATCTCTCTGAATCTAAAAAGAATAAATTTCTTACACTTTAGATTTCATCATCCAGCTAACATTTTGTCTGTCACCTATCCAAAATCTTAGATGATACATGAATCAATGATGTCTATTATACAAGTTCCTTTTGAAGGTGTTCAGAAAATAAGAGAAGAATAATTTGATAAAGTTATGATCAACATAACTATGAAAAGAGTTCCAAATGATTATATAACATACGGTGCGCTAGAAGGAATGACCAGCCCTGCGGGAAAGTTGATCTCGTTCAAAGATCCTTATGGTCGCGATTTGTATTAAAAAATGTTGAAGTTACGGCAGAAATTAAAGTAAATCAACTTCTTCCTTATGGAACCTACTGCGTGGTTGAAGGGATTAAGACTTGGATTGAATTTACGTACTCTCTTCATCCTTTCAAGCTTTGTCAATCCTGCAGAACCGTAGACCACTTAAGAAATAGATGCATTCCTAAAAGAAGGGAACTTCTTTCTGCAAAAATTGCTTTAAGCATAAGCAAGCTTGTAAATCCTGCTTTTAACTTTCAAAACAGTATCTCTGGTTTAGCCCCTCTGTATGCTCCAATGCCTGTTATCGGCTCATCACTTATTGTGAAGTTTCTTCAAACCATTTTGCTGTCCTTGCTTCTAACAATGAGGAAATGGCAAACATTGCAGAAAGTAGTGCTCAAATGCAAAATATGATGGTTGTCCCTTCTTCAGTTATTTGTCAAATTGTGGGATATCTTGGGCAAATGAAGATACCTAATGAACCAATTTCAAATCAGTTTTGTGCGATTGCAAATAAAAAAACCATCTCAAAGCATCGATAATTTCTCTTATAATCCTTTTCAAGCCCGCATGATCAACAAAAATAAAGATGGAGTGGAGCCCAGAACGAACCCCTCTTACCCTCCGGGCTTTGGCCCATTCCCAAATCACCCTTTCGTTATATCGCCTCAAATTACCCATTCTCATTCTGTTTCTAATATCAGAAAATGGGTTAGAAATAAAACTCAAAAACAAGTCACTTCCTTTCAATCCAACCCTGAAAAGTGTTCTTCCATCTATAAGAAAGAAAAGAAATGAAAAGATATCAAAACCCCTTAAGTTCCTCAAGGGAATCTCAAAAAATCTATGATTCAAGCTCAGAAACCTAATTAAAGTCAAAATCCTAAACAGATTCATATTCCCAATACATGGTCCCTTCTTCTTTGCAATGATAATGAATCAACTGCTCTCAACTTTCAATTAGGATCTTCATAAAAAGCCTCCCCTTCTGATAGTAGCAGAAAGACCATTAAGTCTCAAAAGGCGATCAAAGAAAATAAGGTGAAGGTACAAGTCAGTGGGCAAAGTAGAAAGGTAGCAAACGGGGAGAGATATTTATCTGAATATCAATTGGAGATAAAAAATAATCAGGTTAGTTCTTCTGAACCAATTACTTTTATTTCAAGGAAAAATTATCCTTCTTAAAAAAACAATTTTCATGATCCCATAATTGTCACTAGTAGTAAAACTCCAAATTTTTTGTGTTTGTTTTAACCTGTTGTATCTTATTTCTGGCAATTTGTTAAAATTTTGGCTTGAAACTGCCAAGGTCTAGGATCTAAAAATACTAGAAAATAATTAGAAAGTTTGATTTCCTCCCAAAACCCTGATATTTTGTTCCTCTCTGAAACAAAACAGTTAGAGCATCTCCTATGGGTAGTCTCCAAATTGAGACTAACTCACCCATATGGAAGACTACTCACCCATATGAGCGAGTCTAGCCACTATGGGCAAAAACAAAGTAGGACTGAACGGGGGACTGTCCTCCGTAAGATTTTTTTTTTGAAAACCTTACGGGAGACTGTCTCCCGTAATAAAATTTTTCCATAACTTTACGGGAGACAGTCTCCCGTAAGGTTTCAAAAGAAAATAAAAAACGGGAGACTGTGTCCCGTTTGTTTTGTAAATCCACAAAACATCCAGGAGACGAGTTTTCTCCCATTTTTCTTCTTCTTCACTTCCATTTTTCTTCTCCCCCCTTCTTCCCCCTTCTTCTCCATTACTAAAACTAAGCTAAATTCGTAGAATAGTTTGATTAACGATTCGGGTGAGTTACTAACCCTTAATTTTAGTGTTTTTTCCTTTCAATTTCAATATATATTGAGTTTTTGATAAAACCCTAATTTGTTTTTTTCAATTCCTCTAATTCAAGGTTTGGAGAAAATTAAGAGCAAATTCGTCTAATTGAAGGTATGAACAATGAACCCAATTCATTTTTTTGGAATGTTATTGAAGTATGATATTTAGTTTAATTTTAATAGATAATTCATGGTATGTGTTTTAGGGTTCCTATAGAAACAATGGATTATACTAGTGTGTCATCTAGAAGTGAAGAAAATCATGTTTGCAACACACTTAACATGGAAAATGATAAACCTTGGATGTATTTTAGGGGTGGTTGGAGTAATATGAATATCATGTATGAAATTGTATGCCAAAATGATAGATGTAAATCGTTTATAGACAATTGTGGATTGGGACGGTTACTAGAGATTAATGTTTCGAAAGATGATCAACAACTCACACACGCAATTGTTGAGCGCTTTTGGAAATCCACAAACACGTTTCATTTTCCTACATTTGAAATAGGACTCACACCCAATGACTTCACTTGGTTGACGGGTATAGAAGTAGAAAACGGAGTTAGTCTAGAATATATTGATTGGTGTGTGAAGGATAATAGGGAACTTTGTGTGGAGTATGTGGAAAACCTTTTGCCAAATTTAGTTCAACTTATTTTCGAAAAAGAAAGGGAAAAGAAAGCCGCGGAAAGGAGGAAAGCACTAGAAGGAATTGATGAAACTCAAGAACCGAGTGATAATGAAGAAGAAATTGGTGAGAATGGGGAAAGGATAGCTCATGGTATTGATGTATTCTCATATTTGAAGAAGAGAAGTGGTGGTATCAAATGTGTAGACTTGTGTGATTGGTTGAGAACATTTCAAGGAAAGGGTGGAGTTGCTATGGAACCATATTGGGATGAAATTGTTCGGGTTTTTCTTTTATGGACGATTGGTCAAGTGCTTATGCCTAATAGTGTATCTACCACAAAGGTAGGATGGTTATGTAACTTTGAGAACTTAGAAAACACAATTAGGTTTGATTGGGGATCTCCCACATTGGCTTGTCTTTATAAATCTTTTGGCGAGGTTAGTAGCAAATTGAAGTCTTTCAACGGCATGTGGATGATCTTAGAGGTATGTACATATGGCTCATCTTACATCTTAAACCAATTTAATGTTTATATTTCCTTAAATGTTATATATTGATTTTTCGTTTCATATTTTTTTTGTAGTATTGGTTTTACTATTATTTCCACACTTTGGCTCCCCAAATTGAAGGAAATCCACCGGTTTGGAATGATTTATGGCCAAAAATCAAGGTGTTTAACAAGGGAAACAAGTCGGGGGGTTCAAAGGGATATGGGAAGACACTCAATTTCTATTGCTCGTAAGCAATTGGAGAATAGGTAAATGAATGGAACAACATGGCAGCCATGGCTTGGAAGTGAGCATGCTAATAATGAAGTCCTAAGATATTCAAAGACGTTGTCAAAGAAACGATGTGTATTCTTGGATATTGAAGATGATAAAGGCTATAGGTACTTGGGAGAGAGATGTTTGCTTCAAGTAACCTGGGTATTAGGTATTCCACCTTACCCACCTCCACAACAAGAAATGGTACGAATGAATCGCAAGTATCGTGAGAAGTGCAAAGGTATGAGGACTTCTAGAAAACCCAATACGATTGCAACTATTGAGGAATATGAAAAATGGTGGTATAAAGTTTCAGTTGGTGCATACTTTGCAAAGGAGGAGCCAATATTGCTTCGAGGACGGAATTGTGACAACATTTCCTCATCATCTCAAGCTCAATTTCTTGTTCCATACCCTCCTCATATGCAAACAAGTTCATACGTGTATGAAAATGTAAGAGCTCAAAAGGAAAATGAGAATGTAGAGCTTGAGTACCTTAGAAGTCGGGTTCAGATCCTTGAAAAAGAAAATGAGTTGCTTCGAAGTGAGAATGAAATTCTACGAACGTCCTTCAGATCACAAGACTGTTATGCTCCAATTGTTGGGTGCTCCTCCGATCAAGTTGATCCAGATATTGTGAATGAAACTCAAGTCCCCGGGTCTTCCAATCAAGTTTTTCCGGATATTGTTACTAATACTCAAATTCCTCCTCAACAATCAACTAACTGGAGTGGACAGTGGTTTACGGACCTACTAAAGTAGTGAATGAATGTTATTTTGTAGACTTGGTTGTTTTAAAAATGAATGTTATTTTGGTTACATTGTTGTTTTAAAGATGAATGTTATTTTGGTTACATTCTTGTTTAAAAATGAATGTATTTTTTTGGCTTAAGTAATATGTTATTTTTTGTATATCGACATTATTTGGTGATCCTAATTTGTTTTAAATTCTTTTGTAGGTACAATGAGTGACACGGAATCGGATGACAATGTCATTTCTAGACGCCGGAGTAGGAGACGAACTAATGGGGCGATGGTGGTGAGGACGTTAATGTTGCAACAATCAATTGCTCTCATGACTCAACAACCCGAACCGGCTGAGGTAAAAAGAAGACGTTATTCTATTAGGAATAGGGTTCTTCACGATGCTATTATGATGCGTGATTATTTTACTGGTGGTAAACTTACTTATTCGGAAAAGAATTTCCATGACCGTTTACGTATGAGAAGAGAATTGTTTCTTAAGATTAAAGATGATTTGTGTGAAATGGACACACAGTGGCCTCAAGGAATAGATGCACTAGGTATTCCAGGACATTCTCCACATATGAAAACTCTTGCTTGTCTTAGGTTACTTGCTACGGGACAGTCGGCTGACTCCATAGATGATTATGTGAGAATGGGTAAAACAACCCTATATATGTACTTGAAGAGATTTGTTAGGAACATAGTTAGGCGTTATAGTGGGGAGTACTTGCGCACTCCAAACCAAGATGACACTAATCGCATTTTAGCTGAGAATAAAGCAAGGGGTTTTCCGGGTATGGTTGGGAGTGTGGATTGCATGCATTGGCCTTGGAAGAACTGTCCTTCGTCTTGGGCAGGATATTATGCATCTTATAAAGGTGAACCGACGATAGTGTTAGAGGGGGTTGCTACTTATGATTTGTGGTTTTGGCATGCATATTTTGGGAGTCCCGGATCAAATAATGATCTTAATGTACTTAACTCATCTCCATTATTCGATGGCATTTTTTCTGAGGCAGCTCCAAAAGTTGATTTTCAAACAGGTGGTGGAAGATTTGATATGGGTTACTACTTGGCCGATGGGATTTATCCCAAGTTATGTACTATTGTGCAAGCTTACAAAAGACCAATAAATGAAAGACAAAAATGTTTTACCAAGATGCAAGAAGCGTGTCGGAAAGATGTTGAGCGTGCATTCGGGGTTCTACAAGCAAAATGGCATATAGTGAGAGGTCCGGTTGAATACTGGGATGAAGAAGACTTAAAATTCATAATGTTGGCTTGTGTGATATTGCATAACATGATAATTCAAAATGAGAGACGAGATGGGGCATGGAGAACCTTTGGAGATGAAGACTATAGGGTTTACCGTGATATTGTACCTCGCGAAGCCGTTAACTATCACGAGTTAAGACATGAACCCTTGTATAATGATCTTCGACTAAGATTGACAAATCATGTTTGGGAGATGTTTGGTAATGAACATGCGGAGGAAGCGCAAGGTAATTAAAGTTAGTTTCTTTTGGTTGTTTGGACAATGTGTTTATTTTGGTTTATTTTGGATGACTAAATAACATTGCATTTTAGATATTTGTTATCTCATTACATTGCATATTGTTCATGATAACAATCTTTTAGTTGAAAATAAATTACAACAAGGAAAACAATAGTAATAGAAATAAAATTATAACTTGGAAAACATAAACCATATTACCCATTACTCATCATTGCTACTATCTTGTTCCATCAAGTTCCTTTTCTCTAGTATCTTGTTTTGTTTACGTTCAACCCAAGCTTGGCCGGCACTAGATAACTTAGAAATATCCGCCATCATGATTCTTTCCCACGAGCCTTTTTCTTTTCTTTGATTCGACTCATATTTTCCTCTTTTAGTTGTTCTTCTTCCTCTTTCAAATAACTTAACATTCTCTCATTGGTTTCACTAAAGTTGGATTCAATGGAACCACTAGAAGTACCACATGGATATTTTGCTTGTTTAAGAGCTTGAAGAGCTTTCTTCCCGGGTCCCCTTTTATTTTTTTCTTGAGTGTCACCCGTATTAACATCTACTCCAATCTCTTCCTCCTCGACATCGTCCGCACCATGGACACCATCGACACCTAAATCATCAACAACTTGGACCACGGGTGGTGGGGGTAGCGGGGGTATATCGACATATTTGGTGTAATCATAACCGGGTTCACTCTTGTATACCTCGTAGCACTCATCAAGGATGAAGGGTCTCCCATGTATCTTGTGAAACTCACACCGACCACGTATCAACTACAATGTAAACTTTTCATATTAGTATTCATTTACAAACATAATGAGCAATACGTATGAAACAAAAATACATACCGTGTGCTCTTGTCCATATCCACTTACTCGTCCACCTCGATATAGTTTTCCAAGAACGGCGACAAATAACTTAATTTCTTTCTTTATTTGGTATATTCGGTTTTCTAAACTAGTTTTGTCTCTAACATTTGGGTTACCTTTCGTTTTCTCGATAAATAATGGAATAATTCGTTCCCAATATTTGGTTTTTCCTTGACCAACACCAACACTACCATCACCCGTTATTGCTATATGTGCTTCACAAAGAGCTACATCTTCATCCGTATTAAACTTAATTTGTTGCTTCCTACGACCTTTTTGAGCAATTTGGGTTGAAGGAGTCGGTGTTGGTGAAGAAGACATGGATGGAGAGTGTGAAATCGAAATGAAGAAGAAAACTTAAAAACAAAAATGGAGTAGAAGAAGTTGAGAGGGAGTGGGATGAAGAGAAAATAGTTGGAGGTGTGGGATTTATAGGCTAAAATGTAGCCGTTGGCCAAAATTTATTCAAATACTAAACGGGAGACTGTCTCCCGTTTTTTACTTAAAAACAAAACAAACGGGAGACGGTCTCCCGTTTGGTAGAAAAATAAAACTCTTACGGGAGACAGTCCCCCGTAAGAAAATTTCTTTTATTTTAAATGGGAGACGGTCTCCCGTTTGTTGTTATTTTCTTTACGGGAGACTGTCTCCCGTAAAGTGTTACACTACCAACCACTCGTTCAACTGAACGAGTGGTTGAACGTTTTGGGACCAAAATACACCCTTTCACTTACCATAGTGGGAGAAAATTAGGCCAAATTGGTAGTGACCCTTTCAAAATGAAAGGGTAACACTACCCATAGGATTTGCTCTTAAAACATTTTGTGGAAAAAACTCTACATAAATCTTTGTATTATAACTATGTGTGCCAAGATCCTGTGGGTAGTGATGGGGGGGTTGTTTGTTGCCTGGGACAAGACCATAAAACATAAAATTCTTTATGTAGATAACAATCAAATCAATTGTAGTATCTGGGATGAAATGTCTAAATCTGAGTGGATCCTCACATGTATGTATGGTAGTCCCTATAAAGACAGTAGAAAATATAACTCTTGGAAAGTGATAAACCAAATGGGAGAAAACATGAATACATCATGTCTTATTTTAGGTGATCTGAATGTCCTTTTTTATAAAGAAGCAAAAAGAGGTGGCGACCCTGCCAATAGTATTGATATTAGAAAATTTTCTGCCATGTTTAATAATTTATTCCTAGAAGATATAGGATTTCTTGGATTCTTCACTTGGTTTAATCACCGAGAAAGTACTTTTCATATTGATGAAAGACTGGATAGAGGGTTGGCTAATGGCAATCTCAATTCCCAAGTGCCACCCTTAGACAACTTAACCACTCTGGGTCTGACCATTCTGATACTTTTCTTAACTCTTCCATCCCTTGTCAAAATGGTTTTAAACCTTTTAAATTCTTTGGTATATACCAGGAAGAGAAGAAAATTTTAAATTCTTTGGGATATACCAGAAAGATAAGAAATGTAGGTATATCATAAAATTTTCCTGGGAGACTAACTTCCAAGGATCCAAAGCCTTTGTTCTACTCAACCGCCTAGCTACTGTCAAAAGAAAAGTTAGTTTATGGAACAAACTTGAGTTTGGTAAAATTAAGCAAAATTTAGCTAATTTGAACAATAAGTTGGATAACATTATGAAAAATCCTTTGGTAAGATTAAATGATCAAAATCTTCTTGACACTAAAGTTGAAATTCAGAAACTTCATGACTATGAAGAAGAACTTTGGAAAATAAAGGGTAGGGATAACATTATTAAATTAGGGGATAGGAATACCCATTACTTTAAGCAAAATGTTATTCTTAGGAAAAGGAGAAATAATATTAGGGTTTATATGATAGTAACAACATTTGGATAGAGGGTAGGAATAACATAGCTAATTTCTTAAATGTTCACTGTGAATATCTTCTTACCACATTCCTTCCTATTATTAATATGGATATTGTTAATCTTATTCCATCCTCTATCACTAATTCTGAAAATGTGAAGCTTGTGGAACCTCCTTCTAAAGTTGAGATCCATGATTCTCTGTTTGGTATGTTACCAAACTCCATCCCTAGTCCTGATGGATCTCCGGCTTTTTTTTTTTTTAATGGAACATTGTTAAAAATGATATTACTGATACTGTGCTAGCCTTCTTTAACAGTGGTCACATGCTAATTAAGTTGAACTAGACTTATGTATCCTTAATCCCAGAGGTCCTCTATATTGCTGGTCCTGGTGATTATATACCCATAAGCCTGTGTAACATAGTCTACAAAATTATTTCTAAGGTCATAGATAATTAAGCAACGTCTTATCTCAGACAATATTCTTGTTACTCATGAGATAATACATGCTATGAGGAAATCGGCATTTCTAAGGCTTTTGAACGTGTCGATTGGAACGTTCTTATTGCCATTTTGCATAAAATGGGTTTTTGTGACGCTTGGTGCAATCTCATTTATCAGTGTATCAGCACCAATCAAACTTCTATTCTTGTTAATGGGGCTCCTTGTAAAACTTTTAAGCCCTCTCGTGGCCTAAGGAAAGGAGACCCTCTATCTCCTTACATATTCATCCTCTGTATGGAGTCCTTCTCTAGGGCTCTTTCTAATGCTGAACATAAAGGTCTTATATCTGGGTTTAAAATAAATAAAAATTATCCTGCTATAGGTCATCTTCTCTTTGCAGATGACTGTTTGATATTTACCAAAGCTAATACTACTCAGATTCGTAATCTTCTAACCATTCTTAAGGACTATGGAAGTTCCTCGATCAATTTCTTCAAGTCTAGCATCTTCTTAAACCCCCATATCCCTAATAATCAGGGCAGAGACATCATAAATTTCCTTCAGGTCAAGAAGATTAGATTAGATGATAAATATCTAGGTGGCCCCCTCTTCACTAACAAATCTAAAGTGTCTTGTTTTGAAGATCTTTATGATAAAATAGAGGGTAAACTTAAAAGTTGGAAAAGTGAGTCTATGTCTCCACCTGGAAGAGGTATCATGGCCAAAGTTTTACTTGAAACCGTACCAGTGTATACTATGTCTACTTTCATCTTACCTACAACTATTGCTAAGAGAGTTAATATCATTAAACATGATTTTTGGTGGGGTAAACTGAGACCCGAAAAGGGTGTATGTATATGACTGGTTGGAGGGGATTATGTAACTAAAGAAAAATGTGGAAATGGTTTGACAAAACTTGATCTGATGAGCCTATTTTTAATAGCTAAAAATGGGTGGAGACTTTTCCACCAACCCAACTCTGTTTTTACTAAAACTATGAAAGGGAAATACTTCCCTAAAGAAAATCCTTTCCATGCCATTTGCAACGAAGCTTCTTCTTGGGGTTGGAAGGGGGTTATAAAGGTCTTATGCTTATCAAAGAGTTTAGTATTTGGCAAATAGGAAATGGTTGGAAGGTGAACATTTGGAAAGATAATTGACTGACTGATAAGAAAGGAAAAATGATAAAACTTGAAAATCAGGGAAATAATAGTGATTTCTTTCTTGTGAAAGACCTTATGAATGAGAATGGTTGGAATATAAAGGTGCTTTGCCATCTGTTTAAGTGGGAGATAATGGCTAGAATTCTGACCATCACCATGAATAAGGACTTAGAGGATATTTTAAGATGGATTGACAACCCATAGGGAAATTTCACTAGTAAATCTCTATATAACATTCTTGACAGGAAGGATACTCAACCTAATGATATTTTAGCTAAGAAATATGAGATCTGAATGTCATACCTAGAATAAAAAAAAATTATCTGGAAAATGAATAGAAATTTGTTACCTTTTAATTGTTATCTAGCCAGGTACACTAACCATGTTGATCATATTTGTACTTTATGCAACAACCACTCTTAAATTGGTATGCACTCTTTAATGAATTGTAGCTTTTCTAAGGCTGTCTGGGATCACTGCTCCATAAACCTAGAAACTGCTAGTTTTGCATTTACCAACTTAGCTGATTTATTTAGTACTTGGTTCTGTATATGAATTCCTCAGATTCAGTGGGGATGTTGGGCTAGTATGTGTGCTACTATAAGCTCATCAAAAGACACCAGAAACGATGTAAAAACATCTTATCCATATTTATTTTTTATTAAATTGTACCATCATACGCTCCAATGCATAATAAAACCATAAGAATTCACTTATAAGCCACTACATTTTACATTAATTCATATGCACCTATATAATAACAATCCGACTGTTAAAGGTTACGCTCTCATAGTGCGCTCATGTGTGTGATATAGCTCGCAAATACTTTGTCAAACCTATTTGTTCCATCTCAATAAATAAAAACGCAGATTTATCATTATTCTCTCTTGTCTTTCTTTAAGAGCTCAATGAGTGCTCGACTTGATTGAAATACCTCAAACATTGAGGTTTAAACTTTAAATGGATTAAAAGAGGCGGAGAAATCTGCATTGCACCACATATTTACATTCTCATGCATAGCATGTAGACATTATTGTGCCACATCATATAACCCTTAGACTTATACAGAAGCACGCCTCATCATACACCTCTTTAATAAACTTATATAAGGACAAAGGTCGATTTTTTCTATTATTGATTAAAAATCAAATACAAGTAATTAATGCACAATAGTTTATCATACATTTTACATAACTTCCCCACACTTGTAAATTTGAAAACACCCATTATTCCTCGCTATATTTACATGTTGATAATTGTATATCACCATAGCCATTATTTCTCGCTATATTTACATGATGATAATTTTATACGACCATAGATTAACTAAAATGAATATCTTGAGTCAAATCCTATGACAAGGTTATGATCAATCTCTTGAATCTTAACATAATTGTTAGCTTGATAGAAATATAATCTCATTTATCATAACTAGCTGACCACAAAATGCTCATAAACAGTTGCTCCTAACCCACTCTCATTCTATTTTATTCCACTGAAATAGTGCCAACAAATATAGACAGTTGCTCCTAACCCACTCACGATCTATTTTATTCCACTGAAATAGTGCCAACAAATATATTGTATCCAATTTGTAGTTTTTCAATTCCCTCCATCATTTCAATCATTATAAGTTTTCTGTAAAAGTATCAAATGTATATACACTCTTCATCGTCATGATTCTAGACATTAAAAACTTTCAAAAGAATGAGCTTATATGTTTAAACAGTTCATGAAAACTTATTGTTCCATTACCACGTATAACTCATTCATTCTTACTAGCACAAGCAAAATCACCAATACATGTAACAGTAATCACGAATTCCAAATGAGCAAGGGAGAAATCATAAAATACACTAAATTGTAGCTTTGGTTCTGTACAGTCAACTACTATAAACTTCAAAGAGAAACAAACACAAGCATCTAATTCTGAAGTTAATTGAGCCAAATATTACTTCAGCGGGGGACTAAACAGTGAGACAAAAGATATTTTACCACCTCATCAATGGAAAAATGAAGTTCCACCACTTAAGAGCATTATATGTTTCGTCAACTGTCCAAAAAGATGGTGTATGCTAAAATATCACTCCTCAATGGCTATGTAACAAAAATAACAACCTAGGAGAATAATCATTCAAACCCAATTTCATATCTTGATTACTGCGTGCCTGCCTCCCAGAAACCCTAGCTAAAATTAATTTTTCTATCACCTCTCGGAGCTAAATATAAATCACCATAGGTGTTGTGTCATAGTAGTAATGCGGAAACTATATTAGATTTGCAGAGTTCAAATTGAGATTTCTAAGAATAAAAGAAGATAGGATTAGGAAGAAGTAAGAAAGAAGAAAGAGATAAAAGAGGATCTGCACCCCTTATTTCTAGCACCTTAAACGGCTATCATATTGTTGACAATCAACATTTTATTTATTTATTTTGACAATCAACATATTTTAATTCATTTAAATCAAAAGAGTGATTACATGTTCTTTTAAAAAAATAACAAAAACATCAAAATATAAGATAATTAAGACCCTAATACAAATAAGGACATCAATTACAAGTAGATCATGAAGAGAAAGAGTAAAAAACTGTAAAGATATCCAATTTCTTTTTATGTATAAGGGAGAGATGATGGTATATCCGGAAATGATTTCCGACCATTAAATCAGATTGTTGTTTTACTCGATATAGATATGCTCCTATTTATAGGTGAAAATAGCTTCTGCTGATTTTGGTACTTGCAGGTGTGAAGGTGAGAAACTGTTTAAACCCTAAACAAATATACTGCAAGGGAGTACTTTTAAGTGCGAGAGATAAATATGTACAAGTCCGGCCTAAACCAAGAAATGGCCGTTCCAGACTTGCTTCGGTCACAAAGAGGAAGAGAATGGGTTGGTTTTTGAGGAGGGAAGCTAAGAGAGTGTGAGACCAGAATAGTTGATTCTGGAAGAGAAATTGGGTTTCTACAACTTGTTTTCAGAAGAATAGGAGAGCTCACTAGGAGAGCTAGCCAGTAAGTATTCTGAGTATTGTGTTGTCCGAATGAACTTGTTGTTCAAATAGAAATAGGTAAAACCTATTTATACAAGTTGTAGTAGAAACGTACCCTGGTCTCATTAAGGAGTGAGGAGTAAATGGGAGGCGGTGGTAACCGTATGCATGGACTTGATTATTCCATAAAATGGTTAACGCATGAAATTTATTTTCATGAAACTGTTAACGTTATGGAATTGATGTTCCATAAGGTTGTTAACTCACGACTCTATGTCCCATGAACGTTTCACCCCTTAACTCCCATATTTACAAGGCGCCTCACTCTTATGACACTTCCTTATGAGGGGCGTAGTGTACACCGCACGCTGTAGACCACCAAACCAATACCCAAAAAAGATCTCCTAATTTGTGTTGATGTCTCGAATGTTCTTCGAGAACATGTAGTACGTTGTCGTGGCTTGGCAAGTCGAGATCGGGGAACTTGTTATCCTGGTTACCTTCGATGGTCGAGATTTTGTATCTTGAGAGGTGCGTTGCGCGCCTTAGCTTTGGTAGTGAGGGCCATCGTGGTGGCGCGACTAGGTTAGGCATTCCGTTGGCATGGCCAAACTTGGGTTTTGGATCCAAAAGTCATGAAGTAACTTTAGACGTCCAGGATTTGCTCATGGGTTTGAACGTTGGCCATTGATGACCGAATGCATTTTGTTTTGGTGGCCGCGTAGCGAAGGCGCGACCAAGGTATTGTTTAGACTTGGCACGTAGGGCATGGATGGCGCCAAGTAAAGGGGCGCTTTGCATGGCATAGTATGACTAGCATAGTTAGGTCCAAGGAATGGGTGTTCGGATTGGTGAGGCTAGCTTGGCTAGGTGCGGTTTGGCTTTGCGCGTGGGGCCAATGGTTTGACATGGTCGCATGGCATGACTAGCTTGGGCTAGGTGCGTGCCCAATCTAAGGGTTTTGGTCCAAAGTCATGAGGGAACTTTAGGCGTCCAGGATTTTCTCCTGGGATTGAAGAGTATCCATTGATGTGCGCCTTTGTTTTAGAGACCCTAATTTGCGCCCTTCACTAGAATCACTGTAGAATTCTAGTACGGACTCGGATGTTGACGGTCCGCCCCTCAAATCAACCGGAAAATAATTTCCTTTCTCCTCATGTGTGGATATTTAGGTTTTGAACTCATTCGGGCGGAGAAAACATTGCGAGAGCAAAACTCAAGAGGGATTGCGGCATGGCTAGGCTATCATGGCATGCCTTGGCGCAACTAGGTTGGCATGGCATGCCTTGGCGTGGTTTGGAACATGGGGCCAAGGGTTTTCCATGGTCTCCTGGCATAGATAGCTTTAGTTAGGCGTGTGACCAAGCTAGGATTTTTGGGCCAAAGTCATGAGGTGACTTCGGGCGGCCAGGATTTGCTCCTGGGATTGAAGGGAAACCGTTGATTGGTGCATTTCTTTTCTTTAGTGGCCATGGGGAAAAGCTATCAAGGTGGCGCGGTGAGGGCCATGGCGAGGCATGACGCGACTAGCTTGGTGAGGTGTGTGACCAAGCCATGGTTTCGGGGCCAAAGTCATGAGGTGACTTTGGGCGTCCAAGATTTGCTCCTAGGATTGAATGGAAACCGCTGATTGTTGCATGCCTTTACTTTGGTTGCATGAGGGTCCATGGCGAGACGTGTTTGGCATGGCGAGTCCGGCGTGTCTAGGTGCGTGGCCAAGTTAGGGCTTTGGGCCAAAGGTCGTGTGGAGACCTTACACGGCCAGGATTTTCTCTTGGGATTGAAGGGAAACTGTTGATTGTTGCATGCCTTCACTTTAGTGGTCGTGGGGAGAAGGCCAACATGATGGCGCCGTTAGCATAGCTAGGGACAACACAGAGCGCGATTGGCATGGCGCGGCTAGCTTGGGATAGACGTTGCTGGCATGATTTGACATTGGCACAAGGTTGCGGCTATCATGGTTGTCATGCTTTGGCGCGGTTGGGTGTGGCTGGCATGACTTGCCATTGGCACACGAGATGTGGCTAGCATAGCTAGGTCCATGGCACGGAGAAATTGGCATGGCGCGGCTAACTTTGGCTAGGTGTGGCTGGCATGATTTGCCATTGGCACAAGAGATGTGGCTAGCATAGCTAGGGCCATGGAAAAGTGCGTTTGGCATGGCGCGGCTAACTTGGGCTAGGTGTGGATGGAATGATTTTCCATTCGCACAAGAGATGTAGCTAGCATAGCTAGGGCAATGGCACAGTGCGATTGGCATGACGCGGCTAACTTGGGCTAGGTGTGGCTGGCATGATTTTCCATTGGCACAAGAGATGTGGCTAGCATAGCTAGGGCCATGGCACGGTGCGATTGGCATAGAGCGTCTAATTTGGTATAGGTGTGGCTGGCATGATTTTCCATTGGCACACGTGGGAATTAGGGTTTGGTTTGTCGCAACCCTAATTTGAAAAATATACCCTGGTAATTATTTAGAGACACATTAAAGGCTTTTATTTAATGCGCCTAGTAAATGCTTGTTTTAAATGTCTGCTAGGGTTTAGTGTTTTACTATTTTAACCATATACTAAAAACCACCATCAACATTAAGTCCCCTGCTTAGATCGGAAAAGGTGCCTTATTGCGGGGTAAGCATATGATGGTGACAGACAACGTAAATTATTGCAAAAACGGTTAGGAGAATCCGACTAACCTTTTAAGTGGTAAAGAGGACTTCGGCTTTCCATGTTGGTAGTCCTTTCCGCGGAAAGGTTGGCACAGTCCTGGTGGGCGGAGCAGGTGGCATGGATTTGATCACGACAATGGAATGGTGGAGCATGCAGAGGCGACTAGGCGTGATGGGGGCCGTGCTGATGGAGCGAGGGTTTGGCCTGGGCCGTGGTAAAGTGAGGCGCGGTTTGGACTATGGCAAGGTGAGGCGCGGTCTGGCACGGTGCATCTTTATCAGGTGGCCACGGCAATGGCGTGGGCGGTCATGGGTGCGGGACCGATTTCCTCTTTTTCCTTCTTGGCTATAAATAGGAAATCCTCCCTTCCCTCAAACTCCCACGTATCATGTCCATATAAAAGGAGGACCGACTCCTTTTTTTTTTCTTATTCATTCTTCCCAGCCGCGCGAAAATAGTAAAGAGGAGCGGACGAGCAAATCCTAGGTATGTCTTCAAACACTTTTCTTTTGCTTTCTCTTTTCTTTTTGTTGTGTAAACGCTAGATGTAAGCGCACCTTTTCAAGACCCTGTAGAAATATCAATAGTCCAAAAGGGGCTATAAATAACGTTTTTAAATGACGGATTAATCACGTAAATATGGTTTAACAAACAAAATCCGTGATATAACAAGAAAATAGTTGGACCCACCTTTTAATACTAGAAAACTGTCATCATTCTTAAACGTGGTAATTTGCTAAGTGCGTTATTTAATAATGACCCATTAAATCACAGAAAATGTCCGATAAATATCTTATGTTTATATACGCCCACCACCAATTTTCGGTGACGCGCCCAAAAATGGCTAGCCGTAGGTCTATAATGCTAAGTTTTTAAAGTCTTAACAGGTTCACCAGTGGGATATCGGATTTTTTAAGACAAATTGGGCTTCTTTATTTTGGGATTTACTAGAGCATCAGATATTGCATCCAGTCTTTTAGTCAGGCCTCATATTAGGCAGAGGTTGGGTGACTTTTTTTCTATCTACTCTTTATCATCTTTCGTTCGTCTGCCTCTTCCGAAATCGAAATTCACTCTCACAAATCAAATCTGAATCTTAGCACATATGAAAATCAAATCCATGAACCAGCGGAAATCAAAAGCAAACCCTTTTTTGTAACTATCGATCTGAAGATTCAAGATATGGATTCATCGTCAACGAAATCAGCTATGTTAAAATTAGGTATAATATAAACCTTAATCTTGTTACTTGTTTTTTGCGATTTTTTACTAGATTCTGCAATTTTCGTTCTAGTTTTATTTTGTATCTGAAGGAATCTGAAAGCATGGATTTGATTTTATATTCAGTTATATGAAGATTTGATGATTAGGGATTTAAATTCAGTTATACGGAAGGGCCTATTACTATTTCTATTTTCTTAGCAACCTTTACTGGGGTATGTATGAGGTGGGATAGCGTAAGAGATCAGAAGGTTAATTTTTCTCTATTTGTAATTATAGTAAGTTGTTTTGGGAAAATGTTTCTTTTGATTGTACACTTCTTAATTCCAGTATGGAGATTTGAGGGTCTACATAAAATGGCAGAAGGGTTCTAATGTCTTGAGCAAGTTTATGTGTATTCATTTTGCAAATATAATATATGTGATGAGTGGACCAAGGTATAACTCAAGTAAAGAGCAGGGGGCCTGAAGTTTCTCAAATAGTATGTGTTATTCACCAAGATGCTATTGAATCAAGTTATACATTGAAAATTTGTCTACTCGGTTTTCTACATTTCTTTGAACGAGTGCCTAGGATGCAGTTATCTTAATGTTTCCAGCTTCATAAACTATAATGCAAATTGCACGTGGTTTATGCTTGTGGACCTAAATAATGTGTTCACTGCACCGTATGGACAATATTTGAGCATTACCGAAATTGGTGTTTATAGCAGCTGAGGACTATGATGAGTACCTGAATATTAACCTAGATAACATTAGTTTTTGCTGTCTAGGATGAGGAATATGTCTTACAATATGGTAATTTTTTGTAAAATATGACATGCTGAATTCACAGATGAATAAACCCTAAACTTTTGAATATATGTTTTTTCTTTGTGTAGACACTTTTGATTGTCTTGACTGTGCTGTATATGTGGGTGTACATTGTCTGTCAGAGTAAAACCCATTTTCCTAGGGGGATAATATCTATCCATATAACCTTGTTAGTGCCAGTTTAGCTGGACACCTATAATTCAATCTCAAATGCTTTGCCAGGGATCATGTTCGCTACTTCTTAAAGACTTGAACAGTTGATCACTCTTGTCTTAACTCTAGTAGAACTGAAGCTGTCTTTAAGGACAATCTTGGGATGGTCTGATAAGAGATGCTGACCCATACATGTTTAATGTTGATATGAAGGGTACTCAAAGAAGAAAAATATGCTTCCCGGAGAGCGAAAGGTGAAATCTAAACTGTCAATCCTCTTTACCGGCATGCACTTTTATGTGAAATAAGGAATAAGTCTTACCTAATTTTATTTCAGATTCCCCAGCGAATGGAAAACTATGTGGAGGAAGAGGCGAGAATCATGAAGCATGTTCCAGGCTAGAAGGTCGGTGAAAGCGTTTACTACTCTCAGAGATGGATGCCCCCTAGCAGGGAACTCCATGTTGATGTCTGGTAAGAGGCCTGCATGTATAACTTTGTGGAAGTGGATTTCTGTGTTGGCTTACAGATGGTGGACAGAGTTCTCTCAGTTCGGAACCATGATAGAGTTCTCTGCTCTCCTTCTTGAATTAGATTCTGAACCATGATAATATCTTACCTTGAGTTAATTTTAATTGACTGTCTTTGTGTCTTGTATGGAGTTTAAAGACAAGATAATAAAAGTACTCATGTGTCATGGATGCTTTAGTTACTGCATTTTGAGTTGTGTTTATTTGTCAAGTTCCTTTAACATTTAAGATATATTTCTTGTATGTGAAGATGACGAAATGGAATACTCTGAGGAACCAGAGGAGCAAGATGTTAATTTTGAGAACCAAATACTAAAACTCTAAAGGTACTTCCTATTAAAGTCTTACTGTAAGTGTCTTGGTTCGATACCCCCTTTTGTTCCGTAACTTTTCATCTGCTGGTGTTATTGAGGGGCATGGAGTTGTTTAGGATTCGTTCATTTATCGCAGATACTGCCTTAAGTTTCACTATGAAATTCTTTGTACAGTTAATAACCAGATCTTTTTCCGGTACCTTTGGAACTATTTTCCTAGGAGTTGGAGTTAGCGGCAACGTCGCAAGTTGCAACCAAAACGAAGTATAAATGACGTAGGGAAAGGCGACATTTAGGCCCATTTATGTTGTTGTAGGTTAGGTCGAAACTGTGGTGCTTGATTGAACTGGATATGGAAGAAGTGTGATCCTGAGGAAGCATGGGCAACGGTAGCTGCGGAATCTTCGGTTGCCTTATTAATTTTGATCTCTTTTTTATTGGATTTAGTTTTAATGTTGTGAATTTGGGTTTCTAGAAATTTGTTCTTAAACTTATATCCAGATATTTTTTATTATTATTATTTTAGGTAATTAATAAAAAGTTCATTTTAAACGTTGTTTTAGGATTCTATTTCACTTTTAGTTTTTCTTCAAATTGAAATTTTGTTTGATGTCCAGAATAAAAATCAGATAGACCAAATCTGAATCTGATTCAAATTTATATGATAATGCCTCCCTAATGACAGATGTTAAACGTCATTGCATTTAAAACACAATAATTGTGGTATTTAATGACTCCTTTATGGCAGACATCGACCGTTATTGTATGTATCATGCACTAACCGTGATACTAAATAACGGTTTCTATTCGTGACCTAAGGTCACATATTTTATTCGTCATATTTAATAACATTTTTTATTTGTTATTTATAAAAAGTCACACCAAATAAATAACGGTTCGAATAACAGATGAAAACCGTGATAAATCATGTTTTATAACAGACTTCATTCGTCATTTATAGCCCTTTCTGGACTAGTGTATTGGTGTTAGTATTGGGTGCTTTATGCCCTAGTTTATCGTGACACTTAGGCATGAGCACCATAGTAGCATTGACCGCCTCTCCCCACTGTGTGAGGCAGGCACATGACAGTAACTGCCATGTCCTCTCGTGAAAACCTAATCTTTAGGGTTTGCTCCTTGTTTTGGTCGTTGGACGCGTCTATCTGGCTGGGTGTGAGTCTCGTGGTTGCGTGTAGTCGTGGTGTAGAGCATGTCAGTCCAAAAATTTTTTTTTTTTTTTTTACAAAAGACCTTGAAACCAATTGACTTGTGCCTTGAGCGGCTCCCTTGTGTCTGATGAGAATGATTTCCATATACTTTGTATAATAATTCCTGCTCCTCTTGTTCCTTGGTAGTTATCGCGATGGTGAAAAAGAATCATCATGAGAGAATTTTGTTAAGATGTCAACTGCTTCTGTAGTACCGAAAGATGTGGGGAATTCCAAGCCAAACATAGACGACGATTTTTTCACGACATCAACCACGGTTAAAAGAAACCATCCCCAATACATGCCGATCGTCCTGACTGGTTCGAAGAGTGAAGGAGGAGATCGGTCGGTTCGGCCAGAAGGCGTAATTAGGTTTTTCCTTCAGAGAGAAGAATATCATGCCTCTCCTATCGACTTTAAAATCCCTGCAAGTCCGTTGTGTTCCTTTAAAAAGTGGGTGTGATTCATGATGGACCAGGAGACCAAGAAGGCCAACTTGACCAAGGCGCAGATTGTTGATGCTGTTGCGGCTTCCGCGGTGCTTCAAATTAGGAAAGACATTCCGGGCTTGGTCGTTTTTGTCTCCAGATGGTGTCCAGATACCCATACCGCAGTTTGCAGGTGGGGCGAAGTGACTATTTCTTTGGAGAGTGTGGAAGTATTTCTAAACCTTCCTGTAATCGGTAATCTCGACGTCAGGCTATTTGAAGATGAAGAAGAAATATGCGCCACCCTAATTGCGAAGTCAAATGGGTTTTTTCAGAGGGAAAATGAGACGAAGTGTTTTTATGACTGGTGGGTGTCTCAGTGGTTTCCTGATGAGTTGGAGTCGGACCAGAAGAACAGCATACTTCACGTCGCGGCGTTCCTGGTCTTGTGGCTATCCAGGGATATTTTTGATGATGGCTCGGGAAAGAAAGAGATAAGAGAGGAACTTATCAAGTTTTCTATAAAATTGGCAAAGGGCGTTGTTCTCCCCATAGGCGGTTTGTTTCTCGGTTCTCTGTATGCATACCTGGATCAACTGGTTTTGGATATGTGTGCCTCAAACGGTCATATAAAGGTGGATTCGTACGTTCACGGCGCTTTTATCCAGGCATGGTTGTGGGAACATTTCGAGAAGTATGCCCCGAAACCGTTGGCCATACTTCCGGAGTCTTGGGGAGGCTCCAGGATACTACGTTGGTCGAACAAGCGTCGAAAACCTGGTCCGAAACTGATTAGTTTTCTTGATAACTCGTATGCAGTTAGTTTTCGTCCATGGGCTCCGGTGCATGCGTCCATAACTCAGGTTAGTACCTTTGCTCCTGTTTTGAACATGTCTTTGTCTTCTGATGATGAGGGCCTGAGCATTGGAGAGATGGTGTTCATTCTTAGCTGTACATCTGGTCACGTGCCATCTTTTTTTCGAGGAGCTTGCAAACCTATTTCTTATAACATCGATAGGGCTGCTCGGCATATGGGTTTCGACCAAGGGGTCCCACTTGCTTGCCAGCCGGTTGTTCAAGAAGCTTTATTGTCGACTACTCTTGATGCTAGTGCTCTTGTTCCGGGTAAAAATATGCCTTTTCTTGGGGAGCGGAATCCATCAACGACCTCCAAATATAACGCATTTTGGCAGGATGAATTCCTTGTTATCCAGGAATTTGTGAAGTCTGTGGTGAAGAATACCCGTGGTAGGCCTTCCGTCGAGATTTTAAAAAAAAATCCTTTGTTGAGTGACATCTCTTTGACCTAAAGGAAATCTGCTGGTTCGGACATGGGCAGTCCCCAAGTGAAGGAGCGAAGGTCTTACAATCGTGCAGGCTGTTTTCGGTCAGATCCCATAGCCATGTCGTCTTTTAGTTCATCCAACATGCGGGTACGTGTGACTCTACCCTTGACTTCAGCTTGAATCTTTTATATACTCTTCCCCTCTTTGCTTCTTCTCCCCCTCTATTTTTTTTGAAGGCATCTTTGTATTTCGTCCAGAGTTACAACAGTACAAATGCCTTTGCCAGACTTGCAAGTAGTCAGAAAACATCGCTCTTCGAGACGGAGGATTTCGGGGGCGAGCCTATCCATGATGATGGAGAATCAGAAAAGGATGAAGCACTACACCAAATTGAGGAATTTGTAACACACAATTATCACACTTATAAGTGTAACATAGGATGTGTCACTAATATGTGTAACAACCTTAGAAAGTGTTACATTAATTCAAGATTAGTTTTCACTTTTATTTTTCTTTGTTTTGTTACACTTTTTAGTGTGGCAACATTGTCGGTTATTTATTAAATGATTTTTATGGAGGGCTGGTATTTCGGCAAAGAAAGAGGCGTCGGTCAACTTTTTGACGGATCCTCTTGAAGGCAGATCAACACTCAGGCCAGCAGATGTTCTTATTTTTGGGTGGGCCAACGGAAAACATACGTGTGTTGATCTTACTGGGGTTTCTCCATTAGTAGGCATCGGACAAGGCTCTTTCACAGTTGGACAAGCAGCTTTGAAAGCTGCCTTGGGTAAGATAACGAAGCATGAAAAGGCTTGTATTGATAATGGACATGCTTTTATTCCCTTTGCCTTTGACACTTTTGGGTATTTAACTCCGGAGGCGGTTGGACTCCTAGCGAGAGTTCAAAGAGTCATGCACAGTAATGTCATGACTCCCGATTCTAGAGAGTTTGTGTTTAAGAGGATAGGGTTTGCCATTAAAAAAGGGCTTGCGGCGCAGCTTGTTGCTCGCTTGCCTTCTATGTAATAACTCGAGAAGTAAAAATAAAAAGAAAATTAAAATAAAATAAAACAAACGCAAAAGAAACCACGTCTTCAACTTCTCCTCGTTTTGCCGACTCCTCCTATCAGTTATCCTTTTTCTTCTTTCCTTCAAACGAGAAGTTTTGTTTTTCCTCTCTAGAAAATCGAATCCAATACCCCCAAATTTAACCCTCGATAGCCAATTTTTTTCAAGTTTTTCTTTTCCTGCGACTCTAGTAGAGAACGTTAGGCATCATAGAAGAATTCTAGGGCAAGGAGAAACTTTTCGAGATCTGTTAGCAATTCGCACCTTTACCAGGGGCGAATCTACATTGGGGCCAGTGGGGTCACTGGCCCCCCCTAAATTTTTGGAAGAAAAAAGATTCCATATAATTTTCAGCTAAAATGATGTTGTGCCCCCCTTAGTATTTACACCAAAACGTGTTTAAGATATAGTTTCCAAACTAATTTCCACCTTGTTGGCATAAAACCAGTTCCACATACCCCAAAATCAAAATGATTTCTTAGGTTTGAAGTACATATATGATTCAAATGAACGGCCAAGGACTAATCAGTTTCCATGTAAAGGTTTTTACTCCTACCTCCTAAGTACTTTATTTTTGGATTTTTTTCTTCTTCAATCACTTAACTTTTTATTTTTTCTTACTGATTGATGCAATTTGGTTTATCGTGATGGTGGCTTTTGGATTTTTGTTTCAAATTCTAAGAAACTGATAAATTTTGAGGAGAAAAGTGTACTTGCAATGTCTCATGCCTTGATAATCATGATATGGTGTCTTAGCTAGATCAAGACTACATTGCATATTACTTTCGGATTCTATTTGGTGATATTAGTAGATCAAACTTTCTTAATATTCTATATAAGTTTTGTAGGTACGATTTGAATGAACCTTGTGGTATTTAGTTTCCCTCTATATTGATGTATGAGATTTTCTTCTGTCACAATTTTAGCAATGTTTCTTAAGAATAAAGTGTGCCCCCACTGATTTTTTGATCTAGATTCGCCGCTGACCTTTACATCATAAAGAAGAGGATATATATACAAATGGAAAACAAGATCTTACACATGTTGTGATCAGGTATTTTATCTCTTCGTATAATGTTAGGTCATTTCAGAATCTCAATGACTTTCTATTTGGATTTCAAATATAAGGACACCAGCAAGCGCATCCAGGATTGGTCCTCTGAGATTAGAATTGGGTTTATGTACAAGTTTCTTCCTACTCTAGCTGCCAATTACGGCGATTTGTTGGAGTTCATTGTTTTGCTTAAGTTTTGGTTGTTTCACTAACAAAATCATGCCTCAATTTGGTTGATTAAAACTGGTTACATAGGAAGCGATAGGAATCATGGGATAAAATTAAAAGCTTTGACTTTTCTGAATCCATATATAGATATAGAGGTGTAAAACGTGCCGGCCCGGCACAGCCCGGCACACGAAGTCGCGTGCTTCACGTGCCATGTGCCGTGCTGTGCTGTGCCAAAGATTTAAACGTGCTGTGCCGTGCTGTGCTTTACTAGTCAAAAGCTTGGCACAGCTCAGCCCACGGGCACAACACACGAATAAACGTGCCGTGTTGTTCCGTGCTAGCACACGTGCTATAAACAATTTGAAATCACTTAATGTATACATTAAGTCGGACATTATCACAAGAATTTAATTAGACAACATACCATTTGATATTATTTCAAGTAAAATTAACAAGTTTATTCAATAAAAATAAATAGTCCATCAAATATAAAATTGGATTATCGTCATGTAAATTAATGTTCTAGTTAAATATAGATGACGATATTATAACAACGATATTGAAATATATTTTCCAAATATTAAGATATTATATGTGTTGTTATAAATAAGTCAGTATAAAATGTTAAAAACTAGCTAGAATAGTGACTCTTTTGTGAAATATACAAAAAATGTGATGTATTATGCCTTGTTATATGGTGTACTTATACATATTATGATGTGCTTTCTTAACGTGTTGTGCTGGGCTGTGCCACGTGCTTATCCGTGCCGCGTGCTGTGCTACTGTGCCAATTATTCAAACCCAGCACGTCCCATTTAACTAACGTGATGTGCCGTGCTGGGCTAAGTCACGTGCTGGGCTGGGCTGTGCTCAAATTTTAGCGTGCTGTGCTGGGCTGTGCTCGTGCTGGCACAGCCCACTTTACACCTCTATATAGATATCCTTCTTTAATAATTGGGTATAAGATGGGAAAGAGAAGAAGGGGTTGGTATTTATCAAGGTTGTGTTGATTAAGCTCAGTTATGCGGATGAATTAGGTTGTTTCAAGTTTGGTTTTATGTGAGATTTTTGTAAAAATATCTCCGGTGAACTCAATCTTGGTGGATCTTAATATTAGAATTATATACGGTGTATTAGTTGGGACTGGGAGCCATAACTAAGGTATGCCAACTTAATGTTGTGATGCATCATCAGCTTACAGCACTGCAGGGTGGAGGTTGTTTAAAGTTATCTCTGGATTTGTCATTGATTTTTTTTTATTTGTCCTCTGTGAACCCTTTCAATTCTTTTCTTTGCATATGCTTAATTTCTGCTTCCTTCAAAAACAATGACCCTTAAGCATTTTGTGGCTGCATCCTTGACTTTTTGTGCCTCTTCCAATATTGTTTTTTACACTATCTATTTCTAAAAGCAAGATAATGATTTTTTGTAGTTAGCAAATGTACGGAGACACCCTTATAAAGGTGGTGAGTAGAGACCTTCTCACTATATATGCTACATATAGTTAGCAACTGTATGGAGACACCCTTTTAAAGATGGTGAGAGAAGGTATGGACTAAATATTGCTATATAAGCTTTGAATTTCTTCGTATGATCGTCTTGGCTTGGATGGACACGGGTTTGCCTCCCCCCATCGTAAAGCTATATCGGGTTCCATATATATTCAGTGTAGAAATGAACTACTTTTATTGCATTATTTAGCTGCAAATATACTGATAAGTATTGCTAACATAACACCGGAGTCATTTTATTGTATTTATGGATTTTGTGGCTGTAAAGCATGTCATGTAAGCAGTAAGACTTTTTTTGCTCAAGTACGGGTTTTCAACAAAGTTCTCATGCTAAGGGCTGATGCTACATCAAAAATAAAATGTACAAAGGGCTCATCCTACGTACGTCCCTAAATCGCATCTTAGAATATTGCTATCACACTAGTGTTGTGTACTTGTTTGTGACGTTGTTGACTTTGAGGACTCAACTTTCAGTAGAAGACCTGTTATATTGAGTATGGAACATTTAGTTCTGGCAACCACATCATGATACAGGCGTATCAAATATATATCTCTGGAACACAAATTTCTCTTTTCCTTGCTGCCTTTCTGATTTGGTTTTCTTACTAGTCTTAGTGATATCACATTATGATCATCTGTTAATGACTATTAACATGGGGTTATCTTTTTTATAGGTATTCCTGAATCAAATGGTTACATTTAAGTTGAGGCAAATGGTGGCTTAAATCAGTAAACGACATCGGTTTGTTCTTATTTCTCAATCACTATGCAATTGTTTATTTTGTGCTTTCATTGGAGTGCAAATGTCCCTGCTGCTGATTAGAGTGCCAATGAACTGAATAACAAGAGATATTTAGAGAACTGATCTTTGAATCTGCTGTAAATATAAGTTACTATATGTCACTGGATTTCTAGTAGTGACAGAATGTCTATCTGCAGCCATTTATATTGCTTAACTTGCTCTGGATTTCTGATTATTAACACTTTTACTTGTTGAAATATTGCAGTCATTTGTGACTGTTCTCCATGACAAGATGACTATCTTCAGAGAAGGAGATCCGTCACAACTAGTTTGCATGGACATTTTTTTGCTAGTACCATTGATCCTTTGGAGGAAACTTTTAGGATTCTAAGAAATGATTAATGATAATACACATCATATATGACGGCTTTAAAATTTTCTTCTTGAAGCAGTTATAACTGTACTACTGCATTACAGGTCATGGCACAAAAAAATACCCAGTGATCATTCGACAAACGAAGAGACCATATTGAATGATTCTTGTACCCCTAACTCTGACTTCACTCTTATTCTTTTACCAGGAATTTCACTTCTATTCCTTTACCAGGAATTTAAATCCCATGCCAGAGCCACAAGCTTACGACAATTCTGGTTGAAGAGTCTTCAATCAGAATGTGGATTTGTTGGAAAGGAATGGAAAAATGGTTGCAGAATGGCATAAGAAGCGTTTTTAATCTACAACTTAAACTTTGTTTACCTTGTAGCAGATTAGATAGAGTTTAGTGTTGTAATTTAAAATTGTTTATTGTTCAGTGTGTTAAGAGTGTGCCGAGGATATTAATAGATGTTGAAACCGATTTCTTTTATTAATTTAATTTTTATTAAATCTTTTGAGTAATACTTTTTAGAATTATTCCCATGTTTTGTGGATTTTGGAAAAGATCTAGTAACGTGGTGGGTGGGGAAAAGTCGGTGTATGAATCCAAAACAGGGTGGGAAAATTAAAATTAAAATTTATTTTTTCTTAATTACTGCATAATTTGTGACACAAATATCTGTAAGAGATTTGACATACTTTTTAGTGTGATTTTAATTAATTAGAGTCACACTTATTAGTGTGACCATTAATGTGTTACAAAAGAAAAACACCATATTTATTACACTAATAAGTGTGATAATAAATAAGTTGTGACACATATTTGTGTAACAAAATCTCTGATATGGTGTAGTGAAGGTTCTGAGTCTGGTGACGGTGAGAGCAATTCTTATGATATTAGTGTTGAATCTTCATCTGGTCAGTCTGAAACTGACTCAGTGAGTCCCCTCCATGTTTTTCTTCTTTCCCCTTTTTTTTTTTAATTTTTATGGTAAAACAGTTTGATATCTTTTTTTTTAATTATTCTTTTTTTTAGGAGGAAACCGCTTCTGAGGATGATCTGGAAGTGGAAGACCATCAGGGTAAAGACCTGGCCGTACTTCCCACTGAGGAAACCGCGCCGGCTGGCGATTTGGACATGGAGATTCACCGTCCCGAAGGCGTTAGCACGACCCAGACAGTGGAGGGAACCCCGGGGAGCGAAATCGTAGTTAGGGATCTCATGTCAGCTACTGATTCAGTTGCAGGCACCACCTTCGATCTACCCTATCTGGTCCCATTCTTGGGTCACGTGTTGATTGGTGGATTAAGTGTGCCAACTAAATATGCGACCTTGTACACCAAGATCTGGGAGAGCTATGGTCATATTGCCACGACTAAGAAGATCACTAGTCGACATGCGTTGGTCAAGCGTGTGGAGGAGGCCTTATCTTCGATTTATGAGATGTGCAACGTGACTGGTCATACAGTTTCTGAGGATGTAATCTCAAGATGGAAATTCCACCGTGACATGTGCATGGGGTTCGAGTTCAACATCCATTGGTTTGCTGAGGGCCTTTCCGACGTTGAAAGGTCCTTGGATGGAGCAGTTGAGGATCCTTCTGTGGACATGAGGAAGAAGCAGGAAGCGGAATTTAAGAAGCTGTGCAGGAAGGAGAAGCTCAAGAGGGCGGCTCTCCAGAGCACGAGTGAAGCCTTTGCCAAAAAAAACAAACCGCTGCTGAAAAACTTTCCTTAAATACATTTTTGCTTTTCTAGACCTTTTATCTTTAGTTTTCTTTTTTGAAAGGAAAAAGAGATGCCGGGTTTGTGGTTTTGATTTTCTGGTTTTCTTGGGTTGATGGAAAAAATTTACCTTGACAATTTTTTATTATATATTTTTTGGATAAATGTTTAGAATTAAAATGGCTATGAATAAAAGTGACGCACACGTCCCATGTAGGCCCTGGAACCGTGTGTTGGTATATCACATGGGATGAAACATGATTATAGGTTTTTATCAAAACTTGAAAGAGAAGACCAGGTATTTTGCCAGAATAAGACTTACTCGGTTTCTCAGGTCTTCTAATAAAAATAAACTTTCCGGGCGTGGGATCCAGTTTTACGAAAATACGGCCAAGGGAAGTCCCCTGTGTTCTGAGCCGTCGCTGAGTTGTCTAATAATTGAGCCATCAGTCTCCGGGCGCATTGTTTTTGCTTTTAACTCCTGTGGAGTCCCCAGCCATCCTTTGTCGTGTCGTGATTGACAATCGAGTCATCAAATGACTGAGCCGAAGCGAATCGCCTTCCTCTACCGTTTTGATGTCTGGGTTAAAGAACGAGGTCGACAATTGACAATTGACCTTGTAACCGATAGATCAATCCTCCCGTTGTGGTCGCCAATTATTTATATGTGAAAATAGCTTCTGTTGATTTTGGTAATTACAGGTGTGAAGGTGAGAAACAGTTTAAACCTTAAAAAAATGTACTGCAAAGGAGTACTTTTAAGTTCGAGAGATCAATCTGTACAAGTCCGGCCTACCAAGAAATTTTCGTTCCAGACTTGGTTCGGTTACAAATAGGAGGATAATGGGTTGGTTTTAGGGAGGGAAGCAAGGAGAGTGTGAGGCCAGAATAGTTGATTCTGGAAGAGCAGTAGGGCTTCTACAACTTGTTTTCAGAAGAATACGAGAGCTCACGAGGAGATCTAGACAGTAAGTCTTGTCCGAATGAACTTGTTTTTCAAATAGAAATAGGTAAAACCTATTTATACAAGTTGTAGTAGAAACGTACCCTGGTCTCATTAAGGAGTGAGGAGTAAAAGGTAGGAGGTGGTAACCGTATGCATGGACTTGATTATTCCATAAAGTGGTTAACTCATGAAATTGATTTTCATGAAACTGTTAACGTTATGGAATTGATGTTCCATAAGGTTGTTAACTCACGGCTTTATGTCCCATGAACGTTTTCCCCACACAACTCCCGTATTTACAAGCGCCTCACTCTTATGACACTTCGTTATGAGGGGCGTAGTGTATGATGCACGCCGTAAAACACCAAACCAATACCCAAAAAATATCCCCCAATTTGTGTTGATGTCTCGAATGTTCTTCGAGAACATGTAGTACGTTGTCGTGGCTTGGCAAGTCGAGCTCGGGGAACTTGGTAGCCTGGTGACCTTCGATGGTCGAGATTTTGTATCTTGAGAGGTGTGTTGCGCGCCTTAGATTTGGTAGTGAGGGCCATCGTGGTGGCGCGCGCCAGGTTGGCATGCCGTTGGCATGGAATGGTTTGGCGTGGCCAAACTTGGGTTTTGGACCCAAATTTTATAAGGTGACTTTAGACGGCAAGGATTCGCTCCTGGGTTTAAAGGTTAGCCATTGATGACCGTATGCATTTTGTTTTGGTGGCCGCGTAGGGAAGGCGCGACCAAGGTGTTGTTTAGACTTGGCGAGTAGGGCCAATTGGCGTATGGCATTGTTGGGGCCAAGGCAAGGGGAGCTTGGCTTGGCATAGTGTGACTAGTATAGCTAGGGCCAATGCATGGGTGTTCGGCTTGGTGCGGCTAGCTTGGCTAAGTACGGTTTGGCTTGACACGTGGGGCCAAGGGTTTTCCATGGTCGCATGGCATAGCTAGGTCCAAGTTAAGGGCGCTTGGATTGGTGCGGTTTGGCTTGGCGCGTGGGGCCAAGGGTTTGCCATGGTCGCATGGCATGACTAGCTTGGGCTAGGTGCGTTCCCAAGCTAAGGTTTTTGGGCCAAAGTCGTGATGGGACTTTAGGAGGCCAGGATTTGCTCCTGGGATTGAAGAGTAGCCATTGATGCACGCCTTTGTTTTAGAAACACTAATTAGCGCCCTTCACTAGAATCGTTGTAGAATTTTAGTACGAACTCGGATTTTGAAGGTCCGCCCCTCAAATCAACCGGAAAAGAATTTCCTATCTCCTATTGCGTGGATATTTAGGTCTTGAACTCGTTCGGGAGGAGAAAACAGCCCGAGAGTTAAACTTAGGAAGAATTCATGAGGGATGGCGGCATGGCCAAGCTATCATGGCATTACTTGGCACAACTAGGTTGGCATGGAATGCCTTGGCGTGGCTTGGCACATGGGTCCAAGGGTTTACCATGGTCGCATGTCATATCTAGCTTTGGTTAGGAGTGTGACCAAGCTAGGGTTTTTGGGCCAAAGTCATGAGGTGACTTCAGGAGGCCAGGATTTTCTCCTGGGATTGAAGGGAAATCGTTGATTGGTGCATGTCTTCTTTTTAGTGGCCGTGGGGAAAAGCCAGCAGGGTGGCGCAACATGAGAGCTATGGAGAGGCATGGCGCGACTGGCTTGGTTAGGTGCGTGACCAAGCCAAGGTTTCGGGGCCAAAATCTTGAGATAACTTTGGGCGGCCAGGATTTGCTCTTGGGATTGAAGGGAAACCGCTGATTGTTGCATTCCTTCACTTTGGTAGCCGCAAGGGGAAGGCCAGCATGGTGGAGCGGCATGAGGGGCCATGGAAAGATGTGTTTGGCATGGCGCGGCTGGCGTGACTAGCCTTGGCTAAGTGCGTGGCCAAGTTAGCGCTATGGGACAAAGGTCGTGAGCAGGGCTTAGACGGCCAGGATTTTCTTCTTGGATTGAAGGGCAACCGTTGATTGTTGCATGCCTTCACTTTAGTGGTCGTGAAGAGAAGGCCAACAGGATGGCGCAGTTAGCATAGCTAGGGCCAAGGAATAGCGTGATTGGCATGGCGTGGCTAGCTTGGGCTAGACGTGGCTGGCATGATTTTCCATTGGCACAAGGGTGCAGCTCGCATGGTTGTCATGCTTTGGCGCGGTTGGATGTGGCTGGCATGACTTTCCATTGGCACACGAGATGTGGCTAGCATAGTTAGGGCCATGGAACGGTGCGATTAGCATGGCACGGGTAACTTGGGCTAGGTGTAGATGGCATGATTTTCCATTGGAAAAAGAGATGTGGCTAGCATAGCTAGGGCCATGGAACGGTGCAATTGGTATGGCGCGGCTAACTTGGGCTAGGTGTGGCTGGCATGATTTTCCATTGGCACAAAAGATGTGGCTAGCATAGCTAGGGCCATGGCACGGTGCAATTTCCATGACGCGGCTAACTTGGGCTAGGAGTGGCTGGCATGATTTTCCATTGGCACAAGAGATGTGGCTAGCATAGCTAGGGCCATGGCACGGTGCGATTGGCATGGCGCGGCTAACTTGGGCTAGGTGTGGCTGGCATGATTTGCCATTGGCATAAGAGATGTGGCTAGCATAGCTAGGGCCATGGCACAGTGCGATTGGCATGGCGCGGCTAACTTGGGCTAGGTGTGGCTAGCATGATTTTCCATTGGCACACGTGGGAATTAGGGCTTGGTTTGTCGCAACCCTAATTTTAAAAATATACCCTGATAATTGTTTAGAGACACATTAAAGGCTTTTATTTAATGCGCCTAGTAAATGCTTGTTTTAAATGTCTGCTAGGATTTAGTGTTTTACGATTTTAACCCTATACTAAAAACCACCATCAACAGCTCCTAAAACAAAGGAGTAACTTGCCCATGAATTTGTCGATGCCGGATGTTGATTGAAAGCGATATAGTGATGAACCGTTGATGTTTTTGAATCAAGAAAAGCAAGTCATGAACCAGCCATTAAAATTTGAAGAACTCGCCCCACAACGACGAATAAAAATCGCCCCAAAACGGCAAAGAAATATGTTAAAAGAAACCAGAAACGATGTAAAAACATCTTATCCATATTTATTTTTTATTAAATTGTACCATCATACGCTCCAATGCATAATAAAACCATAAGAATTCACTTATAAGCCACTACATTTTACATTAATTCATATGCACCTATATAATAACAGTCCGACTGTTAAAGGTTACGCTCTCATAGTGCACTCATGTGTGTGATATAGCTCGCTAATACTTTGTCAAACCTATTTGTTCCATCTCAATAAAAAAAAATTCAGAATTATCATTATTCTCTCTTGTCTTTCTTTAAGAGCTCAATGAGTGCTCGACTTGATTGAAATACCTCAAACATTGAGGTTTAAACTTTAAATGGATACAAAGAGGCGGAGAAATCTGCATTGCACCACATATTTACATTCTCATGCATAGCATGTAGACATTATTGTGCCACATCATATAACCCTTAGACTTATACAGAAGCATGCCTCATCATACACCTCTTTAATAAACTTATATAAGCACAAAGGTCGATTTTTTCTATTATTGATTAAAAATCAAATACAAGTAATTAATGCACAATAGTTTATCATACATTTTACATAACTTCCCCACGCTTGTAAATTTGAAAACACCCAGTATTCCTCGCTATATTTACATGATGATAATTTTATATGACCATAGCTTAACTAAAATGAATATCTTGAGTCAAATCCTATGACAAGGTTATGATCAATCTCTTGAATCTTAACATAATTGTTAGCTTGATAGAAATATAATCTCATTTATCATAACTAGCTGACCACAAAATGCTCATAAACAGTTGCTCCTAACCCACTCTCGTTCTATTTTATTCCACTGAAATAGTGCCAACAAATATAGACAGTTGCTCCTAACCCACTCTCGATCTATTTTATTCCACTGAAATAGTGCCAACATATATATTGTATCCAATTTGTAGTTTTTCAATTCCCTCCATCATTTCAATCATATAAGTTTTCTGCAAAAGTATCAAATGTATATACACTCTTCATCATCATGATTCTAGACATTAAAAACTTTCAAAAGAATGAGCTTATATGTTTAAACAGATCATGAAAACTTGTTGTTCCATTACCACGTATAACTCATTCATTCTTTTTAAAAGGAGAAGGTTATATTAAAGAGAAAACGAGTTACACAAATCAAATCACTCACTCATGAGTGCTTCCCAATTTCTCCAAATGAGACTAGGGGGAACAAACTTAAAAGTATCGGAATCAAAAGACCAAAGAACGACTAAATGTTTAGCCAGATCAGTGATCTCATTAGTATCTTTCCTACGCCCCCCAAAGACTCTTCCATTTCTTTCCTTCCACAAAGTCCAGCAAATTGCATAATGAATAATATTCCAAGTAGCTTTACCTTTTCCTTGCAAGACGTTCCATTCCCAAGCATCAAATAGTTGTAAAATCGTTCCCGGCAATGGCCATGAGATCTTGAAAGCTTTAACAGTAATCACGAATTCCAATACATGTAACAGTAATCATTCATTCTTACTAGCACAAGCAAAATCACCAATACATGTAATAGTAATCACGAATTCCAAATGAGCAAGGGAGAAATCATAAAATACACTAAATTGTAGCTTTGGTTCTGTACAGTCTACTACTATAGACTTAAAAGAGAAACAAACACAAGCATCTAATTCTGAAGTTAATTGAGCCAAATATTACTTCAGCGGGGGACAAAACAGTGAGAAAAAAATATATTTTACCACCTCATCAATGGAAAAATGAAGTTCCACCACTGAAGAGCATTATCTGTTTCGTCAACTGTCCAAAAATATGGTGTATGCATATCACTCCTCAGTGGCCATGTAACAGAAATAAAAACTTAGGAGAATAATCATCCAAAATCATGGAAAAAATTAAAAGGGGTTAGTCAATTGAGATTTTGACCGACTTCTGGAGAATTTACAAATCTATTGTTAGTCCATATAAACTTTTGGAGAGTCTCTTAATGTCCCTTGTTATTGGTTATCGACTTTTTTCAAGTCATTCTAATTCTCTGAAACTCCTTATTATTAGATTAGGATTTTATATGAGTCACTCCAACACTCCTGTTATTCGAAGGAGAATTGAAAGTCATTGATTTGTTGTTTTCAGAGATTTGGAGAGACTTTTTCTTGAAAATAGGCATGGTAGAAATCTCTCCTCAAGAGATGATATTTTTGGAGACTTGGAAATTTGGAGATTTTTCGGTTTTGGAGGTGAACCATCTTTTTTTTTTTTTTCCTTGTGCAGTAATACACTTAAGGGCCATTTGGAAAGAAGAATTAATTGGGGGATATGGAAACTAATTGGGGGATATAGCTACAGGACAAAAACGGTGTCCCAATAGCAATTCTGGGTGACCCCCTATGTAATTTTTTTTTAATTCCTAATCTAGCCCTCACTAATCATGTTTAGTAGTTAATAATAATTAGTATATGCTTAAGTATTTGGGGGATAGTTTAGTGTGTGTTTTGATTTTAATTTGTGTGAGTGAGTGAGGTAGAAGGAGGAAAAAAACGGTGTATAGTGGAATTTTTTTTTTGAAAATGGAAGATGATTGTGATGAGAGAATTGCTGCTAAGAGGTTGAAAATTTGATTTGTTTCCTTTGAATTCACCATTGTTGCAGCTGAAAAATCTCGGTGCCGGCATGGTATTCAACCAAAAAACCATGCCGGCATTTGTCGGAAATTTTCAAAAATTGTTTGCCACTCTTAAAGCGACTTAATTTGGCTCTCGCTCTTGAGTTGCAAAAGGTGGGATTTCTGCAAGTCTAGAGCAGCTAGGAAATCGCTTGAGTAATCAACCAACTATCATGTAGCGTCTAATTTCGTAATTGCTTCATAGCTAGACCGACCTTCCTAGAGCGAGCAAAATAAAGATCGCTTTAGAGCTAGACCGACCTCCCTGGAACAAGCAAAATAACCATCGCTTCATAGATAGACCAACTATAATAGAGCGAGTGAAACGCCGATCGCTTCATAGATAGACCAACCATAATAGAGCGAGTGAAACGCCGATCACTTCATAGATAGACCAACCATAATAGAGAAAATGAAACGCCGATCGCTTCATAGCTAGTCGCTCTAACTAATATCATTGGTTTAAACTTCTTCCAGCCATCCCAGCGAGTAATATGTTAAGTTGACCTAAGACTCAGTCAACTAAATTGAAAAATAATTCGGCCGCTCAAGGGTTTTTGAGGTACAAGATTTTGTATGTGCAGACTTTGAACTTGTCTGAAATTAGTCTTAATCAACAGGGAATGTTCCGGCCGGCCAATTTTGACGATGAATAAAAAATGAATTACATCAAATGCAAAGTTAATTTAATTTATTATAACTAGATTCAATTTACAATTTTATTTTGAAAAATTTACAATTTGTTTTACAAAAATTTAATAAAATACAATCTTATTTCTTTGACAAAACAAATTACAATTACATCATCAACATACTTTAATTTTAAAACGAACTACTTCAACTTTTAACACTACAACATCATTCATACTCATGTGCTGCGACTTGCTAACATTCAATCAATCTATTTTCTAGATCTGATTTTAATCATCTTTGAAACTCCACTTTCCTCTTGTTAGTGGATGTAAAAGAAATGTCTACAATAATAAAACAATGCCCAAATTAATTTACTAGTTAAAAACATAAATCCTATAAAATAAAGTAAAAATGAACATTAATTTACTAGTTAAAAACAATACCCAGAGTCTAAGTGCTCCAACAACAACACATCGAAACAGTAACATGAACCATTTTCCAGGAATTTTAGTTCCGATCGTCCCATACTTTGGGGTACCTAAATTGATCAAAACTTAATGGAAATTTTACAGTGGGTTAAATACACATATATAAACATCATAATAAAATTCTAGATTCATCTGATATACGGATATTAAGAAAACACAACGAACAATTGGCTGTCCAGGATTTTTAACTCAGCACATTTCAGTCTCAGTTTATCAATTTTTCACATAGCTAACGTGACCCGATCTTACTGAAATTTTTCATGTACTTCCACCATACAACGAGGTCTCAAATATAAAATTTTCAGCATGATCTAACCACAGGATCTCAAGATATCATTAAAAGAAGGTATATAACGTTCTACTTCAGAAATTTCATTTCGGGCCAGCTGTGTTCAAAAATTCCTACATGATTCGTTACTCGATGAAAATAAGCGACTGATATCTCGTTGGAAACTAGAGAAGTATACCTACAACTTCTTAGAAGACTCCAAGGGCTGAATCAGAGTCTAAGTGCTCCAACAACAACACATCGAAACAGTAACATGAACCATTTTCCATGAATTTTAGTTCCGATCGTCCCATGCTTTGGGTACCTAAAATGATCAAAAATTAATGTAAATTTTACAGTGGGTTAACTACACATATATAAACATCATAATAAAATTATAGATTCATCCGAGAGACGGATATTGAGAAAACTCAATGAACATTTGGTTGTCCAGGATTTTTAACTCAGCACATTTCAGTCTCTGTTTATCAAGTTTTCAAGTAGTAACCATGACCCGATCTTACTGAAATTTTTACGGTACTTCCACCCATACAACGAAGTATCACATATAAATATTTCAGCATGATCCAACCACTGGATCTTAAGATACCACTGGATTTAGGACATTGTATGGTGAACTCATGTATTCGGTTTATCTTGAGATCCAGTGGTTGGATCATGCTGAAATATTTATGTGATACTTCGTTGTATGGTGGAAGTATCACATATAAATATTTGTTTGACCTTTTTTGTTAACACCTCTCTCACACCCGATCCTAACCATCCATCACTAATAACGGCTCTATTTTGTACGCCGTCGGATCCCAACGACCATTTTTTCAAAATCCCCTATAAATACCATTCTAATTCTCTACTCAAACCACACCAAATAAAGTGATTTTTTATATTCTCCCTCTTACATCAATTGATTTCTTCTTTCTCTTCATTATACGTTTTTGGTATTTAGATTTAGATTTATTCTACCACTTATTTATTTATTTTATCTTAGTTTCATTAAAAATGGTAATTAATATTGTCACACGGGAAGAGGTTGATCTTACCACTGCTTTTATTTATGTGAGTATGGACGAAATTGTGGGTTCGGGGCAAAAAACCGCTCTATTTTGGAAACATATTCACGAAATTTTTGTACAACGAAATGGCAATCCATACAGAAGAGATTGGGATGATTTAAAGAGAAAGATGAGAACTATTAAAAAGGATTTCAAAGAATTCGTGTCCATTCTGAACGTTATATATCGGCAAACTAAAAGCGGTGCAATCCACGAAGATTTGGTTGGTTTATTAAATTTTTAAGTTTTTCCATATAGCTTGTGATAATAGTAATAAACATAATGTTTCTTATATAATTTTTCAGACAAAAGATGGTCGCCTTCAATTTCAAGAACAAAGAGGACAACCTTTCGAGTATGATGCATGTTATGAATTGTTTAGAGAAAAGGTCCCTGGATATAATTATGAAGTTACTGTGAGCCAAAACAGTGAGTTTTTTGAATCTCATCGTAACTTTTTATCGGTCGAAGATGATAATGAAGTTCTTCCCAACGGAGAAACTCTTTGGAAATACAAGGAAAATGCACGTCCTATAGGAACAAAGAAAGCCAAAAAATTAGCTCGACCGAAGAAGGATCGTGAGAAAGGTATATATAGAGAAGATGATGGTGAGACATCTTTGGTTAAGATGGAAGAAGATAAGATCTATGAACAAAGTTCAAGTATTTTGGAGTATCTTAAGGAAACCCGATCAAGGAAGGAAAAAAATGAGAATGGAACAAGAATGCCAATACCAAACTTTTTGGGGTTATACTCAACAACCTAGTTATCAAATGGAAAATCAAATCAATTTGCAAACGCTTCAACAACAGGCTAATCAAATGCATCAACAACAAACACATTTAGATGACGACAATGCAATAATGTGTATGGACCTTAGTCGTTTAGGGCCCCGCGAAAAACAATATTATCAACGCAAGCAAAATGAGATTTTGAAGGGGAAGGGTATAATCAGCGTTGAAGATTCAGAAGATGAAGATGTAATCCATCTCTAATTGGTGTTAGTTTTTTAATTTATAGGACATGTTTAAATTAAAAGTGTTGTCTTAAATTCTAGTTATTACAGTTCTCAACTTAATTCTAAATGTGTTGTTTATATTTATTGAAATTATTGTTTGAATTAATTAAATTTTTCAATTTGTTGTAACCACTCGATTTTCAAATCTAAATTCAAATTAATAACTTCATTTTTTCACTTCATTAAACTAATGTTCATAAATAACTTTAAAATATAGTATAACATATCATTCGATAGGTCTGAAGACATTACATGTTGTTATTTTCGTTGTTGTCAGATTCAACAATCAATGCCGCTTCGAAATGAAAAAACGGTTCTTTTATCCAAGTTGTGTATGCATCTTGTGCAGCGAAACGGTCACCTCTGTACCTATTGAGAAAATCATTGTACCGGATGCATAATTTCCTAACATGATTTGTCCTTGAACAAATGTAGGATGGTAGATAATTATGTCGTGGTTTCTTGCCCATCTCTTTAACGAAAGAACCCCAACCAACATTAGTCCAGAATATTGTTTGATCTTTAGGATCTTCTGGAAAAATCATCCTTGAGAAGGTAATAGTTTCTAATCCATTGAGTCTCTTCTTCAACATCCTTTAACCTTTCCCTCAGTTGGAATTGTTGTTGACCGCGTTCTTTTTCCATGCAATTTTCTTCGTATTCCTTGAGTTTGTGTTGGTATTCATTCGAACACCCAGATGAATATTTGGTATGTTTTGCGGACTTTCCTTTGCTTAACACTTCATCCAACAATAGTGTTAATTTGGTAGGTGATGAAGAAGTCGTTGCGTTCGTAGTAGCTTGATGACCTCTTTTGCATATCTCATTTTCCATTGCAGCAATTGATATAGTGGGTCGCTTTCATCTTCTAAATATGTCTTCGACTGAGTTGGTAGTTGCTGATTGATTTTCCATTGAATAGATGTTTAGCTTTGATGTTGCAAAGAAAAATAGTTAGATTGATGTTGAAAAGAAGAATGGGTTATCTTTCTTATATATAGTATTCCTTCCCAACGACTCTATTTCTAACAACTCGTGCCCAACGGATCTTTTTCCCAACGGATCTTTTTCTAACAACTCGTGCCTAACGACTATGTTTCCTAACGGGTATATATCCCAACGATACTATTTTGTTATATAAATACTATCAGCATTTTTTGGCTCTTACCACCAACAATCTCAATACATTGTTACATACAAACAACCTAAATTATTTATTCTAACAGTTCGAGTAGAAATGGAAAACAAATAGTATGTGTGGAAGCAAAAGAGGTTTGTTCATGTTGTTTCATGGATACACACAATTTTCTTCAATGCCCATGGCTATATACAAAATGTCCACAACCAGGATGTAGCGGCACTAGGAAGGTAAAAGAGTCGATACCAGAGAACATAAGGTATTTGGAATATGAGTATGCTAAATGTCCGGGAGAAGCACAATGTTTGGAGGATGCAATGAAAGATGCAATCAAACAACAAAAAGTTAAAGAACTCGGCAAAAACTTCAAACTAAAAGGTAAGGTGGAGTTTGAATGTACTAAGGGGATTCCGTGTGAAACTTAGGGTTGTTATTTCTTTATGGAAATGCACCATTCAGTCTCCAAAAAAACATATTGAAAGCGCTACTGGAGATGCCTTGAGTGTGGAACGGTGGAATGGGCTGAATAAGTGTTGTTTTAGTTGAATCGAATATCAATTGATATAATGTGAAATTTTATAATTAGTATGTGTGAGTTTTTGAATGTCATGAACATTTAGCAATATGCATCTACAATAAATAATAATAGTAATTTTCTTATTCAGATTAACGATTACATTAAGCATGTTCAACCAGCATTTAAACCAATAGGCGACCATATTGGACTAGTTGTGTCTCGTGAGGGTTTACAGAGAGATATACCCACAAAACCTATCTTCATTTTAATTCTTTATTCTTCATCTGATGATTCAGATGATGAATCTTCAAAGGGGGAAGGGTCATAATCTGAGAAGCTATTTCTCAAAATGACATAGCAGTTAAAAAATCTAAATGGTTTCCCCTTCTTTTTTTCGTAACTTTCCAAAGCACGTTGCTCCTACAACAAAATAAAATAATTAAACAATTCAGTACACATACTCAAAAGAGTGTTTTATAGGTAACCACTACATTTCTTACGATTTCCGAAGGTACTCCAGCCCTCCATAAATATAACGATCTTTGTGTCGTTATATATAATTTCACGTCTGAAGTTATAACGTTTAACCTTGTTTTAAGATACTTAACCGTGCATTGATTCGGATTCCCGTTATGTATAGTCAACCTTTGTATCAACTGCTCCAAAAGGTTGGTGGTATTGAGTTGTTCATCTTCTACTTCATTCTCTAGATGAACTTCAACCCATAAACTAAATATCATTTCGTCTTCCTCCGGATTATAACCCACCATAATTAAGAAATAATAGTGGTGTGGATAATAAGTTTTTTTTTTTAAGATGGAGAACAGATTTGGTCGAACTAATGTGTTCATTGCTAACAAGAGATTGTGAATCCTTTATACATGCACTGTATACATATCCATAAACTGTTGAATGAGATTTCCCGGATAAATATACTAATCCATATATTATACTGGTAGATTTCCAGGATATGTATACGCATCCATATACTTTGTAAATGATTTCCCGGATTATCGTAATTGTAAACCATATGCCACCAAATATAAACTTCATAATTTGCAAACATAAGTGAATCCCAAAAATTATCTAAAATTTGTTATTACAAGTGCGTTTAACATTCAAAAACTTAAAAGAGAACATTGAAATACATCCTATGTCTCATCATTATCATCATCATAAGCAGCATCATCATCATCATCATCATACATACATACCAGCATCATCGTCATCTCCAACCTCAACATCGTCATCCTCATCCTCATCGTCATACTCAGAATCCTCCTCTTCATTATCATAATCTTCCCCATCACCAGAATCCTCATCGTCATCTCCATCATGTTGATATTCGTCTCCCACTTGTCCGTGTGCATCTCCATGAGGAAAGTCATCTGGGATGTGATTATTGTAATCTCTGTAATACTCAAATACCCCATCCTCGTTATGTCATGGGTTAACTTCTTCTTCTAAGTCTGTATCATCATAATCTCCTTCTGACGATGGAAGTACCACGTATTCCATATCTGAACCCTCCAGACTAGACAAGTCCCCTGCCAAGCCTCCTCTGCCAGGACACGCAGCAATGTGCTTGACAAGATCATTTCTCAGTTGTAGGTTCAGTTCAAGGTTTTTCAGAGATGACATAAATACACGACCATTAATAGTAGGTTCCGGAAGTGGAACAGGAACAACCCTTCCCCAATCTGTATCCCGACGCTCATGCTCGATAATGATGTAGTGTAAAATAAGACAACATTTCATAATTAGATTCAAGTCTGATTGGTGCTAATATTTACAGGGAGATCCGACAATTCTGAATTTATCCTGAAGCACTCCAAAAGCACGCTCGACATCCTTTCTTTTATCCATTTGATACTTGTTGAACCTAACATAGTCGGGAATGTCCAATGTCTGAGAAAAAAATTGTACAACTGTAGTGAACTTTGGATAGATACCATCGGCTAAGAAATAACCCATATTGTATTGGTGACCGTTGATGACATAATTGCAAGGAGGTTCTACACCCTTTAGCATGTTATCAAAAAGGGGTGAGTGTGCCAACACATTCAAATCGTTGTTTGATCCAGGCATTTCAAAAAAAGGCATGCCAAAACCACAAATCATATGATGCCACCGCCTCTAATACCAAAATACTCTCTTTATCTTTACCCCGGTAAGTTACTTGCCAAGCTACCGGACAATTCTTCCATGGACATTGCATACAATCAACACTACCAAGCATTCCTGGAAAACCTCGGTCGGCATTCTTATCTAGCAACCTATGAATGTCTTCAGGAGTGGGTTCACGCAAATATCTGGCTCCAAAGGTCATGCAAATGGTGTGGCAAAATCTTTTTAAATACATGTATATTGTAGTAGCACCCATACGAGTATAATCATCAACACTATCAGTTGTCGTACTTTTGCATAAACATTTCATCACGGCAACTAATTTCATATGCGGAGAATGCCCCATAGTACCAGTTGCATCCGGACGTTGATGCCATTCAGGATCCACTTCAAGCAATTTTCCTAACAATTTTTCGAATATCTCTTCCCTCATGCCTAGATGTTGTTTGAATTGTCTAGAGGTATAACCGGTTCCAGGCGTAAAATAATCATTCATCATTTTGCCATCATGCCACACACGATCACGCGTAATTACACTACGTGTCTGTACCTCCCTTGGTATAGGTTGTCTAATAATACGCAGTCGTTTATCCAAACATAGTTGTGTAAACATAAGCAAGGCTTTCTCTTCTTCATCACTATCACTAGAAGTATCCAAATAGATTCTATATTTGTATCTCACATAAGAACGCATTAGACTCATTGTGCACCTTAGCAAACCAAAAATACAATATCAATTTATATATAGCATACATAAACACAAGTATATCAAGGTTCTACATTGATATGCATTTACATGAAACATTTCATTCTACATAACAACAAATAATCATGCATTTTTCACTAAATACATGTTTTAATAACGTTATTTAATTGCATACTACATATCCAACCAACCTAGTATCAACAATTTCATCAAAACAAGAATCAAATTAATTTGAAAACCCTAACATTAGAATCACTCACCTTTGATGTTTTTTTTTTGATGAAATTCGAAATTGATTGAGGGATTACATTCACCTTGAAGTAACCATCAAACCCATTTAATCTTAGCAATGGAATCTCTCTAAGTAAACAACAAAATCGAAGGGGGGTTAGAGGGGTTATGATAGGAAGAGTTTAAGTGAAGAAGAGGAAATGGGAGGAAGAACTGTGTTCTGTGAACTTAAACCTATCAAACGGGTAATGAGTACGCGTATTTAGTCAAGTCAACGAGTTGAAAAATACGCGTATTGAGTACCCGTTTGGCACTATTCATACACGGACTGAGTACGCGTATAGTGTAGGGAAGGGATAGCCAAGCACCATAGCAGGATTGCCTTTCGTGTGCCATGCCTTCCCTTTATTTGAGGGATAGGGAAGGGATAGCTAGCACCATAGTGCTAGCTCTAAGTAAAAAGATTTCGTTTGACAAAAAGATTTAGTGATTCACTCAGAACATAATTGTATACCAAAAGTCGAGTGCTTTTGCTTTTCCAAAAGCAAATAAATCCCTAGAGTTATAAGTATAAAGATTTCGTTTGACAAAAAGTTAGAATTTGTAAAACATTTTTTTTTTTAATATTAGAAATCATTTTAAAATTCTATCACGAAACTAGTTTCTAGCTTTTATGATTTATAGTAGTCGAAAATCTTGAAGAGGCATCCAACCAACTTGTTAAAGCTTGTTTGGGTTTCAGAAGCCAATGCCAAAATTCATAAACAAAAATAATTTGGGTACCAGAAATCAATCCCAAAATTCATAAACAAGAATAATTAATGATAAATATCCAGATATCCCGACAAATTCTCTCATAGTTTATCCCGCTAGAGAGAGAAAATAGAGACCCACTGTTCATATCTCAATGTTGAGTACGATGTCAAAGACCGTTGGATTGGCACTCGGGGCACACATCCTGAGAAAAACGCAGCCAGTAAAAATGAGTTAGCTCTTAGATTATTGTATGTTCCAAATATAATCACACAACTTTTCAGTAGTTGGCCCACATTTTTAACAAGCAAACAAACCCCCCACTCCCTTCTGCTCACTTACTCCAGTCTCCAGCCTTTAAATGGCAAAAAGGCTGTCTCTGATTTCTCTTCACACCTTGCCTCATTTGAAATTCTCTCTCCCTAAAAATCCCCCTTTTCTTCTTCAATTTTGCCCTAATCTTCTAGGGTTTTGAGTTCTACAATGGCACCTCCAAATACAAAACCAAAAGCTACAGCCGCTTTCAAAGCTTTGAGAAAACTGGGTATACCACCTGAAACAATTATAACCAATTTGAAGAAATTACTGGATTTGTATGGTAAAAATTGGTCATTTATTGAAGAAGATAATTACAGGGTTTTGGTTGATGAAATCTTCGAATCACAAGAAGAAGAAGAAACCCAGAAGTTAAAAGAAGCAAATTTTGTAGCTCCATTGTTTGTATCACCATCACTGGAGCATTTAGGTGGTGGTGGCGGCGGCTGTGTGATTAGGGGAGAAGATGAAGCTGAATATGTGTCTTGTTTACCACAATGTGGACCTGGTAAAGAGAAAGGAAAACGGTTGGTTTCTGGTAGATTTGGTTCAAGGGAGGAGGGAATATCTGGGTCAAAAAGACTATCTGATGAATGTGACAATGCCCAATTCAAAGTTCCAAAATCTGTGGTCTACCCAAGTGCATCTGCTCCATTTAGAAATGAAGGTACGATGTTGCGACTTATATTCTTCAATTGATTGATATTTGCTTAGAGATTTCAGTTCTGTCAAATGTAGCTCATCATACATTGACACAAATGCACTCTGTAGCATAGCAATAGGAGCATATTTTGACTTAGGCACATAATAGGGACTTTAACATGTGTATCAGTGTATATTACCTTTGATTTTGATGCGCTTCTGGTTGCGTTTTACGCCGGAATTCCCATACTGTGAAACCATCAAATTGCAGTTCGATAGAAGTTGCATACATTAAGAGATATATTCATTTGTATGACAATCCACGGAATATCCCACTTTGAAAGATACTAGGGACTTTAACATATAAGTATCAGTTTATATTTTGGGTTTTGGTTCAATATATGGGATTTTCGATATTTTGAAGCTAAACCACTTTAAAAGTAGTATGAAATTTCTACAGATAGCATTACAAGTAAGCAGAGCCACTATAGCAGAATACCTGCAAAACATAGGTTTGAACATAGGGAGTTGCTTTGCAAGTGTTTCTGAATTGAAATTGCTGGATGTAAATTCCAATTTCGCACAAGTGAATCTGCTCTTATTAGCAACGATGGTGTATTCTATTCCTTCTAACTTTTGGTTATCGATATTCCGTATGTCAAATGCAGCTCATTGAAAGTAGCATATACCTTCTTTAGCATAGCAATGAAGCAAGTTTCATCTTTGGCACGTAGTTAGGACATTAACATATGAGTGTATCACATTGACTTTTGCTTTCAGCACATGAGATTTTCTGTTATTACAAGCTAGACCGCTTTCCAAGTAGTATGAAATTTTACACATGATACTACAGTAGGCATACATACTCTAGCAGAATACATTCGCAGGATAGATTAGCACAAAGGCCATTGCTTCTTTAAGTGCAAAGCTCAGTGTAGATAAGACAAGGATTTGAAAAAAGTTGTTTTCAAAATTATGTTTCTTTAGTGTCTTTAACTTGGTTAAATGTTATGGCGTGTCAGAGCAACAGAGAAGATGTGTAAGTACTCCGAAGACTGCAAGCATTACAGAATCATCTGCTTCAGAATTTGAGATCGCTTCATCAGAAGGAGGAGAGGTTAAAATTTCAATGCACCTACCATACTTCTGCAAGCCAAATCTGGATTCAGTTTTTAAGACGGTGGAGGAAAAATGCATGAAGGCATACCAGATTACTGACCCAGATTTCTCATTAAAGAATCTGATGAATGAGTTATGTGAATCTTGTTTGGAAGCTGGAAATGAGACTGGAAAAGATGCAAAAGGCCTTGTGAATGGGATACTAGTCCCTGATTCGTTCAAGAAATCTTCTGTGGATCTTACATCTGACAAGATGCTCATCCGTTCAGGAAATGGAAAACCGCAAACCACATGGAACAATAACAGTAGCTCATTACATTGAAGGTAGTTTCTTTCTTGTATTTTCAGCTAAACAAACATTATTGAAAAGCCAGTTCCTTGAGGCAGCATACCTTAGTTATTTCATCTAGGTAGATACAGGAAGTCAGGAACAGTTAAGTTTTGGAGGGTAATAATAAGATTGATTTTGAGGGGACTAGACAAGGAGTCATGTCAGATACACCAACTCCCAGATTTTTGTACTTGGCCAGTTGGATGTCAAGGCTTCAGTGACCATTTTGTCATTGCGACGGTTCAAATTTAAAATATGGTGGAACAATAACTGTAATGTATTTGATACTTGGTGGATGATGTGTTTATTTATGTTCACTTTGGATACTAGTCTTGTTCAAGAAATCTTCTGTGGAAACATTGAAGGTAGTTTCTTTCTTGTATTTTCAGCTAAACAAACATTATTGAAAAGCCAGTTCCTTGAGGCAGCATACCTTAGTTATTTCATCTAGGTAGATACAGGAAGTCAGGAACAGTTAAGTTTTGGAGGGTAATAATAAGATTGATTTTGAGGGGACTAGACAAGGAGTCATGTCAGATACACCAACTCCCAGATTTTTGTACTTGGCCAGTTGGATGTCAAGGCTTCAGTGACCACGGTTCAAATTTAAAATATGGTGGAACAATAACAGATGATGTGTTTATTTTAATGGTCCAGTTAATGGTGTGGTATTTTTGTTTGTTTGATAGCTCTTTCTGGTTTCCACTGAAGTAATATTACTTGTGTTTAGAATTTGAGATGTAATCAGTATGTTCAATTCTCAAATCTGAACAAAGGTCAGCTTGTGACTCCTCATGGGTAACAAATCCCGTTGTAGGTCATCGATTGATTGAAACTGATGGAGATTTTGGCTTAGAAGAGGGAGTGTAATATTACCAAAAATCGTAAAAGGTGTCGAAATATACTGCCTAGCAGAACAGAAAATTCCCTTTTTAAAAATGTAAAACTTAAAGAACAGTCAATCCATTCAGTTACATATCAAATTGAAAACAACTATGAATTTTGCGGAGTTACTTTCTCTAAACTGTAAGGGAATGAATTTCAAATTCGGCTAGCTGCTATATACCTCAATCAATTTCTATTTGATATATGCATCATGTTCGTTATACGTCATCATACAATAAGATTAGTTTCTGGTGACATTTTCATTAGATCACTTGACGATCTATCATTGCAGAGTCTTGGAATTGCTTTGGAGGCAACAACGGGTGAGTAACAGCGGTACAACGAATTTTTAGAAGTTGAAAAAGAAGAGCAGCCAATGCAGCACCAGCAGTTGGAGCGACAATATATAACCATAGATGTTCAAACCTCCATGCAACAATTGCTGGTCCAATTGATCTTGCTGGATTTAACGATCCACCCGAAATAGGCCTACCAACAATATATCCAACTCCAAGAATCATGATTACAACATACACTGTATAGCCAATAATCAATCTCGGTGATTCGAGTTTAACTTACCCAGAAATTAGTACAGCCAATGAAATAGCAACACCAATAACCAGTCCAGATACTTGCCCAACCTACAAAATAAATTTCAGCAGTTGAATATATTGTTACAAATTGTTATAAAAGGTTTTAACTCATGAATCGATCTTACTTTGTGAGCTTTGCGCGACATTGAAGCTGAGAGAAACATCACAATGAAGGTGGTAAAGAACTCAACCCAAAATGCTTTCTTTTGTCCATGGAGTTGTGGTCTTGTGGTGACTTGATGTGCTTGTATTCCATACACAGACTTACCCACAAATGCTGCAAAAATTGAACCCACGATTTGTGCTACCATGTAGAACGGAACCTAGCACATATATGAGGAACAAAAAACAACATTAATGTAAGAAATTAGGTGGGTTTTATTCGATTTCCAAAACAATGTGAAGATTCTGATGAGATTAGTACCCTGATCCATGGAAAGTCACCTAACAATGCGAAAGCTAAGGTAATGGAAGGGTTAACATGAGCACCAGAGATAGGTCCAACAGAGAAAATGATAACGATTATCGATAAACCGGCTGTTACTGCATACTCTAATAGACCGACTTCTCCTCCTCCTGTCATCTGTGTTGTTGCAACTATTCCACACACACTGAACATCAATATGAATGTACCCAACATTTCTGCAAGTACCTGCAATAATATGTACATATCAAGAGACAATGTCAGTACAACTTACCTTTGTTCTCAATTTTAAGAGCAACATGGAATTGTATATAGAATTGTTACCATGCGAACAGGGTTGAGATTCTGTAGTCTTCTTTGGATCCAAGTATGACACTGTGTTGGACTCTCCTCACCTCCGTTAGTTAATGCCGGAAAATCTTCATGGTTACTATTGATGTTCTGTTGATTATTAGGTCCCATTTCTTGACCATTAGCAGCAGCAACTACTACTTCAGATTGATGGTCTTCACTTAAAAACGCAGCCAAAACCCTGTTTGAAGCCAAAAGAAATGGTGGTTGAGAACATAATTCTTCTTCTTTTTCTTCAAGAAACGAATTCTTCATGATGGTATGTATATCTTTGATTATGGTACTAATAATAAGATGTGTACCAAGAAAATGTAAAAGAATAAGAATGATTGCTTCCTTGTTCTATGTTGTGGTTGAGAATCACAATATGAGTTGTTAAAGGGGTTTTTTTTTTGTTAGTGGTTGATCATTCAGTTTTAACTCCTAAAGGGAATGAGCTAGTTTTTAAAAAGGAGGTCATGCGTACCATGCTTCTCAACTGTCTCCATATCTGACTGAGTAAATATACTATATGTAGTGAGATTAGATATATATCCCCAAAGTGAATTTAAGACTGTTACATCGATAAAACCTCGGTCTGACTCTGGCCAGTGTCATCATGTTTCTGTTTTGTGCACCACATATTTGAGAATCTGTCCTGGCCATGCAATACATGTATACTTGCATGGATTTTTCTACGTATTATGGATTCAATAGGGTGGATTCTGGCTCGCATTGGTGAATTTAGGGGCAGCGGCAGGGTGGAACCAGGATATGTGACAACAGGAGGGGCTTGAAATTGGTTTTGTTAACATAACTTACGTACACATGTAAACTCTGGCTTCAGAAAATCTCTACCGGGGCACGAAAAATATTTCGACCTGAGCTTGAGCAAATCAGCTTAACTAAAATCACATAAAGAATTAAACATTCAATTTTGTTGATTACATAAATTATTCCGCGAGCCATGAAAGTGGAAACCAAACTAAGCTCTCTAAAAGTACTTCTTCAGCCCTGTAGAAATCTTTTTGTTCATTCCCAACAAATGTACCTGAGATGACTGAAACTAGACTCTCCACATAAGCCTCCATATCTTCGATGTTGTTCATGTATTCATACACTCTTCTATTTTGACATCCCTCATCATCCTCGTTTATTATCTCCAATACTCTTCTATCTTGGCGTCTTTCCGTTTCATCCAAGTGGATTTTCACAACGTCAACCCTTTTATGATACCCATCATTCACGATTATCTCTAATAGAATTTCTCCATCTTTTAAAGATACGGCTCTCCTTATGTATTGACATGATCGAACACCCATTAACAATGACGGCATAAGTTCTTGCTGGTCAATTTTGAACACTTTAGACCAACTCTCTCTGACTCCGTAATCTTTCATCTCCCATATCTCAAATTTAGTATCAGGAACACTACACAGCAAACAAAGGAAACCTCTCAACACATCAACAAACATGTAATCGAAATCTTCGTCCATATCTTCAGGTCGTGGTGTTTCTTTGAATACCCCATCTTTCGTATCCATATAAATTAAGTCTCCTGGTTGCCCCTCCAAACTTGTAAGCGAATATCCTAACCAGTGGACAGCTCCATTGAGAAACACCCCATGCTTTTCGCTAATTTCGTAAGGATTGTACGAATGATAGTTTTCCCATGAATCTGAACCTAAAGTATATAGGGTTAATTAGTGTTTGGGTTGTAGATTTTGTTACCTCTTTGTATTTGGGTCTTAAGTTTGTCCGTTTTAGTGTTTGGGTCGTTGACCCGTTAGTCAACTGGGTCAAGTAACCAATCCGTTAAAAATGTTAACATCCGTTAGTTAGAGTATTATTACCTGTTTTCCACTCAGCTAGAGCCTTTTTGTTTGATTTGAGGTCTTGATCTGTAAAAAATATATAAACGAACGGCTCTAAGTAACTTCATTTTTGATTATCCATCAACTCGATTAATCAAGTCGTTTCTTTCTCATCTAATTTTCAACGCACCCAATTTCACTCTCATCAATCGAGTCAACCAGAACTAGAAGAAAAACAGATTATCTCTCTGTTACACATTCACAATGACAAGAGATCAATCAATTGAAGTCCATTCTCAACTCGTTACATCTCGTCGCCGTCCCATGTATGAAACTCATGATCATCTGGAACACATTAATCAGAGTCTACTCAAGCGTTTTTCCCCGAAATCACTCCATGAATTCACAAGATCTCATTATATATAAACAAATTCTCCATGGAATCATTCCTTATTCGCTTCCATCCGTTACTTTTACATTCTCTTTCCAGCTTTTGCTAGGAACCCAATTCATGCTCATGTACAAATTTGGGGTAGAAATTCCTATTATGTTCAGGAAGCTCTGGAAATATATAATTAACGTGTGAGTGTTTTACTAAACTATTAAAGTATTCGATGAAATTCCCGATAGAAACCATGTTAGTGATCACTGGTTTAACAAAAATGGGTGACATTAGTCCGGCTAGATATATATTTGACGATATGCCTGGTAAGACTATCATATCATGGACCGGAATTGTTGATAGATATGTTCATTTGAATCTGACATAGAGAAGCTCGACAATAAGAGATATGACTTTGATTGAAGGTATTTTACAAATTGAAACAACAGTTTGAACCGAAAAAAATTCAGTTTGGAAGACGAGTTCTTTTGATTTACTCACGGATATTAACGTCTGTAACTGATTGGTTAGTTGACCGAGTTGACTAACGGGTCAACGACCCAAACACTAAAACGGACAAACTTAAGACCCAAATACAAAGAGGTACCAAAATCTACGACCCAAACACTAATTAACCCAAGTATATATTCTCAAATTGAGAAACATCCATATCTGGTTGCCAGTAAACTGAGACAAACATGTAATCACAAGTTGTTATGACCAATGGCTCTTCTAAGCACAATCAATCAAGAATTGAAATAGAAATGAAATCAAAAGTAAAAGAATCACACACAACACAAGGATTTATAGTGGTTCGATCAAGATGATCTACATCCACTTTGGAAGACGACGATAACGTTGCACTATGATTTGAACAAGGTTACAAGAGTATAAACTCCTCTCAAGAACAAGCCTACACTGCCTTCCTTACACTCTCTCTAGAACACTTAATTCTTTCTCTCGTTTTTGGATTGATGCAATACAATGAACTGATCGATGCCTTATATAGAGAACATTTAGGTTAGTATATGTCGACATATAATGATCATGCTCCACTAGCCCACACCGAAAGCTTCACTATAGCTCATAAAGAGTGCTTCCCGACAGCAACCGAAAATGTTCCACTATAGCTCCAATTGAGTGCTCACCGAAAGCACCACTAGCTCACGCCGAAAGTTCCGCTAGTGATTAGTTTATTCATTTGTTTATTCAAGACATATCTTACAAATCTCCACCTTGACTTGAATACCATCACCACTTATCATCATCGTCTTCGCTCAGCCCCTCAAGGGCTTTCAACACCTGTTGACACCAACCAAGTCCATGCAGTGCTTGAACTTGATACTTGGAACTGGCTTCGTCAACATGTCTGCAGGGTTATCCACTGTAGGAACCTTTAGCATCGCTATCCTACCTTCCTCAACTGCATCCTTGATAAAATGATATCTGACATCGATGTGCTTCGTTCTCTCATGATACATCTGGTTCTTGGTCAAGTGAATGGCACTTTGACTATCACAAAACAAAGTTGCATTCTCTTGCTTTAAACCCAAATCACCAACCAAACCCATCAACCATATACCTTCCTTCACTGCTTCCGCGGATGCCATGTACTCTGCCTCAGTTGTAGACAATGTAACCGTGCTTTGCAAAACCGACCTCCAAATGATAGTACTACCACACAATGTAAAAGTATAACCTGTCAATAACCTTCTTCTATCAAGATCACCTGCATAATCAGAATCAACATAACCCACAACATTTGTCGAATCACCATAGTGTTTATCAAACACTAAACCAACATCTGTACTTCCCCTTAGATACTTCAAAATCCACTTTAAAGCTTGCCAATGAGCCTTCCCGGGACTTCCCATGTATCTACTTACCACACTCACAGCTTGTGCGATATCCGGCCTTGTACAAACCATAGCATACATGATGCTACCAACTGCGCTTGCATATGGAACTCGAGACATATACTCTTCCTCATCTTCAGTTTGAGGTGATTGCTTTCTAGAAAGTTTAAAATGAGCTGCCAAAGGAGTACTTACTGGGTTTGCATCTTTCATACCAAACCGCTCCAACACCTTCTCGATGTAAGCCTTCTGGGACAAATGCAACTTGCCTTCAGCTCGGTTTCTATGAATCTCCATGCCCAATATCTTCTTTTTTGCGCCCAAATCCTTCATCTCAAACTCACTACTCAATTGCACCTTCAACTTCGTATCTCGACATGTCTTTGCAAGCAATCAACATATCATCAACATACAAGAGTAAATACACAAATGAACCATCTTGGAGTTTCCTGTGATATACACAACTATCATACTTACTCCTGTCATAGCCATTTGCCACCATAAACGTATAAAAACGTTTATACCACTGCCTTGGAAATTGCTTCAAACCATACAAAGATTTCTTCAACAAACATACATGATCTTCTTTGCCAGGAACTTCAAACCCCTTTGGTTGTTGCATATAAATACGCTCTTCCAAATCACCATGAAGGAAGGCCGTCTTAACATCTAGTTGTTCCAATTCTAGATCTTTCAAAGCAACTATAGAAAGCAATGTTCTAATAGAACTATGTTTAACAACAGGAGAGAATACCTCATTGTATTCAATGCCTTCTCTTTGCGTAAACCCCTTTGCCACAAGCCTTTCCTTGTACCTTGTTCCTTCACCATATGAAATACCTTATTTTTTCTTGAAGACCCATTTGCTTCCAACAATCTTCTTCCCTTTTGGTCTTGCAACTATCTCCCAAGTGCCATTCTTGTCAAGAGACTCAGTTTCTTCAATTGCAGATGCTCCCCATTCTGCTGATTCTTCACCACTGACTGCTTATTCATAGGTTGTTGGATCATCCCTATCTATGCTCTCACCTACTGCAAATGCATATGCAACCAAATCAACATGTCCGTATCTCTGAGGTGGTCTGACTTGCCTCCTCTCTCTGTCTCTTGCAAGATTGTACTGATGACCTTGTGCTTCTTCTTCCTGGGCAGGTTCTTGCACAATATCTTGATCATCATCGTCATCAGAAACAACAGTCTCATTTCTTCCTTGAACTTGCACCTCCAGTTCCACTTTGTCACCAAGCTCCACCTTATCATTGACACCCTCTTCAGCTCTTCCATCTAGTTCTTCATTCTTTGGCTTCAACATCGATTGCTCATCAAACTTCACATCTCTGCTGATAAGAAACTTGTTTGATCTTTCTGCAGGACACCATAACCTGTAGCCTTTCACGCCCTTTGCATACCCAAGGAATATACACTTTTTTGCTCTAGTCTCTAGCTTCCCCTCATTCACATGAGCATAGGATGGACATCCGAATATCATAAAGTCTTCATAGTTAGCATGTGAACTTGTCCAAACTTCATTTGGAGTCTTGCACTCAATGGCAGTCGATGGAGATCTGTTCACTAAATAAAGTGATGTGTTTGCTGCTTCTGCCCAAAACTACTTTGGTAACCCGGCATTGGAGAGCATGCACCGTGCCTTCTTCATTATGGTTATGATCATCCTTTCTGCAACACCATTTTGATGTGGTGTTTTTCTGATTGTGCGGTGTCTCACAATCCCTTGCTCCTTGCAGAAATCATTGAACTCACCCCCACAAAATTCCAAACCATTGTCTGTCCTCAAGCACTTGATTTGTCTTCCGGTTTGCTTCTCAACCATAGTCTTCCATTGCTTGAACTTGACAAAAGTTTCATCTTTGTGTTTAAGTATGAATACCCATACTTTCCTTGAGAAATCATCAATGAACGTCAACATATATCTACCACCACCATGTGAATCGACCCGAGAAGGACCACAAAGATCAGAATGAATATAATCCAGAATACCCTTGGTGTTATGAATAGTTGTACTAAACTTGACTCTACATTGTTTTCCAAAGACACAATGTTCACAGAAATCAAGCTTGCCTATTTTATGACCACAAAGCAATCCATGCTTGCTCAACACATCCAATCCCCTCTCGCTCATATGTCCTAGACGCATATGCCACAACTTGGTAGTATCATCATCAGAACTTGAAGAACATACAGCTGCATCAAGCTGCATCACCCGTCACAGTAGTACCTTGCAGCGTATAAAGACCATTAATTCTCTCGCCCTTCATAATTGTAAGACTTCCTCTTGAGACACGAATAACTCCACCTTCACCTTGATACTTGCAGCCATTTGAATCAAGCGTACCCAAAGAAATAAGATTTCTTCTCAGGTCCGGAACATGCCTAACCTTAGTTAAAGTCCTCACCATACCGTCATACATCTTAATTTGAATTGTAGTAAACCCACCACTTTACAAGTGACATTGTTTCCCATGAAAACTTTACCACCTTCTCTAGCTTGATAAGTAGTAAACCAATCTTTATGAGGACACATGTGAAAAGTACACCCCGAATCAAGAATCCACCCATTCTCTGAGCTTTCGGTATGAACCGTAAGAACTGTTCCATCATCACTTTCTGATTCAACATTTGATGCGGTGCCTTGGTTAGTATTCTTCTCGACATTCTTCAATTTTGGACAATCCTTCTTGAAATGCCCATTTTCCTTACAATGAAAGCAATAGAATTTACCGGATTTTGATTTAGACCTTGACTTTGATCTACTCCTATCAAATCCGCCTTTTTGGTTTCCTCTTCCTCTAACAAACAACCCATCTCCCGAATTATCTTTACCGTCGATACCCGTCTTCTTTAACTCCTTAGAGTTCAAAGCCGCTTTAACGTCTTCCATGGAAATTGAAGTTTTTCCATACATTACGGTATCAACAAAATTTTCATAAGATGGTGGTAAGGAACAAAGCAAACCCAAAGCTTGGTCTTCATCTTCAATTTTGACCTCAATATTTGACAAATCCAAGAGAATTTTATTATAATCATCAATATGATTTATAATAGACATTCCTTCATGCATTCTAAGAGTATGTAATTTCTTCTTAAGATATAAACGATTAGTTACGGATTTAGTCATATACCTCTTCTCCAACTTGTTCCATAGCCCGTCCGGTGTCGTTTCTGCCGCCACTTCTCTCAAGACCTTGTTGCTCAAACACAATAAAATTATTCCATGTGCTTTCTCCATGAGTTCATCCTTTTCTTCATCCTTCAATGTTGTTGCTAGAGCCGTTTTCCCCTTCAAAGTTTTCACCAAACCTTGTTGCACCAAAACATCCCTCATCTTTAGCCTCCATAAATTGAAATCATTCCTTCCATCAAATTTATCAATCTCATACTTTGCCGCCATCGTAGATCGCTTTTACCCGGAGCTCTGATACCAATTTTTTATGACCAATGGCTCTTCTAAGCACAATCAATCAAGAATTGAAATAGAAATGAAATCAAAAGTAAAAGAAGCACACACAACACAAGGATTTATAGTGGTTCGATCAAGATGATCTACATCCACTTTGGAAGACGACGATAACGTTGCACTATGATTTGAACAAGGTTACAAGAGTATAAACTCCTCTCAAGAACAAGACTACACTGCCTGCCTTACACTCTCTCTAAAACACTTAATTCTTTCTCTCGTTTTTGGATTGATGCAATACAATGAACTGATCGATGACTTATATAGAGAACATTGAGGTGAGTATATGTCGACATATAATGATCATGCTCCACTAGCCCACACCGGAAGCTTCACTACAGCTCATAAAGAGTGCTTCCCGACAGCAACCGAAAATGTTCCACCATAGCTCCAATTGAGTGCTCACCGAAAGCACCACTAGCTCACGCCGAAAGTTCCGCTAGTGATTAGTTTATTCATTTGTTTATTCAAGACATATCTTACACAAGTTTTGGGATCATAACCAAACCCAAAAGATCTGTCCCGAAATCCAAACGGCGATCTTATTACTTTGTACTCTCCAGTACATGGATTCCAGACGTACAAAATATCACCAGCATGGGATGCACAAAATAAACCATTACAACTACCCACAATTTTAATACCATCACCTCCACGGTAACCGGGCTTCTCCTCGAATGGGTACATAATCTTTACAGCATCCTCACTAGATATCAATGATTTGGATTCTAACTCTAAGTGTCTGAATAATATATAATCTTCTGTTTTTCTTTTGGTAACAAGTAGTCTTAAATTTTCATGTTTAAGTTTCATAATAGCAAATTTTTGATCGAGTAATTTATACCATGACTTGCATACGCACCTGCATCTTCCAATGGAAATCAGAGGCAGGCTAATGCAAATTTCTTTGATTAAATCTTCGCTTAGGTTTTCCATTGATCTTCTTAGCTTTCTCTGGCTTCTCGTTTCTAACCTAAATTGCAAACTAGAAGTTTAGTTTAGGGTTTTTATACAAATCTCCAAGTGACCAAATTTGAAATGGAATCGAAAGTTGAGCAATGTCACCTAAAATATCCTCTCGTGCCCCTGCTGTACAAAGGTTTTAATATGACAGAGCTGTTTCTATGCTATGAATCTATTGCAAACTGGAAGTTTATTAGTTTAGGGTTTTTATACAAATCTCTAAGTGACCAAATATGGAAAGGAATCGAAAGTTAGGCAATGTCACCTAAAATATCGTGACCTACTGTACGAAGGTTCTAATATCACCGAGCTGTTTAGGGTTTTTATACAAATCTCTAAGTGACCAAATATGGAAAGGAATCGAGACCAAATATGGAAAGGAATCGAAAGTTAGGCAATGTCACCTAAAATATCGTGACCTACTGTACGAAGGTTCTAATATCACCGAGCTGATCCTATGGTACTATGAAGTAATAAATTCAGCGAGATTGTTTTTACAATTTTCTTCATGCAACCAGTTGAGTATGGATTCCATGAATCACCTGTATGAAATTTTCCCAATTTTGTACTGGTACTTGGTAGTGATCATCGGTTGAAATAAAGATTATGCTTTTGTTAGGGTACCGACCCTAAACTGGTCATAAGCCCATGGGTAGAACTTAACTCGAAAACCGGTTGACTAGATGAGGGAACCCATTGACTTATAAACTACTAATTAAGCCCCATCTAACCAATGTGGGACTAGGATCCTAACATCCCACCACGCTTCCAGACCCAACGTCCTCGTTGGCCCACTCTATCGACACTAACCCGAAGGTAGCCCTTTCTCTTATGGCGGCTTCACTCCCCTATCAGTATTCAATGCGGGCGACAACTACGGCCATACATAGGTGCCCCAACACTTTAATCTAGCCTATAGGTCACCTCTTTCGTGGAGCAGGCATGGGTCGTGGCGGTTGGCTCTGATACCAAATGTTAGGGTACCGACCCTAAACTCATCATAAGCCCATGGGTAGAACTCAACTCGAAAACCGGTAGACTAGATGAGGGAACTCATTGACTTATAAACTACCAATTAAGCCCCATCTAACCAATGTGGGACTAGGATCCCAACAGTTTTACTGATAAGTTCAAAAATATTCATCAAATTAATGACATAGAAATAGACTGCAAGTCTCTTGAGATTATAATATGAGTTGTTAAAGAGGTTTTATTTTTGTTAGTTGTTGATCATTCAGTTCCAACTCCTAAAGGGAATGAGCTAGGTTTTAAAAAGCGAGTCATCTATATCATGCTTCTCAACTGTCTCCATATCTGACTGATGCATCACTAAAGTGAGTCAAAGCCCCTTACATCATTTGCATTGCTTACAAATTCAATTTACAGTACTTTAGCGAAAGAAAATGCTTTCAAGAAGAATGGGCAACACTGGCAGTCACAGTGTCGGCCTAAGCACACATGATCTGTAGCTTTGGACTCCACTTGAACATCCTTAGACGGATCTCGTGGCCCATATAGACTCTGCTCGTTCCTGAGCTTGTTTCGGCAGGCTGAGATGTGGTAGTAGTTTCGTAGTAGTTATGACCAAATGGAGAATGATGGTCCAATAATCTTTACGAATCCAAAGCTGATTTGGAAAGCCACTGTACCACCAAAGATCTCCTTCTTCATTTGGTCGACGCTATGGAATGCTACCCCAACCTTAGACAACTCGGCAAGACGAGTCTGACAATGTGTACTTTGTAGAGCTGAGAATGAGACGATTCATCATTTTATACTTCAGTGTACCTACTCTTATGATGTTTGGTTTTATTTCAACAAAAGGTCTCACACCACATATACTAAATCAGCCTGATTCCTACGTTTTTATCTGGAAGAAACCACAAGAAGTTATTGGTACACATTTCAACATCAAACAATCCATTTAACACGCTGAAATTATATTCTCTTCCAAAAATCAGTAAAAATGAACGCAACAAAGAACACAAGCTTATAAATCACGGAAGCAAATACAAGACCCCGGAGTTTGCTTCTTCATTTATTTTATTTTTTTGGGATCTGCTGTATTATTTACTCTTGGTGCCTCCTTGGCACATGGTTATCAATTTTATTCTTCCTGATACATTGAAAGGGGACTATCAGGTAATAAGAGCTGTGGAAGTTCTTCAAATCTGTAGCAATCTTTTTGTTCTTTCCAAACAAATGTACCCGACTTAACTGAAACTAGGCTCTCCACATAAGCCTCCATCTAATATCCGTGCCCTCTTCTGTTTTGACATAATCCCTCATCCTCCTCATTTATTATCTCGAACGAAATTTCGCAATTGTTGTCAGCCACACAGTAACGCATAGTCCTCTATACATTAGCCTTTATATAGGTTCTACTATTTCGGCGTCTTTTCGTTTCATCCAAGTGGATTTTCACAACATCAAACCTTTTCTGATACCCATCATTCACGATTATCTCTAATAGGATTTCGCCATCTTTTAAAAATACAGCTCTCCTTATGTATTGAAAGGATCGAATACCCATTGTCACGGTCGTCATAAGTTCTTGCTGGTCAATTTTGAACACTTTGGACCAACTCTCTCTTCCGTAATCTTTCATCTCCCATATCTCAAATTTTGTATTGGAGACACTGCAAAGCAAGCAAAGGAAACCTCTCAATACAACAATAAATTTGTAATTGGAGTCGTCCATATGTTCAGGTTGTGGTATTTTTTTGAATACCCCGTCTTCCATATCCATAGGAGAAATTAAAAGTGGTGTTCGCCACCCACCACGCAAATTTGCTAACCAGTGGACAGCTCCATTGAGAAACACCCCATAATTTTCGCTAATTTCATAAGGATTGTATGAATGATAGTTTTCCCATGAATCTGAACCTAAAGTATATATTTCAACTTGAGAAACATCCGTATCTGGTTTACAGTAAATTGAGACAAACTTGTAATCACAATTTTTGGGATCATAACCGAACCCAAAATATCTGTGCCGAAATCCAAACGGAGATCTTATTACTTTGTACTCTCCAGTACATGGATTCCAGACGTAAAAAAAATCACCAACATGGGATGCACAAATCAAACCATTACAACTACCCACAATTGTAATACCATCACATCCACTATAACAAGGCTTCTGCTTGAATGGGTACATAATCATTAAAACATCCTCACTAGATATTAATGATTTTGATTCTACTTTTGGTCTAACAATTTCTGGGAGGATATTGCTCATCTTAACACCCCCATGAATCCCATAATCTACTGTTTCTCTTGGTTCAATTACAAGTAGTCTTAAATTTTCATGCTTAGTATCATAATTATGTTTCATACTAACAAATTCTTGATCGAGTAATATATACCATGACTTGCATGCGCACCTGCATCTTCCGATAGAAATCAGAGGTAAGCTAATGAAAATTTTGATGATTAAATCTCCGGTTAGGTTTTCCATTGATCTTCTTCGTTTCTCTTACTTCTCCTTTCCACCCTAAATTGCAAACTTTTAGTTTTGGGTTTTTATACAAATCTCTCATTCACCAAATTTGGAAAGGAATCGAAAGTTACCTAAAATATTTTATCGTGGGCTGGAATTTGTGCGTGAACCCGAAAAAGTGTCCATGTGACCTAAAATTTAATTGGTACTACGATATATCTATGCGAACATCAAAATTTATAGGCTCAAATTCAGCATTCTTATGACGATATATCTGATCACGTTAATTTCTAACTGGTAGAAGGGACTGTAATGTCTTTTATATAATCCGTAGATTGGAATATTTTGGGGATGCCTATGGTTTTATACTGCTGCCAGGGAAATGGGATATGTACGTCAAGAAGCGTATTGTGGTCTGGGATAGCTATCTGGTCGAATGGAAAGTCTTATTCGAGTAAACAAGGGTTAAATAGAGAGTGTCAATCAAGGTGTGAGATGAAGAAACCCGCGATAAAAACATCTTGCAAAACTGTTGGGTACATTCGAAAGACTTTCGGCTATGTTGAACAGTGGCATCCATAATTTCCATACTTTTCAAGAGTTACGACTACTTTGCTTGGAGAACTATCTATAAAATCACTCAAAAGCATGCCTGCTTTTGGTTTGCTGCACTTAGATTGCTCAAGGAGCCTTGTCTTAACACGCTTTGCATTCCACTAGGCGCAACCGATTTTGCTTGTATTCGGTCTCTCAACCTTCGGATGTGCATATAATTAGTACTCTAGATCAACGATGCACTTTGAAAAATTACGGATATGCCTCAAAATCGTCTGTCATTTTCAGGATATGTCCCAAGATTCCAGTTTTTGGGAATAAGAAGGCAATCTTTACCCCATCCTCATTAGATATCAATGTTTTTGACTCTACGTTATATCTGAATTTATTATCTATTGAGTGTATCCCGTCAATACAAGTTCCAAATTTATAAAATATCAAACAGGTGCTCCATGGCACTCATGATTTTAGATGGAAATTTGAAACACGGAAACGTTGGTGATGAAATTGTCTCTTCCTTGACCATGAAATTGTCTCTTCTCTCAATTTCTGTGAACCACAATCGAATACTTGATTTTGAAATTTGCAGGTGGTCGGATTTGACCTTTTAACCTCTATCTTGGGTTTTACTAAACTTCCCCCGACAATTAAAAAATTTCTAACCTTCGTGTCCTTTTTTCTGCCCACGAAATTTACACCATTATCCTTCGTTTTGTGGTGTATTTATGGGTAGTTTTAGTGAGAAATGGAAACATGAAGGGGCTCTTTTGACATTTTATTATTTATTGAAAAAGGTTTGGGACACCAAATCCAATCATTTTGTGTCAATTGATGATTTGCGATTTACAAACTTCAAGGTTTTCGCAGGCGTCCACCTGACTGCACTAGCTAATTATCTCTATTCGAATAACATGTAGACAAAGTTCAAGGTTTTCGCCATTATCTTCTTTTCAACCTCACAATTATATATTAAATGATTTTTCAATTTCCTCCCTCATCTCGACCTTCGAAATTTTAATTCTGACATGATGAACATCGCTTTTCATTTGGGATTTGATAGCGATGGTAAAATAAAGAAATACGTACAGAAACAATATTCGATACTTCCAAGTTACAACTAATCTTAGTATGATACCCTTTAGTCATATACAAACTCTTGAATGGACGACATCAGTGAGAAGAACTAGTTGTTTGCCACCCTCATAAATAACTCATTTGTAGACATGTTACTGGAAAATCTTAGTAACAACCATTGATTCTAAATGAGAAGTCATATATATTATATGCAATTATATACCTAATCTTTTTTCCTTTGTTATTTTTTTTTTTTTTAGATCTGTCAATAGGAAAGGATTTATTGAAAAAAAAGGTACTTAAGGGGTACCTCAACCTAATAAATACAGCCGACATAAAAAAAAAGGAGACTGGTTTTTGGAATTGATCACCCAAAGAAAAGGAAAAAGAACAAAGAGCCAAGTGAGAACAATAAAAACCAAACACCAAACGATTCATATCCAACTCAAAGTGGGCGGTAGAAATATGAATCCCATAAAGTTATCACCATGTTAGCCGTCAAGCCCAACATTTTAGCGTTTGACTCCGCCCAAAAATAAGTTTGAAGCTTAATATCTCGAATTAGACTTTCCAAATTTCTCTTTTTGTGATTGAAAATTCTAGAATTCCTTTCTTTCCAAATGCACCACCATATTGCAACCGGTAATTAAGTCGTTTCATATACGGTCAAGTCTTTCATCACCCCAATCATGACTCCAAGTTTTTATAGTTGCCGAAATATTACTATCATAGCTCCAATTGAAGTTGCATCCTTCGGCAAAATAATGTAAAATTCTCTTTGTTCTCCAACAATCATAAAATAAATGGGAACTTGTTTCATCTTCTTCTTCACGAATCCAGCACACCCTATCCACACCCATACCCCTTCTAAAAAGCTTGTCCGTCGTCATCAACCTTTCATGGTATAGAAGCCATAGAAAATTTTTTACTTTGTACGGATAATGTCGGCTCCAAATAATCTCACTTGGGAAGCTAATATCGCCCTAATCACAAAGAGAATCAAACCCGCACTTAACTGTATTGTCTCTATCCATCTTGAGTCTACGACCCCTTCTTGAATATTCACCACTTCTAGTAATGAGTTTATGGAAGCAATTTCTCTCATTATGGCTTGAGAATATCTACTTCGATATAAAAACTTCCATTTGATGTCGTTCCTCGAAATCTCATATAACCTAGCCACCAGTTTCCTTTTTTTTCTTGAAGCTTCAAAAGCCAAGGGAAATCTATTGCATAAGACGACATCTCCAATCCACAAATCTTCCCAAAATCTAATTTCATTTCTCGCGCCGATCTTAAATTTCACATGTTTGTTGAAATCTTCTAGCTCATTATAAATATTGTGCCACAAACTACACCCCGTTGGTCCTTTCGGTTTATGAGTTTCCCAACCGGTTGATGATTCTCCAAATTTTTTCACAATTATCTTTCTCCAAAAAGCATTCTTTTCCGTTCCAAATCTCCACCACCACTTTTTGAGAAGCGCCGAATTCATGTATTTAGACTTCCGGATTCCAAGACCACCACCTACTAGATTTTACAATTATAGACCGCTCGACATTATGAATTCATTTCTTATTAAAATCATCATCCCAAAAAAAAAATCCTCCCTCCGTTTCTAAAAAATAGGCAAGTTTCCTTATTTGGATATGTCAAAAAAATAGGCTTGTTTTCATATGTGGAAAGTCAAATGTTATGATTTTACTACTATACTCATAGAGGGACCACTTCTTTTTCTTTTTTTTTTCTCTAATATAAAAAGGGACAACTTCTCTCTCCTCTTTCTCTAATTGCAAATGAGTGGGGACCAAAGAATAGTTTATGAAAAAATGGCTACAATGATTGGTTTTCTTAATTTTTTGTGAAAACTAAACTTAACTATTTTTTAGAAACGGAGGGAGTCTTATTATATTTTTAGTCTTTCTTCCTTTGTTGATACTAGACAAGACAACAAGACGATATTACGCACTTGGTTTGTGACAAATTCCGAGTTTTCTCAAAGACAAGAAATCTCAAATGCATTTTCTCTTGCAATGTTAGAAACAATTGATCGGTCTAGTTAGGAATTGTTTCAAGTCTTATGATGTTCACTTTACAAAATTAGGAACTATTTAAAAACAACGCACTTTAGCTTAACCGTAAGATGGACCTGAGCAAAAACAAAAAAAAAAATTGTAGCAAGATTATTGTATTAGTAAAGTGGGAAAGAGAGACCTCAAGGTAAAATTGCTTTCGACTTTGAATTGTATTTTTCTTTTGCCCTACAGATTTAGTCCCTGCCAAAAATATGGCAAATTTGGGTTCACTTAGAGCATCCACAATGGACGACCAAAATTAAAAATTTGGTCCAAAAACCAATTACAGTGGTACTGATTAAAACCAAACATCCTGACTAAAACTAAAATTTGGAGTATATTTGGCCTGAAAGCTCGATTAAAACTATATTTAGTCGAGCGGAGGTTAAAAATGCGTTTGATACTAGGCGCAGATTAAAAGTTCGTTTGTATTGGGATGAAAATACAAAATTCGCACCAAACACAGATGTGGATAAAAAAATTGTTCCATTGCGGCGAAAATATAGTTTGTTTGATTTCAAACGGATATATAGGGTTTGCCCGTTGACAGTAGCATTTATAATGTTCGTCTGATTTAGGCGTAGTTGTAATCTTCGCATGTGAATGAGACGCATATTATATGTTCTTTCCGTTTTAGACGTAGATTATAAGTGCGCTCGAGTATTATTTGGTCTTCACCGCTCTGTTTAACACTGACTATAAACTAAAATATATAAACTAAAAAATACCAATTTTTTTAGTTTTGTTTTTTGGTTTTGGTCGCTCCATTGTGGATGCTTTTATTATAATGCAACACTGGATTTCATAGCATCCGTCTAAGCATATAGGATTTGTGATTTGGGTGTCAGACTCATGTCGATCAATATGTCCCAGCATGGTTGTTGGGTGACGTTCCCGATCGTAGTAATATATGAATGTGGAAAATCAGTAGATTTGTCAATTTTGCATTCACTATGGAGCTGACAAACAAGCAAACCGGCTTGGATAAGTGGAAAATTTGCCACTTAGCCAGGCCAGGTCAGGTCACAACTAGATCGCTACCGGTGTACGTAATTTTGATCGATCATTAGCAGTCTAGGTCAAGGTTGAGAAATCGTAAATCGCAATGTGAATCATCTTTTAATTTTGTAAATCGAATCGCATGTTATCGAAGATTTAAACTAGACTACACTTATCGATTTAATAATCGAAGATTCACTATCGATTAATAAATCGTATATTCTCTTGTAAATAATATTGGATTATGCGAAGCTTTTGACAAGGATGATATTTTTTTATAGAATTTTGGTCTTTGATCCAATATATATTAGTGAACTTTGTTACATCAAAAAGAACAAGGTGGAACACTGGTTAGAGGTCACTCTCATGTACAGAGGGTCAAGAGTTCGAACCTCCCACTAGACACATAACTAAATTTTTTATTAATAAGGATCTCACAAATAAATTATAATATACCACTTTAATAAAATCTGTCAGTTTTACATGTGTAAAACAACTTTTATACCACCTCCTAAGAGCATCCACAGCCGACGACCAAAACTATAAATTTGGTCAAGAAATCAATCACAGCGGGACTAAGTAAAACTAAAAAACTCGACCAAAACCAAATTCTCGAGTATATTTGGTCTGAAAGCTCGACCAAAACTATATTTGGTCGAGCGAAGGTTAAAAACGCGTTTCACCGCGGGCGAAGATTAAGAGTTGGTTTGGAGTGAGGCGTAAATATAAACTTCGCCCCACACACAGATGAAGATATAAAGTTAGTTTGAATAGGGCGAGGTTTAAATGTTGGTTTCATCAGGTGAGGTTTAAATGTTGGTTTGGTGACAAACCAACTTTATAAGTTGGTTTGTATGGGGCGAGGTTTAAATGAACGCCCCATCAGGCGTATTCTATATGTTCGCCTGACATCGAATCATTTTTATACCTTCGCTTGGTTATTCGTTCGGGCGGAGTTTATACCTTCGTATGGTGATTTTCGACCGTTGACAAAAAATTACGAACGTCTGGTGATTTCCGACCGTTGATAAAAAAAATTATGAACGTTTGATGATTTCCGACCGTTGATTTCAGTGAATTTTTAATTTTATTTTTATTCACGCCATATGAATGGCACATGTGCAACAAAAATCCAAACCAACTTATAAAGTTGGTTTGATGAAACCAACTTTAAAAACACGTTTGGTGATGAAACCAACTTTAAAAACTCGTTTGGTGGGGCGAACTTTAAAAACACGCTTCATAATCATCAGACGCGGATATAGACTTCGCCTGGATGGAGCGGATTTTAAATCTTCGCCTGATGGAACGAAGTTTTAATCTTGGTTTGAAGACCAGGCGTATTTATAAAGTGCGTTTCATTTGAAACGAAGGTATAAAACTCAAATGTTTTGGGCGAAGTTATAATGTGCGTCCGTTCAAAGCGTACACGTAATCTTCGCCTGTGCGTGAGGCGAAGATTATACAATCGTTCCATTTCGGGCGAACGTAATAACTGCGTTTGACTATAATTTGGTCGTACCCGTTGTGTTTAAAACCTACCATAAACTAAAAAAACCAAATTTTTTAGTTTATACTCTTTGGTTTTACTGGTATGGCTGTGGATGCTCTAAAGGAACCAGCCTTAATCTCAGAAAATGAAAACATGGGATGTATTTTGGGTGACGTTGCCAATTTTGGTCTACCTTCAATTATCGAGTAATTCAATCCTTGGTATTGAATTCAAACCCAACAAGTTAACGGCAGCTTGAGAAAAACTGACTTCCTGCAAAGCAATTAAATCATGGTTTTAACCCAATGTAAGACTTCCCTTTGATTAAGTGCATACTAGTTTCCAAATAACCCTAACTTAAGGGAAATGTATAAAATGGTCATACTATTAGGGCCCGATTTGCAAAATCATCCTAGTGTTACAATCCATTAACAAAATAGTCATAGTTCTATTAAAATGAGTGTTAACTCGCTGGGACCCACGAGTCAGAGTTAAAAATCAGACTCCATTTACAAATATGTCCCTAACCTAACCACACTGGATCAGATACCGCATATACAGCTAGTGTTAATCTAGAGAATAACTTATACGGCCCGGATAAGTTACATCTTGCACCGTAGATCGTCCGATTGACAAAACTCGAGGAAATGCGGGCGGTTAGAATTGGTCAAGCAATAATAACTTAGGGTTTTCGTTTCACTTTTCATTTTTCGACTTCATCTTCTTCTCTGCCGTATCCCTTTCTAAACCTTTGCAAAAATGGCGATTCAATGAATCTCGAGATAAAAAGACAGATTTCGAGTGGGTTTTCATCGCAAACATATTCTCTATTGATTAGTTATGGTTTGTGTGGTTTTTATCTATAAATAGTGGTATTTTGTGAAGATTTTCAAGCACAGAAGATAACTGGTTTGCAAATATGGTGGTTTTCTTGAAAGATATTGTCACTATGTAAGCGAACATCATGAGGTTGGTAATCACATGCTCATTAAGTTAATTTCATATTTGATTTCAAATGATGGTTTAGTTTTTTTTTTCATAAACCCTAAAAAGTGAATTTTTTCATAGACAATTTCGTAATCCCTAATTACAATCAATTGGGTATTTTATCTGCTACTAATTTGTGTATTGAAATAGATGGGCAGAAGAAGAATAGAGAGATCAGAGATTGGGTTCTGTAGCTGTGGTTATTAATTGAGTGTCGGAGGAGGAATTTAAGGAATTCAATAAGATGAACTGATAAAGAAAAGATGATTGAGTGAATGGTGGTCTGATGCAAGACAGATGGAGATCGGAAGATGATGCTTTTGAAGATTAAGAGAGGTGAAATTATGAGATGGTGGTATTGAGATTGCAGGATGGTTTTGGGATCAACAATAGATGGATGTTTAGGACAATAATTTTGTCTAATTCACGATTCTGAAGAAGAATGGTGGCGTTGTTGGTTGTGAACCGTGATGGAATGGTGAATGGCTAGGCATGTGAGTTTAGAGAAGTTGCAGATGGTGGTGTTGTGTATAAGAAGATGGAGCTGGGGATTGTGTGTGTGTTGTGTACAATGGCTTATGAATCTGGTGGCAGAGAACTGAAATTCTGAATCTGAATGGATTGTGCAGGTTTAGATGGCTCAGGTGGTGAAGCTTAAGGCTAGGAGAAGGTGACAATGGGTTTGTTGAACTGAAGGGAATGAATGCAGAGAGAAGAAGTTGTACCAAATGGTTGGAGATGGTGGTTCTAGATGTCAGTGATGCTGTTGCAGGTCTAAGGGGAATGAAATAGAGGTATTGGTCTTGATAATGGAGTTGTTGTTGCTGTCACTGCTAGTTCCAGATGAATTAGAAGCCAATAAACAATCCATGAAACTTAGTTGTTGCCGAACTTAGGTGAATGTTAGGACAGGTACAAATTACAGGATCTTAATGGGTTTCCAAAATGCAGAAATGTGTTTAGGGATTAACTGTCAGAAATTATGTGTTAGTAATTGTTGGTAATGTTGAATTCATATAGGTCTCATTAATCCATTGGAACCAGCTTCCATCTGTTGAAGGTATGATGTTAATCAAGGGGGAATGATCAGTGATCGTTACACCAGTCATTTTACTAGATCGATTGTGGTGGTGTTTTGCCTACATGGGGTGTTGTCGAAAAATGTTCTTGAATGTTCTTTATGGTTAGAATAGCCAATTGGGTTTTGGTTCCATGTCTGTGATCTTTACTATGAATTAATTTAGTCAATTCTTCATTTTTATGACATTGATTGATTCTTCCTTAAGATCCTCAAAGAAAATGTTTTAGCTTGTGTTATGAGATATATTATTTCAACAACATGTTCTGATTTAATATACGGTGGTTTTGCAGGTGTTGACGGAGGTAGAAATGGACCAAGCTGTAGTTGTTGCTGTGGTCGTTTCAAAGATGTTCATAGAGGTGGTGATAGACCAAGTGGCAGTGGTGGTTTTGAGGATGTTGTTGTTGGTGATTTTGAAGATGGACCAAACTGCTGCGATAGCTTTGCAGATGCTGATGGGAGGTGGAAATGGACCAAATGGTTGCTGCTGCTGCACTTGTACATGGCGTTCAGAACACTACCCAGTGGAATCCTTAAGGTTTACCATTCCAGATCCAGGGTCTAGCCGCAGTTGGTGCCATATCTGATTAACTGTGGTTAGCTACTTGAGTTATAAGGGAAGGGTATATAAGTAAAAGTTTGGGACCGTTTTTTTCATATCTGTTAGATCGGATGGAAGATGACTATTTTGTAATTGTAATTGGAAAGTATGACTATTTTGTAAACCAATTATAAAAAGTAAGACCAATTTGTAATTGGCCCATAACTTAATAAAGAAAGAGATCTACACCGTAGATTGTATTCTCGTCCGTTGACCCGTAAAACGTGGCCGCCGCGTTTTTAAGTCACTTCTAGAAAACTCGTGAGTAGGTGGTCCCCACTGTGTCTCTATCCCAACACCATTACGTCAGGCAGAGAGAATCTATTCGATTTTTTTTTTCCTCCCCTCTCTCTTCGTAGCCCCCACTCGAGCGGCTTCCGTGACTGCCGCACCTCCTCAAAGAATACACGTGGAGGTTCAGACATGATGGTGACAACACGCGGGTTACTTGCAGGTCCAAACGCTCTCTGCCTGCCACAAATATCTCTCTGCTCCTCGTGATTCGATATCATCTGATGTACTACTGGACCAAATTCAGCTCCAATTAACAAATTTAATTAATTAGAACCCAAATTTAATGTTCTTCTTCGTAAATTCAAACTTTTTTGGATGTAATTGTTTCCGATTGTAGATTGATTTCATTTTCCAAAACACAAAAGGCAAAATGAAATGAAATGATTTCTGATAGACTAAATATTTACAGAGTCTTCTTCTTAGCTCTTATACAAAAAGAAATTGAACAATCAAAATCAGAAAACTGCATTAATTTCAATGATCTCATATTTTTTTCCAATTTCAACAAGAAATATAAAATTAGAAGCGATCAATTAATTAAAAAACGACTTCTTCAGATGGAGGAGGCTTGTTAAGATCAAGATCAAGGAGTTCTCTATTGGGTTGGCTGATTTTGAAATCAACTACAGTCGAAGAATCAGAATCACTCCGTGATTCTTGTGTTTGTGTTTGTTGTGCTTCTGATGATCCTTTGAAAAAATTTGTAGTTGATAATGGTATTTTGGCGAATCGGGTCATATTCTGATCTCTATAATGATTTTGATGATGATCAACCATCATCATCTTTGACCTCATAATCGAATCTAAAAACGATCCGTTAATGTGAGGATAAACTCTTAATCCCAATGCTGCGGAAGGAGGATGATGAAATATTTGTTGTTGTTGAAGAGGATATTGCAGATGATTAAGAAACGGAAATCTCATAAAACCACCAGAAGTATTAACAAATCCATTAAAACCAGCAGGAACACCAACACGATGAATCAAATCAAGATCCTGCCTCCTGCTCAAATATGGACGACGATGATGATGATGATCTTCAGGACTTGATGATGATTCAACAGTACTACATGGACTACTCTGCTGCTGCTCATTACTACAGTTAGGATTTTGATTCTGATTATTATCAACAACATGAGAAGAAATCAAAAGATTAGGAGGAGGGAAATTAGTTTTAGCTTTAGATCCACGAAATTCTCTAGCAGCTGCATCATAAGCTTTAGCAGCTTCTTCAGCTGTATCAAAAGTACCTAACCAAACTCTACTCTTCTTACCAGGATCTCTTATTTCTGCTGCATATCTCCCCCATGGCCTCTTCCTTACTCCTCTGTAATGTATCTCCTTAACAATCTCTGTGGTTTTACTAACTTTATCGTTTTTCTCTGATCTTGGAGCCATTTTTTCTTGAGATTATCTGAACTTTTTGATGATGAAATGAACGGAGATTTTGGTTCGGTTTTATAGAGTGAGGAGTTAAGAAAAGAAATTAATATTCGGCGCACAGTCAGCGAGAGGTTTGACTGTATGTGCCGTTTCTTGTGTCCTTGGCCGCCGCCCGCGCCACCAGCGTGGTTATTATTCTTGTCGGTGTTTATGTATACGTGTTGCTATATTACGATTTCCACCTGGTTTATTAAAAATAAAAAACGGTTGTCCAAGAAATTTATTATGGAGCTGGCGTGTTCGGTGGTGATGCTCTTGGAACAGTGATGTCGGGAAAGATATGGGCAGACGGCGGAGATTTGGTTCGAGGTCCTACCAAAAACAGGGTTCAGACAAAAGATAAATAGTTGCCGTCGAACTAATTAGATGCTTACATGTATGTGTGTGGTGGGTATTTTATTGCCGTAAGATGGAGGCAATAAGAAATCTTAAAATGATTTTGTGGTTGGATCTTTTGTTTAGGTGTCTATTTTGGTTTAGTTGAGACTTGCGAACATAATCTTCTTTTTCATTAGGTTAATGAGAAAGATTAAAGAAAGATTATGTGATTATTTTATTTTATTTTACTTTTCCGAGATGCGGTTTGGTGATGATGCGGAATACCGGCTGAAACAGTGAATTTGTGAATGTGTCTTCTGCTTTCCATGTAGCTTCTAAAATGTTGCTATGGGAAGAATTGCCGGCAACAATAAAGTTGTTTAATAAAACCAGCCTACCAAAGTATCCAGTGAGGCTTTTAAATCGGGTCAAATCTGGTCTGGTCGAACTAATATGCGTCACGACCTCTTGATAAATGGTGGTGTTTTGTTGGGGAGCACTCAAATATTTAAGGTTAGGGAACAAAGTATGTGAATCCGAAAAATGGTCGTTTGTCCAAATATTTTTAAAACATGGTTTTAGTGGATAAGTAAAAATTTGTATGGGTGAAATGGACACCAAAAAATAGCAAGAATGAAAATAGATTCTAACTAGATTAAACATAAAAAAATAGCGAGGATGAAACTGGATATATATCATGATGTAAATTAAAAATAAGAAAAAGTATTTGAAAATGGGTAGAATGAAACTGTTTACATCCTTGTTATTTTTACATTATAGTCCATTTAAACATTATCAAATTTTACATGTCTTTTTCACCTAGGAATTATTAGGTTAATTGACCAATTTAGTGTACTGAATTGGGATACTGTTATATTGAGTTAGTTAACTACACTAGGAATTATTGGATTCGTTGGTGCGTCACAGAAGCGCAATTCTCAATCCTGGTGAATGGGGCAGCAACAAAATATTATTAAGCCATCACAAGGGATTAGACAAGGTGACCCATTGTCACCTTTTCTGTTTCTTTTGGTGGTAGAAGTTCTTTCCATGCTCCTGACAGATGCGGTGAAAGATAAAAAAAAAATTGGTGGTTTCCAAGTAGCACAGGGTGGAACTGTGATTTCTCACCTGCAGTTTGCGGATGATACAATCATTTTGCTAAATGCTTCGAAAATGGAGGTAAGAAGACTTCTAATTATCTTGGTGTTAACTGGTTTAAAGCTGAATCTGGAGAAGAGCTCCATGACGAGCATAGGTGCAGATGGTGTGGTGCAAGAGATATCTATGGAATTGGGGTGTAGGTTGGATGATCTCCCCATTACGTATTTGGGAGTACCAATTGGTGCTAATAAGAGAAACGTCGCAATTTGGGAGGTGGTAATTCAGAGGATGAAAAATAAATTGGCACCATGGAAAAGAAAATTCCTTAACAAGGCAGGAAGGGTAACTTTAATAAAAAGTTCTGCAGTAGAGCATAGCAATCTACTTCCTATCTGTTTTTTATCTTAGGTGTCAGTGGAGAAGAAGCTGAATACTATAATGAGAAGATTTCTTTGGGGGGAAGATGATGACAAGAGGAAGATGAGTTGGGTCTCATGGGAAAAAATATGTAAATCAAGGAGGAAGGGAGGGTTAGGAATAAGAAACCTAAGACAGCTTAACAGATCTTTAATGGCAAAGTGGCATGGGAGATATGCGGTGGAGAAAAGGGCGCTGTGGAGACAAATCATGTGTGAGAAAACTAATGCTGATGGGGTATGCATGGTTCCTATACAGACTAGAGAAGCAACAAAAAGAAGTATGTGGTTCGATATTCTTAAAGCAAACAAAGATTTCTATGAAGCTGTTAACATCGGTGTGAAGAATGGAAGAAGTGTGAGATTTTGGCATGACTGGTGGTCTTATAAAGGGGCTCTAAAGGATAAATATCCAAGATTATATAAAATAAGCAGGCAGAAGTTCAACACAGTGGCCCAGATGAAAGAAAACTCTTGGAATTTCAATTTCTCAAGAGCCTTAGACCCGGCGGAAAGCATTGATCTTCTTGAGATCAAACACGACTTGAGGAACATTGGGATGTCTACAGATGAGGAAGATGTTATTGATGGCTTGTGTACAGCTAAGGCTCTTTATAACAAGCTAGATGATGTGGAAGAAAATTGGATGTATGAGAAGACAGTGACAAGCAATTGTGTTCCACCTAAAGCGACGTTCCTAATGTGGGCTGCTATGCAAGTTTAGATTCCGACTAGAGACATGTTGAGGAAAAGGAGGGTAACGGTCAATTCAGTGAACTGTGTATTTTGCAATTTAAACGTAGAAACTCAAGACCATCTATTCTTGCATTGTAGTTGGGCAAAGGGGTTGTGGGATACTTTTCTCAATTCTTTGAAGGTGACATGGGTCTTCAATGAAGACTTAAGGAGTCTGATGCAAAGCTTGGGTATGAATAGCCTTCCAAAGAGATTAAGAAGGGTTTGGCACCTTATTCCTTTTGCAATTTGCTGGGAAATGTGGTTGGAAAGAAATCGCAGAGTTCATGGCGGAAGAATGAGAACTAAGGTTGAGTTGGAGTATGCGGTTAAGCTAGATATTTGCTTATGGAGTTCGAAAGCGGAAGTTTTTAATGGTGTATCTATGAACCAAATTCTGTTTCAGTGGGATGAGATTATGCAGATGAGATAGATATCTTGTATTAGTCTTTTTGGGTTTAGGAATCTCTACACTCCTCTGTAAATATTTTCTACCTCTTTTTTCTTAATATATACCCTTTTCACTTCAAAAAAAAAAAAACTACACTAGGAGATTCCTTAGTCAAACCGATTAGAATAAAATTGAAACAAAAAGTCAAAACAACAATTTGAAATTAAAATACATACCATGATGAGAGATATTTCCCATGTTAATTTCTATTTTACATGTATTTTGTTTAAAACAACACGATAGGCGTCGGGGAATAATAGTAATTCAGAGTCTTCTGATAACAAAGAATGTTTGCTTATATCTTATTTTTATCTATTTCTGGAAATAATTCGAGTGACCTCAAAGTGTTATTATTGTCTGGAAGTATTATAACACTAAGGAATTTTCAAAACAAAATACTTACCCTGTTTTCGGACAATTATTTCGAATCCAACATTTCAATTTCCTCCCTCATCACATCTTGTGAAAATTTAATTCCAACACCCTGACATGAACACTTAAAATCTTCCATTTAACGTAATGACATTAATGGTAATTCTATGGTTATATTTCAAAGTATATACTTCTGCACAACTTAACATATCTGAGTTCTTTCAAATGGATGAATTTAAAGCGAAGAAAACATTTGAGACTTGTTAGATTTAATTGTCACAAAAAAATCGTGTTATCCATGCAAGTTGCAAATAATTTTAACCATCAAGAATTTTGAATGATGAAAAAAAAAACTAAGATAATATTTTTCTAGATACTTAACAAAAAAGAATTTTAACCATCAAGAATTAGTGTTATGCATATATTACCGTTGGAATCAACTTTCTTGAATTACACAAACTTAATTTCTAGGGAAAGAATTGTTGTGGAACAATTTTGTTATTTAGGATTAGACGACATATTTTGCAGAGAACTTACAATTTCAAATCCAAATCCCAACTTATAAATATTATAATTCTAACACTTCAAAATGAATGTTTAAAATCTTTCGTTTAACATAATGTCTATACAAGGCATATTGAACTTCTATCAAATTGAAGAATTTTTAGGTAAGGAAAACATTTAACACTTGTTTTTAGTTTCTTCATACGTTTTACTTCCATCCCCGTTGCTGAGTTCGAATAAAGGGTAACTTCTGTTTTGCTAACTCAAGTTATATCAGGCAGTCTTATCCTGGACACATCTTCGCTGTGAGGGGTTTAGCATTACTCAACTCGAGTATTCCCGCAAACTAATGTGTTAAGTACAACTTGTTGAACCTGTGATTCTGCCTTCGTCAAGTTATTTTGGTAGAGTTGTCTCGAATTAGTTCTTTACATATTATTTTTGATACATCTAAACGTGTTGTTCATTGTTGCAAGACTCCAACAACTAATTGATCACATCTGTCGATTTACTAAAATCTCATCACTTGAATCATAAACACACTTGGATTTTCTTGGAGTTTCTGATCATTTCAATCAGTGGATCATGCTAATTAAACAGATGTCACTTCTTGGTCCTGTCTTTAAGATATGATTACTAAAGACGAAGAAAATTGTAAATCATGTTTTCATTTTCATTTTCATCTTTGCATTCTCTCTAAGGTACATTTAGTATTATAGTTTTCATTTTCAATCCTCACCCTTTGTTTCTTCTCAAATCAGAATGATAATCATACAAATAGATTATCGACTGGTGATAATCAGTTACAACTCGATGAAACATAGATTATCGACTAGTGATAAACTAGATGAAAAATGGACAAATGCATACTAGAGTTTCATCTATGTTACAATTTCTCAAAATGGTTTCTCAAAACTGCGGTTCGGAAATAATACCATCATCTCCTCTCTTCTTTCTTTTTCCCCCTTTTAATAGAGTTTTTACATGGAAAATAATTAAAAAGGAGAGAGAAATCATGATTTCAGACCCTATTCCTTGGTTTTTTGCTTTCTATGTTTAAGTGTAAATAAACCTATTAACTAGAGTTACAACATATCCAATGACGAAGGGAGGAACGTGCACCCTGGTTAAGCAGGGGTGACATAGATGCACTCGTTGAAAAATATTTTAAAACGCCTACCTAACGAGTACAAACATGGCTATCAAAGTATACATATTTCTTATAGTAACAATATATTCAATTAAAAGGATAGTTTTAGAAATATCCACTTGATTAGAGAAATAGCTCATCTATTATGGGACAAAATTCAAAACCAACTAGCTCATCTAATTTAGGACGGAGGGAGTATCAAAGAAAATGTAATCGAAAAGAGCTGAGATATGGAGAAAAAGGTGATGATTTGTATTCAATTGTAGTCTGCACACTGTTTACGACCAAACGCAACTCAAAACCAGAATCGGCGTCACGTCATCAACTATGGTAACCGTCAAATATTTAGGATCCAATGGTTAGTACTCCCTCCGTTTCACAAAGACAGTCCGCTTTGACTTTGCAAAAATATTAAGGAGACCATACTATTTTACTTGACTACCCTTAGTGACTTACCTATTTTATTTTAATAAAAATGCTATTAATAAAGGCTATCCAAAATTGTTGTGAGAATTATAAATACGAAATTTAAAAGGAAAATTTAAAAGATATCGAATTTATGAAGTATAAACTTTATAAAGAATTTAATTTTTAGAGTTAAATGTATATTTTCTTATAAGGAATGAAGGATATATTTGTTTCTTTAATTATACTATTTTCTTTAATATTTTAGATTGGGTCGCGATAAAAATGGATTTATGAATATAAAAAATTCAAGGGTATATTAGAGAGTTCATTGAAAAAGTATGACTATAAACAGAAGCTGGACACAATTTTGAAACTAACAAAAAAGGAATAGAGGACGGTCTTTCATAAACAGAGGGAGTATGTTTTGTCAAATGTGTTTGTCGATCCCGTTCCATACTTATAACAATCATGAATTACGGTTTTCATCTAGATTACACCCATTACATACTCCCTCCGTACCTATATTATATAAGCGGAATCATGAATTTTCTTTGTCCAATTATGTAAGCGGAGTCCTATTTTCAAGATGAATTTTCTCATAAATACCCTTATTTATTATACATGAAAAATTGTGTTCGTAATAAGACAAAGGGTAAAACAAAAAAAAAATGAAAAAAATAAATTCAAAATAATTTTTTAATTTTTTTAATCTAATAAAATTTGTCCCTTCCCCTATATATTTGATACGGAAAGAGTTAGAAAGACTATTTTTTTTCCTTTTGATCGATACACCCGTTACATAGTTGATATAAAAGAAATTACAGAAATGCTTGAAAACGCGCTGAATTCATGCTGCTTTCACGCCTTCCATCGTGGCATTTCCTATGTGGTGTTTCTTATATTTACACGTCACCTATGAGTTGGTGATAGAGAGAGAAAGTGGATTTAAATCTCATCCATTCATCCAAATTAAAGTAAATCTGATTTTTTTAAGGAAGCATTAAAGTAAATCTGATAACATTAGATATAGACCAAAAATAGCTTACCTTCTTCTTCCCTACAAATCATATTTAGTTGCAGATTTCTCCATTTTTTCTCCAACTGAATACAAACAATACTGTAAGTTTGTCATATCTAGAGTTTTTTTCTTCCCTAATTTTCACAAATTGCAGATTCATATCATACCCTGAATCTGAAATTTTAATTTTATTTGTTAAAGAAGGAATATGAGAATTATGTTGAATCTGAGAATTATGCTCTATTTATGCTCACTTTATTTTGAGAGTTTAATTGGGGGCCCTAAAAATTAATTAGGGGCCCTAAAAATTAATTAGGGGCCCTGCCCATTTTATACCCACACCAAAAAATTTAGGGGGCTTCCAAAAGGTAGTGGAAATACTATTTTACCCTTACTACTTAAAAACCTATTAACCCTAAACATATGGCCCCTAATTCATTTTCTAAAACCAAAATCGGAAAACTCTCCACCTATCCCTTCCTCTCCCACCCGAGTTCTTCCCTTCTCTTCCATTAATGACAACAAAAAAAAAAAAAAAAAAAAAAAACTTCGTCGTTTAGAAAAACCCACTTAGGGTCGTTACTATTATGATGTTATACCCTAACGACCCTAATTCTGCATGTATACTCTATGAAAAATCGTTAATCTGTATGATGTTATAGAGAACGACCCTAATTCTGCTACTTTTTTTTTCCCTAGATTTGGGTCGTTACCTCTGTAACTGAATCTATTGACGACCCTAATTCTGCTAAGAACAGTCTCTTTGTCTTAAAAATTGGTAGTGTCGTCAATATATATAAGCGAGTCGCCATTGAACTCTTTTGGTTTAGAATAGAGTCGTTACCCATATATAGTAACAAATGACGACCACAGTTTGCAAACAAAAATACTCACTTGTCCAAAATATTGATAGGGTCGTCATTCTGTATCACACTACCCTAACGATTTTTCATAATCCAGGGCAAAAAATAGTAGTAGCAGAATTAGGGTCGTTACTGTTATGCTTTTATACCCTAACGACCCTATTAGGGTCGTTACCATTATGCTTTTATACCCTAACGACCCTAAATCTGCATGTTTACTCTATGAAAAATCGTTATTGGTAGTGTCAGTAAAGTGACGACATAGGAGAGTCGTTTGGGTATACACCCCCCGACTATGACGACCCTTACACTGAATTGTTCCATGGTGTGGATGATTCGACCACTTGGAGTAACAAACAGACAAATCGAAGGGTATAAGATGTTTTCCTGATTGTTTTCAGCTTGGGGTTCCTCATTTTGAGGGTTGATTCCTTCATTTTGAAAAATGTGATCTTCATTTGCACCAATATTCATGGCTTCCTCTATTAACATTTCTTCATCAAACATCCAATCCATAGGATTAGTTGACACAATCTCACCATCAACACAATCATGGTTGTAATTAGAAGCTTCATCAACATCATTTCCTACACTAGAATCATTCATTTCAAATAACCCAAATTTTTCACAAAAAAACTCTATTTCTCCTTCCCCACAACACCAAAACACATTTTTTTCTATAATCCAAAAAAATACCAAATAACTGATTTTAATCTAACCTTATTACTTAAAACATTAATTAACACTAATCACTTAGGGGTATTTATGACATTTCGAAAAATAAAGGATAAGGGATAACCCAAAATTGATATTTCATGTCCCTTTTTGTCACGTAGTGCAGGGCCCCTAATTAATTTTCAGGGCCCCCAATTAAACTCTCTTTATTTTCCTTCACTATACCTTTATTTATGAATTATGCTCTCTTTAGTTTGATATGCTTTCTGTTTATGAAAAATAAGTTCATGCGATTTTCTACTCATCTTTGCCGGTTTGACAATATCGCCATGAAAATTGATGTGCTCTATCTGTTTGCTAAAATTGATGTGCTCTATTTGATTTGTTAAATTCTAAGAAGGAAATCAACATTACTAATTTGTCTTAATTGCTGAGTAGACGGAAATTTGAAGGTTAGACAAAACTATGAAGAAAACAATTGAAAAGTGACAAGAGAAGGTAAAGGAACAAAACAAACAATAATTAACAAAATCAAAAAGGCATAAATGTTGGAGTGCGTATAGACAAAGAATGAAAGACAGTCAAACACTCTTTTCATGGGAAAACAGTACACTCTTTTCATCCTTCCTATATCTAAAAGGCATAAACGTGGAAAGATGATTCTTACGTGGAACACATCGTCTGGCTACATCATCATACCACCTCAGCCCGCGTGAAAGTGGCGATGCGCCCAGGGCGATCAAAGAAATTAATATTCGGCGCACAGTCAGCGAGAGGTTTGACTGTATGTGCCATTTCTTGTATCCTTGGCCGCCGCCCGCGCCCCCAGCGTTGTTATTATTCTTGTAGTTGTTTGTGTATAATTGTTGATGTATTAGGGTTTCCACCTGGTTTTTTTAAAATAAAAAACTGTTGTCCGTAATATTTATTATGGAGCTTGCGTTTTTGGTGGTGATGTTCTTGGAACAGTGATGTCGGAAAAGATATGGGTATACGGCGGGAGATTTGGATCGGGTCCTACCAAAAACAGGGTTCAGACAAAAGATAAATAGTTGCCGTCGAACTAATTAGACGCTTACATGTGTGTGGCGTGTACTTTTATTGCCGTAGGATGGAAGGCAGTAAGAAATCTTAAGATGATTTTGTGGTTGGATTTGTTTTGTTTAGTTGTCTATTTTGGTTTAGTTTAGTTGAGAACATAATCTTCTTTTTGATTAGGTTAATGAGAAAGATTACAGAAAGATTATGTGATTATTTTATTTTACTTTTCCGAGATGCGGTTTGGTGATGATGGGGAATACCGGATGAAACAGTGAATCTGTGAACGTGTCTTCTACTTTCCATGTAGCTTCTAAAATGTTGGTATGGGAAGAATTGGCGGCAACACTAAAGTTGTTTAATAAAACCGACTTCCCAAAGTATCCAATGATGGAGGCTTTTAAATCGGGTCAAACCTGGTCTGGTCGAACTAATATGTGTCACGACCTCTTAATAAGTGGTGGTGTTTTGTTGGGGAGCACTCAAATATTTAGGGTGTTTCTCTATATACCCCCGAAAAAGCTAATGATACCCCTTTATCTTTGTACCCATTGATTTTATCTACCTACTCCATCAAAACCATAACAATTGTATACCCCCGTCTAGTTCTTAATTCATGGATAAAAATCATGAAACTCGAACCAGATTGATCTTTGATCAATTTTTTTTTAATCCGGTTCTAACTTCATCTTTGATCAATTTTTTAATTCTGGAATTAGGATTTGAAAATGAGGGTTTTGAAGATGGTATCCTGTATATTCAATGATGGGATTTTTAAATTCTATACTATCCAATGTTAATCGTTGTTACACAAAATGGGTTCGACATCTTAACTATTTCTTAATAGATCAGATTCTTTCTTGATTTGATTTTTTTTTTAGATAATCACTTTAAAATGGATCAACCCTAATTAATCACTCCCTAGGGTTTTAAAAAGGTTATATAGTTCTTGTGGACATTAGACTTGTTGATTGAAAAAAGATGGAGTTCCTTCTCATAAAGGACTCCTCAATTTCTGTCTTGTTTTTGACTATAAATCTTATTCTTGGAGAGTATAATCGATGGTAAGCTACGATTGAAATTTGCACACCGTGTGACTGACTCTCTCCATGTTGAACCAGAAAGTGTGTGCTAAAAAAATATAAAAGATATTAGTGCCCTAATTATTAATTTTTGCAAGGAAGATCAGGATGATTTTCATATGCAAGGAAGATCAGGTTGATTTTCATAATTTACAAGAGGGGGTATATTTCAAAAAAAATCGGAAGAAATCAAGATTTTTATACCAACCGAAAATTAACTAATTTTTCTAGTTACAAGGGGTATCGTTACCTTTTATAGGGTATATACAAGAACACCCAATATTTAAGGTTGGGGGAACAAGTACGTGAATTGTGGCACTGTAACTACCGTTATATTGAGTTAGTTAACTACACTTTGAGATTCTTTGGTCAAACAGATGAGAATCAAAATTGAAAGAAAATGTCAAGACAACCATTTGAAATTAAAATACAAAATATGATCAGAAATATTTCCCCAGCTAATTCCTAGTTTACATGCATTTTGCTCTACCACATTAGCAAAAGTGTTAATAAAAAGGAGAATAAATCCAATCCAAATAAATGATACATTGGGCGTCTGGGAATAATAGTAATTCAGAGTCTTCGGACAACAAAGAATGCTTACCTATATCTTATTTTTATATATCTTATAACTAGTATTTCGAATCCAACATTTCAATTTCCTCCCTCGTCTCAACTTGTGAAATTTTAATTCCAACGCCCTGACAGGAATACTAAAAATCTTCCATTTAACGTAATGACATTAATGGTAATTCCATAGTTATATTTCAAAGTTTATAATTCAGCACAACTCAACATATTTGAGTTCTCTCAGATGGATGAATTTAAGGCGAAGAAAACATTTGAGACTTGTTAGTTTCAATTGTCACCAAAAATTCGTGTTGTCCATGCAAGTTGCAAATAATTTTAACCATCAAGAATTTTGAATGATGAAAAATAAAATAAACTAAGATAATTTTTTTTTCTAGACATTTAAGAAAAAAGAATAGCAATTGATATTTGAATGACTGATTAACTTTTACAAAGTGTGGGAGAGCATGTATCATCTAACACTATTTCTCTTCTTTTTTCAACTTATTTTGGAGCTTGAAAACCGACCCTCATACAGATTGGACAACATGGGATGATCCAGATTTGGTATAAGACGTGGCATAATTTCAACGGTGGAGAGGGGAATGATTCTAGCATTGGGATTGGTAACGGGGTGAAGAGGTGAGTGATAAAAGGAATGGATTCATTGTCCCAGATTTGAACCATAAAGTTTGTCCTGGTTATAGAGTTTTCCCTTGAAAACAATTTCCCATTGGAGTTGTTCCGCTGTCTCGAACATACAAACAGTGCTTTCAACTATCTGCCTATTGGGTTATTGGAAACCACGACGACTTTAATTATTTAGGAGATTATGTGATTTTTCTTCCACTTTCCGTGTTACTTAGAGCAACTGCAACGTTGAGGTTTTATATTGCCAAATTTTTATTTCATATATGGCTATTTGGATGGAAATTTAGTTGGGTGGCCTATTGGCACACCAAATTCTATCGAACAACGTAGTTTAAAGTTGTGTTTGTATGTAAATGTAATAATTAACTCCTTGTGGCTTAAACGCAATTTATAAAAGCGTTATAATTAAACGCAATTGAAAATTCCGTGTGCAAGTCGACGCGATATAATACTACGTCCATAGGTGAGATGTAGTTTAAAAAAGCGTTTTATTAAACGCATTTTAAAAGAGCGTGGCTGTGAGACGCGTTTTTAAACTGCTTTGTTCATATGACACAATTTATAATAACGTTTGGGAAAACACAGTTAGAGGAACGTGGTCGTAAATTTTAACAGCGTTTCAATATGAACAGATTTATAAAAAGAGTATGAGTATAAACGAGTTTATAAAATGATTTTCAATATAAAAGGATTTATAAAATGAGTTTATTAACGAATTTCAATATAAACGGATTTATAAAATGAGTTTGAGTATAAAAGGATTTATAAAATGAATTTGAGTATAAATGGATTTATAAAATGAGTTTATAAAAGGATTTCAACATAAACAGATTTATAAAATGAGTTTCAATATAAATGGATTTATAAAAGGAGTTTAGTGATGGACGTAATTTAAAAAGACGTCCCACTTTCACGCACTTATAAAACGCGTGTACTGGCAGACGCAATTTTTAAAACTATTTTCTTAAACGCAGTTAGAAGAACCGTCTACACCAGACGAGTTTTTAAATGCCTTGTACTTTCGAAACAAAATTAAAAAATGCGTTTAGTGATTGACGTAATTTAAAAATTTGTTTCAACGTAGACGGTATTTATAAGAACGTGATGCTATATTTGGGAATTGCCAAAAAAAATTCTCAAATATGGAAACTTGATTTGGAAATTTTGGCAGCAAATATGACTTTTGACAACCAACAGTGCACTTCGTTTTGTTGCCAAATATGGCTTTTGGAAACAATGTTGTGAGCTCTTATGAACTATTGCTATTGCCAAAAATGGCCGCCAACTGCAACATTTTTTTATAAAATCGGACTCCCAAAGTGTCTACCGATAGAGGTATTTAAATTGAGGCAAACCTGGTTTGGTTATGTGACCTCCCAATAAATGGAGGTAACCTATGTTATTATCTTAGATGATTTTCAAAGTACGACCATATATGTTTGCAGGCTAATACACAGTTCACATATATTCGGCTGACCTTCTTAGAGGAGGACCAACTGGTCCACATGCCCCTCCACCACAAAATTGGCAGGTGGTGGGGGTTTTAATTTATTAGTGAGACAATATCTATTAATGATGTGGACCAATCAGTCCGCCTTCGATTGATCCACATCAAGTGTTTTCCATACTCGACTCTACCACAAAGAAAAAAGGGAAACTTCGGGCATATAAGAAATATACTAGCTACGGTAGTAATTCAAAGTTTGAAACAACAAAGTCTACATTTCATCTTCTTATTTGTGATTGTTTCTTGAAATAACTAAAACAATATACCAACACCAAAGAGTCATTTTATCTCGAAGCAACAAAAAATTATTGTATCTGCAAAAATTATTGTATCACCATATTGCAAACAACCTTCTCGAGTCCAACATTTCAATTTCCTCCCTCATCCTCATCTTTGCCGATAAAGATTATGTTTCTAACACCTTGAGTTGAATGGTAAATATCTTCCATTTGACATAATGACTCGAACAGTGATTCTAACAAGGTTTCCTATAAAATATATAAATGGCTTCTACACAACTCCATTTGTTAAAGTTCTTTTGGATGGATGAATTTACAGGTAAAGAAAACATTGGAGACCTCTTAGTTTCCGCGATCACACATAATTAACTTAATTTATTCAAATTGCAAATGCTTGTGACAATCATGTATTATTCAATATATTAAGCTGTTTTTTCATCTAGATTACAAAAGAATAATAAATGGGAATTTAATGACTAATTAATTTTTACAAAATGTGGAGCATAAAATTGTTTCAGCTGACCCTATTTCTTTTATCTTTGTGCTTATTTTCAAGCAGAAAAAGTTTATTTTTTTTAATGACCCTGTTATTGTTTTTCTTATGTTCGGAACAAATGATACTTCTACGTATTGGATCCGGAATGAGGCGGTTCATCGGGTTTTGTCCCTCCTATAGCTTTTTTGAGCACTCATTTAACGGCTATATCAAATGTATCTTCAATGGTCTCCAAATTAGACCTTGGGTATGCATATATTACCGTTGGAATCAACTTTATAAGTTTTTTTTTGCATTACATGAACTTAATTTCTAGGGTGAGAATTGTTATGGAACGATTTTGTTATTTAGGATCAGACGACGTATTTTGCAGAAAACTTACACTTTCAAATCCAAATCCCAACATGTAAAGATTATAATTCTAACACCAAGAAATGAATGTTTAAAATCTCTCGTTTAACATAATGACTATACAAAGCATATTGAACTTCTTTCGAATTGGAGATTTTTTAGGTAAGGAAAACATTTAACACTTGTTGTTAGTTTCTATTGTCGCACAAAATTAACTTTGATCATGCAATTTGCAAATATTTGTAAGAATCGGGAAATCTAAATGCTTAGCACAAAAGAGTACTAACTGAGATTTTAAAGACAAATCAACTTTTCTTTCCTTTTATGTTAATTTCCGCATATGTTGGAGCTTGATTGAAAGGATCCCTTTCGTGTATCTTTTATTTCCCACACAGGAGACATATTTGGTATTTTGGTTAAACGAGGATAATTTTGACTTCCCTTGGAGTTTAGATTTTTATAAACAAACCAAAACTTTAAGAACAAAATCCTGTTATCTTCCAGAAAATCATTTTGATTCTAACATTTCAATCTCCTCCCTCTTCTTAACCCGTAAAGAGTTGACTTGTATAACACCTCAAATGAATGCCTGTAAAATATTTCAATTAACATTACGACTCTTGCATTAATTCCTAATTCCGGACAATATAATTGGGCCGACCGAGCGAAGCGAGGGAGGACCTTTATTTGGTCATTTTTTTGTAAAATGTAAGTGATCAATTAACATAAAAAGATTGAATTTGGTGTCCATGGTTAGTCTTTCTGACTTGACACAATTATCCATCCCTTTTAGTCCAATACTATAACTCCTTATGTATCCTAATTTTTTAGGGGTATAATTGGAAAGCAAATCTTAATATAACATATCTAAATATCAGATGGAATTTTACAAATTTTATCTCGTTGGAAAGGTTATAAAAAATCTACGCAATGAGTACAAACAACAATATCAAATTTAGAGTTTTTATGAAAAATTCGGAGGTATTTATCATTTTAATCACAATTTTAGAAAATCAAATGTATATCTATTATGCAAACCACCACAAAGGATACTTGATGTAATCATATTTTTCTTTATGCATCAACTAATTTTTCGTTGCAATTAATAAAACGATGTACTCCATCTGTTTCAAGAAAAGTAATATTTTCACTTTAGGCACAATTCTCGATAATTGAATGTCAAACCACCCCAAAGGATGCATAACACATCATGCAACCATTTGGTTTATGGATCGACTAATTTTCCGTTTTTGGAAAAGTGATTCTTTCACCTTGTTTCAGGAAAAGTGATTTTTTCATCCTGTTTCAGGAAAAGTGGGGCGAAAGTATCATTTTTTCTGAAACGGGACGAAAATATCACTTTTTCTGAAACAAAACGAAAATATTACTTTTTCTGAAACAAGGCGGAAGTAGTCATAGAAAAACCTTATCTTCAGATTCTTCTTCGACCGGCCTTCCCACCACGACAATAGTTATACTACTCCCTCCGTCTCTAAAAAATAGGCTTGTTTCCATATGTGGAAAGTCAAATGTTATGATTTTACTAGTATACCCATAGAGGAGGACCACTTCTCTCTGTCCCTTTTCTCTCTTAATATTAAAGGGGGGCCAATCCTCTCTCCGGCCCTCTCTCTTATAACAAATGAGTGGGAACCAATGATAGATTAGGAAAAAACATGAAAAAGTGGCTACAATGATTGATTTTTTTAATTTTTGTGAAAACCAAACAAACATATCTTTTAAAGATGGAGGGAATAGTTAATTTTAAATTGATGAACTTATACGTAATGGAAACATTTAAAACCTGTTGATTTTCTATGCCACACTTAATTCATGCAAATTGCAAATACTCGTAACAATCATGAATTCAAATGAGAAAATCGCACAAATATACAGTTTTCATTTAGATTACACTCATTTTTTTTTTTTTTTGATCAGAAGAGAGATTATATATTAGAGATTAAGAATTTACAGGGCTACCAAAGGTAGCATGAAAGAAGAAAAGAAAAATACAAAGTCTTACAAAAACAGATTATCCCAATTCATAACAACAGAGCTAACAAAATTCAGGTGCACTCGTCTTCCCGCAACAACAACCCAAAGAAGAACAGATGTTTTAGCTTCGTTTCCCAGGTCTTCATCCATTTTGAAATTATGATTCTTATGAAAGCAACGACTGTTAAGTTCCTTCTACAAAGTCCAGAAGATAGCAGCCAATATTAATGTCCAAATATAATTATCATTGGTTGAAAATGTTGTATTATGCGAGCTAACATCATCACAGTTCTAGGAATTACCCATGCGTAACAGGAACTTGGCAACAACATGGACCAAACTCGATATGCGATTTTGCATTACACCCATTTCATACTTTACATAAAAGAAACAAATATTCGGCGCACAGTCAGCGAGAGGTTTGACTGTATGGTCCATTTCTCGTGTCCTTGGCTGCCGCCCGCGCCCCCAGCGTGGTGCTGATGCTGATATAATTCTTGTCGTTATTTATGTATACGTGTTGCTATATAAGGGTATCCATCTGGTTTTTTAAAATACAAAACGGTTGTTCGTAATATTTATTATGGAGCTTGCGTGTTTGGTGGTGATGTTCTTGGAACAGTAATGTCGGAAAAATTATGGGTATACCGTATACGACGGGGGAATTGGATCGATGGGTTCAGACCAAAGATAAATAGTTGCCGCCGAACTAATTAGATGCTTACATCCGTGTGGAGGCAATTAGAAATCTTAAAATGATTTTGTGGTTGGATTTTTTTGTTTAGTTGTCTATTTTGGTTCAGTTAGAACATAATCTTCTTTTGATTAAGTTAATGGGAAAGATTAAAGATAGATTATGTGATTATTTCATTTTACTTTCCACGATGCTTCTGGTTTGGTAATGATGCGGAATACCGGCTGGAACAGTGAATCTGCGAATGTGTCTTCTACTAAACTGTTGTTGCCGGCGAAAATAAAGTTTTTTAATAAAACCGGCGTCCCAAACTATCCAATGATGGAGGCTTTTGAATTGGGTCAAACCTGGTCTGGTCGAACTAATATGTGTCCCGACCTCTTAACAAATGGTGGTGTACTGTAGGGGAGCACTCAAATATTTAAGGTTGGGAAACAAGTACGTGAATTGTGATGCTGTTATATTTAGTTAACTACACTTTGAGATAATAGCGGAGAATCTCTCTCTCATGTTCCCTGAAACTCCTTACCTGAGAATTAATCCTATTTGTGTTCATCAACTACTTCTTCTCCTATGGAAGGACGAAGAAACACCATAATGACGAAGAAACACCATCACCTGAGAATTAATCCTATTTGAGACCTTGGGCTAACCACTGCTATATGTGCATTAAGGACGAAGAAACACCATCACATTTGCTTCTCCACTGTCAGCTAGCTGTTCACATATGGGACTTCTTTCGAGCAGAATTGAAGGTGATTTGGGTTATTCCTCCGTCAGTCAATGTTGCGCTTAGTACTTGGCCTTCACCCTCGAGTAAAACTAGAAAATCTCTTGTCATCAAAGCCTCACCTGCTGCGATTCTTTGGTCGCTATGGAAGGAAAGGAATCGACGAGCTTTCGACAACAAGACGATAACAATTGCCAAACTCATACAGAAAATTAGATTCACCATTGCCTATTGGCTCTATCTTCAACCTGCATTCCAGAACACTACTCTCAGAAATTTCATGCTCAATTGGAAAAGTGTGGTTTTTGAACCACCATGAATTCTTATGGTTGTAATCAGTTTCGGGTTGTGGTTTTCGAATTTTTTATCTGCTGTTTTTTCGAATTCTTTGCAGCTTTTTCTTTGATAGTTGTTGCATCTTCCTTGGTCGGAAATTCACAAGTTGTAATTATTTTGCAGTTGGCTTCTGCCTCTTCTAATAATATCCCTTATTTACCGATTAAAAAAACAAAAACAAAAAACTACTTCTTCTCCTAGTGATTATCTTTAGCAGTTATTTCATCTACATATTCCTGTTATCTCTCATTACAACTTCAAATAGAAAATCTTTGCTAGGTGAAAACAATTTCACCACAGATAACTGCAAGCATTATTTAAACATTACTAAAACTAGGAAAATACAATCCATTAAGCTCTACTTAAAGAGCTTCCCAGACTGCATTCAACATTAGAACCCAACCTATTCATCAAATTCTCAAAAGATTAACATCCCAAAATATCAACATAACAACCTTGTACCAAAATATCAGAATATCAACATCCAGTTTCTAGCTGTTACCAACCACCTTATCAAACCAAAAAAAACTTTAACTACATCAACCCCATCAAACTTCACAGGCTTAAACCAAGAAATTTCCCTAAAAACCATCATCTTTTCACACCATCAAAATCAAAAAACTAAACATTATACTACTATTTCTGACCGAAAAGATAAGAGAACCAAGAGCAAGAGTACTACCATCAATTGCAAAATTCAGAAGATTAGGAGTAAGTACTGATGTAATTATAGATAGTGGTAGTAAGGTTGTCGTTCACTCGGACTTGATGAGATTGATTTTAAGAATTAATAAACTAAAATAAAAGGAAAATATATACAAATATTTTCACAGGATGAAGAGATGTGCTGGGACTCAGGATTCGGCCAAACTCGTAACAAAAGGTTCAAATATTAATTCTTTTAACAATTATCGCTCAACAAATAAAAACATAGACTCTTATTTTTTCCAAGGTAGATTCTCAAAATATCAATTGTAAATCCTAAGCATGGGACATCAAAACAATTAAGCAAGCATGACCCATCAAATGAAATGACAACTGATTAATCAAAATCAAAATCATAATTCAATTTTAATTATTGCAAAAGCCGTAAAAAGAATTAATTAAAATTACCCACGTATAACATTCGGCTTCCTCCGTCGTCCCAGTGATGGGGTCTAGCTCCGCATGGTGAAAACACACTCAAAGGAATTTTTCATTGCTCAAAACGTGTTTACAAATGATAAAAAGGAGAGAAATTGAATAAACCAGGAAACTGCAACACTTTTGCGGTGTTGCAAGTCCACTGTTACAGAGATCGATATAAAGAAAGTGTCGATGTACTTGTATTGTATAAGAGTGCTAAGCAACTGTCTCTATAACTATAGCATGAACGACGGTCTCAGGGGGTCTTATGTTCTTCGTGTTCTTCTCTAATGGCAGCAGCAACAACTCTCTGCAACTCGATTTTCTACCATATGTTCTCACCCCTAACTCTCCATAACCTCTCTCTGCTTCCCTAAAACCATATATATACTCGACAGGACCAAGGATTACCCGTCATAACTCCAAAATATCTCCCATAACTCGACAGTGAAGAGAATTATTCTCGGGAATAATTTCTTTCCTTTCTAGCCTTTTCACGCATCTGTTGTACAGAAAATCACTTCAGCAAGCTCTAAACATGTTGGTACACGCATATAATTGAGTCAACACACTGTAGAAACACACAGACTTTCCAAAATACCACCATAGAATCCGTGAAATATTTCTCCCATGCACGAGCTGCCCTGTTTTCATCTCTTGGATTTGCTAGCCAAATTCAATCGAAACAAACAATCATACCACTCCTGTTACGCTAATTCAAGCCATCCCAATGAATCTCAGCCATTAAATCTTTCAAAAACAACTCCAAAAATCCAACAGAATAATACGCAGTGAGTGAAATATTTTCCCGCCAATTTTTATTTTTCAAATGAAGAAGGTGAGGTGCCCTTAACCAAAACGCTGGCGCCTTTAGCAGATGGGGTGCCCTTATCCAAAATCATAGTGCCTTAGTACTTTTCTCCGGGGCGGTCCGAATAGCACTTTTTGAGCAACTTTTTCCGCACAAGCGTATTTCTCCAAAAACACCTACACAAACATAAAAACACCATAATAAGTACAAAATCAAGCACTAACAAAAGAGACATTAAGGACAATTCAGACACAAAAAATCTAATCTAGAAAATAAAATTCTAACTCACCAGGTGGCCCCAGTGACCGACTTAATCTCGGGAGGGTTTACTAGAGGTGTACCCACAAAACCATTACTCCAGACCCTAGCTATCTACGCAGAACCTTGGAAGGCACTAAAGAATCTCCTTGGTTGTCATACTTATTGACTACAAGAGGAAGTACCCTGATGCGAAATTCCAATTGTTGTACACGAGTTTGCACTCAAGCATACTAAAATTCATAAAAGTGACAGAGCTCTACTCAGATAGTTTCTGGACATCATAAACCGGAGTCAACCAATCACATGGATAGATTAAGAAGATGGATGTAGAGAAAAAAACGTGGATGATGTTGACTAAGGTGAACCTATCCTAATGGACTGAGATACTGGTCTGGACTAATATCAACACACTGGCATATACAAGGGAACCAGTGGTCGATAATCCTAACTCTAGGTCAACTCAGCTAGCATATACAAGGGCACAAGTGGTCGACTTTATTGAATTTATTCTGGTTGGTCTGATGGTCTAGTCTCAAATTCATTTTCTTTTTCTCAATATATATATATTTATTTATTTATTTATTTTTGGTGTCTCGGTCACTCTATTTCACCCTAGTAATGGTAAAAATAAAAATAAAAGATGTGATCAGGATTCTTTCGATGTTTCCATCACGAGGATATGGCGAAACTACCATGTTTTCTTTTGTAACACCTGAGCTCTGTGCTTTTATGAATAGACTCTTCTAGATGTTTCCATCTAATCATATTGGTTCCTCAACTCCTACAACTAAAATGTTTCCATCCACTTAGATTGGTTAGTGCCATCCTTAATAGGCATAAATTTCTAGGCTCTGGAGTTTTATTTATTGCAACTAAAAAGTTTCTCCCATAACCCCAAACTTAAATCTAACATTGCCCTCAATGTTCTAAAGATTAAATTAAAAACATGAACAAGGAGAAACTGTTACCATTTGAAGCAAAAGAGATAAGGAAAGATATTACCATGTTGCATGAATATTGGGTTACCTCCCAAGAAGTGCTAAGTTTAAAGTCTTCAGCCAGACAATGGAAGAGATTAGTCACCTCGAAGAATCATAAAGTAATAGCCGGAATAACTGCGGATCACCAAAACCAAAAAGAGTTATATCAAGTAAAAGGAATCTACAACATCCCAAGAAAATTATCAAATAAGCACACCCTTGTCTAGTTTCCTGTTTAAGACAACTACAAATAGATGTGGTTCAGGTTCAGGTTCTATAACTGGGTCTAGATAACATATTTTCATGGGTTGCATTTCCTCAAAAGTTAGATCCGAAAGTTCAGGTCCTAGAGTCTGAAAAACTCGAACAAGAACTTAGAAGCACAGAACATTAACCTGAATAACTGGGGATACTCTAATTCAATCAGATTTGACTCACACAGCTGACCACGGTGGTGGTCATTCATAGAAAAATGTGTCGACCCTAATCTCCTAAAGTAATTAGGTTTAGTCTCAAAACTTAATAAATGACACATTTGTAACTCATATGTTCCCACAATTGAAAGAAAAGTTTTTAGTGGGAAAACAAAGTCAATTTTGGTATCATAGCCTCGGTTAACCACATCAACCAGAGGATGTGTTTCTGACAACTGAACTTCTTCCTCGACATTATTAGGTTCGGGAGAGCTAGTATGAATGTAATCTGGCACAATGGTTGAGGCACATATATCAAGTCCCAAGTGAGGGATCTCTATAAGAGCTAAAGGTAAGGCACATGGAGAATGATAATCACCCCCAAACTTATAATTTTGGGTGTCTCTAGATAGACTAGCTACAATTTCCCTAATTTCTAGATCATTAGAATCCTAAAAATGGTCAATTTCTTATTGTAGGTTATACTCAGGTGATGCATCCTCACTCATATTTAAAATCTCTATGAGTTCATCTTGTTTTTCTAAGTCTAATGTTTCTAAATCCCTAGACTCTAAAACAATATTCTCAGAATAAACTCGTTCCTCAAAACTATCATCGGCTTCGTAAAAAGGAAATACTACATCGTCTAAAACGGGGGTATTTCTAGTCAAATCCTCATCCTTTTGAATAGGTGAATAATTATTAAAATTATTTGGATTTAAACCAGAAATATTACTATCATTATAGAGCTCAATTGGAGAATCAAATTCCTGATCACTATGCCTAAAAACTTCAGATTCTTCATCAACACTATCCACATCATAATCATTACTATAATAACATGAAAAAGATTGAACCTCATCAAAACAAGTAGTATTACCAATTCTAACCTCGTCATCTTGATTATGTGAATATGAACTATCCTTATTTTCAAGGGTGGTATTGGAAACACTATACTGGAAATTAAGACTATCATGAGCAAGGTTTTCCATAATCCTATTTGTACTCTCAGTAAATTGCTTGGGGGAATCTTCTAGAGACATCTTAGTTGACTGCTCTATGGAATCTTCTGGGGGAAGAATATTATAAGTCTCTTTCATAAATAAGTGAAACTTACGTGTTGACTCATTGAAACTGTTGAGAGACTCTTCTAGAGAAATATAAGGATTGTTTTGCTCGTATGACAAGAGGGTATGTGGATAGTAATTGGGATCACAATGGTATGTACCATAACCTTCAAAAGTTTCGCGTTCCCAATAACTATTCACACTATGGTCATAAAAAGGATAATGTCCAAGCTGCTCAGTCGGATACTCATTGTATTGGCTATTATAATACCAGTTCGACATCCTAACAGCAAGGAAATTCTAAACAAGCACAAAGAAGGCTGACTCGACCATAACCAAACTACTGATTTCTAGCAAACAAAAAGCATGATGGCTCCACTTAGATTGTTTCTAGACCAACTTCTAATACTTTGAAAGGAAATTCGTTACAATTAATGCAAACCCCTATGGAATCAATCCGAGTCAAAGTAAGTTGAATAGAGGCGAGGGAAGCTATGTGGATCTTTGATACCCAAGGCCTCACCGCATTACAAGGCGGCGCAGTTACGCATTAAACTCACAGAAACCATCATGAACTTCGAAGTATGCTTAAAAGAGTAACTAATATTTTTCGAATGACTTTACTATTAAGCTTGTTACCCTATCTGTCTCGTTTTAGTCCAAATTTTAAGTCTTAGGTTCGCGTAGGTTACGTGTTCCTAAGGCGGGAAAGAAGGAAACGGTGATGAAATCCGAGTCCTTATCTTGATATGGCCAGGGCTTTCCCTTTACTAGAAAATTAAATCCGATTTCAGGTCCTCAACATATATGCATACAAAATCATCCAGTAAACCCGCTGACAGTGGATTCACGAGTGTTTAGAATTCTTACCTCCCGTTCCAGACGGGGGATGAACCGTTGAAGTCGACTCGGGCCACGACTCCTATGTCGTGTACGAACCCGAGGGGCCGAGACAGTATCGTAACTGTCGTCCTTCCCTGTGCAATTTATATTTAAAATAACCCTTCCTTAGGGTTTAAAAATAATGTCCCAAAGTTTAAAGTCCAAAGTCCAAAAATAAAGAATAAAAAATGTCCAGAAATAAAAGATTACAAAAATATTTTCCTAATTACAGTTTCTAAAAATAAAAGGAAATAAAATAATTATTTACAACATCTTATTCACTTCTTGGACTCCTCTTTTCTTTCCTTCTTTGGTGATGCTTTCCTTTTCTAGCACTTTTTATTTCCTTATAGCTTCACTCCAAATCTGAAAAGAATAAAAAAAATACCAATGGCGTAAAAGAGAACAAAAATAATAAAAATAAAACATAAAAACAAATCTATACACAAGTCCGCGTCGGCGGCGCCAAAAATTGATGTAATTTTAGATAGTGGTAGTAAGGTTGTCGTTCACTCGGACTTGATGAGATTGATTTTAAGAATTAATAAACTAAAATTAAAGGAAAATATGTACAAATATTGTCACAGGATAAAGAGATGTGCTGGGATTCAGGATTCGGCCAAACTCATAACAAAAGGTTCAAATATTAATTCTTTTAAAAATTATCACTCAACAAATAAAAACATGGACTCTTATTTTTTCCAAGGTAGATTCTCAAAATATCAATTGTAAATCCTAATCATGGGACATCAAAACAATTAAGCAAGCATGACCCATCAAATAAAATGACAACTGATTAATCAAAATCATAATTCAATTTTAATTAGTGCAAAAGTCATAAAAAGAATTAATTAAAATTACCCACGTATAACATTCGGTTTCCTCCGTCGTCCCAGTTGTAGTTGCAGAATAACCTACAACTACACCCTCAATAGAATTAGTAAAAACTCAAGAAATTCTTGATGGTGAATGATAACTTTCTTATTAATTCTCTTAGTTGATTACATAGAATTATCAAAATGGAACTAGAATAGTTACAACTTTTTCTATTCTCTTTCCTAATATAATTTCTTACACTCACTAAAAGAACCTCTCGAATTTTACATTTGAACTCCTATTTATAGTAAAACTTATGCAGCTGTATATGAATTGCGAAGTATCGCAATTCATCCTCACAAAATTATTTCATCCTCGCAAAACTTCATATTTCCCCGCGCTACTTCTATCATCGTATCATTTTATAACTCTTTCCTTCTTTATTTATTACGATACTCGTGAACTATTATCTTGCGATATTCAGTACTTACATCTTGCCTCTTCTCATGTCAATTCTACGAAGAAGAAATGATCGTGAGAACATAACCGTTACTTAGTCTTTTAGAATTTGGACACGTCTTTTGTAACCGTCCTTTTCTAGTTATTCCCTTATATAACTCCTTTACATTCTCTTCCTTTTCTTCTTCTTACTTTCTCCTTTTACTTCTGTAATTTTATCTTCTGTTCATACTCTCCATTACTGTTTTCTCTGCAATTTTTTCTTCTATTATATCTTCATGAGTTCTCCAAGGTAATTTCCTTCTATCTTCGCGCATTTCATTTGTTCTCCTCTTTAATTTCCGTATAATTTGTTATCTGATTTTGGTTTATTTCAGCAAAATAACTCCTCAGATGAAACCTCAACTAAAAAATTCAAGCCCTAATCCACGAAGAAGAAAATCAGAGAATCAAAAGGTAGTTAAAATACTTTGCCTTCTTTCCTGAATAATATATTGTTGCCTCAGTTTTTAATCTACATTTTGATTCGCAGGTTGGCGAAAAACCAAACCCCGGTAAGAGATCTCGAGTAATTAAACCCACTTCATTAATTCCGATTGATGATTTCCTTCCTGAAGTTGATAAGGAATTTTCCTCTCCTCCTCGTGAAAATGCTTCTTCACACACTCCTGCCTCTACTCCATTACCTACCTTTCAATCTCCCATCAATGTCAATTTATCAACACTTCTTCAAGATCAACCCTCGCAAAACATTTCTTCAACTTCTTCTCTTGAAAAACCTATCTTGTCCCCAAATCCTTTGAGTGCTATTTTTCCAAACAATTTGCAGCTTGATCTTATTCCTTCAAATTCTTTTCCTCTTCCTCAAGAAATTCGAGATGGAATTTGTTCAACTTTCCGAATGTTATCTGAGGTTTTGACCAATACTGCGAAGTCTACTAATGTTCGTTCGCAATATGAGTTTTGCGAAGTACTAAATAGTTTCGTCAATCCAGACATTTCTTCTTCACATCAATCCTTGGAAAAAGAAATTGAATTGCTTCGCAAATCTTTGAAATCTTCTCAAGCAGAATGTGAGGATCTCCGTAAAGAAAATTATCGTCTTCAAAATGATTCTCTCGATTGCGCGATTCTTCGCAAAAGAAATGATGAATTGAAAGGTATGATTACTATCTTCATATTTTCCCTTTTATTTACTTATATTCTTCATATGCTTGAAACATCCATTAAAACCCATTCCCCTTTATAGAATCCATCCAGAAATGTAGAAGATTGGTACTTCACCATGAATCATATGCAACAGAATATCGAACCAAGCATGAAAGCCTCTCAAACCAATTCTTCCATATATCTAATCTTTACTCGTGTGCTCTTGACAACTCTGACGTTCTTTTTCAAGAGAATACTCAACTAATATATGATCGAAATTTTTTGAATGATGAGATATCTCAACTTTTTTCTTCCTTAACTAAAGATGATTTGAGAATAGAAACCTTATTAGAAGAGAACAAAACCTTATCAGAAGAGAAATGTTCGTATTTGAATACAATGATTGTTTCTTCGCAAGAATTAAAAACTCTTCAGAATAAATGTTGCGATCAAGAAAATCTTCTTTCTTTCTTGAAAGGTGAACTTGAGGAATTAAAGAAGTCTTAGGATCTTTGAAAGAAATTCTTTTGTTATTGAGAAGAATTCCCTTATTAATAAGAATATAGTCTTGAGTACTAAGAAGAATCAACTTGAAGAATATTATTCGTCATTAAAAAGTCTTAATGCCAAACTTACGAAGGATAAAAATTTTCTTCTTTCTAAAGATCAAAAGCTTCAATCTAGACTTAAAGGATTAGTTGGTGATGGTTTTGATAATGCGATGAATCAGATGAAGAATTATTGTCTATATTTAGCTCAATCTCTTGCTTCGCAAAGAGAAGGTAGTCATTAAAATTTGACTTCCTCTGGTATATCTTTAAATTTCGTTATACTCGCAAATTTTACCCTTTGAATTTTGTTTTATTCGCAGAATCTGAGAACAACCTTCGTAATGCGAAAGCTGGATTAGAAGCCTCCTGTTCTGAGCTTCGTAATAAAAATGCTTTGCTTTCTACCCGCTTAATCAACTCTCGTGACCGTGCTACTCGGAGATTCAACTATCTTGCTTATTCCAAAGATATCGAAGATACCAACCATCAAAAAGCTATACTTCGTGAAAGTCATCTGAAAGCTCAAGTCTTTACGAATAACATTCTCTTATCAAGAGCCTTGCCTCCTGTGAAAATTACTCCTATGAAAATATCTGACGATGAAGTTGATCGTGAGCCTGATAGTGATTTCGATTATGAGAGTGATGATGAAGATCTTGATGACGAGAAAGAATCTATTCCTCAAGGAGATGTTCCTGTTGCATATTCTTCAAAGGATGATATCTCGCAAAAGTCAAAAGCTACTAATGACCCTACTCATCTTAAAGATCCAGCACAAAGTGTTGATGAAGCATGATAATATTCTTTTTTCAATTTATCATTGACTCTCCTGTTCTCCTTTCTTTTGAATTCATTCCCTTAGTTACTATTGGTTTTCTTTTTGCGAACAATTCTGTCTTTTAAGAAGTACATCTGATATTTTGCGAAGATGATTTAACCTTTCTTAAGAAGTATATCTGATATTTTGCGAAGATGATTTAACCTTTCTTTAATTAAATGTTTTCCTTATTTTGCCCCATTTGATCATATGAAGAGAAATAATATATACTTCACAGGTAAAGCCTAGTATCTCCTTTCCCCCCTATTATTTCTCTTTAAATGATTAAACATTGTTGGAAGTATTAGAATATCTGCCTCAATTTATCTTACGAAGTTTCAACTTGTTACGATTGTAAATAAGAAATCCTCCCTTTGAAGTATAAGAAATAAAATATATGAAATATCCTTAAGAAGTATACTACATATACAATACCTTTGAAGAATTATTAGAAGTACTCAATCCGTCAAATGAAGAGATATAAGAAGTATTAGAAGTACTCAATCCACCAAATGAAGAGATATAACAAGTATTCAATCTGTGCATAATTACGTAACATATGAAGAAGTATAATGATTACTTAACCTTCACCAAATGAAATGTCCGTTGAAGAAGTATAATAAATATGAGATATTCTTGAAGAATTATAAGAAGGATTCAACTTTTGGAGAAATATTCAATATATGGAGAAGTATAAGAAGTATGTAATTCTCGTAAATTTTTACGAATATTAACTTATCTGTATTTGATTGCTATCAAAATCGCATCTTTTGTTAAGTCTTCGTGAAAATTCTTCAATTGGGTTGTCTTCTTTGATAGGACTTCTTGTAAAAATTCTTCAATGATATTGATGAAGTTGTCTTCTCTTCAAAACTTCATGATGTATATTCTTGTAAAATTTCTTCAATGATATCGACGAAGTTGTCTTCTTTTCAGATCTTCATAATGTATATTCTTGTATAATTTCTTCAATGATTTTGATGTAATAAATTTCATTAATTCTTGTGGTCTTATCATGCCTTCCTAAGTAAAGGTCTTATTTTGCCACCTCTTTTGTAATAATTTTTGCGATAATATGACAAGTCTGAACATTCTTGCGAACATACAACCTCGTGACATTATCGTCTTGCGATGAAATCGCAGGACGTTTTTACACTTTCATGTAATAACCCATTGATCTCATCTTAACTTCTTTGTTTCATTCTGCGAGTTCTTTTTGTATGTTTTCCTTCTCTCTCTCTCTTTTTTTTTTTTAGAATGCTCGCAGAACTTCATTTGTTGTACAAATATGACAAGCCTTTATGTTTTCTCAAACAAGAAGCCTCGTGACATTTGCGTCTTATAGCACGTATCAGCTCCCTAATGGAGGGTGCTGCCCTTTATCTTCCCCATGGTTGCCCCTTCAAGGAAGCGTACATCGACCATACAAGGTTAGCTCTTCCCATCCGGTTCTGCCAACAACTAGCTTTTGATCGCAACCTCTTATCCTTTTTGCCTATAGGTCTTATAGTTACGAGGTTGCACCCTATGGGGTATCTTTGGGCCAAGTGCATCATTTGCCAAGACTTGTCAAAAATGGCAGATGTGGTTCAACCTCACCCGGCACTCTTGACTCAACCGTGTACCTCGGCGCCTTAATCGTTTTCTGCACTTCTTGGGAAAGACAGTATGCCTTAGTCGCCCAACCCAAATCCTCTTACACCGCATTTTATATTGCGTAATGTCGCTAGATTAGGTGAGAATCCAAGGTGTCTAACCCGGATAGGTACCCCATTATTGGGTTGTACCCCTAAAATTTTACCATGTACTAAGGGCCCTTGGTGGTGTTCCAGTTACCCTTAGCCACGTTTATAGGTACCCCCTTAAATGACGTACTTTAGGACTTTGCCTCTTACGAAATATAGCTTCGCGAACTAGGGTGTACGCCACAAAGGTTTGCCTGTATAAAATTTTCTGCGGCTCTCTTTCTTTTTTGGAGGCTGATCACAGATTGTGGTCTTTTATTCGCAAATTAATGAAAGTTTAATCGCAATATAAATTTTAAAACTCGTAACTTTTCCCAATTTCCTGCGAGCAAACATTATTCGTAAAAAATTTCATGAGTTTTATGGATAATACCTTTTCAAATACAGTCTGTTCCAAGGTATACCAAGCCTCAAACCCATGTCTATCCCTTCTGGATCCATCGGCCGATAAGCTCCGCTTCCTACAACTTATTTAATAACATATGGTCCATCCCATTTTGGTGCTAATTTTCCTCCATTTTATTTTTGATATCGAGGTGTTTCTCGCATGACCAAATCACCTGGTTTATATTCACGTTCAATGACTCTCTTGTTGTATTCTCGAGCTAATTGTTCCAGATAAATCTTCATATGGTGCAACACCTTTTCTATTTTTTCTTCCAAATCATCGAATTCACTTAATATTACTCCCGCACTTAAATTTCTTTCCCAAGCTTCTTTCTTTGTTGTCGGAATTACAACCTCTGTGGGTAATACTTCTTCTACTCCATATGTTAGACAATAAGGAGACATTCCAGTTGCCTCTCTTCTAGTTGTATTGTATGCCCAAACTGCACTAGATACTTGCTCGCACCATCCTTTGAGATGTCCTTCTAATTTCTTTTTGATTGTATCTGCGATTGTTTTATTTGTTGCTTCTGCCTGTCCATTAGCTTGTGGATATAATGGAGTTGACTTCCCACATTTTATCCTAAAAGCACTGAGTAACATCTCTATATTCTGCCCTTCGAATTGTTTTCCATTATCAGATATTAGTTGTGCTGGAACCCCGTACCTGCAAATGAGGTTCTCAAATATGAATGTGAAAACATCTTTATCACGAATATCTTTGTCTTTGCTTTTACTTCTGCGAGCTTCGTGAAATAATCTGTTGCAACTATCAAGTATCGCCTTTGTCCAGATCCAGGTATAAATGGTCCAACAATATCCAACCCCCATTTACCAAAAGGCCAGCATCTTGTTGAAGAAGTTAATGTGGCCCCTGGTGCATGAATTCTTTTACCATGTCGTTGACATTCCTTGCATATTTGTACGAGCAATTTTGCATCTGTATGCATATAAGGCCAATAATATTCTTGTATCTTTGCTCTATATGCTAGAGATCTTCCCCCACTATGATTGCCAGCTTCTCCTCCATGTAACATCCTCAATATTTTTTCTCCTTCTTCGCGAATTAAGCACCTGAGAGGTGGTCCACTGAAAGATTTTCTATATAAAATTCCTTCTCGTAACTCATAGTTCATTGCACGACTCTTTAATTTATGTGCTTCTAGTCTGTTCCTGGATATTTCTCATGTTGCGAGATATGCATGAATTTCTTTTCTCCAATCTGCGATGTTGTTTGATAACTCTCTTTCCACTTCCATCGCAACAGCTTCCTCAATTTCGTTTTCTTTGTCCACTGACGGGTATTGAATTGTCTGGATTTGGATATTTCTTGTATTTGGATTTGTCATCATGCTTGGAATGAATGCAAATGCATCTGCGAGACGGTTATATTTTCTTAATATATGTCTCCATTTCAATTTTGGTATCTTCGCAGATAATTCATCAACTAGTTTCTTGTATTTCTTCAAAGAAGATTCATTTGTGGTATATTCCCCTTTAATTTGACAAATCACCAGCTGCGAATCACTTGTTATCCTTATACTTTCGAGCTTATTTTCTGCTGCGATCTTTAATGCATGCACTACAGCTTCTTACTCTGTTTCATTGTTCGTGGAATAAAATTCTAGTCTGAATGAGAATGCCGTTCTTTCTCCTTCTGGTGAAATCAACACAACTCCAATTCCATTCCCCTCGCTATTGGATGATCCATCTACTAAAATTTCCCATCTATTTGGTTCTGTTAACAAGTCTTTTGGATTCCAAAATTCTTCTTCAACTTCCATCATTTCTTCTACTGCTTCATCTTCTTCCAACGGAAATTCTGCCAAAAAATCTGCAACGACTTGTGATTTTTGCGAAGATAATACTTCGTATTTTATTTTGTAATGGTTTACTTGTTCATTCCACCTTTCTATTCTTCCTTACCTTTTTGTGTTCTTCATGATTGATTCAATTGGGACTTTGGTTACCACTTTTATCACATGTGCTTGGAAGTATATTCGTAACTTGAATGATGCATAAACTAGGGCTAAGATTAACTTCTCCATTTTAGAATAATTCTTCTCTGCTGCGTTAAAAGTTTTACTAATGTAATAAATGGGCCTTTCTACTCCTGCATCTGTTCGTAACAGAACTGCACTTAAAGCATATTGACTTGTTGCGAGGTATACCAATAATTCTTCGTCTTTCTCTGGTTTCTGTAATATGGATGTATTTGTGAGATATTCTTTGATTCCTTGAAAAGATTTTTCACATTCATCAGTCCACTTGAATTTTTCTCCCTTCTTAAGTATGTTGAAAAAATGCTTGCACTTATCTGACATTCGCGAAATAAATCTTCCAAGTGAAGCCAAGAGTCCATTTAGCTTTTGTACTTCTTTTACCGTTGCAGGTGTTGGCATGTCACGAACTGCTTGGACCTTTTCTGGATCAACTTGTATTCCCTCCTTTGATACTATGTATCCCAAGAACTTTCCAGACGCAACCCCAATTATACATTTCTCAGGATTTAATTTGATGTTGAACTTTCTCATTTGCTCAAATATTTCCTTCAAATCGTGCACATGATCTTTAGCTTCCTTGCTTTTTATCAACATATCATCTACATATACCTCCAAAGTTTTATGTATCCACTTCGCGAATATTTTTTCAACCATACGTTGATATGTGGCACCCGCATTCCGCAAACCAAATGGCATCTTCACATAACAATACAAACCCCTTGGAGAAAAAAAGGCAGTATGTTCTTGATCTTCTTCTGCGAGTGATATTTGATTATACCCTTTATATCCATCAAGTGAAGTGACTCTATCATGACCTGCAGCTGATTCTACCATTTGTGGTATATCTGGTAATGGAAAACTGTCTTTGGGACATGCCTTGTTTAGATCAGTGAAATCTATGCAAATTCTTATTCATTTATTCTTTTTCGGAACAATGACCATATTCGCAATCCATTCTGGATATTTTGCTTCCCTTATGATCCCTGCATCCAACATCTTTTGTAATTCTTCTTCTATCTGTACATGATAATTTTGTGATATCTTCCTTATTCTTTGTTTGAATGGTCTTACATTTTTATCTATGTTCAATATTTGACACGCCACTGATGGATCAATTCCTGGTATGTCATCTACACTTCCTGCGAAGATATCTTTATATTCTCGCAAAAGATCAATAGTTCTTTTTTCTTCTTCTTCATTCATCTTAGTTCCAATTCGCAAGAATAAAGGCTCCTCTTTACTTCCAATATTTATTTATTTAGTTGGTTCAGCTGCAAAATAGCTTGGACTTTGCTCCCCCATAGGTGTTGGTTCTTTGATTATTTTTACTGGTTCCCTTTCTTTTTCTGGAATCTCATTTGGTATACCTCTCCCTTCCTTTGCTCTTATTGTATACACTCGGAATTCTTCTTCCTTTTTTGTTTCCTTCGCAAGTTTCCTACGAAGTTGTTTCTTTCTTGCTCTTCCTCCACATTGCGTTACTTCAATTTGATAACAAAATTTTGCACTATCAAGATCTCCTTTTATTTCTTGTATTCCATTTGGTGTAGGAAATTTGACTTTCTGATGTAATGTTGAAGCAACAGCTTTGATCGCATGAATCCAGGCCTTCCTATCAGCATGTTATATGGAGATTCCATATCTATCACACACAAGATTACATGTGTTTCGATTTCTCCTAGTAATATTCGCAACGCGATTTCCCCTTTAGATTTTATTGTAGATTTTCCTAATCCATGAATAAGACATTTTGAATTTGTGATTTCTTCATCTTTAATTCCCATCCCCTTAAGTGCATGATAGAATATGATATTAACAGAACTCCATGTATCAACCAAAATTCGGTTTAATTTCCATTTTTCTACAGCTTTCTTATCTTCTAGCATGATCGGAAATGTGATCACCAATGGTGAAGTATGGTTCAAGTCTTCATTTGGAATTTCTGCTGCTGAAAATGTGATTTTCCTCTTTTCCCATTCTTCTAAAGTTGTTATCTTTTCTTCCTCCATGATCTTTCTTCCTCTACAATCTCGCTTGTATATTTTTCCCTTCATATTACTATGAAATTCATCAATCATTGTCTTTGTGATCATATTACATTCTTCTTTTTTGCAATCTCCATCTACTGACTTCATTTGATCTTCAAATTTTCCACAATTCCTTCAAATTTAGGCTACCACAATTCTTAAGTTCCCTGTTTCTAGCGCCAATTATGTAGTTGCAGAATAACCTACAACTACACCCTCAATAGAATTAGTAAAAACTCAAGAAATTCTTGATGGTGAATGATAACTTTCTTATTAATTCTCTTAGTTGATTACATAGAATTATCAAAATGGAACTAGAATAGTTACAACTTTTTCTATTTCTTTCCCAATATAATTTCTTACACTCACTAAAAGAACCTCTCGAATTTTACATTTGAACTCCTATTTATAGTAAAACTTATGCAGCTGTATATGAATTGCGAAGTATCGCAATTCATCCTCGCAAAATTATTTCATCCTCGCAAAACTTCATATTTCCCCGCGCTACTTCTATCATCGTATCATTTTATAACTCTTTCCTTCTTTATTTATTACGATACTCGTGAACTATTATCTTGCGATATTCAGTACTTACACCAGTGATGGGGTCTAGCTCTGCATGGTGAAAACACACTCAAAGGAATTTTTCATTGCTCAAAACGTGTTTAGAAATGATAAAAAGGAGAGAAATTGAATAAACCAGGAAACTACAACACTTCTGCGGTGTTGCAAGTCCACTGTTACAGAGATCGATATAAAGAAAGTGTCGCTGTACTTGTATTGTATAAGACCGATAAGCAACTGTCGCAATAACTGTAGAATGAACGACGGTCTCAGGGGGGTCTTATGTTCTTCGTGTTCTTCTCTATTGGCAGCAGCAACAACTCTCTGCAACTCGATTTTCTACCCTCTGTTCTCACCCCTAACTCTCCATAACCTCTCTCTGCTTCCCCAAAACCCTATATATACTCGACATGACCAAGGATTACCTGTCATAACTCCAAAATATCTCCCATAACTCGACAGTGAAGAGAATTATTCTCGGGAATAATTTCTTTCCTTTCTAGCCTTTTCACGCGTATGTTGTACATAAAAGCACTTCAGCAAGCTCTAAATATGTTGGTACACGCATATAATTGAGTCAACATACTGTAGAAACACACAGACTTTCCAAAATACCACCACAGAATCCGTGAAATATTTCTCCCATGCACGAGCTGCCCTGTTTTCATCTCTTGGATTTTCTAGCCAAATTTAATCGAAACAAACAATCATACCACTCTTGTTACGCTCATTCAAGACATCCCAATGAATCTCAGCCATTAAATATCTCAAAAACAACTCCAAAAATCCAACAGAATAATACGCAGTGAGTGAAATATTTTCCCGCCAATTTTTATTTTTCAAATGAAGAAGGTGAGGTGCCCTTATCCAAAATCAGAGTGTCTTTAGTACTTTTCTCCGGGGAGGTCCGAATATCACTTTTTGAGCAACTTTTTCCACACAATCGTATTTCTCCAAAAACACCTACACAAACATAAAAACACCATAATAAGTACAAAATGAAGCACTAACAAAAGAGACATTGAGGACAATTCAGACACAAAAATGTGTCTATCAAGTACCGAGATAGTCGTTTTGAGAAAAACTTGCTTATCATCTTCAAACTTTATTCAAATCCTGAGACCTAGACTATCCTTGATACCCCTAAGGAGATTGCTAGAAATCATCATCATCATAACTCCTTTCTTCATCATCCTCATATTGCTCGCTGTAACTGTTTCCCGATGGAGCAGGAGAAGTATCATCACTATTTGAAGACGAATCATCATCATTGGTGTTCTCCTCGCTACTCTTATCATCAGACTCATCTATGTCATTCACCTTTGTGGAGACTTTCTCATCAGAACTTGGCTCACCTTCTTGCATGGTTCTGGAAAAGATATTTGGATTTGCTCGTTCAGACTCAAATCTCTGACGCAACTTCAAATAATGATATCTCTTCTTATATTCAGCATTCTCAGAGTCTTCATTACTGGTATTCACTTCCTCCATTGGATACTCAAAAACGAAGTTTGACTCTTCTTGAGAATCGCTGTCAGTCGAACTACCATACTTCGGACCCCTTTGACGCTTTTGAGCCCTCTCATCTTTTTTACGATCAACCCTTTCGAAATGATGAGTTTTCCAAACAGCAAATAAACCCTCAGTATCTTCTTCTTTTCTTCCTCTTCTCTCGAACGATCATCAATCTCTCTTACACGTCTATTTATCTCCTCCAGCACAGCATCCCTCAATCTTACTAAATCATCCGTTGAAAGTGAAAAAGCTTGATTTTTGGCTGACTGATATGGATTGTAATCAACAACCTTTATCGGATTCGGGTTACTGGAACTTGCCATTCCTAGATAAGTCTTTCTAATTATTTCTTCTTTTGGAAAAATTGCTAATGGTTGTGTTAATCCCATCCAAAATCTCCATTTTTAAAGCAAAAATCCTCTCATTAACTGTCATTTATGGCCTTTGGTTATCAGTCATGTCGCCTGGTTAATCACGACCCTTCAAAGCCATGCGTATCCTGTTCAACTCCCCCTTCATAATTACCCTATAAACCCCTATTTTCAACACCTAACCTCTTCATTACCTTTAACTACCCACAGAACCGCTTTCAAGTGCTGCATCGGTATGTCATCTAACGCTTATAAAGTTATTTGGGGTCTAATTAAGATTTTGTGTTTTAGGCAGACTAGAAGATGGTAGCATCAGTTGAGAGGCACTATTGCGGCCTGGGGCATGCCTGTCAGATACGTTACTAACACCAATATCAAAACCACATTACCATTCGAATCACAACAATACCCTCTAAACCAGCTTCAAAATCAAATACTTTCCCTCAATTTCTTTCTTTTCCTCCCTTGCTATTTTTCTACTACCATTATGAAGTTTGGCGACTCTCAGACAAAAGACAAACCCAATAAGTATCCAACAACCCCAAACTACGTCACACATTACCATAGCAACCTACCCCAGAAAATCCAACAATGTATTATTAAGTTTTTCTATATTCAAAACCATGTCCTTAATGCTCACGTGAATATCTCCAATCTGATAGTGCTCATGAAACAAGGATATGAAAGTGACATTCCATATGTTAACCTTATCCCCAAAAGCAAATTTTGTAGTACAATAACAACTACTTCACACCAAATTTCACCTTAATTCTTTTCAGTTTATATTCAACAACTTTTCCATTCCTTTTTTAAGGTTCAAATCAATAAACAAATAAACCTCCCTTGTCTCTCCTTCATTCATATTGTCTGTAATCAATATCATCACATTACCAACAAGAGATTCACTTTTGTACAACTATATTTTATATTCATTATCTGGAACACTGATCTCTATCAACCTATAATAATATATATCACATTCTCTTATAGTATGGAAATCCCAAGCTCATCTGAGAACACTCAAAACACGAACCAAGAGATCCAAACACTTTCTGCACAAGTGGCTGAGAAACTTACTCTACCATATACACTTTCCAAACTAGTTTTCATAGACAAAACAGTTATTTTAGCTGAATCTGAAAGCAATTGGAAATGGTGCATGGTAGGTTATGCTTTCTGTGAAACTTTGATTCCAACCTCTTCCATCAGATTTGACATCTGAAACAACTGGCCTTTAGATCAACACCCTTCCGTCACCACCTTTAATGGTCAGAGAAACAAAGTCCTTATCCGTTATTTATCTGAAGAGGATTTCAACATAATCAATTCACAAAAGCCTTAGTTCGTCTGTGGTTATCTTATGGTTTTAAAAGTGGAACCGGTTGAAGGTTGGCATGTAAACCATAAACTATCGTTTGATGAAGAAATAATGTGGTTCATTATGTGCAATATTCCAAATAAATGCACAGAATTTGAGGATCTACAAAAACTCACTCTCAGTATGGAAGAACTAATTGAAGCTAAAAATCCGTTTGGCAAACATCCCCTCAAGAAGAATGTCAAAGTGTGCATCTGAATTCCAGTGCAGAAAGCATTACCAACAGGCATCCCTATTTTTACAAGTGGTAGAAGTGAACCTTTTCTAATCGAATGTAGACACATCATAGTTCCAAGGTATTTTTATACCTCATGCATATCCTCGATCATAAAGATCAAAACTGCCCTGCTTGGAAGTTGAAACTAGAAAAAGATCAAAGAGTCTGAAGATTCTTGCAGTAAGTATGCTCTCCCAGCTGTCTCTAAGATAATGATGCCTTCTACAGTCAAGCAAGTATACTCTACCCCTACTGCCTTCATTGATACTATCATGCAATAATATGAAATATTAGCAGAAACACAAATTGAACCATCTTCTCTTGAAGTGAGTAGCAAAGCATGGAGAATACTATTCAGAAGAGCTTCTCAAATACTTTTCAGATGGGTCCATTTATAAATAGATCTACTACCCTCAAGATCTTTGATGTAGGCCCTTTTCAACAACAACTGACTCAATTGGAGAATGGTTTGCGAATGGTTCTAAAGCAAGTTACTGCTCAAAATGTTACCGTGGCTTCTTCAATTTTTGGCTCTGAGTCAACCAATAGTGGTCTGATTCGTACAACAAACTTATCTAGAAGATTCAAAACTACTATTATCCCAAATCCCATTCCAATCACTACTAGAGGTACTGCTAACTCAGCTGAACAAGAATCTCTAGCTAATCTCAAAAGGAAAATTAATCCTAGGGATGAGCTAAGGAAACGTACCATAGCTAATTCGGCTAGTTTAGTGGTTATCCCTGAAGAACAAACATCTACTGAACCTGATTATCACTACGGGAAAATTAGTAATCTACAACTGTAGATTGACAACTCGTAAATTAAAAGTTGTAAAAGGTGTCATGTTTTACAACCTTTTCCAAACAAAAGTTGTCAAAGTAAAATATGTCCAACTCTTAGGACCAATGAGTTCCTAAGTGTAGTGACGAGAATCAGAACCACAACTTGTTGTGTGAAAAGGGTTGCAGAGAGAAGTGACCACCTTTAGAATTTACAACTCATATCTTAAAGGTAGTGAATAACTGTATAACAACACGCATATGAGTTGTTGAAGGTAAAAAAAAAATTGATTATGAAAAATGTTCTTTGAGAGATTCGAACCCAAGCCTAATGCGTGTTAGCATAAGTCATCAACCATCCTTACGATTTCTCAATATTGTCATTTCTGTGCTTTCTTTTATGATCAATATTCACAACCTTTACAATGGTTGTAAAATGAAAAATTAACTTTGAAAAAAAATGAGGATAAGGTGAATCGAACCTAAACCTCCTCTGTCTAAGACTTGGATTCCAACCACCCTTCCACATTTACATGTCTGCTTATATTTTACATTTACTTTTATAAAAAAGTGATAAGGAAAAAAATGTTGAAGGAAAAAAAGGATAAATACACCTTCTACAACCCCCTTAGGAGTCGTCGTAGAGGTATAAGAACTTGTGCTAAATTTTTATCACTTTTGCAAAAATATTCCAACTTCTGCTAAATTTTTATCATCTAAATTTTATTCACTTGCAAAAACTTCTCATACGCTAAAAAAATTGTCATCACTATTGACAACCTTTATTAGAGTTGTCGTAGAGGTATAAACTCTTCTGCTAAATTTTATTCATATTCCAAAGGAATCTTACCTGTAAATGGATGGATTCATCGTTCTTACCAAGTTTCCGACTTATAACTGTCCACTCACGGCCAGGTTTCGATCTCGGAGCCAGGGTATGCATACAATATGCCAGAATATGGTTAGTTTAATGTTTCGGGGAATATTTCGAAGGAATCTTACCTGTAAATGGATGGATTCATCGTTCTTACCAAGTTTCCGACTTATAATAGTCCACTCCCGGCCAGGTTTCAATCTCTGAGCCAGGGTATGCAAACGATATGCCAGAATATGGTTTCTTTAAGGTTTCGAGGAATATTCCGAGGGAATCTTACATGTAAATGGATGGATTCATCGTTCTTACGAAGTTTCTGACTTATAGTAGTCCACTCACGGCTAGGTTTCGATCTCGGAGCCATAGTTTGCATACGATATGCCAGAATATGGTTTATTTAAGGTTTCAGGGAATATTCCGAAAGAATCTTACCTATAAATGGATGGATTCATCGTTCTTACGTAGTTTCTGACTTATAATAGTCCACTCCCGGCCAGGTTTCGATCTCGGAGCCAGGGTATGCAAATGATATGCCAAAATATGGTTTCTTTAAATTTTCGGGGAATATTCCGAATGAATCTTACACGTAAATGGATGGATTCATCGTTCTTACGAAGTTTCCGACTTATAGTAGTCCACTCACGGCCAGGTTTCGATCTCGCAGCCAGGGTTTGCATACCATATTCAAGAATATGGTTAGTTTAATGTTTCAGGGAATATTATGAAGGAATATTATCTGTAAATGGATGGATTCATCGTTCTTACCAAGTTTCCGATTAAAAATAGTCCACTCCCGGCCAGGTTTCGATCTCGGAGCCAAGGTTTGCATACCATATGCCAGAATATGGTTTGTTTAATGTTTCGGGGAATATTCCGAAGGAATCTTACATGTAAATGGATGGATTCATCGTTGTTACGAAGTTTCCGACTTATAGTAGTCCATTCACGGCTAGGTTTCGATCTCGAAGCCAGGGTATGCATACAATATGCCAGAATAGGGTTAGTTTAATGTTTCAGGGAATATTATGAAGGAATATTATCTGTAAATGGATGGATTCATCGTTCTTACCAAGTTTCCGATTAAAAATAGTCCACTCCCGGCCAGGTTTCGATCTCGGAGCCAAGGTTTGCATACCATATGCCAGAATATGGTTTGTTTAATGTTTCGGGGAATATTCTGAAGGAATCTTACCTGTAAATGGATGGATTCATCGTTCTTACCATGTTTCCGATTTAAAATAGTCCACTCCCGGCAAGGTTTCGATCTCGGATCCAGGGTATGCAAACGATATGCCAGAATATGGTTTCTTTAAGGTTTCGGGGAATATTCCGAAGGAATCTTACACGTAAATGGATGGATTCATCGTTCTTACGAAGTTTCCGACTTATAGTAGTCCACTCACGGCCAGGTTTCGATCTCGGAGCCATGGTTTGCATACGATATGCCATAATATGGTTTATTTAAGGTTTCGGGGAATATTCCGAAGGAATCTTACCTATAAATGGATGGATTCGTCGTTCTTACGTAGTTTCCGACTTATAATAGTCCACTCCCGGCCAGGTTTCGATCTCGGATCCAGGGTATGCAAATGATATTCCAAAATATGGTTTCTTTAAGGTTTCGGGGAATATTCCGAATGAATCTTACACGTAAATGGATGGATTCATCGTTCTTACGAAGTTTCCGACTTATAATTGTCCACTCACGGCCAGGTTTCGATCTCGCAGCCAGGGTATGCATACAATATGCCAGAATAGGGTTAGTTTAATGTTTCGGGGAATATTCCGAAGGAATCTTATCTGTAAATGGATGGATTCATCGTTCTTACGAAGTTTCCGACTTATAATAGTCCACTCCCGGCCAGGTTTCGAGCTCGGAGCCAGGGTATGCAAACGATATGCCAAAATATGGTTTATTTAAGGTTTCGGGGAATATTCCGAAGGAATCTTACACGTAAATGGATGGATTCATCGTTCTTACGAAGTTTCCGACTTATAGTAGTCCACTCCCGGCCAGGTTTCGATCTCGGAGCCAGGGTATGCAAACGATATGCCAAAATATGATTTCTTTAAGGTTTCGGGGAATATTCCTAAGGAATCTTACACGTAAATGGATGGATTCATCGTTCTTACGAAGTTTCCGACTTATAGTAGTCCACTCACGGCCAGGTTTCGATCTCGCAGCCAGGGTATGCATACAATATGCCAGAATAGGGTTAGTTTAATGTTTCGGGGAATATTCCGAAGGAATCTTATCTGTAAATGGATGGATTCATCGTTCTTACGAAGTTTGCGACTTATAATAGTCCACTCCCGTCCAGGTTTCGATCTCGGAGCCAGGGTATGCAAACGATATGCCAAAATATGGTTTATTTAAGGTTTCGGGGAATATTCCGAAGGAATCTTACACGTAAATGGATGTATTCATCGTTCTTACGAAATTTCCGACTTATAGTGGTCACTAAAAAACAGAGGGCCTTTAGTGACGGTTTAAAAACCGTCACAAATAGCAAAAACACCGTCACAAATCTGTCTTTGTGACGGGCGAAAATCCGTCGTTACTACTGGGGTCACAAATTTTTTTTGTGACGGTTGAGAACATTTGTGGCGTTTGGTAAACCGTCGCAAATAGTTATTCTATTTGTGACGCTCAGTCAAACCGTCAAAAGTCATTTTTCTCCGATTACTGCAGCCGTCACCGGATTTTTCTATTGTGACGGTTTACAAACCGTCACTAATATATTAATTATTGGCGGCTGGTTTTGCCGACGTTCACCGGTCATCGGTCTCCGACGACAGATTTTTCCTTTCCCACAAAAAATAAAAAGATTTTTAAAACTCACATCATTCACACTACTGGATAACCTACCATTGCAGAATTCTTATACCATTCATAATTTTTATACCATTCCTAACAAATTTTTACATTGATGCACTATATAAACAACAGTAAGATGTTTCATTGTTTAAAAAACATAATTCTGGGCAACAAAACAACACCCAGAAAGTTCAAAAAGTTGGTAACTAAGATTATCAACACCCAAAATGCATGTGCAATGAGTTAGGGACATGATAAAAACACACCTGATGGCATGAAAACAAAGAGAAAGAGATCCCATTCCCTTGTATTAAAAAAAAACAAGCACCTGAGTCGCCAGAGTTATATGTAAGTAGTATATTAGTCAAGCATCTATGCGTTAGTCAATGGGGTAACAGTGTTGTCAGTTCCCAGTTCATGATGCCCAACAAGTGCCTCCAGTTCAGCTCTCCGTTGCACTACTGCTTGAAGTTCAGTCGGTGGGGTAACAGTGTTGGCAGTTCCCAGTCCATGATGCGCAACATGTGCCTCCAGTTCAGCTATCCGTTGTGTTGCTGCTTGAAGTTATGCAACAGTATTCTCCAATTGTTGTCTAAGGTTCAAAAATTCAGCATTTGGGTCAGTGGTAGGATTGGTGGATGATTCTTCACCCCAATATTTCTTTGGCTTCATACCATTGCCTAGATAGCGAACACGATCACCTTTATCTCGTCCTAACACTTGGGAAACGTTGCACTACTGCTTGAAGTTCAGTCGGTGGGGTAACAGTGTTGGCAGTTCCCAGTCCATGATGCGCAACATGTGCCTCCAGTTCAGCTATCCGTTGTGTTGCTTCTTGAAGTTATGCAACAGTATTCTCCAATTGTTGTCTAAGGTTCAAAACTTCAGCATTTGGGTCAGTGGTAGGATTGGTGGATGATTCTTCACCCCAATATTTCTTTGGCTTCATACCATTGCCTAGATAGCGAACACGATCACCTTTATCTCGTCCTAGCACTTGGGCAAAAGCATCATGTCATCCTTGTAGCACAATATCAGAACCTGGTTGGCTAGCTTGGATCTCTACTTCCTCCATTTCCTTCTACAGAAATCTCAATTACAAGAGCAAATGCTTAAGCAATCATATGTAAACAAATTCAAACTTGATTAATAATAAATCAAAAGTACATATAAGTTTTGCAGCCAATTCTGGATCCATCAATACTTCATATGGGTCTTCAGTTTTCTTCTTTTTAGTATGGGTTGCTCCAAATACTTGGTGACGTTTAGGACGCCGACCTAGTTTCTTTACCAGTTATATAAAGAATTCAAGAAGAAAATCAACATACATATAAAAACAATCAAAAGGAGGATAAACTTCACTATGAGTACACCACAATCAGAGCTGCAATTGAAGCAAATGGAATATGTGTTAACAGTTGAATTTAGAAGCATTTCGATAACACTGTAAACAAGCAGAAACATAGATGGTTCAAGATACGTAAATACAAATGAAAACACAAATTTTCAATGCTTATGGCCTGGACACTCTATTTGTCTCGTCTACTGTGTGGAAAGTATACCCTAAATACTAGAATACATTCCATCGGTATGCCAAGAGAACGTTTCAGGAAACCTAATAAATAGCTACCCAGAATTGATCAGCAACCACAGTATATAACACCAGTTCAAAGTCCATCAAATTGATAAGAACCAAAACAGAAATACTTCGGTTGTTGCACAACAAAAGTTGGAAGACAGAGAATTAAGTGACCAAGTAATTGAGGAAGAACTAGCTTAACTAGGCATATAATCATTTATTTATTGAAATTATCACACACACGAAGAATTGGCTAATAAAACCAGCATAAATCAAACACTGCAAACATGAAAATAAAATTGTAGTAATCTAGATGTATGTCTGTATAAAAAAAGTGATTCCTTTGTAAGATAATAGATAACATCATAGTTAATGAAGGTAAACTTATCGACCACCAGATTGTTACAGCAAAATCTAAGTTTGTCTTTCCAAAAGTGAGGGAGTCTCAAGGGGTCTAATCAAAATTCAACACTAGTAGGAATTGAGTGGACGTATACTAGTAAACACTTTACAAAGTGACTTAAATAGTATATACCAATATATGTCATTAAACCTAATCATTAAGCAATATGCATATAGTCAGCCAAATAGTCATGTCCAATTCACTTGTCCATCTACTTGTAACCAGACAATAATAAAGTTATTTCTTAAGCTCGATAGATCATAGATGACACAAAACTTTCCACATAAATGACTTGTTTCGCTAAATCAAAGCAGCTAATTCAAAACATTGTTACAGGACTTCAGAACATAAGCATTGTCAAAAAACTACTGGGAAGTTGCAGCTCTTAACTATTCATATAAAATCGAACCCCAATGTGACTGATACTAGCCAATTTAGCATACATATGACCCTGTTATTCTCATAATATAGTCTACAAGTGCACTATATGCAGCTGCCAAAGTGCTGAAGCAAATGAATGTGCCAATTATGACCAGCTTAAGAGCATACACATTTTCAAATTGAAAGGAGATCCTCCACTAGTAAACTCTCTGATATTGATTTGGTATAGAAACTTACCTCTGCTGCACACTTAGCATGTGGTTTAGAGCCAGTAGTATGGTGAAATTTTTGTTCTCCCTGTTTTCTTTGTTTATTTGGCATATTTCCTACACCAAATATAAGATCTTAAAATGTCAGGCATGCTTAATTATGAGACTTCTCATGAAAACAAGAACAATAATGCTTACTTGTTTCTTCAAATAAGTATTCCAAACCTCAACGAGTACCCTCCACTGACTCTAATAAGAAAAGACATCATCAACATCTTATCGCATCTAGGGTATAACGGCTTCTTTGAATCTTCTAGAAACTTATAAAACTACGCAGCTGAACTATCACTTGGCATACCACTCATTTCTGCATCCAACATATCACCCATATCCTCATCAGCACACATTGGTATTCCATATGCATCTCGCAGCATTTCCGTAATGTCATCTCCAACCTCTTCGCCATTGTTATCCATAATAACCTAATCCACATTGGTATTTTCAGCCCCCAAATTACATGGAAATGTTGTTCTGAACAATGATTTCAATAATTTTAACAAAAAAGAACAGTAGGCAACATTCGACAAAGTCTTTTATACTTTGTTCTTAAGAAGGAACCACTCACAATAAACATGACAGCTAATACGTAACTCAGAGATGAAAATGACTAATCTGACTGAATAATATGAATTACCCCATAAAGTCTCTCCAATGACACACATAAAAGGCAGTACACTTATTACATCAATCAAATGATAAGGAAATGTGCATAATGCAAGTAGATGGAAGGCTCTAGACACAAGTATTAATAGGATGCGAGAAGAATAAGACTATAAAGAATGGCAGTTGGGGTTCGGAAATAAAAGACTGGTAGGTTTCCAAGTAGTTGGATTTTTGTTGGTTCACTTTTGGGTAAAATCTTAGGAGAAAACTGCTTTGGTTTCAAGATTAAAAGTACACTGCTTTCTATGAATGATAATGAAATGATGAATTCCCTGACTCCTATGGATGAGCAGCACTCCAGTAGGGATCAAAGTTGTTGGTCAAACATACCACAGTCCCATAATATGCACTCCTAAAGAATTATGTGCACTCCAGTCCAAGTCTTTATTGGCTTATTTTAAACAATGTACTAGAAGATATAAAAGCAGGTCTAGGCATTTAAAAATGTTCTTTAAAATTCTATGATAAAAATCTGAAAACTAAAAAATGTGAGTTCACGTACTATGATGCAGTAAGGAGAGCTTTTCCTATTCAACAGAGCTTTTTCCCACCTCCGGTGGCTTTTTCACCACGGCCACCTTAACGAAGTCCTTGAGTGGAACTTAAACCAGTGCCATAATGCAAAAAACTGAGTGGAAAATCCTTGAGTTGGCAGAGATACGAGGGGGAAACAATAAAACTCAAGTCCATGAAAGGAATTTCAAAATTTGGTTAATAGTGGAAATTCAAACAAATAGTTAATAGGGTCATTTTTACAAATAGTAAGTAGGTTGGACAAGAAAGTTTAAACCTAATACTTGAGTTTAAAATGAAATCCCCAATGATCACTAAAACTCCAGTGTGCATTTCACTTGAACGAACCAAAATTTTAAGCTAAACAAATTAAAAAGCACTATCAAGTAAAACAAATGCTGGTACAATGGATTTATATGTATAATGCAGCACATGCTCACAAGTTTTGGAATCCAAACGAATCAAGCTAGTTCTAATTATGGAGAAGTCAACAGTGATACAAAATGTGAATGTTGCATCCAAGTAAGTGGAAATAATCCCATTTAAGGCATAAGGGAAGTAAAAGCTACCATTTGTTAAATCCATTTCCACAAATAGGAATTTTATAAAAAATTAAGCTAGTGTTGTAAACAAGTCTTTGGTTGAAAAGTTAAATTGTAGAGTAGTGAGGAGAATGAATCCATAAAATCCTATGAGAACACCAACAACAAAGTATCATAAAAATAGCTCACTGAATCATTTTTACAAACACGTCACTGGCTAATTCCGAAAATCAATATAAGATTTAATTTAGGGCAGGAAAACCAAACCCAAATGTTTGAAAAGCATTTTCAATCTTCACAAAACCGATTACCCCATCTGAAATCTCATGTAGTACAATGTGTAAGAAAACAAAATGAAATTTATATGATTCCAAACCAAATTTTGTTTCCTGTAAAAGACCATCAATGCATGGGTGATTTGAATATCCCATCTTAGGGTAGCACTGAACTTAACTTGGTTCAGGCACTCGACATAACAAGGTATCCAAGTTACACTTTAGTACTTTGACATATTATACATAGAACTAAAAGAGGGAAAGAGTCTAAAATGCAAGCCAACTAAACCGTACACAGCAAATTAGAGATATACATCTTCAACGTACCTTGAAATTTGGACAGGGGATATATTTCTATGCTTTGTATGATTTCATCTCAATTCAACCTCCAATTGTCCCTAAAAAACAACAAAACAACAATGAGCAATAAGCTAAGTATTTATTAGATAAGCTTGTGTGGGTGCTAGATGGAAAAATCCGTAGCTTCACAATTCATGTAATGATACGTACATAATTGCTATAATTGTTAAGGACTTATTGATCAATGAAATTTCAGCCTTTTCTCATGCTTTCCCATTCAACAGAAATTAGAGACAACAACACAAACACAATCACAAACTAAGAAATGTCACAAAACCCCAATATTTGTACAAAACAGATAAAAGTCAAACCCCAATCAAAAATTCTAAAGCTCAAATCTAAGATATTCAAAGCTCAAAGCACAATATCAAATTCCATCAACAGAAACCCATATCCATATTTCGTTTCTAGAAGACAAATCCATAACACAAACCCTAAGAAATCAAATAAAAAAAAGAAATTCAACACAAACCCTCAGAAATTAAAGAAAATTAAGTTTTCCAGTAAACCCTAAGAAATTGAAACTAAAGAAAAACAAATTAAATTTGTTTAATCACTAGTGAATACAAAGAAAAGGAGGGGAAATTTCACCTGAAAGTTTACTCCTTTAGATCCTGCAAAACAATAAAAACAAGCAATTAAAAGCAAAATCAATCCTCAATCAAAGAAACAAAAAGAGATTAAAAGTAATACGAAAAAAATGGGGGAAATTTCACCTTCAAGTTTACTCCTTTAGATCATGCAGAACAAAGAAATAGGAATTAAAACTAATATTAAGCAAATTAACCAGATCTAAAAATCTTTAAGCAAATCCGGTCCTTAAACAAAGAAACGGAAATTAAAAGTGATACAAAAAAAAAGGGAAAAATCACCTTCGATTGACTCCTTTAGATCCTGCAAATCAAAAGAAAAAAAAACCATTAATAGATGAGAGTAAACTCAAGAGTAGTGATGGTTACAGACGAGATGGAGAGAAAGTAAGAGAAGCAAACCTCTCAGCAAGCTTCTTCAATGGAGAAGAACAACAGGAAAGAGAAGAGGAAAACCAAATCTAAGTTCTGTAAGAAGATAAGAGAAAGAATATAAAGTCTGAAAAAAGCGGGATCGATTGAAATCCATCAAAAATCACTGCCTTTTCTGAAAATTTCTTGACGATATTAAGAACCGCAGCTATTGAAGAAAGTTTATTTTGTCGGAATCCAAAACTGATGAGATTTCTTTGTATCGGTGAGTCTAAACTGACGAGATTTAATGTTGAACTTTGACTAACCTCTATTTGTGGTGCTTGGTCCACCAAACCCTCACAAATGACTGTGTCGGACCCTTGAAACCGACAGACCTTGAGCTGACTTTGACTAGTTAGAGTATTTGTGGCGGTTTGTAATAAACCCTCACAAATAACTCATATTTGTGACGCCCCCTTAATAAAACCCTCACAATTGAGACCTGTTTTTGTAGTGAATCCACTCCCGTCCAGGTTTCGATCTCGGAGCCAGGGTATGCAAACGATATGCCAAAATATGGTTTCTTTAAGGTTTTTGGGAATATTCCGAAGGAATCTTACACGTAAATGGATGGATTCATCGTTCTTACGAAGTTTCCGACTTATAGTAGTCCACTCACGGCCAGGTTTCGATCTCGGAGCCAGGGTATGCATACAATATGCCATAATAGGGTTAGTTTAATGTTTCGGGGAATATTCCGAAGGAATCTTATCTGTAAATGGATGGATTCATCGTTCTTACGAAGTTTCCGACGTATGATAGTCCACTCCCGGCCAGGTTTCAATCTCAGAGCCAGGGTTCGCATACAATATGCCAGAATAGGGTTTGAAGGATCAGAACCCTCCCGAAGCTTCTAAGTTTATAGTTTGTATGTTCTTATACCAGATTTGAAGTTCAAATCAACATTGAGCTTCATATTTATCGATTTTGATGATGTATCATGCTAAGTTTGAAGTCAGAACCCTCCCGGAGCTTCTTGGCTCATAGTTTGTATGTTCTTATACCACATTTGAAGTTCGAATCAGCATTGAGCTTCATATTTATCGATTTTGATGATGTATCCAGCTAAGTTTGAAGTCAGAACCATCCTGAATTTCGTGGTCCATCTCTAGTAATCTTATAACCTAAGTTTACCAGTGCGACTAGTCGAAATTCAAACCTGAAGCACAAAGAGAAAGCACAAAGAAACACACAAATTACTATTTTCCAGATTCATTCCTATACATTTTTTGGATTTTTTTATATCAGGGTGTCGATAACAATGTCCTAAATTTATTAATATTTTTTTTGGATTTTTTTTCATGTCGAAGATTGATAATTAAACCGAAAACATGAGTTCATATTAACACAAAGAAAACACACTTACCTTGATCCGTATGACACTCTTAAGTTAAATCTATACCGTCCATAAATTTTTCCTAATCCGTATGACCCCATCCTACGCATCTTATTCATTCAAATTCTTTTACATAAAATGAATTTTTTTTTTCTCTCACTTACCTTCACTCACGTTTCTTTCTCTCGTCTCTCATCTTTCCATCCCTTAGGAAAAAAAAATCCTCACTTCACTGAAATCGATCCAATTTTTTCAACCAAATTTCAGTAAAACCCTAATTTGTTCTTCAGTTTTCTAATATGATGTTTGGGTTTCAAGGTTCACCATGAACGGGTGTAGCTAGGATTTTGAAACCCTTATTTCTTCCAACAAACCCTAATTCACTGATTTCCCAAATACTTGATTCTCTTTTCGATTTCATACTGAATCCTCACACACCCTATTTTTAGTTCAAGTAGAAACCCTTAATTTCATCGTTGATTTCTCTATTTATTCGTATTAACACCACCTTCTATCATCTTGAAGTGCAGATTTGGTGATTGAGAAGAATTAGGTGATGGGTTTCTGTAGTTGTTCTTCAAGGATGAGAAGACTAAGAACTGGTGTTGTTTTGATGGGGTTGAAATCGATTTCAGAGACAAAGAGTAGGTATTTCCTGACACCAAAAAGCATAGCTGTTGTTTGTATCATATTTGTACATCAAACCATTGGATCTCTGTAATTTTCATATATGTTGTGTTTTACAGTATTATGAAACCTCTGTTAAATTTTCAGTACGATCGGTGTTGGAGATGTGATGAAATGACCAGGTTCAGTTTACATTGCTACAGATTTCAGATCACTGTGCAGCGATAGAAACCCATGAAAATAGATGTTTTACAGTGTAGAATGACCTGAAATTTTAATGGGATTAACCCATCTAGTCTATGAGGTTTCTGTAAAAATTTCAATTGAATATGAGTTAGAGAAGTAGCCCAACCAACTGAGTTTTACAGGTGAACTTGTAGAAATTCAGTTTGAGATGAACTTATATAATCAATGGTAAATTAGGTTCTAACCGTTAATGTTCTATGAAATTTTTATAAAATGCCTGTGATATATCTATGAATGTGTGGTATAAACTTATGTTGGATCAGATTAGTATTCATAAAGAATGTGACAGGTCAAGTTGTAAGGTTCAAACCCTATTTTAAATCTATTGGTGTTTGAATTTGCAATGGTTATGGATGCAGGTACAAGAGAAACATTTTAGATGGGATTTCAGAGAAGAAGGTATTGGTTTGGCTCCAGTGGTGGAAAGCTTGAATTGCAGAGTTGAACATCCACCATCTTAAGTTTTGATAATTTTAGAGTTATTATGAAATCTGTAAATTTCTTGTAACTTCGGTGAGTAGGCGTCTTTATGGACTTTTATGGGTATGCTAGAGACCGATTTAGTTCATGATGTTTTAGCGAAAATTGTTTATGAGATTGTTAGCTTTCTATAAAGCTATTGGTTGTTTAATTTGAGTCAAATATGAATGTTTTATGCACCCCGAAACTTTGACTCTCGTGCTGTTTTCAAAGATGTTATAAGTTGAGGATCAAGTAAGTTATAATCAAATTGGGTTGAGTAAGGTGTTTGGATTTGCCTTAGTTCTTATGTAGGGATTAAAATATATTGAACTATCAAACTTTAGAGATTTTTTTTTCTTGTTTTAGAGTTGAATTGATTAAGTTTTGATAATTTTAGAGTTATTATGAAATCTGGAAATTGCTTGTAACTGCGGTTAGTAGGTGTCTTTATGGACTTTTATAGGTATGCTAGAGACCGATTCAGGTCATTATGTCTTAACGAAAATTGTAGAGGAGATTGTTATCTTTCTATAGAGCTATTGGTTGTTTAATTTGAATCAAATATGAATGTTTTATGCACCCCAAAACTTTGACCCTCGTGCTGTTTTCAGATATGAATCTACATCCGAAATTCATTTAGAATTCAGTGAAAAATCATATGGCAAGGAAGGCAACACAGCTGCAGATCTGATCTTGGTTGATTTGGTTTATGTATAAGGGGACCGCAAAGGTGATCTAAAGAAGTCTGCAAAGGAGTTGGAGGATGAATTCACCTATGTCGCTCTAGAAGACTGCAAGAGGCTAGCAAATAGCTATTCGAAGCAGTTATTCAGTATCTACAAGGACAAACAAGAATCCTAATGTATCTGAGTTCTGCATTTTATATTCCTTCAGAATGTATGCATACCATGGCTCCTTCTGACCCATCTCCATTCCGATCGAAGGAGTAGAGGATGAAACTGAAACGAATGACGATAATGATGACGAGCTTTGCAAGTATAGGTTCTTGAAAAAGGGGCATCCAGTTCTCAGGACTGAAGGAAGTCACATTCTTGCTTCAGTTATTGTCAGGTTTGGTAATCATATATTTCATAGTATATTTTATTTTGTGTGATGAGGTTTCATAATAGATTAGCGAATGAAGCTTAAGTTATTGCAGTGTAGATAACGGTGGTAGAGAGTTGCTTGTGTCTATGAACCTATTAGGTAGGACTTGTAGACTTGGATATATATATTTTTTTTAAGTTAAGTGCTAATTGATGAATGAAGTTATGAATTGTACAATGAATATTGATTTTTAAATAAATGGTCATTTGGATTTATGAATGTTGGTTTCGTTTTATTATAATTTAAATAAATGTTCATTTCGGCAATTCGGTTTCGGCTCTAATTTTTTTTTTCAAAATAATTTTATGTACAATTCATCTACTAAAACAGAAGTTGTTACTTCAAATATTACAACCTTGATGCATGTTGTGTTAGATATTATGACTACACTAAACAAAGGTTGTGAAAAATGTATATTTTTCATGTAGTGATGACTTACAACTCAAACAAAGGTTATCAAAGAAATGACATACAACTATAAGCATAGTTGTCAAATAATTCACATACAACTCTTACCCATAGTTGTAAACTAATTTTCTACAATCCCAACAAGTGTAGTGTAGGAGTTATTTTCACAACCAAAGTAAGAGTTGTGTTAGGCATAAAGAAGAAATTTCGAAAGACATTGACAACTGAGCCAAACGTGGTACAAAATGGAACCACAACCGTGTTTACGACTATTATTGACGAGTTGCAAAGAATTCTTTGTGCAACCTATAGATAAACGTTGTCTTACATGGTACCACAACTGATTTCCGGGGTAGTTAATCGATGTTTTTCTTATGTCCTCCAATTACCAAATTGGGGGATTTACCAGCCATTGATCTCTCTTCATGTTCTCTCAATACCCAACCGGATTTCAACTCTTTTGGAATCTATAATGTACCTGCTGACAACTCCCCAAGTAACAATGTTTTCTGCAATAATTATCATCTCAATACTGCTAGTTCTAGTCTCAATTCTACCCAAAGTACTTCTCAAAGTGGTGATAGTACCAGTGCTTCTCTTGGTGGTGGATCTGACTCTACCACTCAGGTTAGTCATTCTACACCAACCCCCTTAATTGATACTGAGCACAATATTATAAATCATTTCCCTGTCAATAATATTAACCTGATTGCTTGGAATATTAAGGGTTTTGGAAAGAAATCATCCAATATGGAGCTCAGCTTACTTTGTAGGAATGTTAATCCTAACATTATTTTTCTCTCTGAAACCAAAATGAATAAAGATATGGCATCTAGAAAACTACTAAATATGGGTTTTCCTTGTACCTTTAATATCCCTTGTGTTGGAAGAAGTGGTGGTCTTACTCTAGCATGGAAGAAGGAAATTCATCTCAACATTGTTTCATCCAGTATGAGGAGCATCTATGTTACTACCACTGACATCATACATTCTAAGACCTGCCACATTCATTTCATATATGGTGAACCCAACAGTAGCCTTAGACAAGCCTTTTGGAAATAATTTTGTCAACAGACCATTGTCCCTTCTGATGAACCTTTTTTGTTTATATGGGACTTTAATGCTCTCTTAGGAACTGAAGATAAAAATGGTGGTCAAGAAGTAGATGATCTTGATTTTGAAAATCTTAGGAATGTTTGTTATGTCTTAAATATGCATGATCCTGGATTTTCAGGGACTAGATTTACTTGGTCTAATATGCAACAAGGTCCTGATTTAATTCTTAAAAGATTGGATAGATGTCTCATTAACCCAACAGCTGAAGATATGTGTCCTAAACTCTATGTTATAACCTCCCTAGGGACTCTTCTGATCACTGCCATATGCATATAGGATTTAATTATGAGGATACTTGTATGCCTAGACCTTTTCATTTTATGGAAATGTGGATAGAGGATCCTACTTGCAGAGATATTATTGTTAATTCTTAGTCTGTTAATGTGGTGGTTTCCCCTGCCTATAAGCTTAAAGCTAAACTTCTAAGTACTAAGAAAGGCCTAAGAGATTGGAATAAATCTTCCTTTGGTAATATTCAAACAAATATATCTACCATTAGGAAAGAATTAGCTGATCTCCAACTCTCTAATCCTATGGATACTAATAATACCTCTAGACTCAAAGCTAGGATGGAATACCTATATAATCTAGAGGAATTATACTGGAAGGATAAATCTATAGAGGTCTGTCTCTTGGAAGGTGACATAAACTATTCTAACTGGATTAAGAAATTCTATTAGTTGGATAAAGAATTCTTTGAATACTATTCTAACTGATAGAAATAGTATTGGAAACTCTTTCATAGATTATTTCAAAAGCCTTTACTCCTCTCATTCCCAGCAGTTTCAATGTGAAATTATTGTGGATCTTCCAGTTAAATTTTCTGATAAGGACAACACATCCTTAAATATGCCTCTAACTCCTGAGGAAATTAAGAATGTTGTCTTCCAAATGGGAGGAAAAAAGGTCCCTAGTCCTGATGGCTTCACTGGCCTTTTTTTATCAAAAGCATTGGGATATTGTGGGAGAAGCTGTTATTGATATGACTCAAACTTTCTTTAGAACAGGAAACATTGCTAAAGTTTTCAATCATACCAATATAGCTCTTATACCCAAAGTCCCCCTTACTGAATTGGTTACTCAATACAGACCAATAGGCCTTTGTAACTTTATTTATAAAATTCTTTCCAAAAAGACTATCTTCAAAAGTATTGTAGCCATGCCGATCAATCATAATGATAAAGTTGAGGGCAAGAAATCAACTTTGATAAAAAATTTTCTGAAAGGTCTTAATTATGTCGACCCTTTGGGTTAAACTGATAAACCAGTGTGGAAGATCCCTGATCATAGGAAAGCTCTTCTAGTTAACATTTTAGATATCCAAAGCAGGGATCTGAGAGAGAAATATATTGGCACTCCTATTGTGTTCAAAAAAAAAAAAATCAAGCCTCTAAAAGATGATCTTCAAAAGTATTGACCTTGGGAAAGAAATATGGGTATTCTCCAGAAGCCATTGATGTTAACATTTTAGATATCTCTATCTGAGAGAGAAATATATTGGCACTTCATTGTGTTCCAAGCTCTTATCCCAAGCTGCTAGAACTACTTTAGTTAAGCATATTGTCCATGCTATTTCTCTTTTTCAAATGGGTGCCTTTCTTATCCCTAAACATCTTTGTAAACAAATGGATTCCCATCTTTGCAAGTTCCAGAGGGGTGAAACTTTAGATCCTAAGGATAAAAAGTTACACCTTCTTGGTTGGGACATTTTATGCTCCCCGAAAGCTGAAGGAGGTTTGGGATTCAGAAATGCTGAACTAAACAATTTAACAATGCTTTCCAGGAATGCTTAGAGTATCCTAGAAAATCCTACTTGCTTACTTGCCACTGTTCTTAAGGCTAGATATTTTTCCAATACTGATTTCTTGAATGTTAAGTGCATTACCAAGTGCTCTTGGACTTGGAAGTGCTTGCATGCCATAAAAGAACTTATAAAACCTTTCCTTTCTTGGATTGTTGGGGATGATCAATTTATTGACCTATAGTGTGATAATTGGATCCCATCTCTGGGTCCTACAACACCCAACCCTCTGGTGCCCCTGACCCTAATATTAAAGTTTCTTACTTTATTGATGCACAAACTAGAAGTTGGGATGAGTCCATACTTAACACCCAATTTGATAATGCTTCTGTTCAGAAGATTATCACTATTACCTTAAGCCAGCTTTGGACTCCTGACAGGAGGGCTTGGGATCTTTCAAAGAATGACAAATTCTTCTCAAAATATGCCTACTTGGGGCTCAGAGGCCTTAGGCCTTCCTCTTGTAAAAATATTTGGAACCGTATTTGGAAAATTAGAGTTTCTTACAGAATTTAGGTCTTTTTATGGAAAGCAACTAGAAATACTTTGCCTTCCAGAACCATTCTTCACACTAGAATGCCTACGCATAATGTGGATTGTCCTAGGTGTTCTGAACCATAGGAAACTATTATGCATGCTTTGGTCAACTGTCCCTTTGCTACCAGAGTTTGGATCATCTCTGATTTCAACATAAACGCTCAGTTTTTCAAAAAAAAATCTTTTACTAATTGGCTTCTCTTCTGGTTAATTGGTCCGCAATCTAAACTTCTCGAGGATGATAAAAAAAAATTGTGGCTATCTAATGGTCCCCTTGGACTAGTAGAAATAACCTTATATTTCAAAACACCAGGGAAAACTTTACTACTGTCCTAGATAGAGCCAGAGCCATGCTCCTCACTAGGAATAATAAGAATTCTAATTTTACTGTCCCTTCTACCCTGAATGTCAGTATTTGTGATAAATGGATGCCTCCCTCCTTTGGTTGGATTAAATGTAATACTAATGGTGCGTTTGATGATATCTCTGGAGAAAATGGTACATGGTATGTGCCACGAGATTTCTCAAGAAAGGCAAACTTTTGTGCTTCATTGGTTTTTGATGTTCGCACTGCTGAAGAAGCTGAAGCAAGAGACATCTGGGCATTTCTGAAAAAAGCTGTGGAACAACACCTAATTTATATCATCATTGAGAGTGATGCAAAATCTCTAATCGATCAATTTTCTACTGGATATTTTGATGGAGACTCGAGAATGGATGCTATCTTTAAAGACATTCTATTTTTTTATTCTAGACTATCTCCTTGTATTTTTAGGTTCCAACCTCGTCTTGTAACTCTGTGGCTCATGAATTGGCCCAGTGGGATAAGCAAAACAATTCTTCTATGTACTGGTCTACACCCCCTGTTTGGATCCTTCCAACAGTTGAGGAGGACCATTAGCCTTGTTGAAGGCCGTTGCTTATATAAAAAAAAAACCTACACTCTGAGATTCTTTACTTAAATAAATAAGAATCAAAATTGAAAAAAAGTCAAGACAACCATTTGAAATCAAAATACAAACTATGATCAGAGATATTTCATCAGCTAAATGATATAGTGGGCGTATGGGAATAATATCAATTCAGAGTCATTAGACAATAAAGAATACCTACATATATCTTATTTTTATCTATTTCTGGATATCACTCGAGTAACCTCAAAGTGTTATTATTGTATGGACGTACTATACCATTAAGGAATTTTGAAACCAAAATCTTTGTATTGTTAATATGCATACTTACTCTGTTTTCGAATAATTATTATTTCTGATCCAACATTTCAATTTCCTCCCTCATCTCAACTTGTGAAAATTTAATTCCATCGCCCTGACATAAATACTAATGCAATGAAATTAATGGTAATTCCTTAGTTATATTTTAAAGTATATACTTCAGCACAACTCAACATATTTGAGTTCACTCAAATGGATGAATATAAGGCGAAGAAAACATTTGAGACTTGTTAGTTTTAATTGTCACAAAAATTTCGTGTTATCCATGCAAGTTGCAAATAATTTTAACCATCAAGAATTTTGAATGCTGGGAAAAAAAAAAAAAAAACTAAGATAACTTTTTTCTAGATACTTAACAAAAAGGAATAACAATTAATATTTGAATGACCGATTAACTTTTACAAAATGGGGGAGAGTATGTACCATCTGACCCTATTTCTCTTCCTTTCTCATCTTATTTTGGAGCTTGAAAACAATGTCCCATTCGAGTCGTTCTTCTATCTCGAACATACAAACAATACTTCCAACTATCTGCCCATTTAGTTATTGAAAACCACGACGACTTTAGTTATTTAGGAGATTATGTGATTATTTCTTCCACCTTCCACGTTACTTATGAACTGTTGCTATTGCCAAGATTGGCCGCCAACTACAACGTTGTTTTAAAAACCAGACTCCCAAAATGTCCTCTGGTAGAGGTGTTTAAATTGAGACAAAACTGATCTGGTTAAGCTAGTCTGTGACCTTCCAATAAATGGAGGTAATTTATGTTATTATCTTAGATGATATTCAAACTACGATCAGAGATGTTTCCAGGCTAACACATAGTTCACATATATTCGGATGACCTGCTTAGACGTGGACAAATTGGTCCACATGCCCCTACACCACAAGATTGGTAGGTGGTGGGGTTTTTTAAACTTATCAGTGAGACAATGTCTATTAATCTAACGGAGGTTGATGTGGACCAATTGATCCACACTAGGTGTTTTCCATATTCGGCTCTACCACAAAGCGAAAAGGAAAACTTCGAGCAGATGAACAATAAATTGGCTACCATAGTAATTCAGAGTTTCAAACAACAAAGTCTACATTCATTCCTCTTATTTTTAATTGTTTCTTGGAATAACTAAAACAATATACCAACACCAAAGAGTCATTTGGTATTGAAGCAACAGAAAATTATTACATCTCCAAAAGAACACATCACCATATTGCAAACAACATTCTCGAGTCCAACATTTCAATTTCCTCCCTCGTCCTCATCTCTGCTAATAATCTTCTAACACCTTGTGCTGAATGGCTAATATCTTCCATTTGACAAAATGACTCGGACAATGATTCTAACCTACACAATATATAATTGGCTTCTACACAACTCCCATTTATTAAAGTTGTTATGGATGGATGAATAGGTAAAGAAAACACCGGAGACTTGTTGATTTCCGCCATCACACATAATTAATTTAATTCATGCAAATTGCCAATACTTGTGACAATCATGTATTATTCAAATGAGAAACTATACAAATATATTAAGCTGATTTTTTCATCTAGATTACAAAAGAATAATAACTGGGATTTTAATGACTAATTATAACATTTATAAAATGTGGAGCATAAAACTGTATCAGCTGACCCTATTTCTCTTATCTTTTTTCTTATTTTCAAACTGAAAATTTTTATTTTTTTAAAATGATCACGTTCATGTTTTTCTGATGTCCGGAACAAATGATACTTCTACATGTTGGATCCAGAATGAGGCGGTTTATCGGGTTTTGTCCATCCTATAGCTTTTTCGAGCACTCATTTAACGGATATATTAAATGCATCTTCAATGGTCTCCAAATTATACCTTGGGTATGCATATATTACCATTGGAATCAACTTTATAAATTTTTCTTGCATTACACCAACTTAATTTCTAGGACAAGAATTTTTGCAGAACGATTTCGTTATTTAGGATCAGACGACATACTTAGCTAAAAACGTACAATTTCAAATCCAAATCCCAACTTGTAAAGATTATAATTCTAACACCTCAAATCCCAACTTGTAACTTCTCTTCACACCATGCTTTGTTATTACCTTACAATTTCTTTTTCAACGTATCTGCGATTATCTTATTTGTTGCCTCAGCTTGTCCGTTACCCTGTGGGTATAGAGATGTGGATTTCCCACATTTTATCTTGAATGCACTAAGTAATATTTCTATGTTCTGCCCTTCAAACTGTTTTCCATTATCAGATACCAACTGTGCTGGAATTCCAAATCTACATATGATATTTTCAAGGGTTATTTGGTTTTTGGTACTCAGTTTTTGACCTAAAACTGGTTTTGGTCTAACATTTTTCCGGGCTTTGCGTTTGGTCTAAAAACCAACGTTGACCTTCTTTGACTAAGTTAAGTTTAATTTAATTTTATAAAATTATTAATCTAAATTATTTTATTAGAACCGTTGATCTGAAGTACACATGGATGGCCGCAAATACTTCAAACATATATTAAGTATTCTTCCTTCTGTACCGAAACCAACAACCATTTTTTTCCTCGTCTTAGTCAAAAAAGCATAATAGGTGGTCCTGGTGATTTTGATTCATTCATCTTGTCAGCGACTAAGAAATCCGTTTAATACTAAATTGGTGACTTGAACAGATGGGTTAAATGTTGATGGGTGTGTTGCTTACTGAAATAAAAATGGAAAATGGTTTTGATATGCTCTTAATTGTGGATCTAATTTGAAGCCTCGATACCTGATTTAATGGAAGACGGTGGTGGTGATTGTAGTCGTGTTTATATGGCCTGAAATGGGTTCAATGGGGGAGCTGTGTTTGAGATTGAGATTTCATATTGAAGTTCACATCAACAACGAACACAGATGTGGGGTTTTTGCATGACTGGAATTGAAGATGGATTGATATGGGTTCGAATTTTTTGGTAATGAATTAGTTTTTTCTGAAATGAATCGGCTGATGGTGTCAAAGCTGGGTGTGATTACCTAATTTTGAGGTTGATTAATGGCGTCAATCAGTGAGATTTTAGGTGTTCAAAGAGATATTGGTTAATGGAGTCCATCCGTGTGTCTTATTATCATAGCAGTCATGTCCGATAATGAAGTGATTGAGATTAAAATTTTCAACAACCAAGTTAGGGTTCTAGTCTCTTACTGACTTGGGTTGGTGGTGGCTATATGGGTAAACTTTCAAAGGTTCAAGGGGGAGATAAGTTTGAATGCTAAACTGGTGGTGCACAAAAATGTATTTTATGGTAGTATTGAAGAGGGGGGTGAATAATTTGGAGAACGGTGGTGGTGGAGATGGGTTTCTGTAAGTGTTTGAGTTTCCGAAAGGGACGGTGGTGGTGGCGGCGGCGGTGGGTTCGGAGAAGGTTGAGACAGACGAGTTCTCAATGTAAATGTTAAAAAAGTGAAGGGCAAAATAGTAAACTTTTGTAGTAATTTTATTTTATTAGTATTGTTTTTTATTTTTTATTTTTTTAAAATAATTTCTAAACAGAATTCACTATATAACGGGGTCAACGCAGGTCAACGTTGGTATTTAGACCAAACGCAAAGCCTGGACAAATGTTAGACCAAAACCAGTTTAAGGTCAAAAACTGAGTACCAAAAACCAAATAACCCTATTTTCAAATATAAAAGTGAAGATGTCTTTATCACGAATATGTTGTACTGCCTTTACTTCTGCCCATTTTGTGAAATAATCTGTTGCGATAATCATATATCTTCTTTGTCCGGATACAGGAATAAATGGTCCCACAATATATAAACCCCATTTTCCAAAGGGCCATACACTTTTTGAAGATGATAAAGGTGCTCCTGGTGCATGTATACTTTTACCATGTCGCTGACATCCTTCACAACGCCTTGATACTTCTTTCGCATCCTCATGCATGTTTGGCCAATAGTATCCTTGAGTTTTTGTTTTATTCGCTAAATATCTTCCTCCACTATGATTACCAACATCACCATAGTGTAATGCTTTCAATATTTCTTCTCATTCTTTTCGTGTCAAGCATCTAAGGGATGGTCCATTAAATGATCGTCGGTACAATACCCCGTCTCTAAGTTCGTAATTTTTCGCACGACTCTTTAATTTATGTGCCTCCAATCTATTTCTTGGTACTTCTCCCTTTTCTAAATATGCATGAAGTTCAATTCTCCAGTCTGCGATCTTATTCGCTTGCTCATTTTCCACATCTTCTATTAGCATGACGTCCATTTCTTCATCTTCTTCTTTGTTGATCGAAGGTGAAAGAAGTGTTTGTATCTTTATGAATCTCGCAGTTGGATTTACCATCATACTTGGGATAAAAGCAAAAGCATCATCTAGTTTATTATCTTTTCGTGATATATGCCTCCATTTTACTTTTGGGATTTTCGTTGATAATTCTTCCACAAGTCTCTTGTACTTCTTCAATGCTGGTTCATTTGTTGTGTATTCTCCCTTTAATTGTCGAATAACTAGCTGCGAGTCGTTGGTAATCCTTGCATTCTCTAATTTCATTTCTACTGCAATTATTAAAGCATGTACTACTGCTTTATACTCTATTTCATTATTTGTAGATGCAAAGTCCAATCTAAAATAGAAAGCCATTTTGGTTCCTTCTAGTGAAATTAAGACTAATCCAATTCCATTATCTTCCGCATTTGATGATCCATCTACCCGGCTATGTCAACAAGTATTTTGGATTCCCATGTTCTTCTTCTATCTCCATCATCTCCTCCACCGATTCATCATTTTCTAATGGAAATTCTGCTAAGAAATTCGCAACAACTTGAGATTTTGGCGAAGATAATATTTCATACTTGATCTCTAAATGTCCCACCGTTAACACCCTTATTTTGTGAGCTTGAAAATGTATGCGAAGTTTGAAAGTTGCATATACTAATGCCAGTATTAATTTTTCAATCTTTGAGTAATTTTTCTCTACTGCATTGAATGTCTTACTGATGTAGTAAATTTGTTTTTCTACCCTTGCATCAATTCGCAGCAACACAACACTTAAAGCATGCGAGGTTGTCGCTAAATAGATTAGTAACTCTTCTCCTGGTTCCGCTTTTTGCAAAATGAATACACGCATCAAATAATCTTTTATTCCTTGTGATGATTTCTCGCAGTCTTCTATCTATCTAAATTTCGCTCCCTTCTTAAGTATGTTAAATAAATGCTTGCATTTATCTGATGATCGTGAAATAAATGTCCCCAACGAAGCCAAAAGCCCGTTTAATTTCTGTACATCCTTCACAGTCGCTGGTGTTGGCATGTCATGAATTGCTTGTACTTTTTCTGGATCAAATTGTATTCCTTCTTCAGACACAATGTACCCTAAAAAAATTCCTGAAGCAACTTCAAAAATACATTTTTTCTGGATTTACCTTTATGTTGAACTTCCGCATCCGCTCAAAAATTTCTTTTAAATCCTGCACACGATCTTTAGCTTCTTTGATTTTCACCAGTATATCATCTACGTATACTTCTAATGTTTTATGAATCCATTTCGCAAACACCTTTTCTACCATTCTCTGATAAGTTGCTCCAGCATTTCGCAAACCAAATGGCATTTTTGTGTAACAATACAATCCCCTTGGTGCGAAAAAGGAAGTATGTTCTTGATCTTCTTCAACGAGAGGGATCTAGTTGTAACCTTTGTATCAATCCAAAGAAGACACTCTATCATTCCCTGCTGCTGATTCGACCATTTATGGAATACCTTTCAATGGAAAGCTGTCCTTTGGACAAGCTTTGTTCATATCAGTAAAATCTATAAAGATTCTTATCCCATTATTTTTCTTTGGTACTACCACCATGTTTGCTATCCACTCTGGGTATTTGGCTTTCCGTATAATCCCTGCATCGAGCATCTTCTGTAATTCTTCCTCTATTTTTTTATGGTATGTTGTTGCTATTTTTCTTATTCTCTGTTTGAATGGTCTTATATTTTTGTCAATTTATAAACGGTGACATGAAACAGAAGGATCTATTCCTGGGACCTCATCCATACTCCATGCGAAGATGTCTTCATATTCTCGCAAGAGACTGACTGTTCTTTATTCTTCATATACATCCATTTTAGTTCCAAGTTTTAGTAACTTCGACTTTTCCTCAGTTCCAACATTTATTTCTTTTGTTGGCTCTGCGGCAGTGTAAATCTCCTCTGATTACCCAATTGGTGTTGGTTCTTTTATTCCTTTGACTAGTTTATCTCCTTCTTCTGAAATTTCGCTGGGTATTCCTTTTCCCTCTTCTGCCTTTATCACGTAAACTCGAAATTCTTCTTCTTTCTTCGCCTCTTTCGCTATTTTCCAGCGATTTTTTCGCTTCTTATCTCGTCCTTCACAATTTTCCACTTCTACCTAATTACATATTTTCGCATCATTAACATCTCCTCTGATTTCACCTACTCCCTTTGGCATTGAAAATTTGATGCAATGATGCAATGTTGATGCTACATCTTTGATTGCATGTATCCATGGCCTTCCCAATAGCATGTTGTACGGTGATTCCATATCCACCACACATAAGGTCACCTGAGTTTCGATTTCTTCCAATAATATTCTTACTGTAACTTCTCCTTTAGGCTTTGTGGTAAATTTTCCGAAACCATGAATATGATATGTTGAACAAGTCATTTCTTCATCTTTGTATCCCATTCTTCTAAATGCATGATAAAAAAATATGTCTATTGAACTTCTTGTGTCTACTAAAGTTCTATTCACCACCCATTCCTCCATAGATTTTGTTGATTCATCTTTCTCCTTACGCGTTATTGTTACTGTTATCACCAAAGGAGCTGTATGCCTTAAATTTTCTTATGGTATTTCTGCTGATGTGAATGTGACTTTTTGCTTTTCCCACTCCTTCAACGGTGACATATTTTCCATCGCCATAATTTTCTTTCCTTCAAAATCTCGTTTATGTATCCTTCCTTTGATGCAATCATGGAATTCATTAATCATTACTCTTGTTATCAGATTACACTCCAATCTCCTGCTATTTTTGTTGGCTTCAATTACCTTTTCTCGCTTCATTATCTTTTGATCACACAAACTCTTCACCAGTTATTTCAAATTCTATCAAATTAAAATAGCAATCTTCAATCTTGTATTCAAACACTCTCCAGATCTTCAATCAACATACAATTTTTCATTCCCTGTTTCTAGCGCCATTATGTAGTTGCAGGAAATCCTACAACTACACCCTAATAGGATTATACAAATATTTCTTTAATCTCAAGAATTATCATTAGAATTTTTGTTAAAGTTTGTGGAAGTTTATACAGAAATATTAAGAACACAGGAAAATTACAATAATTCTCAGACTTTCTCTCTCCTACTTGCTCTCTAATTCTCACTCAAAAAGAACTCTCCCTCTCTCAAAATTTCTTGGTCCTATTTATAGGCTTTTACAAAGTGGATGACAGCTAAGACAACCTTTATTTTCGGATCTGACTTGCGTCACTCTCACAACCTTGTAGAAAATTTCTTCACAACTTTCTTCATTCTCGCAAAGCATTCACACTTTCTTCATGATTTGGCTAACGTCATCTCTTACATCACTCTTCAGGCATCCTGCGAAGTCCTCGCAACTTATTTGTTGTTCACAATTTCGCAAACAGATGAGTATTGCGATATTCTGCTCCTACAAGAACAAAATCCTAGTAATTTCTAGAAAATCATTTTGACTCTTAACATTTCATCTCCTCCCTCATCTTAACCCGTAAAGAGTTAACTTGTATAACACTCAAATGAATGCGTGTAAAATCTTTCAAAGGAGAAAATCACACAAATATGCTAATCTAGCAGTTTTCATCTGGATTATACCCATTTCATACCTTTTTCATTTGATGGATACAGACATTACATACTTTCTTTTTTGTTTTTGATGCCCCGGATTATTGGTCCCTAAACTACACCAATTCCTTAATCGATACACGCATTACATATTTTCTTTTTTGTTATAGTTGCCTCGAATTATTGGTCCCTAAACTACACCAAACTCCTTAAATTGAGTGAATTTTAACAATTATAGGGTTCCAATCTCTACCTCTGCAGCCAACCAACAGACCACTTGGTGATGGACACCCATTACATAATAGACATAAAAGAAATTAATATTCGGCACACAGTCAGCGAGAGGTTTGACTGTACGTGCCGTTTCCTGTGTCCTTGGCCGCCGGCCGCGCCCGTGATGCTGATATTATTCCTGTCGTTGTTTATGTATACGTGTTGCTATATACGTGGATCCATCTGATTTTTTTAAAATAAAAAACGGTTTTCCGCAATATTTATTATGGAGCTTGCGTGTTTGCAGGCACAGAGCTAGTAGTGATCTAGAGGGGACATCAGTCCCCCTAAGTTTCTGGATTTTATGTACATACTCTGTGGACAGTAAAGAAGTTAATTGATCATTCAAGAAGCTAAATCCATAGTAGTGATACTTAATTGAGGTAGGAATTATATGAAATGAAACTACTAGCATAACTATTTCTAAATAATAAAAATATATTAATTTTGATTTGATTAGGGTTTTTGTAACCTGGCTTGATTGGGGTATACCCAAACTAATTGGGGTATACCAAATTTAAAGCCATACAACCTAATATGCTAAGGGGTGTCTAAATGATATTGAAAGACTAAATTGCCCCCCATCCCCAAACCTTGCCGGATGAATCTTTCTCAAAAAAAAAATTAAATTGTTTTCCCAAAAACTCTATTCACTCTAATCATACATGATGAGATAAAAAAAAAACAAATGAATCATACGAGTTTTGAAATTGGGTATTATTTTCTACCCAATCTCAAACCGAGTATGTACATACTCGATTTGAGATTGGGTACAAAATAATACTCAATCACTGATGCCTTATATTAAGTTATAAATCAAAATTTATGATTTCTGTGTCTTCGGCCGGCAAGGTCGTGACATGCATATCTTGCCGACTTTTCATAATAGCCATGGCGTCTGTAAAAATTTTTCAACAGCCGACAGGGTATTTTTTGACGACCTTACCGGCCAATACATCCGGCATGGTCGGAACATGCATATCTTGCCGACTTTTCATAATAGTCATGACGGCAAGATAAATTTTCATAATAGTCATGACGGCAAGATCTCAAATGAGTTTTTGTGGTTTTGATATATGAACATTTTTCAAATATGTTTCGGATAGTCTAATGGAGTTTATGACAATCAGAATCCACACATATTATAGATATTAGAGTCATTTTGGTCAAATGTTTGTTGTCTGTTAGTGGTATTAGCATAAAAACAAGGATTAAAAATTTGAGCACTAGCGGAGAATTGGTATTAGAGATGAGTTCAAGGTCATGGAGCTGGTGTTATAGATTTTCTCAATTGAAAGCTTTGTTATTATTTGAATAATTTTTGGTCATGGAGGATGAGTTTATGACTACTTTTTTGTATTAGTTGTTTTTCAATTGCTTCTATTCTAGCTACTTTCAGTTATTAATTCCGTGCAGGTGAAACTTGGAAGCACTAGTAGCATGGGCGATGAATGGATAAATGATAGTTTGCTTGCATATGCTGAAAGAGATATTCTCAACAACATAATAGATGACATAATTATGCGGAGATATTCTCAACAATATAATAGATGACATAATTATGCGGGGGCTTCAAAATATGAAAACACGTTGAGGACAGTTTTCCTCAAGGATGGAACTTGATTACTATACTGGGACTTGCCATGTATGAATCGGAAAACAGTAACATTTTTTGGGTTCTAATATGTATTTCATTATGAGTTTGTCTTAAAAAAAAAAAAAAAATGTCCCCCAACTTTAATTCCTAGCTCCGTCCCTGCGTGTTTGGTGGTGATGTTCTTGAAACAGTGATGTAGGAAAAGATATGGGTACACGGCGGGGAATTGGATCGATGGGTCCTGCCAAAAACAGGGTTCAGACAAAAGATAAATAGGTGCCGTCGAACTAATTGGATGCTCACATGTGGGTGGTGTGTACTTTTATTGCCGTAGGATGGAGGCAATAAGAGATCTTAAAATGATTTTGTGGTTGGATTTTTGTTTAGGTGTCTATTTTGGTTTAGTTGAGTACGTAATCTCCTTTTGATTAGGTTAATGAGAAAGATTATGTGACTATTAATTTATTGTACTTTCCACGTTCCTTCCAAACGGTTGTTATGGGAAAAATGACGTTTTAAATAAAACCGGCCTCCCAAAGTGTCCTCTGATGGAGGCTTTTAAATTGGGTCAAACCCGGTCTGGTCGAACTAATCTGTGTGACGACCTCGTAATAAATGGTGGTATAAGGTTGGGGAATAGATACGAATCAAAGTCGACACTAAGCAGATAAGATCCATTCCTTATGAAGTTGTAAATTGTTTAATCAATTAGTTCATTATCAGAAGTGTAAAACGTGCCAGCCCTGCACGGACCAACCTACGAAATCACGTGCTTAGCATGCTACGTGTTGTGCTGGGCTGTGCCAGAGATCCAGACGTGCTAAGTTGTGCCGTGCTAAATGGCGTGTTGTGCTGCGCTGCGCCAGAAAAATAATCTTGATGTATCGTGCTATGTTGTGCTAGCCCACTTATTTTATGCTTTCCAAATTAAATATTTTTCCAATATTATAGTTAGTATATGTATTGCGATATTAATACTTCAATTAATTAATCACAAAGAAGAATCAAACAGAGCTTGTTGGTGGAAGCCTAGCAACAAGCTGGGCTCCAACTCCTCTTTAAATATCAACGCCTAATCTATGAAAAATAAAACTACCAAAACCACTACTAGCATCATTACTAACTAGACAGTTTTTCAGACGCTTGAAAAAACACAAAGTGTCGTCACCAAGCTCCCTAAAGTAGAGAAGGCTAGAGCACCCAAACCATAGCCCAAAGAAGTACACTTGTCCAAATATTTAGTGCGCTTTCTTGAAACTGCGTTAGAAATGGCCTTTCCTGGGACAAAAGAGCGAACCCCATCTCCAGTGAAAGGCGAGACCCCAGTGACATCCATACAAACATCCCGACCATTTTCCCAGTTGAGAACAAGAATATCTGCAGGCGTCAAGTCTTTGTCGTCATCGTACTGAATACCAAGAGACACCTCCTTGCGCACATGTACACTAGCCTTGTATCAAATGTCAACTACAACGTCACGAATAAGATCATGTCGAAACTTGCACCCAACATCTTTAGCACAATGAAGCGCATGGTCTCCGAAAATGTCCATAGATCGGTTACAAAATGAACATAAACCATCCTCAACAAACAAAGGGATACCAAGTCTATAGCAGAGCACAACTCGGAACTGTATAGGGCCGAGGCACTGATTGAGACCACTAATAGGTATCACTAATAAATAATCTTGAGCATGCTTAACACGGTTGCACTGCCATAAAATTGAATCTCTTGCAGACATATTAAATTAGTCTGGGATACGCTTCTTAACTGCATCAAAATAAACAACTGACAGGGTGTGCATGGAAGGGGGGGGGGGGAGTATCATCGACACAATAAGAAGGGGGCAATCCACATACCTATATAAAGTTTTGAAGAGCCAACTGATAAGCAGAGACTTTGTTTGCTGAGAATAAATTACCAAGAATTATCTTCTGCACTGAGGTTGTCTGACTCTGGGAAGCAAGATAGCAATAAGCACGAGTGTCAGCCATAGTATAAATGCCAAGACCACCCTCTTTGATGGGCAAGGTGGATAATCTCTGTTGCAGGGGGAAAAAACCCTCACCATCTCCAGTAATGAGTAACCATAAATACTTAAGTAAATGGTCATCAAAAAGATCAGTGGATGATTGCAAGGCTGCTGGATTGGTAGTACGCATTGCAAAATATAATCGAGATACACCAGTACAATTGCGAAGTAATAACATCTCACTCTGTGGATCTCTGAGTTTTTTGATTGCTGACATAAGTTGAACAGTCTTATTCACCCTGGTCAACAACATGTCACTAATAAATTTCAAATCTAAACTCACCGTGCCACCAAGAAGTTTAACACCATTAGAGGGTCTACCAATATCCGGTGGAAAAACACCATCAGCCGTGCTTATGGGATCAATCGAAAGCCAAAAGACTTTCGTTTTCTTCACATTAAGATGTATCCCCCTACTTGGCCCTTCGGTTTCTATTATGCTCAAGGCCTTGGCCACTTCCAAAGTGTCACCAATAATAGTGCATTCGTCGAGGTACCAAGCGTGTAAATCAAGAGTGCACCGAGAAGCAATTGACTTCACTAGAGGGTGAAGTGTCAACGCAAACAACAAGGGACCAAGGGGATCTCCTTGTTCGACTCCAAGAGCAGACGACAAAATATATTATTCATAATAGAGCTTAGCAGGATGCAAGTAACATAATTCTACCCAGCGAGAAATACCTGGACAATGAAGGCGGACTTGCTTGATGAGCTGAGTTCTGCTCACCATGTTAAAGGCATTGGAAAAGTCAATAAGCAACATTGACATTTTATCAGAATGCCCTTTCATCTCTAGTAAGCAATTTATAGCATGTAAAATTCCCTCCCCTCCAGCAGGCACTCCAACCCCAAATTAGTAATCTCCTAGGTAAGAAGTCATGTCCTTAACGATAAAGAAGGCAGCTACTTTAGAGACCAACCTTCGCCAAACCGTGCCCCCATCAATAGGCCGAATCCCACCACCAAGCTTAAGTAAAGGAGTTAGAGGTGCACTTGCAACGAACTCATCTAGAGACGTGGGGCATCTACCGGCCAAAAAAAGGTTGACAACCCCCGTAATCGAAGCAAGCAGGTTATCCGCCACCGCTGCAGCTGCTCCACTCATCACGTCAATCAGGTGATGAGCCCATACACCATCACGCTCGCACGACGTACCCTTTGGGAAGATTTTGATAGCTCCCAACACAACACAAGAATCCACCGTGATAGGTTCAGTCAAGGAAGCATCGTCGGGAATAGCAGGTGAAGGAGCAATATGGTTATTATCTTTCAAATCAAGGTAAGTTTGCTCACTACGAGGAGCCACCCCAGATGATGTGAGCACACGTATAGCAGCTGCAAAGTGACCATAATTTATCTTCCTCCGGAAAGCCATCAAGTTAACGGTGCCTTGCTTTTTCAAGTCTGTCTCCGAATCTGTCTTAGAACCCATATACAGCGGTTGCTGTAGTAGTTTAGTAGCTAGGGAATAACATCCACCTGGTTCCTTCCATACAGACAAAGCATGATTGATGGAAATATCCTGCAACCTCTTTCTGTTACCGGATTTAGCCTCAACGGAACTTCTTGGTCTGAACATGGATAGAGTGCAGATCAGGAGAAGTAGTAACTGAAGCCACGCAGTGAGGTTACCAGGACTGACAATGCTTCTGTCAAGACAAGCTTTCAGTTCCCTTGAAAAGGCTAACCTGCACTTGTGAGGGATACAAGTGACAGTGCTAAACTTCCTTTGCAGCATTGCGTTTAATAAATCCGTGGAAAGAAAAGAAGCCTCACTTCCGCCTTGCTGCGTACAACCAACTTCATTTTTAGGAGAGTCTGTAAGTTCACAAGTAACAACCTCAGTTGAAGAACCCAAACCTGCACCTAACTCAGCTGATTTATCCAGGCCATGAAGGAGAAAATCAGCTTCCGCAACGTCATTGAGATGTCCTGCGATCACCTCACCATGTACAGCTCCATCCCTTCCTTTGCATGGCATCTTCAATGCATGTAATTGCATGCACCTACAACACAACCACATTCGAAGGCTGCATAAAACTTTCTCCCGCGAAAGATAAACATTTAGGTCGGCAGAGATTAAGTTTCTACAAAAGGATTTGTTGTCTTCAGAAGAGAAATGCCTGTCCAATAAGTGTTTCACGAAAGAGCCTTTGGCATATCCCCTTCCATTCACACCATCTCCGCAACCATGGAAAGTCTTGAAAGGGCAATGACAAAATCCGTTCCCTGTTGAGCTTGTGACTGTGACTGTGGAAGAGGCCAAACCAACAGACCTAGAAAGAGGAGTTGCAGGTATGCAACAGGGTTTGGGAGCTCTCGACATTGCGACAAAAATGAAAAGATGAAAAACCTAAATGGGAAAAAAGTTCTAAAACCCTAAACCGATAAAGAAAACAAAGTTCAAAGGAACAAAAAGGAAAAGGAAAATCACGGCAGGGAAATCTATGTCGAAAAAACAAAAGGGGAAAAAACCTGCAAAGAAAACCAAATCAATCATGATGTTTCCAGGGAATCAATCCAAGTTTTCAGTCGCCGGGGTGAAATTGCCGGAGCAACCATGAGAGAGAAATTAATCATCCCAACGAAACTAAAATGTAAAAAACGGCGAAAATAAAGACTTTTCTGTGAAATATGCATGAAATGTGATGTATAATGTTATATTTTATGCATGATTTGGCGTGCTTTCTTCACATACCGTATCGTACTGTGCTGCGTGCTTACACGTGCCACGTACTGTGCAGTGCTGATGTGCCTACTTTTCTGTCACAGCGTAGCACATTAAACTAACTTGCTGTGCCAGATCACGTGTTGTGCCCAGCCCAATTTACACCTCCATTTGTGACTATAGAAATTATCCAATCAAAAAAAGTTTTTTCTTCAATGGTACAAACATTACATACTTACATACTTAACACAAAAAGAATAATAACATGAGATTTTGGACAAATTAACTTTTACATAGTGTGGCAGAATATGTGTCATCTGATCCTATTTTTCTTCTCTTTTCATTTATTTTGGAGCTCAAAAGCTAAATAAAAGATGATCTTGTTCATGTTTCTCTTCTGTTCCGCGTACCGGATCCCGAATATTTTGGAGTTACGATGTAACCAAGCCACTGAGAACCTTGACCATATCATTGGTTGCAATGTTGCAATATCTCCCTCTCCAGACTTTCCAAACGATCCTCCTTAAACATCTTACATCCTACATTCATAGAATTAATAAAGCTCAAGAATGAAAACAAAAGAACATCTTATTCTCGGTTTTTGATACAAAACAAGTAGATAAACCCTACACACAATAGGCCATAGGGTCTAACTCCAGATCTACGAATACCAGCCTTTAAGAAGTCAGTAGCCCTTACTTAACAACAAGGCTTATACTTAGCAGCTCAAATAAAGTACACATAAGTCCATGAACAGGATCTATATAGACACATAGATACATGGATCCATACATCTCGATCGTAAAAGAATCAATAGAAAAAGAAAGAATCGGAATGGTTCATAACTTTATATACCCCGTCTGAAATTGTAACATATTATTTTTCAATTTCCTCCCTCATCTCAACCTTTAAAATGTAAAATTTCAAAATGACTGGACTGATCATAGTTATTCTTTTTTAAGTAATGGTCATTTATAATCTATATTCTAACACTACTAGCTATAGCCACTTGCTATATTTTTTCCTCTTCACTTGTATATAAACTTTGAAATGGATGACGCCCTCCAGCTATTGGTAGATTTATCATTCACATGAATGTTTCATTTCTAGACATGCAAAGGGAAAATATCAGTAACGACCACAAAATCTAAATGAAAAGTGTTGCATCATATGCAACTACCTAATTTTCTTCCTTCTCATTTACTTGTCCCTCATTTGACCACACTCAGTCAAATCTAAAAGGAGACAAAAATTTCATCACAACTTGTGATTCTGTTTCTGTTGACCCTACCAAAGTATCAACCAACGGAATGTAATCCTCCATGTACTTGTTACTCCAAACATATACGCATAAAGTATGGAAACTAAGAATGTCGTAGTATTTATAAAACAAGCTTGGTAAAGGGGCGTCACATAATGGTAGAGGGGCGGCACCCTAATAAGACAAAAATGTCATTACAAGTAATTTTCAAGTGTCCATTATCAAATAAAATCTGGAAATGACTAATTAGCCCTTATTGTTGATAATCAAGATTAGTAATGATAATCAAGATTAGTGTTGATAATCAAGATTAATGTTGATAATTAATTTTCACTTATCATATGATTCATAACTCTAAATAGGTTATAAAAAAAAATTAGAGAAGAAAAAAGAAACTTTTGTGATATTTGTGAAGGTCAACCTCAACCAATTGAAGAAATTAACCAACAAAGTGAAAAACCCAGCATTGAAAATGACTAGGTATACTTCAAAAGTACGTAACAAATCAAAATTTTTAAAATTTCAGAAGAACATACGGTTGGAATTGAGTTCGTTACCAACCGTAACTATATATTACGGTACGTAATGTATCAATTACCAAATCAGAATCGGTTCAATTTTGGGAAAACCAAAAATTTAAGAACATACTGGTTGGAATGGAGCTCGTTACCAACCGTAACTAACCTACGGTTGGTAACTAATGAATCGAAACCAACCGTAACTAACCTACGGTTGGTAACTAATGAATAAAAACCAACCGTAACTAACCTACGGTTGGTAAGTCATCTTAACTTTTGAACCGTACATAACTATTTGATAAGTTGTTAACCTTCAGGATAATTTACGGTTGGTTAGTTTAATTGAGTTTCAAACCGTAACTGAACATATTCTCAAAACTAAGAACTTACGGTTGGTATTTGAGTTTAAACCAACCGTAACATCAACCCAATCAACAGTTACGGTTCGTATTTGAGTTATTACCAACCGTAACTAGCATAAACCCAGAAATTTCAATTTCAATTTTCATTCAAAACCCTAATTTTTGATACAAAATTAACTTAAATCCAACACGATAAACTAAACCCTAACTGGGTTTTTCCAAACATTTTTCAAATCGCCGATTAATCGAAGACGATGACATTTTCGGTTTTAATGGAGGTTAGGGTTGATGGAGGAGAAGAGAAGATGAAGAAGAAGATGAAAAAAAAAACTGATTTGATTTTGGTTAATTGATTTGATTTTGGTTAATTTAAGGTGAAAGGGTAATCTAGTCAATCTACACCCCTATAGGACACCCCCTAACCAACAAGAGGGACATTGCTATCACACTTGACGCCCCTCTACCATTTCATGAAGCCCCTTTACCAAGCTTGTTATAAAAGGTGACAAAAGTTTCATCACAACTTGTGATTCTCAAAAAAAAAAAAAAAAAAAAAAAATCCATCTCTGAGTATGTTTTTGTGGCTTCACGTGTGCAATCTTGGGGATTACAGGATCACATATTGAGGAGTAGTGGTGTGGACGGTATGGATGATAATTTTAATAAGGCTTTGGAAACGTTACAAGTGACTCTTCCTGATTTTGATCTTAACAACTTCACCAATAAAGACAACGCCCCCCCTAAAGCACAAAGCATCCTGGCGAGTGCTCTTTTTGGTAAAGTGGTTAAGGACATTGATAGAGTTTACATGCTAACGGAGAGACGTAAAGAGGTTTTTGGTTGTTTGCAAGCAAAGACATGCCCAAGATTTTCTTCTCGGCTATTCCGATTGAGGGGCTAGGGCGTAAGATGTCTCCTTTGGAGTACCGGTCTACCCTCAAATACATGTGTTAATGATCCCGCTTTATCCCTCGACTCTCGCCGCCCGCTTGCATCACAAAGTTGCTTGGATTCATATGGCGAACATGCAGTTCATTGTAAAGTAGACCCTGGTTATAAATATAGACATGATCATGTGAGGGATATTTTGTATGATGTATTGTGGAGGTCTCGGCATTTCTAAGCAAAGAAAGAAGCACCTGTGCATTTCCTAACAGACCCACTTGAAGGGAGATCGACACTAAGACCAGCAGATGTTCTTATTTTTGGATGGGCTAATGGGAAACACACATGTGTTGACCTCACCGGGGTATCTCCTTTGGTAGGAATTGGACATGGCACCTTTACTGGTCAAGCGGCGCCGCTAAAGGTCGCCTCGTGTAAGATATCGAAGCATGAGAAAGCATGTGTTGACAATGGGCATGCTTTCGTCCCCTTTGCTTTTGATACTTTTGGCTATTTGGCTCCGCATAGCTTGGACTACTCAAGAGGGTCCAAAGTCATGCGCAAAGAATGTAATGACCCCTGGCTCACGAGATTTTATTTTTAATAGGATAGGTTTTGCTATTCAAAAGGGCTAGCGGCACAGCTTGTCGCTCGCTTGCCTAGTATGTAATTTTTATCTTTTAAAGAAATCAACATGATCATCTCGATTTGCAATAATTTTTGTTCTAGCTAACAAAGTTCAAAGTTACTTATAACTGTAATTCATCTAGTGTGTTCTATATTTTAGAGTTTGATTTATCTTATATTATAATAAAGAAAAGACCACTTTTTGGGTGGTTTTGGTGTAGTACTGCGGAATGTCTAAATTGACCCTCAAATAATCTTACTAATATAAATAAAAGAGTTAATTGTTTGTCGAAACCTTTTCACATGACAACAATATCTTATCTTATACTATAATAAAGAAAAGGCCCCTTTTTGGGTGGTTTTAGTGTAGCACGGCGGAATGTTTAAAGTGACCCTCAAATAATCTTATACTAATATAAAGAAAAGAGGTAATTGTTTGGTGAAGCCTTTTCACATGACAACAATATCCCTTTTAAATAAGTCTTTAATTAATATTTGTATATTTATAGGAATACCATTGTTTTAAAAATAGATCAAAAAAATTTACAACTTAGATATCTTTAAAAATATATATCAAATTTTTGTAAAATTAGTATATTTGGAAAGCTCTTTGAATTATCTACATAATGAGTACAAACAAGAATATTAAATTTTTATTTTGAAATTTTTTTTCTTCATTATTATCAAATTTGGTGTTGTTAAAAGAATCCAATTCAAGCATGTGCATCGCACATGGGGTATTACTAGTATTTGATTAAAGTTTTAACAGTTAACTACTACCCACTTCTCTATTATAGCTAACTATCAATGACTACTTATTACAAGAACAATAATTAGTGTGAGTATTTAGTTACCCTAACAGTAGAAGATAGTAACTGTCCATTCACAGAGTTTACCTTAATTAGCAAACAAAACAAACTCCATAACACACTGATTTGGAAGTTGTAGCATTATACTAATACCATCACGACACGACACAAAGTATCCTTATAATGACACGAGCATGTCTGCTAAAGTAATAGTTTCGAAGGACTTCGGCAAAGATTTGTTGCTATGAGTTGATGATGATAGCTTCGCTGAAACTTCTTCCATAGTTGGCCGAGTTAATGGATCACTACGTAAGCATGAAAATCCAATTTTCGCAATGCACATTACTTTGTTCTGAACAACTTCTGGTGGTACTCCAATGGATTGGTCCAAAATGTCTGTTAGCATTGTGTTTTGGCCCACAATACTCGAGGATGCAAACAAACTTTGCGAGAACAATGTGATGATTTCTGATGGATGCATCCCCATAAGTACTTCTAACACGATCACCCCAAAGCTATAAACATCACACTTTTCGGTCACCTTCATCGTATATGCAAGCTCTATAACAACATTATTAGACAAAACAAATTGACGTGAACTATTAGTTACATACTTCAAACAAGTGATACAAATAACAATAAATTGTAACATTGGATGATATACCTGGAGCAACATATCCATACGTTCCTGCAAGTGTCGTCCAATTTGAAGAATAAGGCTTCAGAATCCTCGCCGTGCCAAAATCAGAAACTCGAGCATCATATTCAAAGTCCAACAAAATATTGTTGCTCGATATGTCCCTGTGAACTATTGCCGGAACGCAGTTGTGGTGCATGTAAGAAAGTGCACTAGCGGTTCCCTTGATGAATCTTATCCTCTTTATCCAATTGAACTCTGTTGCTTGTTCCCCATCGCATAAGACATTTTTTAGGCTTCCTCTTTCCACAAACTCATAAACCAAAAATGATACCTGCCTTTCAAGTTTAGAACAGAAACCGAAAAGTTTCACAATATTCCGGTGTCGGATTTCTATCAGTGCATTAACTTCACTTTCGAAGGACTTGAGCTCAAATGCCTCAGAATCATCATCGGATGGATGAAGTTTCTTCACAGCAACAACTTGGCCTGTTGACAATTTTGCTTTATAAACACTCCCATATCCCCCCGTCCCAACGCAATATTTTGTATCAAAATCCTCGGTCGCTTCAATTATGTCTTCAAACACTATTTTCCCATCATAATTCAATATCGAAAATAAATTGCTTCCAGTATTGGTGGTTGTAGCTTGATATGCAGGAGCAACATTATTTTTCGATCTTTTTCGAAGCATAAACAAAATGGCGCAAAGTATGAATACAAGAAACAGCGAAACACACAAAGGTAGTAGAATTATGAGCAAGAGTTTATTTTCCTTGGCCACTTTTCTTCCCATCTCAACCGAGAAAGCACATGGTTTTAAAACTCTAGAGTTATTACCACACAAACCTTTGTTGTTCTTCAGTGCATCAACTGACGCATTCTTAAAGGCCATGATGTCTGGAATAGGACCACTTAATTCATTGTAGGAGATATTGTTGGAACATGTAATTTGTAATGGGAAAATTAAGAAAAGAATTCTCTAGATAAAGCTAGAGAATAAACAAATAATCTGGAGTGTCAAATATAATGTAAAACATGTGAAAAAATGTTAGTAGCTAGAGTCCTCTAGAAGCTAAAAATGTTAGTAGCTAGAGTAACCATGCTCGTATACCTCCGCAAATATTATTCAAGTGTCCCAAATTCTTCATAAAAACATAAATTTTCAACATGGTATCAGAGCTCCAAAACATCTCAAATTTTTCAACATGGTATCAGAGCTTCAAAATATTCAATTTTTAACATGGTATCAGAGCTTCAAAATATTAAATTTTAACATGGTATCAGAGCGGGTTCGATCCAAATGGGCGTTAAGTTTTCCGCTACAAGTTGAAGGTGATAATTCCGCACAAATGAAGTTTAAAGAAGATGAGAAGACGAAAGGTACGTCTCAACAGACCAAAGTCATTTTTCAACCCCCAATAGAAACTAGTTATCACCCAAATTCTAAGTTTTGAAAAATATATAAAAAAAAAAAAAAAAAAAAAAGTAGCAGCTCATGAAGTTAAGTTACAGAAGGAAAGTTCCTGGAAATGATATGTCTCCAAACAAACAAATGAGTGAGTACAAGTTTCACCTCCTTCCGTTTAAAAAAAAAGAAGGTTTCCATCCTCGCAGAGATGCACAAAAGAGTGCATTTCTAAAGAAAAATTTGAGGGAAGAGAGCATCAAAGAAATGCCTCCTCAAATACAGAGATGGTAAAAAACGGAGCCATCCTGTAAAAATATTCTACTCACAAAGTTGAGTGGGCGGAACCTCTGAACCTATAATGGTTAAGTTTCGTGAAAGGCGAGGAATATCAACGAAGGCAAAGCCTCCCGTATTGAAGATAGCCAAGTTCGGTCTAAACCGTAAAGGAGAAGGAGAGAACCAAGACAAGACGGAAGGTCATGAAAATTCCAGTCACCAAAGAAGATCTAAAACAAGAGACATGGAGACACTGTTAGAAAAAGAGAGTGACAGAACAAAAGGATTCGCCAACACGAGCACAAGAAGCTAAAGGAAAATGAAGATTGGGTGAAGATCACAATCAAAGACCATTACAAATTAAGAGGGGGTGTTGGAACATGTAATTTGTAATGGGAAAATTAAGAAAAGAATTCTCTAGATAAAGCTAGAGAATAAACAAATAATCTGGAGTGTCAAATATAATGTAAAACATGTGAAAAAATGTTAGTAGCTAGAGTCCTCTAGAAGCTAAAAATGTTAGTAGCTAGAGTAACCATGCTCGTATACCTCCGCAAATATTATTCAAGTGTCCCAAATTCTTCATAAAAACATAAATTTTCAACATGGTATCAGAGCTCCAAAACATCTCAAATTTTTCAACATGGTATCAGAGCTTCAAAATATTCAATTTTTAACATGGTATCAGAGCTTCAAAATATTAAATTTTAACAGATATCAACAACGGTCAAGCTAATCATTTGATCAAATGAAGATGGGATTGAACCACTAAAAATATTATGGGATAAATTTAACATCTCCAGTTTGTTTAGTTTACCGAGAGTTTGCGGTATCTCTCCAGTCAGCTCATTTCGACTAAGATCCAAAAGAATCTGTAACGAATCCAAGTTTCCGATTTGAGGTGGGATGCTTTCATTAAATTTGTTTCCGCTCAAATCCAAGTGTAGTAAACTCAAACACTCTCCGAGTTGTTTAGGTATTGGTCCGATAAGCTTATTTTCATACAAGTCGAGAAATTGCAAGTGGATCAACATTCCAATTGAAAAGGACAACCTACCAGAAAGTTGGTTATTACTTAAATATAACCTGTGCAACGAAGACAAGTTGAACAACTCATTTGGAATTTCCCCTACTAAATTATTTGAATAAATATAAAGTTCAGTTAAAATCTTCAACTTGCCCATTTGTGATGGTATTCTACCAGTGATATTGTTCCCCGAGAAATCTAGGTATGTCACATTTTGACAATCCCCCCAGTCTTTTGACAGTTCGCCGTACAACATATTGTTTCCCACACCAAACCAATCTAGATATGGATACACGTGAAATGCCTCGGTCACATTATCAACCAGTTCATTATTTTCAAGCCCGAGAATTCGAAGGCTGGTGCAGTTTCTAAGGCTTCTTGGTATAGGACCAGTGAAATGGTTAAAACTTAACACAAAATTCTCTAGTGTTCCGCTTTGACATATATTTTGAGGTAAATAACCTGAAAACTTGTTCTCACTCAAATATAATTCTTTCAACCGTGGTAGATTGTTGATTCCTATGGGAAACGAACCGGTGAGTTCATTATGAGAAACAGACAAAACAATCAAATTTTTTAGGTTTCCAACAGAAACTGGGATTGAACCAGTGAGTTTGTTCAGGGACATATCAACGATTAATAAAGACCTTAGATTTCCAAAATTACGAGGAATAATACCTGAAAGTTGGTTAACATATATAGATAGAGTGACCAGGCTCGTCAAATTGGTTAAAGAAGTAGGGATTGAACCTTTGAGATTGTTTCTGTATAAATATAGCTTAGTAAGTGACCTTAGCTTCCCTATATTTCTAGGTATGGTTCCAGAAAGGTTATTTTCCACAAATGATAAGTAGGTCAACTTGGTTAAATTGCATATTGAAACAGGGATTGAACTTCTGAGATTGTTTCGAGTCAAATCGAAGTTTACAAGAGAGCGTATCCTTCCTACATCTTGAGGAATGATTCCAGAAAGTTGGTTATCATAAAGGTGGAGAGTGTCTAGGCTAGTCAAATTGGTTAAAGAAGCAGGGATCGAACCACCGAGGTTGTTTCCGGATAGAGACAGTTGGGTAAGAGACCTCAGCCTACCAATTTCTCGAGGTATGATGCCAGAAAGTTGGTTATCCGATAGGTAAAGAGTGAACAAGCTGGTCAAATTCGTTAAAGAAGTGGGGATTAGACCATTGAGATTGTTAGTTTCCAATCCTAGATGAGTGAGGAAATATAAAGCGCCGACCTCTTGAGGGATGGATCCACTAAGTTGATTTTGAGACAGGTCTAAATGTTGTAGACTTGTAAGAGAGCTTATTTCTAGAGGAATATGTCCAGAAAATTTATTCTGGTATAAATCAAGGTGGGTGAGTTTTGAAAAATTACCGATTTGAGAAGGAATGATTCCGAATAGTTCGTTGTAGCTCAAGTCAAGAATAACAAAGTTGGAGAAAGATGAGAAATTGAAATCATGCAGCGTACCCTGTAAACCCCAACCTGTTGTATTCAATTCCTTGACGCTTCCCACTTTGTTACAAGAAATTCCTTGCCACCGGCATGGATTTGTTTTACTTGTAGTGGAATTTAACTTCCAAGAAGAGAGGAGAGAGTTATTTTGATTCACAAGGGTTGATTTCCATTTTAAAAGTGCCTCCACTTCTTGTTCAAGAGCAAAGACAACAACATGGAATGATGAAACCAACAGTAGTACGAGGACTAATAAAGCTTCAGAGGAAAAGTGTACTCGTAACAACATGTTGAAAATTATGAGAAGAATTGTTTCAGTTTTCAGAAGAAGACTTAATTGTGGAGTCGAATCAGATGTCTTAGTTTACAGTTGCATATGGCTTTCGTCCCTTCAAATATCTTTGTTTCTTAGTCAAATCTCTCCGGCCGGCCCAGACTATGAGTGATGGATAACTACAGCAACACAAATTGACAAAATATAGGTACCCTTAAATTCTTAACTGTGATCATCATCAAAACCAATGTTATTCTCCATCTTGATCTCGTCATACTGAATATATAACTTTTAACAAAGACTTTTACCTACTATTATGATTATTATATGACCAACTAACTTAATATATTATTGGGATATTTTGACTTAAGTGCCCATAAAATGATACATTTTTGCGTTTGGTGCCTAAGTTTGTCCAACTTTGAGTTAGGTGTCCAATGAGTCCCAGTCAAACACAGTCATTACGTTGACTGTTACCCATTGGGCACCTAACTCAAAGTTGGACAAAGTTAGGCACCAAACACAAAGGCGTACCATTTTATAGGCACCTAAGTCAAAATATCCCCACACGAGATAGTTATGATTATACCACACTTTGGGGTACCTCAACTTATCAGAAATTCATCAAATTTTTACAGTAAGTTGCTTACATATAGAGAAACAACAAGTCCAAAATTCACTTGATTCTAGATGTTCATCAAAAAGATATACACACTTCAACATGGCTGCTTCCAGCATCCCACACATGGGATATTTTGACTTAGGTGCCCATAAAATGGTATGTATTTGCGTTTGGTGCCTAACTTTGTCCAACTTTGAGTTAGGTGCCCAGTGGGTCACAGTCAATGTATTAATTGTTACCCATTAGGCACCTAACTCAAAGTTGGACAAAGTTAGGCACCAAACACAAAGACATACCATTTTATGGGCACCTAAGTCAAAATATCCCTATATTATTTACTAACAGGTGCATGAGAAATTGTTTCTGGTGGGATATATCCAGCGAGTTTATTTTGGATTGGAGGATTATAAACATTCATTTGGTCGTTGGTGCTAGCGGGGGAGAATCGTCTGTCCCTTTTCCTTCCCCCTGTCCTCTCACATGTTTTTTTTTTCTTTTTCTTTTTTCCCCTGTCCACGTGTCACACAACCACTGGCTGGGACAGGGGATCTCAGCCCGGTGCTAGCATGCTAGGTAAAGATTAATTTTGGGGAAATTGAAATTTTGGATTGGAAAACTATAAAACATCCCTTTGGTGTTAAAAATAAAATCATTACATGTCCGAAATGAGGGAGGATCCGAAAGTCTTTTCCGTTGATGAAAAACAACAGTCGGAACATCTTAGTTCCGCCATTTTCTATAAAGGAGGACCAACAACAACAAGATATGCAACCTATGATAGCCACCAAGGTAGTACGAGTACACTCCATACTTTCAATTTCTCATCTTAATCCATTTTTGAAATCTCTTTTAACGAATTGTTTGGATTATTCCATCCCAAATAATAAACTCGCTGGATTTTCCCAAAGGAAACAATTTCTCACCGATTAGTCTTTACCTAGCATAATAATACTCAAATCCAAAATTAATCCTCCAATCCAAAATTAATCTTTACCTAGCATGTTCATAATCCTCCAATCCAAAATTTCAGCATCCCCAAAATTTCAGTTTCCTCCCTCATCTCGACCTGTAAAGATTTTCGTTTTAACACCTCAGAATTTTTAATTACTTAATGACTCAAATAGTAATTCCACAGTTACTTTTGATTTTCGTAAGGAATGAGTTTATAGAATATTTGAGATTTGTTAGTTTGTTTTGTCACACAAAATTCAATTTATTCATGCAAATTGCAAAAATATGTAACATTCAGGAACTCCGATTGACGAAAAACAGAATATACGAATTAAACGTTATAATAACACAAAAGAACTTCTTCCGCTATCCAATAGGCTGTGGCCAACTTTTTTCCGTTCTCGTCTCCCTTACTTCACAAAGTTCCGCCAACTGGGTAGAGTAGCACAACATCTTGGTTGCAATTGATGATTTGTGATAAAGAAAAAAAGAAGAAGCAGATCATGCGGTATAATCGAAAGGTTGAGGAGGTTGCGGTTCCTCATCAACGACCATTGCTGCTACAGGGGCTGGTCCTTGCTGAGCACAGCTGTCGGGGCAGGTGCAGTAGGGTATGTCAGTGAGATGGAGAGAGAGCACTTCCTCGTCTTCTGGTTTGAGATCCTTTAACAAAACAAATCCTGATGGGGCTAAACTTACTGGTGAATATCTACTATCCTTAAGGAACTTAATATACTTCTCCTGTGCTGGCACAACCCTAGCAGGGTTAGTTAATATTTCGAATGTGGGTTCTGGCTCTGGAGCTACCTTCTTCTCCACTGAAGATGAAGAGCCATCTACCTGAAAAATCCAACAAACAACAACATGCATATCAATGTTTGTATTTTCAAGAGGCTAGTGCCACAAAAACCAGTAGACTAAAAATGCGCCAAAAATATACAATCGCAGGTGAGAAATACCTGCATCGAGTCCCCAGCGGCTGAAGAAGACTCCTTCTCAGTTGACATCTTGGCATTAGCTTTCTGATCCGCGTCTTTCTTAGCACGAGATTTTGCTTTAGCAGTTGTAGATAGAATAGCAGTGGGGAGTTTTACAGCCGATGTTGTAGCAGGGGGAGCTGTGGGTTTAGGGTACTCAAATAGAGATGGTTTGGCGTTTGACAGGAGCTCAAACTTTGGGACATTAAGGTCATAATTTAGGCCAATGAATGCGGTGGGGGAAAAGGCAAGACTAATGAAATATATTAGCGGATACCAATACCAAAACTGGCTAAAGACTGCCAATCCAACTATTGCGGTAACTTTATCATGCCTGTTTTTAGAAAGCAGCCTGATGGTCACATTTCTACCACCAGCATCAAGAATCCCAGAAGCTAAAATTGCTCCCATTTTGCTCATGGTATCCTCATGCTTGTCAAGGATAATTTTCTCGAGCTGGCGCCTGTGATAAAACCAGGTTGCAAATTAATCCACAGAAGAAAAATAAAACCATAAAAGAAGTAGGGTTGCAATGTATATTACAAAGAAAAGCAATCTACTGGGGAGAAGTAATCAAAGGTACCTGAAAGACCCGACACGAGAATCACAAGTTTCACTGGTTTGAATCATCACCATCGCCATTGCAATAAGTGCCCCTTGACGAACAAAATCTACAACATCTGATGTGAGTGGCTCCAGCAACGAGATGGCTTCACTCAAACCTGTACCTGCACATGAAATGCCCACTGCCATTGCAGCACCATATCTAACATGTGGGTTGTAGGACTCGGATAGCAGGGATACAATTCGCGGAGTCTGGAGATACAACAACGTGATAAATTCCATGTTAGCTAGTACATGAATGCAACAGATAAAAGCTACCGCCTTTTCGGGAAATGGAAACTCAGGTACAAAAATAACAAATATAAGATAGACACAGGTACCAACCTGCTCAGGTTCAGAGGACAAAACAAATCCAAGGGCTAGAACAGCTGTCCTCCTTACATCGTCACTGACATCAGAGACTGCAAAGTGCAACAACTGGCGAATGGCCTTGTTATTTGCTGTTCCTCGATAGGCCATTGCTAATGCATACATACCACCATACCGGAGGATAGGATCTTGATCCCTAGTCATCTGCTCAATCAGTGTGTCAGCTTCTTCCTCCCTCCCATACACTGTAAGGGCAATTCCCAGTGCCAGCCCCCTAATAATTTTCTCATGTTGAGTCTCCCGAGCATATGCAAGCATCTCACTAGCTTTTTCGCTAGCTGTCCCAACCATTAGTAAACCCATACCAATGCCTGCAGCCTCACCAGCTACAGCACTATCCATATAAAGAACATTCTTTATATCCTCGTATATCTCTTCATCAGCTGTTCCAAGAGAAGCCAATCCAAGACCTAAGCAAGCCCCGTGCTGAATCACCTGTGCACCAAGAAAACATATTAGCTATATGGAAGGCCAAAAGAGAATTTTGCATACAAATTGCAATAGATTACTAAATAAACCATACCTCTGCATTTGTACTGCGTAAGCTGTCGCGGAGAAACTGTTTAATACCCACTCCATGGTTAGCGTGTATCAGTCCGAGGGCATAAAGGGCACCACCCTCTGAATATGGACTACCACCGCCAGCAGTTCCATTTTGTGGAAGATAAGGTGCCATCAGTGACCGCCCTTGTTGCAGGTGACCCTTGTGAATAACACCAAGTCCAGCAGTTGCACTAAACTTTGCCCAATTTGTAGCTCGACTCAACCAGTCCTGTTAAGAGCCACATAAGTTAGCATTTTTTTCTGACAAGACATTACCAGATTTGACAATGTAAAGGAAGAAAAGATCGTATATGGAATAAGATAAATGTATTACCAAGTTCTCCCTCAAGAAAGTATCCAAAGTTGTTCCAGAATGCATGATCGCATTTGCAAATATTGTCGCACTGTGGCAAACACTGTTTCGGGTGTCAACCGACTCCTTTATTGTCTTTAGAATTAGAAGATCGGATCTGCATTCAAATTACAACATAAGTAGTTAGTCATTAGCACAAGAGAATCTTCAAAAACGTTATTTCCAGAGGTATGGCTGTATGAAGTAATACATGTTCCTCATACCTGTTATTATTATTTAGGAATTGTAGAGTCAAATTTATGACTGTCTCTCCAGACAAAATTCTCTTAACTTTTGCTATACTCTCATTGTATCTCTCTACTTCATCTGTAGGCCTCCATACTGGTTCAGGAAGATGGCCATTAACGTTCAATAGAAAAGATTGACGCTCATTGTCAACAAGATCAAAAGCAATTTGGAACGCCATAAGAGCATCATCCTACAAGCCACAGCATCATCATTCAATTAAGAAAACACAATTTACACACGCATATACCAAACACCAGTAATAAACCAAAATAGCCAACCTGATTGGACCGCAAAAGCTTCTCCAGTATCATGGCAACGCCTGCAGATTCATCCAGAGACATGAGGCGTTGGCAAATACTCAAGTAATCGGGATCCGGTAAGCTTTGAAACACCTTAACTATTAGGCAAAGAACCTGGCATAAAAGTACAAATCAATTACAAGATTCACCAAGGTGCATCAGCTAAAGCAGTTTTAGACTTGGCCTCCAAAGAGGCATCATGTAGATATTATTTATACCTCACTGCGGTATTCTTTCAGGGTAACAAAGGAATGAGCAAGATTGATGCAATAATCAAGTGTTACAGGAATATTATCACTCCTTGTAATAGCTTCCTCAAGTATGTCCAACCTTCTGCACTCAATTGCAATTCCGATAGCTTGTTGGTATTTTTGGTCCGAGGTGCACCTGCATGGAACCAAAATGGTCATAACCCCGTGTATTCTTCGGTAAATTTAAAGAAGATATACCTATAAAGTGAAATAAACATCTACATACTTCCTCAGCATCCTCTCTACGATAACCTCCAATCTAGGATCCACCTTATCTATAAAGTGTCTATTCGATTCAGCAGCTTCTTTCTTTAAAATAGCATATTGATCTATAGCTTTAGCTGAGGTACGTACAATCGTCAACACACAGTCAGTATCCAACCACAACGAGGCTCATTACATATCTATATTATTATACAAGATATACACAAATACAATTCGTACCAAGAATAGCATGGACATAATCAGAGTCCTCTGAAACATCAAAAAGTTGGCCTGCTGATAGCGCATGCACTAATGCATCATGCAGAGATCCTAGATGGTAGAAAACCTTTGATGCAACCAATGCAGCAAGCTGTCTTTGATCAAATTCTTCGTCTTCAGCCAAGCTTTCACTGCACAACCAAATACGTTCAGCATGTATATAACATTATGTTTACAAGAAGGAATCAAACCCTAATCCTAAAGAGCCGTAAACATCAAGAAACAAAGTTGGATAAAAACATACATCATAGAAACGCAAGTTGAGATTTGAGGCCAGAAATATTGCACAAGTTTGTTCAAATTGGTGAGAGCTTGTTGCTTCAAAGCTGGTTCTGGTTCTCTGAGCATAGCAAGTGGACCACTTGCAGAACTCACCATCGTAGCCATGGTGATTCGATTTAAAATTGAAAACCCCTAGATTCTTGAACTGTGATGATGATGATGAGCGATAGGATCCAACACCGAAACGATAAAATCCTAGTACCACCTTAATCGTTTGAATTGGGATTCGCCACCAAATTAAGCAACCAATTAATAATATTGTTTGAATAATAAGACCTAGAACTGGAGCAGTATGTACATATTTATAGAGAACATAAATAAAAAAAGAACACCAAAGATTGATTGCCCAAAGACGTAAGTCGACTATTTTGACACCCCATGCAGAAGCGGCCCATAGTAATTCCAGGGAATGCCTTCAGTGGTTTCCCAATTTGGCAGTTGAAGGTCCATGAGTCCAAGGTTCAAATCCCAATGCCGAAAAATAATTTAGGTGAAAATTAGGTTTTTTTTTTTTTTTTTTTTATGGTGACCTGGCGGCACCAGTTTTTCCTTTTCATTGTTCTTCTACACCAATGGATGCAGTAGTGTCAGCAGCTGTAACAGAGGTATGTATGTTCACAAGGCATTGATGAAATTCTATGTTCACACTTTAGTCGGTCCCAAAATGTTTACAACCAAGTTTTGAAACATCGGCATCTTACTGTTGGAAATGAGTTTGGGGTTAATGGGTATTGAAGAAGAATTGAAAATGTTTATGACTCGCTCAGATAACTCACTGATCTCAACTGTGGTTGGGAGAAAACAAATCTTATTACTTTTCAAAACTGTTTGGTCGTACTCGTACAGGACCTTACTTAATTTCTTACGAAGGACTATACTTCTTTCACTTTTCTCACCTTACCACTCACTTGTCTTTTCACATGATTACACAAGTAGTCTCTCAACTACTCACTCCATCTATACCACTCTATAGCCATTCACCCAACTAGATTTTGTGCCCGTGCTACGTATCGGGCGGACCTGAAAATCATATATCCTATTTTTTGTTTGATGTGTTATGGCTTCGCCTCGTCCCTTGGTGTATTTTTGATTTGGTGTGGCTCGGCTTTGCCTTTCCCAGTCCCGATGCATGCTTAGGAATTTTGATTTGGCGTGGCTTGGCTTGGCTTCGCCTCGCCCCGTCCTAATGCATGTTTAGGATTTTTGATTTGGTATGGCTCGGTTTTACCTTGCCTCGTCGCTTATGATTTCTTATTTGGTGTGGCTCGCCTTCGCTACACCCGACGCTTAGGATTTTTAATTTGGTGTGGCTTGGCGAACCGGAAAAAAGGTTCTTATACTTCGTGGTTTTTTATGTTTTCGGGACTCTATTGGACTTGCTAATAACATATTACTGTACCGCAAGTAAAATCAATCTCAACCCCGCCGCTTTGGATTTTTGATTTAGCGATTGCTTTGGGTTTTCGATTTGGTATGCCGTTGTCTGATCTGGGTTTCAAGTCGAGAAAATTTTGGTCAAAACACAAATATGTGGTTTACATGTATATCAATAAAATATGTGTATAGTTGATCATCCAAGAGCTAATGGCTCAGTGGTTAGTTGACGGTTATGTGAGTTGTGGGTCTCGGGATCAATTCTCCTTCCAAACACAAATTTTACTTTTTTTTTTAAAGTATTAAGTAGTTAACGTGAGTCTTGTCCACCTACTTTAGGTACTGTTAAGTTTAGGTGTAAAGCAGGTGTAAATACTCACATAAGTGTTGTATACCCACGTTTTCGGTAACGGTGTTAAAAATGGCCAGTTAAATACAGGGTGTAAACGGAGCGTAATTCAAATTTTAATGCTCCGACCAATAAAGTCATGCCAAATGTCCTCTCCAGAATTACTAATACCCAAAGCATTTATCTAATTTAATTTGAGGGGGTGTCATACTCATCGGGCGACGTGGAAGCTCATATGACTTAGTGTTTTAAAGGAGTGGAGATTACAACGTTTCACCTGAACCCACTAATACAGATTTATAGCTTTACTTATCCGATTCTTAACTACTCTAGCCTTTTCGAGAATATTCACTACTAGTGAATCACTAGTCAACTACTTTTTACGACAAACTTTGACTCATCTAGATATTTCTTCTCAACCGTACATACTCTAGATAGTTCTAGGCACAAAGCTAACCGACTTCAGTTCCTTGTTTTACAAGGACTCTAGACCTTTCCACCGGTTACAAGACTTCCCTTCATCTCTCTCGTATTTTCTAGATTCATAATAAAGTTTCTTCCAACACTTACTTGAAAACACAACACTAAGAAACTTCTTCTCTCTTTAATGGCGGTACATAAAGATTGGTACATGGAAGCTCCTTTCTATAACGGTTTTCAATATTTTCATAATAGAGATCGAATTATATAGCAACTTGATCTAACATACTTCAGATTCAATCAGATATGCAACTATCCCTAAACATCAGAAGAGACTTGATCATAAACAATACAAAATTGATCATCATGGTTAATCAATCATTAATAACAATTAATTCAATTCATTGAATCATCTACTATTATGAGCAACCAAGAATAATCCAACCTGGAAAATTTTGTCATGCTATTCAACTTTTATAACATGATTAGGATCTAGGATAATTCAAGTTGCTACATCAAAATTTATCAAATACAAGTTCGAAACGTACCTGACAGAGCCGTGGATAACTTTGAAATTTCCAATCATCAAAACCAGGAAGTGAACTTGATGAAGATGGTTTTAGGAGAAAATTTTATGGGATTATTAATAAAGTGCCACACTTCCAATTAGGTGTTCAAGAAAATGCCACCATTTTTTTCAGAGTTTATTAAATGCCACGCTCTTGACTTTTTCCATCCAAAAAACTGTTGACATCAGTTAGTGCATAGGTGGCAGTTATCCATCTTAGTAAAATACATCTTCGCCCTCAAATCGTCTCACTAAAACAACTGAGTTAAATCAAGTTCGTTCAGGCAATTACTTGGACATCTTGTGTGCACAATAATCTGTAATCTTTGTCATCAGCCAAGAAAGCATCTTCTACACTCTCCATTTTCTGCAAATTCAAATCCGAAACAAACCAAACATTTATATCATTCACATAAGTCATAAACATTAACCATTCCGTCCTCTTTGAACATCATCTTCTCTGGTTCAATTGGTCTTGAAACTCCATCAACTGCTCAGTATTTTGAACTCAATTCTGCCTACAAAATCATCCAACTTCAAATACGTGACAAATATCAAGTAACAGTAATATTCGTTCACTGATTTTTTGCAACAAGTTAAGCTCAGGCCCACATCAACTGATTTACCCAAATACTTAAAAAAAACCATGTATTCAATAGATCAATTTATTTCCTGTTTTTGCTCCAAAGCTCCTCTTTGTGGAGTTGTGTCGAGCATATGGTGTGCAATTAAAGACTTCCCCTTTGTGTGTATGATTATCTCCTTTTATAGATCAATTTGTTCAAGAAAACTACCTGCAAATCCAAATCAAACTCAGACCCATCGATTTTTGTCTAACACGAACTCTAAAAAGTTACTTAATCTCAGCCATTCATCACTCCAAATACACACGGCAGCATCACCATCTCAACTGGTTTCTTGGAGAAACTTCATTAAAACAGTCAATGCCAAATCGAGTTGGAGACTTCATGGATCCGAATTGGAGGGTTATTCGCAATACCAGTTGGGTCATCTTCAATATAAGGTAATTGGATTGAAGAATTCTTCCAACGCAACAACAACAAGTGATTTTGGGGGTTTTCAAGGTCTTACGAGATTGGGAAACGGAAGCAAATGAGTATGATTGCTGAACTGGTAGATCGAATTGGTGAATATTTTGAGCAGAATTTTATGCCTACAGTACACATACTAATGGATCGAAAGTTCAAAGATTTAAGGTTTTTAAAACAAAACGAAATTACTCCAATAATTTCAGTTCAAAGATTTAAGGTTTTAGGGATCACAAGGACAATTATGTAATTGTACCGTCAAAAATTGACCAAGTCAATTATAAATGACCAGTTGTGTGGGCCTTAACGGAATTAATAACGTGAGTGGCATTTTATATATGTTGAAAAAAACAGTGGCATTTTCTTGAACACCTAATTGGAAGTGTGGCACAAAATTAAAATCCCCAAATTTTATTACTCTCACCATTTCTCTGCTAGTTGCTAGTCCTAATGATGGTGTTCTTAGCAACTATCTTATATGCCAAGGAATAGGTTTTATCCCCTCTATTATGTTATTGGTAGGTGTTGGAATATCCTAATTTGTAATGTCTAAATGGGTCTAAGGTTTTCTGGTTTGAGCTCGATAAGTGTGAACGAGATTATGAATTCTCCAGAGAAAACTAGAGTCTGTAAAGCTTGTTGTATCTGTTAGGAAATGACTAGAGAAACCTGGATAGTCTATGGACAGTCAAATTTGGAAAAAGAAAAGAAAAGTCCAGACAAACTAATGTGGGTCTTCTAATGAGTTTTCTAGAGAAACTTCTATAACAGCTTATAAATAAGCAGTTCATGTATGTATTCCATTGTAACTAGAACAAGAACATTAATATATCAGAGAGTTTGAGAATTAATCTTGTTCAATATCTTGAGCTCTATATAAGCAACACTAAACCTATGCTCATATATCTCCATGATCATCAAAATATCTTAAAAACCAACAATAGGGATATCTTTTCTTTCCATCAAAGAAATCTTAACAATTAAGTTATCACCTTCATAGCCTGATATTCCAGCATCTTCCTTGGAGCATTCACACCTTTGCCGCCATTGAGGAAGTAGCTTAAATGGGAACAGCTCTTTCTGGAACAAACCCAAAAGGTTATGGGTAATGTGGTCCACAAAAAGTCCAACAAGGCCTTCTTTAAGACCACCTCAACAGAGGAAATACGTGTAATGTGGGACACAAAAAGTCCAGCATCTTCCTTATACGTCATTTATCTCTGGCTTCGTGGACTTAATTAGATTTGTGTTGCAAAATGAGTTTCTCTAATTCAATCAAAAATCAATGACAGTTAGTTGATGATGCTTGAGGCAGAAAGTGAAGAAGATGAAAATGACAAACGAAGAACAGTGAATGAGGATTTCTTATTGGGGCTATTCCATTTAATTTCCATTAATTTGATGACGTTGATCAATAAAGGACACGTATGTGTAGTTCACTTGCCATCCAGGGCGGAACTATGCACAGGCTATCCCTGGCTTAAGCCACCCCTGGAAGAATTATTTTTGTTTACATAGTTAGTAAAAGACAGCCCTTTTTGGTTCAAGCCCACGTACTCCTAAATCCAAGCCAGGGTAAAAATCAAGAGCCAAGCCAGCCCTCAGCAGCCTAGGTAAAAAAATCAACGCGTGAAAAAGAAACATGTTTTTTTTAGCTTCTGTTCAGGGGAGAAAGGGAGAAAAAGAAAAGAAGAAATCCTAGGTACCATTTTAACAGGTAAGTAAATTAAGAAAAGGGCATGGGGTTTTCTTATTTAGGTTAATTTCACTTGGGTTAATGTAATTGAAAATTTGAATGAAATTTTAGGTTTAGTCTTTGATATTTTTTTCAAAAAAAAAAAATCTTTGATGTTATAAGTGAATGTGAATCTGTGATTATCAAATTAGGCGACTTAGTTGACAGGATTCATGGGAATTGAATGTTGATGGTGTGAGTCCTGATTGTGATTGTGATTGTTTTTTTTTTATTTTTTGGCTAAGCTCATCAGCACTCTGATTTTTGTGAATTATGATGCGAATCCACTCAAACTAAACTACAAGAAAACTAAACTACCAGCGACAAGTAGTTTCAAAGTAAAGAAACTCTTAAGGTTCAAATCAGTTGTATTAATCTTCTGACACAATTAAGGTATATATATTACAAAGTAAAGAAAAAGCAAAAATAAAATAATGTATTCAACACTAACATAATAATGTCTTCACCACTAACATGATAATGTATCCTAAGCGTTTCAAAGCTTTAGATTCCACTAACATTAGATTCCTACTATCATTCATGTTTCCACTAACATGAATTATGTATCCCACTAACTGTATCCCACTACCATTATTCAACACTCTCCCTCAAGATGGTGCGTATATATCAGATATGCCCAACTTGATAAGTGAATCGTTAAATATATTATTTGATACGGCTTTGGTCAGAATATCTGCTAACTGTTGTGTTGTACGAACATATTGTACTTCAATAATGTTTTCTTGGAGTTTTTCATAGATGAAATTCCTATCAATTTCCACGTGCTTTGTGCGATCATGTTGTACCGGGTTTTCCGCAATTTTGATCGCTGACTGGTTATCACAAAACAACTTCATAGGTTTTACAGTAGGAAAACCAAGTTCCTCCATAAGCCTTCTTAACCATAACAATTCACAAATACCTTTCACCATTGCCCTGTATTCTGCTTCAGCACTGGACAAAGAAACCACCTGTTGTTTCTTAGATTTCCATGTTACTAAATTACCTCCGACGAAGGTAATGTACCCAGATGTCGATCTTCTCCTATCACCTTTTCCTCCCCAGTCCGAGTCAGTGTAACCCGATACATCAAGATGCCCATGTTTTGAAAACATTAACCCTCTTCCTGGTGCGGATTTTAAATATCTCAGTATTTTAGTGACTGCATTCATATGTTGTTGACCCGGATTATGCATAAATCTGCTCACAATACTCACAACATAGGCAATATCAGGTCTTGTATGGGAAAGATAAATCAATCGGCCAACTAACCTGTGGTATTTCCCCTTGTCAGCTGGTACTTGATTAGAACACTCTTCCAGACAATGATTTTATTCCATAGGAGACCCAATCGGGTCACAACCAAGCATACCGGTTTCCTTCAACACATCAATCACATATTTTCGCTGAGACAAGAAAATACCCTTCTCAGATCGTGAAACTTCAATACCCAAGAAGTACTTAAGTCCACCCATATCCTTCATATCAAACTCGAAATACAAACAAATATTCAGATTATCCATCTCTTCAGGATCATTTCCTGTTACCACCATATCATCTACATAGATTATGAGCATTGTTATCTTGTCACCTACTCTTTTCATGAACAAGGTATGATCAGCGTTACTTTGTGTGTATCCGAATTTCTTCATTGCTAGACGAAATCTACCAAACCAAGCTCTAGGAGACTGCTTCAAACCATATAAGGCCTTTTTTAGTTTACAAATCGCGTTTGCAATGTTCGGTGCTTTATAACCTGGAGGTAGTGACATGTAGACTTCTTCTTGAAAATCACCATGTAAAAAAGTATTTTACATCATATTGTCGTAGCGGCCAGCCTAAATTTGCTGCAAAAGACAACAATACTCGAATAGTATTGATTTTTGCGACAGGAGCAAATGTCTCTTGATAATCAATACCATAAGTCTGGGTAAACCCTTTATCCATAAGTCTTGCTTTGCACCTATCAATAGAGCCATATGGATTATGCTTGATAGTATAAACCCATCTGCAGCCAATTGGTTTTTTTCCTTCTGGTAATGATACTATTTCCCATGTACCATTTTCCTCTAGTGCCACCATTTCTTCTGCCATCGGATTAGCCCACTTTGGATCACGTAATGCTTCTTCTACATTTCTTGGAATGGTAATATCTTCCATCTGGTAGACAAATGCTTTGCCAGCTTCTGACAATCTATGAGTGGACATGTAGTTCGCAATTGGGTATTTCACCTTTTTTATTGGTTCGGGAGAAAAACGATCCGGTGGCACTCCACGATTATTCCATTGTGGTAACTGATACATGTTTGTCTCATTTAATTCACAAGAATTGTTAGTATTAATCACAAGATCTATGTTTACCTCAGGAACATTATCAGGAGGATAACTGGTTGTAGGTACTGTTGTTCAATAAAAAGGGGGGTCTTCGACAACAAGTGTTTTTCCCTCTTGAACGGTCTCCTCGTGTTGCATAGTAGTTATACCGACATCAGTATGAGCATGTAAATTATTTGAACCTTCTTTAATTATGGAATGATGTATATCACAATTAGATGGAAACAAATCTATCCAATTCAAATCTTCGATGTTGTTCTCTCCCTGAAGAGGAGAAATAAGATCATATGTTGAGTAGAACTTCTCATGCTCAGAGAAGGTAACGTCCATGCTAACATAAAATCTGTGAGAAAGAGGATGGTAACACCTGTAACCCTTTTGAAACGGATGATAACCAACGAATACACACTTTAGAGCACATGGGTCAAGCTTGCTGCGCAAATGTTTTTGTATGTGGACATAAATAGCACAACCGAACACTCGTGGAGGAAGCTTAAGTTGAGAAGGAATTGCCACAAATGAAGCCAATTTATCTAAAGGTGTTTGAAATTTCAAAACACTAGTGGGTACACGATTAAGAAGATATACTGCATTAGTGATAGCTTCTTCCCAGAAAAGTGGCTTCATGTTTGCTCCAATTAAACAAGCCCTAGTAATCTCAAGTAATTGCCTATTCTTCCTTTCCGCAACACCATTTTGTTGTGGCGTTCCAGGACAAGTAGTTTCATGAATTAAACCATTCTCCTGGAAATAACCTTGTAAAGTTTCATTGATATATTATCCACCATTATCCGAACGAAGGACCTTTAGAGTGGTAGAAAATTGTGTTTGAATCATAATATGAAAAGATTTGAAAATACCAGCGACATCACTTTTGTTTTTCATCAAATAAATCCAGGTCATACGAGTGCAATCATCGACAAAGAGAACAAACCAACGAAATCCTGAATTACTAGTAATTCGACAGGGACCCCAAACATCAGAATGAACCAAAGAAAACGGGACTAATCTTCTGCTAAAACTATCAGGATAAGTAGTACGATGATTTTTTGCTAAGATACAAGTTTCACAATTAAAATCAGAAGGTTTGCAGCCCGAGAAAAGAGATGGAAATAAATGCTGCAAATATCCAAAAGAAACATGACTTAAGCGGTTATGCCATAATTTTATCTGATCTTCATTTGCATGGGATGACCCCTCAGCTGATAAAGACCTCCCTTCACACACATCTTCTACATAATACAACCCCACTTTCTTAGTACCACGCCCAATTATCTTCCCGTTGCTGAGATCCTGAAGAAAACAAAAATTCGAATACATTAATACTACGCAATTTAATTGTGCGGTCACTTGTGATACTGATAAAAGATTGTTAGAAAGGGAAGGAATCAGCAAAGTATGTTCTAAAGTTAAAGAAGAATTCAAATCAACTCTCCCAGCTCCAGTAACCGGGTATGGAACTCCATTGGCATTATAGACCGTTGAACAATCAGGTGGGCACACATCTTTCAAAATAGATTCTTCAAATGTCATATGATTAGTGGCACCAGAATCAAGAATCCAACCATGATCCTTGTTTGATTTAGCAGCTATTAAATCTAGGCCAATATTACCTGATTCTTTGGGGACAAGATGATCTATAACAGAAGGAAGTTCATCAACTATTGGAGTAGCTATTGTTGATGTTGTCATCTCAGTAGAACAGATAACCGCTTTTCCTTTTCCTTTTTCGGTTTTTGATCGAGTATTCCACCACTCAGGATAACCATTCTTCTTGAAGCAGTTTTCGACAGTGTGCTTCTCATATCCACAATAAGTACATTTCCCACCAGTATTTTGTGATGAAGATTGTTGTGAAAATTTCCCAAATTTGTTTACCGTCATTGCTATTTGGGGAGAAGCACTTTGATTCATCATGGTACTCCGGCGTTGTTCTTCACGCCTCACAATCGAAAAAACCTTTTCGGGTCCAGGTAGTGGAGTACTACGAAGTATTTCTCCTTTGACAGAGTCATAAGAATCATCAAGACCAGCAAGAAATAAATAAACTCGTTCTTCATCAATTTCTTCTTTCCGTATTTTAATCACATCTGCCTGAGTAAAAGTAATTGGTTTAAAATAATCAAGTTCTTGCCAAATAATCGTAAGATCAGAATAAAAAATTGCCACGGGTCGACCTGCTTTCTTTGTTGCCATAGCCTTTCGAGATAAATCATAAAGAATTGATTTATCAGCCCCTTCATAATATCGGTGTTTCACTGCGTCCCAAACATCTTTTGCAGTAGGTAAACGAATGAATACATTCATTAATTTTGGCTCCATAGCACCAATAAGCCAACATTTAATAAGAGAATATTTCATAAACCATTCATCATATGTTGTTTCACCTTCAGTGGGTTGTTTGGTAGAGCCAGTTAAATATCCATATTTGCCTCTACTTGAGACAAACATAGATACAATTTGAGACCAAAGGGTAAATTTTTTGTCATTCAATTTTATACCATAAGGAATCGAAGTCGGCTCCTGAGAAGGTACCGAATTTATCACAGAAGTAATAACAGCTCCGGCATCACCATCAGTAGACATGACGTCGAATAAAAAATAATTACGATAAAGAAATCAAGACAGTTTCGACTTCTAAGAGTAGTAATTAATTTTACTCACGTCTTTAGTAGATCAAGAACAATAACTTCAATTGTAGAACAATAAATATCACAGTAAATTAGTGATATGAAATAAGATATTGAAGACAAAAAATCTTGTCAACAAAATATATAAAAAATGAACCTTAAGATAGTAGAGGAAATAATGATCGATAAGAAGCACTCACTCTATATTGAAATACTCAGCTTCACCATGGAAGCTCTGATACCAACTCAAACTAAACTACAAGAAAACTAAACTACCAGCGACAAGTAGTTTCAAAGTAAAGAAACTCTTAAGGTTCAAATCAGTTGTATTAATCTTCTGACACAATTAAGGTATATATATTACAAAGTAAAGAAAAAGCAAAAATAAAATAATGTATTCAACACTAACATAATAATGTCTTCACCACTAACATGATAATGTATCCCACGCGTTTCAAAGCTTTAGATTCCACTAACCTTCCCACTAACATTAGATTCCTACTATCATTCATGTTTCCACTAACATGAATTATGTATCCCACTAACCGTATCCCACTACCATTATTCAACAAATCCCCTGTTCCATTTTGCATAAAGGGTCAGTAGCTTGTCTTGATATTCAGGACCACCTGATTTTTGTGTGCTAGCTTCTTGCTACTTTGTATAGGTCAATGTTTTCTTATGTGTGACAAGTAGAATTGTAGAAATTTAGAGGATAGTAGTGTTTACATTTTTTATCATATATCTATTATTAAATAAACTAATATTGCAGGTTGATAGGATACGATGCTGACTCTCCCCGACCACCAGTGAGAGTTAAATGAGGAAGATTGGAAGCATTTTACTAGCCTATACCTGAAGAAGCTGAATCGGAATCGTTTGCTGGTGACATTCAGCTCGATGAAGTTGTCCACATAGTTGAACCCGAAGATTTTCTCACCCAAAGAACTCAATTAGAAGAAGTCAGACCTTCAGTAAAAGATCGTGACAGGTAATAAGTAATGTTATTTTTGTTTATCTTTACTGTCTCTTTGAAGTAATTTGTGTCATTGTGTGAACATTATTGCTCGGTTGTTTTTGTTTGCAGGTGTGATATGTGCTCACAAACCCATTCAAAATTTACTACAATTATCTGGATTGGTTACCGGAAGTTCAGAAATTCTGCAACTGACATCGACTAGGTGATCCTCTTAATTTTCTTACAAGTGTGCATAAAGTTTTTCGAAGCAACCCCTAGTCTTCAATCCTGGTTCCGCCCTCAGCTGTTAACGGGCGCGGTTCATGTAGCATGATTAAAGAATTATGTTGATTTTCTTTCGTAGTATACCGGTTTTTTTTTTTTTTTGAGGAGCTTTGGTTTTATTAAAACCAAGGCCCCAAAGAGTCTGGCAAGGTCAAGAACAGGCCAATAGGAGAAGCAACAGACAAACGGAAAAAGAAAACAGAACGGAGGAGACAATGCACCACTGCAACAAGTCATTCCTTCTTTACCGACTTTGCGTGACCTCTACTACCAAGCTTGTCACTTTTAGGCTCTTCGTTCCACCCTAGTTTCAAGCTCCCTTTCCTTCCTAGATTTCTGAAACATATCATTTAATTTATTTAATTCACTAAATATGCTCATATTTGCCAGTTTTTCACTAGAGCTTGGAGAAATATCTGCCCGTATACAGGTACTAGTTGTCTCATATATTAAACGGGATCTTGGTTATCGGGAGGCTTCCGGACATGGAGCTTGGAGAAATATCTGCAAACGATTGAAAGATGCTGGTCTTGTTGAGGAGTTCAATAAAGAAATGAACAGGAAGGTTGTAAGGCGTATGCTGTTATTGAAAAACATTTGATCCCAAGCAAATTGAGACGAAACATGCTGTATTTGGAGCTGATGATTTCAACTCAAAACAACAAGTGAATTGTGGAAATACATGCCAAGTAAGAGCACTGATGTTTGAGCTTTCAATCGGGCATCAACTGCATGTTACGATTGCTGAACAAAGGGTATAACGTTTAATGAGATCTGGGAGCGACTACATTATACTCGTCTGCGCAACATGTTCTCGAGGTTTGGGTGTCACCTGATATCTGAGAGCCACAATAAGTCCAAGCTCTATCGAGTTTTAATATCTGGAAACTTCAATTAATGATAGTAACTTATCCACTCTTCCTAGTGAACCGACAGATGTTGGAAGAGGGGATATTCATCTTAACACCAATTTACAGTGTGGTGACATTTTCCATGTGTTAGCTTTAGTTTATTCAGATGAGCTGTGCATTTCACTATGCTTGCCAGAGAGGAGTTGGAGATGCTGAGGAGAAGAGAAACTCCAAAAGCCTGGTGAAGAGGAATGTAATACCCGCCGAGAGAAAGGTTTGGTATAAAAGTATCCTTGGTCCATGCAATAATTCCGAGAATTGACTGTTGGGGAAGTTTCCAACAGCCCAAACATTCGCACATGTTCATCTCAGGTTAATAAAAACGAGCAATTCGTTGTTACGGGAATGGGTACTGGTGGTGATGGCTCTTATGTTTCTGGGAAGCTAAATTCACGAAATCATGTTGGCAGTTCTGCTGCATCATCAATGTCGGTCAATGAATCACCAATCTTCGGAGGATTATGGTAAATATTTGATGTCCAATCTTTCTGTCAAACCTCAAGGTTCATCAACAATAATAATGTAATAATGTTGGATAATCTTATTCATCTCTCAGAGGAGGTATTTAAGAAGATGAGGAAATAAAAGAAAACATGTCTTCTCTTCTTACACATTAACGTGTTGTCATAGAAAAGAAAAAAAGTCATGCAAGAATTAAATGTATCTAACAACTCTACTATACACTTTTGACTAAGGCTATGTCACTATCGATGTTGTGTAATTCAACATTCAACCATTCTACACATACAACCAAAAAAAACAACACTAAAATAATATTCTCTTTTCTCCTCACATTTTTTTTCGTGGGTCCCGTGGGCCCCGCGGAAGCTAGCAGGGGTCCCGCCATTAGTGTGTGTTTATGTGTGTGGTTGTTTTAGTGTTGTTTTTTGTGTTGTTTGTTAAGAGTTTTTGTTCAACATTACTAACAACTCTATTGTATACTTTTGACTAAGGTTATGTTGCTATCGATGGTGTGCAATTCAACACTTCCCCTCAAGGCGGTGCATATATATCACATATGCCCAACTTGATAAGTGAATCGTTAAATATTCTATTTGATACCGCCTTGGTTAGAATATCCGCTAACTGTTGTGTTGTACAGACATATGGTACTTCAATAATGTTTTCTTCGAGTTTCTCATAGATGAATTTCCTATCAATTTCCACGTGCTTCGTTCGATCATGTTGCACTGGATTCTCTGCAATTTTGATTGCCGACTGATTATCACAAAATAACTTTATAGGTTTTTCAGATGGGAAACCAAGCTCTCCCATAAGCCTTTTTAACCATAACAATTCACAAATGCCTTTTACCATTTCCCTATATTCTTCTTCAGCACTTGACAAGGAAACAACCTGTTGTTTCTTAGACTTCCAAGTAACTAAATTACCACCAACGAAGGTAACATACCCAGATGTCGATCTTCTCCTATCGCCTTTGCCTCCCCAGTCCGAGTCTGTGTATCCTGATACCTCGAGATGTCCATGTTTTGAAAACATCAACCCTGTGCCTGGTGAAGACTTCAAATATCTCAGTATCCTTATGACTGCATCCATGTGTTGTTGACCCGAATTATGCATAAATCTGCTTACAACACTTACAGCATAGGAAATATCAGGTCTTGTATGAGAAAGATAAATTAAGCGGCCAACTAACCTTTGGTATTTTCCTTTGTCAGTTGGTACTTGATCATAACACTCTTCAAAAAAATGATTGTGTTCCATAGGAGACCCTATCGGTTTACAACCAAGCATACCGGTTTCCTTCAACAGATCAATCACATATTTTCGCTGAGACAAGAAAATTCCCTTTTCAGATCGTGAAACTTCGATCCCAAAGAAGTATTTAAGTCCGCCCAAATCCTTCATATCAAACTCAGAATACAAGCAACTCTTCAGATTACTCATCTCTTCGGGGTCATTTCCTGTTACCACCATATCATCTACATAGATAATAAGAGCGGTTACCTTGTCACCTACTCTTTTAAGGAACAAGGTATGATCAGCATTACTCTGTATATACCCAAACTTCTTCATTGCAAGACGAAATCTACCAAACCATGCTCTGGGAGATTGTTTCAAACCATATAAAGCCTTCTTTAACGTACACACAACATTAGCATTGTTTGGAGCATTATAACCTGGAGGTAGTGTCATGTAGACTTCTTCTTGCAAATCACCATGTAGAAAAGCATTTTTTACATCATATTGTTGTAGAGGCCAGCCTAAGTTTGCTGCCAAGGAAAGCAAGACTCGAATAGTATTGAATTTCGCAACAGGAGAAAATGTCTCTTGATAATCAATACCATAAGTCTGGGTAAATCCCTTAGCCACAAGTCTTGCTTTGTACTTATCAATCGATCCATCTTGATTATGCTTGATAGTATATACCCACCTGCAGCCAACTGGTTTCTTTCCTTCTGGTAGTGAGACTATATCCCATGTACCATTGTTTTCATGTGCCACCATCTCCTCTTTCATAGGAACAACCCATTTTGTATTAGATAGTGCTTCTTCTACTGTTCTAGGAATAGTAACATCTTCCATTTGACTGACAAACGCTTTTCCAGCTTCTGATAATCTATGAGTAGACATGTAGTTTGAAATAGGGTATTTCACCTTCCTAATTGCGTCAGGTGAAAAATGATCTGGAGGAACTCCACGATTACTTCTTTGTGGTAATTGGTACTTATCAGTTTCAAGTAACTCACAAGTATTGTCAGTATTAATCGAAGGATTTGGGTTTACCTCGATAGTTTCAGCAAGAGGATAACTGGTTGTAGGTAATACTGGTGAAGGAAGGACGGGGACTTCAATCGCATGAGTTTCGTCCTCTTGAACTGTTTTCGTGGGTGTTATAGTGATCGCACCAACATCAGTAGAACAAGGAGTGTCACGTGAAATTTCTTTACTGACCGGAAGATTTATCTCACTATTAGTTGGAAATAAATCAATCCAATTCAACTCTTCAATTTGACTCTCTCCCTGAAGAGGAAGACTGGATTCATATGTTGAATAAAACTTCTCGTGCTCGGAGAAGGTAACATCCATGCTAACATAAAATTTACGAGTAGAAGGATGATAACACCTGTAACCTTTTTGGTACGGATGATAACCAACGAAAACACACTTTAGTTCACATGGGTCCAGCTTGCCACGCAAATGTTTTTGTATGTGAACATAAACGGTACATCAAAACACTCGCGGAGGGAGTTTAAGCTGAGAAGGAATTGTCATAAACGAAGCCAATTTATCCAACGGTGTTTGAAATTTCAAAACACTAGTCAGTACACGATTAAGAAGATACACTGCATTAGTGATAGCTTATTCCCAGAAATGTGGCCTCATGTTTGCTCCAATCAAACAAGCTCTAGTAATCTCAAGTAATTGCCTGTTCTTCCTCTCCGCAACACCATTTTGTTGTGGCGTAGAAGGACAAGTAGTCTCATGAATTAAACCATGTTCCCGGAAATAACCTTGTAACACTTCATTAACATATTCGCCACCATTGTCAGAACGAAGAACCTTTAGAGTGGTGGAAAATTGTGTTTGAATCATCACATGAAAAGATTTGAAAATGCCAGCTACATTACTTTTATTTTTCATCAAATACAGCCAAGTCATACATGTGCAATCATCGACAAATAGAACAAACCAACGAAATCATGAATTACTTGTAATCCAGCAAGGCCCCCAAACATCAGAATGAACCAAAGGAAAAGGAATTAATCTTCTGCTAAAGCTATCAGAATAAGTCGCACGGTGACTCTTTGCTAAGATGCAAGTTTCGCAACTGAAATCAGAAGGTTTGCAGGTTAAAAATAAAGTTGGAAATAAGTGTTTCAAATAACCAAAAGAAACATGACCCAACCGGTGATGCCACAATAGAATTTGATCTTCATTTGCACGAGAGGACCCCATGGCTGACAAAGACCGTCCTTCACACACATCATCTATGTAATATAATCCTTCTCTTTTAATACCACGCCCAATTATCTTCCCGTTACTAAGATCTTGAAGAAAACAAAAGGTCGAATAGATTAATACTACACAATTTAATTGTGCAGTCACTTGTGATACAGACAAAAGATTATTAGAAAGAGAAGGAATCAACAGAGTATGTTCTAAAGTCAAGGAAGAACTCAGATCAACTCTCCCAGCTCTAATAACCGGATATGGAACACCTTTGAGCATTCAGGTGCACATACATCTTTTAAGATAGATGCTTCAAATGTCATGTGATTAGTGGCACCGGAGTCAAGTACCCAACCATGAACTTTTTCAGAATTATTAGTAAGTAAAGCGACATCAACCTTACTTGATTGCTGAAAAAGGTTCGGATCGACTAAAGAATGAGATTTAACAGCGGAAGAATGAGTATCGGTCGTCGTAGTCATTGTTGAAGTACATGTATCTACCCCTCTTTGGTCGATCTTTATTTGTATTTTATAGCCGTCCCACCAATCTGGATAGCCAATTTTTTTTGAAACATTTCTCCACGAAATGTGAATGGCTTCCACAATGAACACAATGTCTAGTGGCAGGCATCGTCACGAACAAAAACAAAACTAAAAAAAATTGCAGTATTAAGGTTGGAGCTCTTTGCCAAAAAAATCTCAAAAGATAAATAAAATTAGTGAACTGTTTGCAAACATAAATCAGCCAAACCCAATTAGTGGGGTTCAAAATTCCGTCCACAGGTAGGGAAAAGTTAAATAAATTAACACTTGAAAAACTAACAAATCAGGAAGGAGGGAAATCAAAAAAAGTTACTAAAGAACTCAAATCACAAAACATGTAACAACAAAAAGTGTTCACGTTCTTAATAGAGAACCCACTCATAAAACTTAATAAAGAACTCAATCACAAAAGTGATGGGTGAACAAATCTAAGTGGATACCAACTTAATTAGCTGAGATCCAAAAGCCAAAGTAGTAAGGATTACAACCTTAATAATTAAGATTAATCTTAGCCAAAGTAGTAAGGATTACAACCTTAATAATTAAGATTAATCACAGTTAATCAACAAGGTAGTAAAAGAGTTTCAGGAAATACCAATATTCTAAAAACAACTAGTAAGATCAACTAAAAAATAAATCAAGTAACAATCATAGAATCAACAAATGATTCAACGATCCAGTAGAGTAGATAAGATCCAACAAAGGGTTCAAACACAAATTTACTTACAAATCACAGAAAAATAAAAAACGAGAAGAAGAACCTTAAGCAAGCGGAAGAAAGATCGAAATAAGCACTCACTGTTATTAGGAAGCACTCAACTCACTGCTCTGATACCATGTCAAACCTCAAGGTTCATCAACAATAATAATGTAATAATGTTGGATAATCTTATTCATCTCTCAGAGGAGGTATTTAAGAAGATGAGGAAATAAAAGAAAACACGTCTTCTCTTCTTACACATTAACGTGTTGTGTAAGAATAAATAGAACACGATGAAGAGGTTACATATATATCGAACTCTTTAATCCTCTTTTCAAGAATTTCCGGAGCAATCAAAATCATTATGTGTGTGTTAGTATGCTTTTCTTTTAATTTTTGCATGTCGTTGCCCTAGCTTTTCTGTCAAATTTTTGTGATGGATGTTTCATTGGTTTTTCTTTTGATTTTTGTTTGTGATTTGACTTGCAGGTATCGTAAAAAGTGCATTCAGTTTAATCTCCAACTCAGGTTATTTTTTACTGGTGCTTCAAGTTCTTAGATCAAGTAGAAAAAATTTAGGTTTTTTTTCTTTTTTTTTTGGCCGTGGTATGCGAAGATAATTGTCCTAGTGATAATTGGTAGTCGTTCTTAAGAGAAAAATAAACGATTCTCTTAATTAATATTTTCGTTATTGCTTTTTCGCAGGTAGAACCGTGGTTTTCTTTCATTGGTATTGACTCTCTTGCTCTAACTATTGTAGGTATGAAATCTATTAGATGCAGCTTCATTAATGTTAATTGTTTTCCTAAATTTACTAATTTATGCATTGGTTAAGATTGATTGGCAGTGTGATCTACGTCATCGTTACTACTTCAAATTTTATTCTCCTATTGATAGTCCAATCATTGAGATTTCATCTCCTACAATGAGTCATACCCTACATTCAGATGTTCTGAATTTGTTTTTTTTTTTTTGGGTTTTTTTTTCACATGGGGTTTTATGATAATCGTGATAATAGCTGTTACAGGTAAAAGCATATTTCAGCAGTGTGTTTTGGGGTTTTTCGTGATTCTGATAGTATTTATTTTCATTGTTTGATGTACTTCTGTTGGTTACGGAAGTGACATCGTGATCATTTTCAAATCATGGATTTGAGTACACTTCCAAAACCACTTCCCATTTCCAATAACCCGAAAAAGAACTGAGGTGCAGAGGGCATTATGCTGGCATGTTGTGGTATTGAAGTTAGTGAGATTGACCTCGGATTCATGGTGTAGTATTCGTTTAACTATACCAATAAAAACTATTTAGTATTATGAATATGAGTTAATTATCATGTGCATCTATAATGAAATTTTTATGTTTGTTTATATACAGGTTTGTGATGGTTCAATTCTTCTTATTTGGACAAGCACAAATTAAACTGAGATAGATGCAATTTCTAAGTTATCCCTAAGAGGTTTCGGTATTATTGATACTGCAAGGGATGCAGCGAAAAAAATGTGCGCGGGAGTTGTTTCATGTGAAGAGATATTCTAGCTAGCATTGTCTGCAAGAGATTCAATAGCTATGGTAACTAATCAACTAATTTATTAACAATAATGGATAGACTGATCCATACGCGTAGACTAAATAGTTTTTTTTTTCTTTTTTATAACCAATCTATACAGCTTAAAGGACCATGGTGGAATGTACTCACTGGGCAAAGATATGGGAGAGTATCGCTATTGGAGATGCTTTTATACCACCACCATATGTCACTCAATTTGCATCGAAAGGGTTAAATGCAAAAGACCTTGCAGTCTTATCAGGTACATATTCATTAATTTATGAATAACTTGGTGGATACTTAGGCAACTGATATTTCGAAGTCATGGATGAAAAAGTATCAATTTTATTCTTTATATAAAGGAGAATGTATTGGCTGACGTGTCAGCACCAGGTTCATCTTCAACAAACGGTAATACGAGAAGATACGTCATTTTGAAATGCTTCTTTTGGAAAGACACGTCTTGCGAAATGTCTCTTTAGTTAACTGTTAATTAGTATTAAAGATGCGTCTTTTCAACACCACTTTTGGTGAACCTTATATTATACCAAAGTTATTCAGAACACATCTTCTCCCACAAAACTTGCCGTGAATTTCCTACAACATTAAATTTCTTTAATCATGTTCGTTTCCCGGTAGGTAGGTGGAGTTAAATCTCCTACGAATTATCTTCGCTTGGCTGTTGGTTAATTTGATTTTCTTCTGGACAAAAATATTGAAATTTTCTAAGTTACATAAGAGTGACCAGGATCATGGGTTTTGGGAAAGAAAGCTAATAATAAGGAAATGCTTTCATTGGAAGCACGGTATATATTTGTTAGAGAAATGGAAGATGCTAAATGCAACAACTTGGGAGTTATTTATTTTTTGTTGATTTTCTACAGTATCGATTTGAATTGATACGCCGATGTATGTTTATGAATTTCGGCTTCAACAACGTGCACAGAGGAAGGTATTAGGGAAATTCTTACTGCAGTTGGATGAGCGCATTGCGTTTGATGTTATGTCAACTGTTTAGAGAAAGAATGTGTTCGCGATGGATTTTTATGTTAGCAAGTTAAGGTATGTTATATCGTCCAATTCAGCTTCGCACATGGGATTTGACAAGAACCGTGAAATTTGTAAAGTAGTTGATCAAGAAGAAACAAAAAAACTCGCCAGAATTCTGTAACCAGTTGGTGATTCCTGTAATGCTAGATATATAGTTGTGTGCGCCACTTATACGATGGTGTGGGCATGTTTTATGAATGAAATAGTAATCTGATGCAATATTCCCATCATGGTTTAAGTACAGTGCCCTATTATACATTTTGTTGGTATCACTGTATGAGAGAAGATATTGCATCTATGTGAACCAAATGTAATTTGTAGGGTTGGGCCTATTCCTCTTATAAGCAAATGGAAATGCAAAATATAGGCATCTTGATCGGTACATTGGCATTAATAGGCTCATATCTTACATGACAAAATTTAGGAAAATATGCAACTGCAAGTTTCAGGTTTCTCCTAACTTCATTATTTCAATACAACTGTATGGCAGTTGGCAGTTGCGTCACCTTGGCCACTAGCCATTTTTGGTCTTCCCTAAGTATTTAGAGTATCTCTACAGTGTCTATACCTTGGAGGAGCACTATAATTGTGGAAGAAACACTTTGAAGGTAATCCAAAGCACTTTGAATACTTATGTTATTAATTTATGGTCTTTGGACGCACCCATTGATAAAATTCATTATTGATCTATTCACATAATGTTATCATAAGTTAAAAAGTGATTTAGTGTTTGAAGATGGCTAAGGCTCACAAATCGTTCTTCTGTCAAATCCCTCTTTTGTGGGGTAATCATGTTTACTAACGATTTTCCTAAATTGCAACGATATGGTGTGAGGAATATAAAACACTAAAATCAAAACAAAACCGATTGTTGTAAGTATTATACCATTTTAAGAATCTTTTCAAAGAATTCTCAGTCTAGCTCTTTTATAGCATTTAGTTCATATATTTAAGTATCCTTGCTGAAGCATTATCTATCTAGGAATGGATTTAAAGTACTATATATGCTTTTTAGTTCAATTTAAGCATATCATTCATGCATCTATAACGTGCTTATTCTATCTATTGTTGATCATCCATTGATGACCTAAGGCGTAACAATGGCTGGCACTGGCACTGGCTATTGGTACTGTATATATATTAGAGGACTGCAGAATCCTTCGACGTTTGTTTGCACTCTCTTTGATGTCTATTTTCACTCCCTTTTAATCCTTAAGTTTGCTTCATGTTAGTCATATTAATGTGGCATATCTTGATTAGAAATTCCACTTTTTGTTACAGAACGGTAACAAATTTGGAGAAGTATTTTAGACTATATATGCGGATAGCTAGATATCATATTTTCGATTAATCATTGACAACAACCTACTTATAAGCGTAAGCTAGAGAGGTAAAGAGAAGGCAACGATCATGTGGGTGTTAAAAAACTAGCCCGCGCAATTGCGCCGAACAACTTCAACATAACAATTATTAAAAGAGTGGTTGCTTAAATTGTTGATTTATCTGTTTGATCCATATCAATCATTATATTTTTATTCAGTTGTTCTTCATGTAACACGCCGAGTTGGATTACACGAAAATAAATTTACAAACTCAACCCAATTTCATGTAGGTTGTTATGCCAGTTTTTGTCACCATTTTCAGATATCGGTGAAAGACCAAAAATAACTGTTCAGATATTTTGGATGTTAGAGATACTAACATGTTTATTGTGCCACCTGCCAAGTAAGTTACCGCAAATTTATTCGATTTTAATGCAGTTCGATCTAATTATATATATTTATAGATCGATATACTGTATTTGGTTAATGTGGTATGTTAACCATCATTGACTAACGGGGTTAAATATGATCATTTCTGGTAACAAGTAGTTGGATGGCTACCGGTTAGATCATACTGGATAAGCAATTTGCAACTTTAGAAGAACATAGAAAGAGAGAAATCATGAATTATTATGTGAAATTTAGTATGGATGGAGCCCCTTACCTTAGAGAGATTAATCTTAAATTTTATGAGGGATATCAAAAACTTATCAAGGGGTGATATCTTCAAGTTCAGTATGAGTCATTATTTTGAGAGTCAAGGCTACAATAGTTAATAATTATGTACCTACTTATGCAAACAAAGATGATCCCTGGATGCCGGTTGGAGATTTCCAAAAGTGCTCATCTCATCATGTGAAATGTTGAAAATCATGAGAGGGTCGGAAGCTAGAAATTCAAATTATTGTGCATATAACGGAAATAATAACCAAGAAGCAAACAAATCATGCATCATCTTGGAATCTCCTAGAAGAAATAGAACAAGATTTTTTTTTTTTTTCTTTGAATCCACAGGGCAAGAGTTGAAACTCTCCTTCCCCTGTCACCTTCTAAAGGTGGCTTCAATAGCTGGCACATAATAATGCATGGTGAGATTTTTCTTTTGTCCTTTTACCTTTTCCTTCTCATGTTATCCTCTTTTCGAATTGTTGAACGCCAGTGTGTTCTAGAGTTGAAGGAATGAGATGCATCCATAGTGTGGTGTATTATGACTTAAAATTTGGAAAAATATGAAACCTAAAGTTTTATAGATTTTATTTTAGTTAATTTATATCTCTTTTCGTCTTTAATTAATCTCAATATCTATATAGATGACATACTACAAGCCAAGAAATTGCAAACAAATAGATGCATCCACATGTATTATGTCATATATATTCCATTAATTCTTATGTAAAATTATAAAAACTCAGTTTTATTTTTGAATTGATGTTCTTTTCCTTGAGCATGATGACATATTTTTCTCATCAGTTCCAAACAGAAAGAAAAACTCGGGTCCCGAGGATAAGGGAAAGTATGTAAGTAAATATAAAAGAGTGATTAGTTTATTGTATAGTTTGGAAGTTGTTAGCATGACTGTTATTGATTAAGGATCTGATTTTGCTGATATTAAAAATTTAATGTAAGATGCTCGATATGCAGTTGGAAATTTCATAGTGGGTAAACTTCAACTGACACATATCTTCGCAGAATAATGTTTCCTCTCCTTCGCCAATCATCTTCAGTGGAGGTCCCTTAATGGGGTTTATCCAACTTTCAAAAGCTCTACCCTTTACTTTGTCAAAGGTGAAAGGCTATTCGTGAAAGGTTGTTCATGATTTGTTTCTAAAGATACTGCGTACCTACTATAAGTATGTGGTATGTAAATTCTCTGCTTGCTGACCTTTATGGCTATGAACGATATGTGCTTAAGTGTCACTATATGAAATCCCACTTACATTAGGTATGATACTTGCCGTCTTAGCTCAAATGGAAGAGCACATGGTTCCCAACCATGTTGTTGTGGGTTCGACTCCTACAGATAGCACTGTTATTTGAGTTTGTAAAATCTTACATACTTCTTATGGCGATTTTAGATGTACAACATCCATAGAGAAGGATAATTTGCATCATAGTTCAACATCTATCTTTGGAAACTGCGAAGTTGCAAATAACAGGCAAGCAACATCATTTCTTATTTATTTGCATTTGTTTTCTTCTATTCTCTATATTCTTAATAGATCACTATAGCAACCATCTCTTTCTTGATTGTAAAATAGAAAACTTTAGTATTTGTGAGAATTGAAGTCTAAGATAATTACTTTTTTGAGTGGGATTTAATTTATGGGTATCAAAAGGGTGATGATCTGGGGGAGAAAATCGTGTTTATGGGCTGAAAATTTAATTTGTAGGGAAGGAGAAAGGTCACAAGGCCTTCTATTAGCAGTACAATGTTTATGTGTTGTAAATTTACTTCCTCCTTGATTGTGATAGTCTGATTTGCGGTGATGCTAAGTTTTCCAGCGGAAGAGATGACAGGAATTTCGAGAAAGAGTGGCCTATACTCTGTGCTGCATCTGACAAACTAAAGCAACTACCTTTCCATGAATGTGAATTAAGGCTCAGGTGAGTGTTCTTAGTTTCGGGTATATGTTGATTTAAGCTTGAAGTGACTTTTCACGGGTTTACCACGGTAATTTTTGCTGAGAGATATGATTTATATATACTTGAATATGGGTAAAGTAATGGAGTGATAATCCAATTCTAGAAGGTCGAACTCTGCCACTTTCGTAAAATCCGAACTTTAAGGAGGAAATGCTCTTACATTTTCGTATTATAATTTCTAGAATGTCACCAACCAGAAGTTTTTAAAACATTTATAGGAAAGGCTATGACCATGATGGCTCAGTACTAGCTTAGGATGTAAATGAAGCCCAAGTTGATAAGGCATTGCTTTGCAGGGGTCTTCTTGGATGTCTTTGAAAGTGGATAAGCGCAGTCGCAACAACACCCACCTCAGTTGGAGAACACAATCTATCCTCTAGGCAGAATATGGTCGAAACCAACGAGACTCACCTTGGAATTGGGGGCATACTAGCACTAAATCTATGTGTACAATATAATAGCAAATGTATATAATTAGTCAATCCTCCCATTAATATTTCAATTAGACAGGAATAATACATTTTATATTAGTTTCAGAGGCTTTCTAATATGCAATGTGTTTTATGTTGTACTATTGGATGCAATTTCCCGTTTTCATTGAATGAGTTGGAATATTGTTAGGAGTAAGCCAGTGGCTTTCTGGAAAATAGTGTGGTGCAAAAAAAGTGGTTGCAGACGAGTCGAGACACCAGAATTAGGACTAAACCAATGGAGTTGTCGACCTCCATTACGGAATGACGGAAACATGATGCTCTTGGCTAACAGCTCATTTGTTGATACCGCAGGCTGCTTCAGATAACAACTCATTTGATGATCGCAACATACTTAAGCTTCCTACAGGTTGAGTGTCACTTTAAATTGTTTGTAGAATATGGAAATGCGTAACTTTTAAGAGTTTCAGAAATCCTCAAGACTTGATGCGCCATTGTCAAGAAACACCAATGCCTTCCTTAGGCCATAATCAACTCCTTAGATCTTGCATACAATCGAAAAAGATTATGGTAGTCACCTAAGCATGGGTAGTGATAATCCTAAACTGAATGAAGTGCACACTGTGGGGATTTGGTCTTCCTTTTGCACGATTTCAGATTACCACATGATCTGGATGGGAATGAGTTGTTTATCAATCTCATCAATGCTCTCCCAGGTGAGTTGTTTATACATTTCTAATACGTCATAAAACAGATAAGAGGAAGATCAATGATTTCTTATTTCTAAATTTCAATTCCACGTATGAAATATATGCATCAAAATGAACTTGATAGCACCGCTGTTTTTATTCAAGTATACATATATACTTTAAGGTTATTGTATAGGAATTAAGTATATATACTCAAAGGAGAGGTTGAACCGGGGCCGTAAGGCCCCGGTGATACCTAGTTACTTTATAATGTTTGAACCGTTACTTCCACTTCTTGAGAGTCCAATACTATATCACAGACCGACAAAGTTATTTCCATTATGTTCGCAATAGAAGGCCGAATTGATGCTGCAATGAAAATTAAAAGAAGAAGCAAATAGAGAAACTATTACAGTGAGTCCAGATTCCACTAATACTGCTTTTTATTTAAAAAAAACATTTTATTTCCATTTTCTCAATATTTGATTAAGATAACCTGAAGTCATAGCAGATCTGTGTTAGTATTTAGTCCTAGGACTACCATCTATTAAGGTATGGTAAAAAGCATGGACATGGTACTTGAACAGATGACATCAAAAGCATATACAACGACAAAGTTTGCTTACCATACCTATTAACGTTACGATTTTCCCTTCGTCCCACCAAAAACAAACAATTGGTCTATACTTCATGTTGATAAAGAGGGGCCATGCATGCCACCAATCGAAGCATAAGTTTCTAGACATGGTCAATCTTTTGGCACCCCCTTGGTTGAACCCTATAAAGATGAAGAAAAAATAAGAGAATTGAAAATAAGATACCTTTACTGCAAGCCCAACTCCGTTGAGAGATTTTGTTGTGAATTAATGGGAGTGAAATTTCTTTTTCAAGAAACTCTTGAACAGAGTAGTGTCATTTTGATGATAAATTGGATATTTTCATATATTTGATTTTGATTTCATATGGTGAATGCATGAATGGAGTTTCGCCATTCTGGTTGTCACAAAAATGTCTTTCAAGTTCCTCCACTGCCATATAGGAAAAACATTCCACCAAGTTCCGTATGAACTGCATCCAAGACTGCATCAAAATTTTCCTTCTGTTGTACATTCAAAAGATTGTACATGTCTGATGACTTGTTAGCGCAACTCACTCCCATTTCGGATAGATCTGTTTTCCAGGTTGTGTGGGAAATCTAGGTTATATGTGATGGTAGGTTGAATAAGAAGATTGTCTGTCAATGCCAACCTCTTAGAAACTACTAAACTGTATAACTACCGAGAGGTGTCTTTTCAGAAGTGCAACCAATAGATCTGTTTTCCAGGTTGTGTGGGAAATCTAGGTTATATGCGATGGTAGGTTGAGTAAGAAGATTGTATGTCAATGCCAACCTTTTTCTTAGAAACTACTTAACTGTATAACTACCGAGAGGTGTATTTTCAGAAGTGCAACCAAGCGTTTCGCATCTTCCATCTTTACGAAAAGAAACTTCTATAGTTTGTACCGAACTCTTCCAAACTATTGCTTCTTTTCAAGTGCCAACTCTCTTCGAAGGATGGCTTCTGACGTGGCTTCTTAACTTTTGAGTATTGGTAAGGTTAAATATGGTATTGACATGTCAACAAAGTTATTCCTTTATATATAACAAGTCCTTTCATGCCCGTGCAAAATGCACGGGCTATTGTCGACATTCATACTTACCGGATACCAAAAAGACTAAAAAATTGTTACCGGATGCAAAATGCACAGACTAAGAAATTGTTAATCCAACAATGTTAATGACTATAACAACACAATGTCATTTTCCATTGGACATTCAAGTTATTACCGAATACCAAAAAGAAAAATAGTATGCTTACGGCTAACCCTTAAAAGAAAACGAGAATGTTTCTGTTGTGTCAATTTCGAATCCACAAATACAACATTTTTTCGGTTGTTGTAGAGTAAAAATTACATTTTATGAACACCGGCTTTTTACATATTGACATTCGTAGTCAGGCAGCCATGTGGCCCATGTCATTGACATTTGCTGTTATCATTAAGTTTGATCTTTCCTAAACACAGTATAGCAGTAAACAATTTCAATCTAGCATGGAAGGTATAAGTCTAACTACTTGGATTTTACGTTTGCAAAGTTAGTTTCTTCAAATTAATTCAACTAATTTACTCAACGTACTTTTCATATTTAATTTAAACTCAATGGATTCATCTCCAAACGACTTCAAATTCACACGATGAACTTGAAATTTACCAAAACTATACCCACCAACATGGGAAAGAATTGGAACTAACAACATTTGTTCTAAACGCACATTCACAACCACTTTTTAAAAGATTCGGTGGTGGCAGAAGAAAAGACTCCCAATACATAAAGACTAAAGTACACTATTTTTGAGTAAAAGAGAAAGTATCCCACCATAAATCCCAAATTCGGAACCTAAAACAAATCAAAAGTTAAAAAGCACAACCAATCAATATACATGAGACGTGAAATTTATGGGGAAAAAAAAGTTAAAATTTAATTTGAATCTTAATGGCCCTCCAAACTATTTATAAACTCGGGCTTCAAATTTATTTGGAGTAGCCTTTGTGTTGTTGTTATAATTATTTTGACCGTACAAAATGGTAGTAATAATTACCATAAGCCAACGGGCATTCGCTTTAGATTGAGTACGTCGCCTTTCACCGTCCTCAACAGGAGTCAACATCCAGAATTCATTTTATATACTAGTTCAAATCTTCTGCTCGTATGCATTCTTCTAGTACAACCTTCATTACTCCTACCACACTTTGGGAAGGCTGATTATAATCAAAACATGATCTAGAAAAAGGAATTAGATACTTAACAGAGTCAGCAAGGGTGGTCTTTCACCTCTGGAGCAGTAATCATCTTCATTAAGGATTAAGGAATGTGAACCAGTATGAAAACACTAAAGCATAAAAGTGGAAAAGATAATGTCATCATGTGTAAAAACTGACCTATGATGGGTTAACAAAGAAGTGAACGCATGTATCATCAAGCATACGTACCTCTAAGTTGCATCTTAGAATAGAGATTGACGGGCATAAAAGAACTTTCAAGTATTCATCTGTACGGATGATTCTAGTAGAGTATTCTCTCTTAACTTGCTTTCATTCATTGTTCTTCTCAGGTTCTATTGGGATGATTATATTAACCTGACTTGATGAGGCCCCGAAGAAATTCATGAATCACCAATATCGGCTATAGTATATGTTTCTTCTTCTATCAGTTTGGCATTCTAGCATCCCGAAGACCTAAAGCAACTGCAACTGGAAGCAATAAGCAAGCACTCGGTTTTAGCGAGCAGCAATGACTGAGGAATGCAAATAAAAAATAAATAAACCTCTCATTCGGGAATTTCATCAAACATTTATGTTCAGTTAAATGAATGCATATTTTACCTCACACCCTGATGAATATTTTAAGAACAATATATAGGCAGATTTATTATAAGAACGACAAAAGCAAAAACGCCAGAATACCAAATGTTGCTGCTACTCTCGATGCTTAACTTATTTATAGTGTTTGAATCGTCGGATTTAGATATCAATGTGTTCTTTCGTTAGTATCTCTTGGTGAATAGTTTCTTAATATAAACGATCCAATAGTCAGGAAAGATGTGGCAATATAGCGTTTCTAAATAACGACCGTTCATTTCTGTTTTTAAACGTTTCAGTGAATCGTCAAAGGGTATGAATATTGACAGTTTTAAAGAGATGCGTCTCATGCAAACAAAACACTAATTCATCCGAACGGAATGCGTATCTTCTTGTGCCGTTTGGTGAAAGATGCATCTGTTTGTGATGTATGCGTATCCAAACAGAATGCGTCCCACGTGGCTTCCTAAATGAGGAGAAAACTTGAAAGTTATTGAGAAAGCGACACGTCAGCACCAAACATTCTCCTTTATATAAAGAAGTATTGATAAGGAATTTATTCTCAATCTACCGGAAGACATTTCCGAACTACCTGCATGTTGAGCGTTAACCTTTTTTTTTTATAATAAAAAGAGAGAATACGGTTACAAAAATGATTCTAGTTGGGCAAGGTCTACCCATGACCTAACAATGGTCTCTGAGAAACCTTGTTTAGCTAGATTCATCAAATCTCTGATACCGTTACAATTTAGATCCTTACAAAATATTGAGTTAAACTTGTTTTTAAAATCTATGAGTTTGTAGATAGTGTAGTCGGCTTGCCATGCCGTGTTCCTTTCGTTGCCATTCATTGCTTTCTTTAGATGATAATTGTTCCCCGCCAAGTTGAAATCCCCGCAGTTAAGAGTATTTGCCCACTTTAAGACATTTAGGGCAGCAATACTATTCCTTTCATCTTTTGAGTGAGTTCTGCTGGCGAAACATTTTCTTCCAATTGTTACTCTTGTTGGGGTGGTGATGCAGATCCTCGTTCCTGTTATCTCTGAGATAGTATCAATAACCGTTAGGTAGCTGAAAGTGATCATTCCTTCCGAGTTTGTGCTGTTGTTTCTAGTTGATTTGTTTCCCGCCCTTGGTTGTTGCTGACTCCTAGCGGATTCTAGGTGGTTAACTATTTGCCTTCCTAAAGTTTTAGGGTTTATCTTCTTGTTTTGGAAAGTGGCGTCGCATCTTTCTTTCCATACGAACCAGCAGATGGTCGCACAAACGACCGCCCACTTTCCCCAGTGATGAGGCGAGTTATTCGTTCTGAACCACTCTCCGCACCAATCCTTGACGTTATTCGTCTGGTAGGTTGCTCTGTCTAAGTTGATGTTACACCAAGACCATACATGCTTTGTGAAGTCACATTTCATAAAGAGATGCTCATTCGTTTCCGGGCACTTCTTGCACAAACTGCAAACCGGATCTATATAATGCATGAATCTAGAAAGATTGGCACTAAGGGGAAGCATATTATCTTTTATTTTCCATGTGAAGAGTTGGATACGTGGGATGGTTTCCATTTTCCATATTTTCTTCGCTATCGTATCAATTGGTTGGCTATTTTTCTTGACAAGGATGTTGTATAGGTCCTTCACTTTGAAGTTGCCCTGGGGGTTATGACGCCATCTGAGGTTATCCTTGCAGTCGGTTCTTGGCCATATCTGGCAGGATAGGAGGAAGTTCTGGTTAGAAAGGGTGTCTCTAAGAGTGTTGAGGTTCCAAGAGTTGTTTTATATTAATTCACTGACTAATGTTGGTTGATCTAGTATGTTGGGTCTATTAGGGTCTATGGGACTAGTTTGGCCTGGAAGCCAGATATCTTTCCAGATGTTAATGTCTGTTCCGTCTCCCACTTCCAATATGCAGTTCTTCTGAAGAAGTTTTATACCTTTGTGTACCCCTTTCCAGGCCCAAGAAGCAGAATCAGAACAAGTAGAGTGGAAAGGGTTGGAGTTAGGGTAATATCTTCCTTTCATGGACTTAGAGTAGATGGAGTTTTGTTGTTTGAACAGTTTCCAAGCATTTTTTGTGATGAGAGCCAGGTTCCATTTGTCCATTTGCTTTAATCCATTTCCCCCATTTTCTTTGTCCTTGCACAGGCCCACCCAAGCCTTTATATAGAAACCTTTTTTCCCCTCTTTCTTGCCCCACCAGTAGTCACGCATGAGGTTATTAGCTCTATTGGTTATATCATTAGGGAGGATGAATGTGGACATGGCGTAAACCGGTATTGTTTCGAGCACGCTTTTGACCATGGTGTTCCTTCCGTCCGGGGACAGATTTTTCCAACCTTTTAGCCTATTTCCCATATTATTTAACACCGGTTCGAAACAGGTGATTTTAGACCTATTGGTAAAAAGCGGCGCACCTAGGTATTTATCATGGAGGGATATTTGCTGCACTTTAAGGATGTTGATTATATCTTTTCTGATGGTACTAGAAGTTTTAGGAGTGAAGAAAATCCCAGACTTGTGGAAGTTAATCATCTGCCCAGAACAATCACTGTAGGTATTGAGAATTTGACGGAGGTTCTTAGTTTGGATGATGCTAGCTTTACAGAAAATGAGACAGTCGTCAGCGAACAACAGGTGGTTTATCGCTGGGCTTTTCTTAAAAATTTTGAAACCAGAGATTTGACCTTTAGTTTAAGCAGTAGCAAGGCATCTAGAGAACGATTCCATACAAAGGATGAATAGGTAAGGAGACATAGGGTCTCCCTGTCTAAGGCCTCTAGTGGGTTTAAACGATTCGCAGGGGCTGCCGTTAAGCATTATAGACGAAGAGGTTGTGCTAATGCATTGATAGATTAGATTGTACCAGTCTTTGCAGAACCCCATCTTTTCAAGCACAACAATTAGGAATTTCCACTCCACCCTATCAAAAGCCTTAGCCATATCTATTTTGAGACCCATGTATCCCTTTTCACTAGTCTTTCGTCTCATGGAGTGGATGATTTCATGGGCTACTAGGATATTGTCGGATATTTGTCTTTGGATCACGAACGCCGATTGACAGGGGGAGATAAGATTGGGTAACATGTGTTTGATTCTATTTTCCATGACCTTAGAGATGACTTTGTACACTATGTTACACAGGCTTATAGGACGGTAGTCATTAGGAGTAGCCGGGTGTTGAACTTTTGGAACTAGGGTGATGTATGTTCTATTAAGCTGTCTTAGCATATGACCACTCTCAAAGAAAGCTCTAACAGTTTTAGCAATGTCTGGACCAACTAGGTCCCAGTTTTTCTGGAAAAAGCACGCGGGGAAACCGTCTGGACCCGGGCTAGCATCAGGAGGCATTCCAAAAATGGATTTCTTGATTTCTTCCTCCTGAGGGATAGCCATGAGAGTGCTATTATCGGCCGCAGTTAAGGTACTTGGAATCTGGTCGATGATGTCATTATTAATGGTAGGATTTGTGGTGGATAAAAGAAGTTCAAAATGGGAAGTCAGGCATGTACTAATTTTCTTTCTGCCTTCAATCCACTCGTGGTTGTTATCATAAAGACCAGAGATGTTATTCCTCCTACATCTAATGGTAGCATTAAGATGGAAAAAGCTAGTATTTTTATCCCCCAGCGCTATGAATTTTTCTTTACCTTTAATCTTAAGCATTTCCTCCTCGTAGCTATAAAGTTTGAGGAGGTCAGATTTGGTTTGGAGCAGAACCGGATTATTAAGCCTATTGGAACTATCTGATAGGATATGATTGAGAGTAGTATTGAGGTTTTTTATGTTAGCCTGTATTTGTCCAAACGTATTTTTGTTCCACCGACTCACCTTATTTCTGACGCTGTAAAGTTTATGCACAAGTTGATAAGCGTGAGAACCTCTACTTTCGGTTTTCCAGGCATCATGGATTACTTTATTGCAACTTTCCTCTTTTAGGAAGATACCAAAGAATTTGAAAGGTTTAAGCCCAGATCTAGAAGGGGAATCCGTGTTCAGCAGGATAGGATAATGGTCCGACCCTATCGGTGGGAGATGGTTGATCAAGGCGTTAGGGAATTGGGTTGACCAGGAAGCATTTGCCAGACCTCTATCCAACCTTTCTTCTATCAGTCTATTTCCATCCTAGTGGTTTGACCAGGTGAAAAGAAACCCACTATATCCTATATCTATTAGACCCATTTGGTTAAACATATCGTTCCATTTCCTAAGATCATTCCTATTTGGTTTTCTACCTCCCCTTTTCTCCGTCTCGTTTAGGATTATGTTTAGGTCCCCTAATAGGAGCCACGGTATGTCAACAACCTCCGCCATTTTTTGAACTAGGGTCCACGATTGATCTTTTAACTCGGGTTTGGGGCTACCGTACATGAAGGTTATTAGCCACTCTGACTTGAGTTTGTCTAACCAAATAAGGCATTCAATCTGGTTTCTATCCTTATGGATGACGTCGAGTTTGACAGAATTATCCCAACATATTGCTAGTCCCCCATTAGGTGCTTCCGTTTTAATTAGGACACTTAGGTTTTCCCTAGTTCCTACCGGACCTAGACCCTGGCAATTCCAGGAGACTATTTTAATAAACTGCCAAAAATAGGATATCAAAGGATAGGAGAACCGGATTAGAGGTCTTGATCTACAAAACCGGACTTTCATAAAGTTGTTGGAATACTTTTGTTTAAAACATATTATAATGTTCTTCTTTATAGCTTGCAGGTCCCAACAAAAGAGCGCATGCTTGCTTTTCTCTTGGTAAACGACCATGTTTTTGTTTTGCTTTTGCACATGATGAGGTACGTTACTAACTTTGGACTTTTCCTCATGCACCAAGGCTTTTCCTAGGATATATTTAAGCGCTACGAGGAAATGGGTAGAGTGAGTTGTATAGAGTGAATTTGATAACATTTTTTGTAATGGGGTAGTGGAGCACTCATTTCTTAAATCATTTCTTTTGATAGTGGTGTCACGAGAAATGGGGCAGTCATTTTCATGACAAGAGGGTGGGTTAGAAATGTTGTGCAGAGGACTTTTAGTGGGATTTTTAGTGGTTGCAATCACGTGCATGTTCCTGTCATTTTCATGACTAGAGGGTGGGTCAGAAAAGTTGTGCATAGGGCATTTTAATAGTGGTTTAAAATTGTGCAGTGTGTTCTGGGGAGTTGGTAAAGAGTAATTCTTAACAGACCGAGAATTGGAACCACGTGAAAACCGAATTCTCTTTATGTCTCACAGATTTTTCTGATGGGTCCCTATGGACCCCTCGGAGGACCGCAGAGGGTCCCGCAACCACTAAAAATCCGACAGACACAGATCCAAACCCTAAGCGGGACCCTCTGCTGTCCTCCGAGGGGTCCATAGGGACCCATCAGAAAAATCTGTGAGACATAAAGAGAATTCGGTTTTCACGTGGTTCCAATTCTCGGTCT